>CM065922.1:7142010-8549510 GCA_033439105.1 Magallana nippona
TACTACTCTGTATCATTTAACTGATTCACCAAACCAATTTTCTCATAATTAATTCAGGAAAATGCTTATTGATAGTTGGTTCGAGGTATACACCAGGGATCCAAAACATTTTTCGGGGTGGGGGGGGGGGGAGGCCCGGAGGTCCGAGGGGATATTTTAGTTTACAGGGGGGGGGGGGGGGGGGTCCGAGGCAAAAGTTCGATAATTTTAGTATGTAAATAAAAGAAATTAGATTTTTTTCGGGGGGGGGGGGGTCTAGACCTCCCGGCCCCCGACCCTCCTCTAGATCCGTGCATGGGTACATCATATCAGGACCACAACCAAAGGTGATATTGCAGAGGACGTTAGAACTAGGACTTTAAAAAATATGCAGAAAACAATATAAAATGTCGGCTTTCTTTCGCACTATGATTAAAAATTTCAACTTACATCTAGACTATACTGGTAATGCGCAAATCCTGAGGGGATTGTCTGGACCCCCTCCTGGAAACAAATTTAACTATTTAGATTCACATTATGAAATTACCGTAAATGGGCCTTGGACCTACCTCAAACAAAGTTATCCCTCGTACCCCCTCCCCCTGGGAAATTTTCTGGATATCCGCGAATGTCGGCATCTTTAAATTCTACTTGAGAAAAAAGAGGGATTTTTTTTTTTAGATCCGAGGCTTTAGATTACCATTGTAAGTTACACCTTTTAGATATGTCGTCAATATTTAACCACGTAACAATCGATTTTATTTGTTAGAAAAGATAGTTTAACATTTGAAATTTTGCATTTTAGTTTGCACTCCACATAGTTTTTTGCATGAAAAATGTGTGGAAAGCTACTGCACAATTAACACAGACAGGGTGCTCAAAGGTTAGATTATGAGTTAAATTATGACGTCATGAACGCTGTTACCATGGTTAATGTGCAACGTCACAAGCGAAAATCAAAGTTCACGCTTGTTGCTGATACAGTGGCTCTTCCATTAATTTGAACAAACCAGATAACAGACAAGGCAAGAAATTTTACGAAAATGAAATGATCGCTTCCTTACGATTTTTTTTCGGTTGAACAAAAGTTTATCTGTTCGGTCTAAGGACCGTACGTTTGACCCCAGATGATAGCTTTTTATAGGATTTGTAGCAAAGTTCGCCAGCCCTAGCAAATAAACATAGTTTAAAAAAAAAAACGCGCTCAAAAACGAACATGCTCCATGGTGTTCATAACAAATAGATCTATAAACTCTGTACGTCAAACAGACAGAAATCGTTCTGGTCTTTGAGGCAGATAAACTTATTAAAATCATCAAAAATCAAATATTTGACAAGTCACAACGTAATTTCAATATTACATGCACCAATTTGTTCGAAAAACGTCTCAAAACGTCATATTATATGTAAAATGACGTCATGTCGTCCATCGACGGTGATTACCAACGTTTTGACCTTGATGAATTTTCTCATTGTCAACACGTGGTATAATGACGTCATGACATATATTTCTCTCATTCGCAAGATTTTATGCCAGCTTTAATCTGATTGGACGATATGCCTTTTCCGATAATGACGTCGGCAACTATAGCACGTCCGCTGAAAAAGGGATTTTGTCACGTGACCTGGAGTCGGCCATGTTGTTAAAACAGGATTCATTGACAATGGAAATTAGAATTTAGAGAGCTGTAGAGAGTATTTTATAAAGGAGTCATATACGGTACATTTTCATTACTAATGCGAGCTACGGAACCTGATAACTGTCTTTGAATTCATTGCTATGTAAACAAATACGCATGAGATTTAAATCGGTGGTGGATCGAAGTGTTCTCATATTGTGGCGGTAAAACTAGGGTTAGACAATCTGAAGCAAGTTCTCTTAATCAACTGATTAAACTAAGAATTGTCTATACAACAAAACATAAAACTATAATACGATAATTTACAAAATATCTGTTTTCTATAAACAAAGTGGTCAAAAGAATATTTTTTGTTTTGGAAATCGAAAGGAGAAATCATGTACCGGAAGTAGTGAATTTATTGAATGGTTAACGGATTATTCATGTATGCCATGTGTTTGTACTGTTGAATTAAGTTTATTTTATCTTAAATCAAAATATAATGGAATTAAGTAAAACCATAGGGTACTATGTTTTATGTATTAATGCATCGACAAACGCGTAAATGGTAGGGGGGAAGGGTGTTGAAGAGGGAATTTGTAGGAGACTGTTGTCTGTGTAAGGTACTTGTTTCCTGTTTTTATTTATTTATTTTGGTTGATAACATACTAATCGTCAAAGAACAAAAAGGCAAAAATGCAAGTATTTTTAAATCTCCTCTCACATGCCACTATTTTAACACAGAGATAAATTTCATACAGATTATTTGTGATAGGAAAAACTGACATCTTATATCTGTGACGGTCAGACCGGTTCGAATACTGGCGCCAGATAGCTCAGTTGGTAGAGCACTTGACTAGAGATTCAGGGGGCCTGGGTTCGAATCCCGGTCTGGTCCGGCATTATTTCTCCCATCCTGTTTCATTTGGTTCCGTGCCAACCCCTGGAACTTACAGGTTAACTCCTGCCAGGGGGAAGAGCCTGGGATGATCTTCGAGGGCAAAGATCATTTAAGGGGGGAGGAATGTGATGGTCAGACCGGTTCGAATACCGGCGCCAGATAGCTCGGTAGAGCACCTGACTAGAAATTCAGGGGGCCCGAGTTCGTATCCCGGTCTGGTCCGGCATTATTTCTCCCATCCCGTTACATATCCATCCGAAACATCTTTCACAATTTTGAAATATTATTATCTGGGTATCTCATAGCTGCAGGTCTGTAGCTCCCGGTCTGAAAAGAAATTCGGATGGACGACCTGGGAGCTACAGTGCCACCCATTAAAAGAAATGTAAATTTATTGCACACAAAAACGTGTGCTAGTTTTGGACTGATTAACCTTATTTATACGCAAATTCTGTGGAAAATATTAGTACCATTAAATTCTTCATGCAATTTACAATTGATATCGTCTTTTACTTGCCTCAGACTTTCTCTGGAACTCGCTACCGACCTCGGAAAATGAAGAATGTTTAATTCACATCCCCATTTTTTCATGTAAACAAACTGCACCACCTCACTTTACGGGTTTGGTGATGGTGTTTAAAAGATTATCAGAGGCGAGTAAAGAGACGATATCTGAAGTAAATTGCACATGGAGAATTTAATGGTACTAATATTTTCCAAAACTAGCACATGTTTTTGTGCGCAATAAATATACATTTCTTTCAATGGGTGTAGCTCCCAGGTCGTCTATCCGTTTTTTTCAGACTGGGAGCTACAGATCTGCAGCTAGGTATTTCATTGCAAATGAAAATCCATGCATATATTTTTATTAGCCTTGTTTGGATGTATTCTACTTGAATGTAGTTTGGATATATTGAAATATTAAGCTAAAGGTGATGGATAAGAGGACCTGGTATAGGCTATATGTGGTAGAGTTGATCATGTGACTTGACTGGTTGTCACTACATTACAAAACAGGGAACTATGGCAACCTTTTTTAATTCTTATAATTAGATAATGAAATCAAGCAATCAAAAGAACTATGTGCGGTATAAAGTGTTTTTATGCCCCAAAATTCAAAGTTATGAATAGAGCTTTAGAAATTTGCTAAAAGAGAGGTTATTATATATCTAGTTCAGGTTTATAAAGATGAATTGTCTAATCGAAGTCATAATAGAAATATATGTTAATAATAAGCTAATTTCACAAAAAGTTCGTATTTTTGCCAAGAATGGAGGATTTCCTATCAGTTTTTTGAAAAGGAAAGATCGAGCGCATGCTTGCTCCAACACCATTTTCTAATATGATATGCAAAATAATATGAACAATAATATATGTTAATATGGTTTTGGAGCAACATTGCGCTCTATACCTCCTACTCTTAAATATGAAGAAAAACTGATGAATTTTTCATGCTTTTGAGAAAATGCGGGAAATGGCCCATTTTCGTGACGTCATTGAAGCACGAGGAATGATCGATGTTAAAAAACTTTAAGATTTCTGCAACAAGCATATTCAGATTTATATTTTTTCAAAATATCTTTATGATATGATTTTTTTTTCAAATTTATAAAACAGGGGGGCAGAAATTCTACCTTATCGCATATAGTTCTTTATTGAAATAAATAAATAATATATAAGTCATTTAATTTTTGAATTCCCTATATTTGATGCTTACAATTTTTTTGGATAACTTTGGAATAGATTATTTAAGATTCTACTCTGAATATGCACTCTGCTCTATGGCCCATTTTATTAAATTGGTTTGTTTCATCATGAATAAAGTGACTTAATCAGTTATAGGCCTACAACTCTCTGTTGCATAGTTTTTTCCTTTGATAATCTCGTACACAGTTTGACTATATATTTATTTATTGTTTATTCACCAATCAAGGACCCTCAGGGGGCATATACATTTTAAAAAATCATGATTATAACAAATAATGAATGAAATAATAGCCTAGAATTGTCACATTACGAACAACCATATGCAAACATGATTCATCAATACAATGAAATGCATGTGTAAGATATACACACTTAACTATACGAGATAATGCATGATAATGCAGCTATATAGAAACAAGGTGGCCTGAAAACGGAGAGTACCAAGGGACGGTGCCTGCACAGTCTATCAGACTGGCACACTTGTACTCAAAGTGTTCAAGCCAGTATGCTTATACATAACATGACTATACTACTCACTCAGAAAATTCCTTACTAGATTGATATACATTTATAAAGTATTTTTTAACAAAGTCTATCAAACATCCCAAGGGGTTCCTGGTTTTTGATATTATCTGATCCCATTTATCATCATTGTATTTTTTTTGTTTTGAAGGTTGTATTAATTATTTTAGATGAGTAATGACATAATTCTCTTCCAGCATAAAGTTTGAAAATTTATGATGCACGCTTATCATTAAATTCTCTGGCATTCTTTCATCACCTGCATGTCAATTGGTCCAGTCTCTGTATACTGTACTGAAGAAGATATTAATGATAACATGATTTTACTACATTGTGATAGTCATTAAATTAAAGGACTTCTTAATGTTAAATTTTGTTAATTAGTTTAATGAATTTTCCAGGACAATGGAGGATAATGGGACCAATGGAGATATTAACATTGACTCTGACCACAGCCCTCTCTCGGTCAAAGAACCATCCATTCAGCCCCCCTCGACAGCAAGAAAAGTCATCCAGCTCAAGATAGACAACCCACTTCTTACTAATGGTATTAATTGAGGCTTTTGAAATTGAATAATTTATATAACAGTGCATGGTTTCAATTGATGGAAATTTTTTTTATCAATATATATAAATATATACAGTCAAAACTGCCAAAGCGGTCACCCCTATTAAGCAGTCACCTTTCGTATGCGGTCATTTTATTTCCTCCCGATTAAAAATCCTATATGATTGCCCTCTAAAGAGCGGTCACCTGTCTAACCCGGTCAGCGGTCATCGTATTTTGATCCGAAACTGTACTTTCGACATGCATTAGGCGGCCATTTTGGTCGGTCACATGATTTACACCCGGGGATTTTAAACATGGCTTCCGAAAGTCAGGTAACTAATGTACGCAATAATTATACGCCTGAGGCAAAAGAAGCCAAATTGATCGATGTAATTATATAATTGGCAGTTCAGATACGGATGGCAAAAAAGTAAATTGTTTAAACATGTATTTACAGTGTTTGTTTTATATATATAACTTCATGAAATAGGTCTCAAAAATGACCGCGACGAGGCTAGAGAAAATCGATCAATTTAATAAAATGATTTTGAGTTCAGATACGGTCGGTTAAGAAATACATTGTTGAAAAGTTTATGCAAATGTTCATGGTCATGCCCAAATTTTGGATAAAATTACAGATATTATTGATATGATAACAGAAGACTCTATCAAGTGCAAGTCTGGAGTGTAGACGAAAATAAGTGACTTTTTCAAAAATGAAAAAGAAATAAACAATTGGATGCACAATTCTTTGTTATGTAATTGCACTTATTTTTAAATATAATAAATGCTATTAAAATCCAAATCAATAACTTTATTCATTATTTTGTCATTTTGATCAGTATGCTAAATTGCAAGTATATAAAAACTGCAATAATTGTTTTAATAAGGTAATTGATGATGGAAAATTCCTAAGTCTCTATTCAAAGGTCACCTCTGTTAAGAGGTCACTTTGGGTGCCTCCCAAAAATGACTGCTTAATACAAGTTTGACTGTAAGTAAGGTTATAAAACGTCACACAAGTTTACACCAGGTAAACAATTATTTAAGAGAAGACCAATTAAGTTTTTGACTGTAGCCTTAGCAACTTTTGTCACAGAGTTCAAACACTGTGTACTGGCTTCCAGACTATTTGGCGATCCTCTGTCCGTCAATCTTTGTTAACTTTCACATATGAGATATGAGCTGTGAAAATGAAATGTATCTCATCGGCGTGGTATATTCATAGAGCTTGGCATCTTAAATACACACACAAAAAAAGTATTCACTTAGATGTGGAAAATGAAAATTACACTAATTTAAGTTCGATTTATTTTCATAAATACCAAAACACGAAACAAAAAATATTTCAGGTAAATGGTAACTACCTTTTCCAGTATTTTCATCATATAAAATAGATATGTATTGCATGACCTCTGAGACAAAATATTAATGAAATAAAATGTTGGCATCCTATAATTGTGTAGATTCAACATGTTTAAATTATGATTACACATGATAAGGTAGGCCCACAATGGGTGCTGATTTTTAAACTGATATACGTCTTAGAAAATGTATGATTTTTTTTTATCTTTAGAGAGCTAATACTGTTCACATATGTGCAAAAACTGCAGGAAATAATATACCGGTGTTATATATGATTTATATATCGCAATATATTTTCACCCCTACCCATTTATAAAATATTGAGTCTTACATCAGAAAATTATGGCACCTTTGCTAAATATTAAATTTTACTGTTCTTAACTATTTAAAGTGTTTTAAGTCCAAGTAGTTTGCCTTTGGTGCTCAGGTGAGCGTTGTGGCCCATGGGCCTCTTGTTCATTACATATTGGAAGTAAAATGTGAGGCTAGATATTTGTGTCAGAATAGAGAAACAATTTGTGAATGATTACAGGTGATGTAGAAGATGATGTTGACGATCCATTCTGTATCAAACCTTCAGTAGACGATGATGTTGACGATCCATTCTGTATCAAACCTTCAGTAGATGATGATGTTGACGATCCATTCTGTATCAAACCTTCAGTGATTAAATCACAAGAAAACTCATCGGACACCAAAGGTACAATCACAGATACATTTGATTTGTTTTTACAATAAAGATTTTAACTTGCTAGGGTCCTCCTGATAACCATTCTGCTCATGGGGTCCATCTGCCTATCCACCGACATCACTTGTTAAAACCATTTTTTTTTGCTCCCCATGACCAAATCTGATTAAAGGGTGTTCAGTGACCTTGAACCAAGTTTATGATCAAAATTATAGAGCATTAAGATCTTTGTGAAAAATCCTTATTCTTGCTTTGTGTTTTTAACCGGGCTTTCCAATGGAAAAATCCGGTTATTGAAATGGTGAAAATGGCGGGCGGGCGGGTGGGTGGGCAGCTGCCAAAAGGGTACCCTTATTGTACAGATTACTTCTCCTACAGTTTTCAAGATAGGAAGTTATTCTATTGCAGATCAATTGTACATATATCAGAGGTGTGCATATTGCTAGGATTTTGATTTCTGATAATTTATGAAAAAAATACCAGCTGTTGAACTTAAGTCATTTTTTGTCAAAATATTGCATATAGGGTACCCCTATTGTACGGATAACTCCTTCTACAGTTTTCAAGATAGGAGGTTGTTCTTTTGCAGATCAATTGTACATATATCAGAGGTGTGCATCTTGCTAGGATTTGGATTTCTGATAATTTCTGAAAAAAAATACCAGCTGTTGAACTTAGTTATTTTTGGGCAAAAATATTGCATATAGAGTACTCCATTTCTCTGGATAGGTAGTGTTCATCAATTCAGGGTTGACAAATGAATTATGGGTACTGTTCACACAAAAGAAAACCCGGTTTGCTGTCACATTGACAGTTTTTTTCTTGTCTCTTATTGACCCAGTCAGGCTAAGAAATTATCAAAGACTGCTTCAGTGGAGGTAAATAAGGGATATACAGTGACCTAATTTCAAATTTCAGAGAATCAAAATTCTAAGCCAAATATCAAGGTCATAGCATAGCTTTGCAAAATTCTTATCAAGAGCCTATGTTTGCTTCCCATTGCCTTATCAATCCTATACATTCACTTATGTAAATTGTTAGTCGCATTAAATATATAGAATGATTTTGAATTAAATTTCTTAAGTCCAGAGTCAAAGCAAATCCCTCTAACATGTTTTTGCCCTTATATCTTCATTAATCAAGGATTGCTAGCCATTATGTGTTAAAACCATTATTATTTGCATATTAATAACAGGGGAAATAATGCTTACAACAATTTTTGATCTATTCAAAGAGCTCAATGATTTGATCCATTTCCAAAACTTAAATTAGCTCCACCTCTGTTAAAACAAAAAGACAAAATTCTTCAGATTTCAAACTTGATTTGAAAATAATAAATGGCCTAAACATATACCATGACTTGCCGAATATAATACACACTTTTTTGTAGAAAATGTCTTTGTGAGTTCTCTAAAGGGGTGCTTGTTATACACCCCAATGGAACTTTGACAGTTTTTTTAACAGGTAAAACATTGGCTAATCCAGTACATAGCCTTTTTCGGAAACACTACTTCTGTTTGTTTACCACATTTTTTAAACAATTAAAAATATTGTTTGGGTGTTTTGCTCTTTATCTGTCAAAAGATAAATTGTATTAAATGGCCATTAAAAATTAATATAAACTGTTTACACAGCAACCCGAGCTGTGCATTCACCATCTCATGAACGCAGCCATTACAGATGTTATTAATAAATCTGTGCAATAGATCCCGATTGTGGGCTTGATTGAGTTCGCCTACCACATGTTTTTAGCTCACCTGAGCTGAAAGCTCAAGTGAGCTTTTCTGATCACATTTTGTCTGTCGTCTGTCCGCCTGTCCGTAAACTTTTCACATTTTCAACATCTTCTCCAGAACCACTGGGCCAATTTCAACGAAACTTGACACAAAGCACCCTTAGGCAAAGGGGATTCAAAGTTGTAAAAATTAAGGACCATGCCCTTTTACAAAGGGAGATAATATATATTAGGAATTATTGAAAATTTTTAAGATATTATCAAAAATCTTCTTCATTTGGAAAGGAAAGCTGAAACTTATGTGGAAGCATCCTCAGGTAGTTTAGATTCAAAGTTGTGAAAATCATGACCCCTGGGGGTAGGGTGGGGCCACAATGGGGGTTGAATTTTTACATAGGAATATATAGAGAGTAGATCTTTAAAAAATCTTCTTCTCAAAAACCAATCAGCCAGTAAAGCTGAAACTTATGTTGAAGCATCCTCAGGCAGTGTAGATTCAAAGTTGTGAAAATTATGACCACCGGGGGTAGGATGGGGCCACAATGGGGGACGGGGCAATTTTTACAAACATTAAATTATTCTTATAAGCTTAAATGGTATCATACATGGTTTTACTTAAAAATGCGAGCATCTTGACATATTATTGATTCTCAATTGCTTAGAACCTGGACAATTATTGGGCCCCACAAGGGGCTTACAGTTTGATGTAGGTTTATAGATATTGCTTAAGACCTTCTTGAGAACTGTATTACTCATTATATGATATGACTTTGAAATCATCCTGCTCAAAAGTGGCTCAATGTTCAACATAATAATATCTGAAAATCTAAGAAAAACTTGAAAATCTTTTTACCGGTATATCTTAATTCTACTACTTTGTCCAGATATTTTGTATATGACTCCATAAATCTGATTTCATTATGGCTATTTGTGCTCAGGTGAGCGATGTGGCCCATGGGCCTCTTGTTTGAAATTATTAAGCATTTTAAGCACATGATTGAAAACTATTAATTAAAATGAAATAACCCATCTTGAAGATTCGTTTTGCCTTTATTTTTAACACCTCTGTGGCCCTATCAAAAGTAACAGGATGTTATGCACCTAAACATGTTTCGCCTGGGGCAAAGAAATGTAACACCTCGAGTGAATACCCTGTTGTCTGTGATCGGTCACCCTTTTGAGCTGTTTGAAGATTACTGCTATGCAGGAAGTTAAGACTTTAAAAAAATCTGCGCCAGAAACGTTACATCATGAATGCAAAATTTTCCTCTTTTCCCTGATGACATTTTGGTCAAAAGCCTTTGTGCATATTACACACCTGAATTACATTTTTTCACGGAATTTGAGTCCCAAAGTGGTGGGGGGCCTATTATACACAACTACGTCTGATATTCAGTAAATTAGGTACATGTATGTACATTGGAATATATCTTGTTTTCAAACGATTCCTTGATTTGTAAGAGCTTAATATATATTTTTCAGATCTTCAAATTGAAGAACCTAAACAGAATGGACCGTCAAAGTCTGAAGAAGCAGATGAGGTTTCCTCTATATTGGATAAAAAATCTCTACATAATGGTGAAATTGCTCCAGAGCTTGGTTCAGAAATAAAGAATAATGACTCCGACAAAAGTTCTAGCAGGTCTGATGAAATTACGGCAGACATCAATTCTGAAATAAAGGAAATGGAGGGTTCAGAAATATCTTTAAAGGAGGAGAGGCTTGATCATTCCACTGAAAAAATTGAGGAAGATTTGGATAAATCCAAAGACTCTGAACAGTCATCAGTGAATGATGACACTGAACACAATAAAATGGCAAGCAAGCTGGACCTTGATGTGGAATCGGTCAAGTATTTCATGTCTACGGACAGCAAAGACAGCACTGATGATAATACGGCCCTCTCGCGATCCGACAAGGTGGATCTCAATGAGTCAGTCATCAGTGTATCCGAAGACAACTCCAGTTTTGTCGAGAGTAACACTAGTGAGGTGGTTCCGGAACTTATATGTTCTTCTGGGGAAGAGGAGCAAGGGGGTGGGGACTTGAAAAAATCCAAGGAGATCAACAGTGAACATAAAGTAGATATAGCTGAGAAAGTGAATGTGAGCAAAGAGAGTGAGGGAACTGAAGTCGCCATGGAGGTTGATTCTCATGATGGAAAAACAGAATGTTCTGTGAAAGATGGCAGCAAAGAAAAAACTAACTCTGATGAAAAGATTGACTCTGATGAAAGAATTGACTCTGATGAAAAAATATGTGACATGAAAAAATCGGATAAACTCAATGAGGATGAAAAGGATATGTGTCAAAATAAAAATGGAAACTCTGTTGATGTTTCAACAAAAAAGGAAGAGGAGGATGCTTCTGAAACTGTAGGAAAAGTGAAGGATATTGATGGGTCGGACATTTTAATCACTATAAATGAAGACAGTGATAAAGATGAAGATCCCCCTTTACAAGTAGGAACAATTGATATACCTATTCCTTCAGTGCAGCAGAGGTCACGGGTAACCAGTACTGTGAAAGATGATGTAGTGATTGTAGACTTGTCGGATGACAAACCTCCACCCCCTGTCAGGCCCAAACCTCCAGTAGTTCCCATCAAACCAGGAATGGTCACCGTTGGACCAAATGGACAACATTATGTTCAGCATGTGATTCATTGCCTTGATGGTCGCAAGCAAATCATTCAGGTCCCAGTGACGTCTACTCAAAGTCTGGGCTCTACCAAGGTATCAGGGGTGTATACCAGTCTCCTGAACCGAGCCATCGCTAGCAGTGTCTCCCACTCGCAGACCGCACAGAAACAAAGGCCTCCAGAGGAGTACATTCATCCAGATGACCTCATTCCACAGTCCAGCATGGAAATGATTGCCTTGGCGAAATATGATACAGTACATAAAAACTTTGACAACACATTCTGGAATGGTAGTTGTCCTGTGAAGAGTGACATCAGTACCATGACCAAGGTTCTACAGGACTTGGGAGGGGATATTGTGAAACAGTCTGCCTACAGTCAGATTGTGGAAGTCCAAGGCAGGAAGGCAGAGCAAGGCAAACTAGGGGACAAAGAAAAGGAGAATTTAGAGAGAATGAAAAAAGTGGTGAAAGAACTGAAAGAAAAATACAAACATTTAGAACTGAATTATACAAAATGTGCTGGTTGTAAGTTTGTTACAGAGTCTAAAAATGTAATGGCATTTCATAAAGAGCATCCACACATGGACCCTCCGTTAGACCCTTACGGATTCTTAAAATGTCCTCAGGATGGTTGCGAGTTTAAATCAACCTCAATACCAGAGGCATTTGCACATCACATGGATGAACAGCACTCTGTGAAAGCCAGGATCTATGATAAACCAGATCCCTTCAAATGTCATCTGTGCTTCTTTGAAACTAAAGCAAAAAGCAATTTGACTCGGCATAGATTTAAATGTGATAAGCAATTTAAGCTCGGCAATAATCTACATCCAAGTTACGCAGATATCAATTTCTGCTTAAAGAATTCAATGTACAAGTCCCAGATAGCAGCAAAAAGTCGAAATAACCAAGTCTTAACAGGAACCCGACAACCAGCACAGCCGCCGATGATCCGACCAAAGATTGCCATCACCAAGCCCACAGCACCACTTCTTCTGCAGCAGGGTCCAAGAAATACCCAGGTCCCCATCATGATCCCTCTAAGTCAAGCTCAGATGAGTCAGCTCAACATGCCAAGACAGGTCAGGCCTGGAATGCAACCAGTGCTGGTGCCCGTGAACCCTGTGAACCAGAGTGTTACAACTACTGGTAAACCTCACACTCCGACTGTGGGGGAGATGCTCAGACAGCAGAAACAGCAGCAGGTGGTGGTCAACAGACCGGTGGCTCCTAAACCTAGTGCTCCGTCAGGCCAACAGGCCGGATTTGAAGTGTGTGAGATTTGTGGGGGCTATGTCAAAGACAGAATGTCCCTACAAATCCACTTTTTCTATGCCCACAAAGTGGATCTTCCTGCTGTTCTATTTCAAAAGAATAGTCCCCAGTTCAGATGCAATGTATGCCAAGCACCTTTCTGGACTGCCATGGGTTTAACCAAACACAGACAAAGCTCAAGACATTTTGACACTGTTATCCAATCAGCTAAGCCTGAAATTAGGTGCTGGATTTGTTTCCAACAGCCAGATAATCTTTATTCTCACTTACAAAGTTTCCACAAATTAAACCCAAATGAGTGCATGATTCTTAGAAGGTGCATGTTTTGTGCAATTCAAACAAGGACAAGGAAAGACTTGGAGCTGCATATGGCTACTACACATGGAATTCTCATTAAAGGTTCACCCTCAGCTGTTGCCACAACTAGTTCTCAGTCCACAAAGCCCCCAGCTGCTAGAAACAACTTCTGTGTTTTCTGTTCAAAACAATTCCCCGATAACACCCAGCTGACTCTTCACTGTCTCCGGGACCATGCCACATGTTCAGGGTGCGGAATGGTGGTAGCTAGAGCAGCAGACCTTGCTAAACATGCCTGCAAGTCGACAGGCAGGAAGTGCCCTATATGTGGCTTGAAGAACCTCAAACAAGCATTCTACAATAAGCACATACACACGCATCTGAAGAAGTGTTCAGTGAAAGTCAAACGGTTGTCCGAGAAAGAAATAGAAAAAGCAATGGGTAAAGAACGCAAAGCAAAGATGGATCTAGAAAAACAGAGAGAAATATTTACTAAACTCGAGTCAGAGATATGGGATGAAATTCAGAACAGGAAGAAACGAGATGATGGAGATTCTACAAACACCAAAAAAAGGCGGAGTAATGATAGTGACAAGTCAACCAGTAAGAAAGCCAAACTAGAAACTGACAGTCAAAGTGAAAAAGTGGTTGTTTTAGAGTGATGCTCATCTCATTAACAGTCAGGGATTTCTCACCGTTCATTATATCACTACACAAGGTCTTATTTGCAGAATGGAATATGTCTTTTTATTTCATGATTATGTGCTAATTATGATAGTAATTGCCGCAATATAGAAATTTTGATGCACTTCATTGTCTAAAACATTCTCAGATATTTTTAGATGTGTGCTGCACTGCAAATTTTTTCTCTGGAAGAAATGCATCATATTTTTTTCTGTAAGTTTCCGATCGACTCTTTTGGACGTGTTTTAAGTAAAAGCATAAATGTTGTGAATTAAATGTTTTATAAAGTGTATTTATCTTGTTATTCATTGAATATTTTATTCTTTAAGAGATTATAGGTATCCTTGATTTTTATTTGTTTGTTTATGAAAATCTTTTTTCTGTTGAATATCTTAAGGTAATTTACATGATGGATAGAATATTACATTACAGAAGGAATTCTATACTTACTGTATAATTTCAATTTCTGAATCAGTTTTTTACTCTGTTTAATGTATTTTTAAAATGAAGTTCATCTGGCCTCAAGATAAGACCATTGGATTTTTTCCTCCACGATTTATTAATTTTTACTTTGAATTCTTGTTACATTCTCTGAATGTTTAGTATTCAATGAACTCTGAACTTTTGCATTGAAATTAATATATAGGTTAGGTTCACAATGGTGCAGTGGAGAAAACCTACAAGAAATTACCTTCCATTCAGTACAGCTAAGGTACATGTATTTAAGGGTTTGCTGCTCTTTCTGTCAATATTATCCGTGGGATATCTTGTCTGTGTCGAGAAGAACAAGATGTTGTTCAACTTGTAATTGTCCTTGTATATCTTTGATATTAAATTTTACAAGAAGTTCATGTTATTTACATTATTTGAAAGGGTTAAATGTAGTTGAAGTAAAAAATAAAAAAAATAAAACCATGTGTATCAATAGATAAAAGACAGTTGTCTTTCAATTGGTCTCTGTTATGTTGTGACAAAGGGGGTATGAATCAATGTTTCACAGTCTATCATATCGAGGCCTGAGCTTTCACTGCAGATTGGTTCTACGTGCAGAATGTTTACCTAGTTATAAATTAATCTTGTTGAGAACTTTCTCTTGAAATTCAATTATTGAGAAAATGCTTTTTAAAGGAATTTTCAAAACTACACCCAATTAGTTTTACAGTAGCTTACTAGGAAATTGGTACATAGATCAAGAACAGTAAATTTATTCGGAGTATGCAGAACCATGCACTCTGTTTTATCATACTGAACTGGTACAATTGTATAAAAAGATATTTTTGGGGTTTATCAATGAAAAAAATGCCATGGACCAATATATCATTAACATGAGGTAAAGTATCCAGTATGGTATTGTACATGTATAATTGATTTCATATGATCAATTGTAAGTTTTTGTGCACAATCCAAGGAACTAATGTCTGTGATGTAGCAATTAATGAATGCTTTCCACTTATTGGAGCATTTTAACAAGATCCCTTAGTGATGTAAACTAGGTGAATTGACGAATGCATATAGTGAATGAATGTTTATAATACAATAGGAAGATTTTTAACTGTACAAGTCTTTGTGCATAGAACGGCAAACAAAATCTCATTCTGGCTAACAAAATGTGATGATGGGCAATCTCTTCTCTTTTCCAGTAAAAAGGGAGCATGTCAGTACTATAGTGGATAGATATTGTCTATGATAACAAGAGGATCAAAGAGTAGTCATAAATAACCTGTAATGCTTGAATAGAAAGAAGTGTAGAAACAATGGCAACATTTATTTCTGATCACAAATTTATCACAGTCCATAAATTATACATTAAAAAACTTTCTGAATACACAACTGTGTCATAGCATACAAATACACATAATAGATTGACTTCTGTGAAATGATTGCACCTGGACAATGTGAAGGAAGCAGGAGTACAGTGTTCCAAATCTCTTCACAATGAAAACATTGAAAAGCAAATCATTTTGCATGAGACAGGCACAATAGACAGTTTAATCGTTGATGGGGTACAACACTCCAGATCGGAAAGAAGTCAGGCATTTTGAAAGTTGGAGAGGAGTAAACAGTGGAACAAAAATACTGAGTCCAAAGGCATCACTTGTGATGATGTCATCAAGAAGTGATTCCATTTCTCCTGAAGAATTCTGCCCGGACGTGTGCTATCCGCACATGTTTCCGGTCGGGATGGTCCGCAAACAGTTCCAGTCGGTGTCCGTATTCTGAGGAAGACAAAGTAGGCACTTCCTTGGGCTTTTCCTGAAAACCAACCAAGGAGATGAAAAAATCAATGACAAATTAAAAATAAATTGGCAGTGTTTCCACCCATCTCCAATAGTTATATACACCATAAATAAAATCTACCCTAGTACTTTCCTAAATTAGACTAAATGACAAGAAAGTGTTTTATGAATAGTTACCAGCTGTCTGTTTTAATTGTGGACTGATTCTATCATGATAACTGCATACACATAAATGTATATATATATGTACCTCTTTGTTGACAACAAGTCCCCTTGATTTGGCATGCTCTCGGTCATCTCGATGAAGTTTGTTGTTGTAACCATATTCTTTCCTAAATAACCTCTCATATGTCGATCTTGGGTACCTGTCCTGATAAGGAAAAATGGGAAATGAAATAATGGTCATAATATATTGATAACAGCTTTGTCAAATAAATCATGCATTTATGGGTATGATAAATATAACTGTTAATATTTAGATCACTTGATTTATTAACTGCACTTGTGGTTAAGCGCTATGACATGAAGCCTGTATGTGAAAAAAATTAACCCTTTAAAATGTAGCAGGGTATTTTTTGTTCATCTTTGTAATGCTTTAATTTTTTTATTTAATTTCATTTTTTTCTGAAAAAGGTAAAGGGTGTCAAAATTTTTTCGACATTTTATTATTTCATTATATTCATGGTCATGCATGTCTAGACCTCGATCAGTTGACTTCCAATCTATTTACTTAATTAGATCAAACGTGTATGCATGTTTAAGGATGCATTCTACATACAATAAAGATATGTCATTTAATATAAATAATTCAACTACAATTCTTAACTTAGTAATTACATGCCAATTTAACATTTTAATATAATGTCTCCAAACAAAGTCAATACCCAGTATATATAATGCATAAATTTCTCTATGTTTGAAACTGCAAACAATTAAACTTCTAAAATATCTGTCATTGAATAGCAAATTATAATGATCATTTAAAAAAAAATTCAGTATTCATTAATGATAAATATCAGTGGTTTTTATGAAGCAAAATCTAAAAGGGACATCTCTACAATAAGTTCTTTAATTATGTGTTAACTGACTATTAGTAATACCTTCTAAAATTATATCTGCATGGCAATGAATTATACATTAAGTTTACATTAGTATATAATTAATACAATTAATATATTGTTAGATAAAATTATATGCATTATCTAATTACCAAAAAAAATATGATGATCACAAATAAAATCATATATCAAATCTAGTTTGCAGTTTCAATCTAGCAACTCTGCAATCTCATACATTTGCAAACCAATTCAAAGCAATATATACGATGTACACAAATTTACCTGTTGTTGTTTTTTAATCAACTGAAATAAAACGCATCCATGGTACAATATATATTGCTATACGTACGTTATGGTTCATTAATAGTATTGATCGAAACTTCAAATTATAATTAAAGGTTATTAAATTCAAAAATGTCGCACTATTTATAGTTTATTGCAAAATAGATGCATATCGTGCAACTGCAACCATACAGTAAATGTAATAATTACCTATATATTCAAAATATGATTCACATTGACATGTATAAAAAGGTTAATACTTTCTGTTGTTGTTATGAAATCGTTTACATTTTCAAGTATGTAAGAGTGTTAACGTTGGACAATGATAATGTATAAACGGTACTTAGATGTAATGCACATGTGTAATAAACTAAAAAAGAATCGTCCTCTGACATCTATCTATATGAATCATAGATAGGGTACGTACGTACATATTCATGAACCACGAATACCTGTTTTGGAGTGTTGAAGACAGTTCTTTCCGGAGGATCATCTCTTTCAGTGGGAATAAAAGAGAAAGCTGAAAGCTCACACGGCCTCCCCTTCATAGAAAAAGAATTTGTCCCCGTTTCAATTTTCAATTCCTGTGGTTCTGCCATTCTGATTGATTACATTAGTTTCAATATGGCGGATTTTATACTTCCGTTGTCAGGTGCCCGCTCGACCAAAGGGATGGTCAACATCTGAAGCAATGGATCGCGTATTTTGATTGTTTAGAAATGATATGAATTCTTTATTGCAAACGACGTTGAGAATTTTGAGATAACACCTTTAAACTTCGATGATTTATTATATTACCCACAATTCTCTGCGGTCAACATAATTTTTCCAATATGGAAGATGAAAGTAAGAAGAGTCTTCCTGTTTGATGTAAGTAAACCAAAATCTTGAAAATGCGTAGTTTTAGAGATTTTTTCGTAATTTTAAATCATTGGAACAGCATATTGTTTTGTACTTATGTCGACATACAAAAAGTTTTCATCACTTGTCTCTTTCTCTCTCTCTTGTGTTCTTATCATCCTAAAATGTTGACCAGTCGAGATTGGTGTTTTAAAGTTGTTTTACACTCATTTACAAAGTTAAATCAACGTGTTGCGAATTTTGATGTCACATTTTACCTTAAATTGATAACCCAGGTATTTAAGAATATGAGAAAATAATTTGAACATAAATATTTCTTCCTTAAAAAGTGAAAGTAAAGTACACTTTAGTCTTTAGATTGATGATTTTAAATTACTGGATAGACATTAACAAAAATATGCATCAGAGTAACATTACAGAAATCAGTTTTGATGGGAGTAAACAAGTTTTTAACATCCTTGTCAATACTATGCATATTCCCATCTTAGTGTAACCGAGACATATGTTGCCTCTGCTGGGGTTTGAACCCGGGTCCTCTAGCATGCCAGTCCAGCACTCTACCGATCGAGCTAAAGGGTTAACCCACTAGCTAGAGCTAGTAGGAATGTCATATAGCTGACTCTACCACATTGTCCCCCTCCAAGGAAAGAGTCGTCCTCGACTCTTCCGGAGTGCCAACACCTGTGGGGTGAAGTACTGAAGACAATCTCGCTCACCCGCCAGAGAATACCCAGGCCCCATGTTGGGTGCCATTCTGTAACCGTGGGTTTGTTTGTTCCAATAAACAAAACACAGTCGTTGTGGGTTCAGTTTGTGATATTATATATTCATTTATTTATTTATTTATTTATTTATTTATTTATTTCCAACTAATTACCCGATATTAAGATATTTTATTTCTTAATTTTATTTACAGTTTATAACTAGTAAAATAACACATTATCACATTAGTGTGATGATCTGACAACTGGTGTGATCGACAGTGCCAAAGAGGAAAGTTTGTTTAGGTTCTTAATCACAGTTAATGCATTGATATTCAGAAGATCATGAAACCTTAGATATTATAAATTCATTAAGTGGAATCACAAACATTCACCACTCTCCTAGGAAGAATGAGAATTTCCATTTTTGCCATTCTGGCCTTTAAATCAAGTCATTTAGTCAACATGTTCCTTTTATATAGAACTTTTTATTTGATTTAAGATTGAAGATCTATTGAATGCAACAGCAATCAAGAAGAAGATAAAAGAGGCTTTGCAGCACATATTATGGGAAACTAGGAGGATGACATTCACAACAAAGGAACATTTAAGATACATTTTAATAAGGAAAGAAATATGAACTGTAATGATTGTCACAGTATGGATGTTATATATAAATAGAAGTGTTATATCCCAATTTCTACAGACAACTTTTCAGCAAACAGTTTACAGCATGGGTGCTTGTATTTGTAAAGAAAAACATGCTGCTACCAGTCAACATTCAGTTAGAGAGACAGATGGTAGTAATTTGAGTCAGGGCCAACAGTCAGTTGGTCAGCGACCGGTTTCCTCCAGCAGCAGAAGGTCCCTCCCCTCACACTCCCACTCAAGGAGTTCCTCCAGAGCAGGTGCAAATGTGGATAAATTAGTGCTAGAGACTTTGAAACTGATCCGGACTCTGGTTGACAAGTAAGGATTACTATAGTTCTAATGTGAATCATTAAGGTAGAGTTTGATAGGTTGCAAGTATAACAAAACTACCAATTGAAATTATCCAGATTTGAAATATATGTATGATTGTATGTAAATTATTTGGTCAATAAGCGTTTCAGTGGATGTGCTAAAATTGAAACACTTGTATGTTTTGATTTGTCTTAATGTATATATACATGTATATATATACTGTATATATATATATATATATGTGAATATATATATATGTTATATATATACTGTAATATATAAAAGCATTGTGATACAAAGTTATTCTGTCATGAAAATGTGTTAACATTAGATTAACTAATCAAGTCCTTTGTGTAGCATTATATATGTTTGATTTTTGAGCTTTTACTAAAAAAATGACATTTTTTTATTTGTATCAATTGAATTTAAACATACAGGTGTAAAATTACGCTCATATAGTGATTTCTGCTACTGTGCAAAATTGCTAAATTAATTTCAGTGGTGAATATGACATTTGTTAAATAAGACGCAACAATCTGTCATAAAGTGTCATTGGAGTGGGACCAAGTCTACCATAATTCTTTTATTCAAGTAAACATGTGTACATGTAATTAATTAGGATAATGTATACATGTAGATTGATCATTTTGATTTGCTTTCACCCTGTGTGGTTCATTTGACAGTGAGCAAGGTCCTCCTCAGGCAATGCTTACCCTTCACCGTGTGGCGGAATCAGAGGATGGCTGGCTACAAGTTGTGGAGTCTTTGGTGGTGTCCATTCCTCTAGATGACCCCCTGGGCCCCGCTGTAATTACGCTTTTACTGGATGAGTGTCCACTACCCACAAAGGTTTGGAAAGTTTCCTTTTTCTTCTTTTTATGAAGTACATGTATTTCATTCTGTATTTTTTTTTAAAGTTTCAATCCTTATGTTGAATTGTAAAAACTTAAGCATGGCATTTTTTTTAATATGTGCAACTATAATTTTTTTCCCATGATATTATTCTGCTTTTTCTCTAATCAACAAACTAGGATGCTATTTTATTGTTGTACAAAAGACTGAAGCTATCCCCTCTCAGTCCCGCCAAGGCCTACAACTCCGTCAGTTGTCAGAGAAATATAGGCGTGGTTCTGGGCTGTCTTGCTGAGAAGTTGGCAGGTTTGTTGCATTATACCAAAGAAGAATCATGAATTGTTTAATATACATGTACATGTATGATGTGTAGTATTAAATTGTTAAGATAAATAATAGAATGCAGATGATTTTAACTGTGTCAAGATATCAGATGATATTGATAAAGTAAATTCACTGACAGTAAGTTTAAAGATATTTGTATGGACCAATATTGACCACTTTACAATGGAGAGTGGTTTTTAAAATATATCTTGATGTTCCATTGAGCTTTTTATATTCTCATTTTGTATTGTACCATATTATTTCATATTTTTAATTCTAGGTCCAAATGCAATAGATATTCTGACAGATGATGTTGTGAAGTACCTAATTTCAAACCTGGTAATGTGGAATTAAGAATAAAGTCAAGTATGAATACAACACTAGTGAGTGTTATATATCTAGTATTCTTGTTTATATCTTATTTCTTCTTGATAGAGTGACAAGCTAGATCCAGCTGTAATTTTACATTCCCTTGTGGCTCTGGAAAAGTTCGCACAAACTAGTGAGTCTGTTTTATGTCTCCGATTGTTACAGAAATTCCTTTTTTCTATGATCACTATATTTATTTTCATATACATGTATATGTATCTACATTTTTGATGTTGAAAAAAAAAACATCTATAATGTTTGAGTGTTTCAAATATTGGTAAAAGGTGTTGTAAATACATGTAGCATTTTAAAAGTATTCCTTCTAAATGATTTATGATCTGCAATATCTTTACTTTGGTTGTTTATACATGAAAACTACATGTACATGTTTATTTTTAGGTGAAAACAAAGCCACAATAAACAAATGTCTTCGAGAATGTAACCCCTGTCCGCTAGAAGTCCTAGAGAAGTGGTGGCGGCATGAGAAGTACAGTTTGCGTGAAGTGGGGTTCTGTGCTCAGTGGTGCCTTGATAATTTATGTAGGTACAGGTGCTGGGCGAGCCTTGTGTTCTAGCCTCATACTATCGGTCCCCCTTCATACTACGTTAGAAAAGTTCTGTGTTTGTTTTGATTCTGTGCTGATATATCTGTATGAAAAGTGTACTTATATTTAATACGATTGGGTCAAATACTGAAATAACAGAATTTTGTGCTATGTCAAAAATTACAGGCATTATATTTTGTGCAATAAATTGAGGCAGTCTTTGTTAAATGAGAACTTGGGGGTTATTTACATGCATGTACACATTGGTTTCTGTATAAGACAGAATCAGATGACAAGACCAGAGTTGCTCCCAATAAATTTTCCGCATTTATTGATATTTGTATTCTTGAATGATTACCAGTATTTACATTAAACATGTATTTTGAATTAAAGAATGGATTCCTTTTGAAAAAACTGATATACCAATTTTAAAATCATTTTTTTTTTGTATTTACCTAATCACTTTCTTTTTCTTATCATTTCAGTTGTTACTGAGGTCAGTATTTTTTTTTAACACAGATACATGTATATGAAATGATTGCTTGTATTTATAAATGACATTAACAATGAATTAAATTACCAACTTTGGATTACAATATACCCGACAACCAAATTAAAACTACGGATATTTGCTATTTTAGAATCGTGAATTTTCATACACAAAAGAAGATTTAACCAATATAAATGTGATGTTGAATAGTAAAGATGTGAGTGAATACCTGAAAATATCTCCGGATGGTTTGGAGGTGAGATCTGAGTTGTAGGAAGCAGTTCTTAGTTTAGTGTACTATGCTAAATTACTTTTAGCAAAGTATAATGCTTGCTATTTTATGTAATCATTCCATCCAAATACAGTGTATAAAATCAATAAAAACCAGATTTTTTTTTCAATAAACTCTGCACAAATATAAATCTGCCAAATCCCAGAAATGATTTCTGGAACGTCCTACAGAAATATGGTGTTCTTCAATCTCATGTTGCTGATACATGCTTTATGCAGTATATATTTTGTTTTAATGTTAACAGGCAAGGTGTGATGCCTCCTCCTTCGAAAGTGTGCGCTGCACATTCCAGGTGGATTCTGGGATATGGTACTATGAGGTCACTCTCTTAACGGACGGTGTGATGCAGATTGGATGGGCCACAAAATCCAGCAGCTTTTTAAACCATGTTGGTATTCTGTTATAGAATCTGATTCATCATATTCAAATAATGTTACTCTTAAATAGCTAAATCCTAGCGTTGACCTTACTAAAAAATTATTATTGCAGAATGCTCAGACGTTAGAGCTTGAAAATCCTTCGCTAGCATGATTGATATATATTCAACATGCAATAACCTGTTACATTTATGGCTCGGTATGATTTAAAGATATAAAGCAGATGTGAAACAAAAGCAGATATATATGAGAACTGAATAAAATTAACAGTGAATGTTTTTTGTTTAACAGGAAGGGTACGGTATAGGGGATGACGAGTACTCCATGTCCTATGATGGGTGTCGGCAGCTGATCTGGTTCAAGTCCGAGAGTCATCCCATAGAGATGCCCTGCTGGAAAGCAGGTCAGTACCAATTTACTGGGCTAGTCTGTGTATCTCCTTGCTTTTGGACTAGCTGCAGAACTGAAGCTCTCTGGTCAGAAAAAATTCAGATAAGCGACCATAGAGCTACAGATCCTCATGTGCTAAAAAGTTGCAGCTTACAACACATAAAAAATGGTGCTCGTTTTTTGACTGATGAATTAGAACGATAAAATTCTTCAAACAATTTACTACTGATGTCGTTGTTTAACTTGCCTTAGACTTTCTCTTAAATACCTAACTGGCCTTAAATAATTTACATGCAGATTGTAAGTTGCCATTTTTACATGTAAACAAACCACACTACTTCACTATACAGGACTGGTAAAAAGTTATCAGAGGCTAGTAAAGGGACAATATCTGTAGTGAAATGTCCAGGGAATTTTTTTTGGTATTGAATATTTGTAAGAGTGTGTTTGGAAATAAGGTTAATAAGCCCAAACTAGCGCAACTTTTTGTGTGCTGTAAATTGCAAGTTTTTGTATGTGAGGCACTGTAGCTCTGCAGCAGGTCAATCCCATTTTTCCAGTAGCTGCAGTTAGCTTTCTGACTTGCCTAGTGAATAGACTGTTGTGTTATATTGATGCATGACATTTATAATTCAAAATCTTGCTATTGATAAACAATATATATTCAGTGTTCTTTAAAAAAATCTAACAAAAGCTTTTTAATGCTTTTAAGGTAACTTTTTTCTGTTGTTTTATTTTTTTTTATTTGAATCTTAGGATGCAAGAATATATATTCCAAATGATTATTTGTGTAGAAAAACTAAGATATGAATTAGAAATCCTCATGGGGAAAATTTAATAACCATATAGTGGATTTTTGAATGCAGTGTTTTCCCTTTATTTCAAAGTAAAGGGTTAAAGATCAGTTGTTACAGGCTAAGGGTTGATGTGAATGAACAGAACTCTGTCAAAAAAAACAATTATTTTTTTTAAATTGTTGATTTTTAAGCGGCATTTTTATGAATTGAAGCTTTTTTCAACCACAAACACACGATTCACAGATAGAAAAGTACATCTAGCCAGTTCTGAAACAAGGTATTATTTTATTTCGGAATAATTATTTTCCTCGGAATTCACCTTTTTCCTGATGGAAAATTGTAATTGGCCCTAATAGCCTTAGTTACATGAAAAAAATATAAATCGTTCAGATAGTGTGACTTTAGCAGTGGCAGGGTTAATGGAGAAAAATACGTGATTTTCTATGCTCTGAATTTATACCAGTATTCATCTTATTTGTGTGTTTGATCTTTATTTGATAAATTTTCATTTGTATAAATTATGTCTCCCCTTTCAAAGGGGAGACATATTGTTTTTTTGTCGACTTTCTTATTCTTCTTATTCTTCTTCATCCAAATTTGTCCAGGCTGTAACTTAAATACCCTTTGACATTAAGACTTCAAACTTGGAACATAGGTAGATGGTATTGAGAAGGAGTGCACGCCACCAAAAGTTTTGATCTTGACCTATTTTGTTCTTCAAGGTCAAGCTTTTCATAAAAAATATTGTCCGGACCATAACACAAGACTCTTTTAACATACAGACTTTTAACTTGTATCATAGATAGATGGTATATAACCTAGTTGAACCTTACCAAAATTTTTGACCTTGACCTAGAATTTTTATTTCGAGGTCATATTAGAAAAAACTTCATTGTTCAACTTCTGAATATACTTTGACAAAAGGACTTCAAACTTTAAACAAAGAACAATAATAATACACTTAGGTGTACTATTGAATAATATTTGACCTTGACCTTCTTTTACTCAAGGTCAAATTAAGAAAAAAGTAATAAAATTCTGTCTGGGTCATAACTTTAATACCCTTTGACATTAAGACTTAAAACTTGGAACATAGGTAGATGGTATTGAGAAAGAGTGCACGCCACCAAAAGTTTTGACCTTGACCTATTTTGTTCTTCAAGGTCAAGCTTTTCATAAAAAATATTGTACGGACCATAACACAAGACTCTTTTAACATACATACTTTTAACTTGTATCATAGATAGATGGTATATAACCTAGTTGAACCTTACCAAATATTTGACCTTGACCTAGAATTTTTATTTCGAGGTCATATGAGAAAAAACTTTATTGTTCAACCTCTGAATATACTTTGACAGAAGGACTTCAAACTTTAAACAAAGAACAATAATAATACACTTAGGTGTACTATTGAATAATATTTGACCTTGACCTTCTTTTACTCAAGGTCAAATTAAGAAAAAAAAATTAAAATTTTGTCTGGGTCATAACCTTAATACCCTTTGACATTAAGACTTAAAACTTGGAACATAGGTAGATGGTATTGAGAAGGAGTGCACGCCACCAAAAGTTTTGACCTTGACCTATTTTGTTCTTCAAGGTCAAGCTTTTCATAAAAAATATTGTCCGGACCATAACACAAGACTCTTTTAACATACATACTTTTAACTTGTATCATAGATAGATGGTATATAACCTAGTTGAACCTTACCAAAATTTTTGACCTTGACCTAGAATTTTTATTTCGAGGTCATATGAGAAAAAACTTCATTGTTCAACTTCTGAATATACTTTGACAGAAGGACTTCAAACTTTAAACAAAGAACAATAATAATACACTTAGGTGTACTATTGAATAATATTTGACCTTGACCTTCTTTTACTCAAGGTCAAATTAAGAAAAAAAATAATAAAATTTTGTCTGGGTCATAACCTTAATACCCTTTGACATTAAGACTTCAAACTTGGAACATAGGTAGATGGTATTGAGAAGGAGTGCACGCCACCAAAAGTTTTGACCTTGACCTATAATTTTTATTTCAAGGTCAAGCATTTCATCATTCATTCATTGTATCATAGATAGATTGTATATAACTTACTAAATAGAAATAAAACTTAATTTTATTTTACATCACATATGACACATATATCACATATGACATATATCACATATCCTCAAGTCTCTGGCCATGAAGAGCAAGAAAGAGGCGGGTCAGCTCAATATACCATCTACCGGTACATGTAACAAGATGTTTTGTTTTAAAATTTCCCTCCTATCTTTTAAAACTGAAGGTCCATTTCAGGTTCTTTCCATTTTGTTACAAATACATAACAAAGGGGAGACGTGTTTTTTGTTAAAAAACAATACCCACTAGTTATATTTGTATGACAAATCTCCTAACATCTTCCGGTAGAAAAGGGGAGGGGGGGGTTAGTTTTTCACTGAAAAACTAACTCCCTCAGTTTTTCAGTGAAAAGCTACCCCCCCCCCCCCCCCCCCCCCCCCCCATCCGCGTAAAATCCAGCTGTCTTTCAATTGAGACATGAATATTTGATCTGTAATACGTAAATCATCTCCACAAGCTGTAAATTCACCACTAAAACATCGTAGATGTTGACTGGGAGCAACAACCCTCAAATCTTAACTTAAAATGAAACGAAGTGAAAGCTCAAGCATGCTAAAACACAATGACTACGATCGAGACGTACATAATCCAAACTGCGGTTGCGGCAGTTAAAAAATTCACCGATTTCCGAGTTACAATAAAACATCATAGCTATAAGCTGGGCGTTATTTACATGGCAAGATCCACCAGCACGACATCCTTTGCACCAGAAGATTTACAGCTCCGCGTCACTTCCGTGTCTGTGACGTCATATTCTCTGTATGCACTGAGAGTTGAAATTGATCGGCGGATCATGAATTAAAATATCTACGAACTTAAAATTGCACATCTTATCAGTCTCTGGCGACATGAAAATAAATATAATTTCTGCGTGATTTACATGCTAAGTGTTTACACATTATTTAAAGTACTAACGTAAAAAATATTTTTTCTCATTTTTTACTGGTACTCTAACAGTACGATATAAATAAAGTTTATATCTTAAACAGGTATTTATATGTGTTGAACAAGTTGTATTCGTTAATTTGATATTTGAATTACCATGTTATTTCAGTTCCTGCATGTGGGTTGTTTTGGATATTAAATTGATGTCTGATTACAGTACAAGTAGTACGATTTTTTATAGGCATCTCACAGTCTACCGTTAGTCTTCCATTAACCAAATTAATGTATACACCAAGATCCCCAAGAAATTTGTAGTTGTTATGCATTAAAAGTAACTTTAAAATTTTGAAATTAAAGTAGGAGATCGATATTCTAACACAATCATGGAAGTCTCAATCACATCCCCCTTTTTTTCTTCAAGATTCTTGACACTGGATGCTGTTGAAGCTCTTCTAAGTTCAGCTATATGACGTAACAGTAATAACTACGTCATATTTGGATGTATTTGCAAGAAGTGCACACTAAATATGTGCTTCTTAACAGTGGCTAAAACATCAAGGCGGATCCAGAAATTTCAAAATTTTAAAGTTACTTTTAATGCATAACAACTACAAATTTCTTGGGGATCTTGGTGTATACATTAATTTGGTTAATGGAGAACCCTATCGTCAGTAAATATTAAAATAATATTGATTAGTATAGAAAATTTTATAAGAAATGATGAACTCAACAGATATAATTTATTTCTGTAACATTATATATAGAAATACGTTTATTCATGTCTACACATCATTGCTTATTTGTGTAGTTTGACTGGAGAAGAAACATGCATTCATAACTTCCATCATTCCTAACGGTTAGACTGTGAGATGCCTATAAAAAAAATCATACTACTTGTACTGTAATCAGACATCAATTTAATATCCAAAACAACCCACATGCAGGAACTGAAATAACATGGTAATTCAAATATCAAATTAACGAATACAACTTGTTCAACACATATAAATACCTGTTCAAGATATAAACGTTATTTATATCGTACTGTTAGAGTACCTGTAAAAAATGAGAAAAAATATTTTTTACGTTAGTACTTTAAATAATGTGTAAACACTTAACATGTAAATCACGCTGAAATTATATTTATTTTCATGTCGCCAGAGACTGATAAGATGTGCAATTTTAAGTTCGTAGATATTTTAATTCATGATCCGCCGATCAATTTCAACTCTCAGTGCATACAGAGAATATGACGTCACAGACACGGAAGTGACGCGGAGCTGTAAATCTTCTGGTGCAAAGGATGTCGTGCTGGTGGATCTTGCCATGTAAATAACGTCCAGCTTATAGCTATGATGTTTTATTGTAACTCGGAAATCTGTGAATTTTTTAACTGCCGCGACCGCAGTTTGGATTATGTACGTCTCGATCGTAGTCATTGCGTTTTAGCCAAGATTTCGGTGCCTCGCATTGTCACATGCTTGAGCTTTCACTTCGTTTCATTGTAAGTTAAGATTTGAGGGTTGTTGCTTCCAGTCAACATCTACGATGTTTTAGTGGTGAATTTACAGCTTGTGGAGATGATTTACGTATTACAGATCAAATATTCATGTCTCAATTGAAAGACAGCTGGATTTTACGCGGATGGGGGGGGGGGGGGGGGGGGGGGGGGTAGCTTTTCACTGAAAAACTGAGGGGGTTAGTTTTTCAGTGAAAAACTAACCCCCCCCCCTCCCCTTTTCTACCGGAAGATGTTAGGAGATTTGTCATACAAATCTAATTTATACAAATGAAAATTTATCAAATAAAGATCAAACACACAAAATACAAAACAAATAAATAAAATAAATTAAAACAAATAAATAAATAAGATGAATACTGGTATAAATTCAGAGCATAGAAAATCATGTAATTTTCTCCATTAACCCTGCCACTGCTAAAGTCACACTATCTGAACGATTTATATTTTTTTCATGTAACTAAGGCTATTAGGGCCAATTACAATTTTCCATCAGGAAAAAGGTGAATTCCAAGGAAAATAATTATTCCGAAATAAAATAATACATGTACCTTGTTTTCAATATTTTGTGGTAAATGACATTGAGATTATTTAAACTTTTCAATGTCTAATGTTGTTTAATTTTTATTAGAACTTGGTAAAAAACGTTACTTTAATTGGTAAATAGTAAATAGTGCCTGTGTTTGGCAATCCAAATTTTAGTTGGCTTCTACCAAACTGCTAAACTAAGCCAATTTGAAAGTTAGAGTTCTGCTAAAATGTTGTACACTTGATGTTGTGCATATACAATGTATTGCTGCCTTTGTGGATAGCAGCTGAGTGGTCATTTTACTCTGAGGTGGTTGTGACTGGGATCCTTTCATGAATCCAAACAATCAACTGTAAATATTCAGCAACATAGCTAAAAGAAAATATACAAATTTAATACACTGTATATTTCTGTTTGATCAACTTGTCCTGTATATGTTCAGTACAATGTATATGATTTTGTGTCGGACTTGCATTTGTACAAGCCGAGTAGCACTTAATTACCTCCCATTACAGACAACTCCAATTTTTCAACAACAAAACATTAAATTCATTGATACACTGGATTTACATTTGCCAAACCTCTTGATCTATGAGGTTTCACTTGTTCTTAGATCCTTAGTGCACAAATATTATCTTTCAACATCCATGGTCAACATTAACATTTCTTATTTTTGAAAAGTTAAGCTGAATTACAAAAATATTTGAACGTGCATTTCTTTCTTATTAAAAAGAAAATAAATACATGTATTATTTAGAAAATCAGTCATTAAAAATTAAAACAAAAAAACATACTGGTAAACAATGAAATTGTTCAGACTGTGAAGGATTACACTGGTATTTAAGCTGGGAGCATTGTGCAGTTTATTCAGTCGATTGAATCAATCTGACTGAAAATGTATGACTTTGCAATTGATTGATAAAAGTTGTTTGAACTATTAATTGTTTAAGTTCACTTCACATCTTGATTAAAGCTTGGTTTAGATATGATGCCCACATCTTGTGTTATATCAGTATTTGGTGGAGTCTGTGAGCTCTTGCCATGATGTCTTCAATTGCTGTATGACATTTTATGTTTTCGATTGTGACTTGGCTCTCATCCATATCGTTTCTGTTGAAAATCAATTTAGTAATATTTCCAAGTTTTACAAAATACTCAGAAATTTGTGGTTGTTCTGTGTTTCTCTTCTGACACTAAGAGAGAGAAAAAAATATTATAGCAAATGGTGTAAACCAAAGAATTTACTCAATAATACATGTATCTATGAGAGAAAAAAATGTTATAGCAAATGGAGTAAACCAAGGAATTTACTCAATAATATAATGTATCTATTAGAGAAAAAAACTGTTTGTACAGCATATATGAGAGGGAAAAAAAAGGTCAAAGCAAGTGTTTCAAATTGATGAAGTAATCAATTTTTGCAAACTTAATTACTGTATCTGTATGATCAAGCATGCATGAAGTGCATGTTCCACTCAAGTTTTTGTTCGTCTGATGCATGTTCTGTCATTTGACCGGTGATCTTGTTTTTGATATTCACTCTGACGTTATGGTGACTTCAGAAATTGCTGGATGAATTGTTCAAGATTGTCTCACTTCCAAAGAAGAAACATGCAAAGTCATAATATTGGCATTCCCTAGCTCTTTTTATGACCAATTATTTCAGACGACTGACAGTTAAGTGTAATGGCCAATCACGGACCAGGATATCGTTCAGAATCAAGACAGATTATGCCATGACAGTATCAGACTGCAATCTTACCAGTCAACCATTGTTTGTATTTATGGTCAGACTTCATCGGTTGACTGAGGACATGATTCCAATTCAAGCATTTAACTTGTATTTAAATGTCTGAGATCACCTCACCAAGTGGCTTTTAATCAGAATTGGACCTGGATTATCTGCACTCAGTGAATTGATTCAAGCCTACATTCCTTCAGTTGGGGTTTCCAATGTTTTGGGTCCATAACAACAAACTTTGTTGTAGAATCAAAAATGACTCTACCTTATGACTTGATGTAAAGATTAGTGTATCCAAAAACACTGTTTATCATTTAATAATAATGAATAAAAGATTTATAAATCTCTGATTTGTTGCAAAATTAATATTAAAGGAATACATTATTAATAACTGAAAATTCACAAAATTTCAATTGGAACTCTTTGCGTTGTTAATATGTTCATTTGTATGATACATGTACTAAGTCTATCTAATAGGTAATGGATTTGGTACAGCAAAATGTACTAAGCAAGCAAATTACAAGTATCATACAAAAAATATTAAGAGGAGGGGGGGTCAATTGAAAAAAGTACTTTCAGTGAACCAAACTGATTATCAATAGAAAGACTTGAATGACAGGTACCCAGTACTTAGAAAGACTACATCACATAGTCAGTAATTCGCTGACTGTGGGGGAAATGTACTGTAATCTGTGGCAGCAGACATGCATTATGAGGCCAGTGTTTGAATGACAAGTACCCGGTACTTGGAAAGAATACATCACATAGTCAGTAATTCGCTAACTGTGTGGGAAATGTACTGTAATCTGTGGTAGCACACATGCAGTATGAGAGGCCAGTGTTTGGTAGCAGCAGACTGTAAGCTTCTTATAACATGTCTCAGTAACACCTGTACTCCAGTTGGATATAGCCACACTGTATTGTTAATCCCCCTGTTTTGAGAATTATTGATGTCTCTGGGGAATTAGCCTACAAATGACTCACTTGGTTTTACTTTGAAACAGAAGCATTTAATTGTTTAGTAATTAAACTTTCTGATCTTTAGAGGCCATTTCAAGTTCGCAATTAACTCTTGGTTTACAAAATGGTGTCTGTGTTGAAGTTCCCAATGTTGCAATCAATCTTAATGCAAAATGTAAAACCTTCAAAATTGACTTGTGTTCTGTATTTTATCTTGTCCTGACAGACCTTATCGCTAATTGCTGAAAATAAAAATCTGGAAAACCATTCAGTTTTTTATTTCTTTGAATTTTCTTTTATTTCAATGTTGACATTACAGTCAATAAAACTGATATAAAATTAGTAGACCCCTCTACAAATCATTCTTGCACAAAATCACTGCAGCTATACATGCTGACACCTCAACATGTGCTTCATGCATCGTAACTCAGTAACAGCTTATTATAATGCGTGTACTGTGAGCATTGTTCTTTCAATAAACGTTTGTTGTTTGCCTTCAGATGTAGAATATAACAAAACAAAATATTAACTGATACAGTTTATATCAAAAGCAATGAACTCAAACTTTTATTTTTAATAGCTTACTATATATTTTTTATGTGAATAAGTGTATGAATGCTTGATAAAAAAAAACAAAACTTAGCGTATGTATTTCTTTACCTCCATCAAAATCATGTAATAGATCAAAATTGATAGATATTGAGAATATCTCTTTTTCACACATTTATATCTATACAGATACATGTTGGCACACTGTAAGTGATTAAAGAAGAATAATACCCTGCTTCCGTAGATGGGGAACTTTTGGTTTATCTTCAAAATTGTCCCAAATGAATTTAAACATGTAGTAACTGATAAAGTTAGAATAAGATGTTGTTAGTTTCTTTTATACAATCTTATGAACAATACAATATATGAAGATATCCATCATATCAATTCACAGATATCGGTGAAAATGGCAATTCCAGATGATATCAAAGTAAATCCTTTAAAAACAAATGACCGATTTTTGACACAGTCCAGAACACAACACATGCTCAGCATCCAACAGATCAACGAATTTCTCAGTAATAATCCATCTGAATCTCTGTAAACGAATTCACAAGTAAATTTTTTCTTGTTTTATAAATTGTTAAGTAACTACTGACTGAACAGTGGGTATTGCCTGGGAAGGCATGTCCGAGATATTCTCACCCAGCTCCAACTGCTGCCTAAGGAAGTCCACTTCCTGTTGCTGAAATTTGGTTCGGCTTTTCATCAGTTTTTCTACGACTTTCCTCATTTTGAATGTTGGAGTATGTCGGAGGGCTCGGCCAGCTGAGTGTAGAGGCACCTTAGAAACCTCGTTGTGGCTGAGATCAAGATGTGTCATCTGCTGCAGTATGATCTTGCTAGGAGTACTGCAGCGCTTTATATTGCCAGTTTGCACATTAGACTTGATGAATTTCCACAGATTTTTCTTCTGCAACTTTTCCTCTTGGCCAGATTTGTTGGAGTAGGTAGAGAGAGCAGTGCCTGACCGGGCAATGTCACCTTTTTGAATTTCCTTACTTAATTCCTTTTCAATTTTGGCCCGGAGGAATGGGTTTTCCTCCACTTGAGCAGGTTTGGAGAAGATACTAAGGAGAGCTGCAGCCTTGGCTATTGATGGCGCCTCTTTCTTTGGCTCAGGTTCTGGCTCTTCCTCACTCTCCTCACTAGATTCTTCATCTTTCAAGCTTTCAAAAAACTTGTTGATTTTTTTATCAATCTCTTTTCTTTCCAATTGAAGTGATTCTTGAGTCATTTTAGATGCTCGCCTGAGATTTGGCACAGATCTTGAGCTTTCACGAGTTAATGTCCTGGGAGTTCCATTGGAGCCATTTGATGTGTTTTTACTGTCAGCACCAAAGAGAAGTTGTCTGAGATTGATGTAATCTGTTGAACCAAAGTCATCGTCATCATCACTGTCCCATGCATTGAGTCGACGAGTTATGCTGGGACCGTGGGTGTGGGGTCTAACTAGTCTATCCGGGGTAGATGTACGCACATTCTCTGTAAACTTCACATGAGAATCCTTTGTTTTCTGTCTTTCGATGGAAGGAAGCTTGGCAAATTCTCCATCACGACTATTTAATGTTCCTCGAACAGAGGCAGACATTTTTGAGACAGGAGCAGATTTAGATCCCCTTCTCTGATAAATTGAGGTTTTGTTAGAACTATTAAATGAAAAATTTCCAGGGGTCGAAAGTCTTGTGGTAGCATAAGAATTACTTTCTTCTTCGCGATCTTCCTTTTCTTGTTGACGTAACATATTCCGTGCCTTGGACACTGTAGGTGTAGCATTTAGATCATTCATACTCCTTCCACGAATTGGGAATTTTTGTTTTCTTTCCAAGTAATAACAATCACTTAATACACCAAGTCTTTTTTCAGAATTTTCAATCTGAAAAGCGTCATAGGAAAAATCTCTCCTTGGTTGCATGCGTTGTTTGGTTTCCAGATCAATTTTCCGTTTATTGATGTCATATAGCTTAATTTGGTAACGAAGTTCACTAGAATTTTCATGGATCTTTTTCATATTCTGTGAAAGTTCCCTGTTGAGTTTATCGGCCTTCATTAGGAAGTGCTTTTCGCAGACATTGTTTTTGACACTGACCAGCTTCTCGGTGAGCGAGGACTTCTTCTGGTTCTCCATGGCTTCATGTTGCATTTCCTGGAACGGATTGGACACCAGCTGTTCAGAGTCCATGATAAAGAAGTTCCCTACAAGAAAACAAAATCATAGAATTAGAAAATCAAATTCAAGTACCCTTCATGCTTGGTCAGGTTTTCTGATGTTTTATCACCTTCTCCAGGGAACTTCTTCAGATGGAATTAAATTCATTTTCATGTTTTCAGACTGTTTCATATGACAGGTGTCCTTAGTTTAAAGACTAAACTGGGTGTAATCTGTTATGGACATTCTTGGTTTATTATATCAGCCCGTTTCTAGAATCTTTCCGCCATAGAGGTTTCAAATGTCCACCCAAAACAAAGGACTGAGCACCATAGCCAATCAAGCCCAAACAAGGGATGATTTAACAAAGATCAAATTTAGACATCTAATTATATGATAATTAATGCTCTGGTTTATTTTGGAGGTACAGACTGGATATCATATTTGGGATCCTTTAGGACACCTTTAAATTTTTGTTGGGATGGATATATCTTGCCCAATGCAATATTTTTAAATACTGTGCAATGTAAGATGAAGTGGAAGAACTGTGAACATTTTAAAGATCATTTGCTTTTCTGTCTTACTTGCGCTGTAGTTAACATCAATTCCATCCTTGAGAGCCATTCCGGAGGACAGTACTAGATTCTATCAAAACTTTAGTCCTTCATGTTAGAGGAATTATGTTGGATGTGAGGAACTATCAATGGCACTTTCTCTCTCAACTACCATTGCAGTAAATAATGCACAGATTATGCACCTATGTGCAACTGTTTCTCATGAGAAGGTTAATCCGCAGTAAGAATTTAACCTCAGATGCATTATTATTTTAATCTCTTGTGAAAGACTGCTGGATTATGGGTGTAGGGGAGTGAGGTCGTCTATGATAATCTGGATTGTAATGAATTCACCACCAGTACAACAGAACACAGTGGGTGTTTGATTACTGTGTAAATTTTATTCTCATCATATACCATAACATACAAATCCTTTGATTAATTTATCCCAGAATGTAGGATTCTCATTGACAATATGATTGAAATGAGTTGATTATATTGTCATTTAATACCAGAAATGTTTTCTTTTTATTTTAGACATGGTTATGTAAAATAGTCTACTCTCCTTTTAGATATTTTTCCTTGGCAGTTAATTAAACCAGGCACAAGATTATATAATTTTCCATATAATATTACACAGTAGAAACAGATTTAAATATTATCTAATTTCAATAGGAGTTAACAGCAGTTTAAGATCCCGTACATTTAAATAGAAATTTATGGCAACATGAAGTGTAAATTATGCCATTGAAGAGGGCTTAGATTTATTTATTTAATTGAATAAGAGATTCACTGTGTCCATGATACAATCAAGTTCCGACTTGTGGATCATGATCAATTTTGCGATAAACACAAATTCATTAATCCAGGGAAGTATCGGATAAGCCATTAAACCAATACCAGGTTTACCTAAAATTATCATCTGATATCCACCAGCAGTTCTTTTCTTCGGAACATTGATCAGAAATCCTATTTGCATGTTTTGATAGTTTTGATAGACTGTTTAAAATTCACATCCGATACAAATTGGAAATTGTATTGGTTTGTTTACCTCATTTCGTTATTAGGTCATATTGTTGTAGTCCATGACTCAGGGAATTATTAAATGTGAAAACAAGGTTTTAACTTTTGATGAACAGATGATGGAGTTCCATACTAGCAAGATGGCAGTTAATGAAAATACACTGTCGTAATGATTAAATTAGCAATTCAAGATGAAGATTTATTTAAGGAATAAGGAATCATAGACTGATTCCTTATTACTTATATTTATATAATTTTCAGCAGTTGTATGATTAAATATTATAATATTTATTATGCAAACTCGCTTGCGCCCCCAACAATACGTCATTTGAATTTATTGGGCTGTATAGTACAAAATCGATTCGTAGTGTTATCACAGACAGAGACACTGGAAAATGTAAATATATGAATGTAGCTTTTTTCCATATATGAATTACAGATTCATGATGATAATACATGTAATATTATTATATTATCATTACTGATGCATGTATTACAATTTCCCAAATTTTATCAGCATTTAATATGAACTTTTTATCAAGAATTACTGTTTATTTGAAGTCTTTCAAATCAATTGTGCTTATGCCTAAGGAATTTGCTTGTACATGTAATAAGAATATCAGAATAATGACAACTGAAAACCCAGAAGTTGGGGAAATGAGGTTTACCTTGCTGTTTGACAACAACTTGGAATTCATCCTGGTCTCCCATCTTTGCGTTCAATAAATGAAAACAACTCCTTTAAACATATAATTCACAGTCCAAATAGAGAAATTAAGTTCCATATGTTTCCCTTTTTCTCTCAGAAATAACATCCATAATTGAAGATTTGACATTTTCTTGAAATTTTTTTTTTATAATTTGGAAATCTTGATAATTTTAAACAAAACAAAGCACTGTCAGCACAACACTGCTTGGAAGATGTTCTTGACCAGTGTGAGATTGTGGTCATCGGGAAATGGACATTCAGTGATTTGTATTAAATCAAGCCTTTAATCCCAATTCAAATACAATTGGCTGTGATTTGTATTGTCCAGATTATGTTAGACTCTTTGATTACAAGCTACACTGTTGTAAATCTTTAATCTTTCCAAATTTAGTGTTTATTGTATTTGAGGATTATGCTCTTTCTTTTTTTTTTAGACTTTTAACAAAAGCCCTTTCCTGGTGTAAGACAATTTTTATTCCACCTGGAAAAGTATAGGTTAATACTTTTGTTTGATATTTATACATTTTAAAAATTGATAATTTATATATTTGTTCCAAACAGCATGTTGAAAAGTTTATTGATCAGTAAATTTCATACAACGCCATTACACCAGTAATTACTTTCTTTGGTTATAATAAAAATTGGATAAACTTTTACATTAAGAATAACTTTTAACCCCCCCCCCCCCCCCCCCCCCCCCAAAAAAAAGATGAAATATAAACCAATTAGCTTACCATCATGTACTATAGGTTCCATGGTTAAAAGCGAATGCGGTTGAGGAATTTTCATGGTTTGATCAATATGAACTGATTGAGTGAATCGCCCGCTGATAAATCTTGGGCTTTCAATTTGTCACTGATCATAAAAGTGTAATCCTGTGTAATTCTTACTCAATGTTGTGTGATATAATAAAGTCTGAAGAATCTGACAAAATCCACAGCTAAACAATATGATCAGCTGTTGATCAGCTGTTGACAGACATGGTTAGATCAGGCAGAATTTTTCGACAGAGCTTCTATTTTCAGTGGTCATGGTTATATGTTGATGTCAGTGATTTCCAATTTTTTTTTTTATAGAAATCTTAATCAGTTAGCTTATCCAAACACTTATCTTTATATCCAGTGAGATAGCTAATCTTGACGAGAAAAGCAAGATGCATATTTTATTGGAAAATCAATGGGGGGATACCCATAATATGCAATGGAATCAAACTTGTAAAATTTCACAGGCAGAATATAGAGACATAGAAATGTGTAGGTATTAGAGGATGTCATTCAGGAAAGATAAAATAACAGGGTTTCTTTTAAATATACACTTTGTAAAGTAAACTTTAAAAACATGAAACAGATAACAACTACATGTATCTTTAGACTATAAATGAACAAGATCAAGGGACAGAAACAATATCCTACTTGTTAACAGTTTAATCAGTAACTTGGTAAATTTTTTTAAAATTATGAATATGCACTGAGGCAAAGTGCAAGTATACCAAACAAACAAGGATGGATTAATCTGGAAAAGCCTTCCTTTAAAAAAGAATTACAGATACCCAGTTAAGAATAAATTTAAAGTGAAAAAAAAATTCCTCAGCCCTCACAGGAAGATTCCTTTGTATTTGATTTTTTTTTAAAAATTGTTTTTTGAACTTACCTTGTTGTTCTATGGGAGAAATAATAGAGTTCTCCGATAGCATAGCCTCGGACATCGACATTTTGATTTTTTATATAGAATAACTTTCCTTCACTGTAAATTATGCCATGGGTTTGCTTTCCGAACTTCTTCTAAAACATATCTGAATATTTTATTGTTGATGTTTTAACTTGTGCCATTCTTTTTGCAAACAGATTTAAATACACGATGCCGGTATCTAATTGTTTGACACTTTTTGGAAACAATATGACAGATGGGTATATATTTCTTTTGGGAAGATAGGGAGCAAATCAAAACTGGATACCTCATTCAAGGTGTCTGATTAAAAGATAGGGCCTTTAATTACGGAAGCATCTATCTTGTTCAGAAGAAATTCTCCCATATAAGGAACTGGTTTATATTTGATATATCCTTGCTCTTTGGTTCTTTTGCGGATAGAAAAATTATGAATTTTGATTGCCGTACTCAGCTCTTGTGATCAGTCATCTATTGGTCAATGGGTGGCACTTTATCTCTCTCTTGTGCCTTTGGCGAAGTTTTGAACTCTTTTCTTTCTGATGTGCTTATATATGATAACAGTAAAAATACTGTAAACGTCTTTAATTCAATGTGTCTAAAAGTTTACAGTTTGCTGCATTGGTACCTTTCACGGCTGTTTTAACTTTGAAGAAAATCAGTTTTTTACTATAAAATAATCATTATATTATCGAAATTGTTTTCAGGAGTAATAAAAATTTCCATTATATTTATTTCCTTTGTTAATTTTGTATTGGATACTTCCTAAACTCTACCATTTATTGAATATACCGGTAAGTTTCTTTTAGAGGTTTGGCAATTTGGAGATGGTCCCTTTATGCATATCATTAAACAAAACTTGGTTAGGTTGCTATATTCAGATGAATGGGGAGATAGGATCTAAAACTGCACACTTAACAGAACAGATCTCCTTTTAAATTGGCAAACTATGACCAAGCATTTACCTCCAGACATCACCAGCAATTAAAGATTAGCAGTATATGTACTGGTAATTAATGTTTGCCTGTTACTGAAGAAATCAAGTAACTTATAGAGAACACTTATAGAGTGGTTCAAAACAGGGAAGGTGGTTCAGCATCTAGTTGATTCAGATAAATGCAAGATATAAGTATTTGGAGATAATATTGGTGCATGTTAAGCCAACTCAGAAACACATTTTCTTTTTCAATGAGTAAGGATGTGTTGTAATTTTTCATATTTATAAACCAATATTGTATAATTGATTTGATAACTTGTCCTTCTGAATTTTCTCTTCTACAGATTCTGAAATAGATTTCAGTAATAGTTAGATAGTTACTCATTTTATGGTAGAATTTGACCCTAATGTCACAGATCTAGAATCCTTATTTTACTGATTTTTTAAATTCCTAATTAAACTTCCCAGCAGGGAGGCATATTAAACCATAAACATATGTTAATTGGATTGTCTGTGCAGTGAGATTTTCTACCCAGGGAACCCTGTGCTACCACTTAATGGTCTGAACTTCAGTTAAAAGGATCAAATCTCAGTTGATGATCAGCAAGATACAACTGATCTAAATATATCGTGTAGATATAACCAGATTGTCAAATGACCCCATCAAATAAATTACAAATTTAGATTTAATGGTAAAGGTTAAAATTATGAAATGAAACTGGTAGGTTATGGGGTTTGCTTTCCTCTTAAAGAAATATTTATTTCTTGGAGGCTGCATGATTGTAAAGAGCATATAACAGTCATGTACTGAACAAATTATGAAGAGATGTTGCAAATCACATGACATATCAGTATTTTAACGATTGGTAAACTGATGCATGATACGTAAAATGTATACAATTTTCTACCACTAGCGTAGCTAGATAGTACACAGGGATCCTAATCACTTGACAGGTTCTTTTTTTAAAAAGTTGGTTATATTTGTGACTCATCTGAGACATAAACAAATTTTGACCCATTCGGAATACCGTAATCACATGTAAACGTTGCCAGATCTACTAGCTGTTAAAAAACCTGAATGCATGTAAAATGGGTTCAAAACCACTCACACTGTACAATCAAAAACTATCATTGAGATTTAGACAAAAAGATGTACAGATAGACAGACAGATGGACAGACAGGCAGATAATTGGACAGACAGACAGACCAGAGAGAGACCTCCATTGACTTACCCACTTGGTAGAACTGTTTGATGTTGTGCCCAAGTCCATCTAGAGTAGACATTTTGTATTTTTTTTTTTTAAATCAGCATCAATGAAAAACAAGTTATTGTACAAAAGGCATCAATCCTTTCCTCAATATCCATATAATTCTAACCATGAACCTACAAAGAAAGTGATCCCTGGTGTGATTTATAAGTTGTAGTATGACATTTCTATACAAGAAAATCATGCCAAAAAAGGTTTAAGAAATTTATTTTGACTAAGGATTCACAGCCTTGTGTTAAATGCAAGGTATATTTCATTTAAACTTTATATCAATATTATACCAATATCTTGGATTTAATTTAACATTCAAACATTAAAATGATCTTGAGTTTTATAATGGCGAGGTTACATTGATAGATACTAAGAAATGCTTTCATGGCCATTCCAATTGAAAAGAAATTAAAAAAGAAAAATCTTGTGCTTACTTACCAATTGGAAGGAAATGCAGTCAGGGTTTTTTTTTCTTCCAGATTTTGAAATAATTTTGTTTTCATTCTTTTTAAATCAAATGATTGACGAATTGGTATAACGGCATGTGGTCGACATGTGATTTATCAGAGAGCCAAAGAAGCAAGGCTTCAGTTTTATAATTAAAGAGGAACAAAATAATTATGTTCTCAATTTCAAAAATGTCTTTCTCAAATGTTTCCTTTTTTGAAATGCTAAATGCACCAATTGGGTTTGACCTTGTGCATTGAAAAAAGTTTTTAAGCAGGATTTGATTGAAAAGAGAAGAGCGGTTGTTTAACTAAGGGTTAGATGTAATTGCTGAAGATAGGTGGGAGATAATCGTGACATTCTTTGAGTAAAAGGCTGTTCTCAAAGGAGACAAAATGATTATTTTTTCTCTATATATAATTTTTGAATATTGAATTGTAATGTTGTTTTTTTACAAGCTCTTTATCCTAGTAATTCAAAGCAAAGTCAACATGGGACATTAATATCTTTGGAAACAAAATCCTTTAACTCCTGAATAGAAATGACTGTTTCTTTGTGCCACACTGCACTGTCTATATATACAGTTTAAATATTCATTTGTCATTCTTATGTGAAAATGGTTGCACATTAATTTAGGGTATTCAGCAACCTTCAAAGTCACATGACAGATTGTTTAGGAGGATAGTCAATAGTGGGCTTCAAGCTTACAATAGTGTAATACATTCACACAAATAATGAATGCTTGACACTTGCCATTCTGTTTGTTAAAGTCCCTGTACTTGCCTGCTTGACTTAGTGGTTGTACAATTTTAATTTGTTGATTACAAGAACAGTGTTCTATTTTGTAAGGGGAGGGGGAGGGGGATACTGATTTATCATAAAAACTATTTTAATCCTTTTTTTTGGATGTTTTACTGATCTGGAGACACCACCAAATGATGGTGGTGAAAAGCGTCCATCTCTGACCTGTGTTAGGTAGGGTGGTAGAAGTCCTCAGAATGCATGTAAAGAGGACCATAGTTCAGGCATCAACATTAGAAATGGTTTTGTCAGCAGGCCTTGCCTGATATGCAAACATTTTGATAGAACATTTAAATGTGTAAAAAAACAACCATGGAATGTTTTTCTTTGAAATAATTAATCAAAGTGCATGTTTACTGTAGATACAGATCTAAAGCAATAAAAAAAAACTATGAAAATCCAAAAATAAAGTTAAGTACTTAGAAAAGGGGGAAGGTACTCAGATTGGAACATTCTAAATCTCTAAACAAAAACAAATAACTGTGATCCAATGATCCACATAATATGAAGTTCATGGATTGACAGAAAATTGGATTATACAAATTTCTTAATCAGTTGGACTGTAATAAATTGAGATAGAATGTAATGCAATGTTAGAATAAATTGATGCCTGTAAATGGCCATGCATTTCCAAAGGTGTTGCCCAGTCAATATTTGATGGCATGATTTTAAAAATCATGATATTATTTCATAATAACAATTCTAATTTAAAAATAGTGATCCAAATCTTGCATATGTTTTCATTTATGATATTGATCCCTGTATGTGACTTAATTTGATATCTTTAGTTGATATTTAAATTGATATCGTTAGTTGGTATAATTAAGGCCCTGCTCTGCAGGCGCCCTATAGTGATCAGTCTGTCCTTCCGTCCATCTGAGATCACTTGTCTGGGGTGTATCTTCTCTCCCCTTGGACCAATATGGCTCGTATACTTCACCTACAGAGTGCCTTTGGGTAAAGGGTGTGCAGTGACCTTGAACCAAGTTTCTTGGTCTAAGGTTAAGGCCATAGCAGAATTATCTGAAAAACCCATGTCCGGATCATATATTCTCTCCCCTTGGTCCAATCTGGCTCATACATCAACCACAGAGTGCCTTTGGTCAAAGGGTGAAAAAAAAAATCTTGAATAACGTTTTTAGGTTAAGGTTCAAGGTCATATCAGACCATGCAAAAATAAATTTCAGAGCATATTTACTCTCCCCTTAGCCCTATCTGGCTCATACTTCACATAAACAGAGCTTTTGGGCAAAGGGTGTGCAGCGAACTTAAACCAAGTTTAAAGGTCAAATGTGAAAGTCATAACAGATCTCTTTAGAATCCAGGTTTAGACTACAAATTATTTACCATTGGCTGAATCTTGCTTACCAGTATATTAAACCCTGAGTAAAATGTTGGTAAGGGGTAATGAGCTTAAATTAAATTTCTATGCCAACCTAAAAAATTTTAAGTCATAGGTCAATGTCAAAGCAAAATCCTCTAAAATGCTTTTCTCCTATTTTCCATTATTGAAGCAGGCAGGGCCCTTTGAGATGGTCACCATCTCAATGATGTCTAGTACATGTATAAATATACAACTGTGTTGGCGTAGGATTTGATTACTCTTTATTGTATAAAGAGAGTGAAGATAATTATAAATATGCAATCATTTGCAGAAATGCACTTCAATATTTTCAAACATACGATCCACATATATATATAGCTTTATGTGTGTTTGGGGTCTTACTGTGTGCTTATGTTTTGTAGGGGACATCTTGGGTCTACTGCTGAATGTGGACAAGCAGCAACTGATCTTCTACCTGAATGGACAGGGGCTGGCCCCCCAGGATAATCTCTTCCAGCATGCAAGGTTTGATGAATTTATAGCCGGGTGGGGGGAGGGGGTATTTCTTACAGTTCAAAATCACAGTATACTCTAAATTCTTTTCTATATTTTCAACATTTTAATTTGATTTCTCTCTGGAACATTGATCCCTCCTTTCTCCCCCCTCTATCTTTGCAATGACTGAAGATTTACAAATGCCAATATTACTTATTGAAAACTGCAATTCAAATATTTACTGTGTTATAATGATGAAATTTAAACAAGGCAAAATCTTTTATAAAATTCATACAAGGCAAAATTAATCCTGTATACAGTAACATGTTTTATGAAATCTTTAATGCAAAAAAAGAAATAGCAACACAAATGATTTGTTACATAGATATCATAAATTTACCTTGAAAAAATATCCACATTTACAGTACGTTGGAAGATACTACTGTTAAGAATGGGTAAGAACAAGTTACCCGGTGTGTAATTTGTAAAACTCATCCTCATGCAAGAATTTTGTTGCTCAGAATTTTACGCTAATTTCTGCATTTTACAGAATTAAATGATAAATATTTGCCTACTTGTGCCCTGACTTATGACTTTGATGGTGTTGTTATTTGTTTGACGGCGTGCTGTTCTTATCTTCCAGGGAGGGATTCTTTGCAGCAGCTAGCTTTATGTCTTATCAACAGTGCTACTTTAATTTTGGGGCCAAACCATTTAGATATCCCCCAAAAGACATTGAGTTTAAAAGCTTCAATGACTACGGGGAGTTGTCGGAGGAGGACAAAGTCATACTGCCAAGGTATCACATCACACCGCATTAGTGCATACACCGTAAATTTACACAAGGAATGAAATTGCGTATAGTTTTACATCAGAAATCACATAATATGTGGTGGAAAAATCACCTCCATAAAATTTCTTGATGAAGCTAGGGACTTGAGACTTATTTCATGGTATATTTTTCAACCTCCAAACAAGTTACCGGTACATGAATTAAAAAAAAAAAAAAAAATATATATATATATATATATATATATATATATATATATATATATATATATATATATATACACATATATATATACACATATATATACATATATATATATATATATATATATATATATATATATATATATATATATATATATATATATATATATATATATTGTGTGATTTTATATTTGCTTTATCCAACGAGTTGAAATGGTGTGTATATTCGCGAGGCTTGCCGAGCGAATATAACCATTTCAACGAGTTGGATAAAGCAAATATAAAATCACACAATTATAGATGTTCTATTTATCTCATACAATTTGATTTATATTATGAAGCTTTTGAGACAGCCCCTAATATGACCCTAAATATGACCCGAATTGATTTTTTCAAAGATTAAACGATGATGCAACGTTGTGTTATGCGGTTAGTGTGACCTTGCGCAATACAATTTAGTACGTCATTTCGGAGATAAATATAACTGTTTTAATGTAAAGTTTCACTGAAATAAACCTTAAAATAAAAGTTTATCTCTAAATAATATTTCTTAGAGCTTAATCACTTAATTAAATGGAAATACTGATCAGAAGACTTGAATAATCAAGTTTGTTGACATACACAAAGTTGCGAATGCTCGTTAGTTTGAATTGACTCGAACGAGGAACAGTTGTTGATGTTTTATAATACGAACACTGGCCTAATGATTCGAAGTTGAAAATATTGAATAAGGATGCTTACTGCTGGTGAAATAAAAGTCTTGGGAGACATTATTTCGGTAAGTTCTTGTATAAAAACACAGCCAAAGCGTTCTGTTTTCATTTCGTCGTCAGAATGAACTCGTTAGATTTGCAGTTTTATAAACTTCACAGTTATGTGTTTTCCTTTATATTTGTAATTTAAATCTTCGACAAACTCCATTTTAAATCAATTTTTGGTAGTAGATATAGCTTTATGGAAAATACTAGAAAGTCTTCGAAAATAGGTCACTGAAGCATTGAAGCGAGGGGCTGTGTCAAAAATAGTTCGGACCGGAAGTATTTGATATAGCATCACCCGTTTGATAAAGCAAAGGTTTATCACACGGGTAGTATACACCACACGTATGAGATAAATATATATATATATACACACACCTGTAAATTTGGGAATCAAATCAATCATCTAACTAATTACTAGTGATTTTACTGTGCCATGATGTTAATTGTGATAGTGAAAGAAATAAGTTTGAAAATTGTATGATTCTTATGTTTTGACCATAGTATAGTTTTGACAGGAAAAAGAAAGATAACTCTAAGCTTGTTTTAATTGTTTGTTGGAAATAACAAGGACTGGAAACAATAATTTTTCTACCAAAAAAAGAAATGACAAAAATAAAAAAAAACCCTGAAAACAAAGAAACTAAATTGGCTGCATAATCAACTGTCTTGAGTTATTTGCTTTCCACAGATGTTTCTTAATTAATATGATCATACTTAATAATTTTACAGACACATGAAGTTGGAACTGCTGAAAAATCTGAATGTAAAGGAAGGAGCCTGCACACTTTGTTTTGACCAAATAGCCAATTATTACCTGTCTCCGTGCAAACACAGGTAACAAGATATGTAAACTCCTAAAGTTTTGTGAAATCATAAATCTATAGATTTTCATTTTCAGATTTGTAGGGTATATTTTGATATATAGCAGCAGATGATTTTAATGTAAATCATAATTATAGTACAAGTCATAGTGCAAAATAAACAGTGCAGTGATATTTATGGGACATAAATTAATTTGGTAGGTACTAGTGAAATCCACAACTATAGGTCCATACAATCATAGTGAATCTTGTGCATTGTTACTGGAACACTTTACTTATAATTAGTATTTTATTGTATAGTAATTTGTATTTATATTAAATTACTAGTATCAAGGCAGGACCAAAAATTTAATGTATAGGTAGTTCAAAGGTCAAACATTGCCTTAACTGGTTATTTTTTTTTACCAGAATCCCCATATGAAGGATTACTGTTTCTTCTATCACAGGTTTTTAAAAATAAATGAAATCAATTTTATAGTAGTAGTTTAAATTTTTTTTCAAAAGACCTATCTAAATGCAGAATATTTTGGGAGGGGGGCATCCCCACAAGATCTATTAAAGAGATTTTTTTGTGTTAAAAGTACTTATACTGATTAACTTCATTTTATTTCACAGGGGGTTCTGCTATCAGTGTACACTTCAGATTGAATTATGTCCAATTTGTCGAACAAAAATTGATGAGAGAATCCAAGAAACTTTGTCGGAAGAAAACAGCAAATCCACCCAGACACCAAACGGCCAGAGAAATGATTCAATAGTGACAAGTGACATAACACAGATAAAAGTGGCACCCGATAAAATGACACCTAATGGGCAAACCGTGGAAGCTAGAGTGAACAAAGAGCAGTCAGGGCATGTATCATAGCCCAGGCTTCCTGCGGGGGCCAGGTCTACTCCAATGGTTTTATCACCTCAACAAAAAGCTGAATGAGTGAAACATGACGTTTTTTAATGAAAATCTTGTTTAATGACTTTTTAATGAGACTAATTGTAGTTTTGAAACCATACAGAAAACTTTTTTCCAATTTGTACGCTGTGATTTTGTTGTTAGCAATTATTTAGTAGAATATTTAATCTGTTATTGGTAAGAGATGCTTTTATTTCATTGTTTAAAAAGGTTTATCCGACTTTTAGAATGCCCAGAAACAATTTTTTCATTATTGTTTTTAACACTGATGCCTGTCTTTTGTCCAATAATTTTTGTGGACAGCTATTTTTTTTTTAAGTTTTGAACCATTATTGTAACGGTATATTAATGATGATTGATACTTCCTACAGTGAAAAAGTTTACAAGAGATGAAGGTCCTTAGTGTCAAGATTGCTTTAAAAGATACAAACCCAGTTTCTTGGATTTGACATTCAGTACTTTCAACAAGAAATTATTCAAGAATTTCTATGAAATCAGCATGTATAATTTGGTAATAAGGATAAATATAAACCTGGATAAATGTACCGGTACATCATATTCTAGGTGTAATCATGGTCTTTAAGATTTTGATGCCAAAATAAAATCTTGCTATAATTTTTTTTAAATTTTGTATCAAAGCAAAATTTGTAACAAATTAAGCTGAACTCCAAACTTACGCTTTAATACTGAGCCACACTATTAAAAATAGACAATTTTGTTTTATTGACAGAAAATATGGCACAAATGGAATTAATTGTCTCATGTTTTCCTTAAAAAAAGACCGGTTGATCTGTTAACCCCCCCCCCCCTTTCCAATTGTAAGTACATATATTTACATGCAAGTTTAATATATTTATTTTCTGAAAATTGCATGAAAATGAAAGGTTATTGGCAATTTCATATTTTGACTTTGTTGAACTATTTTACAGCATCCAGAAACGTTTCCAGAAATCCTGATAATATCTACTAGGTTTTATTGATAAAGAGAGGGTAAATACATAGTATATAAATCAGAACCAGGCTAAAAAGATGCAATATGGCTATGTTGGTGCTGTAGAATTATTTTTTCGCATTTCAATCAAATCAGGATTACTTTGTGGGTTATTATTTACTTTATTTCATTAAATCAATTTATTATTGCATAATTTTACAGAAAAAAATCAAAATGAAATTTGTATCCCTGTGTTACTGTGTTTGAGATATAGATATCATGTGTATGCTGTGGTTTTTGTTTTAATTAATTTGCTTTTTTTCTTTCAACCATAACCAATTTAGCAGTGTTGTGATATATTAACTAGATGTATTTATAAAACAATTCACCAATGTCGCATGATTAGCGAGATTTCTATCTTGAACACATAACACCGATATCAGCTACAATCACATGTTTTGTATGGTTTAAGATCTTTGCCTGTTACACCTTTTACTTATTGTTTTGGGGTATGCCTAATTCTGTAGAATTTTTTTTTATCATGTTTCTAGCATTCTTACTTCCTCAACATTAAATTACATACATTACATTATGAAAACCCACATCCAGTCTTACATATGCTCACTGACTGTAGGCCAACTCAATTAACTTTGGTGGTTAATGAAAACATGCAAGCACTGACTTGATTGGTTAGAGTTACTTCACAAAAGTGTGAAAGAGCCAATTGGAATAGGGCATGGCGGTTCAAAAGAATGCAAAAAGTTTGAAGTTAGTCATCTTCATGGTCAATAAGGGTATGTCAGATGGCCGGTGGGTTTCTGGCAATGCATACATTGATGTGTGCACTTCATTAGAAAATGTCCGCATATTTCACTCTTCCGTAGTGTGTATAGCCAGTTACGTTACATAAGTACATCTCTTTATCCCTTCCACTTTGGCCTGGGTCTGTGTTCTCTGTCTATATAGGTGTTTTTCTTTTGATATATATATGACCCTGAATTGACCCAATCCAGGAATTTAGTTGTACATGCATTCTAGATTTGTTCTCTGTTGTCCCATGTGCAATAAGTAATACACACAATGTTATTCTTTACTGAATGCTATTGAGAATTCAAGTCTCACACTGGACATTGGGATTTTACCAAGAACTCTGCCATGACTTTTATTAACGATAAGCTTATCTACTAGGATAATTTACTGGTGAGAAAAACACAAATTCTCAGGTGAATGCTAATAGTTTATTGCTGTTTGTAACATGCTATATAATATTGGCCACTAGTAATCATTTTTTTTTTATTTTATGACAATTACCGGTTTATGTTCCCTACATCACAATTTGATTTACATACAAAACATACATGTAATAAATCACTAGACATACATTATGTACAATTGATAATCTTTTTTTGAGGACAAATTGTCTTAAGCTATAGAAATTTTAATCATAAGGAATGATTTTTTTTACCTATATATATGAATAATGTGTGTAAAAATATAATTCATTCCTGTAAAAACCAAGTAGATGTGTAAAGGTTGGAGGAGGTAATTACCTGAGTATGAGGATGTATGATTAACAAATTACCCATCAGATCTACGGGTACTTTAAATTTTAAATATGATTTATAAACTATTATTTAGTAAAGAAAAATTCCATTGATTATAACTTTTAAATTTGAGTATTCCCTATATCTTTATATAGAGCTCTTCTTCTAAAGGAGATCAATATAGTCTAAAAATGGCCGTGACCATCCAGCCCTCTCAAGAATATGGTACATGCTCTTAATTCCAAAAGTCTATACTTGTTGTTGGCAGGAATCTTTTTTGGCAAGCTGCAAGTTTTAAGGGGAAATAACTTTTTGATATTTTTAACACTTGTTATTAAAAAAATAAATTGATAAGTCTGTTTTGAATTAATTTCAGCTGTTTTTGTTTTGTTTATTTTGGTGTCAGTTCCAGTACACAATAATTATGACCAATGTTTTCTTGAAAAAATCAGGGTATTAATTTTGGAATTTATGCCACAGATAACACATCATAGTTAAGATGATTGTCTTTAAGATTAAGGTACATTTACCCTATTTCAAGAGAGATAATTTGTCTTTTGATGAATGACTCTTATTCCTTTATTAAATTGTCAAGTTAAAAAGAAGTAAGCTGATATTGTGTGCATTTCAGTTTTATGATACATTCAGATTTTATTTGTAAAAACATTATAACTACAGCAAACTTTAGTGTCAGTATACTGAATGTTGATAAATCTTTGTAGTCATCTCAATCTGTGATATTTGTTTATATGTTATAGGAAGGTAAGGGATTTCATTTAATCACTTGCTATATCAAAAAACTGGAACTTGAATCCACATATAGCACTACACTGCAAAGATTAAAATATTTCCTTTGATGAGGAAGTAATCTGTATAAACTTGCTAATGGTTCTGTCCTGTCTTCCCTGAACTCATTTTTCTAATGCCTCATATCCCATTATTATGTTTGTCATTTATTGGATCTTTTGTGATTATTGAATATTAGATTTGATAACTGATTCATTAGTGTGATTTCCTTAGTAGTACATGAACCTATGAAGAGGTCTATATTAGATATCTTGCAGTCATTTTAATTACAAAAGGTAAGGGGGAAATGATTTATTTATGATATGGTGTTAAAAGAAAGACTGGTAAATTCATTACTATGTAAATTACATTTTATTTGTTTATTTTCAGTAGTTGCCATAATAATGCACACGCAAGTACAATCTCCCTTTCTCTCTGTCATTGCATGATGATCCATGGTCTCTTATTGGTAAAGTCACATTCCTACTACTCTCTCTTGAGAAATGATTATCTAAATACACTGTATAAATACACAAAGACCCTGTCCAGACATAGAAGAGTAGAAAGAAGGAAACCCTTTCTAAAGCTATGGAGAGGCTCTCAAACCATAACCTTCAGACAGAACCTTTGGAAGAACCTTTAAAGGGTTCTCAGCACTGTGTTTTCCCCCCCTTTTTTTTTGTTTGCTGTAAAGACTAATAACTGAAAACTGATGTACAAGTTTTCATATAGTATTTTGAGGGCTTTCATAAACATTGGCATATTTTGTACTTGATCTGTATTGTTATTCAAACCATGCATCAAGTCAAACTTTTTGTTCATTTTATTAAAGTGTCCATGTTTAATATTATTTGATTAAAGATTTTGACTTTGTGGTATTTATTTTTATTTATTGACTGATTTACAGTACTGTAAATGTATTATATTTGGCATTGTATTCTTTTAAGTGTTATTCACCGAAAGCCACTTCTACTATTAAAATTCCAGTCTTGTATGTATAAGAATATAGGCACATTCAGAAATCACAAATTCAAATTCACTCTATTTTCTTGAAAATTGGTTTTCCGCCAAATATCATACACTCTAAAATATAATACGTTTACTGTAAATCTACAAGTAGTATCAGATTTCCTGAGGGAAGTGTTTAGCATTGCATGATTCTAACATGAGACATAGTAAGAACATACAGATGGAGAAGAACTCAAGGCCCTGGGACTGTAAAATATGACTGCTTTACAGGTTCAATATGTTCAGATGGACATTAACGCATAGTCACTCCCCATGCAACAAATTAGTATATTATTGTGTTTATCTTCCTGTTGAGAGAGGAGTTTCCGCAAGTTAAACTGGTTCTCATTTGCATTTTATATCAAGCCTGATATCATAAAAGGTGAATTGGAATCTGCTCTGCCCAGGTGTTAATTTTTATACAAAATACAGAAAGAAAATTATATAAACTGCTATCTTTCTTCATATTCTGAAATTATCCTCTGAAAAATTTAAAAACTAAATGCCAATTTCAATTTCTGGAAATCATAAATTATAAAAAGAATTAACACTTTCTTAATTGATACCTTTTAAAAGTTACCATTCAGTTCCATTATTTCCTCGTTTAAAAGCAGTACATGTACATATTGCCTAAATTACTTTTAACGTTAAGAACATGGCCAAACCCATTCAGAGGAAAAATTAATACACATACTAGTAATATCTTTAGATGTTCCTGAATGACAGTTACTTGACATAAGTTATAAGTTTTATCCATACCACCTTGTACATGTACTTGCAAGACACAGAAATTGACCTGGACTTACTTCTGTCTGTTTAGACACAGAATATAGTTCTGTGTATACCCTCTTGGATATAAGACACGGGACAATATTATGAACTGAGTGTGTTCTGTTCTTTTCGCCTAGACATAGGAGATTATTCTGTACTAATTGTCTGGCTGATGTACTAAATGTATGACTGATTAGACATAGGAGATAGTTCTGTATTAGCCGTCTGACGTATTAGACAGAGAAGATTGTTACGTATTAACTGCCTGGCTGATGAGACACGGGAGATTGTTCTGTACTACACTATATACATGGGTAATTACATAACTGAAATGGTTCTGTACTAACTGTCTGGGTGATGGAACAAAGGAAATTGTTCTGCATTAGTTGGCTCGCTAATTAGACATAGGAGATTGTTCTGCATTAGCTGTCTGGCTGAATAGACATAGGAGATTGTTCTGCATTAGCTGTCTGGTTTATTAGACATAATAGATTGTTCTGTACTAATTGTCTGGCTAACTAGACATAAGAGATTGTTCTGTACTAACTCCTTGGCTAATTAGACATAGGGGATTGTTCTGTACTAAGTGCCTGGCTATCTAGACAAATGATATTGTTCAGCATTTACTGCCTGGCTAACTAGACAAAGGAGATTGTTCTGTACTAACTGCCTGGCTAACTAGACAAAGGAGACTGTTCTGTACTAAATATCTGGCTTATTAGACAAAGAAGATTGTTCTGTACTAAGTGCCTAACTAACTAGACAAAGGAGATTGTTCTTTACTAACTGCTTGGCTTATTAGACATATTGGATTGTTCTGTACTAACTGGCTGTTTAACTAAACAAAGGAGGTTCTGTACTAACTGCTTGGCTTATTAGACATATGGGATAGTTCTGTACTAACTGGCTGGCTTATTAGACATAAGGGATTGTTCTGTACTAACTGCCTGTCTACCTAGACATAGGGGGTTGTTCTGTACTACATGCCTGGCTTATTAGACTTAAGGGATTGTTATGTACCAACTGCCTGGCTACCTAGACAAAGGAGATTGTTATGTACCAACTGCCTGGCTAACTAGACATAGGAGATTGTTCTGTACTAACTGCCTGGCTAACAAGAAATAGGAGATTGTTTTGTACTAATTGCCTGGCTAACTAGACAAAGGAGATTGTTCTGTTATAACTGCCTGGCTTATTAGACATAGGGGATTGTTCTGCACTAACTGTCTGGCCTTGCTGGCTTACAAGACATAGGGAATTGTTCTGTACTATCTGCCTTGCTAACCAGACAAAGGAGATTGTTCTGTACTAACTTCCTGACTAACTAGACAAAGGGGATTGTTTAACATAAGCTGTCTGGCTGAATAGACATAGGAGATAATTCTGCATTAGCTGTCTGGCTGATTAGACAAAGGAGATAGTTATGTACTAATTGCTTGACTGATTAGATGGGGAAATTGTTCTTTATGAATCACAGATATCTGATAAGATATGCAAGGGATATATTGTTAATAAATATTTATTATTATATGTGGGTCGATATTTTGTATACCAAAAGGTTCAGTTTTTTTCCCATTTTAAAAATATTCTTTATATTGTATTATGAAGTTTATTTTTGCCTTGTAGGATAGCAAATGCTTTTTCTTCTACGTTTTTATTTTATATTTTACGAAAGTCTTATTTTTATGTGATTTGTATTTATTAAATGTAAACTGTAACAACGAATACACGCTGAATGTAAAACTAAGGCAAAACAAAAAAAAGTTCAACGTTTAAATTGATTAAGTTAAAATTTGAAAGATTAAACAATTCGACTTTTTAATTTTATATTTGAAAATTCGAACACCTTCTAAATTAAGTTATTTGAGTTTTTGTTATAGCTAATGAATAAAGAAAGTGAAATATCTGTTGGTGAATAGTAATATATATAATTTTGTTTCATTGATATTTCGATTTTAGAAAAAAAAAATAAAGAAATAACTTAAGGGGATTTTTAAAAACTTATATCAGATTGTTCATCTTCGGAACCCACGGGTTCCCTACATCTGTACAACATTGTAACTGACCGGAATAGGAAAACCGGGGGTCTCATAGGGGCAGGGTGTTGTTGATCGGTGTCATTCACCTTGTTAAGAAATTTATTTAATTTCTATTTCTGTCGCCTTCTTTTAGTTAATCTTCACGTCAACATTCCTCCTAATGATAAAACACCATCACGATCCTCAATCCCTAAAACAGGTTTGTAAGATTTCGTGTATCTGTCGGCTGCCCTCGATATTCCGTATATAGGTTTGTAAACAGGACTTTTTGGGCTGCAATATTTGAGCTGAAAAAATGGCAACTTTGATCATTCTGTTAAAAAGGAGGTCGATTGAAAATACAATGAATGGTCAATTAATTACCTATCAGATATATACACTGGAACTCAAATTTGAAACTATTAGAAAAATTTGATGTATTTTAGGTTTTTTTTCTTAATGAATGTTTTTCTTTCGGGAGATCAATATATTCTATATAGTCTAACAATGACCTGACCCATTAATTATGTCATAATTATGACACAAGGTCGACATATGCTCACGAATACTATACGAATATATACTCCTTCCCACCCACAGCGACGTATTGAAACCTTTAAAAAAAAGACGTTTCATGACTTTTAATAAATTGCAATTCTGTCATGTGTATGACATAACTCAGACTGAAGATAAAATAAATTCATCAGTAGTCTGTTTGTACGGTAGTTCTGTCTTTTACAAAAATTAGATTGTTGAGAATCAAGATTTGTACAAATTTTGATTGTCAATAATCTAATATTTTTGTAAAGGACAGTGCATATCATACATGTTGAAGTCGCCTGAGAATTTACAAAGTTAAACTCCCTTCATAGCAACTCGGAAAATTTTGAATATAAACGCTACTTGACATTGTTGCCCTGAAAATTAAGAAAAAATGTTTATAGTCTATTTGGAGTGATCAATACGTATCATCATCTTGCTGTGGAAATTGGCAGATGGAGAACGTAGTGCATGATCAGAGAAGCGAACGATGTTGCAGTTTAACAAAATTGGCAATGATTTTCGTTAAATTTAAAAAATCAAAACTTTTATTATATATTTACTTAGAAAATACTGCATGTTTTGCTCCTATAACATTAAATATTTTGTGGAACTATGTCTTTAAGTAGATCTGTTACATTTAAAATGAAGTATTATTATTTTGAAATGTTTGTTCTCTCCATTTATTTTTCTGTTTGACCTTCACAATAATATTGTACATGCATTTAAATGTTTTTCTTGTCCCTCATGTACCATTGATGCTATGTAATAAATTATAATTTAAATATATAAAAATACTTAAAACTGATTTCGATGTTTTTTTATGCAATTGCACGAAACGTCTTGACTTGAAGTAAAGTGTGTACATCACTGCTTTTTCTAATTCCTGACAAGACGAACAAAATAGCATCCACCCTGTCCCATGCTGTCTTTGGATCCGCCTATGTAAAAATTTACATTTGTGTTACAGCGACTTTTAAAGATTCGTTGTTTTGTCCATTCATCTTTAATTTTCAAAAAAAATCTGTTAAAAAATTTCTCAGACTTTCTGTGAAAGCAACAAATAAAACGAAAACAAAAACTTGCACCTATCAAGTTGCATAACAAAAGCACGTGGTCCTACTTTTTGTAGCGGACGCGCCCAACAATGGTTGCACCCTTTGCCCAATCACACCCAAGCTAAAATCTGCGACAAAGAACAAATATAAATTGGATTATCCGTTTATTGTTTAATGAATATATCGAGCATTACCAAACTTAAAATATATATTGTTGATAGGACAGTATAGAGCATAACCAACATACTGAAAGAAACTGTAAAATCTTTTCGTAAATATTGAATGTCCGACATTTTGGAGCTATCGGGCTGTTCCGTCATGTCGCTCGTTAAAAATCGTGGCCATTCGCATAACAAAAGAAAACCAACCAATAGAAAACACGCACTGGGTGGCTTTCAACCAATCACCTTCCTCGTTACAATCAGTTGGTAGTTTTTACCAATATGGCGGGTGAGTCCACCTCACATTATAATTATTTGCCCTGGAAGAGATACCATGCGTATAGTCTAAGTAACATTATCTTGTCATTTCAGATATTGAATTTTACTCGGACCCAGGCAATGATGGTCCTGATGACGGTAGGTTTAATCCAAACAACTCTGAGTTTTTGTATTTGTGATTATATAGTGCTGCGGAGAAGAAAACGTCCCGAAGTCTGTGATTTGTATTCTTTCGCGCCGTTATTCGTAAATTATTATCAAGATAAACAAAGAACAATCTTTTCATATTTCGTATTTTGTTTTGTGAATGTTTTGAATGATACATGTGTGTATTTGTTTACGTGTTTTCATGAAACACGTGCATGTGGGTTAAAATTCAAACATGACGCCGAATTTTCCCGAGAATTTGATGCCATGATGGTTAGGTCACATGACCTGGGCTTAGCTGACCTATTGAACTGTAATTATTCCCGCGCATAGGGGTTTGAATGGATGTGGTGGAACCGCCATTGCAGTTTCGGGGATAAAAAGGAATGACCAAAGCTTAAATAGTAATTATTCCATATGATATTGATTTTCAGCTTGATATTATTAGTCATGAATGAGTAACGAATTTGTATCATTAGCATAAATGGTAAGTAGGTCATGTTTTCGCCTTTGTTTTTTTGGCTTCCCTGACACTTCGCTTTTGATGGCATGCGCGCCAATTTATTCATTTGGATATATTTCGTCTTGAAGACTATTTGTTGCTTAAAGTTTAGCACTCTTCTGAAGTATAAAGTTAGTTTTTGTTATTGTTTACTTTTGTGAGTCAACGTGACAGACAAAGGCTTTGTGTGGGAAACCAGCACAAAAAAATCGATCCGCGCACATGGGATTTGTTGTCATGAAGTTTCCATTTCACTTGTTAATAATGGTATTTGAGTGGTTAGTAAGTCATCAAAAAGGATAAAAGCCAGGATTTAAATTGTTTTAAAAATTTTTTACATTCATTCAGTTAAACATGGTATGGTTCATGTTCGCTTTTTGTATGATTTTTTAATGATTTTTGTTTAAATTTTAAAAAGGTTATGGTCTTGATGATTCTTTGGACGGTGATGATGTTTATAACTCGGACTATAAACTTACTCCTCTTCAGAAGCTTGAAAAATATATGCAGAGTGAAAATGTTTACACAAGGTGAGTGTAATGCCTTGAACTTGATTTGTTGAATCCTCCAACTTTGTGTCCAGTGTGTCATTTATTTTTTCAAATGTGTTCAAATAGGCAAATGGTGGCACGTGGACTTCTTGACACACTGCGGGCAGTGGAGGAGATGGAAGAAGATGTGTTCCCAGTCTTCAGCGCCATGGTCAAACTTTCAGAAGACTCTGGTCAGTAGAAATGTTCTTAACTTTGTTACTTTTCGTTCTTGCAATAGGATTAATATAACAGCATGTTGAGAATACATTTATGAATCTTTCAGACCCCATTGTCCGTTCTGAGTTGATGGAACAGGTTCCACATTTGGCTGTGTATTGTCAAGACAATTTAGATCTCTATGACAAAGCTATATCTTCTTACCTTTTGCCTATGGTTGTGAGATACCTAAATGACCAAAATAATCAGGTAAATTCAAAATGATGCTGATTTCAAGCAGTCATTACTGTTAGACAAAAAGAATTGTGTCGCTCATTTTCTCTTTATTAATGATAAATGTTTCTTTTAGGTTCGAAAAACAAGTCAGGCAGCACTGCTTGTTCTGATGGAACAGGAGCTTATTTGTAAAGGTAGATAAATCATTTAGTCTCCAGAGGTTGATATTTTCCTTGAAAATTTAATGAGTTTTTGTTTATGGGTGGCATTATTTATTTTTAATCTGATAGACTCGTAAAACATTTTGGTGAGTGAAAAGTAATCCTGGGCTGTGTAAAGTTTTCAAACCCTAATCTTGGTGCAAGGAAACCTATTTGGGAAATTGGGCCTAAAAAAAAAAAAAATTTGTGTGTTTAGGGTAACCCGACCTAACCTACACAAACCTAACCTAACAAAAATGCCCCGATCCTACCATTTTTAGATGTCTTTTTTTCATCTGACTGATTTTCATATTATTTCCATTAAAAACCTGTTTTTAAATATGCCTGCATGCAGAAAATATATGATAAAATGAAAAAATATCCCTACCTACCTAACCTAATTTTTTCATCAGTGTTACCCTAAACACACAATTTTTTTTTAGGCCTTGGTTGTAATCCCTCTCCATAGAACTAGTGTTAAAAAATGTTTATTGGTTGGATATGAAAAGGGTCCCTTTCTATAGAACAAGTGTTGAAAAATTTTTTGTTTGGATATGAAAAGAGTTCTTTTTCTTCTCCCAAATGAGAGTAAAAATTATGTAGAAATTGCGATCCAACTGCAAACAATTGGATTTTTTAAAAATGCTAAGATTGGAAAGTTTTTCAGACATGTCCTGTTCTGTTAGTGGGTCATGAGATGCCAACAATTTCTTATAGGTGCCATAATCAATTTTTGTGTTTTGTCCATGCAGTTGGGGGTATTAAAGTTCTGTTTACAAACTAGAGAGGGAAGTATGTATGTGAATTATAATATTGCTATATATGAATTTTATTATTATTATTGATAAACTGTACATATTAGGACTAAGGGAAAAAAAAGGTTTGTTTATGTTTTCCTGACCGACCCTAGCTTTTACTGCCAAGTCGAAACTTTTTTAAGGATTTTTGACGGAAAATCGTTTATTTTCGTTTTTATACAATTTGTGAAAAAAATTTACTCAAAATTTTGGTCACAAAAATGCTTGTAGCAGTTACTCTTTTCAAATCAGTGTAACTCAAATGTTTTGTTTCAAAATGGCTGTATGTTTCCATGTGTTGTGTCAGTATCTAACCGGCACATATGGATACTGCTCAATACATACTGCAATAAAGAAAACAAAATATTTGAAAAAATTAAAAAAATTACGAGCTACCGACCCTACATTTTTCAGCATGAAAGCGGAAACAAACCATTATTTTTTTTTAGGCCTTACTGTACATATTTTTGTATTTAAGTATGAAAAACGAGTTCTTTATACAATGTTTTAACTCTACAGAGGACATAGAAGAACAAGTTGTTGGAGTTATCTTGGACCTTGCCAGTCCAGATAGTTTAGACGACTACAGAACAGAGGCTGTGGCGGTAGGTACTTCTATTAGTTTGCCAGAAGTTAATATGAATTATTGACATATTAATGCTAGTGTATTCCTACTAGAACCTCTGGAGGTAAATTTTACTGGGGTAAAGTGCTTGGCTTGTTGTGAAAGACATGGGTAGTGAGATGTTTTAAAGGTCACCTTGCTACTCTGTCTTTTGCATGAGGTCAGGAAATTCCATCAGATAATCACTTTGTTACTTTTTGGCTTTTGCATGTGTTATATATAGAGATGCTTAGTTTTTGATGGTAAAGCAGATGATGAGGCGGTCAATGTGGGATGTCGTAGTGCTATTGTATTATCACAGCCAGCATTGATGAGCCAGGTCAGATGCAAACTGCTTGACGGTAGACGGGACCACCAGAGGCCTGCACACTTCTTACCCTGAGATGTAGAGTTCCTGTGCTGACTAAGTGGCTGTGATGTATCTATTACTTATATCACAGCCTGCTTGGATCAGTACAGCACTCCGCTTGGTCAACAGAGCCAGTTAACAAGTATGATGAATTGCACCGAGCCAGTGCTCTTAAAGACAACAGAGTGGTAGACGGGTGATGTATAATGAATCTTGAATGGAAAGTCACGTCTGATGCCCAGACCCTGAAATGGGATACTTTGACAAACCATACCCTGGTAGGCAATTGAGACGCAAAACTATTTAATTTTTTGGAAGTTTGAAATAGTGTAGCCATCAAAGTGACTGTGAAATGTTGAATTAAGTTCATATCACAGCCAGCTTTGATGAGCTTCATGTTTCTGTCTGACATCATTTCAGTCTTTGTTAGCAGGTATAATTAAATTGTACGAACTGTTTGCAACTAAGAAATAATTAATCAAGCATTAAATGTTAAGAAGCAAAGTCATAATTGAACATTATCAGTGTGAGGATGTAGATGCATTAAATTTAATGGCCAAACCAATATTTTTACACTTATGATAATTGATATCTAGCATTCAAGGATAAAAGAGGACATAATCTACAAAATGTGGGGCTCACAGAGTTGCTGTGAATTGTATAACCTAACTCAGATCACAGCCAGCTTTGATGAGCTTCAAGTCTTGTGTATCACACCAGAGATTTCAGACAGAATTTGAATGGTCAGTAATGCAAATCATCAAAGTTGGTGTGATGTGTTAAACTTGCTCATATCACAGCTAGCTTTGATGAGCTTGCTATGCTGGAAGAGCAAGAGGCCATGTACAGAGAATACCAAGATCAACAGGAATAGAAAAGAGACAAATGGAATAGAGAAGAGGCAAATAGAAGTTGTCAAAGTGGTGGTGATGTGTTGTCATGTTCGTATCACAGCCAGCTTTGATGAGCTTGAATTTTGTCACTGTCAACGGGAGGAGGGAAACAAAGAGTGATGACTGCTTAAGGCACAAATACAGCTTTCACATTTGTTAGACTAACAGACTAACAATTTATGATTTTGCATGCTTCAATGCCGAGTTGCCTTGTATTGAAATGGTAATGTTTTTATAACCTGCAGAAGTATTCAACATATTAAAATCAAAAAAGATATAAATGGATATGAAATTATAATTATATTGACAGTACATCTTGACCAATTTATAATGAAAAGTTGCAGGAAAGTTGACACAAAAGCTGTGTTTCAATTTCTTAGACTGCTTTGTGAATGAAAGACAAATTGTTAATTTACTGGTATATAAACATTACAAATTTGCAATGTGCAACTCGGCTGAGTGCATCTAAGGTGCATTCGATTTATGATTTTTGCATGTTTGATTTTGAAACAATGTAAGGTGCATGTCTTGATTATTGTCAATGAGTACTGATTGCATGGCTAGCATTGAAGTGGCAGTGATGTGCTGATGTACTGTCATATCACAGCCAGCTTTGATGACAGGCAAGTAATCTTCACAGCTAAATAGTCAACATTCTGAAATAATTATTGGCAATCTGTAAATAACAACTTTTGTACCGAAAGAACATAACATTATATCCAACTTGAATAGACATGAAATACATTTTCAAGAGTTCTCTTTCCTTTTCACAGCTCATGAGCAAAATGGCCCCTCTTCTTGGAAAAGATATGACTGAGCGCTTGTTCTTGCTTCGTTTTTGTGAAATGTGTACAGATCCTTTGTTTCATGTGAGAAAGGTAATATAGCTTCTGTTTCTTTCAAAATTTGTTATATTTGAAATGCTGCAGATTTCTGAAATACAATTAAAAATGGTTGAGATCTAAAATTTTATCTTAGGTGTGTGCTGCAAACTTTGGTGATATGTGTAAAGTTGTAGGACAGGACAATACCGAACAGCATTTGGTAAGCTTTAAATCCACTTGAAAGTGTTGGAAATGGTCTCGGAAAACAATGCATAATACTTTCGTTTAAATATAAATAAAATCTTTTAATTTTTTTGTGCAGTTGCCTAAATTCTACTACTTGTGTGAGGATGGTGTGTGGGGGGTGAGGAAGGCGTGTGCAGAATGTTTCATGGTGGTGTCGTGTTCCTGCTCCCAGGATGTACGGAAAGGGGAGCTTGCCAATCTGTTTGTTAATCTGCTCTGTGATCTTTCTCGATGGGTAAGTCATCAGGTTGTGTCATTCAGTTAACTTGCACCTTGATTGGATGAGAAAATTGTTTTTCTCAATACTGCACTAATTTGTTGTAGGTCCATTGTTTATAGAATGAGATTATTTTTTTTTATATACATTTTATTGGCTCACTTCTTGAATGAGGTATTTATTATAATTAAAATGCTAGAGACCTGTTAATCAGAGCTGTTGTGTATTACTAATTAATTTATTTATTGCTAATTACAAATTTTGGCAAGTGATTGGAAGTACCTGCTCTGCTGAACAGGCCTCTGAATGGTGTCAGTGATGCAATGAATTTTAGTTATAAAAACCAAACAATAATAAATAAAAAGAAATAACAAAATAACAAATAAAGATACGAAACTTTAACCCAAGTCTTGCCAGGGATGCTATAGATAACAGCATCTGTGGCTGCTGAGCTGATAATGAGCTCCAACCACTGACTGCTAGGCTGATTTGCAATCTTTTATTAAATTACACAAGCTGTAGATAATAAAATTTACATCGTTTTCTTATCATTTTAGTTAATAACAATCTGTGCAACTTTTATTCAGGAAGAAACAGAAAAATATTGTGAAGAAAAAATTCTGATATATTATTTCAATCAAAAGATACAATGTATTAAAGTCACGAAAATTGCAAAAATAATTGTATTTCAGTAATTTTTGTTTTGAATTAATTAATTCTAAATGAATAAACTTTATTTTGTGCACAGAAATTCTTGGATTAACATGCTGATATTTCCAAAACCTTGCCGCATAATAAAATATATAAATCTCCATAATACACATGTAAATATGGAATCTCGACTGGTTTTGGCCTTGCGCAGAATTTAGGAAGTCTTGAGAATATTTGTTCATTTCTTGCACAAGAATTTCATCAGTAAATTCATTTGTAACAAACAGTTTTAAAAAAAATCACCCATTTCTGCATCATCGTCAATATCTACGTTGATGTTTTCCCCACGAAACTATAAGTTACGAACCTCCATTTTTCCTTTGACGAAGTCCTCCAAGAAATCAACCGTGCCTTTGTCATTTTCAAGATCTTCTGTATTAAATCTTATGTAAATTCCTCATCTGATTCATGGTCCATGAATATTTCTATAAATAAATCTCTGTTCTTGGGGTTTACATACTGTAAAACTGCATTTCCATCAAGCACATCGTTGGCAACCTCCATTTTGAATCGATAACAATTACATACCACACGGTTTTGATCTACAAGTACTATTTTTATAAAAGTAATTCTTGAGAACCAGCCAATGGAAACAAAGAATTAAAGGTTAACTATTCTATTTTTAATATTTATCCTCTGACTGAAGGGATTCCCGGTAATTTCATTGGTTATTTGAGCTAGAAAACATATGTGTCTAAAGTTGAAATACTGATGACCAGCACTGAATAGAAAACATGACACAGTACACAAAATCGACGACCGGCAATGATAGAAGATTTAGCAGGTCGTCCTGCAGGACAAGGGTTACTATACAGCAGTTATGTTCACTAACCTTCATAGTTGATGACCTCAGTTATTTTTTTTATTAGGTTCGTATGGCAGCTTTTCAACAGTTGGGACCATTCATATCAACTTTTGCAGATCCAGGATTAACTGGGCTGTATGTCAATGAGGAAGGCATTCTTAGTGTTCAAATGGAGCATATACAAAATATGTAAGTGGTTTGTGATTGTTAAAATACTTTTGCTATACATCAGTGTACGTTAAGGTAAAAGTTGACTCACCAAGTACACTAAAGAAGGAATTTAAGTAATCATTTGTATGTCTACTTTAGTGAAAAAATCCGAGCTATTGGAGAAAAGTTGGAGCATGAAAGCAAACAAATCCAAGAAAGTGGACTAACGGAAGAAACAGATGAAGAGTCTAAAGAGGAATGCCCCCCTGGAGGTTTTGTGGAAACAAGTAATGTCTGTGATACAAACATGGACCTCAGTGAGACCGATAAAAACACTGAAATAATTGTTTCAACGTGTGCTACAAACACCAAATCAACATCGGAGGAAGAGTTGTCTCCAGAAGAAATAAGAGCTCAAGAGTATCTGGCAAAGAAAGCAGCTCAGGGTCAAAAGGATTCCAAGGAGGAGAGTTCAGAAACTACAACTACCAATTCCTCAAACGATAAAGAAATGTCATCAGGAGATGGGGTAAAGGAGGAAGGGTCCACTCCCTCACAGTCAGAAGTGGCTGAAGTGGAGGATGCAGACAGTGGGACAATGGAGAAAGTGGAGGATAGCTGTGATAAATGTAGTGCTAGTGAGGAGGCTGGCGTCCTCAGACAAGGAGAGGAGAATGCTGAGAATATATGCAACCCTCCAGAGCAAAATACGGAAGATACCAAAGCCATCTGTGATTCTGTTGACCAGAACAAATCCAATAATGAAGAGGATAAAGAAGTGCATATACATTCTGATTCACCTTTAGATGATTTCAATTCCTTTACCTTCTGGCGTGATCCTTTACCAGAAGTCAGTTTAGATTTAGATGTTACGAGTGACAATCAAGATGTGAAACAAGGAGGAAGAGGTATGCGAAAGCCTACAGAAAATGAATGTGAAACAATCAACAGTAGCCTGTCATCGACCAATTCTATGAACACTCCAGTCAGTGCTACAAATCAGCTTTATGGAGAGTCGGGGGTTAGGATTCATACTGCAAGCATCAGCACTGTGTCTGAGGAATCGGTCAGCAATATTGGCAGTACTCATGTACTTGGTCAGAACCTGAATGAAGTTATGGATGGTGTGGTACATGGTATGTGCATTTTGAAGTTTAGAGTTCAATTTATTACCTCAGAACAGTAAACATCTTCAAGACTAATGGTTCAAGATCTGATAGCAGCAAAGCTTTAAACACAAACACAATGCAATATTTATTCCAGATTATGGCTTTATTGACAGTTTTTCTGAGCTGTCTGTATTGCCTCTTGCAGATATGAGTGGATCAAGTTTAGGCTACATTGACAGTGATAGCTCCCCGGATATTGCTGAAACATTGGATGAAGCCACCCTAGCCCAGATGCAGGTAAGGGGGGAAAAAACCTGTAGTGGTAACCTGAAAATTGTATTGAAGGAAAGAAATTTGAACGTTGCTGTAAGATAGCATCATAGCAATACTCCTTGCTTTGACATTTGACAGATATTTTATGTTGGTTGTGGGAATTAGAATGTTTACTGAATTTTTGTCCAGGACATTGTTCCCCAGAGTCTGTTGGAGAGTTACCTTGGTATGGTGGACCCTTCTCGGGCCCAGACTGTAGACACAGAGATCACAAAACACTGTGCCTACAATCTGCCGGCTGTAGCCTACACATTGGGCAGGAGCAACTGGAATTGCATTAAAGTTTTATATGAAAAACTAGCTTCTGATATGCAGGTAAAGATTGAATGCTTGTCAATGGATGAGAAATTTGTTGACATCAGATGACGAATAGTAATACAGTGGACCCCGCTTAATATAATAGTTATTTTGTCAAGAAAAATTATTATATTAACCGGACTATAATAATAACCGAACCCAGCTAAATTCAATGTGTACAAGTATGATATGTACCTATTCACGTCATGTTTTATTACTATCCATTTCTAGACAATGTAATTTCCACAATAATTGATGATTTCTTCTAAAACTTTACTTTTTATGCTTCCAAAAAGTTAATTTCATGTATAAAGTTAACTATTACAAGCTGGTAAAATTGCAAGATCCACCAATATGCTTCCGATGGGTTAACATGCTTTCATTTTGTTTTCTGTCTACACTTCCGGTTTTGACTAAATCTAATAAGGCATTCATGAGACAATTCGTTTTTAATAACTTCTTTCATTAAAAATCAAATAATCCACAAAGCTATGCAGAATTTTTTTATTTTCTTTGAATTATTTAGCCCATTCTTCCTAAAGAATAAAGGCATATTTAAAAAAGATTTTGTCACCACTTAACTGCAGTACAAGTCGTCAAATGGAACATCATGTGCAATGCTAAGCCATGTAAAATATCCCATTTGTTATAAATTATTTTACAAAAATAAGAGACATTCACTTATTCAAACTGTAAAGAACTTCAATATATACAGCGATGTCACTTGACAGGTGCATAGGTAAAGTACCCAAGCCACGTGCAGTGAGGCGTGACTAATCCCGTCTGGCCAGCACTGTCGGTAAATTTCAAAGTGATTTGGGGAGTCAGAGTGTTTATACAAGCTTCTCATGAGGGGCTAGCTCGTGAAAAAGGTGTGAAACTCAATTGACAGACGTGATCTTTCTATTATATTAAGCGGGGTGCACATTTTAAGCTGTTAAAATAACCGATGTAAAATACAATGATTTATTAAGAAATGGTTTTGTGTTTTGAAAAACTATTATATTAACCGAACTATAATATTAAACGGGTATTATATTAACCGGGGCCCTCTGTACAATTGTTCTTTGGTAAATTTTTGTTTATTATTCATTTATTTTGTTTAGTGGAAAGTGCGAAGAACTCTTGCCTTTTCTATACACGAGATGGCCCTGATACTTGGAGATGAAATAACACACAGGGATCTTGTACCGGTTTTTGATGGATTTTTGAAGGATTTAGATGAAGTAAAAATAGGTGTATTGAAACATTTGGCAGATTTCTTGAGGGTAAGAGATGATGTATTAAAGTATATCAAAGACTTAAATACAGTCTAGACTGCTTTAGTGACCCTCTGTCTTATGCGACCATATTTAGACCGCCCAACGTAATTTCCTTTATGAAAACCCTTTATTTAGTGACCCCCTGCCTTACGTGACAAGCAACCGTCAATTTTTGTCCCAAAATGCTGTCTAGACTGTTTTAAGCGACTTTTAGCAAATTAAAATGGCGTCTCAAGCTGAGAAACAATTAGAAATGTTTTGTTTCGATAACCAATAAGAATATGTATCACCTTTCATAATAACGCATGTATAAAGAAGAAATTGGGATGGTGCTTAGTAAAATAAACAAACATGGCGGATTACGAGTCCGACATTCATTTGGACGTGTTTTTAAACACAAGTTTACGGTCAGATTAATAGATATGAAAACGTGTGTAAAACTATGCATGGTTAACATGGTTAAAGCTGTTTATTGTTACTTGAAGAATGGAAACATCATAAAGAAAATATCATACTAGATTGTTATGATAAGGAAATGTGTATAGTTAACATCATTTTACTTGTCAAAAATTCTCCCAAAAGTCATTAATACAAAATAATAAAACATACTGCCATAGTCCAATTGTTGGAAACAAAAACATACGTAGTTTACTAATATGTGCCCCTTTCATTTATATCATTAGTCATTCAGTACAAAATTAAAAATCTTTTTTAAAGACGATGAAATTTGAATTTCAGTCTACCAAAAACTAGTTTATATGTAAAAGAATATATAAATCAACTATTTGGTACCAAGTATTATTGATAGCCAAAAGGTAGCTAAAAAGATTGTGAGGTTAGTCTTGGACTGCGTTATGTGACTCCCTGTCTTATGTGACTTTTTATTGGTCCCTTGGATGGTCACATAAGACAGTCTAGACTGTATTATGTTGTAAGGCACCTTTGAATATTGTTTGCCCTCTCCTGACCATTTAGTTAAAAATCTCAACTCAATGTATATATCTGAATAAAATTATTTATATTTGGGTATGTGGGAAATCTAGTTGTTTGATTTTAAGTAGCTTTGGGGAAAAAATCCAATTTCTTCTGACCAATTTTGAAAAGTTGAAACCTAGTTGTGAGAGGACAGACAGTGCTTAAAAGGTAGCCAAAACTTGAATATGTTGTGGTAAAATTCTATACAGGAAAAGTAGTTTTGATGTCATCAATTCCTTTTCTTGCCAGATTTATAAAAGATGATTTTTAAAATTTCAGCTATTAAAACCAGATGTCAGAAGGCAGTACTTGACCAAACTTTCAGGCTTTTTGAACACTGACAACACTAGGAACTGGAGATTCAGACTAGAACTTGCAGAGTAAGCTCAATGAAAGATTTGCTTGACTTGTCATTTTTGTACAGTTCTAGTTCCTGACTGTTGAAATAATAACTTTGACTGTTACAGGCAGCTGATTATGACTTCGGAGTTGTTTTCCTCGGTTGAGATCAGTCAGCATTTGCTACCTATCTGTCTGTCTCTGATGGAAGACAAAGTGGCAGAAGTCCGACTTATTGCTTACAAGCTGGTCAGTATCTTTGATGTAGACATTGCTTACAATCTGGTCAGTATTTCTGATGTAGACTTTATGCTTACAAGCTGGTTAGTATTTCTGATGTATACTTGTTGCTTACAAGCTGGTCAGTATCTTTGATGAAGAAACAAGTCCAATCGTAGGAATGTTCTAGCCTTGTTTTCCTCTTAGTGACTGGGATAAATATTCTAAATTGATAATCTTGTTAAAAATTTGGTTTTAAGATTAGTTTTAAATACTTTCCCTTGGCCATACAGCAATTTGATCTTGCAAGTTGATAAAGCTTATGTGTCTGCTTTTCAAATTTGACTTGCATATGTTTTTTTTTTCTCAGATAAGTGCTATGATTAAGAGGCTAGCAGAAGAAGATGAAAAATTAACAGAAAGTCTTTTGAATGAACTGGTGTCAAAGTTTGCCAAAAGCAACAAATGGGTGGGGCGACAAATGTAAGTTGAGCAGAAAAGGAAAAATAGTAGGCGTACTGTACATATGATCAGAGTGTTTTAAGAAAAATTTAACATGACTATTTCTTTTTCCAGCTTTGTTCAAATGTGTCTGGCTGTGCTGGAAGATCAGTCGCTTCCCTTAGATATGTTCTCCAAGTACCTGCTTCCCTGTTTGCTCAACATTAGCCATGACCCCGTTCCCAATGTTAGGCTAACCTTGTCCAGAGTTATGTCTGGACAAATTATTCCTAGAGGTGAGTTTGAAAGGACTATAACATGAGTAAATGAGGGCAAACTAAATGATTGGTCCATTTCTTGATTGAATTTATCAGGATAGGCTTGTGAGGACCTGGGATTTACAAAATAAACATTAAATGGTGTACTGATGATTCACTTGACATCCAGCGTTTCACTACAAAAAAAGCTAGTTTATAATTAGATGTGATGAAGTATGACGTAGAGACCTCAAACTTAAAATAGCTTTTTTAATGAAAATTAAAATGCCTGATTACACATATATTTAATTTTGCAGATGTTTTTACCTCAGAAAGCCATCCACAACAGAGAGAAATTTTGAGCACCCTTGAACGACTGAAGGCAGATGGTGATAGAGATGTCCGATATTTTGCCAATCCTGTGCCAGAGCATACCATGCTTGGTGATTATGAAGACGATGCCATTGAAGATATAGATGTAGAAACGGTAAGTTGGTCAAATTAATAGGAATTTCAAAAATCTTATTTAGCATATTCAATGCCTCCAGGTAATGCATTTCCCATTGTCATTTTGTAGCTGCCGGTGTAAGATGGGCCAGCCTGGTTGTTTAGTGTGGGACTCAGGGACCAACAGGTGATATGCAATGTCTTCTTGTATCCTCGATATTATGGAACCTGGTTCATCTCTCTGTGTCTGTGTGTGTGACTGAGGACAGGGATACAGACAGTAACACCAGCTACAACATGTGATATCTATAACAATAACTGTCATCTTTTATGTACTCAAGTCAATAACTGTTATTTTTATGAACCCTTTTAAATTTTATGTTGCCCTTATTTTATTCTAGTATGGCAACATGTTGTGCTAAAAATGTTTAGTACCCCTGTTTTAAGCGAGAATGTTCCCTAAATGAATTTGGAAGTTATATGTAATCGATGAGAAATTGAATGACATGTATATCTTTATTTATTTCTCTATTGTTATAAATTCAAAGTATTTTAATTCCCAGATTGGAGTAAAAAGCTGTTAATTAGGATCCATGGTAATATGAATGTTTGTTTTTTGTGCCAAATGCTGCAATAATTGGAAGCAAATCCATAGGATGGTTTCTTTTCAAAGGAAGTAGTATTGCGTGTCTGTTATTATTTATTTGCTGCTGAATTATCCAAAATTGATCTAAAATTTCCTCTCTTTAAAACTGGAATATCTTCTTGATTTCTGTTTAAACAGATTAATATTCATGGTTTATGATTGAACTGAGTTTCAATATAAACATTCTTCTTACTAATTTTATTGTCAACCAAACAATGATTTAGTGCCATAGCATTCAAATGCTGGATAAACAGGTTATCATTTAAATTATACCATGCTTACTGGAATCGGACTTCTACAGAATTTTCAAGACGAATAACGTGTGTGTCCCGTGTTGTACATGGGGGTGGAATGAAGAAATATCAGACTGGTATTTTTAAGTTTTATATGGATGTCTATGATCTGTGATTTTGTTTATGAGATTATGCCATTAAAATTGTAATGAAAGATAATTCAATATCCTATTATTCAGTGGGGTTTTGTGGTTACCAGGTTCACCGTTTATAACGCCTAACGCAGCGAGTCACCTCCAGCATATGGGGGAGTTGGTTTTCTACGGTCCTGAGACGGGAGAAATTAGATCACTGCTGTTGTAGAACATATTTCTAGAAAATATGTATTGGACGGAAGATGGCGATAATCAAATTTTATGTTGGTCATTGATCCTAGTGCTCTTTGCGTCTATTAGTCTCAAACACTTACAAAATGGTCAGATTTCAAAGTCACGATAATCGAGTGGTCAAAATATTTGATTTGCAAACGATTAGGATTACTTTGGGTTACCAATAATTGAAACAGTCGAATGATTAAACCTTTAGGTGCAATAATTAAATCTTAACAAATCTTTGGGAAACTTTATTAGGTGATCAAATCTAACGTCCTTCAGGTTTTGTTGCATTCGATCACCCTGACCGTATCTGATCACCTTTTCCTTAAGCTGACATGAATTCATGAAGAGTATTTCGTTGCTTTATTATTTTCGATCGCTCCTCGACTGCAACTGGGTATAGAACAAAAAGTTAGGGTCAGTTACTTTCCGGTCGAGGCATTCTGGTTGCACGGACTTCTGAATACATGAATAGTAATATTTTTTGAGATAGAAGGAAGTAGAAGAAAGTACAATCAACTGAAAATAAATGAAAGCATATCTTTGAAAGGGTTACTGATGTCCGACTTCTCGTGCAAATCGAACGCGTGTGTCGTTCATCATATTGTAGACTCCGGCCGCACTTTATCCAAGAACATTGTAAATAAGTGATTATCATAATAAATCCAAGAAAATAACTAAGTTAAAAAAATGTAATGCTTCATTGGGGGTGATCGGACATCAAACCGCCCGAATGAAAATCAAATATCAGTTAATGAAAACAATAAATTAACAATTGTGAGCAAATAAGATGTCAAGTACCATAGAGTCGTTTTATTACCTAATCAAAGGGATTTTGTTGTTATATTACAGATTTAATATTTTCTTCTATTTTGTATGTGTATACGGTTTTTTTTTAACTATTGAACTGCCGGTCAATAGACTGGTCTTCTAGACTGCTGGTCGACTGGGATCTATTTGACCGCCGGTCAATAGGCAGCGATTTATTGGACCGGAAACGTATTTTGGAAAAAGTTTGCTACAAGATTTAAGGATCACTTTGTTAAAGGTATATGTAGCGTATTTTTAGTGAATAACAAAAATAAGATCTGATTATTTGCTTCATTACTTTATTAAAAGATAGAACTTTCATATAAATTACGCTGTCTTAGTCAATCGCATAACAAAGATACGAGAAATAAAAGAAATATATTTTTTTTATGTAGCCGTCAAAAAATACAAAAGATTTGGATAACCCCGCCTTAAATAAGTCGCGTGACATCCATCTCCGGTCAACAACAATGGCGATGACGAGAAAGAGGGGTAGACCGTCAAGTTTGAGAGATTTGGCAAGGGAAGAAAAAAGAGACAGACTGACAATGACATGAACAAAGGGAAGATCGTCATCGGAGACCATGTAGATTGATGGAATAGGAATTAAAGCCGAATTGAACTTAAGTTTCCATCATGAAGTTGTAGGGGTTTTGCTTGTCAGGTTCGTGGTCCATGTGTTCCGTGTCTTTACTTTATAAGTTACAAACCATAAGTCGATGTTCGTTTTGAGGAATTTTTTAATAAAGAATAAATAAACACTTTCAGTACATGCATCCCTTAGGGAGAGGGGTATTTACTCCGTTTACCGTGTCGATGACGCTAAAATCGTGTTTCACCTTTATTACACATAATTAACAATTTATATCGTTCTACATTAATGAATATCGTGAAAATAATGCTTCAAGTATCATCTGATATAAGAAGCATCTAATTTAAGACACGAAAAACGTGATTCTAAGTTGTAAACAAACTGTTCTTCCATCTTGTTTTCAATGCTGCGTTTTCCCGCACTCATGCGCAGTGGCGATATAAATGGCGGATCAGATTAATATTCGTCAGACGTGTAGCAAATTTTAGAGACAAATAACTAAAGACAAAACAGATTTTATGGGCCTAGAGTTGGTGAAACGTCTAATTATAAGAAGCATGATGTATATTTTTACTCAAACTCGTGTCAAAAATTTTACTCCAAATACGCCACATGCAGCTTTAAGTTTGTTTTACTATTGTTCTTAAAATTTATCATTTAGGTCATGTAGGTATTGATTAACAATGACCTAAATGCATAATGGTATGAAAAACTTCTGTAATTTAGAATTGTGAACACAAAATACTAAAAATGAACTTGGGTAATAAAACAATTATTTAATGCCTGGGCAGTCAATAGACCAGAATATTTTCCCCGAGGTGCAGGGAACAGCCCAGTGTATTCTATTGCCCGAGGCCGGCCGTTGGCTGCTCAAACATTAAATAATTGTATATTATTAAAGCATAAAGAGACTAAGCTTGAATATAGATGGGGTACTTTTAAACTGAGCATGCGTCATCATGACGTCATGTTTTGGACGTTACCATGATCCCTGGTGACAGAACATGTTGGTTATGAAATCGGGTAACAAAAATACCTCTTCATCATATGGAATGAAACTTCAATGTGTATAGGTTATGACTTTTGTCTATGTATTTTTTTAACGCTCGGATAATATGATGTAGACGTTATTCACTCTAAATGAACGACATATTATACTTGTTGTGTACGCGAAGTATGGCAGTTCTCTATGCAAGGTAATGCGGATACCTTGGCCAGTATCACAATATACCCTCTTTAATTTTTTATTGGCTGTAGTTTCTTAAATTTCCTTTTTGTCAAACATAAAACTCCAAAGTGTAGTTCATGAATTTAGAAGTGTCTGTGCATTCGATTGGAAAGCAACCTACCTTAACTTTATACCATAGTAGCAGTTGTGGAGCGATCAAAATAAATATGGCGACCTAAAACTTTTATGGGATCATGTCAGCTCATAGACATACTATGTACATCTTTTGTGGCTCAAGGATTGTCCGCGGGTCACATTTCAAACAATTAAGAATCGACACTATATATCATATTGCATTGCGGTTCTTGAGATTTTTAAAGATTTTTTTTCCTACATATTGTTATGTCGCCCCACCATACTCGCGGGGATCATGATATATCTACACTGCCTGAGAGTGTTTACGAAAAATATTTAGATTTTCTTTATTATTATATGCCCATGTAATAATTCGATCTCCAAATGTAGCCCATTCCCTACCTCCAGGGATTATGATTTGAAAAATTTTAAAACATCTACAGTATCTGAGGATGCTTCCAAAATTGTTCTACTGTTTTGGTCAGATAATTAAGTTTACAGACAAACGGACAAACGGACGACAGACAAAATGCCCATGTAAACTAAAAGCAACCAACAAGACGTTGTTATTCGATCGCTGAACATTTTGCATTTACCGCACAACATGACCAATAGATAACATGGAGTTACGGGCTCCCCGCTGATCAGTCGGTTTAACTGAGAGCTGGGAATGATAAGTAAAAAGCAGATAAACTGCAGATACACGTACTATGATTCTTTGTATTTCAAGATCAATTGCAATTTTAACTTAATTTTGTTGTTGTTTATTCAAATATTGTTCATATTTAAAAATCGTGTCTTTGAAATATATTGGTGGCGGACTATTTCGAAATCTATCGATAAAGTTTTAGGATCATCGAAAAGAATGGTGATATACTTTGACCATGTAACTTTCTAATCATGTAACTGTGATACATTTGTTTTGATTTTTAAACAATTTTACTTTTTAATAAAAGTCATGGCGAAAAGTGTTGGACGGGTTCATCATGCATCCCGGGCAATAGTCATACCTTGGAGGGGGCTCTTTGGTTAATATAAAAAAGTAAATAAATAAAATGGAACAATTTGATGCGACTTTAGTTTTAATGGATTTTTTTTTTCAGAACGCGGTTTGACTAATTTACATCTTGACGGAAAGTGTAGGGCAGTTAACCACCTTCCCCAAAATGTTTTTTTTTTCCAAAAGTCTTTTTTTTAAATTCTCATTTGGGACAGTTATAATGAAAATCGTTGTGAAATTTGTTCTAAAGAACAAAATTTAGAGACGTCCTAAGCACCCACTCAGTGGTTTAAAAAAAATTCATTGTTTTCATCTTCCACTCAACTGCAACAAAAAGAATTAAGGCCACATACATGTATCATCCAAATCAGTTTAGATTTTTCATATGTCATCTAAATATCCAGTTAGAAATTTAGATGACAGATATTCAGTTGGTTTTTTATTTCAATTTTAAAAAATAGGTTAAGAAAGCAATTAAGAAAAAAATCGGACACAGTGTACATACGGAAAGGAAAAAAAAATACGGTTCAACAGTTTAGCATTGTGCCATTAATGTGTAAAGTGTCAATTCCCGTGCTTTCGCGGGATATCATCTGGTGTGTGTATATTTAACAGAATAAAGCTTCTATGTACATATTATACATTTTATCACAGAATCCCACCCCCTTAAAAAGACACACAAAGAAACCAAACAGAATACTAGTGCTAAATCATTTGTATTGTTATCAAACCGATCCTGTGAAGCCCAACCACATTTTCAGATCATTAGATTACGTACCAACCAAAGACATATCTCGGAGAATCTAAAGACGGATTGAAATTATTATCATATATATATATATATATATATATATATATATATATATATATATATATATATATATATATATATATATATATATATATATATATATATATATATATGCGAACATAATACGCCATGTTGAGATACTTCAGTAGGTTCATTTGAGGAAAATGTATTTACTATTCCAAATGTATATAAATATTTTTATTTGAATTTTTAATTTAATGGATTGGTCTTTGTTACATTTTTTTCCAGAGAAAATTAATTTCCTCTCATAATTATAAAGCACCATTACAGTTGACTTGAAAAGCGATTGAGCTTACATATATCCGTACTGTACCTTGCGCTCGAATGGTCTTAGTGTAGTAGTATTTTCCCCCAAAGCAACCTATAGTACAGTATTCCGTACTCAGTCACACGGGGGCGCTGCTTCCCTCGACAGCAGGTGCGCACAAATTTCCGGACCTCTGACAATATCTCTCGCTAAAAGCTATAGCTCATTTTTTTATTTCCTTTGCTAAACGAGCTTGGACATCTCATATACTGTACTCACTTAATATAATTTCCTAAGCATGAAGCAAAAAAAAAAATCATACCCATTTCTTTTTTTTAATTAATAAATGCACGTGTTCAATAAAAGTGAGTCAAAGTTGATTTAAATCTACGTTGTATTGTTTGTTCAGGGTTGCCGAGGGCTGCAGGCAGTGCTTTACCTTCTACTGATCACTAATCGTTGCTCATGTTGGCGAATTCTCCTGTAACCTTTTGGGACGAATTTTCCAATTGCTTAATAAGTATATCTTATCACAATCATCTGCCTTTAAGGCACGGTTAATTTCCAAGAAGTCACGTGACGAAGACAAAATACTCACCATGTCCCGGAGGCGTGGCAGAAATTCAATACACCAATTAAATCCGCCAATGCGAAACGTGTGTGTATGACATGCGCCCGTCATTGAAAATAAAGTTGTTTATCAATACACTAATTGGTTTAAGAACGACATTATTCAAATCAAGAGATTAACTTTTATACAATCAGAGGATTTCCGATCGATTATTTAGCGTGAAGAAGCTTCCGCGGATAAACAGCGAAATCCGGGAAATGGGATACTCGGAGAAATGCTGAGAGGTTACAGAAGAAATCCCGAGCGTGTCGCTTAATAAAAAATTAATTGGGCTTGGCATAAAGAGAAGTGATGCACCGACTTATCTTATTAGGATTGTTCCGGTGGGCTCCATTGTAATACAGTTTCAAAAAACTTCAGTAAGTAATTTTTTTTTCGTTATCTTTATTATTTTCTAAATTAAATAATCATGTTTTAAATTTTTTAATATTACATATTTATATCTATCAGCCAATAGGGTTTATAGCGTATAATTAAATTCTACTATATACGATCCCGTTATTCATATTCCAGTAGCAGAACAATGACTACCTTCAATTCATAAGATTGTTTATATGAAAATCTGCGTTTTAAAGAATGACCGAAAACTACATCCCTACAAGCCATGTTAATAGAACTTCAGAAATGACCATGTTCTGTGAATAGCAAAATCACATAAAATAATCATGTTATTCAAAACATTGCATGCAGTCAAATTTATAATGTACCACACACAACTCGTTTTTAAACAGTGCTCCTTTTGATGATAGTGCATTAGTGAATGAACGTGGTAGGGATTGCAGATAATGGCGAAGCGTAAGCTTAGAAATATAAAATAATAATAATATATACTATTAGTTAAAATAATTAATGTAACCAATGTTAAAGCAAATTTCCAAATGTAGTCGGAAAGATTGAACGCTAAGAAAAACAAAAATGATTTTATGGTATCTACGGACCCGTATTAGTATCAAGTTGACACTTTTTTTTATTTTGTACACTTCAATGTGTAGATTTTACACTTTGATGTGTTAAGTTTATACTTAAATCTGTAAAATTAACACTTTGATCTGTAAAATTAATACTTAAATCTGTAAATTTTACACTAATTCTGTAAATTTTACAGATTAATGTGCAAAATTTACACTTTAATGTGTAAAATTTAAACTTAAATCTGTAAATTATACACTTCAATCTATAAATTTTACTTTAAATTATACATTAAAGATTATATATACATTGTCCATTTAACTCACAATAGTTAGGAGTTAAACAAAGGCTATAGATAAAAGTTATACTTCTGTTAAATGTTATGTCACAAAATAATATTTCTAATGCATGTATATACCGTGGGTCATCAAGCTTTAATTGTGTATTGAAAATCGTTCTTTTATCATTTTGCACATTATACTAGAATTAAAACATAGACTCACTCTTTAAAATAATAGGCATTTCTAAACAAGAGGCCCATAAAGCACATTGCTCGCCTGAATACAGTTCTGAGGGAGTAATACCCCTTTTTTAAAAATAAACTAAATTCTGAAAGGAAGAAAGGACGGGGCAAACTGGAAAAAAATAACTCTATTCCATATAGGTATAAAAGGATGTTTGCATTTCAAAGTCACAAATTATACAATTGTATGACTTGACATAGTTTTTTTTAAATGAGGTTTCCTATGCATGTATATTTGTTTGCTCATTTCGTACCCCTCCTTATGCTTCATATTTTAGTCCAGGGATTTTGGTTTCAACAATTTTATATTAGGGTATTTATTACGGATGTCAACGAGTACTCGAGTACTCAACTATCGCTCGGTCACACCAATCATAGACTAAAATGTTCTTAGTCGATAATAAAGTGAATAAAATTTAAACAAAAAATTATTTTTTCTTAACGCTGCAGTTTTTTGGGCTACGAATGATAATACAAGTTTTTTTTTCTCGGCATGTTTGATCCGTAAGTTACACTATTTCTATCAGTGTCCCTTGTGTAATTTTTTAAGCGGCTAATAATTGATCCATTTTGATCTACTTAGGCAAACATATACTTGAGGAGAACAATTTGTGTTTCTTCTAATCAAGGCGTTTGTTTTTATAATAATGAAGCTATGATTGTTGATTAGGGACGGACAATTACTTAACATTGAATAGGTCACATTTGATTTGCTTAAGATAATATGGAGCTCAATTATGTGTTTTACTAGCGTCACAAGAAAAAAAAGGAAAAGCCATGACATTTGCTAACGGAAATTTAGATAAAATACTTTTCAATTAATTTTAAATCAAATACATTTAGTACATATTATCATAAATTTTTAAATATTTTTAGTTTAAGATGCATGTGGGAGTAACATTATTTGATTTGAAAAGGACACACAGTTCCAAATAAATGATCGAGTACTCGACAATCGCTCGACTACAGCCCCCGATTAATCGACTAAGCCAACCGAGTAAAATTGTCATCCCTCGTATTTATATAATTTAAACACTGAATATTTTGTTTAGAAAGATTTTCTGATTTCCCTCAAAAATTGTTATGCAAGACTTTTTTTTTAAGTCCGCTTGAGACCCTAGAGTTGATTCAGTTGATAACGTGATGATAAATTTGAATGATCAATCATCATTACATCACGACGCTTGCATATTTCATCATTAATTTAGCACAATAGTTCGTGAGAAGAAATTTTTCAAAAATTCACCCTAAATATTCAAATATTGAAATTTGAATCCCTACTGATGCCACAGTATTAGTTGGGGAGTCACAGTTAGAACAATTTACCCTACACGATCATGCTTGCATACTAACATCACAAATTGTGACTCTGCTGTTCTTGAGAAGAAAATTTTGAAAAAGTTTAAGGGTTTTTACCTATAAATTCCTCTGTTAAACTTTGAACCGCTCCTTGGGCACATTATTGGTCTGGGGGCAAAAATTTGAACAATTTAGAATTTACACTAAGCATTTTATAATAATCTTTCTTAGTTTTAGATATCAGTATTTCTGGAGTAGTGGTTCTTAAGAAGTTTTATAAGACATCCACTATTTTCTTTCTTACGTTTTAAAATTTTGTGATATATCCCATTTGAAAGAGATGTTATCCCTTAATTTTGATAAATAAGATTCCGTATCCCAAAAGGATGCGTTGTGCTAAGTTTAGTTAAATTTGGTCCACGTTTTCTAAGATGTTTAATATTTGAAAAGTTTACAAACGGACAGCTGACACTTTGAAGATACTCGTAAACATACACCAGTTTGTATCAATATACTTCAAGTATTAGACTTGCGTAAGCGCTAAAAAATCGACATGATACTAAAAATACAAAGTAGAAAACAGTTATGTAAAAGAAATATGAAATATTTGATATTTCTATTTTCAGTTGATCACAGAAGTTCATTTAAGGTCAGCTAAAAATGATGACGTTTGAAGATTTTAGCGGTAATACTAAATGATACTAAAACTGCAAGATAAAAAACGGTTATATAAAAGAAATATGAAATATTTGGTATTTCTATTTTCAGTTGATCCTAAAAGTTCATTTAAGGTGAGCTAAAAATTATGATGTTTGAAGGTTTTAGTCACATATACACCTTATTTGCCAATCTCCAATGGTTATGTTTCATTCGATGGAGTAGTTTGTATTTGTACTCCGAGTCCTAAAAAACCTGATAAAAATGACACCGATTTATCAAATGAAAAACTAATCAATTACTTCAAATTACAAAACGGTAGTCATAACAACAATATTCATTACATTAAATGACATAATATAAATTCTCTAGGAATGGAAAAAAAACGTGAAATACAAACATGTATATGTTGAGTATTTCGACCCTTCTTTAAGTGTTTTGGAATACGGTTTAGAGTTAAATCCAAAATAACAAACAGATAGAATCACCAAATAATTTTCTTTTTCGCATGCAATCTTAATTAATTGTATACAAATGTTATCAATGTCTGAATAGTGTTTATCGTATTTCAATAATTTAAAAGCAACTATCACAGCTATATAGGTTTAAAGTGCTTGTCCTAAGAGCAGCCGGCTTATGTTATGAATCTGTAAAGCAAATTTTCAGTATTTTAGATAGAGATGTAACGCCCGTTGACAGAAGTGTAATGGTTTTAAACAATAAAGAATACCATGGTCATCTACCATCTCAGAGAGAGAGAGAGAGAGAGAGAGAGAGAGAGAGAGAGAGAGAGAGAGAAAGTAAGAGAGAGAAAGAGAGATTCATGACCCGGCCTTGATAGTGTGTTACTAGGTTCAGTTGACCACAGGGACCAGGGTTGATATCTGTGTCCTATAATGGCGGCAGTATATCACAGACAAATAACAGGAAGGAAAATTGTTATGTTCTCAAATGTTTATGACGATGTATAATCCCTTAAACACGACTTATAAGACAATAATAAGGGGACAGAACATACAGTGGGACTTTTACCTCTTTGATTACATAAAATGCATGCAAAGAGAGAGGAGCTAAAACATAATAGTATTACTTTTTACCCAATTCCAAAAAATACCCGTAGCTTTTTTTTTGTCCTCCGATACGATTAACCTTTTTGGTCACTATTAATTTCCGCCCACTGAATGACATTGCATAACTTCATTTTAAGTTTTTAAGACAATTCTTTCTTTTTTCATAACCCAGGCTGTCATTAATTAGCACCATTTTAATTTTTTGTGACCTAATAACAAATATGTGTAACGAATCGAAGTTATCCATGACGCCACATAGTTTAACATGCAAATGCTGTCCTTGCAATAATCCCCATATGACCACACGTCAGAACTTGTTAAATAAAGTGGTAATTGATGTTTTCGAGGCAATATTTTGCTTGAGCTGGTAATTTGAACCATTACACTCCATCAGCAACCACCGAAAGGCAGCATTTCATTTGCAAACAGTGTTGTACGTGTGCTCAAAACGAATCGCCCAAAATTGAATCTTAAACACATTACGCAATATGTAATCGGACAAATAGATATAATGGCGAAACTGTTCAGTCCAAAACGGCATTTTGACTTGTGAAAGGTAAGATTTTTTCTAACGTAAGCTGCTGAGTAAAATCGCTTTTACTTTCCTATAATTCAATGCATTGCCTTTCTTTTTCTTTGATTTCAAATCATCCAGCACAGGTAATTTTCGAAACTTACTGCGAGAACTGACTTTTATGAAAAATTTTTATTCATTGAATTACGGGACATGAAGATCAAAATACAATCCGTCGATATCTATGTAATCAAACAAGAACAGCAAATCTTTGAAATATAAATTATATTAAGGATAGTCACTCAAAATGAAAAAGAAAGCCCCAATGGGAATGAAAAACCGTGCATTGTTCATTACTGACCTTTGATTGCAGTTTTGCTCCTTTTCATGTAAGGGTCATTTGTAATTTTCGGAAAATCCCCCCCCCCCCAAAAAAAAAAAAAAAATTCAGAAATAATAGTTCAGATTTCCTATGTTTTCCACATATCTACATTTGTCGGAACATTATCTAAAACATTAAAAATAAACTACAATTATAGCCTTTTGATTAGGTCAATACATAGATATATTCTCATCAGATCTATAAAATATATATTAAGTGATATCAAAAGGCTTTAATTGTTTCGTTATTATAAATCTTAAAACGAATTTTCTTAGTTCAAGATTATAACATTAAATAGAATAATTTAATTCTGGTTGTAACGCGCTTTCTGATTGGCTAAAAAAAATATTTTATACCGTATAAAGAATGTTGCCTTCCTCATAGTAAGACTAACGTCAAAAAACGTATCAATCCGCCTGACGTTACGTTTGAATTTTGTACAATTTGATGTCATTTTAAAGGTCAAATGACTGTTTTTATCAACAATTAATAACAAAATTTTAAATTATAAGCAATTAATTCAATATTCATTAGTTTATTCGATATGAAATGGTTTGAAACAGTTTACACTTTTTTATAAACTGCTTCGTTTTAATAAATATTAATCGATAAAATCAACTCCCGTCAGTACTTCAGTACTTTGATTACGTAAGGGTTAAACCGATTTTATCACATGATCATGTGACAACAATCGACCAATCATGTTCCTGGAAAGATACGATGATATATTATACAAATATTGACTGGGGTTGAAGGCAACATTGATTATTTTTGGCCCCTCAATGAACGAAATACAAGTATTGACCGACACGAAGCTACTACTGAATATAACAATAATATGTTACTTTAATGTGTAAAATTAACAAAAACACAACAGAGTCACTTTTTTAATGCATCATCAAAACAATTAGATATTGTTAAAATGGAAATGGATAATATATTCATTAGTATTTTGAATTTTAAAGCCTGAGGAAGTACATCTGTAGCTAAGTAATTGTTTTCATAATTTCCTATGTTCGCGAGGACACTGCCTGCCAGAATTTCTGGCATTGCTATGGCATCATCCAGAAAATCTGGATTGTTTAGCTTTGGTTTGTACACTTAAGGATGCTGATAATTTATGGTGGGATGCTGGGATTTATGGGGATTTTCAATCTCTCGGACTTGTGTCCACTTATTTCCATGATATGCCTTGTCCCGAACCTGAGAAATCTTTGACAAAAATTTGATTAAGATTAATGGGGTAAAATTGCAAGCAGCTGCGACTTATAGTTGCTGAGAAAATTGCGACAGAAATTTGTTACGGGCGGACAAACAGACGGACAGACACACAAGGGTAAAACTTCGGAGCGGGGGTATAATAATTGGCAATGTATTTATAATTCAACCAACACAGCACTAGAATGCTTCCGGTATTCCATTCACAGTGCTCCATTCAGAATTTTAATTTTATAACAATAACTTGTAATCTCATCTCATTTTTGAAATTCCTTAGGTTTTTTAAAATTATTAAATACAAAATTGCTTAGAGTATTTCGTGCAAACAACATTCAGGTAATTTAAAATAGTATATATTTATATATATTGTCTTAGATAACATGATTTCCCCCTAGAGCTTAATATAAATATGGTAAAAAACATGCATTGGAAGACATTATAAAGGATGAATAGTATTGACATTGGAATTGGAGGGAAAAATTAAAGATCAGTGTTTCCGGCTTGTGTTTGGATCGGATTTCAGACGTCTTGTTATTTTCGGTTGGAATGGGCTTGGGTAGAGTTCTGCTTATATTTCTTTCTTACTCAATCGTAGTGGTTTGGGGGGTAGGGTGCCTGAACTGTGTCCCTGGCGGAAGGTCACCGTCTTACGGGAGCCGTGGATCCTGCCAGTCAAGGATATGGGTCAGGGATGAACCGTTTTAGATAACGTCTGCACAATCAACCAGTCGCCTCTGGTCATGAATCACGGAACAATGATGTTAACACAATGTTGTGTATATTGCGTCGTTACTTAATTAACCATATATCATACGCATTACAATATATATTGCACGGGGAATTGTTTATTGACTGGAATTGGCTTCGGTCATTGAGAGACAGAACATGGGTGGGTAAACGAGTTCATTCTAATGAGATATCGGAAATCCCCGACCGCAAGTATTCCACAACAAGAACATTATTGCTGAATGGCCGCCATTACCATCTAATATCAACAATTACGCTATATTCTACACTAATTTAAACCTGCATCCGGGCAGTTCTAATAATTTACCCATAACGAAAAATTGGTTTGATTTATTTGGTTATTTTAAATTGTTCATTTTCATTCATGCGGTTTTTAGGACGCGTGGTAATTTGATGTTTTATCGTATGTGAGGACTTCAAACCTTCTTAAATAGTGAATGAATCTTCGATTCTATTTTATTTGTGTAATAAACAGGAACGAATGAAAAAAAGATATGTTGTAAGTCAACCAGAGACTTCATCAAAATTGTTTTGAATTATTGTACGAAGATTGAACGAATCAGTAAGTTTGAAGTTCTTCAAAATCTATTGAATGATACTAAGGAAAGAAATTAATTGCGAATGATGAATATTTCAATGAAAACAATTGTGCTTTCAAAAGTAAATGATATTACCAAAATATCAAACTTGTATTTGCAATGAAAGTTTTTACCTTTATCCTATCAGATAAATTTGAGCATTGGATGCCAATTTTGTTGGATTTCAAATATAACCACGTCTCATTGTACAATGCATGAAAGATAAATTTAATATGTATATATAATCTCTTACTATTACGTACCTAACAAATGTATCTGAAAAAGTTTCCATTTTTTTTTTCTGTGACTTAAACATTTCAATAATGAGAATATTCTTCAAAAATTGTCCAAATACTTTAAATATGAACATATGATCAACCATAAACCTTATCCAAGATAAATGATGGTCGTCAGACCAAGAAGTGCGTGTTCACTCTCAGATATTTGCCTCAAGTTCAAGTTCAAGTTCTTTATTCCAAGTAACAAATAAATCTCACAGGTTATACATGTGGACAATGTATATATATATTTATCTCATACGTGTGGTGTATACTACCCGTGTGATAAACCTCTGCTTTATCAAACGGGTGATGCTTTATCAAATACTTCCGGTCCGAACTATTTTTGACACAGCCCCTCGCTTCAACGTTTCAGTGACCTATTTTTGAAGACTTTCTAGTATTTTCCATATAGCTATATCTACTACCAAAAATTGATTTAAAATGGATTTCGTCGAAGATTTGAATTACAAATATAAAGGAAAACACATAACTGTGAAGTTTATAAAACTGCAAATCACGTTAGCTATCAAGGAGTTCATTCTGACGACGCAATGAAAACAGAACGCTTTGGTTGTGTTTCTATACAAGAACTTACCGAAATAATGTCTCCCAAGACTTTTATTTCACCAGCAGTAAGCATCCTTATTCAATATTTTCAATTCGAATCATTAGGCTAGTGTTCGTTTTATAAAACATCAACAACTTTTCCTCGTTCGAGTCAATTCAAACTAACGAGCATTCGCAACTTTGTGTATGTCAACAAACTTGATTATTCAAGTCTTCTGATCAGTATTTCCATTTAATTAAGTGATAAATCTCTAAGAAAAATTATTTGGAGATAAAAAATTATTTCAAGGTCTATTTCAGTGAAACTTTACATTAAAACAGTTATATTTATCTCCGAAATGACGTACTAAATTGTATTGCGCAAGGTCACAATAACCGCTTAACACAACGTTGCATCATCGTTTAATCTTTGAAAAAAAAATCAATTCGGGTCATATTAGGGTCTGTCTCAAAAGCTTCATAATATAAATCAAACTGTATGAGATAAATAGAACATCTATAATTGTGTGATTTTATATTTGCTTTATCCAACTCGTTGAAATGGTAATATTCTCTCGGCAAGTCTCGCGAATATATACACCATTTCAACTCGTTGGATAAAGCAAATATAAAACCACACAATATAGATATCCTCTATATACATATTAAATACAGTAAGTTACCGACTTACAAAGTGTACATAAATCAATTTTGAAAATTCACATTAAGAGTTCGATGCTTGTTTGCATAATATATAAATATTTCCCTAAAATACACAGTTCTTTAGTATTTGAAGTAGATAGTAACTCTATCACTTTATATACACTTGGTTTTCGGGAGTAGCATTTTACTGACCCGTGACCTTTGTAATCGGAGTTCATTAGGACAACGAATTGTATCAATCCGGCACGGAATGTAACCGGAGAGGATTTAAGTGCGTCTCTGATCAGTTCATCAGTAGCTTACTGCAATGTTCTGTAGAAAACTAAACCTAATATCTTAAATCTGAATCAATTATATAGCCTTGTTTCCTGAAATAATTGAAATCTGGTCCTTCTGTTCTAAGTTCCAAGTCTGGTGACAAACCAGGCCGTTAACTTCCTTGTACATTGTCAAGGTCGTCTAAATCTATATTTAGAAAATTCCACATCCAAAGAAATACATTTTAAAATAATTAATTGCACCTTAATTGCATCTAAGCAATAACTGTCGTACTGCGGTGGCATGTGGTCTGTTGGGGGGGGGGGGGGGGGGGTAATTTTTATCAGCCTGGTAATCGGCTTTAAATCGACACAGATTATTGGTTTGTAATCGGACACCCATAATCGATATTATAACGATAGCAAAATCAAAAAGTATTCCGTTAAAAAATAGTAAGATACAGTTATATATTGTTAAAAAAGTAACCTTTTTACAAATGTTGAAAATCAGTACATACTGTTAGTTGGATTTATATCCAGTGTATCAGAATATCACGGTCTCTTGCTATTGTAATGTTCACGTCGGCTTTAATTTCACAAGCAAGCTGTGTTGATGGACATAACTGTAATCTTTGTTAGATTCGGAAAATCTCAAGATGGTTTTATTTTCGCTTTGTTTACTGTTTAGATCATTTTTGTGAATTTAAAAGTACATATATTCAGTGAATTTACGAAAATCAGAGACAAATTATGTACAACATTCAGCTAATTCTGTCATTGAGAGCAATAAATCACATCACAAGCAAATCTTTAGATACAAAGACCGCAGATTGGGAAAATTAAATGTAACTGATTGTACACGTAAATGAGGAACGCAGCATCATTACAAAATAATACCAGTTTCATTTGTCGTATAGAGAAAGTTTAAAAGATATAAAAGATAGATATATTTTGTAAAACCTCAGATAGTTTTATTAGTATACAAATTTTCAGCGCACATACATCAGAATATTTCCCTTAAAAACCTAATTCCCAGATGACATTAAAATCAACTTTCTGATGGCAGTTTTGAGAGGGCAGCTAATGAGGTTTGAACGTCAAAATGAAAAGTCGATACTCTCTCACTTCTTCATCCCAAAAAAAAATCTTTGAACGGACAAATATTTTTCTCCCCCCAAAAATGATATCGCATTTATCATCTCACAGCAATCAAGACATATCTTTAGGTTGAAGAATATCGTAAAGGAGACAATTTACTGCACAAAAATCTAGATATTTGGAAGTAATTTTGCAATTGAACTCGCGCTAATACGGCTTTGTAATGTCCAAAAACTTGGAGAAATGTTCTCGTCTAAGTTGATGAACAATAGCGCCAGGGGTCCTTGAAAGAGACACAATGCAGTGGAATCTAAAACAATGAAACAACGTTCATCATAATATGTGTAGAACTGTCATTCATTTACAGCGTGGACAGCCATTAATTGTAGATTTATGATATTTAGAACGAAAGAAAATTACTTTGTTTTGTCATTGGCTTATTCTTTTAGAGGATTGATTGCAAAAGTCATTGAAATAGCGAACAAAAATATGTAAGAAAATTGTAAGAACAGATACAATTATTTAAAAACAGACGGTTTTTTTAATCACTTCATTCTCTTAAAAAACATATTTATTTATGCTGTTCTGATACTATACTTATCAATAGCTTTCAAAGTTATTTTTGGGGGGTTTTAAAAAATAAAATGTTATTGGATATCCATATACAAGTACATTCCAGCGCAATCGACAGATGTTAAAAAATTGGTTTCTATCACTTACAATTAATGCCCCTTGAATTTCTAAATCCATTCTGTCATTAGTAATTCTGAAAATGGCTAGAAAGGAAAGGAAAACACAACTTTTGGTGCTTTTTATGAACGTTTGCATGGCGTCCCATTGTTTGATAAATTGGATTCTTGCCTCTCAGTGAAAAAGTTTTAAAAATATGAGTGAATTCTCGTCATTGCAATTGATTTTTGTGATTCTAGAAAATGTCAGTGAAATACAAGATGTTCGTTGATAAAATCTTGCAGTAGCGTTGGTGTCTTGCGATCTCTCATAGGATTTAAATTATCTGTCAACGGCAGGGAATCTTCCACCTGAAACCCCAAAACATTCAATTGACTTGTGGTGCTCGTGTATATCAATGCTTATGGGATTTGGTTTTTTTTCTATCTTCTTATTTTTCAAATGATACAGTTATTTATCCTACGGGTTGATTTAGTTTAAATAAGGAAAATGTATGCTGAAACTTAATTATTCAAACACAAGTACACGAAAGCACGATGAAATTAAACAACGTGTATTGCTTTGTTCACGAAAATTCAGAGAGACACATTTAAATTATTTTATTGTATATCAAAATTTGATTTAATTTTATCTTTTTGCATCCATTTCAATATAAATATATTCTTTATCTACAATTTTCTTTTCAAGTAAAAATAAATAAAAGTAGTAAAGGAAACTATTCCTATGACAAAGAAATACATTACACTGATTACATATGTAGTGGGGGAGGCATACATTACACTCATTACATGTGTAGTGGGGGAGGCATACATTACACTCATTACATGTGTAGTGGGGGGGGGGGGGGCATACATTACACTCATTACATGTGTAGTGGGGGTTAATATGTATAGGGGAAATGTAAAGAAAACGCCGTGCCATTCACGTCAGTCTTGTTCTAGTTATAGAAATGGTTTTGTTGAAATTTTCACCTAAATTTTCATTCATATATTATTTCTCTCTGAAAAAAGGGGCGGGCACTCAATTTGAACGATGTAGCTCACCAATCATTTACTTATCTCGTGTTGATACCGTGGGTATACCACTGACTGGAAACAGAGATTTGTGATAACTCATTACATTTACATGGCATTATCTATATATTTAATATATATTTATATATATATATATATTTAAACACCTATGTGACGTCATTTACAGCATAACCTGTGCATGTTTCACAGTAACGTTACACCTGTTACCATTATCACCTCATTACACCCCCTGTAGCACCCAGTCAAATTCTTTCTCACCTACACCATGTACTAACCAACGTAGCGACGTACAGTTCATACCTATGTAACAGTGAGGATAATTTTCATGTGAGTGATACCTCTCTCTCTCTCTCTCTCTCTCTCTCTCTCTCTCTCTCGTAAGATCTATAGCTTCTTAAAATATCATGGAAATAATATCTATTTCTTATGGTTATTGCCCGTCGTGAGGAATCGCCAGGGTAGTGCCAAAATGGTTTCCTCAACGGTCGAATATATAGAAAGATCGGTTTATAATCTTCAAATTGGCTTGAGGGAGTAATGTTTTGTCCTCTAATTACTCATTTTCAGTCTAAAATTAAAATAAAATGTTACAACATTCGGCTGATGTATGTAACGTGATGTCTGAATTTAGAACTGTAGCTAATTTCAAAACATATATACATTTAATACATAGATGTCCATGGAATCATATTTTTTCTACTGTTCGTATTCATTTCTGACAAGTAATGCAACAAAAAACTTCGCTATGGTGTTTAAAATCACACAAACTGTATATATCTCAATACAATATTGGTATTTATAAATTATGTATTTTGAAAAGTATATTGCAAGAAAAGCGCTGTAATAATGATACCTATCTTTTCTCGATCACGCAAGTCTTATCTCTGTCAAAGACACTGGCCTTGGGATCACTACCAATATCAGTTGACTGTCACCGGTCAAGGGGGTAAGATCTGTAAATATGTTAAAACAATGATAAGAAAAGCGATCGTTAATTTTTTTGTTTTATTATTTCTAACCTTTGCATTTCAATTTACACGAAAATCATTATTTGATTTATTATAAAGAATATTGGGAGAAAATGACGGTTTATTGTTTTCTCCTGGTTTGTGTTGAATTCTCTGAAGAAATTTGAGCATGGAAAGTAACTGAATCAAAAAGAAACTGAATCCTTCCCTCAGCAAAAATCATTTACCAACAGAATCGGAAATGATAAGAATCTAATGACATCGGAACTGCAAAGCCAGATGTGACAACTTCTAATGAAATCTCGCGAGATCTAGTGACGCACCAGATTCGAAACTTAAAGACAGCGACTAAGGAGTAGAGAAGAGAATGATACGGTGTATAAAGACCTATAAATTTTCCAATACCTCGGTGTTTATTTTCAGAACTCACTCTGGGTGGACATGTGGAGTACTTTGTTATCGGTGGTGCTACTTTTCTGCGGTTATGTGACTGCAGACCCCGCGCGATTTGATGGGTAAGTTTTTGTTTTGTTTTCTTTGGGGTGGGTGGGTCTAAATTCATCGAAAACCTTTTCACTTAAGCGTATTTTGGATCCAGAGAAAGTTCATTTAATTTAAACTTCAGACTCGGTGATAACTGATAAATATCTTTTTAATTGCCTTAATCTTTCCAAATGGTTTGTTTAATTTTTGAACTTTTAGAATGAATACTCAAATATATCACTTCAAACTTATCATAATATTGCATGTGGTAATTGTGAGATCTGTACTCGGAGTATGTAGGAAGAAATTGATAAAAAATCATCTTAATTTTCAGTTTACACACTCGAAAAAATGAACCAATAACAGTATCAGTAACTAAACGAATAAATATTCATTGCAGTGTCTATCATCGTCGAAACGTAATATAACATGTATTGTTTTAGTTTTGAATAGGGATGCTATCACTGTCCTTTTTTCTTCCATTTTCTGTGTCTAGTATACTAATACTATTATACAAAGTAAAATATAAATTAATTACCTTTTGAACTATATTCAGCTATATTGAACTATATTCATTTGTAAACGGCTTTGTGCGTAATGGGAAGAAATTGTAAGTTAATAGTACACGTTACTAATTTCTAGTTCTTTTATAATTGTATACAATAAAATATCTTCAAACCACAAATGAAGAAGTTTAATATTGTCTTATATAGTGATAGTAACCACCAATATTTCAGCGCTTCCAATTAGAACATATTGGAGGCAACTGTGATGTGTATCTTTTAAACATTAAATTAATAGAAAATAGACAATAAGACATCAAAAAGATTTTTTTGCGGGCACTTTCCTGTGATTATTTTTATTTATTTACAACGTTTTTATACATGTACTGTTTTCCCCATCGCTCCAGAACAATTTCGCTTTTTATTGTAAAACTCGATAAACGAAACTATTAATTTATTTCGATATTAAAACAGAAAAATAATATGTTAAGATGCTTTAAATGGAAGTTGTACATATATACACTATATTTACATTTTCAACTGTCTTTATCTGTGATAACATCACGAATCAATTTTGAAGCCTATAGCCCAATAATTTCATAAAAGATGAGCGACACAAAATGGGCGTGTCTTACACCATAAGCGAGAATTGGTATTGGCTGCGCCGCGTAGTAATACATCGCATGTGCTACATGAAAAAATAGTGCTTTTAAAATGTTGTTTTTGAAGTATATAAGTTGGAAATAATATAAATATAAGTAATAAGGAATCATTCTTTGAATATTATGAGGTGATAATTTCGGTCGGAGCGTGATCAAATCTATCATAAAGCCCTTCGGCCTTTATTGGATTTGACCACTCCTCCAAGCAAATTTATCACTTCATGATACTCAAAGAATGATTTCTTATTCCTTAAATATTTGACTAAAGGGACAGTATTGTATTTTACTTAACTGCGCACGACAATGCTCAGTAAAAAACCAAAAACTGACTCTTAAATTTTATTCAATTTTCTGTCATTATTCGAGCCCATTAATGAATCTAAAGATTGAATAAAAATATTATCTTGTATAAATAAACATTTTGCACAATTATAAAGGAACATGAATAAAAAAGAAGATATAAGCTTCCTTTCATGTGTAAGATAACAATTCTATCTCATTTTATTACACCATTGACACTCCTTCTCCCAAACAAAGTGTAATCGCAATTGATTGTCACAGTTTTATGTAAAATAAATAAATATACCGATAAATAGACTGATTAACAAAAATTGACTGGAATTTTTTATAGCGAACCATTTTTTGTTCATGACGATGGTTGTGTAAGTTTGATTCAATCGGGGCATATAATAAATGGATTTTCCCATAAACACATGACAAACAAAAGGTTATAATACATGAATGTGTTTATCCTATGAGCATCGTATTTCATTATTACTATAGTTTTCAGCATAACAGTTGTTTTAATGCCTTTATGAAGGAGCAGCTATATATCGTAATGTGTTGATATAATTTTAACGCGTATTTGTCTAGGTCCTAGACATTGTTTTCTTACATCGTTAGGAGACTTGCAGTTAAAAATAAAGTAGAATTCACGTAAATCACATTAATTACAAAGACATGTTTTTTTCTCTATTTTTTCCTACCGCCCACTTGAGAATCATGGTTACAGATTTGAAAATATACATTTACAATGACATCGTACATTCTGGGAAGGATGCTTGTATGTAGATTTCGTTTGAATTTTAGTATGTGCTTGAAAATTCTAACACTCATAGTTTTTATAGAAGTTTGCAGGTCAGAATCCAATTTTCTTAAATTGATCAAGTAAAATATCTTTTTTTTATTTTGACATTTGTTTGCAGTGCAGCAGATATAATGTTTCCAAAATTTTAAAAGACCTCAATTGTTCGGGATATTTGAGATGATAACAGACATGTCTAAGTAGTTTGAGCATCGGGTTTCAACCAAGTTAACCATCCACCATGCAATGAACAGCCGGTGGATTTTTATCTAAAATGAACCCTTTCTATAGTTGCATTATTGAAAAATACCCATACTTCACATTCAATTAATATCATAGCTAAAACAATTTGATCAAATAAGTTAAATTAACAAAAATTATCAAAACAAGGTTGAATGTCTAATTAAACAAGCTTGTTGCATTCGTTCTTGATTTTAGATTTTAGAATTGACACATTGAACTCTTGAAAATTTTTTCTTAACATAAAGATGCAAAGATTTTTTTTTATAATTCTGTCCTTTTAATAGAACGTCACCAACTTTTTATTTATATAAAGTGCCCAGACCTTAAAAAAGTTTCACTAATATATTTTGTACTTTTACCAATACAAGAGATTGACTCGTTACATTTCAGCCACAAGGTTCTGCAAATCGTGCCGCACTCTCTACAAGAATTGGAACAGGTGCTCGCATTACATGACATCTACGATGTAAGTACCGGTATTTATCACTATATGTATAGTTTCCTGTTAATGAGATCTGTAGGTTTAAAAGTTATTAATATTAAAAATGGATATAAAGTGGTTATTACCTTTAATTTTTTGAGAGTTTCAATAAAAATTCCATAATATTTATCGAATATGGCTTGAATGTAGTATAAATGTAAATGGAAAGCATATTGCTGCATTGAAATTATTATGTTGAAGTGAGACAACAAAAGAGAAAGAATGATGGCATACTACGAGGGTCAGTCAAAAATACGAAGACTTTTGTGATTGCTATGTTACTTAACGTCATATTACCACTAAATTTAGTAAACATAATTGAGCAATAGTTTCAAACAATTTGAAATTAAAAAAATTAATATATTCCTTTATTTCTAAGAATTATTTAGAATCTAATCCAGCAAAAATGAGGTCAAGGCGTACGGTCAGAATTGTTATGTCTTTTTTTTTTACGTTTTTAAAGGAAATTAAAAAAATCTTTACATAAGCCCATGGCAATGTGTGATTTCGAAGAACATACATGGTAATTATGAATCTAAATGTAAGATGGATTTTAAAAAATACCAACAGATATATAAGCTACATGTAGGTGCATAGCATGTGTTCTCAAATTGCACATAAAGGTATCAATACATTTGGACTAAATTCAATCTTTCTTTTCTGTTCTGTTGGGTATAACTACCATTTTATCAATTATATTACAAAAAAAAATATTTATTTCTCTCCTTTTGTTATATATAAATACTAATGTTGATTTGTGAGGAAGGTCTATAATAGGCATTGCACTCTCTTGACAATTATGTGTAAATTGTTGTCAATGAGGCAAATTCCCATACATTGAGATAAATCTGAAATACGAAAATTTATTTTGTTGATTAAATGAGTATTATGGTTAGAGAAAAAAGGAAAAGATTTATTGTTTAAAGAGCAATGAATTGTTACTTTAAGGCTTGTTTATAAAAACAATAAGCATTTATGTTCAAACATTAAGTAAGTGGAATAATACAGTATGAAACTACTAGTATTTGATATACAGTTCATGTGAAATAAATTTTTATTAAGATTCAGTGTATCTGTTTATAATGGATCTTGTTCACCTTGTTTCAGCTGGACATGTGGCGCCATCCCAGGAAGGGCAATCACTCGATGGATGTGTACGTCGAGCCTGAGAAAATGGAGCCGGTGTTGGGCGCTTTGAAGGACATCGGGGCCCATGTCAAAATCTGGATTGACGATTTACAAAAGTAAGAGAAAATTAACCCAAGTCAAGACCACCCTCACGTTCAGTTATTATTATCTTCGTTGTCGTCATCAACATCATCATCACTATTATCATCACGTTCGTCATTACCTTCATCATCATTTTCATTTAAAATATCATCTCTATCGTCTATATTAAAAAAATACCAAAAAGGAAAGAATTACAGTATTTGATGTTTATCATATGTTTCACAACGTATATTTCATAGAGTAAATATTCTTTCTGTTGACCACTATCTAAAAAGTTTTAATTCATTCATCAGACATGATAAATCATTAAAATTTTAAGTTCTAAAGACATGTGAAGTAATCAAAGTGTTAGTAAAGCATGCAGACAACCTAAAGGCGCATACTAAGCCTATATAAAAGACATTTATGGTCTGTCCCAAGATATTCATGCAGCACATATGGACGATTTTTAATAAAAATACACATACCTGTGAAAGAAGTGCAATTTAAATCGATGAAAAATATCAAAAATATCTTCATTGAATCATTTTCGTTTTCACTCGAAAACAATTCACAGGAACGAAAACAGATTTCTTACAGAGATTTATTGCTAGCGCTCTTGAGCGCTAGCAACTACGTTAGTCTTTTTTACTGGAATACACATGCTCGACTTCAAGGTACTGGAATAGACTTCTTCAAGGTACATGTAATAAGTCTCGTTTGGTTTTTTTACAGACTTATAGACGAGGAAAAGTCTTCCATGAAAAGAAGTTTTCATCTACCATACAACTCTCAGGGACGCAATCAGGGCTTCAATCATTTTGTCTACCATAGATATTCAGCTGTAAGTGGTCGTAAACCTGACGTATATCATAACTTACCCGTCTGTAATGTTATGTATGGGATTAGTGTACCTATTGTAGATACTCATGTTTATCTGTAAGTGGTTTGTAAACCTAGATTAATAAGAGATGCTCATCTCTAAGTAGTTAGTGTACATATGAAAAATAAAAATAAAAATAATAAAATCAATAGATAGATACACAGATACATATACATGTAGATAGACCATTTGTTCATTTGATCAAAGCATTTGCAAAAGAGATACAAAACAGGTTTGAAAAAGAAGGATAACAATGTATAATGGGAGTAATTCCTATTGTCGATATCGATATTTACAAGTAAATCGTGGTGTGTCACATATTTTAAAATCAGTATTTATTTACAAGGAAAGTGTGCTGTATTACAGAACAAACAGTATTTACAAGTAAAGCGTGCTGTATTACAGATCAATCAGTATTTACAAGCAAAGTGTGCTGTATTAAAGATCAATCAGTGTTTACAAATAAAGCGTGCTGTATTACAGACCAATCAGTGTTTACAAATAAAGCGTGCTGTATTACAGATCAAAAAGTATTTACAATTAAGTTAAGCGTACTAATCTCTTACAGATAATCAGTGTTTACAAGTAAAGCGTCGTCTATTGCAGACCAATTTGTATTTAAAAGTAAAGTGTGCTGTATTTCAGATCAATCAGTATTTACATGTTAAGCGTGCTGTGTTACAGATCAAACATTATTTACAAGTCAAGTGTGCTGTATTACAGATCAATCAGTATTTACAAGTAAAATGTGTTGTATTACATATCAGTCAGTATTTACTAGTAAAACGTGTGTATTACAGATCAATCAGTATTTACAAGTAAATCGTACCTTATAACAGATTAGTCAGTATTTACAAGTAAAGCGTCGTGTATTACAGAATATTTACATTCCATATATTTTTTGCTTGTAAAGTGTGTTGAAAGCTACGGTAGTTATAACATTGCAATACACACAGGGTACTCAAAGGTTAAAATGACGAGTTTTATTATGATGTCACAAACGTTGAACGCTGCAAACTGCAACGTCACAAGCGAAAATAAAGTTCACGCTTGTGGCTGTTAAGTGGCTCTTCCATTAATATGAACTTACCCTTAGGATAAGATAGGAATTTTAAGGTATAACTCACATTTGCACACAAGGAAAGAAGTTTAAAAAAATGTAAATATAAGCATTAAATCATGATTTTTTGAAAGATACAGTCTCATAACTGCAGCGATGTGTGCATACAAATTTTCATAACGCGCTAACGCGCGTTACTCAATTTGTATGCACACACCGCTGAAGTTATAAGACTGTATCTGTCAAAAAATTATGATTCAATATAGCATTGAATGATTTATTTTTGACGTCGTCGTGTCAATAACTGCCGTCAGGTGAGCAGACAAATTGAATAAAGCGCGTTAGCGCGTAATGATAATTTGTCTGCTCAACTGACAGCAAAAATAAATCATTCAATGCTTATATTTACATTACATTATTGATGAAATAAATTATTTTATTACAAAAATCGGTATAAATTGCAGATCACGGAGGGAGTGAATTAGTAACAGCAAGAACAGCTGTTCTTTAAAACCAGTTTAAACTTGTTATACATAGACTGTTGAGATGAGCATGAAAATATAATCCATGAAAATAATACTTAAAAGTTTGCTTTTAACAATAGAATTAACTTCAGTTTTGAATAATTTATAAATTTAAAGTTTTAACAACATGTCTGAATATTTTCAAACCGATAACATAGAAATCTATGTTTAGGGACTACTTATATGTAAATTACATGTAAATTCATACGCAGATTCGGTTGTTGCATTTAGAGGCATTTAAAGATAAACATAATTTAATGGAAAAACACAGTAGAATGTTAATATTGCTATTTCAATCAGCATTTACAAGTAAATTAAGTGTTGTGTATTACAGATCAGTCAAAATTTACAAGTAAAGTGTGTCGTATTACAGATCAAACAGTAATTACAAGTAAAGAATTACAGATCAATCATTATTTACAATTTAAGCGTGCTATATTACAGATCAATCGGTGTTTACAAGTAAAGCGTGATGTATTACGGATCAATCTGTATTTACGAGTAAAGCGTGATGTATTACGGATTAATAAGTATTTACAAGTAAATCGTCGTGTATTACAGATTAATCAGTATTTACAAGTAAATCGTCGTGTATTACAGATTAATCAGTATTTACAAGTAAATCGTCGTATATTACAGATCAATCAGTATTTACAAGACGTGGTCACTGCCACGGCCTCCATGCCTACCGTCAATGCCAGTCTGACCACAATAGGATACAGCGTGGAGGGTCGGGAGATCAAGGTCATCAAGGTAGGCAACTCTCGCAAAGGCACAAGCTTTCTTTGATTGTACTTTTGATACGTTTGGTATGACTTCAAAATATCATCCAATTTTATTTTAACTTTATATGATTGTATGTGCAGGTCTCTAGAGGTGATGGCGTCTCTCGTCCCTCGGTGTTTATTGACGGTGGGATCCACGCCCGAGAATGGATAGCCCCAGCAACAGTCCTGTATTTCATTAGCCAGGTGAAATAGAATCTTTGATGTAACAGTAGGGTTGAGTTGCTTTTTTAAATAGGACATTTGCTTACTGTAATTCTAGTCTACTTGACCAAAGAACATAAAATACATATTGAGACACCTGTTTGCTAAGATACAGGTACATGTAGTAACATGTCCAATAGAATTCAAATGCACGAGACCAACAATAACAAAATCGTTGATAAAAAGATTCACCAATTTTTTTTTTTTTTGGGGGGGGGGGGGATTCTTTTTTATTGATAAAAACAGATACTTTGATACTTTTCTCATGCTAATTGCAACATAATGTCCTTCTGACATATTCTAAATTTAGCAATTAATTTATGCATTATGCCTACTTTTAGTCATAATGCATATTTTTATTCCTACAATTAAAATATGTCAGAAGGACAATAAGATAAAAGCGATTTACTTGAGAGGAACAAGGATCTGATTACAGATTGGTGTTTTTATTAGTGTATTTTCTGAATATAACACGTGTTTGAAATGCCAATAAACACACACGAACACGCTCGCGGACGTTTGAAATGAAAATACCACTTACCACTCGTGTGTTTCATAACCCCTTTACATTTTGTCAGATGGTGTACGGAGACGAATTTGACCTTTCCCCTCAGTTGCTAGACAAATTTGATTGGTTCTTCGCACCTCTACTGAACCCGGATGGTTATGAATATTCACACGTCACAGTAAGTAGTACTTTGCCATTATGTCGCAGAGATTACGCTGCATAGTGAAGATATAGAAAAAGAAACTTTAATCTCACTTTCAGGGGGCTCCAATCTTTAGCTAATATTTGGTTTGTTCAAAAGCACCAGGTATGCTCGTAGCGTCTGTCAAAACAACAACTTATTTGTCTGTGTCATTACAATACGCAGGCACCGTTTTAATTTCAATACATTGATGTGTTTTATGTTTTAGTATAGACTTTGGCGAAAAAATCGAGTGGAGCAAGGAAGAAACTGCTACGGAACAGACCTAAATAGAAACTTTGGTTACCAGTGGAACCCCTGTGAGTGTACCTTATATTGTTTATTTCAGGAATGAACACATCGTAGGAAACTCACAGCCACTCTGGCATACACCAACTGACTTTGGGCAGGCTCATTGAAATTTCCCCCGATTTATGATTAATTGCTGTCTCATTGCAATTGAATCCAGCACAGTGTCGTGATGGGAATCTCTCCAACTGTGTGAATGCATGTAACACGTGGATCATGATTTATTAAAATGAATCTGATAAAATCTCAGCGAGTTTGCCCACGCCACGATAAGTAAGAATGTGCGAGACCGGCACATGCGTGCGTTTTTCAATGATGATAATAATATGATCGTAACAAGTGGATTAGAAAAAGGATATTCCTGATATTAAATCTATAAATCATTTCATAAAATTGAGGTTCACTGACTAACAAAATCTGACATCAAAATTATTGAATCATCCACGATTGTTAATGTAATGTAAAGGGTCCGTAACACCTTTCTAATGAGCTTCTCAAATCAAGAAACAACCGCATGAATCGTTTTTAAAAATCGTTCTTGCGTTTGGACAAACTTGCAAAGAAAACAAAAAGCAAAAAAACCTTGACAAACAACAAAACAACTATAAAATGCGAGAAAAACATGATTTTCAATAGTCCAAAGCAAGAGGAATACATGTAGTTTGTCTTTGTTAGTAACGAAACACAACATATAGATCTGTAACATTTTTACTGTAATATTCATAAAAAAAATAGGTTGCTACTTTTTTTTATCAAGAATATACATGTATTTCTTCAACAAAGTCTTGATCTAACCCCTAGCTGTGGGCGGGAGTACCAACGTGTGTTCGGATGTCTACTCGGGATCGCAGGCGTTTTCTGAGAAGGAGAGTCAGGCGGTGGAGACGTTCATAATGAACAACCGACAGAACATGATGGCCTACCTCACCTACCACTCCTACGGCCAGATGTGGCTCTACCCCTGGGGATTCACCTCAAGTCTGCCGTCTGACTGGCAGGAACTGGTTAGTTCAATTTTCATGCTCAATCGAGCAGCGCTTCGGAAGCAAAATCCAGTTGGGAAAGGGACGCCAGGGGGTTAAATTACTAGCTATTTTTCTTACAAGCAAATAAAATCGGGTAGGGGCCAAAACATTGGCGGGAGCCTTTGCGTTCTCAGATACTGCAATGTACTTACTAGCACTTACAGGTGTGTGAATGTAAAGGTCCCTAGAAAAGAAATGTGTCCACAACATGATGCAACTGAGGGATTAACGCAACTTAGCATTAAGACATTTTCACTTATCATTGTGTATGTCGCCATTGCAGGACGCTGCTGCCAAGGTCGGGACGGCTGCTTTGGCCCAATTATACGGCACCAACTACGTTGTGGGTTCCTCAACAAACGTTCTATGTAAGTAGCTACTGCTCTAGGGCAGTACCTCACTAAAAAGTACCCATCTACAATTAGCTTGAATTTATTAGGAGGTGGATTGGTCGATAGTTTAATACCTCTTGTTTTTACTGTCAATATCTTCCAACATTCAGATTCGGCGGCTGGTGGATCAGACGACTGGGCAAAAGGTGGCGCTGGCGTCAAATATTCCTACACAATTGAACTTCGTGATACCGGTGCGCATGGTTTTGTACTTCCTGTGAACCAGATAGAACCTAACTGCCGGGAATCTTGGCATGGTTTAGCCCAGTTTGCTATGTCATTGAACACAAATAAGGGCGGGCATAGGGGATAGAATTCCAATGCAATCTTCCTGTGCTGATGTGTTTGGTGCTATTGAAATGTTTGTTGACTATTGAATAAAATTTGATTTATTCATATGTACAACTTTGTTTTATGCGATGCATATATTTTGATCATGTTGGATGTCACCTAACATGAAATGTATCGATTAATATCTAAATAATGTTTTAGGGTTTTGAGGTGAAATTGGTTATCAAAATTTATTATTAACAACGAATTCACGCACAGAGTTGAAAGTCATCCATTTGTTTATATATTCTCTTAAATTAAATTAGCTGTCTTTTTTTAATTTGGCTTCAATTAAACATTTCTAAAATACCATGCTTTCCAGCCAATCTGTCCACCCTCTTGTTATACAATGTTTCGGTCGTCTAGGTGCAAAAAACAACCCCTTATGGTGGTTTTCCCAGTTAAAAGGGTTTAATAAATACCCCATAACTTTGTTTTCAGAAAACATATTACGTTAAGCTTTTAAATGGTATTTTGTACGCAATTTTACATAAAGATTACTAAATATGTAATTGAATCTTACAGAAGCTTTAAAACAGTTTTGGCTTCTCTTTCGAGCAGCCTCTGAATGCATCCTTGATCTGTGTGTGTGTGTGGGGGGGGGGGGGGGGTCAACTTTGAAATGTTGTACTCCCCTGAATGTCCCTTAATGATCTGTTCTTGAGAATAGGAGAATAGAGGACTCATGGTTACTGAATTCATTATTAAATTTTATTAATTTCTCATTACATATATTACATTTGAACACTACATAGTAGTTACACAATCACCCTCATTAATCATCAAAAGATGAAATCAATAAGAACTCTTGATTAAGGCTTCTGTAAAACACATGTAATTTTTGAAAGTCAGAGATGGACTTCAATAGCCTTCTTGAGTCTATTTTTGGACCCCATGATCAGTTTGAACGCCACCACTTCCTGTGCCTTCATTTCGCCATGACTGACATACAAGATGGAATCCGTCATTCCGTCTCTTATATCTAGACCCTGGGGCCGCTTAAGTTTCATACAGGGCGTCAGAATATGACCGAGAAATTCTCCGGAGATAGTGAACATGCACACTCGGTTATTGTAGTAATCTGCAACGTAGATGTTTTCTTCGAAGTCTGACGTAATGCCGTATGGAAAGCGGAACTGGCCAGACTCCTGGCCGTAAGATCCGAAACTATGGAGGAAATTTCCCTCGGAGTCAAACGTGTGTACACAATGCTTGGCGGAATCACACACGATAATGTGTCCTTTACTTGTAACGTTAACGTACCTCGGCTCCTCAAATACGACTACTGGTACTTCCGGTTCCTCTCCGAGTCTCCTCAGTACCTCCCCATCCTGGTCCAGTATGTAGACTGAATCCGTGCTTACGTCACTAACGATAATTCTACCCTTTCTGTCAGTCGCTACCCCGGATGGTTTTACTAGTAAATCGCAAGCAATATGTGTACAAAACTCTCCATTTGCATTAAAGATCGCAAGACATCCGGGTTTTTGTAGTGAGACGACGAGCTTTCCGTTGGGAAGGACGGCGGTCGCCCACGGTTCTGTCCCAGTTCCGGTTTGAATTTCACTTAACACGCGTCCACTTCCGTGAAAAAGAGTCACCCTGCAGTTAATAATGTCTGTAACAATAATAGAACCGGAACTGACGTGCGAAACAGAAGTAGCATTGCGGAACTGTCCCTTTCCGGTTCCTCTTTTGCCAATGACGTTGTGTAGGTTGACATTTACTGCACCTGCGTCAATGTTATCAGAACAGACAGAGAACCTTCTTTCTCGTTTATTGACTTGTCTGAATCCCACAGATGGACCTACAACACCATTAGATGACGTACTTAAATTTTCATTCAAAAAGGTTTGTATAAGATTTAATCTCAACAAAATTTTATTGAATTACTTTGCCTGTTCTAAATATACGAACCTCTTCTAAAACTTTCACAAAGAGCCGGGGAAAAACATTTCTCTGACGGACATCTTTGAAAGCTCTCCCTAATAGAATCATCTGTAGCATCAAGTAGTCTGTTTGGGGAAGGTGGATCACTGCGCCTCCCTGTTAGCACACAAATAGAATATTTCAATCTGGTATATAAAGCTTAAATACACTACATGTGTCCATATTATCAGAAGCAAATGATCACCTAATTTTGAAACCGCAAGGCTTCCATTAGACAATGATCTTTCCCGAGTTGACCTTCGTGTACTTAATTCATCGAAAGAAATTTCCTCACTTTCGGGGAACTGTCTGGTGAAGCTAACTGAAGATTGGGATTCTGTAATGGAAATGAACTCTCATATATTTTTTAATATGATCATTTACAGGGGGATTACATGCCCAAAACAAGTTTATTTTCCAAGCAACTCTGATTACATATTTCTTTGAATTATTCAACAAAATTGAGATATTATGTTCGGTTACAAAAGATTCACTCTAAATAAACTTTGACTATAATCGTGACCATGCCCCTTTAACTACAGTCAAACTGAAACAATTTGACACCAATTTGACACCACGGAATACGTGAACGCCAAAGAAGTAACATATCAATTATTATGTCATTAAAATAGAAAATTATAGAGGACACCCGAGGTTGTGTGTGTGCGTAAGGGATGGAGAGGGGGGGGGGGGGGGGGGGGGGGTAAGGATTTATGAGATGACAGACTTACCCGAGGGTGTAGTATCGGTGATTGTCGCTTGGGGAACTGTTGGGGTATCCGATGCAGCGGAAGTTTTTCTGGAGGACAGACAACTGTCATATCCACTTTCTGTAAGGATACCCGATGCAACAGAAGTTTTTCTGGAGGAAAGACAACTGTCATATCCAGTACCCGATACCGCGGAAGTTTTTCTGGAGGAAAGACAACTGCCATAACCACTTTCTGTTTCAGTGTGGTCGACGTCAAGGGCAACTGAGGAGAAATTGTACGTCTATTTCATTCTCTTCTAAACAGATAATAAATGTGCTAAGCTTATTATAATAAATATATTTATATCTTCGTAAATTCCCAGTATTTCTTAAAACTGTAACAGTGTTGCATAGATATGGCGTGTCATGCTATTTACTGTAACTTCTGGTCCTATCATCTCTGTGGCATACCGATAGATGATATGATATTTGACTCTCTTTTATCACTTGAGGTGAATTAAGAAGTCTTAAAATTCAATGTCAAAGTATATTATATATAGTATATATGATCATTATAGATTTCTTTTAAAACCGTATCCTTGAACCTGATTCATGCGTAAAAATATAAATAAATGTACTTGTATTGACAACGATGAGCTGAATCTAACTAGGAAGTATATTCAATTTTTAAGTAATTGTTATTAAAAATTGTGATTCACTAGTTCAACTTTGATCTATCATTTTACTATAATGTCTAGCTTTATAAAATTACAAATATTGTTTTACCAGTGTTTTGTAGTATATAAATTACACACAACAGTCAGCTTACCTGAATCAATGCAAGGTTTCCAATCATTTGAACTTCTGTAGAAATTCCTTGATGGGTCAGCCACAACATTGGTTTTCTCCACCTCTGCCTCAACGGTAAACACAGGATTGGTCTCCGAGATTGAGCGAATGCGAGACTTTCTTTCTGAAATGATACATTTTGAAGATAAGAGGAAATTCTTCATATTTTTTAACAGGGAGTCCGGCAAAATTGTAGATACATGTATATAGCGTTCTTTAAAAAAAAAAATGGCTCTCTTACTTGCGTAAATTTTAATCATTTTTATCTACTTTTTATGTAATTATTATAAAATATTGTTTTTTTTTTCTTTTTACAAAAGAGGGCTTCGTAAAAATAAGAATTGGTGCCATACGGCGCACGGCTTATAAATCGTCAGGTAACTAACTATATGTGGGTCTTTAGGGTGACGTATTCCCAATGCAGCTATGTTAAGGCTGTCCGATACTATAAATAGATAAAGTAAATGGGGAATGACTTTTTGACTCGACATTGGCATGTCTGACGCAAGTCGGTCTTTTTTTTTTAATTTTAAAAAGCAGTACATTTACGAAACATTGTTTTTTTACGGTGATTGGTATGACCAAATGAGTTACATTTCTATCTAAATGTCATCCCAAATATATACTTAGATATATTTTACAATTTTAGAAAGACGCCTAGAGAAGGGCACTACAGGTTCCTTCCAAAGCAAAACTTTTTCGCAAAAGGATTTAAAGCTTAGGTTTGAGATAGCCTTGTACGGTGTAAGCGACCCATTCCTTCTACAATAATGTACTATAGTTTTACTTAAGGAATGAATTCAATATTTATTTGTTTTATACGATATGAAATGGTTTGGGGCAGTTTACGCTTCATAAACCGCGAATGTATTTTCCATTCTACACGTACGCGTACACGTTGGTTTGCTAAACCTCTCTATAGTCGGGGAAAGCTCAATATGTTACACTAAAGTACTCACTGAAGAGAAAATGGTAATACCTCGTCATGAGACAGGTTATTCCATTGTAAACTGATTCTCAGGCTACCAAGATAGCAACTTAGTAAGTGCGGAAGTTCCAGCACGGACAGTCCGATGTATAACATTATATCAACAAAATCGGACATCACCGTGGTCAGATCAGCACTGTCTTTACAAACCTTACACACTAACCAACACTACACCTCAAGGTGTAAAAATCGGGACCAGAGTTTTACTTATTTTCTGACAGCTGGTGCTTTTATAAATAAGAAGATAAAGAATTGCTTGGTATTCATATACCGTATAAGGAAACATCCACACTCACTGTTGTGATAACGTTACCGTCTATTGTCCGCGTTAGTTACTGGTATTTGTTTTGCATGAAGATTAAAGTTGATAAAATCGCAAAGACTTATTTTAAGGAAGGAGTCTTCTCGTTATTAGACATACTTCTTATATTAAGAAATCCATGAAAATTTAACACAGTCAAACAGATCATATTACCACATGATTGTGTCAGTTTAATAAGATTTGACCTCCTTGTTTTCGCATGAAGGTGGGGGCAAGGTCACTACCTTTTTTCTCAACTTAAAGGATTATAAAAATAAATGTAGTTATCTGCAGTTTTGTAGACATCTGTTTAAGGTATGAAGTTTGTATTCTTCAATGAAAGGATAGAATATCAAAACGTTAATCAGCTTATACTACTCAATTGAAATAAATATTTAAACTAAAATTGATATTGCTTAGCCCGCATTTCATGTATTTTTTTTTTAATTTTGAAGATATTTTTCTATGCTTCCAATAATAAAATATTTCTGATTTTTACATATTATTAAGACTTTACATAAAGATTGATATATTGACAGAAAAGCTAATATATTGACCATTTAATAAGACAGAAAATCCTATTTTAGTGTTTTTTTCATACAAATCTATTTATAGAATGAGCGCTTAAAAAAGCTTATAAAAATGTAATTTGATAGGCAAATCATGTTTTAAAAACATATTCTAAATCCTAGTATCTTATTTTTAGTTTAAATTAGTTGAAAAAATCAATAATTAATGTTATTGTTTTAAAAATGCTAAATAAACTCATGAATCTACAGCAATTCTGAATTGCAAAAACATGTGATATTTTCCTACGCCGATGTTCCACCAAAAACATAGTTATTGTTGTTAGATTCTAAACTTTGATTACTATTTCTATGCCAAGTTGTATAATAGTAAAAAAGATAGAAAAATATGATATTTTTATTTCCTTTCATCTTGATTTAATGAACAATTAATCAAATTTACTTTTGACAAGTCGAAAACAAGAAAAGACACCTTCCTTAATTAATGGGATCAACATTTTTTAACATGAAAATATCATGATTACTATAAAAATTGTACATTCTATTACGTTTACCTAAGAAAAACCTTTTAAAATGCCCATTTATATTGATTAGATTAAAATCTAATTTCAAACTCTAAATGCAATAATAACACTTCTAAAATCATCAGACAAAGAAATTCTACATTCCTCTACAAATGAATTATTGTAATTTTTCTGATTCCTGATATAATATCAAAATAAACATATTACTGTATTATGAGTGGTTTATAGAATAATTTCGTTCCGTTTATCTTTTGATGTCTCAGTCACTGCTATATGTGGCCGTGTTTCCGTATTTCTACACTCGTGGGCTTGGAGTGCAGTTTGTTAAAAGTTTGTCCTTTTGATAAAATTTATCAATTTAATATGACACAATGAAGTTTTTTTTCAAGTAAAGCAACACATATGTTAAAATCAAATAAAATAAAAATTCAAATTTGTAATATCATTTAAACTTAAACATAGACCAAATATCCGTAGGATCAGGTTTCTCCATTGAAATGAAACTTTGCAAATCTAAACAGACAAGGATATGATAGCTATATTGAAAATCATATTGCGTAACTCTACATCGAAACAATTGACAGGTGTCTGGGACATTAGACAGGTTTCCCATAATTTATGACAGTTTAAATTTTTACTTACTTGTGAAATGCATCATCAATAGCTGGCTTCGGTTGTACGAATAAAATAATTATGTAAACTGTATTGAAAGAAGCACGTGTTTAACCGATAGTCCATTGATAGCGAGTACAAACAATTCTGTGGGCGGGTATAGATATAGCAGTTACACGCTCACCTACACAGGTATATAAGGGAAAATCTACCACCGTTATCATAGGGACAGGTAAACAGACCCCCCCCCCCCCTGTCCATTAACTGGAATAAACTCTAGAAAACCAGAGACTTTGGTCTTTTTTAGAGTTAAGATTTTTCGCTCATGAGTTGTTTTTTTTTATTTTTTTTTCGCTTTCTAATAAAAAAAAAGTTGGTGCCAGGGACTTGACTTTTTAAATAATTTCAATAATTGGACAAAGTTTTGAACGTAATTTGTATGTGTAAATATTAAGCAGAGGCATAAACGGTTTACTAGTATACATTTGTGACTTAGGTTTTTGTGTTTGTATACAACATAACAATTAATTTGGCCTGTATCACCGTCACAGAAAAAGCTCAAAAATTTGAAATCTACAATAAAATTTTACACCAACATTTAGACTTTAAGAAAGGCATTTCCCCCTGATTTGAACTCCAAGGATACCGTTTTTCACTTCTTATCTCAAACTATTTTTGATGTCCTCAACATTCTTGATACTGAAATCTTTTTTTTGGTTAAGCCGAAATGCCCTACATTGATAAGAAATGTAGAATATGTGTGACCGAATTACCTCTTTGTGTTACAATCACAAGAAGATAACATTAACCGCCCTGAACAAAGATCATACTATAAAACTATAGATACTTGTATACCTGTTTTTAAAAAACGCCGTCTTTAGGAATGGGAAAGATAATTTAAAATATTTATTTGACACACAATCCATATAAACCGGTACTAGTACAACGCTTCAATTATTTCATGTATCGCGTCGTGTATATATTTATATAAAAATTCTTTGCTGTCTTTATTAATATTTCACATTCAAGGATTTTTAAAAATATGATTTAAATTAAGATAAATCATGATAAATTCAGTAAAAATGTCATCATATATACCATTTAAATCTATAAATTGATGATGCCACTATCTTATATGAGGACATTTCTCTTTAAAACGATATAGGAATTTCGATTGAAAAAAAAACAACTTTTTCAACGTATTACCAACCCACGTTCTCATAGAGAAGTCACTGATAACACTTGATAATTTGTAATTCCACGAATCAAATGCGTTAGACAGGGGAACTCTATTCTCGTTGTTTTAAACGAGTACATAGCTTTAACATGTTAAAACCTTTCATTCAAAATGGAATTCTATTGTTGTGACTTCTATAACAAAGAAAAAAGTAGTCATAAAAACCACATTCAGCTTAAGATAGAATTGGTTGAAAGGCAGTTTGTATGCAAGGAAATAATCTGTCATGATATCTATTGTTGTTTCATGTTCACATAAATATAGTAATTAACGTTTTTATATATTTATTATTATTTATTATATTATTTTATATGGATTACTTTTAAATGAATTTGTACACCTTTTAGAGTTTCAATTTGTCCATTCAAAATGTCAGAAATTATAATTCAACTTACAAAGAAAAGTAAGCATGTTTTGTTTGTTAATTCGGCAGACAAGCTTTCTTAGAATATAAGGTATGTTTACTCAACCAGGTAACAAAATACCCGGGGTGGGGGGGGGGGGGGGGGGTAATTGTCTCCATCATGTCTCTATCGTGTTTTCTTTTGTGGCCAACGACGATTGGGGGCTTTATTGTTTTATTCTGTTTATACTCTTAGCGAAGACTTTAATGTTTAATCCAGGGGATATTACTTTAACTAAGAAATTAGGAATCTTTCTTTGACTCTATGGGGATATAAATACGGGACGGCCACGCATTACATTTATAACAAATACTGTATATTGGATTATTTTCGCCCCGTGTAATTTTCGTCCATCTACACTTGCAAACCCCGTCTTGAATTCGCCCAGACACAGTTGTGTTTAAAGAGAGAAAATTTGAGACATTGGAATTCACCCAGTCTTAAATTCGCACGCTGACAACGAGAGGGGAAAGGGGGGAAATAAAACGGGGCGATTATTTCCCTGTGTACTGTATTACGCTTTTAAAATTTGTTATTTTGGTGGTATGTATATATGTAGTAGTAGCAAAATATGATTATTATATCCGGTTGCATTCAAAGAAAATCTGAAGAACAATCAATTACACTTTTCAATTTTTGTTTTGTTTTCTATTTTATCGTAGACAGTCTCTCTAGAGATGTGCATTGTTGAAACAAGCAACAAAATTGATTCTTTGTGGTCATCCTTCTGACACTTGTGACATATTTCCTAATTCTACCGTACAGTACTTTACGATAGACCAAAAAAAATGAACAAAATAAAAAATAAAGCTCATTTCTACAAAATTAAGTAAGCTTAAAAAATGGTTGTCTGTCCAGTATTTTCTATCGCAAGCATCATCCAAAAAAAAAACGGGAAAAAAATAATCTTGCCTTTCAAGATTGCAAAGTACCGTCGTTGTGATTTGTATTATGATTGACAGAAAAGCACACAGTTGTAATGTAGATTCATTAAGGTAAAAAAAAATATAACTTACCTTCTTCTATCAAGCCTTTAAACAAACGATCTCTTAAATGCAGAAAGTGGAAGATGGGCAGCTTCATCGCTCCAAGTCAATGTCCTACTAAATATTCCAGGTAAGCAGTTCTTTATTAATCCTTGAAGTATTTGAATAATGGTCTCGTAAAACATTATAATTTGTAACATTTGTCCCAATGATGACATATCAGTTTCTAATTAGTGTCCTATTTTACAAATGCCCCTCTGTAAACGCGTGACTAGTTCGCTGCATTAATTGATATTTCGGGATACTTTTTCTATGCAAATTTGCTTCTGTAGGCTTCCTTTATCACTTTTCCAATTAATGTTCAAACTCTTTGTATAAGAAGACAAAATATGTCAATTCAATGTCTAATTAGCGGCCTATTTTACCTATGCGTTTGTATTGATAAGTAATGCGTGACTAGTTTGCTGAATATATCGATATTTTGGAGATTTATTTTACTGTGAAGCTGATCTTGTATGCTGTTTCTCTTTTTAAAGTACACGTTCAAACTCTTTTAAAAAGAAGGCAAAAGAAAACAAGATTAAAAACAAAAGTTAATTCAACGATTTCTTTCAAATTTGAATTTGTTTTTATTGAAATAATTAAACTGTGTGTGCGTTTCTTTTTTTAGCATAGCAGATAATCGCAATTAAATGAAACAGAACGAGAGAGAAAATGAAGTGTTGTTAATTTCAATCATATTATATCTTTAAACAACTTGTTAACCACGTCATTGATATGTGATATCCAAAGTACAAGAAGGGTTTTGTTAGTTAACGAATTCAGTAAGCGACGTAGGCGGTTCTTTACATCGTCGCTATTACCTATGGTCATTATCATCTACTAAATCCATTAACTATCGTTAACAGTAATGCAAACTATATTAAAACATAAATATTTTCTTTGATGAATAGATGTGCTTTAGGGAATTTATGGGGGGGGTTTTTTTTGGGGGGGGGAGGGGCTACTTTTGTCCTTGGATAAAATAAAAAAAAAAATAGTATCTTGTTTCGGAGAAAAATATTAATACAGGTATTCCTCACTTAGTCATTTACAGGCATGTAGAATCGTTTTTGAAATTGGGGGCAGACTTATCCAAAACCTTGACAAAAGTTTATGGTGTACATGTAAAATACTGAACTTTTAAAAAAATTAAAAATAATGGAGTCCACATTGACAAAGACATGGTAATCAGATATAACGAGTACACAATGTGAATCAAAACTCCCAAAGTTTATGTTTCGTTTGGATTTAACATGTTCATACTGTAGTATATTAATATCTTTTTAAAAGTTATTGGGCAAAAAAAAAATTATATCGTGTTCACGACGTTATTTCTGGTTCGCTTGACATAATGTGTCGCGCACACTACGATCATAATCATAATCTCATTCTCATTCAAAACTTCTCTCATCTCGTCTGCACGAGATAATATCATGACGTCATATTTTGAGGTTTTTCCGGTTAACTTTGATTATCGGTACACTCGGGATTTAATTGTAGAATAAAAAGTCGCTGCAGTCATTTCTACCGACTGGTTATGGGTTTTTTTCTCTTCTCTAACGAGCATCTAAAATACCCCAAGTAAACATAATGATTTCAATGGCTGATTTGTTCTCCATAAAAAGTATACATTGTCAAAACTGCTCCTTTCTTATTTTTCTCTTTGTTGCAAATTTTAAAAAGGAATGAAACAAGGCAAATTATATTCCGCAAAATGGCAAACGAATGATGCAGCGTATATAAGATTTTCATTCCTTTTTTCTGAGATTGTATATTGGAATAGGGCGCATAAATTGTCATGCCATATTGTATTCTGAAACAATTTGTAATTTTTCTCAATTTAAAGCCCAGTTGAAACTTATCCCTAATCTCTTTTCTTCTACATGCATGCTAATACAAATACCAACGAACAATCATAAGTTATGTGCATAAGTTGGCGTGTACTTAATTTATCTCGTGCGAACTAGATATTATGTCGAGCACACGAATTAATGATTATATCATGCGCATGCGTTAACCTTTATCAAGTATCTTACAAAAAAAAAAATTGCATCGTAAATGTACCGTACTTTTAAAACCGATAGGTATGATTCGATCTCCTTACGTTATTCAGAGTGCCTTTTTTCATTTATTTTTATATATAAACAACTAATAAATATTTACATAGAAAAACTTTTTTTCTATTTCATTTAATGTCATTCAAACCATACAAAATAAAAAAAAATGAAAAGAAATTAAAAAAAAAAAACGTAAAAAAAAATTGTCATCATTTTATTTAGAATTGCAGCCATGGACATCAGGCTCTAGGTCAACATTAACACTGGAAATGTTTGCAAACCGTTGTGTATAGCTATAGATAAAAAAGGCAGTAACTTTTTATCATTGGCGATTCATGATTATCCAAAATTACAATTATTTACTTAACACATTATATAAGATTATGATATTGGAGCCAGGATATAATCGAAGATTAAACAGAAATCTGAAAAAGGATTCATAATTTTTTTCCTTGTAGAACTAGAGACCTCGGAAGAATCTCTGCAGTGTTAGCTTGCAGAAAGCATGACCTTTTCAATGACAGACTCTTGCATAGAATCAAGTTTGTCAAATAAAATAACAACATTTCATGGCATATATTGATGCACATGCAGATCCTTCTGTTTAACGATGCTTAAAAACTTGTAAGGCTCTTGAATAATATCTGACACTGACATTTCTAGGAAATATATAAAATACTGAGACGTTTCCTTTTCTTTGAAAATGGTCTTTAAGTAAGTACCAGGCATTTAATAACTAACCTTTCATTCTCTCGTCCTCCTTGAAATTATAAGTTCAGCATTCATTTGATCAAAACATAATTTAACATACATACAGAAAATTTATGGCTTTCGTATTGAGGGATGGGGCCCTTCATATCGGCATTTATTTGGAATCACAGAATAGTTTAATTTGCGACCAATTATAATTTTTTGGACGATCTCTAATGATATTTGATTCTGTGTCACTTTTGGAAACTTAGTTGATTGGTGGAAATCAGGATGCATTTTACAAAAGAACTAATTAATTCGAACAAACTCATAAATGCTGAATACTAAAGGCCGGTAAAATATTCTAATAGCATTTGAATAAGTTTGGAATAAATGGATTTGTAAGCATTTTGGAAATGAAGATCATTTCAAGATTTTTGAAAAATTCATAGTTTTGTTGTTGTAAAAGCAGCCATGTACTAAAAATGTGTTTTGAATATATAACTGATTGTACCTCTCTTCCGTCTGCGTTAGTGCTTTTCCCCAAAACTTTAAAAGTTATACGACATGTCACCAGGCAGTTAAAAAATCAAAGGACGATGGTAAATGATATTCGTGTTTATTATCATTTAGTGACCTACAGTCACTGATGAAGTCGAATAAAATAGAAAAGGTTATAACAGTCAATTTACAGAAATTAATGCAGAAATTAAGTCGGACCTTGGCGGTTAGGAAATTGACTTGAAGGACACTTATTAACCTATCTGTGGAATGTTTCGAGAATCTTTTTCATGAGACATATCAGATCAGTTGTTCAAGTCTATACACATACATAACTTATTGTTGATTAGTACGTTTAAACTGCACAGAAGGAACGGCCAAGTCTTCCAAACATGAATCATATTCTACAAATATTTGGTAATCTAACGTATATATAGGGACGTATATACGTATATATATATACGCTACCACTATCTAATAAGCTATTACTTTGTATACGTTCCCGATAAAATGCGTTCTTAGGTTCAGTTAATTTTCGATTGAATACCAAAAAATCCATGTATAGTTGACCCTAAAAGTGTAAAATTTAAGTTACGCCATTTAACAATTACGTATTACTTATCATATGTATTTGAATTAACATTGTCACTGAAGCCCAGTAACTGAATATGCTAGATTGTGCGCTAAAGACAGTTTTATAAACCTCAAGGGAAAAAATGATTGAAACTGGTTTTATCGTGATCCGATTTCGTCTGTAGCGGTATGAATACAATCGGATTTCTAAAGAAATACCGGAGAAATACTCAGTTTATTTTAATGTGGTCTTCTTCCATGTAAATCATATTTGATACTCTTAAGAACGAAATTCATAATGGACACTTAACTGAATACACTTTAATAAATTTAATAAATGTATCCAAACATATCTATATAGACATGTATTTGACACATTTCAGTGTGAAGTATATTCAAATTGAAATACACAACAATACATAACTTACTTCAGCGTACAATTTATTCATAAAATTGACACATTTTAATACATGGTTTTAATTACAAGGAATACAAGTACATGTACTTGGAAAATTGCATAAAATGTGATTTTCCTGATTTAAAGATACATATCCAAACAAATGAAATCTATATCAGTGTGAATCAATCCATGTCTATAAATCATACCATATAATATATATAATCATATGCATATGTATATGTAGTGTATTTCACACAATTTATTAATACTAGATACTATCAGATCTGTATTTCAGTTATTTTAGTGTATAGTACATGTAATGTTATGTGCATGTACTAGAAAAAATGTACAACAAATGTTGAATAATAAAAAAAAAATGTTCTACATGTATAACAAATCCACTGTTTTCTTACTACATGCTGCTTCTTGGTGATACATGTAATAGACGTAAATATTCCCAGGACATACTTTCTGTAAAAATATGATCATGTTTTATTGTCTAACAATGAAAAACAATGTATATATACCGGTATATATGTAAGAGTTTGTAAGATTTGAGAAAAAAAATATCATGACATCTAATTGTATATACATGTCAGAATTAAAACAAACCTTGTCAAACATAAATTCTATCATGCATTAAATAAATATATTATGCAACCACCTTGTAAAAATGTAATATGCACAGGTATTATTTGTACTACAATGAGCAAATATCAATGAAGAAAAATATGCACCACTTTAATATTTACATGAAAAATAAATGTAATTGGCACACTCATATACATATACATGTAGAATATTAAAGCCTTTCTATGGCCTGATAACTTTATAGGTCAAGATCTAGTCAATGAAAGTTACTGTGCCAATGGGTTTCTGAAACCTGAGACATGAATATTTATGCAAAAAAACAAATACTTGGTCAAATAAGTTGCATCAGAGCATAAATTTTAGGTAAAGGTAATAAAAAAATGTTTTACACTGGCATTTTCAATGAAATAAGAGGGGAACTGGTAACAATTATTAGAGTTTTCTCTAAGTTGGACAAAAGAAATGTATCAAGATTGCCTACAGTATTTTAGAAAACAATCATTTATATGATTTTGACATCTTCTGAATAAATATATATTTACATCAATTAAGTATGATTCCCTATATTTCTTACCGAAATTTATTGTACATTCATAGCTTTATAGAAACTGACAGGACTGAATTTACACGATCCTTTTATTGATTGGTCGAAACCTTCAGCTACCCAAGAAAAATCATGGACTGCACGAAATAATCATGCTGATGCCAGACTCAAATTCCCATAGGAGTCGATTTGGCTGTTTCCTTTATCTAACATACATTAACAATAAATTAGTTAATTTTTCTTACTTCTTACGATCAATTTATTAATTTGATAAAAGAAAGATGTAAATATAAACAAAAAATGCTTTCTTTGATGAATCATGCGGGTTATGAAGGTAGCAATCATTGCAGAAAAAATTTACATATATATATATACACACACACACACACACACCCTCACACACATGCATACATACACACGTGAATATGTGTGTGTGTGTGTGTGTGTGTGTATTAGGAAAGAAACAGTTCTTTCATCAGTATATTCAGACTATATCATGTTACAACTTTTAATTTTAAAGTTCATAATAATTATTCCAAGACTCGTGAAGTTTCAATACCAAATTATGAATATTTCAGAGATTTTTTACAATATAACATCAAAACCTACAGGTTTATGGTGAAGATATTAAAGACAAGCTCATCAATCACTTTCACTCTACCTCTTAGTATGACCAAGGTCTTTCTGAGTGTATAGGTTGCCAACAAAACATTCCATTTTCTATATACCATACAATATGTTATTCACTAACAGCTGGCCATAAAGGACAAGAAAAAGTTGATTTAAGTCAATTATAATGCCATAATGGATCCATAATGTAGCATAATCAAGACAGTATACACTCATTTACTAGATCTTGACCCTCAGTACAACAGGGAAAAGATCAGGTTCCATCATACCACATAGAATCAAATTTTGTATAATTTAAAATCACAGTAAGGAGTTCTTCAGATTTACCTCCCTTGTCCCCAAGATCAGCTAGCCTGGCCTCTAGGTGTGACTTCTCACGACTCAACAGCCAACACAGGTAAATGGTGTGGTGCAGCAAGGGCACCAGAAAACTGTTAGTGCTGCTGTTGTTCACACAGGACAATGCTGATTCAGCATATTTTAGTGCTGCCTCTCTGTCCTCTAGCTTTTGGTGGCACAGTGAAAGTACACAGAGTGTGCACACAACATCACTGTGCTGATTGCCCTGTATGCTCTCTTGTACTGGGAGGTATTTTTCCATAATGCTTACACAATGAGAAAAATCATCTTTTTGCAACCTTTCAATACCTGCCTGGATTTTCCTTTGGTAAAGGAAATCCTTGAATTCATCAGAAAACCGCAGACAGTCTACTGTGAATATGTGAGTAAGGTACTGCTCAAATGCCCTGCTTCTCTGTGCTATTGTTTCACTGGTAAAATTTCCAATTACCAATTTTCCAGGAAAGGAGATATGCTCCATTTCCTTTGGAAACTTTTTCTTAAGTTTAGAATTTAAAACACCAAAATCTGAATATCTCTTCTCTATTATTCCAGGAGTGCTGTCCTTTTCTCCCTCTGAACCAATGGAAATTATATATTGCTAAAAAAACAAACAACAGAAAACTAATAATCTCTTAAATTTGTATAAAAATGAAACTGTTAACATAATTTTCACAACACCCCCTTTCAATATGAAATGATGAAAAAGAAACAAGTACCACAAATGCAGATCTTCCTTCTTTCACTTTTTCTGCTTTGATCACCTCAAATATTACGGCTCTCGTTCCTGGGTTGTCTCCCTTTACATGAACAATGCAGGAATTTTTCTCCTGCTCTGTAAGATAATTATACATGTAATGTTAAAGTTATTTCATAAATTATTGCAAAAGATGGCAAAACATATGTCACACTTTAATTATCTGCAGACGAGAAACACAGATATAATGAATCCTTGAAGTGTCATCATTCAATCAGGAACTCATTTATCAGAAGCCAGTTTTGCCTACTGTCCCATCAATGTTCATTGTATTTACTCAAATATGTATCATGAATAAAAAATATTTTTTTTAAACTGAACTATCCAAAAGCAATTCTAAGAGTAGCCGGTAACTATCATTATTTTAAGTAATTTTTAAAGAATCTAAATTTTCCAATGGAATGTCCCTTTCACTCCTCTTCACTCTTGTTTCAAACCCCCTAGGCCTACATGTGATTTTTCAAAGTCAATTTATGCCATTGTTGGTTTGAGATGTATATTAATATATTATATAAGACAATAATTTCCATAATTTATCCTGCTTTTAGTGTATGATTTAACTGATGACATTGTTGTAAAAAATTGGCATTTGTTTTAACTGTGCTGTTAATGATTATATAATACATGTATAACTATTTTGGACTTCATTGTATGGTCAATATGTGGTTATAAAGACCTATGTCAAGTGAGGTGTCTTTGGTCAAAATCACTTGACAAGGGTCCTTATAACTCTATGATTGTATAGTATAATGAATTGAATAATTGAAATTGTAATTGATTAAAAATTATTTTACAGAAGAAAGAAATAATTCTTAATTAAGATAAAAATATTTTAACGGTAGTTGTATTGTTAAAATAAAACCTCCCTTTTTAAACTGTCAATATTACTAGCTATAACAACACAATTTATTAAGTTTTAAGAGTGTTGTTATTAAGAGTTTGAAGTCATTCAAAAAGTTTTCACCAATTAGTTGTGCATTCAATGAATTCTTTTCTTTGAAGAATGTGTCAACAACACATAATGCCCTCAGGATAATCTAAGTATCAAAACAATCTATTGTTTAAAGAATTAAGTACTAAACACCCCATTCCCCTACTTTCGGCTGTGTTCTAATAGAATAGAGGAGGATAGACATGTACCTTTAAAAGCAAAAATGAATGCACTATCCAACCATGATCTCTGAAAGCTTGAAAATCACTTCCAATATCATAACCCATTTGAAAATAATTACTCTCTCTCTCTCTGTGTTGTATATTAAGTACATTAGTTTGGACTGATAGAAAATACAAGATTCATGTATTTTTGCCAGAACTCTTTAATTTTTCTTAAGATAAAAGTGCAACAGTAATCTTGTATAAGTCATTAAATTTGAACCTGATAAAAGTGTGTTTTTTATTTGAAACAATTGCAAAAACTCTTTATATAATTATAAGCTTTACTTTTTAAAAATTTATTATTGACTTTTCACAAAGTAATGGTAATGCATTACTTTGCTTATGTAATGGTAATGTAATGCATTACTTAAAAAAATTAAGTAATAGCAATGGTAATTTATTGCCCAAATTCATGAAGTAATGGTAATGTAATGCATTACTTTAATACAATCTAATTCGTCCCAAGCCTGTACATGTACATGTATGGTTGTTACTTTTATAATATAAAACCTTGAAAATGAGCTTTAGACTCTTCATTTATAAGGATAAAGGATGTACATATGATTAATAAATAATATATTTACTTAAACACTGAAGATTTCTTTTCTCCAAACAAAAAATCAGATGTTACGACTCTCTTAATAATACCAGCTATCATTGAATATTTCGTCACTAAATCTTAATTTTATGTTGAAATTTTCTTTTAGAATGTTACTTGGTGACAAGCATAATACTTTGTTTCGGTACTTCCTGGTTATCTATTTTGAGAGTCAAGTTTTCGCTGAAATTTTCAAACTCCTCTTCCTCCTCTGCCAAGAACCTGTCCTGTACATCCTCAACAGAGTCAAGAGCCTGCTTCAGACCACGACTGATACGGTTGTCTCGAATAAAACTCATTCTCTGCTACATAACAGCATCTGTGATATATTTATATATTCAATATTGTCGTTCAGGCTTCAGCTATTTGTTTTGATTGTCTACTTTCATTTTCCCAAAGGGGTATGTTGGACCATTGATAACTCGTTCGATTAATCCTTAACCTTTTTTTTATTTCAAGTCGAAGGTGGTTATAAGCCTAAAAGAAAACATGTCACGCAGATGCATGATCAGAGTATAAGGAATTGCTTTAAAAATAAATAAATGATTTTGAAACGCGTATCAGAGTTCAGCGTTATTTCAGAAAACGAGAATTGCCTCTGCGCATCGATGAACGATATAGCCAATTAGGCCTATAACGGGATCAGCCATTTTTTAAAACTATGATGAATGTAGTTTTGCTAAAATAACCATAACTGAAGGTAAAATTCATAACGTGACTAATGAATTATTATCTTTGGAAATATGTTTTCTCAGCGTAGTTTATAGATGATTTATTTAATCTATAAGAGAGAAGTTTGGGGAGCATACCAATATGGCGGCGTCCAAGGTGAAAAAATCAAGATTTTTTGAAAATTCATTTGTTTCCAAGCTTATGAATAAATTAGACGAGCAAAGGAAATCCAGTAGGTTTTGTGATGTTGTTCTGAAGGTTTGTGATACCAGTATTTGTGTGCATTCCAACATCTTGGCGGCAGCAAGTCCTTACTTCCACGCTTTCCTCGGTCAGGGGGAAGACGATCCTAGAGCTTTCTCTCAAAACACGCCACAAGTAATAGAAATCCACATCGACAACATTGGTGACAAAGATTCTTATGGTGAAGCTGTTCGTCTTATCGTAGATTACTTCTATTCAGGAAAAATTACGGTGACATCAAACATTATAAATCATATTGCTGAAATATCTAAAATTATGTGTTTATACAAATTAACAGCATTTTGTGAATTGTTTGAAAAAGAAAAAGGAAATGAAGAAAATATATTGGAAGTCAGTGAAAAAGACCTTCCTCGTGAAACTGATGAAAATGAGAAAGAAAGAGATAGTGATCAAGAACATGCAGAGGCTAATCATATTGACAAATGTGTGCCCATTGTATCAACATTTAATAAAGATGAGTATGAAACTTGCCAGCCTAAAAGGAAAAGAGGTAGACCAAGAAAGATAATTAGGACGGTTGAAAGTGAAGCAGGAAAAGATATGCCTCTGAAAGAGAAAAACTGTAGTGCTGTGGAGCCGTCAGATGAAGAAATGAATGAAGAAAACACAGATGATGAAATACATGTTACAGAATCTCCAACAAGAAGTGGCAGAAGAAGAAAACTTACAAGCAAAATGAAAGAACTAAAATCTATTGCCAAATCCAAAGACAATTCCCTGTCAGATTTAGGATTTGGCAAAATCAGAGATAGATATCATTGTGTGTTTTGTCCATATACAACAAATGTTCTGTTTCATTATCATCGTCATAGCCAGTCTCATAAACGCGAGAAAAGTACTAAAAAATACACATGTGACAATTGTGAATTTACCTGTGAAAAAGCAAAAGATTTACTTATTCATAATAAGGAGCACCTGTATGAAAAATACCACTGTGACCTGTGTGAGTATAATGGTGAAACTAAGGAGGACTTTGAAAATCATATGAAAAAGCATGAAGATCCACTGCCATATTTTTGCAAATACTGTGATCAGAGATTCAGAACTAAAACTCAATTAAATTTTCATCATCCTAAACACTCTAAGGTAAAACCATTTGTATGCAAAATTTGTGACACTGGATTTAAATGGAAACACGCGCTGAAAAATCACATGGTGACCCACAGCACCACTAAAGAGCATTTGTGTGACGTGTGTGGATTTGCCACCGCTCACAAAAGTCAGCTTAAAGCCCACAAACTGGTCCATACTGGGGAGACCTTTAAGTGCCCAGAGTGTAATTTTGAAGCGACACGAAGACAAAACTTGAAATACCATTTGCTGACCCATACTCGGGAGAAACCTCACCAGTGTGAGATATGTGGACAGTCCTTCAGTCTCATCAAAAACATGAAACGACACATGCTGTTACACACCAATGACCGACCATACAAGTGTGATCAGTGCACCTTCAGCACGACTCGATTCGACAAGCTTAAGGAACACCTGAAAAAACAGCATGGTCAAGGGCAAGATACCAAAAAGAAACCCAAAGATCTCTCCAAGTCTTTGGGGTTTGTAATGAAAAATGCCCAGAATTCCAAAATTGTGACAAGTATGGTTCCTACTGTGTCAGAGACATCAGAAGTTGTAGATGTTGATGTTATGTCCACCATTCAAGCTCTCCAAATCCAGGTGGAGGGCACCAAGATAGTGGGGCAACAGAATGAGGGGGAGGGGTTATTGATGCAGACCCCCGGGGGAAGTATTCAGCCAGTCACCCTCACCAAGCTTCAGGAGGATGGGACAGAAGTTGTGTACCACTTTGTTCAACTGGAAACAACAGATATCTTGTCCTAATATAAATGTTTTTGTGTTTATACATATTTGTTGTGGCAAGTCCATTGTTTTCCTGGTTAATATTTATTGTTGTTTTTTTCAGTAATGTTTCCTATTCATAAACATTTTAATTTTTATTTTTGTGATACATGTATATAATCATCTGATATTATCATGATGTCATGCTTATTTTTATTTCTGTCCAATTTCAATAAATTACGACTGTTTAATAGTGTTTTAAAATACATGTTGTTTATTTTTTTAAAGTGGCTTATTCCAATTATGAAATTGTCAGTTAATGATACAGAGAAATTAATCTGCAACTAATAGATAGTTTTCAAGAAATTGATAATAAGAAAAATCTCAATTTCTATTTCCTAGCTTTCTAGTCGTTTGGGATGAGATTGAGATGATGAACTATGGTTAATGTTTTAAATGTTATTTAGTCCTATACTGATCAAATGAGTAAACTCCATACAGGAAGAAGACAGAAATGCTTTCACATTGCATGTACCAATCTCACGCTTAGATGTAATTATTGCAGGAAACGTTTCACTTTGAATTAATGACTTAAGTTCTGTCTCAAAAGATTTTTTTCTCATGTTCAAAATAAGCGAATACTGGCGTTTTTACAATGTTTGTCTTCTCAATAAAGAAGGTGTGGTAGCGGTAAAGTGATTAATCATGATTCTAGGTTTACAACAGATTATTTATGCTCCAACACTACAGAACACAAAATGGATTTATGATAACGTAAAGATATGATAAGGAAAGAAAAAAATATTTCGGCTCTCTGGATAAAAAATAAATGTCCAACATATATAGTTTTAGATTAGAGGTAACGCAACTATGAATATATTCTGGTTAAGTTAATTTAAATACAGTACTCCCCAACTACACTAAGAAAGATTTCGCTTGTCAAGAGCGTGTTATCTTTCTTCAGACCCAGACCGCATGTGGCAGGCACTAAACAATAAATTTAAAAAAATGATAGTCGTAACAAATTATGACATGACACCAAAACTTCAACTCATTGACCATAATTCTTCATGGGTAATTGTTTTTAGACTCTATTAATCGTGTAAAATAAGAGCTCTGTGTGAAGATATACAAAAATATTCAATTTTTAAATCTAGATTATTTGTAGGTTATTTCTCGACTAAGTAATAGTTAATTTAGCTTATAAATCATAACTGAAAATTTAAGTTAGGTCTTATGGGTATTTACTTCAAATCAAAAAATTGAAATTTAATTTGTTACATTCATTTTATTAAACGCGTGGGTTATAAAGAAACCAACTTAACTCATCAGACTCTCTCGATGAACTAGGTTCACGAATATATTGTTATTTGGCCCTTTTGATAAGTTAATTTAAAGATAGTACATGCAATTGCAAGAGGAATTACAATTTAACTAAACAATTTTTAATAATACGTTATTTATTGTTTGAAATCAACTGACGTCATCAGTAGGTATGGCAGGCCAAATTCACAAAAATGAGCTTAACAGTTTCACAGTTGTTTATCATCTGTTAATTATAATTAACGAACCGTACACTATAGTTAATGATTCGTTAACTATTATAGTTTACGATTCGTTAAGTATAGTTTTCATATGTAAAACTATTTAACGGTTGTAAGCTAAAGTTAAGACTGCTAATCTAAGTTTATATGTCTGTAAATAAACGTTAACAATAAAGTTTGCTTATAAATATAGGTTCACATCTTACATTTAAGAGTTGTTAGTCATAGTTTAACAAATCGTGAAAATATATTTATCAGATAAACTATGTTTTGCAAATGCTTGTTCTCAGTGTTAATTACTTCTGAAACAGTTGATCGCATTAACTTTGGTTTACAGATGTGCAATATAGATCAACGTCGTTAACTATACGAGGGTTAGGAAAGTTCCCGGACAAATTCGATTGTGAGCGGACTATTCGCGTGATATCAGCGAAACTTTTCAGATTTAAACGACGTAATTTCTAATAAAAAAATATTTGTTTTTTTTTCCAATGCAGCATAAAAAATATATAGCTTAATTATTATGATAAAATATGCTTTACGATGTCAGTTTTTTTTTTTATATATTTTTTTTTTTATATTTAGTACTTCATTTATCCTTATTAAGAAAAATTTAATGTACCATTTAAGTGAATAAAAATGCATGATATTTCATATGACTTCACAAAAATTTATGAACGCCATTTTGTGAAAGTTACAATTAAATTGAAGAATTTTTAATCTTTTTATCGCCGAATATGGACGACCAACGCTTGAAAATTGAGACCAAAATGTTAACGTCAATAGGCATCTTGGAGCACCGGGCCGTCAATAAATTTTGTGTGCAAGCAAGAAACTTTCCGATGGAGACCAAAAGGTTCATAGATGCTGCTGGAGATGGCCCACATGTGTCTAGGGCAATGGTTTACAAATGGAATCAGACAAATGGAAACCCCCCCCCATCATACAGTCCGGATCTTGCACATATGAACTCATTTTTGTGAATAAATAGGCACTAAAAATTCCTAGAAATTGCTATATTTTTTTCAACATATTTGGCCTCAAAGAGAGTTGGTGGTCGGTGGTCACATGCGTCGAACAAAATAAAGTATGTTAATTATAAACATGATGACTTAGTGTTGCAATTTGATGTTTAGGGATATTTTTGTTCTTGATTTTGAGTACAAAATGTATACTGGTAACCGTAATTTTTTGATGTCATGAAAATTTCTCATCTAGTGACATTATTATTTTAAAGTGGAAATGAGTTTTTGATATTAGTAATTTGTTTTTTTGGCCTATATATAAACATGAAAGTTCATTATTATTACACAAACAAGAGCATGTCAATTTACAGGGACACAAATAGCCAATGTTAAACTTAGCCCTTTAGACGTGATAAAAATCGTCTTTGCGCCTAAATATCACAATATTTACTGATCAATACAGATTATCAAAATAAAATGTCATATAACAGCTGTCTCGCCACTTTAAAATTTGTATACTGTAACAATTATTCAATATATGAAAAAGTAGAACATATGGAATTTGATTGAGAGTACAGATATTAATCAAATTTTGTTCAGAACGATGGATGTGACAAATACAAAACAGATCTCTTCATAAATTTTTCTTCATAAAAATAATTCTTGGCGTCTTAGTGCATGAATTTCCATTCTCTGACACTGTATTGATAAGTATAAAGAGGATTTACATCAACAATAGTTTTTAAATTTTTTTGTTCGTATTGAAACTGAAATATCGTATACTCGCAGCGTGACGCTATAACACTGAATGCTTATTTTTAGATATAGTCGGTCCTATAACACATTCCAATTGAATACCGCGCGTTAGCCAAAAATAAGCTCCAATATTTATATCTATATTGATGTTTATTTGTATGAAATATTTGTGTATCGTCACTTTAAAGTCATTATATACGCTCTTTTTTCAGGGATATAAATAAAAGATGGAACAGCCATAAAACATGTTATTTAGTTCGCTTCCGTGGCTAAAAATAAAGTGCCAGAAACTTTGTCGAAAAAATTCTTTTTTATTAACAAATAGATGATTTGAATATCATTTTGCATAATACATATTAAATTGATTATGTAAGTTTGGGCGTTTCATTTAATCTTACAAAAATAAATCTATTCAAAACGCAGGATGACGTTTACTCGACGTGCTCATACGCCGTGATCAGGTTTGGCGTATTATTGAAAATTGAACGTCACAGATTTCCAATGCATCATCATTCATATTCAGTTCAAATGATATATATCACTCGCCAATAATCATGCACGTCAAGTTTAAGTGTGATTGGACCTTTAGTTAACATTAGTTACTTAGCTCACAAACTAATATCGGAAAAAATAATAAATCGGAAGGATTTTGGCTCACCTGAGCTGAAAGTTCAAGTGATCTTTTTTTTATCACTTTTTGTCCGGCGTCCGTCTATTAACATTTCACGTGTTGACTTGTTCTCCATAACCACTGGGACAATTTAGACCAAACTTGGCACAAAATATCTCTCGGTGAAAAGAATTTTTACGAAGGAATAAATAGAGAAAAATCTTCGAAAAATCAAAAACTGAAGAAACAAAAGGGGTTTGATGTTTAACATAGAAAGATGTGCAGATAAAATTGAAGATCTTTTTAAACAAGATATACTCTATCTCAAAAATTGTCAAGATAATTTGTATTTGATTTAATTATGTCGATTTGATCAGTCATCGCTATTGTTTCGGTGAGCAATGTGGCCCTTGGGCCTCTTCTTCGTTTTATCCGCTTTTCTTGGGCTGCGATAAGTATTTACTGGATTATGTTACCAACTACAATGCTCAAACCTGCCCTGAAATGTTCCAAAAATTGCCCTAGCATCCCAAAAGTTTTGATCAGATATCTATATTTACAATTACCGTGCAAGACTAAGTGGGTTAATTAAGATCAATATGTACTTCAATGTAACCAGCTACAAGGTTTAGCCCACTATGGACTGCTCAAATAATTTTAACATGACTTAGCATCCGGATAAATGAGATCAAGCTCCGTATCCAAAGCTATAGATACATCAACCATGGAAGTTTAAATTGGTTAGGACCAGTTGTTTCTTATGTATATATGTGACCTTTACCGAAATTTTTAACCTGCTTAAAAAACGTTCACCTTCTCTAGCATCTGAAATCAACGACTTAGATTCAGCATCCAAGGCCATTTTAACCTTAGGTTTCCCTAGCTGCACCGATAGCAAGTTTGGTGAATTTAGGATCGTTCGTTATACATATGCGTCTCACGATCTAATTATAAACACTTTCATTACTTCAAGATTGTGTGTGTTTTTGTTCCTTTTTTTACCTTATATTTTGAACAATATTTGATGAAGTTATGTTTTATGTGTTTCACCATGTCATTTTTTTTTCATAAATGGTTACATCCATTCATTTTTGCTGATGTTTTGGAATGTTATCCCACCTGATAACGTGAATTACTGGCCCAGACTACCTGCCTGCGTAATATGTAATACAAGGTGCACAGTACACCAGACATTTCTCGGGTGACTGATTTAGATATATTGCAAACTGTGCATAAAACAGGGCTTTTTATGCTAGGTGTGTGTAGGGGTTTAAATTTAACGTAAATAGATTTTAAAAAAAACATGTCAAGTAACCTTTTTGTGAAAAAATGTTTTGAACGTCATTGCATCGACGGATGATATCAACAACGTTATTTTCTCTCATTGATGAAAGGGTGCTGCAAAAAAAATCATCTTCTGAATTAAAAAAACAGTAGTGGTTCTTTGTCGGTGGTGTAATGTATATATGTGTCCTAAATGCTATCAAAACTTCCCAAACTTAGTCACTGTATGTATATTACCATTTAGCTTTAAAAATGTGACTGAAAGAACTTAGTTAGATTTGTTGATATACAGTTTAAAAACCCCCATCAATTTGTAATTTCATTTTTGCTGACATTGTTTTATTATTCATCAGATGTCATAGTTTAATATACATGTGTATATGTAACAACGAGAAGACGACTATCTAGCTTTCTTTAATTTGTGTCCAACCCATTTGTAATAAAATGCCAAATACCCGTGACTATTACTATTTTTAGTTGACTTTCACATTATATTGTAGTTTGTGATTAAAACAATAGTTCTAATGTGAACACAATCACTCTGTGAATTTGACATTTGGTGGATTGATTGAATAATTACCGACATATGCCTTAATTAAGTGTCATTGGTAAATTCTTTCAGCTGTGTCAATTAGCAAATGATCTATATAAACTTTATTCTCACTGGTTTGATTTTTATACTTTGTCCAAAATCTAAATCCACCAACGACCTTGAAATCTGCCGGTTTGTACTAGAGTTTAAATTTTTATTTTAACGATTGTTTGGCCCCCCATGTTCATTGTTACAAGCTTAGCTAGTATTATAATTACCTATCGGAGCGTAACGGGTAGATTCAGAGCGCCACAGACGTACCGTGGAGCGGCTACCCAGAATTCCTCAGCATTACCATTCTTTAACTGGACATCTCTTCATTTGAAATCCGAGGAAAAAAAGGAAATCTTAGAATGTGTGTTTGAAACCACATATATCAGAATTTTTCAAAGTTTTAAAATTTCAGTGGAGTTTTCAGATTTAGGAATGCTAATAAAGAATTAAGGGATAAAGGTAAGTCGCATTTAAAATCGAATGGTTTATTAATTGTTTGTGAATGTAGTACATTAAAAACTATATTCACAAAAATGAATTTAAAAAAGTATTTTCACTTTGTTGTTTAAAGAAAGTATATTTTCAGGTAAATTCAAATTGGATTTCCTTAAGAGTACCCCCTCTTTACAATTTTTCCTTATAATACTATCGTTTCAATTTATTTTTTAAGATCAAGTGTATATATTAAGTTGTTTTAATTTTTTTGATTTTAAAATTTTGATATCAGTCATGTACAACTACATTATCAAATAACGTGCGCTGAATTTCTAAACTATCCGCGGGTTTATTACATAATCTTACATTTTAAATACCCAGTTTATCCCTTTTTTATTTTAATGAACCACATGAAAAAGATTATGTAGCAGTTAAAAAAAATAAAAAATCATAGAATATAAGGATGGTTTTTTATTGTTATGCTGATCTGGGATTTTGTAAAAAAAAAAAAAAAAAAAAAAAAAAAAAAAAAAAAAATTAATAAGACACAAGCGCCTTTTTTGTGTGAAATGACCCGTGAGAATATAGTGTCTTGGTCAGACGCGAACAATAAAAGTTGAGCGAATGTCAATTAAACCTATAGAAATCTGGTCAGCTTGAGATCAATAGTAAAGTGGGCCTGAGGCATTCATTTACCGGCTTGGGTCAGTCAATATTAACAGGAATTCGCTAATGTACACACGTATACATCTAGCAGAGAGAAAAAGAACTTAAATCTTCGCATGTGTTATTAAACACTCTATAAACAGCATCGAAAAATGTTATCAATATATTAAAGAAGTTTGACATTAACACATAGAAACAGATTTATGGCAATTGATATTAAAACCACAACACGCAATCAAAATGACTGTTTCCTGCATTAGAACAATTCTACAAGGGAAAAAAATGATAATTTGGCAATTTCGCTCAATAACTTATAACTTCATTACTTTAACGTTTCTGAAATTGTTCGGTACGAAGCTTTCTAGCTGGTTTATAGTGCAGATTTACTAAATAAAACACTTTCTTTGTTTTCGCCATAATTTTTGAATTTCACTCACAAAATCTGAACCATAATGATGTGCACCTTTTTTTAAATAGTTTGTTTTACAAGGAAGTATAAATCAATTTACCACCAGTGCGTGATTATAATGATAAAGCTATTACGTCTCGTGTATATATACCAAGGTCATTTAATTGTTAATTATCCTCTTACATTTCCATGGAGTATGCATTCGATGAGATCTTTCGGACAAGACACAAAAACTTCTCTTATCTCACACGGGGAATGTTTCCCCGGGCTACGATGCAGCGCTATCTCGCCATCAATGTCACACTGCTCCAAACATCTTTCGAATATTTTAATCAATTTTTGATACAAAGTGTTAGTTTCTTGAAAGAAAAATCACACTTATTAAAGAAGATGCACAACGCAAAATTATTAGAGGTTAGATTTCCAGCTGAGCTTGACTTTAGTCTGTCTGTTATGTGACATCTAGGGGTCACACAAATATCAAGCAATTTCTAAAGGGCTAAGATTTTTTTAAAAGTTGTTAAAAATGATAAAAAGTCTACGCACTTAAAAACATAGTTTGTCCTGGGGATATCAACTAGAAAAATATTCAGAAGAAAAAAAAATAGAATATAGATCAAAAAGTGTGAGTGGTTTTATATCTGAGGTTCCCATTCCAGCACACAAAATGTACGCACGAGTTGTATAACTGAACCATGTTGCAAAAAGATTAGATCTGGAACTTTAAAAACGTATGCATATCCTTAAATTGTCCGCATATTAATGTTAACGTGACACAACTTGTAGAAAGGGGTAACCAACTTGCTCCAACGATGCAAATCTTTTCTGCCATAGATCAATTCGAAATTAACACTAACTAGTATTATAATAGTACATGTCCATGGATACAACACAGGCCAAAATATCCCATGATTTGTAACAAAGTTGAGGTTAAAAATCTTTATTTGTAAACTGAAAATATAAAAATTCATGATTTGATAATGATATTACTACATAAAGACACGTTAAAGAAAATAAAAAAAAAGAAAAAAAGAAAAGAATTCAAAGTGCATGGAGACAAATATTTTTCCGTACGTTTTAGAAAATCTGAATTTGATGACTTTTAATGTCATTGTTAATTAATTAAAACATGGACAATTTTGCAATTGCACGTGCATGGCACACATAATTTTTTATTGCAGTGTTCTTTACATAAATTAAGATTATTGGAAATCAAAATTTGTACAATTTTTTATTCCCAATAATCTAAATTTATGTAAAGGACAGCAGTCACCAGTATCTCAACGATCAAATAACAGGTGCCCCCCCCCCCCCTCCTTCCTCGCCCATAGAACAAATGTCCACATGGCCGTCCTCGGGCAGAAAAACGTGGTTATGAATATATTTGGAAACACCCTTGCACAAATCACAATTAAGTACAGAAATGTTATATTTTCTCACCTTTAATATAAGTATTACACATAAGTTTTGTTTCAGCACATACATGTGCACATACAATACACATACACCTAGTTAGAGAGTTTTCGATGATGGCTCTCAATTTTAAAATTTGTCTGTAATATAAGGTGGGTACATTTTATTCATGTTTTACTATCTAACATTTTTAAAGGCTTCTCACATTTCGCTTAAAGTTAGCGATATGCTGGATGAATAATAGAAGTGTCATCCAAGTCTTCAGATTACAGGGGAACATCCTCAAATTACCCAGGAAACCAACCGTGAAAGTGACATTCATACGCTGCCTTAATATCAGAATCAGTTTTTGTATTTATGGAAATATTCAAACAGTTCATTCAACTCAAACTTCAATATACTGGGACATTACAAGATCGTTCTGAAGCCCATTATTTTTTATATCGTGTGTGCGATTTTCTATAGCATTTGTAGTTTCAGTATCCCCATATAACTGTTCTCTAAAATCTACACTTCGTGTAGAGAGTAACCTTAACATTATACCAGTATTTAAGGGGACTGACTGGTCATTGCCATTTTTAGACTGTATTAATCTCCTTTTGACGGAGAGCTTTGTACAGAGATATCAGAAACTATTCATATTTTAAATGACCTAAAAAATAAGTACTATTCTTTACTGAAACAGATTAAAGATTAAAAAGTCATATCTAAAATTCTGAGGTAGATCGGATGGGTAAACTGTTGACCATCTAATCTCCTTAATGCATCCTTTAAGCACTTGCAGTGATATAATCATAAAAGTGACCAATGGGGAATATCATAAAAAAGTGATCAACTCGAACGTTTTAAAGCATCGTCATTTACTGTTGGACATACTATTAAATTTACATTTATATAAGAGAGGAAAGTTTATATTTATACATAGTAATATAAAAAAAATGGTCTAATTAATATTCATTATCCACTGTTTTATCACTGATCAATGCTAACATATACTGTTAATTATACAGGGAGGGCGATAAATTCAAACCATGACTTGGAGGCTGGACCAAATAGTGTTCCTGGCCGTGGTCGTCATGGCGGCGATCACGCTTTGTGATAAGAGTGTGTTCGACTGGGTTCCGAAAGATAACTACGGTAAACTCAACGGGCTGATGACCGCCATAAAGAAATCAAAGGACTGCAAGGCCAAAACCCAACAATCCATGACTCTGCCCAAAGACAGCGTCTCACAGATTCCTCGAGCCAATCAGCTGCTAAACAAAATCTGGTACGCAAACAGGACTGCTCTTGTTCATATGCACAACATGGCACTGAATCGAGCTTATTTCTTTAGTTATATATTTCAAAAGTTGAACAAATCTCAGTCGGACTTTCAATACCAGCCAGGCTGGTTTTATATTTACGTGTCCACTACCGCCGACGTTAACGCTAACAAGGGCATTTTCAACGGCTCTGCTGTTATGTTCGACAACCACGCACACTACCCAAACTGGATGACGAACCTTGACTTTAACAAAACGCTCCCCTTGTTCGGCGTTAACTCCTTCCGGTTTGACGATACATTCGATATGGGAGTTATACTTCGTGAACCCACAGGAAGAACAACATTAGTACAAGATATTGGTGCTATCGGAAATTATACGCACAAAGGATATAAGATGGCACCTTGGTATGATTTTTGGCTGCCAGATAATGAACCTACACTAGATTCAGTCCAAAAGTTTACCTATGCGTGGAACGTGAAGTACGCCAATGGTACCGGTCGCTGGCTTCACGACGAGTTTCAGACCACGCCGTTCTTTGGCCCGAACTCTCCGGGTATAGGGGACACTGATGACAAATACATGCCTGTTCGCTTTACGGACACTTACTATGACTGTAAAATGTCCAACAAATGGATTGTGAGCGCCGTGGCACCTATTGTGGACTTTATGCCGCGATATTCTAACTGGACCCATCTAAGGAGACCAAGGTAGGACTCTATCTCTTTCTTAGTCACAGCTACTGGTAATTACAACATTTTACTCAAGGGGAATGCAACCACATAATTATGTTCCTCTATCAAAAGATGATTTGGGTGACACACGGTTGTAAAAACTAGCTTGGCTGACTTTACAGGTTTGTCGGTGTGACGGTGATGGACATCTCTTTCCGTAAGGTTGATTTCAACGCTTGCCCGGTCAGTGTTGGAAACCCTGGCCCAAGCTTCTTGTCTGGAGTTAGTAAATGCAAAACTAAGACCACGCAAGTAAGTTTCATGACTAAAAAAGAGCTTTGATCATTTATACTGCACGTTGTATAAACGATATTTCAATTGAATACGTTAATCCATGGTAGAGAAAACAAACATATATATCATTTCTAACTATGTTTACCTAAGAAATTATATGCAAGTTAGTCACTTCGTGCGAGTATGACATTGAATAATTTCTCCTGTGTATTTAGTGTAATCCATACCTTACCTGGAAATTTCTACGCTCACAGTATTACCATCTCACGTGTATCTAAATAAATGCATCCATACTCTTGTGTTTCTGTCGCAGTGTAAGCATGTTTCCGGGAAAGGCTTCAAGCGAGGGGGATATGTCTGCATTTGTAACTCCGGCTACAGTTACCCCCCAAGGGTTGGTCCTCCTTGGAAAGGTGGAGATTATGAGAAAGCGACTGAATTCGAAATCAAGGTCGGCTACAACTGCAGACCAACTGGATGTAAGTAATAAACCTTGACTGTACTCTTTGTTCGTAGAGGAATGTTTATACCCTTGTCGCAAATCATACGGAATGACTGTGTGATCTAAATCAGCTCACATATTTATTTATCGTTGATCTATTCCACCCTAATAATTTAAATTAATATTCCATATTTGAGCAGCGATTGACTATATCTTTTATGTACTTATATTATGTTTTCTAGTTCTTCGTGTATTGCCCGTTGTTGACACGAGTTCCATCAAGGTAAACGTGGAGGGTGATTCCGGATCCGATATATTCCTGACCGACCCCTACACCGGACGCCAGCTCAGATCCATCAATGAGAGCGTGGTAAGCGGACCCACCAATAAAAAACCCAGCCAAAAACCGGTCAAGACAGCGAAAAGAAAGCCAGTCAAGAAAGACTATATTGACCAGGAATTCAGCAATAAACAAAAACCGCTAAAGAAGAAGAAGAAGAGGAGGAAGCGAGAAGCACAGTTTGATCAAATTAGTTTTGACAGAATGCAGTCCATCTTTCGAAAAATTAAGAATATTAACAAAGAAAACTGTAAAACGTTTTCCAACCGCGCCATGCTCCTACCCGGGGATGTGGGTTATGGCGTAGAGACCCAGTTCGACACCCAGGCTAGGTTCGCTCTCCGAATCTCTCACCTGCTGAGTAACTGGTACCAAAACGTCATTCCTGGCGAAAACTTTGGTTACCTGAAAGGAGGAAACAGAATACACCACGAGCTGATGTTTGGAGAGGTGCTCGCCAATGTGATGGCCGACTACAAGGTCTTGTCCAGTGGGGTTTACTTTGAACCACACGTGTTTGAGGACTGGGACGGGAAATCACGGGAGTATTTTGGTCCATTTGCTTATAAACGAGACAACAATGCGTTTGCTATTGATACAGCTGGATTCAAGTCCAGGTACACGGATGAAGATTGGTATATTAAGATTCGACAGAGATGGCAAACCAATACGGCGGGTCTTCTCAAGTACAGAATGAAGGCAAAGGTACGTATAGTGTTCCCAGAGAGGCAAATGGATGAGTAAGACACATTCACAGCCAATAGCATCTGATATATTCACTTCTACATATGTAAATATCACTTTGTTTGTTTGTTGAAATTTACAAACCTACATGTGGTCTAGTGCCAACAGCTTTGGTCTCTTTGCACCTGTCTACATATCGATACCAATACAGAACTTTTTGGCAGGTGCGTTCCGACATCAAAGGGTCAAGTTCCGTCAACTTTGAGTACTACCCAATGGGATACAAAGCGCCCAGTGTCACACACGGAGTGTGGAGTCAGCCTTACTTCCGGTGTGATGGCCGCGTGGACGCTTGGGTAATGACATATGCCGTGCCTTTCATTGGGACTGATCGCTTGAGAACGAAACTTCAATTTAAGTAAGTTTTCATTGAATGTGTGGAAGATATTGGCGATTTTTCTGATCTAGAAAGTGATTTGAATTGATCGTATATTTGCTGTGTTTAGTGAGGCTTTATCTTGAATGTTGTCCATTGTAGGGGCGTGGTTACGGTAGACGTGCCATTGCAAGAACTAGAGATAAATCAGTGTTACCAGTCCTACAGCATCCAGAACGCCTTCAAAAACACCGCTAGGTGTCACTATCCGTCACAAACAGTAAGTTCCGCCTCAACAATAAGTCATCCTTAAGTCGTACACAAAACTTGCAATATGTATGAAGGTATTCTAGGATTATACATGTACCTTAAGTTATAGCTTCTAAGCCAGGGACATGTATAACACAAAGTATAAGCAAAGTTTAGCATTAAAGGAATCAGTAAATCCTTATAAGTACATGTATATTTTCAATATATGATTTACTATAAAATATGCCCCAATAGTTGACAAGAACGAGTCATAGGGTAGTTAGAAATTCATTCCGAAAGCAAAAATTTCTAACTACTGACACAATAAAAGTAAAAAAAATCTACACAAATAAATGATAAACAGATGTTTACAAATTGTATTGATGGCGAAATAAGTTAGAAATACAGATGATAAGTCAAGTGAGTGTAATATCAACAATATCAACACAACTGTATTTTAAATTCTGACTTATTCCGCTGTAACTTAATAGCCAGTCCAAACTGTTCGTGTGGCTTATCAGAAGATGCATACCATTTGTTTTTTGTCTGTAAGAAGTATACAAGAGCTCGGAATTCTCTAATGAATAAGCTATTGACATTAAGTTACGTACACATTATAGATGCACATTTATTATTATGGGGGGATGACTCGTTGACAAATATACAAAACACTGAAATTTTCAAGACAGTACAAATTTTTTTGAGTGAATGTGGTCGTTTTTCAAAAAATGTTTGAATTTATAAGGTGATATTATATATGCAGTAGATTGTTTATTCATGTATATTTATGTGTATTCAATATATTCAATATTTCAATATATTCAATGTATGGCAATATTTATAAAATTTCATTACTAGGAGAGGACTATCTAAGTTTTAGAACTTGTGTCTTATCCTTTTGATTTATTCAATAAAATATGTTCAATTCAATTCAATGACTTAACATACAGGAAGTAAAGCACAATGTAAGCCAAAGGTCAAACATACAAGAAATTAAAAAAAAAGTAGATTATAATTATTACAAAATAAAAGTTAGAAAATTAAATATTCTGACGATTACTTGCTAAACACAGTACTAGTATACCCGCCAAAGCCTGCTTTATTTATTAAACAGAGGGCCCCGTAAGAAATTCCGGCATCTAAGTATACAACAGCTATTTAGATACACATACCATCAAATGAATTTATCATCGTTTTGATTCAATGTACATTCAGCTTTCTATGTCTTTTAGGGTATGATTGTAACCATGATCTTAAGAGGGCTGGATGCTTACTGCCATTTTAAACTATAGGATATTCTCATCGAAAAGAAACTGTATAAAGATATTGGGAAACATTCAAATTTTAAAGTTAAAATACTATAGTACATGTATTTGGACATTTTCATTTACTAAATATTACTTTAAAATAGCTTTAAAAAATCATATCTCAACAATAATAAGGTATATTTGATGGTTAATTTGTTGACCACGAAGCTTCCTTAACGTGTACTGTAGTGTCTGGGTACAAACTTATGGAAATTCTGCTCTACTGCCATTACACTGTATGAACTTCTAGATAGCACTATATACAAACTACAAAGAAATGTTTAATTGCACTCGGTTTAAAATATCCTTAGTGTAGGGGCATCAGCCCCGGTCAGAAGTCCGACACAGCGGGAGTTATCTCTATCACATATGTAGGTCACGGTCATCAAAATCGGATAGGTCGTCTAATAAAGCCTTCAGTCGTGTTAGCTTCAGGAGTCATCAATGTCTAGAGGGCCATCATCAGCTAGGCTACAAAGGTTAACGGACAAGTGTGAGGGGTCATTGGGGTGGGGTCCAGTCTTGAAGAGATACTTGCGACCAGTTTGATCTGGACATTATTACCCGATATTAGTCTCAATTGTGTTGATCTATCCAATGCTGAGCGTCTGTTGATGATATACCGCGTGACACTTAATGTGACCCGGATTTAGCCTTGATTTTTGCCTTAAGTACCACAAATTGCCTTGTTGGATGATTCTCTTCTTGTGCGCAGGACGAGGCAGCTAGGCTTCTCTATCTCTATTTAAGGTCGGGCAATGCAGCAATACAAAACGGACGTTGAAATCAAATGAAACAGGGACGACGCACCGTATAGTTTTCAAAAAAAGAGAGTCTGATTAAAACAAAATCAGTTCAAGTTTATTTATTTTTATGAAATAAATGTATTTCAGTTTAGTAGAAAAATGCAAGACATTTCATTTTTTGTAGAAACCGTCTATAAACGTAACCTTTTCGATGTAGGAAATGGCAATATTGTTCATCCACAATACTCCGGTATCATGAAAAGTATTTCAGAAAGTTGATTCATGCTACTTAGTTAATTGCTTAAATACAAGATTCAGTCATTCTTTATATTTTGCTATGGTCAAACAGCTTTGTCAAATCTGGAAAATACATCAGAAAATCATCAACACTGCTTTTCCCATATGATTTTGATAGAAAAGTATATTCAAACACACTTTTCGTCGATTAGTTCTTGAAGAATTGTATAGAATAATATGGCCTTGGTTTTCCGTCAATCAAAAGGTAACACAACAGGTAGCCCTTTCTACGTACAAATGTATACCAGCTTGTATACCCATATATCATTTTATTAATATGTTCTTTTTTATTCAGTGTTCTCCCATCGCCGGATACAAGTTCTCCAGGGGTGCCTACAAGTGCGCGTGTCGCCAAGGTTACGAGTACCCGTTCAGAGACGGACGGAACTTCTTCCAGGGCTCACTGGTAGACATCGAATACGAAAAGAAAATGGCCGGCCTCTTTAATCTGTAAGAATTGTTAGATAAGACTATCCTGTCAAATATTAGTTTACATTTTAATATTGACATATCAAATTTAAAATTATATCATAACGGGTAATGAAGAACCCAAACATTTTAACAAACTGTCAGAGTTGCACTTTTGATTAAATAAAGGCGTAAAGTTGCGAAATCCAAATTTGACAAGAAATATAACTGCTTAAATCATTGCAACGTTTTTGTGGTATATTTTAGGTTTGACTCAGTAAAATGCCGAACGCAAGGCGTCTCCATGGTGATATGCAATACTCTTACACTGGTTGCCATGACACTCGTCGCCTTCCTTAGCAAAAACCTCTGAGCTCATCTGCCAAATATCATCGTCTTATCATCTAGCGATCCCCGGATTGTTACGTCATCACCACCTGATACTCAAGAATGTTAATTAATTGCTTGAACGTGTGTTATTGTCTGAATGTGTATGAAAAAATTGGTGAAATCCCGACCGTTTTAAAACGGTCTTGTAAATGAATACATGCATAATGGTAGGCGTAATAGTGTAGATGTCACTAGATGTCACTAGATGTCACCACAAAATATTGTACTTTACATTGTTTTTACAACGAAGATTCTTAGCAGATAAAGTAATTTTTTAATCAATATTTCAAATGAAATCCATTTTTGAATAACGATATTTTATGATTTTTTTGCACCAGCAATTACGTTTTGTTACATGAAATATCTATTGCTGGACAAGCTCTGTGGATGAAATCCATAACTTAAGTTTTTGTTACAAGAAATCCATTTCAAAATGTTGTTTATATAACAATGTTATATATTTGTATCTTTATACTTATGCAATAAACAGTTATATATTTACTCTGTACAATCATTCAGTTACTTATTTTAATTATTCAACGGTGTCCTATAAAACAAGAAAGTCAACTAAGAGAAATGATGGTTACATTCTTTTTTATAACGATTCAAAAATTTCCTCCTATGTTGTCACACAGAACCCATTTTCAGCAATGATTTAAGGAACAATGTACAACAACATGATATCCGGATATATTTAAACATTATACAATCTTATATTTACATTCAGTGTATATTTCGCCGTATGTTTGCATTGGAAATCTGCGACGTTCAATTTTCTATGAATACACTTTGATAATTCATGCGCCATGTGAACAAATATATACGTCTTCACGTGTTTTGAGTGTATTTATTTTTGTAATATTAAATGAAACGTTCAATCTTACATAACCAATTTGATATGTTCTTTTGAAAAATAATCATTAATTATATAAATTATATATACTCCTTCATAACAAAAAAATTTTCTCTACAAAGTTTCTGGCACTATATTTTTAGTCGCGGAAGCGAACTAAATAACATGTTAATATGGCTGTTCCATGTATGTTTCATATCCCTGACTAAGAGCGTATATAATGGCTTTACAGCGACAATACACATATTTTTCATAGAAATAGACATCAGTATGAAAATATAAATATAAGCATTGAATGCTTATTTTTGTATGTCGTCGGTCCTGTACGTAACACACCAAGCTGTGCAGACAAATTATCATACCGCGCTAACGCGCGGTAATCAATTTACCGCTTGGTGTGTTACAGGACCGACGACATCCAAAAATAAGCATTCAATGCTTAAATGGAGAGAATTATTTTTACAGATAATTTTCCACGGGCGAAAATTGATGGTCTCGCATCCATTTTTGTCCGTTCTCTTTCGAATCTCGGACACTTCTCATACACAAACAGTAGGATTAAGATATGATAAAGATAGTGTATTCTGAGCTATATATGTCTACAATATAGATAAGAAATTACGAAGATGGTTTAGTGGAACTTCCAATATGATTTGTAAGTAAAATTCGCATATTTTATCATAGAATGCACAGTTCAACTTGATGTTACACTACCACACGTAACACTTATCAATCAGGGAGCACGTCTGACGGGGTTTGAATTCTTTGATTTTCCATGCAGATTGAGCTTAAGGTGCTATGGGACACCTGCCAATATTAATTTGGATAAAAGTACACTATCATCAAAATACTTTCACCAGTTCAGAATTTTCAAATTTTACAATATTCGACCAAGAAAAATGTTTTTAAAAAATTTGGAAAGGTAAAAATGATAAAAGCCCCAACGGGATTCGAACTCGTGACTTATCGATTTGTTGTTAACGCTCGAACCCAGCTCTGTACATGAATGCTAAGTCAGAAATGCAATAAAGAATCAACAATTGTTCAAATCACTGAGAACATATATCTCAAATACTATTAACAGAAGTGTATCTAAGGGAATCTTTCTAAACTCACCTAATGTCGATTCTATAGTGTAGGTAAAGGAAAATCATTGATGAGATATCATATTTACAGTGCATTGTTCACATGCACTTGTTTCTGCGATGAAGTTTACCTCACAGTATAATAATTACACAAGGTATCTAACTCCAAATAAGTAGAGTACTATCGAACTCCGTGTGTACCAGTACGTAGGATTTAATCTGGATGCAATTTCGCGCGTAGCCTAACAGTTTCTTTACATATTAAGTATTTTGTTAGTGAGAAAGTAATTTCTGGGACTTCTTTAGATAACTCTCACCTATATAATCGCTAGCAATATTCAATTTTAGCAGTCTCAACAAGCATGTACAATTGACTTTCAAAATGGAGCACCAGATAAAAAGGAGCGGGACCATTGTTGGTTAATTTTTCTTTAGTATATATAATAGAAAAGGGTATGTTTCTTCAAAACCGTAGAATAGCCACCCTCCCTTTGTTGTTACCTGCCTATTAAGTACTCCCGCTAATAAATCCTCTGCATATACTGTATTTCAACAGCTATTTCCCAAAGTTGATGGCTTTCTATATAAATTTATAAGAAAGATTTCCTAGCTGACGACAAGCTTATGATTGTTTACAATTATTTTGTATTTTGACAAACTACATGTGTACATGTACATTATTCTCCAGCAGATGTCATCAGTGGTGTGGTTGTGTGGTTGGTAATGGTGAATAGTATGGATGCCCTCTCAGTGAGTATGTATTGCAAACAGATGGTTCTTGTTTTCTTTACAAAATGCTATGGTGGCGTTGACAATGATTTTTTTAATATTTAGTTCTAATAATTGTTTTCTTTCATTAAAGCAATATGAGCTGCAACTTTTATTGTGCAATTTTGAATTACTATTAAGACGAAGGGAGTATTATGCGGAGACTGATATCTAAATTTACCCCTCCCCCAATGACACCTATAATCGTCGCCTTTGACTCAGTAACATGCCCCTTTATCTAATTCAGGTTAGAAATGCATGTCTGTCAGACGTTTGATAAGGTAAGGCATTTGCTAAACGAGAACTCCATTAAATCTAAATTAATTAAATGAATGTTCCATTAAATAATTGATTAAATGTATTTGTTAATTTTCTTTTTAATGCTAAGTGTATCGAATTCCGTTTGAGCACACTGAGATAGACAAGACGTACATGTATTATATGGGCACCAATTTGGGGGATTTCTAATCAAAAGAAATCGCTCCTCGGGTCCTCTCCCCTTATTTGAAAAAAAATTGGATCCGCGCCTGCATGATAAGCCTAGTTCATAGAAAATAAACGTCCTGTAATTCATCTATACGACGGCGTTTAAGTGCCATTTTAAATCAGCGGCAAAAAATAAATGAAATCGTTTTTTAAAATTTAGAAATTCGGTTGTACGATTTTTAAAATCGTTTGTACGAATAAGAAAATCGTTTGAACGATTTAGAAATTCCTTTGTATATACCATAAAGAAATTTGTTCGTACGATTTTTTAAAATCGTTTGAACCGATTTAGAAAATCGTTTGTATGATTTTGAAATTCTTTTGCTCAATTTAAAAAAAGAAATTCATTAGTATGATTTTTTTTTTACAAGTGGAACCTATATAAATGATAGTATAGAGTTTATGATATATAAGTTCTTCGATGGTGAACAACAGAGAGTTAGTAATCCAACAGTATTTTAATTTAGGGCTTGGCCATGCTTTCAGTACTAGCGTATGGTTATTGTATCATTTTAAGTGATAAAATGTGAAATGAATAACATCGAAAAAGGGGCGTTTGCGAAAGAAAAACAAATCTGTATTTAATCTCAGAAGACACGTAGAGTATGACATATTTTGTCCTGAAATAACTCCAAAGACTGATAGATAAGCGATGTCCCGTGTCCATTCGAATGCTATGAAAAAGCATAAATTATAAAAGTTTCATGCGTATAATTATATTTCTAACGCATGTAGAAATTAGTGTAAGGTATGGGTTGATGAGAACTATTATCTTTAGTTTACATGAATGTACGTACAAGTTCCCGTTACAAATATTAAAAGCGGTTTATGTTAAATCATTAAAGAAGCCCATGACAATGTGGTTTGACGGCAACTCTGTATAGGAGATCGAATGGAAAATTATAGAATGCAAATGGAAAATTATAGAATACAAACAGAAAATTTTACAATAAAAATGAAAAGTTATGCAATACAGATTGAAAAGATCGAATATTGCAACGTTTGAGATGCCATAAGTATCATTGTTTCTTTTTTCTTATCTTAGCAAGTTTTGGTAAGATGTTAAGGGAATTGAAAAGTCTCGACATCTCAAAATATTTACATTTACCGAGTATGATTCCCTGTATTTGTTACGGAAACTTATTGTTAAATTATAGCTCTATAGAAACTGACAGGACTAAAGTCTACACGCCCCGTTTATCGATTGGTCGAAACCTACAGCGACCTAAGAAAAATCACGTGATGACGTCGGACTCAAATTCTCATAGGAGACGATTTGGCTGTTTCTTTTAGCTCGCGAAGTGATGTACATTAACAGTAATTTAGTTGATATAACTTACTTTGACTATCAATTCATCAATTTGTTAAAAGAAAGATGAAAATAAACAATAAAATGCTTTATTTTATGATTCATGCGGGTTATGAAGGTAGCGATCATTGCAGAAAAAAAAAATACATAGCCCAATCAACAAAATATCTATATTCTTCTTGTTTCATCGTTGATGCGCTGATAAAGCACAGGTAAAAATCCCGATAAAATCTTTGATTGAAAGCAGACTAAAATTGCTACCCCAACACAAATCACACCTATTGTTCTATACCCAATTTTCAAATGTGTGCAAAGCGGGAACACACAAGATTCGATCCTTATTCCTTATACAAAACACAGCAAGACCAGTGAAGTTTTGTTACATACACGTGTACATTGCATGTTACAGTAAATGGAAGAAATGGACTGTCTTGTGTGTTCAACATGATCATAATAGCACATACTCCATCAAAAATTATAAAAAGGTTAAATATATGCTGGCTTATTCATTTAGCATTTCTTTTAAATGAAGTTAGAGCATAAACGTGTTGTGTTACGTGCATAAGTCTAGTACATTTATAAATAACTAATGGGGACACGACGCGATTGATTTCACTCGAATGATATATAGAATTTGTCGGAAAACAATCGTTCGTACAACTGTGGTTATAATCAAAATTTTGACCATGGAAAAAGTGCGCCCCATATAGCTTCCCCAAAATTACTGTGATATATACCACTCCCTCTCCCCTGATATTACTTTTTAATATGCATCTATATTTGAAGTAATGTTGCACATTAATTGTGGATAAAGTAAGTCCGATTATTGCTTATGAGCTCAGTTGGTACGCCACATATTGCTAGTCGGTACACCGCCAATCGCTACTCGGTACACCGCCAATCGCTACTTGGTACACCACCAATCGCTACTTGGTACACCACCAATTAATCGCTACCTAGTACACCACCAACCGCTTCTCGGTACACCACCAATCGTTACTCGGTACACCTCCAATCGCTACTTGGTACTGCGCCAATCGCTACTCGATACACCACCAATTGCTACTCGGTACACCACCAATCGCTACTCGGTACATCAATAATCGGTACTCTGTACGCCACCTATCGTTACTTGGTGCACCACCAATCGTTACTCGGTACACCACCAATCGCTGCTCTGTACACCACCAATCGCTACTTGGCACACCACCAATCGCTACTCGGAACACCACCAATTGTATTCGGTATTCCACCGATCGCTACGCGGTATACCAGCAATCGCTACTCGGTACACAACCAATCGCTACTCGGGCTTTACCGACAAGCGGAAAACCAATAAAATAAAAATATAACGACCACATTATTGGAATCGTCCAATATTCTAAACTATGATATAATTTTGAAGATGTTATCAAATAAAATTACTCCACAAAAGGAATTTTCAAAATTTTGATTAGTGTCTACAGTAATTAATTGCACCTTGAATTTTACATTGAAGTCTATGGGCAATGTATGTTTTATAAAGATATTGTAAAAAGTAACCTGGAATTCATACAAATCTCTTGGTGATTGTATGCATAAACTTTCTTTTTATTAAAATATGAATTAAAATGACTCATTTACCGCAGATATTTTAACAAAATTGAAGTTTTGTTCTTTTCTTCAAGGGGAGATAACTCTTCAAAAGAGATTTAGGCTCTAAATGTCTGGCTTCTTATATGTTATCAGTCATGTAAATATGGTTCATTAAACTTTCTTTGTTATATAGCAATACATGTTTAACTAATGCAAAATGATTCTGAATTGTTCAATATCCCTTCATTATACATTGAATACCTTAAACAAGATCTTCCGTACTAAATTTCCGGAATTTTTCGTATCTGACTAGTCAGACTAGATATGAAAGTTTATTAGATCAGAGTTGTAGCTATTGTTGCTTGGGTGATAGATGTGAGCATATATATAAAGAGGACAAAAAAAATAAAACAAGTAAGGTAGATGGGTTTTGTTTGCATAAAATCAAGTGAGTAAATTCGTATGTACATGTAGTTGCTTTGACATTTGCATTCATCCACATTTTTCTCTGTTATTTGAAAACTGAAAAAATGTTTCCATTACACATGACATTTTGGATAGCTATAATTGTAGCTATCATTTTAACTATGTCTTCAAATTAGCTTAGAGGTGTAATTTTCTTAAGCTTTGCAAATTGTGATCTATAAGATGAAACCGTAAAATAATGTTATTTGACAAAATATATGGAACTTTTCTTTACCAAATACATGTAATAGTTTAAAGATAACTGAAAAATATATGTTTTCTATTTAGGTACATGTAGGTCTTATGGGTAATTGACCACCCCACTTCCTTAATATTATAGAATTATATTTGAATTTAAGAACGTTGGCCCTACGTGTTTCCAGTGTGATCGCGAGGCGCTCCCCACCACCTGTTCAAAGGTCGTCACGTGTGGTCTACATGAGGTAGTTTAAACAAAGGAAATATAATCAATACAAAATGATTTTAACCTAACTTGATTTCAACCTGACATTGTATTTTTGTAATAAATTATTGTCCGCTAATGAAAAAGAAAAACTAATTATCTTTGGGTGTTGGTATCTTTTTAATTTCTGTATTGTTTAATTATCGCTTTTTAAGATTGAAAAACAATGTTTTTATTCGTCCAATCTGCATTAGCATTGTTCTTTTTTTTAAGGTATGTGCGGTTGAAAAGGGGATGGATCTCTTGGATAATGTTGTTTTCTGGTCAGGTTGTAAGTCCAAAATGGTGAGGCCACCTCAATCCAATTGTCTGTATTTAAAATCAAAAAGAAGATTTTCACAAATCGGACAATTTCATTGAACCATACATGCAATTTCACCTTTTTGTAGGAATGCAGTGTGAAGAGGAAGAGAAGTTCGCCTGCTGACGTCAGAGTCACGTGCTCCGAGTGTTGTGATGGGAACTTTTGCAATGCGAACGGATGTGGTTATCCCGGTAACCTTTTTTAAAAACTGTAATACACCACACAATGTAACTCTTACAAACAAGTTATGAAGATCAATTATTCAAACTACATTTGTAGGTTTTCCTGCTGATGGGAATAACCTTTGCTTTAACTGCTTTAATATGAAATCGCCATCCAACTGCTCTCATGTTGCAACATGCCAAAAAGATGAGGTAAAACCAGCAGCCAGCAATAATCATGTTTATTTTTATCTTGATATTAGAAACAAATATATTCGTTAAAAATCCATCAGATACTAAAGTCTTTCGGAACACATAATCAACTTACGTCTTCAAATTTTGTGTTATAAATTATATCATACCTGGTTTTGGTCTCCGTTTGCAATAGATATGACATTTGCAACTATCTTTGCATCCACAAATGTTATAAGAAATTTATTTTATTTAGTTCAAGTTTTAAATATTTAACACGTAACTATGTTGAATGGAAAACTTACTTAAAGTACATTAATGAGATATTTTTTTTGGGAGGGGGGGGGGGGGGTTATAATACCAAGAGAGTATCATTTTGTCCGCGTATGAATATGCACATACATTGAACATTTTACTGTCCTCAAATGCATCATTCATAGTAAGTGTTCGGTGCATTTAGATGCAGCGTGTATGCAAGTACCTATTATTACGATTGATATTCACATGGTTGATTATACATTTGAGGATACTCATCATGATAAATCGAAACTTTTAGCAACAATAAAATCCATTAATACTCGCTTTTATGACTTATAACTCAAAATAGAAACTAAATTAGCCCTTCTTTCCATGTAACGTACTGATCGACAATTGCGTGTGTACTGTACTTGCTCTATATGAACAGATTAACAAAGATTCCAAGATAGATATAAATATAAACAATAAAATGTTTTCTTACGTACATGGTTCATGCAGTAATGAAGGTGGTGATATATCATTGCGGATTATTTTTTGTGCGCCGTAAATTGCAGTGGTTTTGTTTGTTTTTTTTTTGTTTTTTGTTATTTTTTTTTTTACTATGGGAGGTCGTCCATCCGATTTTTTTCAGGCCGGGAGCTACAGACCTGCAGCTATATCTTTGTCTGATTGGATAATTTATTTTTTCTACAATAACCAGCTTATTCAGTTTATTCAATGTGTGTTTATTACAGAATACCCGCGCCTGGTTCACTTCGTAAACATGGGATTAAATAGCGCAAATCTAAAAACAAAACGGAATAAATTTCTAGATGAAGAATTATTTTTTCCATCAATGGTGACGTGTATTCTTATCAATTTGTCCGCGGGAGGCTGACGTTTCTCTGAATACATGTAGACAAATTAATCGTACAGGGAATTAAATCGTAAGAGATTGAATTATCAACAGAATGTCTTTGAATGGCATACCGTACATCACAGTCTGTTATTCGACTTGTTGGTGTTCTTTCCCTCACCCTGTCTGTCGCCGACTAAGATTGAGAGGTGTTTATTGGTATTGCTTGATATTTGTTGTAGGTCTGTTACTTTGAAGAATCACGGCAAGCTGAGGGCGTCGCTTACCACTCAGGGTGTAGATCACTACCGGTAATGTTTTCTTATCATCTACTGTGCATGTACGCCGTACTTTTATTAGTACTTAATTGACTACGCCGCACTTTTATTAGTACTTAATCGACTACGTCATTGTTTAATAGTTTTCATTTTAATACGCCAAAATTGTTTAGTACTCAATTGACGATACCGTAGATTACTGGGCACTGTCTTCGTTTAACCAGGCCGTTATATATTAATTGTTTTTCTCAATTTACCATGCGATACTTTAATATGTACTCTATTGATTTACTTATGATAAATTGACCGCGCCATATTTAAAAAAAACAGCCCAGCATCGCTTGCTAGTACTATGGATTAGTTAACTAAATCATGCATATTCCTAATATTTAGTACAATGTATTTACTATACACCTTAACGGGGGTCCTGACTTTGACTTAGATATATTGAGCAATTCAGTTGCAACTTGCTTTTCTATTGCTAAATTTGCGCGCGTGTGTATAAGTTTTTGGTATATAAAGTTGTAGCACTCTATTCGACTAAAAAATATCTATTGGCCTTTTTAAAAAACTTAACTTTATTTATTTTACAACGATTGATAAACAAGTTCTACAACTTATATCAATATACGGATGTGAGCGCGAGGGGGTCATTAATTAATGTGGGAAGAAGCCGGAGTACCCGGAGAGAACCCACGTGTCCAAGCGGGCGACCGTCATACCCTATCACATACATCCACTGTCGATCACGGGGATCGAACTCGGGTCGCAGCGGTGAAAAGCGAGTGCATTGTCCACTACGCTACTTGGACGCCTTTTTAGCATGCTAAACACAAAATTGAAAACATCCCTAAAGAACATTGAATTAGACAATATTATTCGCATAAACACGACCATACTAACAAGTACTTCATTATAATGTACTATCTATGGTATTGTGAAAAAGGATGACAAAAAGTAATGTGTCGTATTTACAAGGCTATAGTCTGGCAAAAAGAGTTTGTTTTCGGGGGGGGGGGGGGGGGGGTACGGAAATAAACAGCATATTTTATACTTTACACAACCTAGACCGCGTATTCTTGTGAATTATGGGTAGTGGTCAATAAATCCTTACTTTCTTACTTACTTACTTACTTACTTAGTCCTCTTCTTGCTGGTTAGCATATGAGGCCGTTACCAGGGATCTCCATGTTGATCTGTCCTGTGTCCATCTCTGAACATGTCCCCATGTCCAGTTATTCTCCTTCATTTCCTTATCCACTGATCTTCTCCAGGTCTCTTTTGGTCTTCCTCTCTTTCTCTTTCCAGTTGGTGTCCACCTCATTGCAACCCTTGGGATGGAAGTTGGGTGCATTCTACAAACATGTCCAATCCACTGCCACTTTCTTTTACTTAGAACCTGGGAAAGAGGAATGGTGTTAGTTCTCGTATATAACTCTTCATTGGAGATGGTGTTCGGCCAGAAGATGCGCAGTAATCTGCGAAGACATCGGGTCTGGAAGGTGTCAATCTTGTTAGAGATAGTTTTCATCACTTTCCAAGATTCAGCACCAAATAGGGTGACCCCAAGCACATTACTCTTGAAGATCCTGATTTTGGTGTTTGTGCTAATCTTAGATGATCGATCTCAAGATGTTTAGCAGTGCAGCGTATGCTCCTGTGGCCCTAGAAATTCGATCCAGGACATTAGCCATCGAGTCCCCATCTGTAGTGATTTTGCTTCCTAGATACACAAAATCTGGGACCTCTTCAATATTTGTACCTCCTAATGTGGGGGGGGGGGGGGGGGTTGGGGGGGTTGGGAGAGCATCCCTGTTTCACACCATCAATAAATTCGTCCAGTATTAAATGGAAAATTAAATGGAAATTTTATTCTTTTTAAACAGACTATGATTTGTAACTTAATCAATGTATGATTCTATCGAATTTGACTGGGATACTTTAAATTCAGAGCAAAAAACTTCATTTTAAGTGATCAAGGCATTCTAGACTATTGGTCTGCCGGTGCATGCAGCATGGTGTTGTATTGTAATAACCAACAACCATACGGTTCATAGGTTTAGCGAATATACATGAATAAATACAATTAATGAAAAATTATTGTAATAGTAAGTATGATAATGGATAGGATAAATCGGGATAATCTAAAAAATACAAAGATATTTACACAGTTACATTAACTTTGTTAATGGTAAACGGTATTACAGAGAATTGCAGTTCATACTGCCATCATCAATATTAAAAAAGTTACAAACCAATTTTGTTTGCATTTTAAAAATTCTTTTTCACGTTTCAAAATTTTAATTGGAGCATTTACGCTTATGAGACAGTTGTCAAAAAGGGAATAAAGAGCGAGGCATATTACACGAAGACGTGCGTCATCGCTGCATGGATAAACATGGCATAACCTTTGAATTACCCAGAAACTCTCGTCATTTAATAAACAAGGAATACGAGCATTTGTTTGGCTTCAGTCTTGTTGCTGTTGGTGTCATTTATCACGTCAAAAACAAAACTTGAACTATATGCATGTATAAATGTTAATTTTGTAAAATAAAAAGTAATAGGACACCCTTAATTAAGCATTGTTTGTTTGCCCTCTTTTGACCATCTGACGAGGTAACCTCATTGTTACTTTTGCGAACACTGAACAGTTTACATTATTAATATTTTTTTATTTATCAAATACCAGTCAATACATGTACATATATAAGCCGTTCTATTTTCTATCATGTATTCAATTTTTATCAAACTTTTACCCAAAAAAATGTATTAACATCAACCGCCTACTGGCTGAGAGGTGAATATTCAAATTACACTGCATTTTTATAATTTTATAGTTACACTTATTTTTTCAAATACACATTTGATAATTTATTATATTTCTTTCTTACACTTCATATTGTCAGAGCTAGTTGTAACAAGCTGCCTTACAATCAAGCTCTGCTTTACAATGTAATTTTCTTAATTTTCTTTTTTCATCTTTGTGGTCATAGAAAACGCCTTTGTACATTTATGTTCTGTTTATGTCTCGTTGATTAGGATTGTAAAGTTCAACAGACGTGCGGTGGTTGTTGCCTTGGTGATTTCTGTAATTCGGGATGCAGTCCCTATGACAACCTGCGGCCATTGTACCAGTACGTCACACTGACGAACGCCCCCGGATACATGTGGATTACTATTCCGTATCACCAATAAACATCACATTGTTATTTTGATATTGTTATATATATTATTATCAACAAAATTTATTTCAACAATATCCTCAATATGAAGTTTAATGCAATATGAACTGCATACTATATTTCTAATAAAAAGACAGGTTGTTTTAACTATTTTTTTTACTATTGATAACAGCCTGCAAAATTTCTGTACTACGAATATACAGCTTTATAAAACACATTTTTTCTTTCAATATTATTTATGGGAGTTGAACCTTGATGAATAAAAATAAATAACAAATAAACTGAATAAAGTATCAATAGCCTTATAAAAAACTTTATTTCTCATTTAAGTACATTTAAGGGTCTTGTACATTTGAGGAACAAAATGTAAACATTTCTTGAACTGGCTTATTCTGTCAAAAACTGACCTAAACTATTGTCAAAAGATAAAAAAGCAATAAATATAAGGTTTTACATTTATAGGCAATTTACGCAAACAGCAAACAGGAACAGAACAATTCCTTTTTTCATCACTTAGAACTGCGCAGCTGCAGACTAAATCGAAGGTTTAACAATCTGAAAAGTTATAAAAGGGGGTCATTGGTGACCACTCTACAATCATTTGTTGAGAAAAAGGTTGAAGCTTGCCCATTTGAGTTGAAGCTTTGTCTCAAAATAGGGTGCCCTATTCTTAAAATGGTCGTTTGGCAGGAGATATATTTGTCTGTGCCTATGGAGGGACATTGAAGTTATATTTCCATTGAAAAATATAGGTATATTCTTTTATTTAAGACAATAATTTTTTTTCGACCCCTACCCCAATTCTGAAAAGAATTTTATTACTTTAATTTATACATATAGAACTGAAAAAACCCCATTTGGATTGTTATAGAAATGTCTGTCACCTTCAATACAGATTGTTTTGAATTGGCATTATTTTTTTCCATGAAAATACAACGTAAATGTGCCTCCATTGACACATGAGTTCTAAGTATAGACTGGATTTTTTCTTGTTTTAAAAATGAATCCAATGCCGACTGAAAATTGAGACAAAGTTACAACATAAATGTGCAAGATTCAAGTAGAGTGGACATCAATAACCATCTTTCATATTTTTTCATATATTTACATCTTCAATTTAAAGTCTGCAGCTGCGCAGTCCTAAGTGAATAACAATGGCATTGTCCTGTACTTGTGTAAGCAATTTGCGTACAAAACACGTAATACCTATTGTTCTGAATCCTTTGACAGCAGTCTCGGTCAGTTTTTGGCACAGACAAGTCGGTTTAAGAAATGTTTGCAATGTACATTTTGGTCCACGAGTACAAGATGGCCGGACATCCCCCTGAGGGAGGCCAGATGGTAAAAATCATCCATCAGTTATACCTCAACAGCTTAGATATGATATTTTAAGCCATAAATTGTCATCAAGTAAAGAAAAATTCAGAATACTTTAAAATTTGAATGCTTACTTATATATTCACATAGAGCTCTTCTTCACAAGGAGATTAATATAGTCTAACAATAGCCACAACCATCAAGCCCTCTTAATATATTTTGTTTCATATCAATTTTTTTCTTCTTGGTCTTTTCTTTAGCTTTTTTAATGGGAAGAAACAAAATTTATAAATTTTAACAGATAATTTATATATACAGCTTTATTAAAATGCATTTTTAATCAATATTGTTCATGATAGACTAGTTGAACATGGATAAAAATAACTGACAAACAGAATAGATAAACCTTTTAATAGTCTTTAAAAAATTTCTCTCATTTAATTGTACTTCTATTTTGTTCCATTTCACTTTTTTCTTCTTGGTCTTTCTCTTCAGTATCAAGTTTTATTTTCCACAAATTTTCAAAGATTAAGTCACTTAAATATGCATCTTTCCCGCGGAAAACTGAGTAACTTTTTCCATGCAGCAATATTTTGTTAAAGCCAGCAAGCACATCAGGTTGGAAGTCCTCTTCTTTGAAATGGATTGAATCAAAGCCCTGAATGCCTGACAGAGTCAAAGCTGTGAACATATCATGTTGAGGCTCATAGTAAATATAGAAGATTCTCTTGCTCATGCCTCTAATAACCCTGTAAAAGTCTAACATACTGACGACTGATAAAAGCAATCCCACAGAGACCTGAATAATCACACCGACAGGAAGGACGTAGGCCAAAACCCATGATATTGGCATTCCAAGCATAGGGATTCGTTTCCTGGTCTTTATGAATTGTAGAACATCTTTTCCGTAAGGATCAGCATACACAAGCCGCCCTAACTCGTCGTCAATAAACTTGACCTTGGCCATCAAGGCCGTGACCATCAAATGCTTCACCCGTGGGGAGAGTTTAGGGTCATTGACAATACTTAAGTGAAGCTGAGTCCTTTCGTCATGTTGAACGACTTTTTTCGGAGGTTTTTTGGGAGGGTCGTTGCAGAAGTACCTCGGGGAGCAAGTTGCTCTTAGTTTAGAGTCCAGAAGTTTTACTTGAATGCACGTACTGTGGCTCCTGAGATGTGTAGTTGAAGAGAATTCCAACATATGCCTGGGTAGGTGTTTTGATGCATTTCTGAACATGATTTTCATCTGAAATTACAAGATTAAAATGATGTTATTGTCCCATGCTGAGATGCAGTAAAACAATAGTGTAACACATTTAATAAACTTCAGCATCTGTAACTGTTAGCAATCCAATAATCAAGATAATTTTAGATTATGCTCTTCATGATTCTTTCAAAATCTCAAAATAATAACGTGCAGAACCCATTTAAATGAAAATACAAAAGTGTTCTATTCTCATTTTCAGAGGCACAATGCTTGAATTTCCTTGAAAATTATCAATCTGTTTGCATAATCTTCAAACGACACGTTTTCAGTTAAACAGTTCGATATTTCTAATACTTTATTAAACATGCTAATTTTAACAAATTATAGATAAAAACATAAACATATATCATACTGTTCCAGTGATCTTAGCATTATAAATGTCATAGGTTATTGCATATACATAGATTTGACATTAGTTGCAGGTCTGTAGCTCCCGGTCTGTAAACACTCGGATGGACGATCTGGGAGCTACAGTGCAACCCATTAAAAAAATTGTATATTTATTGTGCACAAAAACGTTTTGGATTAATTAACCTTATTTATACGCAAATTCTGTGGAAACAAATAGTACCATTAAATTCTTCATGCAATTTACTACTGATATCGTCCTTTACTCGCCTCTGACTTTCTCCGGAACACGCTACCGACCTCAGAAATTGAAGCATGTTAAATTTACATCGTGATCAGAGGTCGCCATTTTTACATGTAAACAAACTGCACCACTTCATTTTACAGGACTGGTGATGGTGCTTAAAAGACTATCATTTTGACAAAAATTGTGTAAATCCACAATAAAATGTAACAACTTTTGATAAACATGTTTTTCCTGTAGCAATACTGTTTTGGAGATTGATCACAATAATTTATTACAAAAATTACTCAATAAAAAATTTCGAATTTTTGCACTGTAAATATATACTCATTTGGGGGATGTAATCCCAAACAGAATATCGGAATAAGCTACTTTTTTAATTTATCATAATGATACACATGTACACACAGTAAATGGGTGTATATAATTTTTCACTGCGCTCGCTCAAAAGGTCTCACCGTAAAATATATTATCCCGTTTGGGCGATAGGTCTCAATCTGTTATCTCGTCATAAATTATGTTTCTAAAGTGGTGTTTGGAACGGGTCATACTAAAACACGCCTGCCGACGCCTGCCGGGGAAAACACGCCTGCCGAGAAAATCTAGACGCCTGCCGTTTACCTGACGGATTATTTTGATTTTTTCTTTGATATTTTATTTTATTTAACTAAATTATTGATCATAGAAATAAAAAGTTGACTTTATATTGATTATTTAGCTCAAAATTAGCAAAAATGTTCAATGTTGGTAAAGATAGATAACTCTTACGTAGAATTTTTACGCCTGCCGAGGAAATCTATACGCCTGCCGTTTAATTGATGGATTATGTTAATATTTTCTTTGATATTTTATTTCACTTATCTAAATAAATGATAATACAAATAAAAAGTTGACTTTATATTCATTAATTAACACAAAATTAATAAAAATCGGCTAAGAAGATAACTCTTACGCAGAACTCATACGCCCGCCGAGAAAATCTATACGCCTGCCGTTTATCTGATGGATTATTTTAATATTTTCTTTGATATTTTATTTCACTTAACTAAAAATATAATAATAGAAATAAAAAGTTGACTTTATATTCATTAATTAACACAAAATTAGTGAAAATCGGGTAAGTAGATAACTCGTACGCAGAATTCATACGCCCGCCGAGAAAAGTATACGCCTGCCGTTTGCCTGATGGATTATTAAAAAAAATATGTTATTATTTTATTTCACTGTACTAAAGAAATTAGCATATATAAAAAGGCGATTTTTTTTATTCATTTCTTTACGCAAAATTAGAAAAAAAATGCCCGAAGGACTTAAAAATAAAGGGAAAACTCTAACGCAGAATTCTTGCGACAGTCGATTTAAGATACACGCCTGCCATTTTATCTATGTCATTTTTATTTGTATGAACTAATTTATGAATTACTTCAGACGGCTATAGAGTTAAAATTTTGCCTTATAATTATTTTCAGAACTGTACTTATTGCTGTGATTAATTATCATATTACATGAATTCGGTTGATACTAGTTTGATATAATCCGTATATCATCCCTTTTAAGTTTGACCCAGTTTTTTTTAATTTAATAAAACATAATAATTTGATTATAATGCCTGTCAATGAAGCTTTTATGATAAATTATAATTCAGTGAAAGATTTATGAACAAGTCTATACGAAACACACAAGGAATATATATGTGCAGGCTTTTACGCTTGTCGAATACCTATATTAATGGATTATTTATTTTTTCGCTTTACGCAAAAATGGATGATCGTGGTTTTTCCAACAGTATTTCATTTAACTCAACCAAGTAAACGATTTAAGAAATAACAATTAGATTTTTAATAATATTAAAACGTAATAAGAATCATGCATGCATCCAGAATATTTTTTAGGGGGGATATTCAGGTTTGTCTGGGGGGAGGGGTTCAAAGCATATTTTTGGTAATTTTACCACGTAAATTTAAGAAATTAGATTTTTTCCAGGGTGGGTAGGGGGGGGGGGGGCGGAACTCCACCCACCCACCCCCCACCCCCGACCCCCGTCTAGATCAGCTCATTTTTCTTGAATGTCCAAGATACACTCAACTAAGAGATGAACTTTCTAAGCAACCTCATGACATTAATGTGCCCTTTCATATCAACTATATTCTTTATGGTAGTTCTGACTTTTTATGCAACTTTTAAAAATTGTAAAATATTTTCTTATGTTTAGAGTTATATCAGAGCTTCTAAGCGCTTTTGACTCTCTAAAGATACACTGCTTAAACTTATTTAGTTATTATCATAATATATTTAGCTATTTATAAGTACTCTTTTTTATTTATTGTTCTTTTCAAATGGGCTGGATCATAAAAACCCCATTCTAATGTTTGTATGTATGTGGGTATAAATGAGGTGGTGGGTTTGTAAATTTGTAAATTATTTATTATAACCACTGCTTGACCTTTTGTTTTGGAGAGGGGTGTACATAGGCTTAGCCTGTTGCCCAATCCTTTTGAATCGTCAAAATATCGTCGTAAAATATGTTTAAATTAGATCAGCTCATGAAAAGTATGCGAGTGAAAATCATCTACAAAGCCAAAGAAAAATTCTTATATCTACCCCAAAAAATTAATGAATGGTGACTGAAATAGATATTTGATGGAGGTTCATGAGTTATAGTAACATCTATTTGTTATTAAATTGTTATTGTCAGCAAGAACATTGATATTGAAGTATCCTAGTCTACGGCAGTTTACTGATCACGAGAGTCGATCTATAAAACTGTTCCACGATCTTTTGGTCTATAGACCAATCCTGTTTTAATTAATGTTTTTCTGAATACTGGATGAAAAATCGTGTTTCAAAAAGTGGTAACCAACAGGAATCGTGATATCAGTGGTTTCCTATATTTGGAAACCCTTATAATAAAAGAGAGGGCTTTGGAAACGTGTACATATATAGTTGTTTGCTAGTCAATTCTCAGCAAGGAGTCAACTGAAGCCGTTTTCTTGAGATTTCCAATATATTCCCTAAATTAATTCGGAAACTATGGAAAAATATATATGTAAAAAGGAACGTTTTACTTAAATGTTTTCGTCTTCTTATTTTATCGATATTTTGATAACTGCTAGAATCATACAAGCGTATATGTATACAAATATGTTTATCTATAAATATGCATCACTTTCTCTCTCCCTCTTTCTTTGTCTCCCCTCCTTCGTTCACTTCCTCTCTCTCTCCGTCTTTTCCATCCACTGCCTTCTCTTTCTTTCTCTCTTCATGAACGGGAAAACATTACAAATATCGAGAGAAAAAAAAATACTTATGTGTAGTTGAACTTTGTTTAACTGTTCTAGTACATGCATTTTTAAATAAAAATATAGAGAAAACTATCAAGCAAACGGGATTGAATGTGCAGGAAAAATAAATTGATAGGACATGCACAACACATATGTGCCAATAATTTGCAAACATATAGACAGATTTTGTTATTTTTGTAGCGAGTCGGTAAGTGTGTCACTGCAACATTCACATTCTATTGATTTCATATTGAAGTCAAAATTTTCCAAGTCATAAATGAACACAATCTATGCAGATCGGTATCTTTGAACATGTTGAATGCAAAATGTCATTCCGACAATTTTAATGAATCACACTGAACAGAATTAATCGTAGGTCGAGAAATGTTTTGATAAAAAAGTAAATAATATTGCATGCATTCATATTGACATGTGCAGATGTTTTCCGTATGAAATACAATCATTCACTTCACTATCCCTCAAACGGTTAAACGCAGTGTTTTGGAAAAAGGAAACGGGACCATTGTCACAATCTGAACATGTACATGTAGATTATTGTATTTTTATCTCATTTTATTACATGTACAAATAATGTACTAATTACAAAGTAACTTGCTCATTATTTTCTTTACTACATGTATAATATTTGGTAGCGGACAATTATTCCATACAAGGGAAAGGAGGGGGGGGGGGGGGGTATTAGTTTAAACATTTTAAAAACCGTCCTCTTCTATCAAGAAAATCTAACATAGACTGGATGATACCCCACCATAGACTTTTGAAACCCAATACATGCTTAACCTTTCCAGTGATGACCTATTCTGTTCATTGAAGAAAAAATGGCAGACCACTACCTTATGAAATCCGTAGGCTTTTCAATTTTCAATTAGACACAAACTTAATCTGTCCCTGTTTACCTGTTCTGTCCTTGGAAGAAATGGAACAAAATAATATATTAAGTGAATGCATGATCAATCATCTCCCCGCTCAACTTTATATACAGAAGCATTTATTTGCAAAATTTACTATAAATCCACTGCTTTTTTAAGTCTTAATTATTGTGATCGTGCAAGTCAACATAAAAAAAACCAAACAGGTGACACACGAATTGGAAGGATAACAAAAGTCCGAAATCTTACTCGAAAATAAGTAATCTGATAAAAAAAAAACAACAAAGTTATAGAGAAATTACCAAATCAAATCAGAACTCTGTGGTTTGATTCAATATTCAACACAGTCAATATATGCATTATAGCTTCAATAATGTAGCACTCTCGTTTGTGTGTTGTTTTTCTCTTTTTCTTTTTTTTTTGGGGGGGGGGGGGGGCAGATGAAAATATATCGAAGGTGGTTACATTATTGCAGCTACATATATAGTATATACTTTATTTTAAGGTTATCAGTATTAAGATTTTTTTTTTTACCAAGCTGTTGAAAAATGTGCCGGGTTAAATTTTCACGACTTTTGGTCTCAATTTTTAATGCAGAAAAAACACCCCAGTTCAATAATTAACGTTGTAAAATGATTCAACTCATGTCAACATTCTTGGTTATACGCCTGGACTGTTTTGTATAGATAATAATGAATAATACTTTCCCTTACAAAATAATTTTTTTATTTTATAAATATGTTTACGGTTATGAATAGACTAATAGTATATACGTTTTATGAAGAGACGTAGGTGTAAGTTTGACTAGTTGATGGCTTATAAACCAGAAATATTTTTGATTAAGTGTTTGTACATGAGATATATAAGGATAAAGTGGTATTCGTCTTCAATTTCATATAGATTACATATAAGTTACATATAAGTGTCAGAAACCCTCCTTTTCGATTGATAATTTGGTGTAAGTTCGTACACTATACATAATATCTTAAAACATAACTTTTTGTGTTTCGTATATCGACTCGTTTATAACTATTTTCCCTAGTTACCTAAAACATTTGAGAGAGAGAGAGAGAGAGAGAGAGAGAGAGAGAGAGAGAGAGAGAGAGGGGGGGGGGGGGGGGCTTGTGTACAAGGTGTGCTTCACGGTCGTCTTCCAATATACAGGTAGGAAAAGGTCTATTGTTTCTTTAGAGACAAAAAACCGTTCAATTCACACAGAATATACAAGAAACTAACACGGGAATACACGTGTATAGGTAGAGCAACGATCACTAATTATCTTTGGACTTGTAGCCCCAGCCGCACTCGCCACATTGATATCATGCAATGTAAATTTTGCTACAAGCTTATGAATGATCTGTTTAATATTTGTTTTTAAATACGCGGCGAAACAGAACCAGGACCTGAAGTTTTAGATATAGTTTGGTGAACTAGGCAGTGAAAGTCTTACATCTAGAGATGAACAAGTTTTTCAAGATGTAAACAGTTACTAACATTGTACAGAACTAAATGTGTACTAAAATATTCATGCCCTTTGCTTAAAGCGTCTAACTTTTCCCCATATACATTTACTAAAATTACGAATTTAGGAGAATAAATATTTTTAAAATCTGGAATGTTATACAAGTACGTTAGCCTGTTCTTTTTATAGATTACATGATATAGCCTTCATACATGGATAAAGAAAGGCTATGCCAGTCCACTTCTCTAAAGGAATAATATTGTCGAATTGTACCTTTTGAATTGATTGAGTTGGTGTAAATACAAATTTACATTACGTGTCTTGCATTTTGTATTTACATGTACACCAAACACAATATTTGCAGTATGACACTGTAGCTATTGGAAAAAACCCCAAGCGTATTTCTGAACTTAACAGTGCATTATATATATTCATATATACCTCCATTCTTATTTCAGACACCACTTTTAGAATAAATAGATGACAAAAAATATTTTAATTACACGTTAATAAAATACATGCATATTTTAAGGGTTCTTCGAAGCATTCGAGATTATCTATAATCTTAAAATTCGAGTTTTTAATATATATTCAATTATTTGCAACAACAAAAAAATAAAGGTATCAAAACACTTATACGATATAACGATAACTATGTGGAAAGCTGAAGTAAAAAGGCATGGATAAATGACTAAATCGGCAGGCGTACAACCCAGTGTCTCGGCGGGCGTAAGCAGGGTAAGAACTCTTCGTCTTGTTTAAAGACTTTGAACACTTTTACTAATTTTTTGTTAATTAATGACTATAAAGTTACTTTTTATTTCTTTGATCATTAATTTAGTTGGGAAATATAAAAGATCAAAGAAAAAATTAATATCATCCATCAGATAAACGGCAGGCGTATAGATTTTCTCGGCGGGCGTATGAGTTCTGCGTACGAGTTATTTACTTACCCGATTTTCACTAATTTTGTGTTAATTAATGAATATAAAGTCAACTTTTTATTTCTATTATCATATTTTTAGTTAAGTGAAATAAAATATCAAAGAAAATATTAAAATAATCCATCAGATAAACGGCAGGCGTATAGATTTTCTCGGCGGACGTATGAGTTCTGCGTAAGAACTTCTTCTTAGCCGATTTTTATTAATTTTGTGTTAATTAAAGAATATAAAATCAACTTTTTATTTGTATTATCATTTATTTAGATAAGTGAAATAAAATATCAAAGAAAATATTAACATAATCCATCAATTAAACGGCAGGCGTATAGATTTCCTCGGCAGGCGTAAAAATTCTACGTAAGAGTTATCTATCTTTACCAACATTGAACATTTTTGCTAATTTTGAGCTAAATAATCAATATAAAGTCAACTTTTTATTTCTATGATCAATAATTTAGTTAAGTAGAATAAAATATCAAAGAAAAAATCAAAATAATCCGTCAGGTAAACGGCAGGCGTCTAGATTTTCTCGGCAGGCGTGTTTTCCCCGGCAGGCGTCGGCAGGCGTGTTTTAGTATGACCGGTTTGGAACTAAGTTTATAAATATAGGCTTTAAACCTGAACAAAACACTTATATAAATATTATAGATATACCAAGTACCTATTTTTGCAAACTCTCCACAAAAAGAAATACACATCGCAAATCTCACATTGCAGTTCGAATTTCTTCGATCTTTTTGGGTTTTTTTTTTTATGAATCCCGATTCCGAACGAAATCGGAGACGATACCCGAGGCGTGTTCAACAGAGTCGGTGCTCACGAGCGCTTGCCAAAATTTCCTATATCTGCAACACAAATTTTGGCGAACGCTCGCGGGCACTCGGTCTACTGAACATGCCTCCGGTCACTCTTTTATGTAGTAGCTTGAGATACCTGATGAAAAAAAAAACCACCCCCAAAAAACCCACACACACCAAAAAGCAACAACCAAAAACCAAAACAAACAAACCAACTTTTAAAGATTTATAATGGGGTCTGGCCACGCATAGTCATCAAATTTCTTTATATTTACATACAAAGATACAGCATGTAAAAAGCAGAAATATATATACAAACAGTTGGTTGCTGGGGGTAACTGTTGGAATGGTAACCGAGACTGAAGATGAAAAAAAATGCATATCTTACATAGAGTTATGCCCACTTATTTAAGCTATCAAAGACATAAAACTTAACATCCTTTGTAATATTGACAATTTTCATTTAATATAAGAAAATTGATGAAGCATTACTTTTAAAAAAATGTTTACCAAGGAAACCACTAAAATTTTTCGAAATGTGTGGGGTTTTGGGTTTTTTGTTTGTTTGTAAGCCGAAATAGGTAACTATATATATATATATATTTTTTTTTTTTTTGCAATTCTATCAATGTCCATGCAATATACATTTAATACATGTATATGAAATTGACACCCGTTGCTATGTAAATAAGGCCAAGAAATAGAGAAAAAATGAAACACTGAAGGTGATTTTGATAGGTTGTTATTCTTAATTTTAGAGATTTTTAGTAATTTGTTCTGGTATTTCCAGAACACTGCCTAAACTATTATAACACACCACAGGAAGTCTGTGTGTGCGTTTCTTTGAAGAAGGCAGAAAAATTTACTGTTTTTAAGCTCTGCCAATTTCGCCGACATACATGTTCTTCTTTCTGTCTGCTGACCAATTGACATATAAATCATGACGTCAATTGTATAAATCTGAATTCTTTTCAAACATTACATTTAATACCAAAAGGTGATGTACTCCTACTTGCATTTGATTCGTGCAATTGCCCAGCATAACCAATTTAATTAGCACGTAACAATATAAAAGACAGCAATTCGTCAGTAATTCTTAGACAAGACGATCGTATAGAAGTTTACGCTCTAATCATGAAATCTGAAGCCGCAAAAAATACATTTGAAGATGGAATCCATCCACACTTTCGAAAGCATGCTAAAACCTTGGCGACCGTTGATTTCAAAAGACAGAAGCTTCCCCCCATTCGCTCCCGGTCCTCTACCTACTCCTGCAGTCGCCCGACCAACTCGTCTGATGTGGAGAGGGTTAGAAACTTCAGTTTGTCGTCCCATGGAATCGAGAACAAAGGGGACAGTTTCAGAGTCATATCTCCGATCACAGGATCACCTGGAAATGCAACCAAGTCCCATGAAGCCAATCCGAAAATTTTAAAGAAAAGACCCGCTTTCCGGAAAGAGCAGCAGTTTTACCCGACCAGCGTGACCCTGGAGGACGACAACGATGACTTCATGAGACCCGTATGTAACAGTATAGGTTCCTGCAACACAAAGGGGGGCTTCAGAATCAAAGTCATCGGGTACAAATCGGTAGGGAAATCCATGATGATCAACCAGATGACCACCTCTCAATTTATCGGTCTCCAAGATATCAAAGGTAAGCAAACATTACCGTGTTATACATTTTGTCAACACAGTTTTAAATCACATGTTCTTCCCTATATTTCTAATAGTTTTTTTTTCTAAATTTTAGACAAAACAAATCTCACCAGTGTGTCGCTTTCCCTTGATGGAGAAGAATCCACTCTGGAGCTAGAGGAAGTCGCAAATGACAAGGTAAGACTAAAATCGGGAATGACGAAACTGAGAAACTTTTCTCGGTAATGAAACTGACCAATTCATTGATCTCTGTCGGTAAAATTGACCAATTCTTGTTTATTTTGCAGATCCACAGACACAGTGTGTTCGATGATGCCTTCATCATGATTTACTCCATATCTGATGCAGCCTCTTTTATTTACATCAAACGGGAGGTATGTCGTCTGCGGGAGAAGATAGACGTGGACCGACCGATCATTATAGTGGCCAACAAGACCGACCTGAACAGAACGAGAACGGTCACTTCCTCAGGTAGCTACACAGTTCTTTTCATGGGTTGCCACATTGTCAATAAAATTAAAGAAATGCTTTGTAAAAAAAAAAACTCTGAAGATTCCAAAAATATGAATGTGATGTTCTTTTTTGCAGAAGGTAAAGCTGTGGCTCACCATTACAACTGCAAGTACGTAGAAACGTCAGTAGCATTCCAAGTCCGAGTCGACGAACTACTTGTGGCGTTAGTGAGACAAATCCGGCTCACTCTTGACCCAAAGACAATGATTGGGAGATCCAGCGCTGACTGGAACAGGAGGCCGAAGCACCTGCCCAGGAGGTTCATTAAGGCGCGTACCTTATTACAGAGACTGTTTGGCAGGAAGCCAAGAAGTAAAAGGAACAGCGAAACGTGTGAAGAAATATTTAGATTGTGAAATCACACATTTTTTTCGTGTTTTGTAAATATCGTGATGAATTTTAATATATATATAACCTATAATAAATGTATAGAAATGCACTCAACACTGGTAACCTTTTTTAGGGGGTGGGGGTGGGGGGTTGTATATAGCATATGTACATAACCCGCATTATCGGGTTAAATTTATTTTTTTGGCAATTAATGATACCTTTATAGCCTTTATGAACACCAAAGAAAGCATTTTCATTTATATAATTAATTACATTTATCTCTCAATCATTTAATCAATTATCCATAAAAAGTTAGTAGCCTATATAAAAGTACGTAAATTTTTATTACTGTCGATCGGAACGTTACATAAAAAGAACAGCAAAATTGTTCATAATATGGGAAGGCTACCATGTTAACTACAGCTACATGTACTTGGAAGTCTGAGGTCGGCCATTGCAAATTCCTGAAGCTTCTCAATGGATTTTAGTTTCGTTCGATCAGGCACGTAGCATCGGGGGGAGGGGGGGGGGCTTCCCCCAACCCCCACCCCCCGCCATTTTTTGTGGTAGCAAACATTTTTCTTAAATTTACATATAAAAAAGTGAATTATCATAGACTTGCTCCTTTTTTTGAACGATGTAAAAAATTGAAGTGAAAATAAGGAAATGAACAGTGAAATTGAAGGTATAAATGTACTAACCCCCCCCCCCCCCCTCGTGGAAGGTGCGGGTTCTTTTGGGTTTTGTTTTTGTTTTGCTATTCAAGATTTTTTGATGATTCTGCCCCCCCCCCCCCCCCCCCCCCCCCCCCCCCCCACACACACACACCCTTACAAAAACAATGCTATGTGCCAGTCGATGGAAATATAATTCACGGAAAGTTAACACCAAAATGTTCCAAAAAGATAATAAAGACCAATGTAGAGATTTTTCATTAGAGCTACTTGAAATAAAGATGACATTTTAGCATTTAAAAGCACTTTTTATAGGTTAAAGAAATGCAAATATTCAAACGAAGAAAGGTTGTTTAACTGGATCGATCGCGTCAAGTTCAGTCTTGTCAGTTTCTGTATGAATGATAATCGATTTTCTTAATTTGGGGGGGGGGGGGTGCCAATACATGTATTAAGGCAACCGTGTATGCATCCCCTAGTCCTTTCTTTGAACAAACTTATATGCCCTCTGCCAAGTGATGCTTGGTCAAGTATTAACAGTCAGACAACATCAAAATACATATGGAACCCCATAGCTGCCTTAAAGGGGCATGGTCACGATTTTGGTCAAAATTTTTTTTTTTTTTTTATTGTTTACAATGCTTTAGTAATGCAATTATAATGATCAATCAAAAGAGTATCAGTCGTAGAGTTATAAGCAAGATACAGAGCTTTTAATTCTTTGTTATGTAAACACCGCTCGTGCCTTGTTTTTGTTTACATTGGTTCAATATACCGGTAAAAGCTCTTCTTAAGCTGATTTTTTCATCTGATAATCTGTTTTTAACATAAATAAACAGTTCCTAGCGTTATCACATTCATTTTTGGTCTAAACATGGAATTTTCTTATCAACATTCAAAATGTAAACAAAAACTTTGTTTACATAACAAAGAATTTTGAGCTCTTTATCTCGCTTATAAGTCGACCACTGACACTCAAATTTTGGATGACTATTAGAAATGCCTAACTAAAGCATTGTAAACATTAAAACGGAAGAATTATTTTCACCAAAATCGTGACCATGCCCCTTTAAGGTCAATTTCATATGATATGAATATTGGTATATCTTTATATGCAATAGGAATATCATTATATGTTATATGATATTACTATTGCAAATACATGTATAAAAGTTGTAGAAATTCATATCATTTGAAATTGGCCTTAATGCAGCTTTGGCGTTCCTTAACAATATTTCATTGATTTCGGCTGTGTAGGTGCGCGTCAACATTTTTTTTTGTTAGTCATGGGATAAACAAGAAAAATGAAATGATATGACGCTAATTTGGAAAGGCTTATTAAAATCTTTTACTTGTAGGTGTATCAATTTCTACAAATATGTCACCTGATTTGTCGAGATTCATATTTTAAAAATAATTTATTTCAGCTTTGTATGGACTTGCAATTAACTAATACACAATATATATGTCATCCAAAGCAAAGGCCACATATTCTATTTAATATATTTTTAATTCACACCTCTAGTTATAAACAGCAACAATCAGGTAACGAACACCTACAGCTTCAGTCTACCTGAGACTGTGGGTGTGTGGTAGAAAGGACACAGATCACTACTGAGAATTCTGCATATAATTTGAGTTCCAATGTATTACTATTGTATGTTTCCCGTCCTCACTATTGTGGATATACATGTACTGCAGTGTAATTGTAGCCCTCAGTATTTGGTTTACATATAATTAATTCGATCAAAAACCACTTTGATGCACGTTTTGTATGGCAATTATCTATTTCTCTATGCTTTACCATAATCAAGTGTTAGAGGAAAAATGACTGTTATAGAGATATTTTTATCGTTAATTTCAAGTGACTATGACACCGTTATATAAGCTTTATAACACAATCCCCTTTATCCAAGTTTCAGCAAATTTACCCATCATAAAGGTACTATGCTTTCTGTTGCTGACACAAGGTGAAATGAATATATAATTTTTGAAACAATAAATTTCTTTTCATCACGAATCATCTTATGGATATACTGACTGAACAGTATAAAATGACAAAAAAATTAGCCGATCATTGAATAAATAAGTCCTAGATATGTGCACTTATGTCTTTATATTCAGTTTTATTAAACTACTGAAGTGATCTTTTCAATTCACATGGAAATCTTGTAGCAGATTAGTCAATACTATATAAATACTCATTGGAATCTAAAAATGTTTATCATTAAAATCATAAAGTAATTAAAATCTAATAAGTAACAAGAGCTAGGCCCATGGGCCAAGTACATCCTTTTTCTGAGTAACAGTTTTAAAGTGTAAATGTATTCCCATCTATATTTTCTTATAATTCTAACTCATGATTCCCAACCCTGATTTCTGGGGTCATGATTTAAACAAATCTATATATAATAAAAGAAATGTTTCCTATTTAGTTTACCAAAATGCTTGAGACAATCTTCCACTTTTAGACAGTCTTTGATCAGAAAAGCTTCATACAAGTCTCTGGCTTAGGTGAGCTAAGTTCATTAAAAGTTTAAAAGTCTGTATAGTGAGTTAATAGATACAACCAGTACTATAAAAGGATTCATTCTTTAGACCCAGACCTGCTATAAAACTTGAAAGTCTTCAGAATTGACTAGTTTATAATTCCGGTTCTTATAATGAACAATGTCTTTGACCCGGGTTTCATGGACATAATCATACAGTTTCTGTACCACCTTAGGGATGAGCTCAATGTCCGCTAACTGGGCCAGCTCGTCGTTATACTCCCACTGCCTGGAACCCAGGACATGGGCGTACCTCGGGGGTAGTCCCTCTGACAACCTCCTCTGAAAGTCTCTCTCTGTGTCAGACAACATGTCAGCCTTTGATGGAAGTCTGAACTTCCCAGACAGCCAAGACAAGAAGAATCGCACCTGAACATCAAACTGGGGAAACGGACAAACTGTCTTAGTAATGCCAATGAATGCCATTGTTGGATGATCGATGTGGATCAAGTGTTTGTACAGAGGGGTGAGTCTCTCATCAGATATCTGGACCTGACAATCCTCGGACAGGAAAGGGAAGTAGTAGCGGTAGCCTGTACAGAGCAGTAAGATGTCGATCTCCGCCTCCTCTCCGTTCAGAAAAATAACAGAGTGTGGTCCTAATGCCTGGATTCCTGCCTCCTGTTTAACATTTTCTGGGAGATAAGTCTCAAGCCTGGCTTTGTTGTGGCTCAGGTACACCTGGAACAATTAAGAGGATCAAATCATATCTTTAACCATGAATAAACAACTTCTAAAGTAAAACATGGATACAGTGAACACAATTATTGTAATGATTCCACAGCAAAGTCAGTCAGTTACATTCCCGTTATTCCTATTAAGCTGTATTAAACCTTATCAAATACATGTACAATGAGTTACCTGTACATATATGACAAATCAAAATTGTACATGTACTTTGCTACTACTGTGTTTTACTGTACATCATATTACATGAATGTACAACTCGCAATACGATCCATGAACAATTGGCATAATAATGCATATTTTAACTTAATGTGTATGATTTTTACCTGTAATACCTGAAATTAAATATTTCAAAATCAATGTAATTAAATTTTGATTAAGAGGGATGGATGGCCATGAGCATAATAAATCTCCTTAGAAGGAAAGCTTTGTATAAAGATATAGGAAAATATTCCAAATTTAAGGTAAAAATATTATAATATATAAATATTATTTCTTTACTAAATTATGGTTTATGGCCATAAAATATATCTCAAATTTTAAGGTAGATCTGATGGTTACTTTGGTGACCATCCACCAACTCTAAAACACCTATCAGCCTTTCTAATTTGGAGACAAGCAATTTGATCAATGTGTCTCTTGGAAAGGGAAAATTAAATTGGCTCCAATCCTGTTAATATAATCAGTACAAGTACAAGTATGATCAGATCGTTCAAAAGTTGAATGAGGTTAAAGTTTGTAGAAAAATTTACCCACCTTTCCATTTTTAATCTTTAGGGTACATAAAAATAAAGCAAATTACAAACAACACTTACAAATTTAGCTTCCGATGAAACATCGATGGCTATGTCCTGTCCAGAGGCAGCTGCCCCCAGACACACTACCCTCTTCCCTCGGAACACTTCTGGACTTCTGTAGTCATGGCTGTGTACCACTTGACCTTTGAAATCTTCCATTCCAGGAATTGTGGGATACAGAGGCAGAGCATAGTGACTATAAAATAACAAAATGAGAAACACAAGATTACTAAAATCCAATGACATCTTATATATTTATGCAACACCATTATCACCATTCTCATTAACTCAGTCTTGCATTCACATACGGATTTCTGATGATGCTCTACCTCATTTAGTGGTAATCATATGTTAAATAGCATTTTTATGTACCTCATTTAGTGGTAATCATATGTTAAATAGCATTCTTATGTACCTCATTTAGTGGTAATCATATGTTAAATAGCATTTTTATGTACCTCATTTAGTGGTAATCATATGTTAAATAGCATTTTTATGTACCTCATTTAGTGGTAATCATATGTTAAATAGCATTTTTATGTACCTCATTTAGTGTTAATCATATGTTAAATAGCATTTTTATGTACCTCATTTAGTGGTAATCATATGTTAAATAGCATTTTTATGTACCTCATTTAGTGTTAATCATATGTTAAATAGCATTTTTATGTACCTCATTTAGTGGTAATCATATGTTAAATAGCATTTTTATGTACCTCATTTAGTGTTAATCATATGTTAAATAGCATTTTTATGTACCTCATTTAGTGTTAATCATATGTTAAATAGCATTTTTATGTACCTCATTTAGTGTTAATCATATGTTAAATAGCATTTTTATGTACCTCATTTAGTGGTAATCATATGTTAAATAGCATTTTTATGTACCTCATTTAGTGGTAATCATATGTTAAATAGCATTTTTATGTACCTCATTTAGTGGTAATCATATGTTAAATAGCATTTTTATGTACCTCATTTAGTGTTAATCATATGTTAAATAGCATTTTTATGTACCTCATTTAGTGGTAATCATATGTTAAATAGCATTTTTATGTACCTCATTTAGTGGTAATCATATGTTAAATAGCATTTTTATGTACCTCATTTAGTGGTAATCATATGTTAAATAGCATTTTTATGTACCTCATTTAGTGGTAATCATATGTTAAATAGCATTTTTATGTACCTCATTTAGTGGTAATCATATGTTAAATAGCATTTTTATGTACCTCATTTAGTGGTAATCATATGTTAAATAGCATTTTTATGTACCTCATTTAGTGGTAATCATATGTTAGCATCTTTCTATGCTGCTCCCCATCCATTAATTTAAGTACAGACTAATAAATGTATATGATTACCATAAAACATTTAAAAGGTATGTCAATTAATGACTGTGCTATAGAGGAAGATTAACCTAAATTTGGAAAGATTTATTTGCAAATGTTTAATTAAATAAAGTCAAGGAGAGTCAGTCCAGACAAAGACTCTCTCAGACTCACTGCTATTATACACTGCAACATAACAAGGACCAGGATTGGAATTGTACAACATAGAAAGGACCAGGATTAGAATTGTACAACATAAAAAGGACCAGGATTGGAACTGTAAAACAGAAAGGACCAGGATTGGAATTGTAAAACAAAAGGGACCACAATTGGAATTGTAAAACAAAAAGGACCACGATTGGAATTGTAAAACAAAAAGGACCACGATTGGAATTGTAAAACAAATGGACCACGATCGGAAATGTACAGGAGGTAAATATTTCAACTGTACACCTTTGAGACAATGATGAAAGAAAGTGATGAATAATGTTGGCAAAAATTCAAACAATGTACATTGAACCTTCGAACAAAGCATCAGATTTTCATATTCAGTAATAAATAGAATAATTGAACAAGGTACTGTAGATTCCCAATTAAATGCAAGGAATTAATATATATACCGCTTAAAATTGCGAGAGGCACATCTCGTGAATTTTAAAATCTTGCTTCTATTTTTTGGACATATGTAATTTACATGAATCTATGATAAAAAATTGGCATTTATGATTTTATGTTTTTAGGATTTTAAGGAAAACAGTTGAATCGTGGAATTAAGTACTCGCGTAAAATAACGAATCTACAGTATCTGATGAAATGCTAATTTCAATCTAAAATTTGTTTATGTTAAGCAAGACTAGGGAACTAGACATCAATGAGAGGGTGACCATCTCAAAGGGCCCCGCTTAAATAATGGGAAATTGGATAAAAAAACATTAATTAATTCATGCTCGTTACCCATACCAACGGGCATTGATGGTTTAATCTGAGCAAGATTAAGGCGATAAAAAATAGTTTATGGTCTAACAGTGGATTTTATAGAGATCTGCTATGAACTTTCACATTTCAACTTTAAACTTGGTTCACTGCACTACCTTTATCAAAAAAAAAAATAGCCTTTGAGGGTGTCTGGCTTCTGGCACATGGGATTTGCAGATGTTTATGGCCTCCAGTAAATGGTGGTCCCAGCTGAGGTTTGTGACAGTTACTCCAAAGAATATGGTGCTTTGGTCCGGTATGACCTGGTCCTAGATAAAGTAGCTCATTTAGACATTTTTCATCTTGTTTGTGATGCATATGACCTCAAATTTATCAGGGTTAAATGAAATCAACCGGTTGAAGTCATTGACAAGAAAAAATGATAGAAGCCACGTACACCACAATAAAGATGAATCAGCCGAGAACACAAAGGCGTTGAACTTCAGCAGCTGACGCAGTTAATACAGTAATGAGTTCCTATAATTCTATTGTTAAGCTATGTGACAGACATATTAATTAGAAATGTAAGAGATTACATTCATTTAAAAAATTGGATTGTATTTAAGGGTCAAACAGATGATTTGAGCTTAAAATTTTTCTATTCTTAATATCATGGTATTTCTAATGCTTCACTAAAATTTGAATGTACGTCATTAGACGAGTTACATGTATATGCGTCAGTTACAGACTTCAGAATTCCTTGTTTTGTAAACAAAGCTTAAGCTTTTATTTTGTTTACATGTGCTATATTGATAAAAGTTTCATTAAAACTTTTGCTTCTTTTGTTTATAAAGATACATGTATTTATTTAAGGAAAAAGTTATCATTCATTGAGTATTATGAAGCGATAATGTTGGTCGGGGCATGATCAAATCCAATAAAGTCGAAGCTTATTTTTACATCTTTAATAATTAATTAGTAGTAAAACTTCACGCAAGAAATTTCTTTACAGCTCAAAATTATTAATTTTGTAAACAAAATCATGTTCTGAGCTTTTAAGCTCAGTTGCATCTCACTTGTAACTTGACTTTTGACATTCAAAGAATGATGATCCCTTAACATATGTCATCGTCGGAAACCCACGGTCGGTCTTGCTTCTGAAGCAAGACTGACTGTGGGTTTCCGACGATGAACATATGTAGGCGGCCCCTTTTTATACAATGAATATAAAAATTCTGCCATGATTTAGATAATTTTAAAACGAGAGTGAATTAAAATGACATATCCTGATTAGAGTTAACATCTTGGATTGTTCTTTATTGTAATGATCGATGCATTATCGATGATTTTGTATACACTGTATCAGTGAATTTCTTTCTGGTTTGTGACCCTGTCATTTCAATGAACATAAATGAATGGAATGGGTACCGAAGAGTTATGAAAGGTTAAGTGAGTTCACATCGATCAGGTAAACAACATCAGTTTATAATGGGGAAGGCCAACTGAACTTTTGTCTTTTAAAGGGGCATGGTCACGATTTTGGTCAAAAATTATTTTTCCGATTTTAATGTTTAAAATGTTTCATTAAGGCATTTTTAAGACGCAACCAAAATGTTAGTGTCATTCGTTGAGTTATAAGCGAGTTACAGAGCTTACAATTCCTTGCTATGTAAACAAGGCTTAATTCTGTTTACATTTCGAATGTTGAAGTGAAAATTCCAGTTTTAGACCTAAAGTTATGTGTTGAACATTAGGAACTGTTTATGTATGCTAAAAATGATTAAGGAGGTAGACAAATCAGTTTAAAAAAGATTTTTACTGGTATATTGAACGTATGTAAACAAAAAACAGGGCAAGAGCCTTGTTCACATGACAAAGAATTGTGAGCCCTGTATCTTGCTTATAACTCTATAACTGACTCTCAAATTTCATTTGATCATTAGAAATGCATTCCTAAAGCATTGTAAATAATAAAAACAAAAAAATAGAATTTGACCAAAATGGTGACCATGCCCCTTTAAAAAGTTATATATGAGCGCAGTGAGGTACATTTTTTTCCTTTCACATAAAGGTAGATTTTGAAAAAATACATTGACCAGTTGAAGGAGAAAAATGTATCTAAATGCAATCGTGTATGTTGAAGTTTTTCAAATATGGAGGTGGAGCTAAAAGTCTACGGGGATTGAATGTAAACAACGTACCTTTACCATAAAGAATGATGTATATCCCCCATGTGGCTGTTTTATCTTGAGTAAGAAAGGGATTATATGATAATACAAGTAAAAAAAAAACCCAGAAATTCTGAAATTTATTTTTTAGCCAATTTACTGGGGGCTGTATATCACATCATCCTTTTTAGTCAAGCATTCAAAATGCCTATGAAGTTAAACATTCTAGACATTAAAAATGAAAAAGAAAAATTAAAAACTGTTTATGCTCAAATACTGTATTTGTCCTTTTTAACCTTTATTTACGGACATTTTCATTTCATTCATTGTGTGTATATATATATATATATATATATATATATATATATATATATATATATATATATATATATATATATATACACAAACTGTATGTACATGTCATCTGATTTGTTAATTAAGCTGCATAATAATGGTCTCTATACCATGGTTTTGTAAAAAACAACTTCAGTCTTTTCTTGGAAAATCTATATCGCAGAACGAGCCTATTATATTCCAGGTAGAAAGGGTGTACGTGGACTTGCAATATAAAACTAATACACATGACTCACTGATGTTTCCTGAAAAGAGGTCACCTACCTCCTGAACAACTTAACACCCCTAACAGATAGGCCCCAAACATCCACAGCTTCAGACCACCTGTACAAGACTCACATGTACAGGTGTACATTTACGTGAACAAATATCAAACACACACAACACTGCATGATGATTTGATACATGCTGTCAATCCTCAGATGTTGCAATTTCATCCTAATGTTCATCATCAGGTAAGACAAAAATATGGAATATTGGAAAATGACATTGATCTTTATATGACCATTCTGATACCGGTAAGTACAAACAACTGTCAATTCTCTCTTATTTACAGTATTAGAACCAATTCTATCAAGTGTCACAAAGCACTTTCTCTTTTACAATACAATTTCCGCCCCAATGGTACAAGTACTGAGCTTTCTGTACTAACAACAGCTAGATTTTTTCATAAGGCCCTCCAAAGTTATTTCTATATTTAACATCATTCGCAAGACATAGCGTATAACGGTAGTTAGCAGGAATATAAAGCCCGAAGGGTTTTATGTTAGATTGATTACACCTGACCGTATTTGATCACCTCTTAATATTTAAAGAAAGACTCCCTATTACTTATACATGTATTTCATATAACTTTCACCAATTTTTCAATTAAATATTAAATTATTGACATTTTTACATTATTTTCATTTCCTCCCCTCAATACAACATTTGCGTCATTGATGAAATGTATTGGACTATGCGTTACAAATTTGATTCATAGTATTATCACAGACAAAAACTCTGGAAAATGTAAATTATCTGTAAAGAATAAACTCCTTACCCATTACAGACCATTACAGCATCAAATTCCTGGGTGAGGATCTTATCCTGAGCAGACACTGGACAGTACGACACATCCCATAATTCCCTCTCTCCTTCACACAGTCTGGAGTGGACATTGGTTACCATAGTGTTTAGCTATCAAAACAAATTAACATGTCAGAGTCATCCTTAATTTATTACCTTGATTCAATTTATACTGGTACATGCACATAGACTATAAAAATGTGTAAAAACCTGACTTCAAAATGAGTATATAATGTTATCTTCCATTTTAAAATCAGAATGTTTAGAGGCTCTTGTGTAAAATGTCAAACATTCATTTAAGTGGTATTTCCTTGACAATGGACTTCTTGAGTTATGGTAAGATTAAAAAACAATGGACATGACCATTCAGTAAAATATGGAGCGCCATTTCAATATTTTTGAGGTATTTTTTTTATATATCAGAAAGAGATTTTTTGATATCAAGAATTAAAATTTCTGATATCAAAAAATGTGATTTTTTGATATATGAAAAATTCTAATTCTTGATATCAAAGAATAACATCCATCATTTTCTGATTTCAGAAATTCAAATTTTTTATATCAGAAAATGATTTTTTGATATTAGAAATTTAAACTGATTTTTTTTATAAAGAATTACTATATATTTTCTGGTATCAGAAATTCAAATGAAATGGCGAATAAATTTCACATATTTAATGAATACTCCCTTGACCCAAAAGTAAATTGCTGAACTATAGAGCCCAATATGCATTCTAAAATTTGTTTGTTTTTTTTTAAAGTTTTATCTAAGTTCACGTAAAAATTTAATGTGTTCTTGATAATTCTGGTCTAATACATTGAAAGTGCTAACTGTTCGCCTGTATAAGGCCTTTATATTATTCGACGCCATCATTTTCAGGTTCATCTCAATACCCACAGCAAATCGCAAAGAAAGCAGCACTAATCACTGTATATGTGGACGAACTTGCCAAAATGAAATTAAGTGTAAAATTAGGCATTCTTTAGTATTCTTATCATCCATCTACAGGTTTGAAACACAATTTCTTAGAGACTACAAAAGTTGCATCATAGGACGCATTCATTAAGTTGATAGTAATTTTATGTAGGTCTTATTTTCTGACATCAAAAAATTGTTTTTCTGATATCAGATATTACAAATGATTTTTTGATATCAAAGAATGATTTTCTGATATCAAGAATGCAATTTTTTTATATCAAAAAATGATTCTCTGATATCAAAAATCAACTTTAATTCTTGATATCAAAAAATCTATTTTCCGATATCAGAAAATCATTTTCGATATCAAGAATTCGAATATCTGGTATCAAAAAATGATTTTCTGATTTCAGAAAATAGAATCAGAAAATATATTTTTTGATATCAAGAATCAATAATTCGATATCAAGAATTAATAATTCGAATTATTGATATCAAATATTTATATTTTTATATAAGAAAATACCTCAAAATATTAAAACAGTGCCTTTAGTATAACCCCCATGTGACAGTTTCATAGCACAGCCACCATATCGATCATTACCCAATGACTTTTTCAGATAAACTGAGTATAGTGTAGAGTAAAGAGAGTTGATACTGGTGTTCTAAGTTTCATACCTTGATGTACTTGTAGAGATTGTAGTGAGCCGCGTAACTCTTTAGATATTCTAAAACATCCTGGTGCACTATGTAAGAAGGCATGGAAGTTTGGAAAGGAAAGTTGGGGAAGGCCATTACTTCTTTCGGCAAATTGGTTCTATAAAAATAAGTTAAGCTTAGTTTATCCTAACAAAAGTAATACATGTATAGAGATATCAATATCCTGCATTAATTGATATCCTCACAAGTGCATGAACATGTATTTAAAAATTTCACCTGAATTAAGTGATGTTAATGTTGATAGAATTGTGCACCTCTTTTTTCTTAAAAATGTTTAAAATATCAATTATCAAAATTAATTTCAGAGGAAAAAAAAAAAATATGTGGATTGGTAGTAAGTTTCCTTAGGTATAACACCACTCAAGATGGAAATTTAACTGGGAAGAAACTACCAGTATACCTATAATTTGCTTGGTAATAAATTGCTAAAATATTGCTAATGAAACTGAAAAAAATGTATATACAGTAAGATATCAATATTTCAGATCATTATGCATATTTTATAAGTATATGTATAAGGATATTTGAAGGAGGAATATCCCTCTGATAAGAGAGATAACTTCTGTATTTATTTTAATTCACATATAGAAAATTGAAATTTGAACGGAACGAACTGAACCCCCAGGCAGGGGGGCAAAAAAATTAGAGAAAACTTTTATTAAAATTAAAAGAAATTTATCCCTTTGATCAAATTTTTATAAGGCAATATCTATACCCCTCCTCTATCCCTATTCCCCCCTCCCCCATAGATTAACTCTTATTCAAATTAAAAGAAATTGTATACATGTACTAGTACAGTACATGACAATAAGTCTTTGATGTTTTAGGGAGGAGAATCTTTTGATTGAAAATTTTCATATCTCTCTTCATAGCTGGTTCACAGAGGTAAATGTATAAAATTTAGAGAAAAAAAAAACATGACTAGGACAATCGCAAACTCTAGACTAAGTTAGCATCATTTGAAACTAATCACATTTCAAATGTCTAAAATTGAGTAAGGATTTTCTATTCTTAGAGAGCAGATATGGGAAAACAAATTTTAAAAAATCCAACAAAATCACATTTCATTCAATACTAGATTAATATATCCCTATACATGTATTGAGATCATGCCAATTACTGGAATCTATCATTCATTTGATCCCCTTTTTGTGTTATAACAAAATGCTGTGGTTTACATTTTTTGCATTTTTTAACCATATGGATCCAATTTACTATCATGTTATCTAAATTTAAAAACAGAAAACATTTTCTTAAAAATGATTAACTACGACAATTTAAAATATCATGTACTGTATGTAAAACCTTCAATAGTTTAATGATAAAGAAAGATAACTCTAACTTGCTGATTGAAGCAGTTAATACAACAAAGTGCTATTCTGGACTAAAAAGCACCACTTCATTATGTTTTGTAATAAGAATTTACAATGTATATAACTATAGATTATTTTCATATACATTAAATATTTTTAATTTTTTGCTGCAATGGTTATATTTTGATTTTTTTCTATTCACTATGTCTAATTTTCTTCCATATCATGATTATAAACACATTATCAATTTTTTTTAAAAATCTAGCAGCTCTTCATCACTTCAAAAATTTTTCATTTGAATTTATTGATATCGATTTGAGGAAAATCAATATAAAGAATTTTTAAAAATATATAAAATTAATGGCAGAGGGACATTACACCTTAATGTGCAAATTGATTGGTATATAAATGTGTATTTGATCACAGAAAATCTCTATGTAAATTAAGAATTTCCTGTCACAGATTGCAAATTGAAACAGGAAGATTTACCAACATCCCTAGAGAAGATCGATTATGTAATAGATGTAATTCTAACAGTATAGATGATGAAACTCATTTTTTGATTACATGTGAGAAATATGATCACCAAAGAAAAGAAATACATTGTACCGGTATTTCAGTTAATTAAAAGCAAATTTCCAAAATTTTCAGCTTTAGATAATGAACAAAAACTTTTTTGGTTACCCAATATTGAAGACAAGGAAATTCTTAATCTCGTGGGCAAATTTATAAATGATAACATGCTATAGTACTCCTTTTAAGTGAAATATTGTTGGAATTAACATTGTCTTTTACTATAATTGTTATACTTTAATAGTTTTATACTATTCATTGGCATATCTTTCTCTTGTAATTATTATAATATGTCATGTACTTGTCTGTTCTGGACTCTGAATTAGAAATAAATGATCTGTATCTGTATCTTTATATATGAGATTAATTTTTTATATGAGAGTTGTATTAATCAATGAAAAAAAAAGTAACTCATAAATAATTGATTAAAGTGATGTACTGATCAAATCAATAAAAATGATCGTCTATACCCATTAAAATTTTAAATTCTTGTCCTCAATCCCAAACTTGATGAATTGTTTACTGCTCTGACCTACATGTAGCTGCAGAACTGTAGCTCCACGGTAAATTTGGGTTGATAGATGGTGGATCTACAGTTCCATCCATACAAAAAGTTGCAGATGGTTTTAAACTTATTTAACTAATTTAGGAATGTTTTCAGTGAAAATTTTAATACCAAAATATTCCTGAGACATTTTTACTAAATAGATGTCATTACTTTACTTGCCTCTGAATATCTTTTAAACCCCCTCACCAGCCCCGTAAAATGAAACAGTGTGCTCTGTTTACATGTAAAAATGGTGCCTCTTGATCCCGACGTGAAATTAACATACTTCACTTTCTTAGGTTGGTTAGGGTGCGTAGGAAAATGTTTGAGGCAAGTAAAGTGGTAAATCAGTACATATAGTAAAGAGATTTTAAATCTCTAAGGAATTTTTTGATATAGTCTGTCCCAAGATATTCATGCAGCACATTTGGCCGATTTTTAATAAAAATACACATACCTGTGAAAGAAGTGCAATTGAAATCGATGAAAGGGAAAATTTCCAAGATATCTTCATTAACACATAATCATTTTTCACTCATAAAAGTTCACAGGAACGAAAACAGATTTCTTACAGAGATTTATAATGGGGAATGTTTACATCTTTTCTCCATTCGGAAATACTCAGAATACCTCGCGCAATTTTTCAACGTTATCATCTGGGTCTGCTTCAATACAAAATCCCCGTAGACATCACATTTTTTAGCCATGTATTGAAACATGATCAGCTAAAGGTGCGTTTCAACAGAGAAATCTTGGAAATTTTTCATACTTTTGAATGAACATCGTTTGAACCCCGAGGTATTTATAAATATCGAGTAATTAAGCAAAATGTAAATCCAGGATATCTTGGGACAGAGTATAGGATAATATTTACAGAATATATTCCTAAATTAGTTTAATTAGTCATAACATTAACCAGCTGTTAAGGTTCATAGTGAAACTAGTTACCCCTCAAATATCACTACTGTATACATGGAAATATTTGCCCCTGTTTTATTTTCGCTCCATTTGCCCTCATCAGTGGATGAATTTTTCATATTATCTCTCTGTTAATAAAACTGTGTCTGGACGCATTCAAGGTGGGGCAAATTTTAACAAATGTAGAAGGGCGAAAATAACCCTGTATACAGTATTAAACCAGGGTATAACTTCATGCTAAGAACACGTAACTGGAGCAAAATCCAGAAAGATTCTCAGTGAATCCTAGTTCAATGTAGTCATGCACTCGTTAACAAAGAGTGATTGGATCAGAATTGTCTTGGAATAGCCACATGTTGACTTGATATTCCACATACCGATTCCAGATATATATGCCTGTAACATACATGATAATACATTACCTTAACGTTATATGTGATGTAGTGTTGCATGTTATATGCTGGGTTGAAATATCTTTACAAATTGCTATACATTTGTTCGTTTTATTTTTAGAATGCGGCATTGAGTGATGTAACTGACTGACCTGAGATTTTTGTACATGGACGACTGTACAGGAAGACCGTGCTCGTCCTTTCCCGTAAGATCAGTGTAATTCCAGGTCCCTCCCACTGTCGAACTCATGTCAAAACAAACCACATTAAATAGATCAGGGCTGGCACTCAGGTGACGGGCGGCACACAGACCGGCTGCTCCAGCCCCGATTACTGCAACTCTCTTCGCCATTGCAAACAAAATGAAAGTGAAAGTACAGATAAGAAAAAAATTACAACTTGTACTTTTATTATTTTACATTAAATGATATTTATTCTATTGCTTATAATTCATTTGATTGATACTGGTTTTAAACATGTAGTCTTTTTTATTAATAAAAAACTTTTCTTCTTTTGAATAGAAACATTCATAGAACGATCGTTTACTTTCATTTTCCAAATCCCCAAACATGGCGGTTTGCGTAGCTGTCATTGCAAAAGAGGTAAGGTTATATTTTTACCTCTTTGCTCATTTGTAACTAACGTTAGACTTTTTCAATCTGTTGTACATTACTTAAAACCAGCAGACAAAATGCATTGACAACTTTTCATTACACTTTTTATTTACAAAATCACTTTTTATTTACAAAATGGAATCTTATTTTTTCAGAATTACCCACTGTTTATCAAGACAATCCCAACAGATAATGAGTTAAAGTTCTACTACACTGTACACACCTCCCTGGATGTTGTCGAGGAAAAGATTTCCTCAGTCGGAAAGAACACAAATGAGCTCCGGGAGCTTTACCTTGGCTTGCTATACCCAACAGAAGATTACAAAGTGTATCCTTTCATTCACATTATGATTTTTTGGCCTTATCTAGTAATCATTAACAAATCGTTCTTTTTGCCTTATAATACTAACTTAAGCAATGGTGATCGGATATTATCAGTGAGTATGATTATTGCAGCTTTCAATTTTGTATATAAATTTAGTGACTACTGGACGGAGGTCAGGTTTTTGAATTATTAAAATATACAAATATATTTTTATAATGTCCTTTGAATTGATATGGAATTACTGGATTATTGACACTCAAGTTGAGTTCACTCCATAAAGGGAATAAGAAGAGGAGAAGAAGTTTTAAATTTTAAAAATTGTATTTTTCTATGATTTAAATCTTCCTTATAACATTATTAGATATGGGTATGTTACTAATACAAAAGTGAAATTTGTCATAGTTGTGGAGTCCATAAATTCCAGTTTACGTGATAATGAAATCAGAAGTGTGAGTAATAAAAACTTTATAATATTTGATTTATTTAATTGATCTGTCTCTTGAAGGTACCTAGTAAAACAATGTAATAATATGATTTCATTGTGCCTTTTCAGATGTTCAGAAAATTACATAATGCATACGTAGACATGGTCTGTAACCCATTTTACACACCAGGGGAAAACATAACCTCACAGTAAGTAAATTTGTTTTTGTTATGAATGATGACTTGACTTGTAAGGAATCAATATGATTTCATTTTGGTAAGGGTTATTAAACTGAGACTCCTCTGACCAAAACAACTGTGCCCCCCCCCCCCCCCCCCCATCTTTTTATATATGGGCCGTATTAATATAGCTGCATAAAGAACTATAAAAGGGCATACATAGCATTAGAGGAGTCTTGAATTTTAGCTCATAAGAATTAAAATAAAGAACTTTAATTAAAATCATATACACTTTGTAAAAAGTTATTTTTTAAACAATTTTGTAATTTTTTTTTACAGGAAATTTGAAAATGTGGTAATGTCCATGATGCATGATTAGAAGACAACATCAAGAATCATCATCTATATGGGAGGATTGTGCAATCAAGACTATTATATATCTTTGAAATTCATTATAATTTGCTGTATGAACTGTAAAATAATACATGTATGTTCCAGATGCATTAAAAGATATTTACATTTATGGAAGGTACATGTACATTGTACATATGATTAAATCAACAAGTAATAAATTTACATTTAATTTTTAATGTGATTGATTTATTAATTATTTGTATTTAAAAATGTTTTAATTAAGATTAAGGGAAATGGTCACAACTTGAGCTCAAAGTAAAATTTATTTCCTATTATTAATGTTTATGAATATACATGTGTAATGCTTGAGGAATACAAGTACAGATAAAATTTTAAAAATACGTGGACAATGCTATTATCTACTCTCAATCTATGCAATGAAATTTTACATGAACAAATTTTTTAATAATTTATATATACAGGGTATTTTTTTTAATCAATATTATTGCATTCTTATAAATATTAACAACAAAGACTGTTGTATCGCAGATCTGGAAGTACATAACATATGAAAATAAAGATTTTAATGAAAAATATTTATCTCATAATTATACTCAATTGTACAAAATTTTTGTAAAAATTTCTCCCATTTCTTATTGTTATATTACCATGAGTTTACAATTTGATGTAATATTTGATAATATAACAAAAATTTATCTTTTCTGGTGTATTCATTTTGAAAATGACTGAAAAAAATGTCAAATGACTGTTCGGAGCACCATACATTTATCACTTATAGAATAGCATTCATAATTACATAACACTTTATTCAATCAGCACAAGCGACTCAAGATGGATAGATATTTATGGGAGACAATCTTGCCAAGAAGGGGAAAATAAAAAAAACAAAAAAGCAAACTTTATCCAAAATGCAAAGCAGGTAATTTATAAAGACTGGCGTCAAACGATATCAAGATTACTTGCAATTGTAGATCACAATGTATTAGTTTTTATCAAAACTTTTGTGAAATATTAAGGGTGAAGCAAAATCATATATCCCAAGTTTAATGACATGTACTGGTATTTTAAATTTTACATGTATTTTGAATGATAGGGTTAAGATAATCAACAAGGAATACATTAGTTCACCAAGATCGGGTTCAAGGCATCGTTAAACTCCTGTTTGTTCATAATTACATATACCAGTAATACCAAAAATGCTTGATATTTTTCATCTCTCTTGCCCATGAACTGTTAAGTAACCATTCAACCTTATTTCTATTACCTTTAAAATAAGTGGTAAATACCGGTAATAGAAAAATTAACACCTGTTTATTTCATATCAAGATTTTATTTGGACAGTAATATTGGATTGCTGAACATAGATTTCAAATTTAATAGTGGTGTACAATTGATAACGAAAAACAAGCTCCATAACAAGATTGAATTACACCAGAGATAACACAGCATGTCAGCAAGATGATCCAACACAGAAACCAGTAAATGTGACACAGTGAAGTAGGGTGCTATAGGGACTTCTGACAATTAACACAACCTACATGTTGCTAATTAGTGCCTGATTTAACGACCGAGATCTACTATGATAAGTTGACACATGCAAAGCCTGTGATGCCTAACTAAAAGAAACTAAAAATACTACTTGTGATGTGTTACTATGAGAACTTGTGGATGAAAAGTGTTTAACACCTTGAAGTGCCAAAACTGAGGTAGACTTCACAGATATGGATGTTTTGATTTTTATTTAAACATCAAAACATTTTTCTTATTTCTGTCAGGCACTTTCATTACATTCTGTAATTTTAATAATGAATATAAAATTTCAGAGTTTATGTCAAAATAATATTAAATGTAAGAAAACTGCAATTTATTACCACCAAAAATGTTTGTATTTAGAATATTGATTAAAGACTCAATCTTCTTGAAAAAAAATGTTAGGTGCAAACTTAATTACAAATGTACTTTTAGAATAAAAAAATATATAGTCTATAATAAATTGCAATGCAAACACTCAAAAGTCATGCAAAAATGAGAAGAATAATATCATGATGAATCTATGAGATAAAGAAGATCACAAAGACAAGTTTCTGCCCTGCCGTAGTGAAGACAATTACTCTGTATTATTAGAGTGGTTGTTTATACACCCACATCTCTACATCATGTAAAAAGAAATGGTAATGACACTTCCAGAACAAATATCTAAAATTACTTAAAAGATTTCATAAAATGTGAAGACCACAGAAAATAAAACTTAAACATAACTTGGGTAAATCTACATAAAGAAGAGTGGATAATGCAACTCATAATTGTCTCATATATTTCATGTCAACCTGAAATAGAACAATTTTCACAAACTGTCAATAAAATATACACAATTGCTAAAAGCATGATGTAACATTATCAGCATTTGATCCATGATTAAAATTTGAAATTGAGGGGACAATTGAGAGTAAAATAATCACAATTTATCAAATAAAACAAAATAAATCTAACAATGCTGATGAAAAAAATTAATGTACATGTATATAAATATACAAGTCTTGAAGACAATAATTTATCAATACAATGTAAATCTATAGTTTTGTTTTGACAGATTACACATAATTTAAATACACATGACCTGTGGAGACAACATCTCTTTGAAAATCAGTTGACAATTTGATACTGCATCTTCAATTTCTCAATCTTCAATCTCAACATGCATAATTTAAATGCCACATACATTATACATTCATGCCCATTGTATCCAATTGACTTTCTCATCTAAAAAATCATTTTTGTTAAAATTCAAAATCTGCCTCGGCCATGTCTATTGCCCATCTAAACTTCTCGCGCTGAGTTTTGTTGTAAATTTTCTCTATAGGAACTTCCCATTTCTTGCACCTAAAACCAAAATACAGTATGATAAAATAATAGTGTTTTGTTGATGGAAACATTGTATAATAATTAATTTCAATTGTTTACAAAGTCCTTACCATGCCACTGAAATTCTAGGATCAAGATAATTCAGTTTGGAGGTTCCTAGAGCAATTTCCTTGTTTTCTTCCTGTAAGAAACATAATGCCATCATGTAAAATAAGAGTTTACTTTTTTATTTTTGAAAATGGGAACATTTTTTTCTTAATAGATCACTTTCCCTTTAGAATTAGAAAATTGAGAATTAGTTTTTCTTCTTTTATGGAAGTTTTGCCTGCATCCCACTCCTTGCTCATGAAAACGAGCAAAAATTAGCAATGGTTCTCTTCTGATCAAAATTTTCTGAACTAAGAAGCCTAGAACTTCCTCACTATTTACAAGTTTTTCAGTGAAATAAAACCTGTTCTACCTTGTCAGTGGCCTGAACCTCCAGTTTGGTGAGCTGCTCCTCCAGGCGCTGTAGCTGGGTCTTCCTCTTGGTCAGTGCTCTGAAATTTACAGATTATTGATACACAGTTGTACCACACAATGACTCTGATTTACATTGTCCTTCGGTGATAAGGCCTAAGAAAAAAAATTGTTTGTTTAGGGTAACACTGATGAAAAAATTAGGTTAGGTAGGTAGGGAGTTTTTTTTATTTTATCCATTATTTTTCTGCATGAGGACATATTTAAAAATGGGCTTTTAATAGAAATACTATGAAAATCACAGTCAGATGAAAAAAGACATCTAAAAATGGTAGAATCTGGGCATTGTTGTAGGTTAGGTCGGGTTACCCTAAACACACAATATTTTTTATTAGGCCTAATGACAAATAAACCTTACTGTTTGGCTTTTTCTGTTTTAGTGGCTTTGTAATCAGCCTTGGCATCTTTTACATTCTTTTTCGCTTCTTTGATGGCTGCTTTCTTATCATCAATCTGTAGAAACCAAGCAGAAACTTTACAGCAAATGACTAAGAGTGAAGACCTGGCCTTATTTTGAACAACTTTCCTCATCTAAATTCTCAACCTCAAATCTGAGGTTTTACCTCTTGTCTTTAAAAAAAAATATTTGAGTTAATAATTGCATCTAGATACTTTTAAAATGTCAGTGATATGTCATAAGTGAATGTAGTCCTTACAGAGAAATGTGTACATGTATTTTTCCTTTACATGAATACAAATACAAGTATATATAAAACTACCATATTTATTGGATAAATACAAGTCATGTACTAATGTGAAGGATGGTTGGTAACAAGTAATTAAAGTGCTGTTTTAGGTCAAACCTTGTTCTGCAGGTTCTCCATCTGTTTGCTGAAGTTTTTGGGCGCTGCCCGCTGATGGTTACACAAGACGGCGACCGCCCTGTTGGCACGATTGTAGGACAGAAGTTTGCTTGGCACATTATCCTCAGCTGTCAATCACAAACATCAAGACATCAGGTCATGGACACTGATTGTTTTACTCTTTAACACAACATTCAATAGGACTAATTTTTTTTACCTTCTGTCAGCAAGTTGAGCTGTTCCTGCAGTGTCCGCGAGGCATTGTATGTACGGAACACTTTGGCTGTCAGTCCGTCCATCAGCTCATGCAGATGTTTATTAAGAATAGTCGTCTGTTACAAAAAATATGTTTATCAAAGTACGCCCTACAAAACTATATACACGTACATGTATGTGTGCATCAAACCATTACAGACAAATTTTGTTATTTCAATGCTAGCTCACTTATATATCAATCCAACAGTCAATAATGCAAGTAATGGGGAGAACGTGTTAGCAGAAAATGGCCATAAATTTATCCTATTCCAATGGCAAGCAGTTACTTTAAACAATAATATGGCCCATAAACTGTTCATAAAAATCAACATATAAAACAAAGTAAATTTATATATCTCTTGGAACATTTCTGTAGAGCTTCACTTATGGCAATGCTACTCAACTCACATTGAGTCGGTCAAACACATCATCCTCCCCAGCCTTGTTGTCCATGAACAGCTGCAGGTTTTTGAAGACCCTCTTTTCGACCGGCATTCGGTTGTAGTACCTGATGGAGTCCTTACCCAGAAAATCAAACTCCACCACATACTCCTGGTCGTCGTATTTCTCGTGCAGAGACAGATGTTCCTTCCTGAGGGAACAACAACCCACAGTGTCTGCTGTCTCTCCCTCCTCCTTCTCGTTACCAGCTCTCAGAGCAAGCTGAGGAAAGAGGCATTGTAATCAGTGATCATAAGCTTCTGATTTATATGTACAATGTTGCTGGAAAATTCAAGTAAACAACTGTAGAATCTTTATGAGTATACAAATGAACCTTTCTTAATTTATCACACAACTGACCTTGTCAATGAAATACAAGGCAACTGCTCTCTGTCGTATCCTCATTTCCTTGGATTTCCAGTCCTCTCGATATTGGGCCCGAATCTTGTCAACACATTTATGAAGTCTTCTTGCAGTTTCATACTTCTGCCAATCCTTCTCTCCCTAAACATTTAAATCACTATACATCAAAAACAATGTTACATTGTTTTCAGCTGTAAAACAACAACTATATTAAAAAACCTGTACACCAGCAATGCCTTTCAGCTATATAACAAAAACTGTGCTTCTTACCTTTAGTCTTGAAGCTGCATTCAACATGACGTACTTTGTGCTTCCCTGAATATTTTCATTCCAGCATGCAAGCCAAGAGACCTACATTACAACGGAATGATTTACTAATAAATATAATACGATAAACCATCAGCAACTGATACTAATTAATTAATTTGTTCTCCAGTTTCAATCAGATTTTACCTTATTGTCATGTCGAACTTCCTTCCATTTATGACCATGTGGAGGGCTTGGTACTTTGGCAGTTCTAAAATTTGAAAGAAATAATAAATCTTACTCTAAATATTTAAAAGAGACTTTATACTTCAACCTTTTTGACATCTAGAGATATACATGAATCAAGAGACTTGGATCTCAGTCTTTATGTATTTGCGAAGATGAATCAACGACTTGAAAGAAATGTATCAATTTCTCTATCTGCTTTAGACCTACTTGCTGCAGTTAATGATGACATCCTCTGGTTGAGTTCTCCTCTTTAACATGCCCTGCTTTGGATGGTCACCTCTCCCTCGGAACAGACCTGGGGGCTCAATCTTAAAGTTTCCGATCTTCTCCTTGTGGCCGTCCATTAAGCAGAACCCATACTCTTTTTGTATTTCATCATTGTTCAGCTTTTCAGCCTGGTGGATATAAAACAGCAATTAAATTGTTAAGATTTTTTGGGGAAATTTAAAACACAGCTGATAAATTATTCAACATACCTCCTTAATTTGTTGTAAGAAAGTCTTAGTAAACGATTTGTAAATAATGTCTCTATTAATTTATATACCACAACCCTAAAATTTCACCTTTTTTTCTTCTTTAGAGCGGTTTTTCCTTTCCTCTGATTTAAGCTTGAAATATTCTGCCATTTCTTTGAAGTTGCATTTTTTCAAATCCTTGATTAGTTCTCTCTCTGATGTCGTCATCATCTATAAAAATCAATAGAAACTTGTACATTTTTTCATATCAACAATTGTAAACTATACTTCCATCTGGAAAAAGAAAACATAAATTGAACAAATTTCATACATATTTAAATTTAAAAGTATACTCTATGGCTGGTTTTGAATTCACAAAAACTACGTGTAAATGACACCTTTTTCCAGTCTTTCATAAAGTTGTTGTTGAAGACATCCTTTGTTGTGTAGTCATGATCCAACATCCTGGCGTAGAAGGTGGCCACTTCTTCTGCTGGTTCTGACAGTCTCACTACTTTACCTGTCACAACACATAGAAGAGGAACATATCTCATCAGGTTGAGTAAACCATTGCATGTATTCACATATAAAAACACAGAAATGTCCCTCTCACAACAAATTCGAAATGAAAATAACTATCAGGTCTTGCAATTTAATGAATGTATTCACTCACAGAAACACAGGAATTGTATGTAATGTAAAACTTACCATCATAGTAGAATTTGACATCATCGGGCAGTGGTTCGTAATCGGGAGCGAACAGTGGCCCTTTATGTTCCAGGAAGTTCCACTTGACGCCGTCATCCCTGCGATCCTCTTCCCACCTATAACAGCAACATAAACATCAACCATTGTGTGCACACAGCTTGAGATAACGGTGGCCGAGAGCTGTGGACTCTCTGACATCTTTCACTTTAACCCTTTGTTCTGGTCGATCATTTTTTGGAATTCTTAAGAAGTTAACTATCTTGCATCGAAACAAGCAATGTTTTACCATCTCCAGACTTCATGGGTTTCTTCCTCCTTGACTTTCTTGGATGGGGATTTCTTCTCCAGTTTCATATTTTCTGTCTTGACCTTCTTTTTTTTCTTCTGGAATCAAAAATTGATGATTTAATATACTCTGCAATTGTTATAGCCATCATGTGCACTTATCATTTATTCATTATGGTGGTACATGTACATCTACTTTAACAAGATGCCAAATAAAATGACATTTCACAATAACAACTCTTTTTTTTTTTTACAAACTTTCACTGATCTTAAAAGAAACTTGTTATCTACATTCTTTGGAAACACTCAAAAATAATTTTAACAATTATCTACCTTTGGAACATCATCACCCGAGTCAACAGGTTTCCTCTTCTTTGCACTGCTGGGTTTTTCAACCTTCACATCTTTCTTTTGTTTTTTCTTCTCTTTTTCAATTCTGGAAAAAAAAATTTCATTACTGGTCATTAATCATTCTGTTTAAATTGTTTTGTCTCAATGAAATCAGATTGTACCATTGGAGGTTAAAGTATACTATAAGAACCAAACAAATAAACATCCCACGAGGAAAAAAAGATTTGCCTTTTCAAGTGAATTGTAAAGTGAAATAACTTTTTACCTGGCAGACAATGGTTCATCATCATCATCATCATCTGAGTCATGGGGCCTTTTCTCTGATGGCTGCTCTTTCTTAATTCTGGTGGCCTATAATTTGTCATCAAAAGTTAAATTCCGTGTGAAATTGAAATACTTGGAGATCAATAATCAAAATACAAGAAAATAAATACTTACCAAGGGTATTTCATCATCACTCATATCTTCTTCTTTCACAGGCTTCACAGGTGAAGGTTCCCTTTTGGAGGGGGACCTACTAGGTGATTTCTCCAACACTGGCGATTTCATTGGGGAAGGTGACTTCATCGGAGAAGACGGCTCGGATTTTACTTTCACTTTTTCGGCATCCTCCTTGTTCTTTTCTTTGTGTTTTTCAGAAGAGGAATTATGTTTCGAACTGCTGCCATCTTTATGCTTGTGACTGCTTGAGGATGAGCTATGCTTATGGCTGCTTGACGAGCTGTGCTTGCTGGAGCCCTCCTTATGGCTGCTCGAGCTTTTGTCTTTGCTACTGCTGGAACTCTTTTCCTTGGAACTGCCCTCTTTATGACTGCTGCTCGAGCTAGATTTATGAGATGAACTGGAATGCTTGCTGCTCGAGCTCCTATCCTTATCCTTAGAACTTGAGCTACTCCTTTCCTTGTCTTTATCTTTATGCTTGTGTGAGCTGGAACTGCTACTGTCCCTGTGCTTGCTGGATGAGCTTGAACTGCCATGTTTACTAGAGCTGCTTGAGTGCTTAGAGGATGAGGAGCTGTGCCCATGTTTGGAGCTAGAGGAATGCTTTGACGAGCTTTTATGCCGGTCTTCGTTCTTGGACATTGGTAGAGTGGCATGTCCATTCTGCTCAGCATGGTTTGCATGGTTCAGCTCATTGCTAGCCATTTTTGCTTTTAGAACTAAAATCATGAAAAACTATGTAAAATATGAAAAGAAGTTATTCTTTAAAACTAATAAAAATACTTAGAATTTCATAATTAAAGTCAATTTGAATGCTGAAAAAAAAAAACATTTTTATGCATCATGAATATCACAATTTATTATTAATTTTTAATATAACAAACGATAACTCAAATACCATTAATATCCTTCAAGAGAACAAAATCTGATATTTAATTGGGTTTTCACTTATTAAAATTTCTAAAGTAGTATGATCTGAAAATAGTGTTGATTTCATACAATCATTCAAAAGTGTTTGGGTTAACTAAAATAAACTTATATTTCTATTTTTTTTTATTCCTTTGAAGCCAGGCTGGTAACAAGCACACTGGGAGAAAAAAATCAAATAGAAATTATTTATTTCACTTTAGAGCTATAACAGATATTTTGTAGACGATATTTTTTCAAACAGTATTTCCCTGCATCTCTGTTATGTAAAATACAGTGGGTTCATTTTAATGTAAAACACAGTGGGTTCATTTTCTTCAATCTTTGGATTTTTGCTTTTTGGAATTAAAACAAATAAAATGTTCTTATTTATATTTTCATTTTTATTTAATCTTGTAATCATGATGAAAACATGCAACTGGCCTACATGGCAACAATTTCCACATGTATTTCAGCTTCTTAGAGTTACTTCCCTTTGAAACAATTAAAAGTCACAAAATAATTAATATTCATTTCTCAAACCCTTGTCAACTTTCGCCTCATCGGTTCTTTTTCTGATTATGTATCTCTTCAACACAAGCAGTAGAACTGTTATAGTCCCATAAGGTATTTAACTAGATCGATGTGTGGTGAATGGCTGTTTTGTTCTAAGTCAGTTCAGACTAGCGGACTTAGTCTCTGGCGGCCATATCTACCGTCTCAGCAGATGGGAGTCGATTTCTTACCTTTGCCTTGGGCTCCAGGCGAGACGACTGATTCCTAAACGACAGGAAAACAGAGATTTTAGTCTACTTTTGTTGTTTGCCTAATTATATTGCTCAAATATAAGATTCATGGGTTGAATTCTCGATTTAAAATTGACGAAAACAACAGCCGGTCGATGCGGACTTAGAAAATTTGCGGCCATCTTGACTTAGCCGTTTTCACCGTCCTTTGTTAGCTGAACTTTTACCGGCGCAAGAGACACATCAGAGAAATTAAATTAATCCTTTGCTGAGTCAAATGACTGAATATGAAATAAATCAAATACTAACTTGATTTCCTGTAGATTCTCCGTCTACTATATCCATTATCCGTAAAAATTATTTTTGTGTACAATCAGCACGATGTGTACTCCTCGTTAAATGGCTAAGTACAAGATGATGGATAGTACGCATGCGCAGGTATGCTGTCGTCATGAGTGTCAGCTCACATTGGATAGTCTTTTCCTTTATTGTTTTATACTATTCTTATGTATCGAATGATATATACTGTGTTTAACACTTTAATCTCGATATCTTTAATTTTATTTGCTCATTTTTCGATTTAAAAGATTTTTTAAAATGATCATTATGTGCATAAATATAATTTCCTATAAATGGCGGGAAAATTAAATAATTTAAAAATCACAATAGCCCAAGGTAAATTTTATTATTTGTATGTTTTAATTTCAACTACAGTTTCTTTTATAAAGAATGTATAGGCTTACTTGAAATTGTAAAAACGGGTTTTCTTATGAAATGTCACAAACAAAAGGTTTATATCAATTATAGATTGATCTATTTTATATGATATATCGATATCATTTAATTATAATATAATCAAGATTAAAACTGATGGATATTGGTATATCGATACATGTTTAAACACATTAGATAAGCAATAATGTGTAATTAGATTTTTGGCCTTTAAGAAATGGACATAAACAGTTAGGAAAACACTTCTTTAATTACTGGACAGTAACGCGTGAAGAGGTATACTGAACTCTGGAAAACTTGATACTTATTTTGTATAAAGAAAATTTTACAATGGAAACATATATATTTATCTAACCTCATGATTTAATGAAAACACTTTGTAGATTCAGAATAAGTGCACCTGACTTACGAGTTGAAAGAGGTAGATATGAACTTTTAAAAAATGATACTGGTCAATGAATTCCTTTAGAAAAAAACAAAAGGGCATGTTTATTGTGTAAACAAAATTTTGTAGAAGATGAATGACACTTTCTTACTTATTGTGCTTTATATAAAGAAGAAAGAAATTTATTTTTCCATTATACCTCAATACTTAACGAAAAATTTATATTATTAACAAAGAAAGGCAAATTTATCTGGTTATTCAATGTCCAATGAAGACAGAACAATAATTACAAAGTTAAGTGAATTTCTAATTAATGCTTTCAAAAAAAGAAGACAGAATAAGACCGCGGAACATTAACTGGCAAGATTGGAAATATACAGCTTACGTCAATTTCACCTGTTACAGTCAAAACATTTCAAATGGGCGGGGAGAAATTGATGCGGACGTCTGAGGAAACATTGGATTGAAACTGTAGTTATACAGTTGTTCCGCGGTCTCACTTTGAGATGTAAGTGGACTAGTGAAATATTTATACAGATCATGATACCACCTTTGTATTTGTATTAGCTACTTTCCCGACTACATAGATATGTATATTGTTAATATGTTATGGCAGGTGTTCATTTTCTCGTCTGCTACATGTTCATGTATGTATACGTATAGTCTGTCTTTCTAATAATTGTAGTCTTGTATGCCCCCTGGGCCCAAAATTGGAAATTAAACCATTTATATATATAGTTCTCTTGTCTGTCCATTAAGAAGCTTAAATCTATATATTATAGATTGATCTATATGTAAAATGACCGGGTAGTTGTATTATAGAAATCAGCTTGTTTAGTTATGTTTGTAAAATATTCCTGGTTTTATCGCGCCACGGTAACTTGAATGTGCATTATTATGAAAATAGTACCCATTGATTGATTGATACAGTTGAACATATATCTTAAAATTGTATAAATTTAATGAATAAAAAGGTTTGAACACAGGTTCTTTCAACTTATATATACATGTACAAATGTCAATAGTATCCATTTATCAATAGCCTTATCATTATATTTTCATATATTTTCATACATATACTAAAATATTTTTTGTATTAACTCTTATTGCCTTAAGAGCAAAGTCTATTCGACTCAAAATCCCTTCACAAAGAAACATTTCAACTATTTCCTGGCAATTTTAAAAAAAATATTGATTGAATTTTGTGAAGATTTGTTGAACATATTGTTTTACTTACCTGGAAGTTGTTATATGACCTTGATGTGACGTTTGATATAGTTCTTTCAATCTCTGAAGCATCAGTGTGCTTTAACTTTGCTTCAACTTTTATGTCTACAAGACATTTTTGTATTCTTATCAGATTTATAATTTTATATTCACACATATTTTTTTTAACTCATTAATATTTTATAATCTATCTTATAATCTGATAATTGTTCAATTGTAACAAGTAGTAAATCAAGTTATAAAAGTAGTTAATAACTACTGTTCAGGATTGAAAATGTTGCGAAGTATTGCCAGAGGAAATAAAATGATATGTCAAAATGTTTTGGTAAACCAACCGGTTTAATGAATCATATTTTACTTCAATGACATGCATTGTTTTATTTCGTAAACGTTTTTAATTGAGCACCTCAACATTTAATGAAATGTATGCTACCCAATTGAATGCTTATTTTTGGATATCGTCGGTCTTATAACACACCAGGTCGTGTAGACAAATTGAATACCGCGCGGTATGATAATTGTTTGCACGGCCTGGTGTGTTATAGGACCGACGATATCCAGAAATAAGCATTTAATGCTTTTATTTATATTTTTTAACTTCTTGCCTTGTCTGCAAATGTGATTTATACCTCAAAATTGCTGTATTATTCTAAGAGTAAGTTAGAATAAATGGAAGAGCCATTGCAACAAACACAAACGTGAACTTTGATTTTCGCTTGTGTCGTTGCACTTGCGCTCAGTGCAACAGTGCGCTCAACGTTTGTGACATCATAATAAAACTCATCATTTAACCCTTCAGTACATTGTGTGTGTTACTCAATTAAGGAATGAATTCAATATTTATTTGCTTTATACGATATAAAATGGTTTTGGGCAGTTTACGCTTTATAAACAGCGAACGGTTTATAAAAAAGCGTAAACTGTTTCAAACCATTTAATTTAATACCGTATAAAACTAATAAATATTGAATTCATTGCTTATAATTTAATTTTATTTTTTTACTCTTAATTGTAGATAAAAACGGTCATTTGACCTTTAAAATGACGTCAAATTGTACAAAATTCAAAAAACGTCAGGCGGATTGATACGTTTTTGACGTTAGTCATACTATGACATAGGCAACATTCTTTATACGATATAAAATTATTTTTTAGCTAATCAGAAAGCGCATTACAACTAGAATTAAATCAGTGTTGTAACTGCAGTTACTTTCGACACACTTTACATGCAAAAATTATATGGAATGTAAATATTTTTACTTTAATTCATTATTTTCGTACCTGTGCTTTCGGACAATGTGTTTTAGTAAATTTTGAAATGAATAATCAATCTAAGGTTTTTCATTTTACGTCTGTTTTAAAAATTCTTTTAATAAAAATAGCTGTTTTAAAAATACATTTGAGAAATAAAAAGCAATTTAAAAAGTTCACCGGGAAATGAACTTGGTTGGTCACGTGATCAAATCCTGTGAAGCCCGAAGGGTTTCTCAGAAGATTTGATCACGCACCAACCAAGTTCATATCCCAGTGAACGTTTTAAATTGCTGTTTATTATACTTTTATTATTTGACGTTTGGAAAGACAAACCGTTATTTAAATAATCGTGTTTTAATGTTTACAACAATGCAACCGTCAAGTAATAAGATGTGTGATAATCATTGTGACGTCAAGAAAAAGTTCACACAGAATTGAACGTTTTTGCTTTTCCATAGGTTTATATTAGGAAACATATTTGCAAATGTAAATATATCAAAATAAACAAATGCATTCGTCAGAATTCTTGTTTATTCTTTAAATCCTTCTAACAGAGATAAAGGCAATGGTCATAAATACAAACAGCACTAAAAATTGTAGGAACACACTAACACAATGGCATATTACAGTTTAGTACTGTTCTGGACCACTAAAGATGTCCACTATTTCACTACTAAAGCACCCAACTCCACATATATTACTCGACGTTATGGGTTCCTCTTCCGGTCAGCTGTCGGGACAGAGGGAGGGGGCTGAAGCACACGGATATTGCACTAGGGGTCGTGGTGGGGACTCTCAGTCGCTTGCCTGCCCTATGTCTGTTGGCCGATCTCTTCAGCAAGTCGTACTTTGGAGCCAGAAAAAGTTGTTCCTCTGGGAACATTTTGGTCACAATGCCCGTCACAACAGCCGTAGCCGTGGATTGGCGATTGCTGTCCATCTGTTCTTTAACCTGAAAATGAAATGAGGATATCAATTAAAATGTATTAGATGCAAAAAATAATTTGTCGTAACGTCTTATGACATATATTAATTTTAACAATAAAAATCAGTTATAATGCATATTTTTAATGTTAAATTATAATATGTCAGAAGGACAGCAGGTATTTGAATTTTTGACCATGGTTAAATGAACGAATGTTGAATTGAACTTGAAAATTAATATATTACCAGTGCAGCGACTTCTTTGTAAATTGGCCGTTTTGGATCCGCTGGGTGACAGTGCAGCCGTGTTCCTGGCCGGAAGTATTGCCCCCTCTGACTGATCGTGGCGTGACACTGGACCCTGGCGGATCTCACGCTGCACCTCCACAATGTAGAGGACTTGTTGCTCCTCTGAAATAAAACATGACAATAATAAGCATTCATAAATGTAGAGATCTGATATGACATAGGAGATTTCAATCAAGCTTTTATAAAATATTGTAAAAAATTCCCCCCACGTTTGTCTGCAGAAGGGAACAACATGTTTTACTTAAATTCGGCCGGAAAACCATTTGGATTTTTGTTGGTTTGAAATTCTGATGTAATCTTGTAAACCAATAGTGCAGTTTAGTTTTGTTCTTAGAGTGGTCATTATACCTGTACTCCGTATGTGTATCCATTGCTGGCAACCAACAATCTTCCCCCACGCTGACTCCCCTTCTCCAGGATTCTATAACGGATGACGTCATCATCTGGTGTAATGTCGTCTGCTAGGCTAACCTCCGACTCAAGTGAACTGAAAAAAAAATTAAACACAATCAATATCCAGTATGAAGAAAACGATTTCTCCTTTTACAATTTAGAATAGCTGATTTGTTTTCTTTATCTCTGTCACCGTATGTTTCAAAATATTATGAGTAAAATACTCTTGCAGGAAATTAATACATACGAATTGAAAACTTACGAATCCAAAGGTTCGGGTTCCAAGTAATGTCCAATAACAAATGCTTCGTTTAGTGGATCTGCTGGGACCACAGATTTTGCGGGGGTGTCTGAAACCACGTGTCCATCCTGCTCCGGCCAGTATCTCTTCTCACAGGGTCTGCAAAACCAGTTCAGATCCTTTATACCATACTTTGCAATGTTGTACCGTTGTAACGAGATTCCTGCAAAAAAATTGTATTGAAGGTTATGATTAATATAAAAAAAAATTAAGTTAATTATTCTTTAATTTTTTTGTGTAGTTTGTTTACGTTTTGTAAGAAATCTTAACAGTTAACATTGCTTGTAAACCCCTTTTTCAGTAAGTTCGAGTGGGACAACTCCTTGAAATGATGTTAGTATTCGCTCGACCAGCCTCGCGGATGCTTTAATATATTCTTCATTTCAACTCGTTGGATAAAGCAAATATAAAATCGCATTATATACATGAAAGTAAATCTATTTATAACTTGTAACAGTTTTGAAATTATCAATTGCGATACACGGTTAGACTGTGATAGAAAATGTGAAATTATCAATTGCGATACACGGTTAGACTGTGATAGAAAATGTTAATATAAAGTGTCGCTGAATCTTATTGGGTTTAAAAAAAGAGAGAAATTATTTCACAAAATGGAGGTGTCCCATTCCTCCCAAATACAAACAAGAGGCCAGTGTAAAATTGTTAACGGACGACGCACGACCAACGGCAAACCGATACCCGAGTGACTTGTGACCTACATAAGAACTACATATTCACTATATGGTCATATTTGTCCCCCTTCCAATAAAAATTTGATTTGAACATATTTTATTATGTAAATATATATTTACATAAATGGATTAAGCAGCAGGCAATGCCTATGTAAGCCTTCTCCATAAGGTACAAGGTTATACACATAAATTGCAAAATATAAATGACAAATAAAATAATACACTTTTTATAAGATAATGTGATGTAGCATAAAAATATATATTCAGATGGGAAATAAGATTGACAAAAACCGGTTTGAGGAAAAATGGAAAAAAAATCCAAAATAATCAAAAACTTAAATTGTACAGTTACAGCATTAGTTCCAAGAATTTTAAGGTTTCCGTACATTTCACAGTTTAGGTAGAGGGTTTTATAAACAACATAACTATGCATTTAGGTGGGTTTTTTCAAGTTTATATGATAGTAGAGAAGGAGATTTTCTAAGATTTAATACATGTCCACTATATGGCCATATTGACCCCTCTCTAGTGTCTGAATTCCTGGCCCATGGACCATGCATTTGAGTTTTCCCCGTTTTGTGTGGCATTTTCGCTAGCTAAGGGTTTACGATCTGCTAGATTGCTACTCTCCAACATGTAAAATTTGTACTTTTTCATGAACATAGAGATATGAAAAATGGCATGAAATGATAATGCAACCTGTCTGAACAAAATGAAAATCTAATAGAAAAAAAATGTGGTCGTTCCCTAGATACAAATGCATATATATTCGAAATTTTAATGAAACGAAATAAAGAAATAAATATTTAATAATAAGTTTAGAAAACAATATGCATAATATGAATTGCAATCGATTCTCTCAAGAAATAGATGGGATTATACCATGTGATTAAAAAATATAAATTAAATTGATGAAACAAAAAAATAAAAATAAAAAATGATGTTGATCTATAAAATCTCTTCAAGTCTGAACAGCTTGTCAAAAAGATTGCTCCGAACATGTTTTTAATAGGAAATCCCTTTCATCTGAATCGAATATTGAAGACGCCTTGATAAGAAGTATGTTACAGAGAATTATTGAAATCAATAATGAAATTAAATACATACACAAAAAATGTTGACCAATCGAAAAACTTAATATTCAATTAATTGTCATAGTCCGAATACAACCACTTAATTTGGAATAAAACCCCCACAATCAAAGATAATATGAGAAGTATATATATTAGATTAATATTCAAATGAATAACAGATAAATATCACCAATATATCACTCTGTAAGCTGGTAATACTATATTACCTAGATTATTTTATAACACCACTACTTGACTTTGTATTTTGGAGAGGGTTTACATAGGTTTTGTTGTTACCCAATCTATTTGATTTCTCAATAAAATATGTTTAAATAAAAAAAAATTATGAACAACGGTCAATTCTTAACAATTTCTTTGTTGGCCTAAATTTCAAATTTAGCACCAATATCAGTTAATTTATCTACAAGTATATTTCTTTAAAAATTGTAAAATGAAGACAATTATAAAATACAGATAAAAATAGAAAAAACAACCAAAAAATACTCACAAAAAAGCATTTTTACATAACTGTTCATGTGATAAAAGTGACTTGTTGTGCGCATTAGGTTTAGTTGGCTTTAATTCACAGTTATTTCAATTTAGTTGTTTAAACAAAAGTGAATTTTTACATATACTTCAAATCCAATAGTCCGTTAAAATACGTATCTTTTAGGTATTGAAATTTTACTTTAATTCATAAATGGTATACACGGTGCAATTGGGCCGTGCATGCTTCATAATTTGTAATTTGTTTTTTTTTTTTTCAAATGGGTGGGGTAATTGGAAAACGAATTTGTGATTGGGCGTAATTCATTACATTTTTCAAAGTAATTGGAAGTAATTTTTAATTGAGTTTGCCTTCAAATACAAGTTATTGAATGTATTTAAATGAGCTATGAACTGTGAAATGTGGAATACTTGACCAGGGTTTTCATCCCCACCCCCCCCCCCCCCCCCCCCATTTTAGACTCAAGGGAACTAAATATTGTACATTTTTACCTTTTTGTAATTATTATTATATACTGATGGGCTGTGCTGTCCAAAGTTTTACCTTCTGAATAAACACATTAAATACATTCCAAAATTGTCATGATTTTCAATTACTTATAACAATAACATTTCAAATATTACTTTTCAATAACATTTCAATTATAACGATGTTTAGTTTGTATATCTGTCTTGCATGGGCTTTTGTATATATAATTATTTGATGTCTCATAATATTATGTGTAATATGTAATGTTTAAATAATTATTTGCTTGTAAGCCAAAATAATATTTACATGGGTGATTTACTCCTACAATACATGTACATCTTCAATAACTTTAAATTAAACATATCATATTTGTTTATTTATGAGAGAGAAACATTACAGAACTGTGTAATACGTGTATTTGGATAAATGAAGAATTCATATCATATGTTCTTCATTATATGCTAAAAAAAAAACCCAAAACAATGGTTGTTATTCAAAATAGCTCTGTATAAATCAAGTATATGTATATCTCTGAACAAAGCTCGAGTTTGAATTTTATGACGTAAATATATTACCTTTTACTTATAGCTAACGCTATAACGAATTCAAGCACTAGGAAAGGATCTATAAACTAATGCATGTTGCCCAAGTTTTGATAAAATGAATGTTATGTTAGTTGACAATTATACCCTTTCTCAAAATGTAATGTTTATAAACCCTCTTTGTTTTACCCAAATTGCAACAGAAGATGTGATTGTCATTTGTAAAATTAAATACAAATTGAAAATGCACTCCACCACACTCCCTAAAAATAGAGAGGAATATTTTATTCCTTTTTTTTTATTATTAACTTATGTCTAAGAAGTCTTCAAATATATTTAATTTTAGTTTTTAATTTTTTAACTAAAAATACCTACCTGGTAAGTTTAAAAGACAAGGTATATTTACCGGTGTTACACAAGCGATGCTGCCATCCGTCGCAGGCCACACAGTTTAGGGCATGTTGTTGGGGACGAACTTCTCCGCCACAAGAGATACAGAAGTGAGTGACTAAATCCATCGTAGATGGTCATCTAACGGAGTTCCATGTTCCATCTCCTTATAAATCAGGTCCTTGAGATCAAAGGGTCCAGTCTCTGAATAGAAATTAAAAATTTCAAAAGAAAGACCGCTGCTCATCCAAATTACGATCTATCAAATTAACGAACCGATTTTGCTAATTGTTTCCATTATATCATGTTAAATTCTCAAACAAATTATATATTTTCCAATCATCAAAAAGTCTCTTTGATAATAAAAACAGCAATTTATTAATTATACAACTAATCGATATCTAATATCTATAATTACCTTATGTGTTTAATCAATTTATTTATATATAATTCAATGAAAATATTTTCTATAATTTGTACTTCATATAAATATCAGTATTTATTAATGTGTCCCTTAAAAGAACGAATCATTTTACATATATCCCCCCCCCCAAAAAAAAAAATAAACAAAAATATAGAAAAAAAACCAACAATGATTTTAAAAAATCGTCAATATATACTGTATTTTTTGTTGTTATCAATGACGAAAATACCTCCATGCAGTATATTAATTAATTTTATTTAAACATATAAACATAGAGATATTTTCTATAAAACATAGTTTTATTGGTTTACAGAGTAATAATATTAATATTTTGTGTTCATAAGATAAAGGAATATTAAATGATAAGTTATCTTAACTTTATCATACAAAAAAAATTTGCTGTTTCAACATTTGTGAATTCACACCTTCATTTGCTAACCCACCGCCTTCATTCTCACTCTCAGACATATAGATATTGGACAGAAGTTTCATGATCCAGTCCATTTGAATAAAAACAATATCTTAAACAAGTGCTCATACAAGTATAGTGATTTAATATATCTTAGCATTGTAACATAAAGAGAATGATATTTAAACGCATATAGAAACTCTAATGTCACCTTGAACATAGGAGAATTTTTTTTTTAAAAGTTGTATAGTATATATGTAAATCAGAACTGTCATAAAGAATAAAGTTAATGATATGAAAGTAGAAGTAAAGCATAAGTAACGCCAGTATATTTGTTTATCTTAAATGTCAGTCAAAGGGCAGGGATAATTAGAATATTAAATTATGTACAAAATATGTATATATCTGCCCCTCTAATTATATACATTTGATTGATTTATTTTACGACATTGATTTACATTTTTAATAAAAAGATAGATATAAACATACAATAAAAGGGAAAGCAAATATGTTAAGCCACAACTGATTCATATAAATTGTATGGGATTAATCCGGAACTAAATTTTCCTAACATTTAAAACTAGTCATAAAGCAAGTTGTTTCGCTCCGAGACGTAATACATGCACATGTAAACTTCATTCAGAATTTAAATTTGTATGAAAAAGAAAAAAAAACTGAAAAAAAAAAAATATGTTTTTCTGATTATATCTTTAATATATAAAGGACAAATTGCTGGCAGCAAAGCCTTCAGGGGTGAAACGCCCCGGTGCGAAAAATCTTTCGGACGAAACATCTTGACGCGAGCCGTCCATAGGAACGAAACGAATTGACACCGTCTTCTAGATCATCTCCCGCCATAGTGCTTCGTTCTGCACATTGTTATGATTGTGATGAACTAAGTACGAACAGAGCTGATCATGTCAAGTTTACACGTTGATAAGGAAGCCTTTTTCAGGAGAATCAAACGCTTATATCAAGCATGGAACGTGAGTCTGTAAACCATAAGTCAACACGTGTTTTTATAGCATGTATCTGCGTTTGTATTCATAGTGATCTTGAAGCTATAATATATCTGATAATTCCCACTTCGTAGGATAATGATTATAGGTCAATATACCTAAAGATATTTTATTTAAAATGAGTTGTTTTCACATTTACATTGGATGAGCATACATCAGGTTTGGCTCACCCATTTCGGAACGGATAAAATTCTACGCCTTGATCAATGGATTTATGTGATCGCTATACTGCTATACTCTGTCCCAAGTTTCTGCTTTCACCACTGTTAGCTTTATATTTGAAAATCATAAATACCTTTGTACCCAAACTACGTTTTTCCACTAGAATGTAAAAAGTCCAGATTTTCTGTTTTGAAATGCCCCCTTTGCCTCAGGATTCAATACACAACCAAAAAAATAAGAAGTCTACGGTGAATTTGCATTGCAAACAACATGAAAAGTGCCCATATAAAAAAAATTGTGTGAGGTTTTGTGTACTTCTGAATGTAGAAAAGATGTAAAAATTTCTAATTATAATTATAAATCTCTTTCAGAAATTTGTTTTAGATATTAAGAGTTTTTCTGGGTAAACGTTGATGATGTATCAATGAAGAAACCTTGGATTTTCTCCCTTTTATCGATTTAAATTGTGCTAAATTGACAAATATGTTTATTTCCATAAAAAAAAATTGCAAAAAAGCAACAAACAATAACTTGGGACAGCTAGACTACAATTATTTTAATGACCCCTTCGCACTAACATCCGTGCCAACAAAAGATGTTTATATAAGTTGTAGAACTTGTTTATCAATTGTTGTGAAATAAATAATGTTCGTTTTTTTATAATTATTTTATGTGTGTAAAATATGTAAATTTCGGAATGAGTGACATTCTATGCCTTGATCAATGTGATCACTAGATTGCATAGGAAATTCAGCACCATATTTCTACATTACTCTGCACACAAATCAACACCTGCATACATTGTTAAATCTATTCATACATACGATCTCTGACATCAATCTACAGACAAATTCATGTCTTAAAATCTTCCCCAACTTTGGTTGCCTGTCACTGTTAAAATGGTAATATTTGTTTTAGACAATCACATTCTAAATTGTTTCTAAATGTGTTTTATTACAGAAATCGTCTGGAGATGCTCTTGGACAGATGGACGCTTTGGTTACGTCGGTTGGAATCGACGAAGAAGTTGTTTACTCCAAGTCTACGGCCCTGCAGGTACTAGTCAGATTTCTGTGTAAAACTAGCTTAACTCTTTGTTATCCAAAAAAATTGATGCCTTGTTATTAATATGTATTTGATCACACAGCATGTAAGGCTACTTAAAAGTTAAAGTATAATAAATTAAGCTGAGTAAAAAAAAATCATGATTTATAGTCCACACTATATATTTTCTTTCCAAGTAATTGCCAAGGAGTTATTGTGGAGTGATATCTCCTATATACATAAAAACAAAACAAAAATATGAATTTCAACTGGTTCTTATCCTTCATTATGTTATTTTTACTCATTATTATATCACACAAGTCCTCGAAAACAATGAAATCTGACATGCTCTAAATTTATCACAGATAATATAGAAAAAGATGAATCTTTAAAGTAGAACTAGAGTTATTGCCTTGAAGGCAATAAATGAAAACATAGTGAAGGCCTTTAAACATCACAAGGAACAGTCAACCAAATATCAATACATGTATAGGGTTTTCTTGTCTAATAATATACATTGTATGAATGAAAGAACTAATAAATTGCATGTTTATCTCTAGACCTGGCTGTTTGGGTATGAGTTGACGGACACAGTGATGGTCTTCTGTGAGAAGAGCATCTCTGTTCTAGCCAGTAAAAAGAAGATTGACTTTTTGAAGCAGTTAGAGGCATCCAAAGAAAATGACCAACCACAGATCAAGCTGTTAACTCGCAACAAGGTAAAGTATTGTGAGTCTTGTCGTAAATTAATGATGTCAGATTAGTGATTATGATCTACTTGTTATTTTGTGTACACTGTATGTGTTTGTAAAAATTTTTCTGTTATTGCCTACTTTGTTTAATACAGGGAGATAAAGACAAAGAAAATTTTCAGAAGCTGATAAGTGAAATTAAATCAAGCAAAAAGGTAACATTTAATAGTTTTCAATGTACATGTATACAGCGATAGAATGAATTTAACTAGAAGATAAATCTGGAAATATTTAACGGTACTTAAACATATCTATGACAGGGTAAGACTATGGGAGAATTCAGCAAAGACAAGTTCCCGGGCGAGTTCATGGAGAGCTGGAGGTCAGCGTTAGGAGCAGCTTCATTCCAGAAGGTAAACAAAGACATTGTAACATCACACATTTCTGTCTAGGCTAGCTTTAAAGATTTATTAACAAGTGATTATAGTGCACTGTTTGAAGCTCTAAGGGTTATGCAAAAACAAAGGCTAAAAACAGTTTTTGTTGATATTTTTGACCACAAAGTTATTGGTATTTTTTTGTCCAGCATCTTTTGCTAATTGAGTAACATGCACATAATTGGAGAATTTGTTCTTTGATCTTTTGTGACTCAGTCAGTTCCAATGTTTACTTTCTTGACCTACTTCAGTATTAATGGACTTTGAACATGTGGGTTTTTTCATGTTGATTACAGGTAGACGTTAGTTCCACCATGGCCTACATAATGGCTCCAAAGGAGGACTCGGAAATCAAAACAATGCAGAAAGCTTCAGCAGTCACTTGTGAAGTGTTTTCCAGATACCTTCGGGAACAAATCATGGAGATCATTGATGCTGAAAAGGTTAGGAATTAATGCACACAACATGTTTTGTTCATTTTATGTAACATTGTATTTGTGTAGGGATTATTTTGGAGATAAAAAAAATATGAATAAAGTTCTTTGATTGTTAGGAAAACAATGTAAGGTTTTAGTTTAGCAAATCATCTAGCTTTGCAAAATTTGCAATGCTAATTCTAGATATTTTCATGTTTCCTGTACTTTGTTTAGATAAGCATGTACATCTAGCATTTTAAAAAATTTGAGAGGCATATAAATTTGGAAATGGAATGCAAAATGTTTGTTCCCACAGAAAGTAAAACACTCAAAGCTGGCGGATGGAGTTGAGCAGGCCCTACAGAACAAGAAGATAGTGGGCGGAGTGGATGTCGGGCAGCTAGACATGTGTTACCCAGCCATCGTACAGAGTGGCGGCAAATACAGCCTCAAATTCTCCACTGTCAGGTCAGAAAGTGGTTCCAGAGCAGAGAGATAGTTAACATTTGCTGGACATTATCACCTTATCTTTATTATATCTGCAGTATCAAGTCATTTATAAGTTGACAAGTTGCAAGTATGACAGAATAAGAAACTTTTCCATCATATTTCATTTGTACAATGTTTTTGACTTGAAATAAAAAATTTCCTTTTTTTTATCTATGGATAAAATCAGATGATTCTCCTTGTATTACAGTGACGACTCGAACCTTGACTTTGGGACCATCATATGTGCCCTCGGAGTAAGATACAAGTCGTATTGTGCCAACATTGTTAGAACGTTAATGGTGGACCCTTCTGAGAAACAGCAGAAAGATTATGACTTTCTCTTAAAAGTGGAAGAAGAAATCCTGAACAAACTGCAGGATGGTAAGACCAGCAATAACTGGTTAGTTCAGAATAAAATAATCTAAATGACAAATGCTCCAGGTGTCTTTGGTACATATTATGTAGAAAGCTAGAAGCTTGCTTTTCTTCATTCTAGTGTAGTGATTTTATCATAAAAATGCCTCAAAAACAATTTTAAGAAGTTATATTGGTTTCCCCATTCAGATGATTTGATTTTGTTTGCAAATTTGTCTTCGTATCTTTTGTGTAATTTTGATAATACCAAACATAATGTATCGAAATACATGTACATGCAGTTACTAAATAAGTGTGTTTGTACATAACCATTGTGGTTTATGTAGGGACCAAGCTGAGCGAAGTGTATGAGGCCATCATCTCCTTTGTGAAGAAGCAGCGGTCAGACTTGGAGAGTAAGATGACCAAGTCCCTTGGGTTTGCCATGGGCATTGAGTTCAGGGAGGGGTCCTTATTGATCTCAGCAAAGACAACTGCTAAAGCCAAAAAAGGTTAGAAACTAGTGCTTGGCTTGTTAGAATATCATTTTGACATGTTGGAAAAAAAGAAATTTTGACATATACAACTTAAAAACACATCATTTTATAAATGTGATAGGGATGACTTTCAACATCAATGTGGGATTTGGTGATCTGGTGAATGATGGCAAGAAATACGCTCTTTTCCTGGGGGACACAGTCCTAGTAAATGAGGTGTGTATGTAATACTGTAGAAGCACATATTTTCGTTAAACCAAATAAAATTCCGTTGCCATTTAATTTCGTCATATTGTAATCTCTTTGTATTCATTAATATTTTGGTTAAAAATTCATCATGGATTTAATTTCGTTGATTTATACTTCCAACGAAAATAACTAAATTAAATCCTCAACGAATATTTTTGCTTCTACAGTAATTAAGTTTATTCTGATGACTATAATAATTGCGGAGAGTAGAAACTTGTTCTGACTGCGTATGGTGTATTCAAGGTCTTTATGTGACTGTGATTATTCAATTATTATCTTCAAACTAACAAGAGGTTAGATACTCTGAACATCATCTATACATGATTGTCTAGTTAGTTATTATAGTGGGCAGCCTGTATTATAGTGTGATCAGATTAACACCGTCGTAACACTAAAATTCCAGGGTTCCCCAGCCTCCTTGCTGACAACCAAACAGAAGAAGATCAAACATGTCTGTATCTTCCTGAAGGACCCCGACGAAGTGGAAGAGGAGGAAGAGAAGGATGAGGAGCCGGTTCTCCTCGGGCGAGGACAAAGGAATGCAGTCCTCGACAGCCGGACCAGGGTAAGATACCTCACAACAAAGCGCCATGCATTATGGAGAAATTCTCATAAGGGTCATGTTTTCTCAGTTCTAGGATACATGTTTTACCCCATATTACTTTAATGTGAAAGTTTGTTATGCTTGTATATCCTCATAAAAGTTTTATCATGCAGAAGGATTCTAAAGACAGAATTTTTGTTTATTGAATTGTATAAAATGGTAAGTAAAAGCTGCGGAGAGATAAGAGTTATCTCTCTTGTACCTTTATCGTGTTGTCATGCTCCAACTTTTGTACCCTCAAATATGTTCATTTTTAGCTCACCAAGACGAAGTTGAGGGGAGCTTATGCTATACCCCTAATATGTAGTAATTATATAATACAGTATGATATATCATATGAAACAATATTGTATAGTATCATAGGATGCAATATTGTATTTTATATTAGTGTATTTATTAATATTGTATCTTACAATACCATATGAAATTAACATGATTATCAAACAATTTTTTTAACATATGATATTGTGTCAAATCACACTACGGTATCCATGAATATTCAAGATCATTAACTATTATTTTCATATGATATGATAAAGGTGATCTCATTAAGGTGATGCCTCATAAAGGTGATGCCTCATCTCGGTGAGCTTTGTAATCTGTGATTACCTATGTTTATGAATTTCAGACTGAAATGACATCAGAAGAGAAACGACAAGAACATCAGAGAGAATTGGCCAACAAAATTAATGAAGATGCAAGAGAGAGATTGAAAGGACTCAAAGGAGATAATGAAGAAAAGAAGTAAGAACGCCTGAGGACAATTGACAAATTTTCATGCTGTTTCTTTTATTTAATTTTGTTTTCAGCTTAAATCTCTGTTGTATAGATATATAAAAAGTGTTTTCATTGATGGTTTTGTAGAGTAAGGAAGTCGGTTGTGTCATATTCAAACTCATCAAAGATGCCCCAGGAACAGGAGATTCGTAACTTACAGTTGTATGTGGGTAAGTAATGATAGCAGAAATAACAATGTAAAAATGTACAATACATGAATATTCAAAGAAAGCATTTTATTGTCTTAATAATTCTACTTTCCCTCTAATTTCCCATCTGTTGCTGTGATTAATATAGCAACTTATTAATGTTAATTTTCCAATGAACAAATTGTAAATGATAGACTACTTTTGCTCCTTCTAATACAGTATTGCTCATTTTTAAGTGTTATCCATCAATCTACAATAAGACGGATACCAGTGTTTAACAATATGAAACATGTTTTTAGACAGAAAATATGAGACGGTTATTCTACCAATATTCGGAGCACCAGCACCTTTTCACATTGCAACTATAAAGGTATGAAAAACATTCATTAGTATTTTGTTTTTAATTTTTTGTTGAGTTTTGTAATATTTTGCATCAACAACTTCAATTGGACGAAGACTTTGAAAAATGAAATAAATAGGAATGAATAGGATGTAACAAAAATTATGTTATAAAGTGAACATTCTATTGATAAGTTCATTGCATTTTATTGTACTTTTGATACTTTCTTGTACATGTGTGTTACAAATATGTAGAACTTCTCTTTGTTTTTATCTTTTATCACTATTTAAACTCTCTATATTTACCACTCTGTGTATTTCTCCAGAACATCAGTCAGTCTGTGGAGGGGGACTACACTTACCTCAGAATCAACTTCTTCCACCCCGGCTCCTCACTGGGCAGGAACGAAGGCACCAGCTTCCCTCAACCAGACGCCACATTTGTCAAGGAAATGTAAATATCTTGTAGATCATTTTAAGAAAGGAATGAATTCTATGAAGAAATTGCAATGAAAGATGTTGGGTTCTTGCTCAACAATACAAAAAGAGGGAAGCACCTCATGTTCTTGTTTTTATTTATCACGTTCATGTTCATGTAGGTATGGATGATAATTGATGTATAGTTCATGGATACCTTGTACTTGACAATGAATTTGCGAATCTGAAAAGCATGAAAGTTTCTGGTACAAATCTTTAGTCAGACCTTGGAATCCTTTTGATGGTTAAGAATTACTTGAATTCAATCCAGTTAAAATGTTTGTGCAAAATGAAATAATGGTATTTTTGTAATCAGTCAATCTTCTTTCTTTAACAGAACCTATAGAAGTTCTAACACCAAGGAACCTGGTGAGATTTCAGCCCCCTCCTCCAACCTGAACACGGCGTACAGACTGATCAAAGAAGTACAGAAAAAGTTCAAGACTCGTGAGGCAGAGGAGAGGGAGAAGGAGGTATGAGGCTTGAACATATTGTCATATAGCTTAGATTTCTCAATCTGCCACTTATTAATGAAGAGCAGCAAATTATAAATGTATCTAAAAATAAAATGTAGATATATTAGTTAATGTAATAGTCTTCTGAGTTATCATTCTGTAATTGTAAGTATGATACCAGTGTTCTATGGCTTATAGGGCATTGTGAAACAAGACACACTGATTATCAACCCCAACAGAGGAAACCCTAAACTGAAGGATCTCTACATCAGACCAAACATTGTATCCAAGAGGATTTCAGGGACCCTTGAAGCCCACACAAATGGTTAGTAGAGTTTATTTCAGTATTCATACTTGCCTGCATCATTTACTGGGGAATTATGTAAATGTTGTGTGGCCTATTTTTCATGGATTTTTGTCTATTTTTAGCAGGTTTGGGAGGACATACATATGTATAGTAATAATGAAAAAGAAGTGTATCATACTATATTTGAGGGCTGTAAATTAGTGGGTTTGGGGTACCCAAAAGATATTCCAAAACATCAGAGTTATCTCCCAAAAACTCTTGATTATTATTTATATGTACTCCTTGCACTTGCATTTTTTGCGACATTTTTATCTTGATATCTATGTCCAATAATTGATACATGTATATGTCAATATTACTTAAAAGTCAATATCCGAGTTGTTTAAAAAAAATATTTTTGGCAAAAGTATGTATGCTGGAATTTTTACTCAAATGTAATCAACAGGTTTTCTGTGAATACTACATATATATATATATTTGAGTACAAGTGACCATGGATTAATTTGAGTGAGTTATATTGACAATGATTTTGTTTGATTTGATCAGGTTTCCGCTTTACATCCATCCGAGGAGACAAGGTGGACATTCTGTACAACAACATTAAGAATGCCTTCTTCCAGCCGTGTGATGGAGAGATGGTCATTCTGCTCCACTTTCACCTCAAGGTCTGTAGCCATGAAACAACTGTTGACATACACAGTGTCTCAGTTGTATACTTCTCTGGTTAAGTAGTGCATGGAAAAGAAGGAAAAATTTCATATTGACTGCAAATCATTGATCAGTAATTATTAACAGTAAAGCTATAAATAAAACAGAATATAAATATAATCGAAGAGTATGTGTTTATATGATGCATTACTTGTGCTATTTCTTGGATCTTTTACATTTCATGAGTACTGAGTTTTGAGTATGATGAATGGTATCTTCTACATTGTTTATAAATTGTATGTTTTTTTCTAGCATGCTATTCTGTTTGGGAAGAAGAAACATGTAGACGTCCAGTTCTACACAGAAGTGGGAGAGGTGACGACGGATCTCGGCAAACACCAGCACATGCATGACAGAGACGATCTGCACGCTGAACAGGTCAGATGTAGTCTCGTATCAAATGCTATACAGTGTACTCTTATTCTTGACTTATAGTTTTGCCCAGTAAGGTAAAACTTGGATATCAATATGAATTATTTTTCATATTCATACAATCATTTAATCTATCATTGACATTATTAAATATTTTCCCTTGGGATTGAATTTGATTGACCTATGTCACACTCTTGTATACAATGACAGGCTGAACGAGAACTGCGACAAAAACTCAAAGCTGCCTTCAAAGGATTTTGTGAGAAGGTAGAGGCCATCACCAAGGGAGAGGTGGAGTTTGACTCGCCGTTCAGAGAGCTGGGATTTTATGGAGCCCCATTCAGAAGTACAGTGTTGCTGCAGCCCACCAGTGGATGTGTGGTCAACCTCACAGAATGGGTACATGGTCTTCTTCTGATTGTAGAAAATTGAACTGTCATTTCCTGAAAGTGTTCGGCTTATTCATATTTATAAAGAGGAGTTTTTACATAAAAAAGACTTTAATGTTGGTTTTTTTGAATTGCCTCCCTTGTCAGATTTGTACAAATTGTTTTCTATTTGATGTGATATCTACAATAATATTCCATTTACTTTCTACTATGTTCCACATAAAGATAAGAAATCAGAAACACCTCTCCGTAACAGGTTTTGTAGTGAGTGGTTTTTGTTCTGTATTACAGCCCCCGTTTGTTGTATCTCTGGATGAGGTAGAACTGATCCACTTTGAGCGTGTACAGTTCCATCTGAAGAATTTTGACATGGTGTTTGTATACAAAGACTACAGCAAAAAAACAGCCATGATTAACTCCATACCAATGAACATGTTGGACCATGTGAAAGACTGGCTCAAGTGAGTGTCAGGATTTCATTGCCAAAAAACATAGATTCATTACTACTTTTAATGATAAGTTGGTTTTCTCAACAATAGAAATCATTTGCTTAGTTAGAAAAAGGACCATGAGGTTATTGAACAGCTGTATTTTTCAGTACACTGTATTTTAAAATCAGTGTATGATATTTAAATGTTGACGTTTTCATCAACTTGTGTTATTTTAATGCAGTTCCTGTGAAGTACATTACACTGAGGGCATTCAGAGCTTGAACTGGGCCAAGATTATGAAGACAATAACTGACGACCCAGAGGGCTTTTTTGACAACGGAGGATGGTCTTTCTTGGAGCCAGAGAGTGCTGTAAGTCATGCATGGCGGAAAAAGTAAATTATGAATGTAATATGTAGATGAGTAACTTGTTGAGGTATGGGTTCCATTGAAAAAAGTATCTCATCGAAGAACTTGGCTCTTATTCCATGTAACTTAAAGTAGTGGCTAGTATTTTCTTCAAAAATAAATATCAAATTGTTAGCTGTTAAAAATGCTATTCTACTAATCATTGTTTTAATGGTGCTGCAATCAGGGCTGAAACGATACGCCCCCTTCACAATACAATACATATTGCAGTACTTATGCCACAAATTAATATTTTCAATACGATACATTTTGAAGAAGAAAAAATCAAACATCAAACAAACGAAGAACATCTTTAATTCATGCAAGTCACACTTTGCAGTTTTAAGTTAATTAAAAAATGTAAACAGGTTATTCACAAACAAGGTCATTAAGTAATGATAATACAATGAAAAAAACAATGTTAACTTTTATTGAATAGCCATTTATCAACTGCTATTATGTATGATTTGAACGGTTTTACATTCATTTCTAAGTTTTAAAATTTCAAAAAGGGATGGCTCCCATCAGGCATATACATCAATACTTATTTAGTGTTTCGGCGGTGTGATGTTAACGAGGTTAATTGGTAGATTTATAGCTGCAAATCCGCCATCACCAGGAGTTCCATTACAAATCTTAAATACAAATTATTTTATTAGGAAAGAAGTAAGCATATCACCAAGGTTTCACTGAGCCATTATTGTTTGTATCTGTCACAACAGATATATCGCCATGGCCCCCTTCATTTGTATCCGTCGAAATTGTCGCCATTTGTTTTCCCTCAGTTATACCTCTTAAGAAGGCCGAACCCGATGAAATAAACCAAACCCAATTTTAAAAATGTATCAAACCGAAAAATCGTAGCTGTGAATCGAAAATTGAATCGGACGTAAGTATTGAATAGTATCGATATTTCGGTGAATCGTTTCAGCCCTAGCTGTAATTGAACAAGGATTTTTACTGTATGTGCCCACTGTAAACTGTAATGTGTACTAATAACAGAGTTGACATGTTGAATGATTCTCAGGACGAGGGTGGAGATGACGATGATGATGAAGATGATGAGGCGTACACTCCGTCTGACATTGATAGTGAGGGGGGAGACTCTAGCGAGGATTACAGCGAGGAGAGTGATTGGTCAGGAGAGGCTGAGGACTCCTCAGGTAAATCCAGGTGTCACATGTATACAGAGGTACCTGTGTTTGTTGATGTATCAAAGAAATTAAACTCCTTATTTAAGCCCATATATGGTTGTGTACTTCATTGTACTTAGGTAAGCCCTGATGTTCACAGGTGTGCAATAGGTACCTAACATATATGTATATGGTTATGTTTTGATGTTGATGAAACTTGTATTTAACATTTCTATAGCCAGGCATTGTTAAGATTAAAATGAATAATACAAAGATAAATGAGCATTTAAACTTTTGTATGAATTTCATTCTTCAGCATTCATTTGCAAACGGATTATAAAGTGATACATGGACATGTTTTATTGTTATTAACATGTCTAATGGTATAATTACAGAGGAAGAGCTTGGATCCAGTGAGGAGAGTGGAAAAGACTGGGATGAACTGGAGGAGGAAGCTCGGCGAGGTTTGTCACTGTATTCTGGCAATTCACTGTTTCCTGTTACTTCTTCAGCTAAACATCTATAAATGATCATCTGCAGGTTTAGTTGTTTTAGGGATAAAGTGACTAAAAAAGCGATTATTGTAAAGTAAGGTCTACCTCTATGAAGAGTTCTTGTCCAGTGTGATAGTTTTAATCTTTCTACTCTTTCAGCTGATGCTGAGACCCTCTATGATGAAATGGAGGGGAGTAAACACAAGCCCCCGGCTCCCTCATCCTCCTCACGCCACAAGCACCACTCCTCATCCTCCTCATCGAGGCACCACAAGTCCTCACACAAGTCACCTCATAAATCGCCTCACAAGTCATCACACAAGTCGTCCCATAAGTCGCCCCACAAGTCGGACCACAAACGGAAGAGGGAGGACAGCGGAGACAGACACAAGGAAAAGAAGAGGAAGAAGTAGGGTCGGCCGGAGAGGACCATGGGAGGGAGAAGATACCTTACAGATTACACAGATAGTGCTGAAGGGATTGATCATGGCCTTATAATTGTATTTCTTGGAGAAAAAACACTATCCTCTTTGTTGTGTCATCTGTGTTTCAAGAAAACAAAAAACTGTTCTGTATAATTCGAGACTAAAGAGTTAAACATATTAACATAAGAAATGTTTATTTACTTTTATTATCAATGTTTGTGTTAATTGTACACTATACAAAATAATATTAAAATACAGTTGTGTAGTGAGCTGAAACTACAAGTTCATTGTACATGTTTAACTGTGAATAAATCAATTTTAGTGTGAAGCATAGATAACAGTTTTTAGATCACCTGAGTCACTCATGGGATCTATTTTATTGGTCTTAGTTCGTTGTCATGCAATTTTACATTTTCAACTCCTTTAAAACTACAAGGCCAGTTGTTACCATTTTTGGTTTTAAGCATATCTAGGAAAAGAGGAATCTAAATTGTGAAATGTATGACCTTACCTCCCCACCTCAGGGTCAAATGTGCAAAACAGACAAAATTTAAAAATATCTTCTCTACACCCACTTGGGAAATAACAAAATGCATGGTTATGATGTTGATGTAGCCCTCTACCTAGATAGAGAAATGCATGGACCTGGGTGGGGTTCAGGCCATAGGACGGGGCCAATATGGCCATATAGTGAACATGTATTAAATCTTAGAAAATCTTTTCTCCCACACATGAGAAAAACTAAATACATGTTTATGATGTCCATGAATCCATCTACCTAAATTGTGAAATTGGTTGACCCTGGGTCAGGAGTTCAGGCCCTTAGGTGGGCCAATATAGCCAAATAGTGAAAATGTATTAAATCTTAGAAAATCTTCTCTACTCCAATACATGTATATATTTGAGAAAAAACTTGATGCATGGTTTCGATTTCCATGAATTCTCTACCTAAATTGTAAAATTCATGGCCCTGGGCAGGGCCAATATGGCCATATAATAAACATGTACATGTATTTGTCTTTGAAAATCAACTTTTCTTCCACAGCAGTGGAAGATAAACTTAATGATGAATATGATGTTTATGAAACCCTTTACCTATACTGTAAAATTCATGGCCCCTGGGTTAAGAGTTTAGGCCCTTAGGCGGTGCCAATATGGTCAAGTAATGAAAATTTATTTAATCTTTAAAAAATCTCTATCTTTTGTACTTCAACAGCAGGGGGAAATAAACTGAATGCATTGTTATGATGTCAATGAAGCCCTCTACTTGAAATTCATGATGCATTGTGTAGATGTTTAGGCCCTTGGGTGGAGCCAATTTGGCCACAGTGAAAATGTATAAAATTTTATATTTTTTGTGTACTTTCAAAGTCGTTGGAGATCAACTAAATGAATTGTAATTATGTCCATAATGTCCTCTCCTGTGAAATTCATTGCCCATTGAGCAGGGGTTCGGGCTTTTTAGGGGGGGGGGGGGGGGGTATGACCAAATACTGGTAGTGAAAATGTATTTGAATTACTCGGGTAACTTATTGCCGTTGTTAAACATTATGGTTTGGGCTCCAAAATGAAGCTTAAGGTATGGGACACCTCCATATTGTGAAGTACTTCCTATCGGAATTAACAATAATATCAAGCATAATTATGAATGTTTTCTTTCCCAATATACAGCGTAGCGCAATGGGTTATAGGTTAGCTACGAATTTGTAAGTCATGAGTTCGAATCACGTTGGGGCTTTTATTATTACCTTTCCAAAAAAAAAAAACCAACATTTTTTGGTCTTATTATTTTGATTTTAAGATTCTAACCGGTGAATGTATTTTGATTATAATGTACTTTTATCTACATCAATATAAACAGATGTCCCATACCACCTTAAAATACAAACATAGACTCCCTGGCAGGTCCATTTACGTGATATGGTACTATGGTGACAGTCAAGGCCTGTGGGCCTCTTGTTTCTTGAGAATTGTTAATTTTCTCCTAAAGATCTTACCAAGGTGATCTGTAGAATTTTATTGGAGCTTCTGAATGGAATGACGGGAATATGCAGTTTGGACCTACGAATAGAGCAATAGGTTTCAGACAGTAAAAAAAATCGTTGATTTTGATTTTGAAGTTTTTTTTTTTTTGATGAGAATTGTTTTTTTACAAACATACCCGGCATATGGTTTGTCTTGGAGAGTTCCTTGCTTTTTAATTAACAGAAGAGAAACTGATTAACGCTGATTGGTAACTTGTTGATCACCAGCTTCCTTGAACCACAAGGGTAAGTTACAGAGACAGGCCGGGACGGACTGCTGTCATTTGGCGGTGTGGGATTTTATTGAATGAAACGGATGTTCGGTTGTCATTTTTATTACCCATAAAACAAATAGTTCCTTCATTAAAACGTTTGCCCATTACCACATTACCAAGCTACCACTGCAAATAATATTAAAAAGAACCACTCTTTAGCTTCAACTGATTCAGTTCTTATTATAAACCTGTAAACCAAATTGCTGTTTAGTGTTTAAAACAACAGAACTGCATTAACGGTTGGCCATGAAATACATTTACTACCCTTTGCATGTAGATTCTCTTCATCAGATTATCAGGTCATTTTCATTTGTTACATGGAAGTCTTGTTCCAGAACTTCGACTTCTCTTTACTGGCATTCTTCACAGGCAAAAGAGAGCGGACTGAACACAATTGCATTCTCGTATCTTGTCCTATATATATTCTAACCAATGCTTTTAATTACATGGATTTAATTGACCAAAAACATCGTAAAAATGCAGTACAAGTCGTGTATAAACCCAACTGGAAAACTGATTCCAAAGGGAAAAAACTTCATTTAATAGCAGATTTTATATTCGTAACTCGGTGCCTTGGCTTAGAGGGATTTGTGTGTGTGTGTGGGGGGGGGGGGGGGGGGGGGGGGGGGGGGGGGGGGGGATTGATTTATCATTGAGCGCTGTAGAAAACACCACGTATACATACAAATCTACGGGTCGAAATCTTTGTTAAATTACATGCATCACTATTAGGCAAATAACCGTGTACCTAAACAGATTATGTAATAAGTATTATGCTTTATCAAATCTTTTTTCTGTAATTACTCCCATAAAATATCCAATCCGCTCGGTGCTTTGAACCAGATGATGTACTTTTTATGCAATGATTGTCTGGAGGAAGACCGCTATGATTTAATTGTGTTCAATCAAATTCAAAAACAAACAGATGATCAAATATAATTTGATTTGATCATAGGCACAAATGTCTTGAAACTTCCAAGGAGAGACAATCAAAGATTTGGGATTGGCTTAATTTTAAGAAAATCAGGATTAATCATGCATTGAAAATAGCATCTAGAATCGGCCAATTTTCTAAATTAGCTAAAGACTGCCTGGTGAGTCAAGCTATGTTGGCCACTTCTTACATGAAAAATACCAAATTGTTTGGACCCGATGTTGCAACTGTTGGTTATTTCTACAACAAAAGCGCGTTCTGTTCCTTCATTTTTTTTAGAGTTAGATGGTTGAGGAGGGGTGTTACACCGTTCCACGACTTCGGGATCACTTTAATTTATGACCAACTGATTGATTTCAGTGTAATTTGTTAAATAACTTTATGTGTGTGTGTTTTGTTGTTTTAATTTTTGTAATTTATATATTTATCATTTTCAAAAATTTACCTGATCAAATTTAAGTCATAATTCCTACAGATAAATAGAGTGCGTGTGGTCGCTTTTATTTCATCTTTATTTCAGGAATAAGGAATCATTTTTTTGAGTAATAGGAGCTGATAATTTTTGGCGGGGCGTGATCAAATCCAATAAAGCCCGAATGGCTTTATGATAGATTTGATCACGCCCCGACCGAAATTATCACCTCATAATATTCAAGAACGATTCCTTATTACTTTTATTTATATAATTTTCAATAATTGTACCATTAAATATTTGAATATAAATAAGCAAATCCCGCTTGCACCCCAATTATACGTCATTTGAAGTTATAGTGCAAAATCGAAACGTAGTGTTATCACAGGCAAAGACACTGAAAAATGGAAATATACCGGTATAAAACAAACTGTGTAGCGAACAGACACATGGTCTAGTCTTTGACGGATTTCAACCATTCACAGTTTTTGTTTTTCTGCTCTGAAAATAAATTTTGTTTAGTCTCTATCTCCTGAACGACGGAATGATGTACTGTACGTCATATGTAGCCTCGGGATTTACAAGTTATAACGACGTTCTCTGTGCACAGGAGACCAGATAATGAGTTCGCACTGTAGCGACAAGCTCGGAATAGATTTCATTTTCTAAGACTAATGGAATTGCAAAACACGAAGGCTGGTTTATCAGAGGTTTGACGGATTAAAACAGAAATAAAAATGCGCAAGAAATAATCACTTCTTTCTCACTTTTTCATTGAAGAAGTTGATACTCAATTTTTCTTTATTTTAACTTCCTTGAATGTGTCATGAGGAAAAACTGTGTTTTTACTTACTTGATATACAGGTTAAATATATGAAATAAAAAATTAAATTTGTTAATTTTTGTAATATATTTTTAATATTTTTTTGTGTAATCATGTTTAACCTTAGTTTGATAGGCAGTAAAGTCAGATGTTAATACCAGACAACCTTGTTTACATACGTTCGTTGTTTTACACTGAACTTATGTATACATGTACACACAGATCACTGTTATGTCTGGCACAGCTACATCGCACAATGATAACAAAACTGAAGTTTTATACATTTTTTTTAAAACAGCTACCAAGTATTTCGTCGTGTTCTTACATTGCAACACGACCGACCCTGATCCTATTATCAGGAGGAACCCTACAAGGACCAAAACCCAAAGTTTATAATGCATAACGGATTCTGAAATACATTTTTCTCAAAATTACAAAAATATCATTGTATTCAAGTTGGCTTTTAATATTTCATAATTTGGTAAAGAATGTTTTCTTTGCTTGATATTTTCTTGACATAAGAGATCACAGCAGCTCACCAAGGAATTTTGTAGAGTACATGCGCATCTGTAGCACTGCAAGGACAGGCACTACAGACAATGAATGTACAGCGGTGTAGGAACTAGATGATTAATATCGATTCCCTTCCAACGTTTACGGTGGAATCATCTTGTTTCTTTGTACGCATGGGTAGTAATAAAATAGCAGGTTCCGTCGCTAACTGTCTCCCGTTATACGGACATGTGTGGACGTGAAAAGTTACACCGAATTTGTGGGGATGGAGTTCGGAAATCCAGAAAATCTCTGAACATTGAGCCACCACAAACAAGGAATCTACGGCATTCCATGTGGCTGGTCTTTTTATAATTATCATAAAATATCTGACAGTTTTTAAATATAGAATACATGAAATGCTTTATTTGGTGTTACATGCGGGAGTAATGGTGAAGGAAGCGGGTATTACAGAAATTACTTATTTGTTTTCTACAATGCTCGCTACCTTCAAAATTCACAGCTTGTATGCAACGCTAAGGATCGCAGAATTTCTCTACATTTACATCTCTCTGTGTCTCTCTCTCCCTCCCTCTGTCTGTCTCTGCTCTCTCTCTCTCTCTCTCTCTCTCTCTCTCTCTCTCTCTCTCTCTCTCTCTCTCTCTCTCAATGGGTAAATGGGAAGAAGTACGTGATTTTTCGTCTTTGCGTTGATTGATGAACACTTTGCATAGAAGGATTCGAACAGCGAATTGAATGCTATTTTTTACAGAACGCACATGAGGTTAGCAGATATTATCCCCAGAAGTATGTAAAAACTAAAGAGTTGCACGCTTTGTCACTACAATGAACGTGCGCATCTTACTCTGTCCTTTCTGATATTTCCCATTGCAATATTTCATTGCTTAAAGCAGAATATTTCATAAATAACGACATGTTTATTGATTATGACGCGTTGAAGTGGTTTACCTTAGCTATTGACGTAATACTGTAACTTCATGCGCTTTCTTGGATTTGTGAAAGCTCTGTATCCAGGGAACTATAAACATCAACAGGAAATTTTCTCACTTGTATCACCGATCAGAAATGAGTCCATCTGGCTTTTGTGGTGTCCAATCTATTCAGTTTCAGAAGGTGTCAGTCGAAAATCTTGTAAATTTATTGATTTCTCAATTTGTCTTGAGAATAAAACAACGACTTTCCATCCATTAAGCTATATTAGTATATATGTTCCGATTCCATCCAGGGATTTAAATCCTGGTAAAGAACACTAAACATGTCATTTGGTATTTGGTATATTACCAAAACATTGATAGAAAGAAAAAAAAAAGCTTATGGTCGTTACTGTCATTGTTTAAACTAAACTGAAATTTATAGAAAACATATTTCATAAAAAAATAAAAGAAATTCACCTAGATTCATTTTTATTAGAATTATTTAGTGTGAATTTTGTGTTAACCAGATAGTCTGTTTGGTGTTATAAAGCTGGCATCAGTTCAACTTCACTCAAAATGGCGCTTTCCTCTGAAACACCGTGTCTCCTGTCGCATCCCAGTAAAAGTCAAGATAAAAAAACCCGTTTACCCCTTGCTGATCACTGAGAATAAATCAACTTGAAATTGACTGTATTGGCAGAATTTCTTCGGGGTCGTGCCATATCTCACATTTGTTAATCATCCTTATACCGCGCGACTGGAGCCGTTGTTCCTATTAGTATGGAACAGTTGACATGCAACTCTCATATAGCGGTCCTACAGCCGTCGCTCTCCGTAAAGGTTATGCTCTCCATGGACGAATTCGTCTTTTTATTGTTGGGCGGCATCAGGAGATAGGACCTTTCCATTCCCGCGCACTTGTTAAGTCTGATGGCGGCTCTCTGGTCAATGGTGTACTCAGAGTAACCATCAGATCCATGCTTATACTTCCCAACCGCTGCAAAGACAATTCTAGAATAAGATTCAAAGAAACTGCAGTAACACCTTAACATTGCATGGGGACTCTTGATACAAGATTCCATTTTATTGATTAAAGTTCAAAAAGATGTCACCGACTTCTTTGAGGATTGTTGCCAATTCCATTAACTATCGGTGAAAGGCGACACATCAGAGTTGCAGCGTGTTGACTTTCTTACCTCTAGAATATTCTTGTAATTTATTTAAATCATATCTTTTCTTGGTGACCAAGTAATTTATTATAATAGTTCAGAAGACTTTGGAAGGAAATTAAAAATATCTCATCTGTTTAGTTTAAATAGATATTTTTAGATTTCTTAAATATTACTACTCTGAACTTTATCCAATACTTTTATTTCTACCTGTTTCTCAAAGTATCTCATTCAGGAAAATGGAAACACTCTAACCACCGGCGACTTACCACAACACAAGATGTTTTGAAACGCTCTCCGGAATTTGACGGACATGGCGTTGTAGAGGATGGGGTTGATGGCGCTGTTAATATAGACCATGATGCGACAAAACAGGAGAAACCAGGGATCGATGTATTTAGTCGATGCGAAGGAGTTGTAGACCACCATCACCCTGTATGGCATCCAGAGAATGGCGAACACTCCAAAAATAACTATGAGCATTCTAACCACCTGCAACAAAACATCAATTGTTATCAAAAAATTTGTAAAAAACACTTTTTGTGTAACCCCCCCCCCCTTCCCAAATATGAACTAGTTAGCATTATATAAATCAAACTATTGACAAATAAATAAAAACTCAGCTGCAGTTTATTAGATTTAACGCGGTTGACAAGGTGAGTATCTCTATTGTTTTTGATGGACATTGTATATTAAAAGTAATTAATAAGTAAATTAGATTGGTTTCTCTACTGTCTATGAGGTGCCCGGTAGGCAATTTTTCCGTCGGTAGCTCCCCCGTGAATTATCTCTGCTGCCCACACAAGTACTTACAAAAGACACAGATCGAGTCAGCTAGCCTCTGAGGAGGCGAATTGTACCATGCTTAACCGAATATTGAAGCTGCCTTGAGGTTTATGGGGTGATGAATGAACGACACATGTCATTCCGTCGTTGATATGTCACTTGTCTTGTTCTTACCAACACTTTGAGTGAACAGCCAACTTCATACACTTTCTAATCGGTTCCAAGAAAAGTTTCTGATGCAAAGCTGAATATGTTTTTGAAAGATACGAAGAATTAAAATTATGTAAGCATGGTTGTCCAAAAGGGAAACAAAATTCTTTCTCCCTATTTCCTATCACTATAAATGTAATACATGTATACATGTATATGGAAACCTTTCTTGGTTAATTAGCTCGTTAATTGTTCATAGTGGCAATATTTATCAGGGGGAAGGAATGGTTATGGCGTTGATATTCACAACTTTTCACTCATGTGCATGAGTAACATTAATCTTTCACTAGTGCGTGCACAAAGATGTGTGTTATTTAAGCATTGAATGCTTTTTTTTGGATGTCGTCGGTCCTGTAACACACCAAGCGATGTAGATAAGTTGAATACCGCGTGTTAGCGCGGTATGATAATTTGTCTGCACCGCTTGGTGTGTTACAGGACCGACGACATCCAAAAATACGCATTCAATGCTTATATTTATATTCATACTGATGTCTATTTTTATGAAATATATGTGTATTGCCGCTGTAAAGCCGTTATATACGCTCTTAGTCAGGGAAATGAAACATATACATGGAACAGCCATATTAACATGTTATTAGTTCGCTTCCGCGACTAGGAATATAGTGCCAGAAACTTTGTAGAGAAAAATCTTTTTTATGAAGAAGTAGATATACTCTAATGATTATTTTTCAAAAGAACATATCAAATTGGTCATGTAAGTTTGAGTTTTTTATTTAATCTTACAATAATAAATATACTCAAAACACGTGGTGACTTTTATATCTGTGCTCATGGCGCATGAATTGGCCAAGTGTATTCATAGAAAATTGAACGTCGCAGATTTCAATGCAATCATAAGGGGAAATATACACTGAATGTAAATATTGTGTTGTTGCAGTTACTTTGGAAATTATTTAAGAAATAAACAGCATGTTAAAAGGATCAACGGGATATGAACTTGGTTGATAACGTGATTGAAGCCCGAAGAGCTTCTCAGAAGATTTGATCACGTACCAACCAAGTTCATATCACGGTGAACATTTTAACAATGCTGTTTATTACTTGTATTTACGCTTAAGAAAGGCAAACCATTCAGATTTATCAACATAATCGTGTTTTCATTTTTACAAAAATGAAACCGTCAAACGATAAGCGCGCACGATGATCATGAATATTGTCACGTTACTAAAAAGTTTACACAGAACTGAACGTTTCTATAATTTCATATAAACACTAGATGATATCCCGCGCAAACACGGGAATAAACACTTATACAAGTTCTATCCATCAAAACTAAAATCGTACATTCAAGAAACGAAATGGCTCATTTTATTTATTCAACATTTGTCATATCTTAATTTCGATGTATACCCTAAATAACTTCCCAGTGAATATATTCACTCTTTACGTAATCATTCAATATCATTTCATTGCAATGATATATTTTATTGCAAACTCCCACTGACTTGGATCCGCCAAAGCGTGTCCACCACCTTACTCTCATTTTTGCTATTTCGGGCTGGTTTATCGAAAATAACAGTACGTTTTTAATTTATTTCTCAATAATTACTTATCAAGTAAAATTCAATTATAGCTTACGGATATCAAACCACACGTGTTGAAATGCTAAAGTTGTAAGCAGTTACTCTGATGCAGGCATTTCGTAGTTTATTGGCAAAATGTCTTAATTTATAAATATAGATATTTACAAATGTAAATATTCACTTTTGAAACGTTGTCTACTACCTGTATTTTCAAATTTTATTCCAAATAATAGGTTAACAACAGGTACGTATTATCTCAATAGGGAAGGTGGTTTTAGACACCCCATAAAAATCAATATCTTCAAAAAACCAGAACTACAAATGGAGGATGTTCAGATTTGGGTTTGCAGAGTAATTGTACATGGCGTTCTGTTATAACTGATCTTGTCTCTAATTTGCATCAATTTACTCTTGCATCATCGCATCAAGATTATTCAAGACCCATGTTTTACATATAAAACATACAGTCAATAAATGTAAGGGGTTTTCCATGCTTTTAGCTAAAATAATGATGTAGTTTTTGTCTCTGGATATCATCTGATATGTAATTAATTTCAGGAAGAATGTGCGTGATTCTGGGGAATATTTCATACAATGATAATAACTACAGCGGCTTATTGATTGAAGTATTTCATAACAGAATTTCTATATCATTAACAAATGTTGCTTAATAAATTCTTATTTTTAACCTATGTGAGGTGTACAGCTCAAATTTATGATAAAATTATTAAAGCAACGTATAACTACCGTCTGCTCTTTCTGTATTAATTAGTGAACAAAACATTAAAAACACGGAATAATCACAAACAGAGGTTTGTGATAAAAACCATGTATGTTCTGAACGTAATCGTGGAAACTTCTTGATTCTTATACTGGTTATGACGGCCTCTACCCTTCTAACACAAAAGTTTTGAATACCTTAGATTCTCACTTCCCAGAATCGCTGAAAAAAGGGGTTCTCACGATGATGTTGCTGTATGGTAATTGTTATGGTTCCGCGGGAAATTACCATCGCTCATATTATTGTTATTTATTAATGTCAAGTACCTTTATTGCAAGAAGCCATGACAATATCTGTACCTAGTCTGACAAGATATGACAGAGAGTTTCATCTGAGAAGATATTACAGAGAGTTTACCCTGACAAGATATTACAGAGAGTTTCGTCTGACAAGATATTACAAAGAGTTTCGTATGACAAAATATGACAGAGAGTTTCATCTGACAAGATATTACAGAGAGTAACGTCGCAGATCCTGTTTTGTTTCAAATTTCCGTTTTCATTTTAAATTGTTTCTGAAGAAAATAAAAATGTGATCAGTAAAAAAATACCAAATCGCAATCTCATTGTTAACCTTCTGAAACACGTGAATATATGAGATACCATCCACACACACCATAAATATATAGAGAGTTTTAGGAAGTAGCAGGTTTATATAACGTGACTTACTAACTGGGTGGACAAATGAGGGAATTGATAACTGAGGGCACCTGTTCAAGACGAGACATTGTTACTGTATCTGACAGTTGTGTGAGAGTTCATAACAAATGAGAGATTATCAATCTCCCTTCAACAAGCCCCACTCATACAGCTTCTTCCTAAAATTGAAATTAATCACTGATTTAGTGAAGGAGATTTTTCGTACTTCTCTGGGGGAAAAATTACTTCTTCCTGTTGCTTTCTTCATTCCAACGATCAAATGTTCCCCCAGGCTTGCAAAACGTCTAAGTTGGATTATTTTGGGTAATAAACCCATTTTGATATATCAACTAAGTCATGTGAAACCAGATGCAGTAATTCAATTTTTTGTAAAACTTTCTTAATCCGGTGTTGCAATTAAATATATTAAGTTAAACCAAATTCACTTGATAAAGAAAAAACCGGATTAAATAGGATATTCACTTATCTGTTGAAATATATGCTAAGATATAGAACAGAAAGACAACCAACTATGCTTAGTCAAAACTTCTCAATTTGATATGCAAGGACTTCATTGTGTATAACATTTAACATCCAGTGTTGTTAATACATTCGAAATTGCCAAAAAAAAAAAACCCAGTTAAGTTGCGATAGTGGGTCTTCAAGGTTCAAACTGTTAACAGGGCGCTGATGTCGAAGTTATCCGGAAAAATAAATGATTGACTGATTCATGTTATCGTTTTGGGGAAAACTTATCCTCACAACGTCATGGGTCCTTAGTCCTACGGCCACAAGTGGACTCAGGATCCCCGAGGTTGTGAGGATGGGGAAAACTTATTTATTGTTATTGGTTATATAAAGTTGCAAATTGACAACAGTCTGCGTTTAAGTGAAAGTTATTATGATGATTGATTGATTGATTAGTACTTTTTCGCTTTATTTTACCAGTCATATCAACGCCATATCAAAAGCCATAACCAGCTACAGTTCAGAGCTCATGTTGACAACAGTGTGTTGGTGTTAAAATGGCGGTCTAGCAGTTGATACATTCATAGAGTTGTCAGTTTGTGATCAGCCACCATCAGATTACGACAAATCAGTGACAAGTTGTAGTCTAGACACAGAGTAATGATCAAAAATGAATCACTGAATATGGATATCAAAGGGCTTTGTTTTATATCAATGTCGTTAAGGCACGGCTGACGCTACACTAAACGTTATCAGTTTCATTTCTCAAGAGCGAACGGGACTATTAGATGTTTCACAGAAAATAAAAAAAAATCTGTTTTGTTTAGAATCGTGTCTATGAGGTTAATATCCAAAAATAGCATATTGTATCATCTGATAATGATATTCAAATCATTGTACATATATAGGAGACATTTATGGCACGCCGAATCCACAAAAATGAGCTAACATAGTTCAAGTCCAAAAACTAAGTTTGATAAAACAATTTAGTTGTAGTATAATTTCTCATAATATATATACTTATACTGATACTTATATGCCATAAGTACCAGATTATATGTGGCCAGTAAATACTTTGTTATTTAGGAGCACAAATTGTCGCGGTTTCAGTTCCTTGTGTATATTTTGTATCAATGTGTATATTTTGTAATTACTGCAACCCGTTAAATTCAAAATTTACAACATTACAAAACAATAAAATGCTTTCTTTGGTGTTTCATGCGTGTATGAATACATAAAAACATGTAACCCGCATCAGGGGCGAAATATTATATTTTCTGCTAGTTCGCTACCTTAATAACCCTTATAAACTACCTAAAGATCATTTTATTGTTTATATTTACAACTCTCCCTCCCTCTTAATCTCTATTCAATTATCAACAAGTGAGTAAGGGGTTTGTCGTTATTGTTGCAAAGAAGAAGGAAAGGATCAAGTATTTGGAAGTCTGACGTCAGTCTGTGTAGTTCGTGCTCTGAATGTAGCTAAGCTTTGATCAATCACAAAATTATCCCCGCATAGAAAACCTCTAAAGTATAAGATAAGACAGTTCATACACTTTCTTATGGATATTTGAAGATACGTAGTCACTTAAACTAAGTACTGTTAGATAATCATGGAATGCGTATATTCATTATACGCGGACTAATTTCTTTGAAACTAGTAAGATCATACTTCGGTTTTGTCAGAAGCTGTATGAATACAATTGAATTTATTAAAAGGAAGAAAGTATCAAGAAAATGTCAATGTTTTTAAATAAATTCGATAGATATCGAATTCTACCGAATCTACATTCGTTTAAATTCGACAGCTACCGAATTCATATAAATTCGTATTAATTCGGTAGCTGTCAAATTCAAAACAGTTCCTCATCAAATGTTAGTTCTAGTTTTATGAATCGTCACACTGTTTTTTCTAATCAGTTAAAGATTTACTATAGTTTCTATCCCTTTCCCTAACAATATACACAGATTGTGTAAATTCAAAACAAATGCAATACTTATAAAACAAAGACACCAAAAGCTTCATTTTATACAACTGTCAAATTGTTAGCATTGAATGATTTATTTTTGACGTCGTCGTGTCAATAACTGCCGTCAGGTGAGCAGACAAATTGAATAACGCACGTAAGTGCGTTATGATAATTTGTCTGCTCAACTGACGGCATTTATTGACCCGACGACGTCAAAAATAAATCATTCAATGCTTATATTTACATTCCCTTATTGATGAAATCAATTATTTTATTAAATAAATCGATATAAATTGCAGATCACGGAGGGAGTAAATTAGTAACAGCAAGAACAGCTGTTCTCTAAAACCGGTTTAGACTAGTTATCACATAGACTGTTGACACACATAGACTTATAGAGATGAGCATTGAACATATAATCCATGAAAAATAACTCTTAAAATTTTGCTTTAAACAATAGAATTAACTTTAGTGTTGAATAATTGTAAAATATGGTGTTTTAAGAACATGCTTGAAATATATTTTTAAACCGATAACATAGAGATCAATGTTTGGGAACTACTTATGTAAATTGCATATAAATTCATACGCAGTGATTCGGTTGTTGCATTTAGATGCATTTAAAGATCACAGAATTAAATGAAAAAACACAGTAGAATGTAAATAATATACACTTCTTAAAGATTTACCATTTTTCGCGGGTTAAATAATGTGCAATTATATGAAGATAAAAGATACATAGTACCTAACATTATCCGATCACACGGCAATAGTGGATCAAAGGGGAACGAGACGTTTTCAATTATCGTGAACAACGTTCCAATTACTTGAAGTAGAATATTGTTTTTTGTATTCTACGACGCTTTTACTGATTAATTGAAATTTATCTCATCTTTTTTCTCCCATCGATAGCCCCTTTCAAGAAAGCTATCAATCATGGATGTACATACGTCACACCAACGATATTGGAAAAGGTCAGGATGGAGACAAATTCATACAGAAGAAAGAGCACTTTGTTTAACTGGTTCAAGAGACATTTCTTGAAGACATTGTTAATGTACATATGAATAACGGTGTACAAAGAAACGCGAAATACAGATTAAAACGTTAAGAACTCGTGCGATGTGCCTTAAAATTACACGAAAGGATTCAGAAAATAGATAAAAATGAGAGAGAGAGAGAGAGAGAGAGAGAGAGAGAGAGAGAGAGAGAGAGAGAGAACTCTTATATACAAAGAAAGATTTTGGCTAAATTCTTATTTTTCCTTTATGTCCTTATTGTTTTAGATCAGTTTGTACTTTTTGAGAGTTTGAAACATTTTGTTATATAAATGAAATTCAAATTGACGAGGTTTTATCAAATACAACAAAGCAAGCATACCATTCTATATTAGTAAAGTTTGCTTAGGAGATTCATCTTTGCAAAGCGTAGAAATTTAATAGCACAAGATATAAATTTCATAGCGTACATTAATCAAAGATATATCACATCTTATAATCAAAGTACTGAAAGTACTTTCCCCCAGTCCTAAATTGATTCGCATTGCACGCGTTTTCTTGAAATAACGATGACAGTCAGGTTTACGACGTAATACTCCATGGCTCTCGCGATATCGTCAAAAGGACATTTACAGGATTTGAGCTCAAACATTTCAAAGTTTATTATCCCATTTTCTATGGCTAGAATTGTTATCCAGGGCATTTTATTGCGTCACCAAAATTTGAATGTAAGTCGAGTTACAACCAGGATATAATGTTCGGAATTCTTTGTTTTGAAAATCTGTAAGATCGGAGATTTGTTGTAATGTATATATTATGATCCCTTGGTAATGATATAATGCACGTCAAAAACTCACTAGTTTGCATGACAGTGTCTTTTAAACATTTTGTACCAATCAGTTGTGTTTCTGTCGACAAGGTTTCTTATTTTCTTAAACAAAATTTGGAAAATCAAACCGATTCAATATTTTACTATTAATTTTAAACGATAAAATGTACAGTTTGTATTGTAAACCTACTGTTATTAATAAAAAGTTTATTTCAAGTTTTCCCAGTGATTCACGGACCTGCGGCGAATTATTTTCGCGACCATGCCTATGTATTCAATCTGAAACAAATACAAAAGACGATAAAGGACTGGTTAGTAGTGAAATATTGCAATAAAGAGGCTCTTGTGATCCTTGCAAAGATTTTTTGCACAGAAATTAAAGTTGGATTTATTTATTTATTGGCAAAGGACTATAGATGATTTGAGCCTAAAACGGCCCCATAAAATGAACATCTGATTCATCATTTTACAGTCATTCTTTGTTTTCTTTGTACAGATATACATATAATGTTTTTTTTCATAATTTTTAAGTGCCCACAAATTAGAAATAAGACATCATAAGTTAACCTTTTCCCGCCATTTTCGCATTTTTAGCTTAAAACGGCTTGTTTTTTTTAAAGCAGTTTTTCTTTCAAAAAGCATTGAGCGCATGCTTGAACAAAAAAAAAATCATTAGAGATGTATCTATCCAAGACTAATAAGTGAGAAAAAAAATATTGTTCGTTCAAAGCTGCGCTCTATATTTCCCATTCAAAAAATGATAAGAAAAATGTCAAATTTGACTGATTTTGACTGAATTATAAAAAATAGCGTCACCTCTGACGTCATATACTGCCAGTGAGTGCAAATCAATTAAATAAATGGGTAAAAAATATATCTTATAGCAACTCTTCGCAAAAATAACATAACAATTTAATGTATTTGAAACACTTTAAAAAATGGCAAATTATGGGGGCCAAATTTGCCTATCATATATAGTCCTTTTAACCCTAAGGACTTATCCAATATCGACTTTGATGATAAATTCATTCAATTAATCCAAACTTTATTACTTTATATTTTGTTGTTTAATCATAAGATGAACTTGATGCTCTCTCACACACTATAGCGGTGTCCCATTGTTTTCTGTCCCCGGTGATTGATGCCCACTGGCACAACACGTGAGTTCTTTGTACCAGATGTCCTGCGAGACGAATGTAATTCACTTGATTTATATTTAACCAGAACCCACTAGTTTTTTATTCAATTTGTCAAGTGGTTACAATTTGACAATTTTTCTTTCAAATAATACACGAGTTCTTTGTGCACGAAAAAAATGAAGTTAAGGGGTTAAAAAATTTGACTATATCTTTATACAAAGCTATTCTTCTAAAGGATATTACTATAGTCTGAAAATGACCACAACCAGCCAACCTTTTTAACGGTATAACCTAAAGAACAGGTATTGACACTGCTTCCGGAAGACCATTTTACTGGAAGCCTGGTTGTAAAGCGATCCCCCTACCTCCGGTAAACTCACCGTCTACATGTACAGAAGAGATCCTCGCCCCCGAAAAAGAGTTTTCTCTCCGAAAAGTCTCATTGTATTCCAATGCAACTCATTCTTTGTGTCTACATTCATTTGTCCGCGAAAGGAAGACTCAGCTTAAAGATCCGGCGAAGTTATTTTTTTCTGTTATGTGAAAAAACCCTGAAATCGCTATAAAACTCATTATTTAGAAAAAAAACAACTGTCTGATAAGCACCTTCCCTTCACTTAATATGCTTTTCTTCAAGCACGGCACATTTCATTATGATGGATATTTGAAATGTGGTATAAAAGTTCATTTTTGTGGAAGAATTGTCTAGAATATTCATTTGAACATTTTTATTGTAAGCACTACAAGTTCCCAGGACAATTACTTACTATAGAACCAGTCAGTTTAGTGTGACAAACAGCGAAGAATGGTACCCGAATTTCAATAATTTGTTCATATAGATACCGGTAGCCTTTAATTCCCAACTTCTGATAAGATTTTGAGGATTAACCCCTCCATTAAAACGACAATGTGTATTCTCTGCTGAATTGTATATGTCAACAAGCATATCAATATTTCAAGAAGATGCTGACGGCGCCCGGATCTAGGGAAGCGATGACACGGCTTACCGGGAACCATATTATCTGCAGCTACGAAGAAATCCCATGGAGAGTAATAATTTGATAATCAAGATCTAATTTCTGATATTTATGGGTTATTTGCCATTTTGTGGATTTGCGTTACTTTGGAACACAATCAGATAGGATGTCCGTGCTAGAATACATGTTAACGTTTTTCTCCTTTAAGAATGCGCAGAAAGGCGTCTTCTATGGGGCAAACTGTAACGATGTAGAAGTTACAAAAGAACTTTCGACCAAATTGATTAACGCTTATTAACCACACACTAACAACTAATCAGTATTTCAATTTTATGACTATAAAGTATAACTATAGAAATCGAATAGTTGTAAATTACTGATTTTGTATAAATCTTGTTCATTAAGGATATTTCAATAAGACTGAAAATATTTACGACTTCGTCGTAAGTTCTTTTGTAAAACGCAGCCCAGAGTTAACACACTCAGTCCCTGTCAGGCTGACGCACTAACGAAGATCTTTCGTGACAGCATTTCGTTTTCCAACCATATTTTGCCTTTTGGTGATTGGTGTTTCTGAAAGAATACAACTAATGACAATAAAGACTCGGTAAGTCGGACTCATTATTCCTTATCATGGGCTAGATCGGAGGGACGGACTTCTTTCTATCTCCAGACATCCCCGGAATCTAACAGAGTTTACACTAAGCCTCTCTAAATCACATTACACTTGATTGTGGACTTATAATGCTGAAAGCAATGTAATCGGAAGCAAGATTTATATCACTGGTTCAAGAATAGAAGCCATATGAATAAAGATACATCAGGATATTCTTCTAATGATACTTACAGGAAATTAATTAATCCAAACGAAGATAATTCAATTGCAAAGCACACAAAATGGATCGTTAAGGAAGGAAAAACAATTGATAAAAACCCATTTTCTTTTAAAACGTAAATCAATGGGTTTTCTCCAGTAGAGGGATATTGACAACTTTTCCAGTCAAAGTCTTAAAGTGAACGGGCTCTTAAGTGCATTCATCTTTAACCTTAAAACAAGTTAATGGAAGCAGAATAGAATTGGATTTTTTCATCTAAATATATACTCATTAAATTAAAGCAAAAAGATAAAGCCATTCAATACTGCTATTGAATGAGTTAAAATCTTTGAAAGTTTTACAAAGAAAGTCGTACAAAAAAAAATAAGTAAGGCTTTTTACTAAGAAGTCTAATTAAATCAATACCAGGAATAATGCGTCAATTAGAATAAGCTAGAATCTTAGTCAAAGACATGTGTACGATAGAATACCATTGAAATGACATTCCATTAAAAAGGTAGAATACTTAAAAAGTCAAAGAAGAAAGTTAATAAATGTAAGACATACGATAGAATAAATATGAATCATTATAATGATTCAATCCATCAATCAAAATAAAATGCCATGGAATAACAGACCACAGAATAGGCCAGAATCTTAGTCAAAGATTTACGTTAGAATAAGGGTGAATCGCTAGAAAGTCAAATTAATCAAATACATGTACTACTAACATAGAATGGCAACAAAAAGCGCCGAAAACGAACCGATTTCTCTGTTAGACAATATGTTTCCACTTCAAATGATAAAATAATGCCATTTTGACCCCCAACACATCATTATATTCTTAGACTACAGAAGGTACTTATAAAATTGAATATTAATATTTTTCTAATGACTGTTATGTTCACTTCGATAACTTTGCATTTGCGTTTGTTAGGTAAAACCAAACTCATTTCAGGCATCAGTTCATCTTGAAATGAACTGCAGCAAGGCTTAATATTCCAGGGAATAAGATGGAACTGAATGAGACTAAAATTTTCAAACCTGACATCACCATCAATGTTAATCCTCTGATAAGGAAAGCGAGTTTTAAAAGACGCGAGGGAATTTGTCATTTTCCAAGATGGCATTGAAAAGATCAAATAAAAGGCAATTTAACTCCTCTGTCTTAGCAATGTTTTATTTGAATTCTTGCCTTAATGGATAGAAATTGCACAGAAAAACCATAAAAAGGACGGGTTACCGGTTCCATTAAGATGCAAGTTTAATATTTCAATTTCAAAACTAGAAAACAGAATTACGACTGCAATCTATAACTAGTGGATTGGTCTAAAATCATTGTTTTCAAATAAATCAATAATATACATTATATGCCCCCTTTAGTAAACGTTATATTTGGTAGTTTTTAAATATTTTAATTCAGGTATAACTTTCCTTTATACTCAATTTTTCATTTACGTTTCGGTATAATATGTACATTCGATGGATTTTTTTTTAAAGTATTGTATGTACTGCTTTTGTGTCATCAACAAAATAAATGACGTCATGGTAATGGAATATCGTATTTTAAAAAGATGTGCAATACATTGCATGTCTTTAAAAAAATATAAGAGGAGACGATTCTTGGTCTGTGAGTTCTAACTTGTTTTTTTTTTTTTAAACGGGTCATTCCAGTAACTAGACGTTTGATTCGCGGTAGAATAATAATGAATAAATCCTACTTGAATTTGGGCAAGTGGTTGAAAATTAATGATGACGCTTACCAACCCAATTCTTAACCACGTGGTTTTTTTTTTTCATCAATTACTTTCCTTTTATACCTGTATCCTGTGTCATTTGCAAGGTCTTTGCTATTTATTTTAAACTTTTGTTACTTGTTTTTATTTTTAGAGTTTTATGTCGTAGGCCATTTGACGAAGTTTAGATCTGTATTTTATCTGAATAAACATACGGGTCCATAGACGAACGTTTGGCTTTCAATCACCGTCGGAAGGTGTATGACAATACATGTATTGATTTTCCCTGTAATCAAATTGATCAAAAAACCCATAATGGTGCGATCTGACGACACCTTAATTAGTAAATTAGTTAAAGAACACAATTGCCGTAAAAGACAACGGATGCACTATTGGAACGCTGTGTCAAATACAGCCATTAATTTATTAATTACATAATAAGGTACAACAGCCGATAATAGTATTCATCGGCAACAAACTACATTATTTTGTAAGCATTCCAGATAAAAAGATATGGGTATTGATTGTTAGTTGATTCCACTGAAAGTTCACAGGACTGAATAGTTAAACTTGATAAACAAACCTCATAATTAAGATCAAAGAATTTTCAATTGCACACAATAATGAAGAGATCAAGTACAGGGGGAAAATCACTACAACCTTTAAACGCAGATGAAGAGAATAGGAGGTAATACCCGGTAATGTATCGACAATGTATCCACCAAGGGTGATATTTTACATGATATACATATACATATTATATTACGAAATTATAAAGCATGACAATCAAAAGTGTATACAAATAAAAAAAAAGTCCAAGCGAAAACTACTTATGTAACAAGATGCCATACTAGGCAAAGACAAAACAGCTTGATATCAAAGAAACAATGAACATTACCACGTTACCTCGCCAAACGAACAGAGAGTAAGCTAGAAACCAGAAATCAGATATATCTGTCAAAATACTTGTACCATACCAGATCAAACAAATTTAGATATAAAAAAGAGACACATTACATAACATTTCACCGAATACAAAGAGAGAATGAAAGGAACCACAGATGAGAATCATAAAATACGATAGCACACTAGACAAGCAAAAATTACAAAGTATCAGAAAAGAGAAATATATTAAAAGATACAATATCAAACAAAGAGAAACTAAAAATATATTTCCGCACAGAGAAACATTTAAAAAGTTATTAAACTGCAACAATAAACTTGATATCAGAATCGAGAAACATTAAATATGACACCACACCAAATAACGAGAACCTAATTAGATATCAGAGACGAGAGGCAAGATATCAACAAGATATCACACTAGACATAAAGGAAATATCTACATATTTACATATCAACAACGAGAAACCTTCAAGATACCACCAAGAAACGAGAAACATTAACGATTATACTGTAACCAACAAAAAGAAAATGTCTAAATATCGATTTCGATAAACATTAAACAGATAAACACAATCAGAACAAAAGAGACATTTAATATATGACACAACATGGAGAAAAAACCAATAAACAAGAATTCAAATAGAGGTCATAAGTAGATATCTGAAACTAGAAATAGTACCCAACCCAACACAGAGAAAACAACTAGATATAGGAAATGAGAAACCTTAAAAAAATACTAAGTTCAGTGCCAAAAAATGTAGATATCTGAAAAGAGAAACAACCACACAGACAAGGAGAAAGAACAAGATATCTGTGAACCAATGCTCACTAGTGATACCCCCGCTGTGATGTGAATATACAAAATAAGTAAAGTCAACATTTAACAGGCATTTGACATCGAATTTGTTAAAAAACGAATCCTACCATATTTGCATGCCTTAACAAAGAGTGTGTTAAAATTTCAAGCATCTGCCATTCATAGCTGCTGAGAAATTTGATCGAAAATTTAGGCTTAATATAAACAAAATCGTCATTTAACAGGAATTTGACGTCTAATTGGTCCAAAAATGAATCCCATTGATACGTTTTTTGACGTTAGTCTTACTATGACGTAGGCAACATTCTTTATACGATATAAAATAATTTTTTAGCCAATCAAAAAACGCGTAACAACCAGAATTAAATTATACCACAATGAAAAAGATATCAAAAATTGAAAGATGATTCCACATTAAGAGAACATGGATTGATACCAGAAGAAACATTTAACAAGACAAAGTGAAAATAACTAGATTTAAAAGCGCAAAACCTCGGCAAGATGCTGTACCCCAAATAAAATCAACCTGATATTGGGAATGAGGGACATTAAAACAAAATACCATCACAAATTAGAAAAAAAATGAAATTAACACAAACGAAAATTATTAAATACCATGCCCCATCACACAAGATGTAAATTACCAGAAATCAGAAACGATAACATTCAAAACCACATAACGAAAAAAACACCCACGAGGGAACAAAATATCAAAACAGTTTTTTAACTGATATGGTTCAATCAGTCACTCACATGAATTTATGATATGATATAAAATTTTGATTATTTACAGTCATGGAAAATGTAATGTATGTACATGTTTGTGCTTTGCCAATAAATGCAGCCCTCTGTTATTATTATTTGAAAGTACTAGTATTACGGTTAAACGATCTCGAATTATTTCTGAATAAAACTGCAAGTTTCAATAGAATGGGATACCTGACTTTACATACAATGTTCAATGAAGTCTCTGATGAAATGTTAGATGATAACATTCGGACCACCCACCCTCTTTCATGGGTTCTTTATCAAGTTCATAGAGAGTTAATTGTCACGCAAATCCACCAATGGTTATTGCATACCAGTAGAATTAAAATCGTCTATGGTGTGAGTCCAATAAAGGGGACATGTTAATTAAATTGAAGTAGAGCCAACAATATGTCTCTTCGAGTTGACAACGAAGTGCAGCAGTTCGATGAACTCATATTTTGGTTCATAAATACTTCTTTTTGCGGACAGCCTTTACTGTAGTCAGATAGGGAATTGTAAGCGCCCACCATCTATCTAGTTTTCACGGAATTCTTTGATTGTGTTGGGGTCTAATTTCTCTGCCAACACTGATGAGCTTTTCTTAAGCCATGCATTACTGGGATAATGGTATAAAAACTTAATTCCGGGGCCCACGGCTTCCGGAAAAACACAAGGGGCTTTCCTATCTTGCGTGGAGAACTTCACTTTAAAAGCGCTTTTAATATAAATGACTTTTATTGATCATATCCCATAAAATAAAACTCCGAAAACGTCAAAGGGTAAAATCTATTATGCTTATGAACCTGGCTTAGGAAAGGTTGATTATTTAGATAATAATAAATCAAAGTAGTGGTCAATAATTGGTCAATAATTCCGATTTTCATTCAAAATTTAAGCAAGTATTTAAGTTAAGGAAAATATTAATCTTAATTAATGTTAATTATCAGTGATGCAGCTAAACATTGCAAAGAGAGTATAAGCGATCTTTTGTTGCTTGCAATTTTCTATTTGTTTATATCAAGTATGAATGTATACACCATGACCTTTTTTCATAGTTTCATCCACTCGATGATATCAGTATTATAGAAACCTCCGCAACACAACAAAGAAGAAGGTACATTTTCTTTTAATATTTGCCCTAAATATCAAAAGTAGTCTAAATCTCATGAAAATATGCATACAATACCTTGAATATATATTTTTATAAAGTACCAAGTTAAACACCTTTATCCTATTTTCAAAAAAGAATGATGACTTCAACATTTTGTCATATTTCTAAGATGAAGTCAAAAATGATCAAAAATGGCACATTTTCTCATAGTTTTTTGAAGAGGAAAATGTGTCCGCAGCCGTCGCATACAATTGTACCTATTTTATTGAACTCAAACGAATGGAAAGTGGTCAGACAGTAATGCAGAAAGTTGAACTCATACTATTTTCCGAAAAAGAAGAGGAAAAAGAAACAGTTACTTCCAGGTGTTAGGTATATCCCAGAGCAGTTAGTGTTAAACATGAACCAACGTAGATTATGTTTAAAAAATGTGATGCTCAAATGAATGAGGCATGTATCAGTAATTAAAACACGAGTACAATATATATACATGTACCTATCTTTATTGTCACCTTCCATGCATATCAATTATTTTATAGCCGTAAAAGAAAAAAGAAAAATATCGTAGGCGACAATACTCAACAAAGCTTTCCATTCCAAGAAAAAAAAATTACACTGAATTTATTAAAAAAAAGTCTTCGTTTGTGTCTTCATACACAAATGTCCTGAATGTGGTGGGGTTACTACGAAAATGATAACCAAAAACATGTAGTGCTAAACAACATTAAAACACGATTGGGAATTGGCAAAAATGCATTATTTAATGAAAGGATTATTCTTTAATTAAGAAATACTGTTTGAAAGTTGAGAGATCGTGAATTTTAATCGGGCAACATTTTATAAACAAAAACTTTAGGGATGACAATCAATTGCGAATTGCCAATTGGTTAATCTCAACACGTTCCGACCAATTAAACCGCTTAGTTGTATCGAAATATGCAAAGTAATTACATATATTTTTTGTTTTTGAAAATTTGATTCTGTGAAAATAATTGCAAAACGTCGTCTAAATAATTATTTGTTTGTAAATTTATTATAATTAGTCTCTATTCCATATGTACTATTTTTCTTTATTTTCTTTTACAAAAATGCAGCTTATATATATATAAAAAATATTATATTGTATTATGTTTCTCTCTTTTTTTGTGCTAACTGAATATTTAATTGGTCATAAAAACTTACTCTCTAATGCGATTGAGAAAATTTTAAGAAAAAAAAAATATTGCGATCAATTCTCAGCGAATACCCCTACAAATAATTACAATCCCAAAATGTGTTACCTGTTTTCTGGAGTTGGAGGTTGATGTTTTGACTCGGCATTTATCTTTTGTGCAGTGTTGTTCTTGAGACTTGGATCGGGGCATTGTATTGATAAACAAAATTCTAGCAATCAGTGCATACAGAATCCCCGATACCAGTAGAGGGACGATGTAGAAAGCGATGAGGTCTGTCAGGTAATAAGCCAGATACTTCTCTCTCTCCAGACGGTGGACACACTGGGGGATCCCTGTCTTTTCTTGTACCACAACAGCGGTCAGTCCCAGCCATGGGGCACAGTACAGAGTCGTAAAAATCCAAATAGCGATGATAATCCGTTTGGCCCTCTGCACGGTACACATCCTTTGAGCTCTCATCGGATGACATATCGCAATATATCGCTCAATGGTAAACATGGTTATCGATAACGACGATGCCTGAACACCGAGATACTGCAAAAATATCAGGACTGAGCAGGTTACCCGTCCCCATGGCCATTCTCCTGTGTGGAAAAATGGTTCTGGAATGGAGGGAAGAGTCGCCGATAACAGAACTAGACAATCGGCCACGGACAGACTCAGCAAGTAACAGTTGGTCGGCGTGTGCATGCATTTCGTCCTACAGACCACCACAATGACCAAGATATTACCCAGCATTCCCACCAGAAAAATCACAATTCCAATTATCACAGAAATTATTTGGTACTGGAAAGGGTAGTCTGACGGAGGGTGCAAACTCACATCCGAGGAATTTTCCTGGAACGTGGACATTTCCATGCTCTCGTTTACGGTCAAACACAAGTCCATCGACATGGTGAGGATTCCCTTTACTTCTTCTTCTCCTTTTTTTTTTAAAAAGAAACTTTCAATTTTCCAGAGAAAAAGTAGTAAGTAACTTGGCAAATGACGCGACAGAAATTCGGAAGCGACAGTTTGATAGACAAGAGCGCATTAATGCCTGATGCGCTTCGCCTGCGATCGACCGCTGTTGACGATAATGTATCAAAGAAGCGCGCTGATCTCTCGTTATATACACAATTGTATCAACCTACACTTAAAGCTTTAAAACACGACCATTTTCTCCTCACACTGTAATTGAATTGCAAGTCTATCTTTACGTGCAAATGAGACGCAGACATTTAATCCCCGTACACTTTTTTCTATTTGTAGATGGAGCTTGTAATATTTGCAACATATACGTTCTTTTGATACTATTTCTTAAATGTTAGATTTTGATTTACGAAGTGTGATACTAGTATTGTTGTCATGTTGTCAAAGATAGACACCATCAAAATAATACATTAAATAATATAGAATTGCTTATTTAAGGCTATAGTATAAAATAAATTGTTTTAGTTTGTAAAACAGTTTGTATATCAGACTATGTGCATGTAATTGCTAAACCAAATCCTCATTACAAACACTAAAATTCCTTCTAATTTGTGCATTGTCAGTCATATTTAAGCATGGCATAAATTCCTTCGACCCCAAAAGATTTTAAAGAGATTACAATTAAGTACGGACACATATCTGTAATGGTTTATGTAATGCAGCAAAAAATGCTATCAGAACGTAACACAAAAATACAACAAAACAGCATAGTAAAACTGAACCATATGGTTACTAACTAATTGCAATTCCAGCAAGAAAGAAATTCGACTTTGCAAAGAAGATTTAACGTAAATCGAAGCCTGACAATACCATAGCGACAATCAAAGTGAATAGCAAGGAGTACGAGAGGCGTTCAATAAATATTGTCATCGTTGTTACAAAAATAACACAATAACATATTTTTTGTTAATTTTTTAATGGTTACCTTCAAAATAATCTCCCTGAACAGACAGATAATTTCAACTGATTTATCCAAGCTTTGAATGCATTCATATAATGTTTTTGTGAATGGTATTCATGTACCGATAAATAGCAGAGCCCAAAGCATTCCTTGAAGCATATCTTCTTCCCGACAAGTGCTTTTTTAATTTAGGAAAAATAAAAAGGCAATAGGAGACAAGTCGGGTGAATAAGGAGGATGGGACAAAAAACGAACCTTTTTCTTTTTTTTCCAAAAATGATCTCACAAACGAAGAAGTCAAATGTCGCGAATTCCAGACTTCGGTCTTTTCCTTTCGTAATGTTTCTTAACTTTCTTCAGCACATAATTTTTGTATACATGTCCGGTGATTGATCAGCCTTTTGGAATAGCAACTTGAAATACAGGACCTTCACTATTAAAGAAAATTGCGAATAATACTTTCTTTGTACTTTGGCATCGTTTTGCTATTATAACAGGGCGTTTTTTCTTTTAAGTCAACCATATCTTTTTATCAATTTTCCTCTGAGGTTCAAAATAATGTATCCATGTTTCACCACCTGTAACAATTTCCGAGAAACGCCGTCATTGCAATTTTTGTATATCTTAAGTAGTTTTCAACCCGCAATCGTTTTTTGTTTTTCTATTAATAGATGAGGTATCCATCTTGAACTAACTAGGCCAAGGTGTTTCTTTAAAATTGTAAATACTGTCCCCAATGAGATGCCTACTAAATTTGCTATTTGTATAATGGTTAATCGACCATCATTATAGTAATGATATAGGTTATTTTTGCAAGTATTGCATCCGTTGAAGCCGTACGAGGTGCTCCAGGACGTAGCTTATCCTTAAGGTCTGTTCGGCCATTTTTGAATTTGCTGACCCACTTGTAAACTTGTCTCAATGACATTCACTTATTTCCATACACATCACACAGTTCTTTGAAAATTTCTTTCGAATCTTTACCTAGTCTGACACATGCTTTTATGTAGCTTCTCATGTCAGCCTTATTGGATGATGACTTACCAGTCATATTTTCATACAGTGTCTCGAGTAGAGTTATATATCTGCTTCCCAAAGGAGTAATCGATGATGAAACGTGGTCAGATAAACGGTCATGAATATAATGTGAACCAAATCATGCGTGAAAAGAAATTCAAAGGTCAATTGAATTTAACCCTGTATTTTATGGAATCTGATTAGTGATATTATTTTTTGAACGCCCCTCGTATATAGGGAAGCTATATAAGGGCCGATGTACTCAAAAATATAAACCAATTTACCCCAGAATTAGTCTTCGTTATAGAAATATTAGAGACTTCTAGAAATTGATTTGAATCAATCGTATGAAGAGTTCCTGTACATAAACATTAACGATGTACATGTTTCTTTTTTCTTGGAAGATGATGCTATGAGATAGTAAGTGTCGTAAAAGTATCATATTTTACTAAGTTCTACTATGTTCTTACCAAAATAGTGCATCTTTATATGAAGGTTGTTTTAAAACAAATTGCTAGGATGATCACTGTTTATATCATTTTAAGACCTTATTGATCTTCTTCAAAGAAGAGCTCTATATAATGATATAGTAAAACACGTACAATGAAAAGCTAAAATATATGGGATTTTTTATGTACTAAATAATACTGTAGTTTATAGCTAAACGGATCATAACTAAATATTTCAAGTAGATCTGATGGTTAATTTGTCGATCACCCAGCCTCCTTAAAACAAAACTTCCTTAAATTTTAGATGCAAAAAACAAAGCTAGACAAGCTATATTGTTTACATTGAGGTGAAACATGTGGGTAAGTCGTACATTTGAAGCTTTGTCTCTGTATTACACTTCATGCTTTGTAACTGGGTAATTAATTAAAGAGGAAACCACAATTTTACAATCGATTTGAATAAATAGAGGAGAAAATACTTGGATGTAAATATAGATGCATTAAACGAGATTGTTAAGATTGTTAAGACTTTCGAAGAAGAAGAAACCAATCGCAATAGGGCACTTTTTTTTATAATGCAGAGATACTCTAAAATCATCGTATTGGAACTACATTTTTGCTGGTTTATTGCAGTTATATCAAATTCCGATTTACCAGATTAGACCAGTCTCATCAACTTCAATGTACCCACGAACTGTCTAATATTCAAGCGTTCTAGTCTTATATACAGGTGATTGTTTATTATACTGGTAGAAAACTTATTGGCGAAATAATTATGACTCGAGTATATCCTTTATCTATACATGTACATACGAGTACATGTATAGCCATCTTTATATAAAGAATAATTGAATTTACCACCACTTCATTGAGAAGATGGGAGATAAGATGGCACAAATGCCCATTTGTTTAGTCCTAAAATACAATTTCAAATTCAATATTATTATTTTGCAATTGAATCTATTTGGTTATGGTATAATACAAGTTTGCAAAAACACAAATTCTAACTTCTAATATTAAGAAATGTTAACAAACGATAAGAAGAAAAATTGCCTTAAGTTTTGTTGGTATCGAACCTTCAACCTAAAAATCTTATATTTAGGTTATATAAGATTACCTAGTGTCTGTTACTCTAACAACTGAGCCATTTCAGTCACAAAAACTGCCTTGTTTAGATGCTATATCCGCTTTTGACCACGAATTTACGGACTTGTTCAATTGTTGGGATACAATATGATATTTTTAATGTATAGTGGGTCATCTCTCCACGTTTTTGTTGATTGAAATCGGTTTGATTTCCATTACACCTTAATTTAGACTATGGCAAAATAAATGTGGAGCAGAGACCCACTAAAGAAAAGGCATTGAAGTTCTTAAAAAGGACACTATTTGGAGGTTTTGTTACGCTTACGTAAGTTTAAACCAACATATTCAAACATCTAACACATTTAAGGGGTTACAAATCGATCTTATGTTAAATATTCATTTGTACATTGTTTTGAAAGATTTAAAAAAATATATATATCAGATTTGTTGACATTTTAATTTTTTAGTACCTTATCCGTCCTTATATAGGCATTTTACACGCCTTACCTACCCATCTTCTTTTCACAACTCAAACAAGATGCCATACATTAAACCTCTTTCAATAGTTATAGCTAGTACTCTCTGGAAACGGTACTACATACTGATTGCAAACATTCTCACACATTAGGATGTTTTCTGGAGATTTTTTTTTCTTATGGAAAATTGTTTTCATTAATTCCTAAGCCTTGCTAAATACAGTCCTGATTTTCCTTGTAACTACATGTATATGACTAGCGTCCAGAAGTACTGTATATGGATGCTTAATAGTCCATCAATTTATGGATATTGTATTTCTCTCGTTTTCCACTTTATTCATTAAGGGACTTTAATTATTAGAAATAAATCTAATATCTAGCCAATTTGTATTCGTTATATTCAATCATAGTATCGAGTTTCATCCAATTTCAATATTTTAGCTTTATCTAATAATATCCGAAGTTTAAGAATTTTATTCAAAATCAATATTTTAATGCAATGGTAAAAGAATAGAGAAAAAAATCTATAATAACTCTGAAAATAAAACCAAGCGGAAATGAATTTTTGATTTGAAAAAAAGAGTGGCTTTGCTGGATTAATCTCGACAGGAACAGACCGATGGTTTGTACATTTGTTTCTTTTTTCTCCTTGTTTAAAGATAAAATTAAATTATACGACTACTCACGTCAACTAGCTGTTTCATAATTCATTAACTCGTTCGTGGGTGAGAAGTACTTCTCGACGAGAAATGAGTTCCAGTAGATATTGAACGAAAAAAAACCACAAAAAGATTTCTACCTCTCTGTTGTACGATAAGTAATGTAGACAATCAGTTATATGTAACACCTTTTCGCTGCTTATTTGCCAGTATCAAACGCCCTTCTTTATAGATAAATGGCGATCTTAACATTACGTGAAAAAATACCCCTATTCACACTTCAAGGTTAACGGAACACAGAAAATAAATAAATGAATAAATAGATAAATAAACCAGTTTCCTGCATCGATATCGAGAATTCTCTTGGTGTGCGTTAGGTTGAGGTTTATATGTTTAGATACAGCATTTGAAGGTGTACGTGTAAGAGTATGTGTGGAACTAGGTGGATGTTTACAACTACACGTACAAAACACTGCATTCTTTGAATTAACTACCCATGTACGCATACGTGTAAAACAATTTGTTTCATAATTTGAATATGTTCAGTCTTTTATCAATATTCATCAAATAATAATTATATGACTTTGATAAAACCTTATGCAGAGGCGTTCTTGGTTAATTATTTAACTCCTTCATTAAAATCGCCTTCTGTTATACACTGAGTCTATATTTTGAGTGAAAGAAGCTGCAAGGTTTTACCTCCGTTTACTTTTGATTCTACAACTTGTAGACTTTTGGGTATGCAGAATGATGTCGTAATATGCATTAAACAGGTAATTTAGGGGACTTGAACACGATTAAAAGCTTGACCTTTCTATTATAGCTTTTAAGCACAATCTAAATTAAATGAATGTCATTATTTTGGACAAAAAATTGGTTTCTATGGAGTTCATTTTTACATTAGCCAATTTAAAACAATATACTTGGTTATGCTGACTACATTTGAATGCAATCTAAAAAAAAAATCCTTTCAGGATGAACTTTATACCAAACAAGAAAGGATGATGTTAAAGTGTAAAGGGCAATTATGTTGTTGTCGAAATTGAATTATGAACATGTTTGTTTCTGTTTGTCAAATCAAATCTGTACCTATGGTACCTTTTGATAATCCCCACAATAATAATTTATAATTCCTAACAACATTGTCACTATCTCAATCTCTGAGTCAATCTCAATCTCAATCTTAGATCATAGTAAGTCAAATTTTAGCGATTAAGAAGGAGGCGGAGGAAGCGTAGCGACCGAACCCCTTCTTAGTCTCAAAAATTTTACTTTTGTATGATCTAACTTACTTAGAACATATCACATTTTTCATTGGCTGATTTAAAGATCTTCGCCAATCAAATAGTTTTTCTTTTCTGTTTACGGCTCTCGAGGCTTTTAATCGAAAAGATGACGTCGCCGTGGATTTGGAGAAATTTTAAACAATTACGGTCATCACTTTGTTCAATATTTAGCGACTGCTGATTGGATGAAGTCTAAGCGATATAAATTGTCGTTGACAATACAAGAACTTTTAACGATATTCATCACAACATAATTGAAAATGTGAGTTACTCTGGACTACAACATTACGAATCTTCTTTATCTTTGTGTAGATTTCAAAGACGTTAGCGCGGGAATAATGCTACCAATGTTAATTGCTTGGGAAACCACGAGAATCTTTGTCCGGCAAACTATGACCAATATAAAGATAACCTCTTTGCATTTTGAATAAAAATCTAATACCAATAAATAGTTTCCTTCCCTTACCGATATTATTATGAATATTAAATCAGTCAGACTCCTAGCTTGTTATCGCCTTACATGCGCCTTCACCATCCATCATATTTTTATTTCTCTGATAAATTGGATTTCAGTGGAACACGAGTTATATCAGTCGTCTGGTATAACGTCATATCTAGTTAACGGATGAATTCAATAGGACACTTCACTCCATCTTCATCCGGATGTTATTGCTCCTTTTGTGAGCAACATTGATATATTCCTGTTTGAAAAATTGATGTTGCGTATCAATCAAATCATTATACCGTAAATTTTAGCTATGGAAGGATTGTCTTAAGACCAGGCAAATGTTCATTAAGACAAAAAGGCCTCTTGTTTAGTAAGTCGGTTGGGCAAAGCTATTGTTTTCAGATTTCCATACAATGGAAATAACAACGTATATATATAGTCAAAGGTTTTATACTTTGGCGAGGGTAAGATGATGTAAAATGTAGCAGAAAGTAGTACTTCCTGTTGAAATTTCTCACGAGGCGTAACTTTAGGCGGCCATTTTTTCACGAAACTGATCAAACACGCATCACATGGTCTGCCATAGTGGTTTTGTAAAATCGTATTCTGTTTCAGTCCCTACATACGTTGTTTTACGTAAATTGTTGCTTGTAGTTATACAAAAAAAAGTTTCATCCCAAATCTCAATAAAATTGCAATTTATCAAAAATATGTGGGCGAATGAATACTACAATAACAAAATGATGCAATGGTTTCTGATCGAAAATCTATTCTGCGTACATCAAAGTTTTATTTTTAATTCATCAAGAAAGTACAACCGAAAGAGAAATTTAACAATTGAAGTAATAAGACGTGTTTTATATCCTGATTTCCTAAGTGAGAAGAATTGAACAAATAAATAGTTTTAATGGTCTTTGGAATCCTTGAGAGATTGGATTGTGCAATAAATTTATCACCATAATGACACCGAGTCGACTTTATCAGAAAAAAATGTCATATTTTTGTCTCTCATTTGATGCGGATGCTTAATAGTGGTTTCCTATTTATATCTTGTTTTTTTCTGCAATGTTTTATGAATATCTATTCTCGTGGGTTCTGATATTGATTTTATATTTTCTTTAAAGTTTTCTAAAATGATTTGAAAATTACCACTATGTTCACAAAATCCAGTTGAAATTCAAAATAAAACAAAAGGAAATGACTTGACTTTAATTTCAAGGAAAGTGGTTCTTAAATTGAGACATCGTCATACTATTTTTGTATAGGGAAGCGAGTTAGCCACGCCATTTAGTTTTGATTAGAATAGGACGCTTATCTCTCTTTTTAATTAAATCGGTATGTGACGGTACAGTTAATACGGAGACAATTTGGTGACTTCTCTAAATAACTTTAATACAGGTATATCTAAAAGAGGAAATATCTAAAGCAGAAATACAAAATAAATTTTGCATGGGAAATGCCTGGTTTTCAATTTTGAAATAATAGATAAAGTACTTAAAATTCATCCAAGAAATTTAAACTTGGCCTTGTTAAATTCAGTTTACACTTTGAATATGCACACGTTATTCAACGTTGTTGGAATCCGCAGCATCGGGCTGCTCTATAATGTTTAACAACGTTCACTTGGTAGAACGTCAGATATTCTCTGGTATCTTTATGGTATATAATTTCATAAGGTTTTCAAAGTGGTGTGCTTTTGCTTAATTTTTAACTTTGTTTCAGGACTGAACACGCAAAGGAACCGCTGATGAGGGGTTTAACATGAGCAACTGTCCTATTTGTTGTATCGGCTGTAGACAAAAATAAACTCACTCCTGTGGGAAATTAAAAAGGAACGTGGCCATCACATCTTATTTTACAAGCCATATAACACTAATCTAGGACCGTCTGTAATTACAAACAAATTTCGTCTAAAACAAATTAGATATTTAGTCATGAAGGGCGCGGGTTTTTTTTCATAGTTCAAGTGACCATTCTGTGATGGAATATATCGTATACCCTCGTGAATTTCCGCTCTATATCTTATACACAGCAGGCATTGTGTACATGACGTACGCAATAATCGGATCACCGAGGCATGCATTCGTTGCTTTTATTCCAATCATAGTAATGGTGATAGGGAATATACGTAATCGCGGAGCATAAAAATATTCCAGAACCATCAATGTCATATTCCCGCATTTATTTGCTCAGACAGCCATGCCTGGAATCTGAATAAAAAAATGGTGACGGAATATAAAAGCTGTTATCGTTTTCCACTGTCCAAATAGTACTAATATTAACAAAGTACATAAACGATTCTTATCTCAAACACGCAATCTGAATTTCATTATAAGATTTTGTTTACGACATGCACAAATTTACTTTTCGAAGTTAAACATCTATCTGTTTCATCGTCTGTACTTGTTCTCGTGGGATATGTTGTCCAATTTATCAACTACATGCCAAACGTTGCCATAATGAATATTTTCTATCTGTATTCTGTGACGTTTTATTTGTACCGTGTATCACTCAATGTATGTATAATTCTCTTTTTGTTCTGTAAATCTCCATTTGTTTATTTCATTATTTTTTATTAATATTCCAAGATTTCTATTCGTATACTTCGAATGACATATTTTCTATATATAAAATTTCTATTTTTATTCTAACACTCTTCTGTAGAATTCATATACAGCTTACCAACTGTAACAATATAAAATTCAAATGGTGTATCATTTGATAAAACACACACAAAACCATACGATATTAGAAAAATTACAATTATTCAAATACAATGACGAAATAATAATAAATATTATATATATATATATATATATATATATATATATATATATATATATATATATATATATATATATATATATATATATATATATATTTAACATAGGAGAACATTTTTATTGAAAAATCTATTATAAATGTCAATATAAAACTTATAAAAACCATATAGCAACTACGAATCATGATAGCAAAGCTTGTAAAATAAAATCCTGCGTATTTTCGCATATTTCATGTATCTACCCCTGGAAAGGGGTTGGGTGAATCTCAACTAAATATGACATGATATGAAATAGAAATTCAATAAAATGCAGGTGGTTTTGCTGTGCCAAGGCACAGCTGGGATCAATTACCAGAAAGTGTGTTTGAAGATGCTTTTTCTGTACCTAATTCCTGCCAAAGGAATTCTTATTGAAATGTCTTGAAATAATTCGAGAGGAAATGGTATGTGGTCTCCAGTTCTTTGACAGAAAAAAAACATTATATCCTTCTCCCGTACATTTCATATCTATGGCCATACATATAGTGTCTGCAAATGAAGAATTAGAAACCTATTTGATACAGGGAAGCCTGGGCATTGTTCTGAAGCCGCGCCGTAATATTAATGTCGTCTCGGAGGCAGCGTTCATGTGAATATACCACCGTTGGGTATCATTCCAAGTACTTCGTTGGTTCTTTTAATGACTTGACACCCCTATCGATTATCTTGCTGTCAAGAAATTCTATGAATCCAAACTACTCAATTGCCGAAAATACTTCATCGTTAACTTTTTTTGATTCAAATCTTTTAAATCTCATTTATTAAAACTTGTGTGGATGTTTCAACTTTTGTTCGATATTGTTTATTCCTTTTAATTTTCAGTATATCTTGAAATCTTTGCTTCAGGTATATTGGATTCTAATTTAGAACATTTACTTGACGTTTCTTTATGTCGGTCATCATGTGATTCATTTGTTTCAAGATGTATTAGTTACCATTTCCTATTTTCCATTCAATATATCCAGCAGAATGCGCCAATCCTATTCCGTGTCGATACATTATATTCCTAAACAGAGTATATGGAACAATTCATCATGTTGAAGTGGACAGGGCGAAAGAGAAATACAACTGTAGTCCTGTGTCGTATCATAGTGGGGTTACATGGAGGTCAATCGTAGTTCATTATGTTTAACTCATATGGCATGTGTATTTGATACATTTTATAATGGTCATTATCAATGACTGTTATTCATAGTTTTATAATATTTTTTTTATACTGATATAGCCAAGGCAATCATTAGTGGCAAGGATTTGAATATGGATTGCTACGAGAGCGCATGAGTACCTTCTGCTGTTCAACATATAATTATTGGTTTCTAACCATAAAAATGTTGTCAAAACCAATGGATATGCGATTATACATAATCATGTTTATCAATCCATACCACTGCGTAAGATAACGGCAACTTTAAGACACATCTTGCCTTATCAAGATTATAGACTAAATGGTATTTGTTATATGTCCATGTTGATTAGTTGAAAAAGGATATCTATTTTTTTCATTTTGTCTACTCTACAGCTCCAAACCTACTGGTTTGATTACGTGTCATGATATTTATGATTTTATGATCTTATATCAACCTACAAATTGCCTATGAAGACTAAAAACTAAACATAGTTACCACGATCTTAAAATGTTTCCATTATATTGCGTACCGGTATTCAAAAAGCCAATAACAAATATTACCGTACTGTTAACTAGTGATAGATATGCATTCCTTGAATCTTTTTAACATATTGTTTTGCATGGTCGATGCATTTGATAGAAACGTTTACTCCAAAGCCTATACTGAAAAATGTTATGTTTTATATATGTTCACTAATCATGTTTGCTATACGTTGAATGTTTGGTGTTCGATCCCATTTTAAACACGAAATAACGCCAGATTTCCAAATATTAGTAGTTAGTTTCATATGTGGAAGAAATTATTCTTTCATAAGTTCCGGAATCATCGATCATAAAAAAAAATATCATTACATCAGGATATAAGAAAACGAAGACATCGACCATAAAAAACTAACATTAGAACAATAACATAAGGAAACACTTTGATCTTTCAGGATGTTTCAAATACATTTTTGTGTGCGTGTTTTGTATACTATTACATGTTAATCCAAGTTTATTGACATTTGAAGTTATCATTTACAATTTCAGTTATCAATCCGCCCCTCTACGATCTTCTTGAACCCTTTTAATGCCTTATGGTCGTTTATCCATTAGCGAGAATTCCGAATCAAGGAAATAAACAAGTTTTTGCCGGTGATAATATGTCTCAATGGCGACTGAACACATTTCAAACGAGCTTCCTGAAATCAATCCTGACACATAGGGAGTGATATGAGAGATAGGCCGTATCAGCAAGTGATGATTGATCGATTATCAGAAAATCTTTCAAACTTAGACAAATGCGAGACACAAACACTATTGAGGATAAAGCATTTTTATAGACTTTGACCATTGGAAAGAGAAATACCGTTACCGGTATGTATGGCTATTGTAATGTCATTGAAAACTTTATACATGGCTATAACCTGGAAACATGGAGCAGCTGTGTTCATATATATTTCAAACATGCCACTGGTCCTATTCTCCTCAGAGGCACATGACGTTATATATTTTTCTCACAATAAGAAAAATATTACCCTTCCTAATAATTTGATAGAGATCGATACTAGTACCTTATTATGACAAATGCCAGAAACGTCATCTATCCCCCGCCAATAGATTACTGATATTTTCCTCTCTTAAATTAGGATATTATTTATTTTTTACGTTGTCTCAATAATTCCTTGGATATAGCGAAACCATATTACACAAATACAAGGACATATTGAAGTCTGACGTATTTTCAAACTCTGAGCAAAAAAAAAAAAAAAAAAAAAAGAAGCAAGAGAAATGAGCAAAGCAAAGACTTTACCCCGTTTCTTGTAACATTTAAACTGCAGGTTGTTTAGTTTTTCTGTGCAAAAAGTATATATATTTTTAAATTAAACTAACTGAAGGGTCTGGAACATCTGATCGAGTTCAAAATACCCTTGATTACTAATATGTACCAGTATACGTGCATATAGTCTATATTTTACGGAAGCATACATTTAGTGTTACGTTGTAAAGTTTTTTCTTTAAAATTCCAACTTTAATCTTGGAATTTCAAACTTTAAAGTTAGAATTCCCAACTTAAATATTGGAACTTCTGTACATAAACAAATAGTTGTACATGTATATGTCTGAACTAGAGGTTTTCATATAAATATATAAGATTAACATTTTTAAGGTAGTCCATCCATAACGGAGGGGGATTTAACAATTTTTATTGCTCTAAACAACATTAAATACTTATTTCAAAATTAGTATGAGGCTGACATAAACCAAACTCAGGAGTATGTATAAAATCAATTGAATGAATTTTTTGCCCTTAAAATTATTTAAAGAGTTGTCCGCCCTTTACAAAAATTAATAAAAATCGTTTTCTCAAAATATGTATGGTAAATTATGATTTTTTGGGCATTATTAATGAAAGGGAGAGCTTTTGCAACCTTTTACCAAATATTTGTGAGAAAATGACTTGTATTAAAAAGATATAATTAAAATTGCATTTTCTCCATAGACTTCAATGTTAACTTCAATATGTGATAATTTTAATAATATTCAACATTTTTAAAAATTTCAAAGATGAATCTTTATTATTTAATAAACCCCTTAAAATCACACTAAGATTTTAGTGATAAAACTTGCAATCTATTAAATATGAAATATGATAGTTATGGATTGACTACCTTAAATGTATTCAGTATCAGATGTCAAATATCTAATTAATTTATATAAAAAAAATGTGATCTTAATATGTAACAAAAGTGGGTATCGTAAATTAGATGCTGGATTAGAGACAAATATTAAGAGACAAAGCCTTGGAATTTATATAATTTGGTCGTGCACTTATCTACATGGCGTTGATGAAGATCACTTATTAAACTTATGGTAATAACAACAGAAGATTAAAATTGGAAAATCCAACTTTAAAATTGGAAATTGGAAAGATTAAATTCCAACTTTAAAGTTGGAAAAATCAACTTACATACCCTATATCCTATACCTAATAATACACATGTGTATTGATTTTAACATTTTTATTGTATTATATATTACAATGGGATTGGGCACAAGTTATTAAAACTTAATTCTGTATTATTAGGTATAGGATATATATTATTATAATGAGAAAAATATATAACGTCAGGTGCCTGTGTTTTATATTTTGTTCTTGTGACATTTTTCAAAATTCTCCATCTATAACTGTTTTATTTACCCATCATAAATGAGATCTAATTTACATAAAAAGTTATATATATTATATTATAAATATTCCCCATGATGTTTTTTTTTCTATGCAATTTTTCTTTACATTCTAGTTTATGACAAAAGAAATTTGCACAGAAACATATGATGAAGAACTTTCTATAAATATATTTCTGTTTTAATGTGTAATGCCATCGTAGAAAAAGGGATGCTTTTTAGTTTTAGATATGTGAAAAAAATCTAAACAGTAAGGAACATAACTCTTGTAAGAGGAAGACAACAATACACAGCAAAACTCAGCAAACTATCATTTCCTGGCCAAAAAATACGGAATGACGTCCAGAGTCCGCCTATAGCTCTCGCCTCTCCTACCCGTGGCTGCCTGACCATATAATGTTTTGTTACAATGAATATTCATGCATCATGTGACTGATCGTTTAAAGCTGAGTTAATTCTTCACAATGTATGCTGTGATAACATCATTTCATATAAACTGCAATTGGAAGATTAAATTAAATGTCAATTTTCTGCTATATTTTACTCGTATTTGTCAATAACTTACACATTTAAAATATACTCTCTTCTTTTTCAACAACGGCAAAATTTGAGAGAGCGTAATATTTGCCATGATTTTCGACGATATTTCTTGAATGAGTAAAGTGAGCGAGAATATATACACATTTGCAATCAAAAACCATCCTTTTCTTTGTTACTGAACCATCAAATTCAACAATGCTAACAGATCAGTCAAAGTCCAACCATGTCCTGTATTCATCAATCCAGTCTAGTCACTCAACTTCATAAAAACAAAGGTTTCACCAAAGAAAAGCCTTGATTCTCCAGGATACACGATACAAAAGTTCTTCCACTGACATTGCTAGATTTACAAAGGATTCAATGGATTCTGATTATTTGAACTAAGATTTTTTTTTGACAAAATAAGATGCATCACAAGAGATACAGCTATCCGTCGCAATCGAAGAAGTTTCGGGAAGGCAATGCATTATTACGTTGACGTTGGGCTACTCAACAGCGTTGACTTCATATTGTATGCGGAAACGAAAGATGGATTTGTTTGTTTCGGTTTTGTACTATTCCCGGACTTTTCTCTTAGACCACAGTGAAGTTGATATCGGATCTAAGTACACTTAGAAAAATGCACATGGAACTTGGAACATCACTCGTCATCTATCATCAATGGCTCACATCATATTAAACGTGGGGAACTTCAAAGAACTACCGCATTTAATTTACGCGCGTCTCAAGATGACGATTTATGATATCAAATTGCAAATATGTTTAAATGAATACTGTTTGGTGTTATTAAATTCAAACAAAGAACAATTGTTTGGGAAAATTAGTCAGTCGATTGGATCAGATTTTGGTTTCAATGTGATGAGAGTACCAATTGCAATGCCAGCAAATGAAAACAGTTGGTCTCGCCATATGATATATTGCTAATGGGTAACCAGTTTAATGGCATTTTTTAATCTTTTGAATGCATTGAGTTACTGGTAAAGTCTTATGATTATGTAGCAAAAAAGGCAACAATACCCCGTTGTTGTTCCAAACAAACTTAAAGGAACAAAATTTCTTTACACCCCCCCCCCCCCAAAAAAAGGACATTTTAAGCGAAATACCAACATTCCTTAACATGTTTGATTAATCCAACAGATTGGCCAATTATTCTTTAGCTTTGGTGAATCAAGTGTACAATGAATTTGTTTGATACTGTGGTATTAATCCCATCTAAACCGAAAAGCATTCCTATGATAAAAATCAAGATTTGAACTGAACAAATTCGATGTGGCAACTTTCAATAAGAGGTTAATATATGGAAGCGATTTTGAGGTCAATTTCCAAACATAAGAAGGGTAATACATAGAACGCTTATGGCTTTAGTCACCTTCAGATCAGTGTTAAATATCCACCCAGACATCAAAATTGACATTGGAAAGAAAATTTGCTGAATCTTACAAAAACGTTACGTAAAAACTCAACTAGTTGGACACGTTTGGTACAGTTTCATCCATTTAAATGATAATCGCTTCATAAAATAGTCAAATATGTCATCATTGATTTATTTTTTTTTGGGGGGGGGGGGGGGAGTGGGAGGGTGGGGGGGGGGGGGGATAGACGTTTCGTTATCATCCCTGATTATTCTTTATCTTTTATCAGGTCCTCTTATACTATTCATTTGCAGTTTATGTAATAGTTGTGAATTAATACAAAAACTAAGTGTTTCACCTGAATTAAAAAATAAACTTCAATTCATTTGACGTCGGATATCTTTATCAAAATACTTCAAAATCTGTGATCATCTGAGGGCAAAGTTCATATATTTTCTATAGTATCATACTAGTAATTAACGGTTTCCAAGCCCAGAAAATTTAATGGCAGAATCCTTGACCAATTTTTGAGAGAATAACTAGATAGCTTTCCACTATGTGCATTGACCAATTCATGTCGAGGCTAAAATAAAAGCCTGTCCTGCCGTAACAGCGACTGCACAGCCACTGCCGTGACCAGGATTCGAACCTCGGTTGTCGCGGCCACAACGCGAAGTACTAACCACTATACGATCACGGCCATATGAACAGGTTATTTACAGAATTTTAGTTACTTTAATATCTTACTTGATAATTTGTTCGCGGTCGTCAGCTGTTCATAAGAGGAAACAAAAAGGTGTGCGACAGCTGATAAGAAAACCAAGTGTCTTTCAGCAATTACATGTAGTTTTGTTGATTTGTTGAATATTCAAGAGTAATATGACTGATCCTCCTAAATAATGTCGAATCTTGCAAAGTGATATGACTAAAGCCAACTTAAACAAGATAGACACCTTTTAGATCCGATTGCTTTTTCAGAATACTGCGCATCTTCTAGCCAAATACCATCTCGAGTAAAGTACTATATATATTACATGTAGTACCAACACCATCCCTCTTTTTTGGGTAATACCTAAGAGAAAAAAGCAGTGGATATTGAATGTTAGTATAATGCACCCAACATCAATCTCAAGGATAGCAATGAGGTGGATATAACAGAGGTCTGGGGGAGATTAATAGAAAAAATGATGGAAAAAAATCTAGACATTGGGATCAGGTTCAGAGATGAACCAAGAGAGACCAATGTGTATCTGGTAACGGCCTTTTATGTTGACCTGAATGAAGATGACTTATTTAGTATAGGACCCCTCTTATTTTCGACATAACATTCGCTGCGTAGCCTCTGTGTTTTCTGCAACTTGCTCTTAGATCTCAACAAACGTAGTAAACTTTTAAGAAATTTTATTTATTTTCGCGTGTTGTATGTCGAATACGTTTTGAAATCGCAACTACAATCGGGAAAGTACAATGCAACTTATGCATCAAAGACGTCACAAGATGAATTGCCTTTCTTTGTTAATAGACCCATACTAGAAACACTTGACAAGTGTTGTATCATATTTATGTTTTCAAAGTGACAAGGTTATTAAGGACAGCAACTAGAAAGAGCTTGGTCTTGCGTTTTGATATGTTGTTAATGGTGAACCATTAAAACAACTTCTTGAATTCATTGAATGCAATGGAGTTTCTGGGGAGGCTGTATGTGACTCGATTTTGAAACACAGTCAAGATTTGTCTCGACGTTAAGTACTGTCGTTCACACACAATTAATGGTGTATACAACATGGATGAAAACAATTGGCTGTTGAGTCGCTATTTAGATCGCAGTATTCCTTGCATCTGGCTATACATACATGTATTTATATCATTACATAAGCAGTAAAGATGGAATAAATAGCACAATTGTAAGATAGATTAATGACAATAGGCAATATACCGTTGATGTTCCATAGCATTTTGTGTGTCTTCCCTGAAAGTATATTTTAAGCGAAGGACTTACATTCCTTAATTACCTGGATGTATTAATCCAACCGCTTTGCCTCTGAATCTTAGCTTTATACAACAAATAGTACAAACTATATGCTTTATTTTTCGTGTCTAGTTTATTTGGTTGTTAATTGTTGTGTTCCATCCCTACGATTTGATGGTAAATCTCAAAAGAATATAGTACAAATACGTGCACAAAGGAAAAAATAAGTTTACGTCATAATACGTTATCTAAGTTTACGCTTACTCCTCCCAGGCACCTGATCCCACCTCTATCTTTTAAGAGGTCCGTGTCGCTCTGCTTTGAATTTGTATTTCGTTTTATGGATTTTGAGATGGTTGGCGGTTTGTTATTGTCATTTTTCAAGTAGAATCCGTTTAACAGCTTATTAAAGTCATTGAATCCGAGGGATTTTCTGGCAATGCCGTATGTGACTCGATTTTGGACCACATAGATATGACTGGTTTCGATGTAAACTAATGTCTTTATACAGTAGACAACATGGGATGAAAACAATTGGCCGTTGCAGCACAATTTTGATGACAGTATTCTTTGCAACTGACATGTGTATACATCATTGTGTATACATGTGTATATCGTCACGTAAGCAGTTACGATGGAATAAACGGCACAATTATAAGATTATAAGATAAGATTGAGAATGACAATATATTGTTCTTGTTTCATATATACTCAAAGGAATAGCATTTGTGTGTCCTCCCTTCAAGTCTATTTTTAAGCGATCCCAAAATTAGATGAGATGGACACCAACCGGAAAGAGAAAGAGAGGAAGACCAACAGAGACCTGGGGCCTTATTCACAAAGCCTCCGTAACGTTACCGCACCCGTAAATATTGCGACACGTTCTGGAATGTTAAATTTGGTATTCACGAAACAATCGTCAATTCCGCACCCGTTAACGTTGCGGAAAAACTCCGTAAAACATGCGTCTATTTTACGGAAGGTTATGACTATCCGTAAACCTTCCGGAAATGGGCACTTGTTTTGATAGTATTTTATTTTTTTATTTTTTTTACCTATCAATCGCATTTTTGATGTGATATCCATAAAATAACGTTATATTTTGACGAATTTTAAAAACAGCCAGCTGCCTCACATTTGAAACAATCCTTACAGTTTAAATTACATAATTATGAATAATATTGAAAACATTTAGTTTTCAAATTTCACAAGTCAAGAGTTTCGTTCACGATAATATGGGATTTGTATGTCTTTATAAATTAAATAAAGTAAATGTTCATTTTCCAAAGTTCACAAATATAACCTCATTAATATCTGTAACGTTTATTTGTGACGTCATTTTTCAACGCAATGGCGTTTCAGATAATGTTCCAGCCTTCAAATAACAGATTATCCAGTAGAAAAGATAGGATATTTCGAGATCGGTCACATCCGTTAGATATCTACGATGACGCTGAATTGATTCGACGGTACCGAATGCCAAGACACTGCATACTCGATTTAATAGATACCCTATCAACTGACTTAGATGAGATCACACAGCATCCCTGCATCACTACAGATATTTGCAGCGCTCCGCTACTATGCGACAGGCTCATTTCAACAGGTATATATGAACAATACTAATCGTAATGTTTTAGATACTATTACATGCATGTACTAATAACATTTTGCCAATAAACTTAAAAACGCACGCACCAGAGGAGCTGCTTACACCTTTGGTATTTCAACACGTGTGATATGATGTCGTATACTATAATTGAATTTTACAGTGTACGTGATAAGTACATGTAGTTTTTGCCAAATTAAAAACCTACTTTCATGGCGGAAACGGAAAAGTGTAGGGCGAGTTAACCATCGGACAAATACTTTGGATATGGCAACTTTGGAGTAAAATATGCAAATAAATATGGATACACTAGCGGTTTTTAATTTCATTCATTTTAATACCACGACATCCTTATACATTTGTTAACAATGAACATATTGTGTTCAACGTCTATATGAATAAATGATTAATGCATAAAACGGGGAAGTTGAATGAAGGGGTCCCTTTGTAATTGTTTTTTTGTTTTCAAAACAGTCTTTTATCTGAAATTCTTATTTGCGACAGGGATAAAATTCTAGTTAAATTTAGCTCATAGAACAACAGAGACCTGGGATCTTTATGTAACACCCTCTCTCTCTCTCTCTCTCTCTCTCTCTCTCTCTCTCTCTCTCTCTCTCTCTCTCTCTCTCTCTCTCTCTCTCAATACATATCCATAACAACTTTGTAGGCGGTCCAGTGACTGTATCACTTCCCACAGCCGTAGACGTTATCACCTCCACTGCAGTATTCCACAACATATGTGAGGAGCAGGGAATTCCAGTTGAAGACTAGAGGAGGGCGATGATATTGATGACAGGGTGGACAACGTCGTACAGGATCAAAGTGGGCAGCAGATCAGAGCCATGATCATCAGAGATAGGTTTTAGGTAGCACAGTTCTTAGAAATATCTCTCATGTTGTCATGTATAACTGTATTCGTACTCTCTCTCTCTCTCTCTCTCTCTCTCTCTCTCTCTCTCTCTCTCTCTCTCTCTCTCTCTCTCTGATTAGTAGAGAAATAAGGGAGGGATTACAACTGGACATATAGGGACAGATCCTAAGATGGACCCAAAACAGAAAAACATGGTAGTCTCTGGTGACGGTCTTATGTGCTGACCAGCACGAAAGGGAATAATTAGGTATAAGATCCTCGAAATTTTAAAAATACGTTTCGCTGCGTTGCCATCGTTAGGTCTCAAAAAATGTAGAAAACTTTTTAAAATCTCGCACTTCGAACGCACTATGTATCACAAACGTCACAAGTTGAATTATTTTTCTTTGTTATATATCCATACAAGAAACAATTGACGAGGAAAACCATAGTCAATCAGTTATACCATACGTTGGTTTTCAATGGAACAAGGTTACTGATGCGAGCACCTGAGAAGAATTTGGTCTTTTCATTACAATATGTAATTAATGGTGAACCAATTTCACTGCTTCTTGAATTCATTGAATGTGAGGGGATTTCTGGCGAGTCCGTATGTGACTCAAATCGCAAACATAGGACGCAAACAATAGGGCGTTGTAGCGCGATTACTTTAGCAGCGAATTAGCCCAGTTGTAAGGTAGAAAAACAACACTACCCAGTTGGGGTTTAATATAATCAAATGAGTAGCATTTTCAATCGCGATTCTTTCTTTCAAAATGTTAAACTGCAACAGCTGGTCCTTGGTATAACTGTAAAAGCATAGTGCTTATTATCGTATTATTTGACTGATCTAAACCATTTAAAGCATTCCTACGATCAAAATAAGATAGATATGGACTAAACAAGATTTTCCCAAGTTATTAATTAATGGTAGCAACTGCAAAGCATATAATAACATGTCCAATTGATTGCCTACCTCTTTGCATACCATTATTATGTATCAAAGACGTCACAAATTGAACTATACCTTCCTTTGGTTTTCAGTGTGACAAGTTTAGTGATGCCATCAATTGGAAAGAGTCTTGTCTTGCCATATGACATATAGTTAATTGTGAACCAGCTGAGCAGCTTCTTGAATTTATTGAATGCGAGGGAGTTTCTGGTGAGGCCGTATGTGACACGATTTTGGACAATGTAGATAAAATTGGTCTCAACGTAAACTACTGTCGTTCCAACACAATTAGTTGGTAGAAGACAACATAGGACGAAAAAAATGTTTTGTCCCTATATCTAAGTCTGGAGAAAAGATATGACGGAGGGACTCTAATTTGTCGATCAGTTCATGACGAGGCTAAAATAAAGCCTGTCCTGCCGTAACAGCGACTGCACAGCCACTGCCGTGACCAGGATTCGAACCTGGGTTGTCGCGGCCACAACGCGAAGTACTAACCACTATACGATCACGGCCAAATGAACAGTCAATTTCATACATTAGAGTTACAAAATTCTATATTTTCTTCAATATCAAATTTGATAATTTCTTCGTGGCGTCAGCTGTTCCTGAGGGGAGCGCAAAGGTGTACGACAGGTGTAAAGAAACCAAACGTCTTGCAGCAACTACATGTGGTTTTGTTTATTTGTCAGTTAATCTTCAAAAGTAATATGATTGTGATCCTCCTATATGGTGTCGAATTTTGCAAAGTGATATGACTGAAGACAACTCAAACAAGATAGACACCTTCTAGATCCAAAGTCTTTGCAGAATACTGAGTATCATCTGGCCGAATACCATCTCGAGTTAAGTAATAAAGAGTTATATATTAGAACCAACACATTCCCTCTATTCCCGGTAATACGTAAAGAAAATAGCGTGTGGATATGACATGATAGTAGAATTTATTCTCAAGGGTAGCAATGAGGTGGATACCAACCGATGAGAATGTTGTGCATTTTCTTGCCGATCAAATTCCATATCGGATTTGATCACGTGCCCGACTGTAATGACCCCCCCCCCCCCCCCCCATAAAAGTCAAAGAATGATTCCTTATTCCTTATATTAAAAAATTATCATGGCATCTTAATCATATACATTATATATGATGGTCATTAGCATCTTTTCGTCATTATATCCTTGTATTGAAATGAATTGTCGTGTTAACTTAAATGCATCATCTGTATTTTTATGTTTTATTGACCAATAACCTCTTTTCTTATAAAAGTTTATATATTATATGTCATAATAAAACAAACAGTCACATAGACACAGTAAACATCATGCAAGCTCAACAAACAACTGCATAAAACTTGGAAGACTCTAGGGTTCAAAGACCATAACTATGTCTATAGATATCTGCAACGACTGCAAAACCGTGTGAAGGAAAATTCTACGACAAAATGATGGGTGGATTGAAAGGGGTAACATTGCGACAATTCTAGATGGGATATAAAACCTGTTCTGTCATAACAGCGACTACACAGTCACTGCCACGATCAGGGTGAACACAACAGCGACTACACAGCCACTGCCACGATCAGGGTGAACATAACAGCGACTACACAGCCACTGCCACGATCAGGGTGAACATAACAGCGACTACTCAGCCACTGCCACGATCAGGGTGAACATAACAGCGACTACACAGCCACTGCCACGATCATGATGAACATAACAGCGACTACACAGCCACTGCCACGATCAGAGTGAACAGCGACTACACAACCACTGCCACGATCAGGACGAACATAACAGCGACTACACAGCCACTGCCACGTTCTGGACGAACATAGCAGCGACTACACAGCCACTGCCACGATCAGGGTGAACAGCGACTACACAGCCACTGCCACGTTCTGGACGAACATAGCAGCGACTACACAGCCACTGCCACGATCAGGGTGAACAGCGACTACACAGCCACTGCCACGATCAGGGTGAACAGGTTGAAGATTAGAGAGAAGCTTTACAATCAAATGATATCATCTTGTGAGAAACATGTGCTTCTGTACATTGTTACAATCTAGCGTGCTTTTCTTTTTAACAAACTACTAGTGGTTCTTAGACCACGTTGTTTTGTCCCTTATATATTATCGAAAAAAACAAATATGTAGTGTGGTACTGGTGTCAAAAAGGGTATTGTTCCACATTTAAATCATATTTATTACACTTAACTGAAGTTGGGGCTGAATTTCCAGACATGAAGTATGAAGGACTGTCCCGAAATTCGAGAGAGTCTTTTCTATTCGTGTCTGAAAATTCAGCCCCAACATCGGTAATGTATAATAAATATTATTTATGCGGTGAAGGCGTTAGTCCAAATATCAAGGCAAGCCGAGTCTTTACCGAGATTAGTTATTAGTATCTGGCGAACCAATTCAAATTGTTCAATTCTATCAATAGCATTTTTCTAGATAATGAGATGAAAAATGTGTTGTGTCAGTATCATCTGGTAACCATAACTTTTTTTTATCTTTTAAACGGATGACATTGTGCTGTCCTCACCATCTAACAACCAGTAACATTCTGTCGTGTTTATTGCTGTCTTCAATAATTTTGTTTGGGTTTTCTACTTTACGGTGCCCAGAAAATAAAATTGTTCATATACTGTACAAATACTTGTTGACTCAATATAATAATGATATTTTCAAGAACTCATGGATTGATTGTATACAATCTATTTTTGATAACTGTGGGTTTTCAAAATTTGGAATGAACATTGTATTGTAAATGTTAATTGTATTACAAATGCTGTCAAGCAAAGACTCAAAGACCAGTTTGTGCAAAAATGGTCGGCTGATATTGCAAATTCTTCCAAAGGTCATATATATAAAACTTTTAAATTAACTTTTGGATATGAAAAGTACTCGAGTATTTTACCATCAAAACTTCGAAAAATAATTGTTAAATTTCGTACGTCAAATCACCGACTTTCTGTGGAAACTGGTAGATGGTTAGGCATTCCTCTGAATGAAAGATGCTGTACTTTATGTAATAATAATCAAATAGCCGATGAAATGCATTTTATATTAGAATGTAATGCTCGTTCATGTATCAGACAAAAATACTTGGAACCTAGATTTTGTGAAAGACCAAACACCTTTAAATTTTGTGAATTATTGTCTACTTTAAAACTAAAAAAACTAAAAAAAACTCTGTTTAGTTATACATGAAATTTTTTAATCAGTCTGTCCTCCTTGAATATTTGTACTTTTTTCCCCCTTGTTTGTACTGTACATGTACCTCTGACTCTATATCTACATTCGTAAATATTTGTATATATGTACCTCATGTACCGTCATGTTGACGGTTTGAGTGAAATAAATTGAATTGAATTGAATTGAATTGCATATTATCTGATTGCCAGCGCCATCTAGTCCACTCATTTTATACGATTACGGTATTACCAACAGCACTTAGTCCACTCTTTATCTGCCTTTTGTCTAACTCATTTTGTAACAGACCCTCTCGTCTCTGTGGCTCTATTTAGTGGCTAATGATGTCTGTCCTAATTAATCCAATGCAAACGGCACGTACTGATAACCGATATTGTTCTCGGTATTTTAAGTTTTTGTAAGAAATAACGTCATGTGGGGATAGGAGAGGAAGCATAGAGTGGAAGCATAGTGAGGTCATTTACTGGAAATATCAGCGACTGATTTAGAGCTTTGCCCGGGCAGCATATCTAGGTTATTATCATGCAACAAGAGAAGACACTTCATTCATACTAGTTTTTACGTCTGATATTTAAAGCATTGCTGTTTAGGTTTCTGTAACTTAATTTCAGTGACATCTTGTTCTTCGGAATATAGACAATTGCAATTCTCTTTAATTCCTCCCTATAAAGGAAAAATGTACTCTGGTAGATGAAAACTATAGTTAAGGAATCGTTAACTATAATTTGCGGTTCGTAAACTATAGTTGTTAGTTAACAGTCGATAAACCTAATTTATCAACTGTGAACAATGTTTAGCTCATTTTTGTTAATTTGGCGTGCCTGCATAGAAAACAACCAATTGCGATTGCAAAACATAGTTTATCTGATAAATATAGTTTCACGTATTGAGAAACTACATGTATGATAAATATTAGATACATTTTCCAGTGTCTTTGTCTGTGATAACACTACGAACCGATTTTGTATATACAATCCAATAAATTCAAATTCCGTATTGTTTGGGCGCAAGCGGGGTTTGCATAATCAATATTTAATCGTACAATTGCTGAAAATTATATATATATATATATATATATATATATATATATATATATATATATATATATATATATATATAAGTTGTAATAAGGAATCATTCTTTGAATATTATGAGTGATAATTTCGGTCGGGGCGTGATCAAAGAGTGCTTTATTGGATTTGATCACGCCCCGACAGAAATTATCACCTCATAATACTCAAAGAATGATTCCTCATTCCTTAACAACAACAACGATAACAAGTTAACGAATGTAAATTATGTTCAAAATTACATATGTGAATCGTTAACTATAGTTTTTGGTTGTAAACTATTGAGTTAACACTCGGCAAACCGTGAAACTATGTTTAGCTCGTTTTTGTGAATTTGGCGTGCCATAAATGTACTGGGTATAAGAAAAAATGATTTAAAAAAAACTAAAACTGAAACTTATTTTTGTATTAGTTATCAATTTGCTGTAACAAATTATTAGAAATTCTTCATATTGAATAGATCTCAATTGATTAAACTTAATTAAGCTACCATGTGTATTTACTCGTAAAATTCAGGTATTTTCAAAATCAATTCGCAATTTTAGATGTCCCAATCGCTCATTACTAATTTCTTATAACAAGCTATAGTACTTTGTTATACTATACACAAATTACTATCATTACTTTGATACACAAATTACTATAATTTATTATAAGAAATTAAGTCAGCACTTATTTCAGTGTAAAAACAGCTTGTAAAATTGCTAATTTAATATCATATTACTAATTTGTTATTACAAATTACTAGTTGGTTATCACAAATTACTTATTTTTTATGAAAAAATTATTAAAAGATAACGCTGCGGCCCTAAACTATATACGCGTCCATAAGTGTAGTTAAAAAATATAGGATTTAATTTACCATTGAAAAAGACAAATTTTAATTTTTTTTTAAATCTAAAATAGTTTTTGAAATTCAAAGTATAAGTTCGCATCAAAGTACATCTTTTTCTCAAATTTACATTTGATGAAACTAAGAGTTTCTATATTTTAATAGTCAAAAACTCGAATTTTCTCCACACAAAAATAGAAAGGAAGATAACCGAGAACTTCCGAAATGTATCACGCTAGAATATTTGTTGCACGCGTGGATTGTAAACAGATACGCTGTTTCCTGTTGTGAATAATTCGAAAAAAATATTATATCGCATATTGCTTTTCAAGAGAAATTTTGATCTTGTTGAAAAGATCATATTTACGGATAGTTTCATACATCGATCAGTGACATAAATTCACGGGAATTCATGGAAAATCTTCCGTTGTAAATGTTTGCGCCGCTGCCGTGATTCATGTTTTGACGTGATTCCAAAACTGTGACCAATGTTTTGCTAACCGGTGTAGGAATGGCGAGAAACTAACAGTGCGTATCTTTAAATACACGTAAAGCTCGTGTAATTAGTCAGACTGTTTTAAGATTTGTTTATAATTTAACAACTAGTGTTCATAATGATTATTATGAGGCTCAAACAGAAAATTTTAAAAACGAAACAGAAGCGTTTCTGCACTCAATATTGAACAGGGCCTACTTACTATAAATTTTACAATGTATGAGTTGAGATCAGCCTCAATAGTCCTGCTATTAAATCATCATTTTAGAGTCTCATGATTTTCATTATGAAGACCTCCTAAGTTGATAAAACCATGTCATAAGCTTTTGTGTATTAATATATCTCAATATGTGGAATAAAATACGCAAAATTCAAAAGGTTCATGTGAAGTTGATAGAAAATCATGCAGTTATATAGGAAAAGTTAAAGCTTGTTTATCACACTTAGAGTATATATTTCATTGACATTATATTCAATATTTATATATATATAAATTTGAATTCTATTATCATTTGGCAGATAATTATTGGTGGTTGATGTATAAACACCATGAGTGAAATACCAGCAAGCAAAGCATCTGATGATGAAGAACAACTAGAGAGGGAAATGGAGAATTTATCAGAGGACAATGCTGGTCCTGGCTGGACAATTCCTGATGGAAACTCGACAGGAAGTACAGCTCAGGAAGAGGAAGAGTCGGAATCCAGCAAAGACGGCTCACAGAAGGTCCACCAGAGCATGTTTACTGACAGCGATGGAGGGAGCACCATTAAAATGAATGAGCAATGGTAGAAGTCTTTTTATATTTCTCTGATCTTTTTCAAAACCATACGTGTCCCAAGAGTTTATATAAATTCAACAATGCTATAGACATGTATAATTTTTATTGTATGTTGACATCTCCAGCCACAGATATTTTGTAGCATATTTGAATGCACAGTTTAAGTTTTAAAATTGAACACTGTCAATATTACATGTATTTAAACATCATTTCAGATAGTCAAGAGGATAATTCTCTACTATTGTCCTCTTATATACTGTAAATTAAGGTTGAAAAAAGATTGGTCCGAGAAAAATGGCAATTTTATGTGCAAACATTATTTTAGTTTGAGAAAAATTGCTAGAAGTTAAGTTACAATTCCCATGTAAAAAATGTTCTTAAAAATCTTTTATAGTCACTCAGATGCAACTCAGACTGGTGAGGATGCCCCAGGTGCTCATTCAATGGACCCTTCTAACATAGATACTGACCAGTCCAATAGTGATGCCAAGGCAGAAGGACAATTCATTGTGACAGAGAGAGAGTTGGATAAAGATGACGACTCAGAAACGATGAGCGACACGAGTGACATTGTAAACAACAACAAGACGCAGAGTCCCAGGCAAATATCTCCAGAGGAGCAGAGATCCCTGCTGGAGAGTCTACCTTCCTCTAACAAACTCAGGACTGTGCCCAGCTCTGGGAGTTTATTCAGCGAGGAAGGATATCAGACATTTCCTGGGGCCGAGCAGAGTCAGGAGCTGCTAAAGCGAGAGGTTTATGGTCATGAAGATGACAATGAAAGCGAGGCTGTCAGTTCTTGTACTGACACCAGTAACCTAGCTCAGTTAATTGTTGACCATGTCCTAGAAAACGTGGTGGGATCAGTTCAAGATGAGAGTGATTCTGATTCTTCACTGAAGCAAATTGTGGAAAATTTAGAAAATGTTTTAGAGACTGAAGAAAATGAGGAGAGTATGGACCAGAGAGAAGAGGAACAGGTGCTAGAGGACAAAGGATATGCATCTAAGATGGAGCTGGATACTGATCTCAAAATTGATGAAGAAGCCATGACAGATTTCCAACTAAATGACCCACAGCCCATAGGTGAAGAGGTTAGGGAGGAAAATGATGAGAAGGTGATAGATGGAGGTGATGAAGAGATAGAAGTAAAACTGCCTGAAGACAACACTGTATTTGACTCTGAAGATAGGGCAGTAGAAGGGGCTCAAGCCATGGATCAGTTTTCATCCGAGTCTGGAGCTCCAGGGGCTGAACAAAGTCCAGAAGTAGACAAGGAAAATGTAGATGGCAAACAGTTAGATAATGGAGGATCCATCAGACTTTTGAAGTCTAAAGACAGTGGAGTTTCAATGAGCTATGCTGGTGAAATCATCGGAAATTCCCAGTCAACAGGTGCTGTTGCCTCAACAAGTTCAAATGTTTCAGATAGAATCAGTGACATTATCCCAGGGAGAATAAATCCGTCTGACTCTTTACAAGAGTATGACACACAGAGACCTTCAGACAATGTCGATGAACCAATGGCAGAAAAGCCTTATGAAGAGGACTCAACTTTCAAACGCTTAACGCCTGAAGAAGCCACTATAAGTTCAGCTGAAATCAGTGTTCCTGAGAGTTTTGAAGATCAAAAGGAGAATGGTAATTTGGCCTACACAGCTGTCTCCTCTCCGGGCTACACTGAACCTTCCTCCATCAGAGCTGATCAATCCTCAGGATTCTTAGCCTCCCAAGAAACAGACTCTCAACTTTCATATGAAAGGAACAGTTCACCTGCTAAACCTATACAAACTCCACCAAGAATGGTGCTGAGAACCAAGCAAGATTTTGTTGTCAGTGGAAATCGCTCAGAGCAAGACCCAAGTTCAAATGTCAGAGGTCAGGGTCAACAACACCAGAGAGAAGCTGAGATGCACAGAGAGCAGTTGATACTAGACAAGGTAAGGAAGGACATGGCAGCTAAGGAGAGAGAGATGAGAAGACAGATAGATAGAGAAATGACTGAGAGAATGGAAAGAGCTAGATTACAACAGGAGCTTTTATCAAATGGAGGAGAATATTACAGAAGTGAAAATGACCTGTCAATGAATCCATATGACCAATCAAGTGAATTTGATATAACTGAGTCTTCAAGGTTGAAATATTCAGACCAAAGTTCTTCAAGGTCCTCGATCAATGCTGGATCCCGCAGCATACCAACCAGAAGTTCCTCTGACCTTCGAGTTTCGGAAGAGGAACTCATAAGACGGTATCAGCGAGAGCTATCCCGCTCTGAACAGAGACATTATGATGTCAGCGGAATAGACACATATGCTACTCTCCAAAACCAGCATCCTCGAAATGATAGTGTTTCACTTGAAGATCAGCTCAGAATGGAGGGGATGTCTTATGCAGACATAAATCGGAGTGATCGTGGGATGCCATCAAATATCTATTCCAGCTATAACATTCCTCCTCCACAGTATAATGTGTCTACCTCCTTTGGAGCTCAGAACTCTTCCCATACCTCATCAGATCTAGAAGCCCCTCCCCCAAAGTCTGGATCAGTGCCCCCATTTAAAACACTCCACGAACAACAGGTATGTGTTTTCTAATTTTCGGACTATATTTTCTGGTAACAATAATATATGGAATAAAATATGGTTTTGATGTTAATGTGGATTTTGAATTTTAGATTGGTTGGATGCGAATGTTTAAAACACTAGAAGAGCAGCATCACAATGAGCTGAAGAATCAATACAGACAACATCAGGAAACCATCTTCTCAATGCAGCACCAGATTGAGAGTGAACTGCTCAACCAGCAGCAAACTTTGAAACAGAAGCTGTCAGCTCATAAAGAGGCTCTGTCTAATAATGCCAGTCCAATCAAACCAAACCAAGACAGGAGAGTCAACCACAGTCAACTAGAGAGCTCACGGGTAGACAACTCTTACAAGAAAGCAGACTCGCCTAAATCCTCTCCCAATGCTAGACACATGGAGCGGTCTCACCACTCAGACAGGCATGCCTCTCCCCCCTGGAAGGACATCTACAGGGAGATTCGGGGAAAGGGCGTGGACAGTGATCGGGAAACAGAGGACAATGAGGAGGAGGCAACTCCGTTAAAGCGCTCCTTGGAGGACGATTTCTTGTCAACCTCCTCCATGCTGAGGCAGCCAGTCTCTGAGGAAATCAGGCCTACCCCTAAGAAATATTTTGACCCACTCCCTTCAGAACCCCCAAGGGGTGCTGTGTACAGTAGCCCTATGCCTGTTCTTCGAAAAAGTAACATACCTCAGGTATGCATTTTGTGACTTGTTCATGTATAACTATACTCTATCCAAGATTTCAATTTTAGTTAGTTTTTGTTGATTTTAATGAATGCACAAACATGTACTCATCAGTCAAAAACAATTTATGTTGACATAAAGGAAAAAGTTTAGATTTCCTCTATTTCATAGAGATCCTAGAATGTTTTTCATTCTAGATGATGTCTAAAGTTTGGATGCTGGTGTTTTTATGAATATCAAATTATTAAGCAAAACATCATGTAAAAATCATCTTAGGACAGAGTATAGTAATTATACATATTGTTGAAAATAAAAGAGAAATGAAGTTAAATCATCTTAACAAATTTGAAAGCTGCATACAATAACTTTGATTATTTGTAGAGTTTTGAGTTTCTAATTTTTCAACTCAGATTCATCCTGATTTACAAATTGTAGAATTCAACACAGACTCCAAGCCCAAGACAGGCAGACAGGAGCTCACCTCATGTTACTAGCAGCAACGACCTTTCACAGAGGCATGACAGGACAGACAGCAGACTGTTGGACAGCTTAGCTGATGCTCCAATGGAAAGTTTGACTTCAGAGGAGTCAGCATCTCAGAGGTCAGTATGAACAAAACTTTCAAAAGCTGCTGCATGTTTGACATTACAAAGACAGTCAGAGGTCATTGTCACTGTGATTTCATGTATTTTGTACTGTGTCAGACAGTGACTTATTCATGTGTTTTAAGGTGGTATGGGACACCTCCATATTATGACGTACCAAACTTTTGATGATAAAAGTAGATTCTCATATTTAATTGAGAAATTGTCCATTATTTATAAAAAATGAGAGCCAGTATACCATTTTGTTTGGCACTTACAGAGCTCATTTAAGAGAGAAGCATGCCAAGCACCTGTTAGATCTGAGAGAGTACTATGAGCAGGAGATCCATGAGTTGAGATCGGCATTGTCCAGGTCTGATGACATCACCAATAGGTCGCCATTTAAGAGGGTTGCCAATGAGAACCAAGCACTGATCACAGAAAACCACTCTCTGAAACACACTAATGAGGAGTTGGAAAGTCAGCTAAACAAAGTCCTCAGGTATGTATTCACACCTACCAGTACAACAAAGTCCTCAGGTATGTATTCAAACCTACAAGAAAATCCTCAGGTATTCATACCTGGAACAAAGTCCTCAGGTTTGTATTCACACCTACAACAAAGTACCTAGATACCCTTTACTATTTCAAAAGTTAAATGAGAACAGTAATTTTATGGTTCATGTTATTTTTAGCAACATCTGATCATCAGTAACATTCACTATATTCATTTATGAGTAATTAAGCACATTGATCTAACATGTACCCATTATCTCTGAGATTGCTATGCTGTAAAAAAGAGCATCCCTGGGTTGTGATTCTGAACCATGATATTTGTGTTATATTGTATAGACTATGTAAAAGTATCAATGTAATATTTCACTTTTAGAGAGAACCGTGAACTTGAACAGAAGATCCATGGGCTGGAAAGACGAGCAGTATGTCTATTATATTAAACTCTTGTTTTATCTGTGAAAGAATTATTCAAATCATTACGTGTATAATCAGATATATAACTGTAATATACTGATGTTATTCTAACATTCTACTAATATATAAAATGTATTCTGTAAATCTACATATAAGGTTTCCAAGGCAGCCAATTAATAACAAGTATTTTCATTGATGACCACTATGATTTAAGTATTTGGTGTACTGATATGAATGCGTTGTTCCACCAGAGTGAGTATGCAGACTGTTACAAGGAGGCCCAGGACAAGATCTCCACGTTTCGTAACAAGGTGGAGGAGCTTCAGTATCAGAACCGGACGATGGAGGACCAGGTGCAACACCTGGAGTGTCAGCTCAAGAACCAGGCGGACGCCATCAAACACTACAAAAAGGTATGTGTCCATCAAACACTAAAAAACTAGGTCATTGGTACCACTAAAAAAGGTATGTCTTCATCAAACACTAAAAAAGTAGGTCACAGGTAACACTACAAATATATAGGTCACAGGCAATACTACAAAAAGGTAGGTCACCAACAAACACTTCATAGAGCTAGGTCACAGGTAACACTACACTACAAAATTTTTTATTATACGTCAATATGAATATTCTATATAACGCGTCATCTGATTGGTCTAGAGAGTCACGTGACAGGGCGAACAAAACGTGGTGTCTCCCGGCGAATAAATATCGTGTCTCACCTCTTCGGATATCTCGGGATTTTCCATTCAAAAGGTATAAAAAAGCCAAATTGAGCATACGATGTTGACAAATATGATTAAATCAAAAATATATAATCAAATTAAATTCTCTTTAAACCACAAAAACCAATTTTACTATTTTTGATTCATATTTATGAAAGAAATGAGCGACAATAACAAAAAATTCCAAACAATCACGACGTTATTGCTTTCGACAAGTCGAAAAATTATTAGAAAATTAGAAATCGATGTATTTTGTATAATCATATGTTGTTCGGTATAATAAAACTTTTATTGCATGAATGTTTGGGATATATGAAGATTTATTCCCCCAAGAAAAATCATATTTCCCGAGGGCAAAGCCCTCGGGAAATATGATTTTTCTTGGGGGAATAAATCTTCATATTTCCCTCACCATCATGCAATAAATGTATAATGTCACCAAAAAACACTACAAAAATTAGGTCACATGTAACACTACAAAAAGGTAGGTCCCTGGTAACATTAAAAAAAGTTAGATCATAGGTAACACCTTAAAAAAAGGTAGGTCACAGGTAACACTACAAAAATGTGTGTCTCAGGTAGTGCTACATAAGGTAGGTCACCAACACACACTAATAAAGATGTGTCACAGGTAGCTTTATACATGACTGTTATGTGATCACTACAAAGAGATAAGTTGCAACACTTAAACATATATGTCTTTAAAAGGTACAGCACAGTTAACACTTCAAAAAGATATGTCATATGACTGAAGGATTAAACAAAATCAGACAGTTTTAAAAAAAACAAACCTAGATTTTCATGTTAATAGAAAATCATGTAAACCTAGCTGAAATGTCAAAGCAATAATCAAATATCTGTATATTTATACATTTCTTGATTTTATGATATTTTTTTTTAGTCTCAAGATGAACAGATGGAAGTTTTGCAAAAAGACAGAAATGCATATCACAAGGTAACAATATGTAGTATCAAATTTCTTTACCTTGATAATATCTGTTTAATTTTTTTTGCTTGGGAGTATATTTACAAATGTAACATTCTTATTTGTAAATTTTATGATGAATGTGAAAAACTTTCTATTGCAGCTTTCTGATAAGTATGACAATTTGGAGAGGGAGTTCAATATTCTAAAGGTCAGGGTTCAACACTTTCTTACATGCAGTCTGGTGCAATTTTACTAAGTCAAATCAAGCAATGCAAGAACCCATCCTCTCTCATCTTGACCATGCTTTTAAGATTGTATTTTGTTTTTCTACCTAGGAGTCCTTCAATTCCACAGAAAACAAGTTGTATGATGCTCGGTCTGAGGTCGTGGAACTTAACAGGTGAGGATCGTTAGAAACACAGTTAGCCATCATGTCACAGGACTTCTGATGATGGTTGTTTATTGATGATGTTCAGTGCTTGGAGTCAATATACATGTACATGTATCTTTATTACTTATGTATTGTAGGACAGTATCAAAGTTGGAATTGGAAAATAAAAGACTTGGCAGAGAAAACGACAACATCAGATATAAGCTAACACAAAGTGCTAAGTTAGTACATGGATCATTTTTAAACAGTTTTTGTAGGGCTTTCAGATTCAGTAGATACTGTTTTTTTTGTATTGAAAGTGAGCCTAAATAACATGTATTTTGTAAACACTTTTACATTAATGTATTGAAAAGATAAATTGTAAATATCTACAAACAGTGCAAAAGGGTATTTGCATATATCTAACATATTTGATAATAAATACAGACCCATTCAAATGTGTTTATGTTCAATGTTTCAGTGCTGTAACAATGCAAGGGAATGCTGACAACTCGTACTCTAGCCCAGGTAGACTTCATCATCAGTCACCAACCAGAGAAAGCAGCCTGCAAAAGTCCTATAGTAAAATGGCGGACAGTAATCCAGAGTCTGCTCATGCCCGTAGCAGGAGTCAGGAGATCCCCGTCCTGTTCCTTGGAGACAGACCACTGGACCGTGACCTTCTTCAGGACCGCCAGGTCAGGTCACGGGGTCAGGTTGACAGTTTCTGTGAGGAGATTGGAACAAGTTCAAGTGTGAGAGAGCACAGCACTGAAAGGCGCCCAAAGAACACTTGTAATACATATGCTGAGGTTGAAGAAATTGAGTAAGTCTTGCACCATGGACCATTAGTTTTGTATATTTATTGATTCTTGTCAGTCCTTCAAATTTTCCAAGTAAAAAGTGACAGATAAAGTTTAAAAAATAAAAACTAAGTTTTGTTTACACTACTATACACTCCTGCTTGTACGAAGTGATCCAAAACTGGATCTAATGAATTACCGTATATCAAGTAATGGTGAGAAAGGAAAATGCCATTTTGAAGATTCATAACCACTCTAATGAAATAAAATTAACAACTCTCTAGACCATAAACTTAATGTTTAGTTAACAGTCATGTATTGAAAGTATTACAGTATATGTATTGTATTGTTCAAGGAACACTTGATATTTACATGATTTAATTTTAGAAAATCTCATCAAAGACCAAGATCTGCCCCAAGCTCCAGAAAAGCCCCTGAGAGACAGGTGAGCCCTGGGGTGGACCAGACATCACCGGTGCTGAGGGCAGAGAGAGAACTATATAAACTACGGGAAATCATGAGACAGGCTGAGCAGGTAGTCGAAGCCTCTCCCCCACAGCAACCCAAGCTACAGAAGAAGTTTTACGGCAGTGAGTCGGCCCTTTCCAGCGGTAAATCAGATTCTGGGTCTTCAATTCATAAATCAGATTCTTCATCAAGTCTGAAACTCACGAAAAAGAAATCCGTCAGCACTTCCTCAGTAAAATCTCCCAAAGTAAGAACTTCAAAGTCCTCAAGGTTCCAAGATTCTGATCCCTTGTCCCCACCCTCCAAAGCAAAATTTGAGACGAATCCTGGTGAATTTGACACTCCTACACGTTTTGATATCAGTGTAATGGAGAGATCCTGTGGCAGACGACAGCACAGCGATTCCTTGCCAACCAGAGACACAGGATCTAAACCCCGACAGAGTCCTGCCACTAGGGATAAACGAAACGGAGAGATGAGGGGAGGAAGCAAAGCAGGCCGAGACAGAAAACCCTTAAAGGCAGAAAAAGGTAGGGGCTACTGTTTGTGTAAACTGGTAATATTAATACACTGATTTTCAATAATAAGGGTCCAAATGTAATAAATTACTTTATTTAAGAAAGGAAAGAATTAATTGAAAACAATAATTTATTTTTACATTGTAGTATCATGTGGTATAAATAACAGCAACATATGTAGTTTTAATGAGTGGTTTATGTTGGCTTCAGATACACAAGTCCCCAATGGGATAGTGGAGAACACACTGGCCAAGATGAAGGAGGGAGAATTTGTGTCCAGACCTGGCTGGGAAGATGTCTACACATCGATGGCCAAACCCAAGTCAGACTCCAAAGTGACCCCAGTGAGTTTTGCACACTAATCCAAAGTCAGACTTTAGTGTGACATCAGTAATTGTATTTGTTAGTACACCCGAAGTCATACTCCAAAGATACATTGGTATTTAAGATCATTTTCCATCATTTGTATACAAATCAAAATCAGTTCACAGTAAAAATGGTAAGTTAATTTATTAACAGATTGCAAGTCTTCCATCAGAAATGACTGCTATAAGCTCCGCAAGTTTATGTAAAAATCTTAAAAATTACGTCATATGTCAAATGTAAAAGGAAAAAAAACTAAATCACTATCTCATCAATTTATGATATATGGATATTTTAGTTGGTCTGGAGCAGAATATTTAATTTTATTGAATAGACAAGATCTTTTAAAATTTCCTACATGTAAACCAAAACTTGTTGCCTGTTTGTTGGTACAGGTTAAACAGACAGTGAAAAATCGGATGGACAACATATCAGACCTGGAGGCTAGATATGACGCACTTCAGACCGAAAAAAGAACAGTAAGGACATAAGCTCATAGCAAATCTGAAATGAAAATTTGTCTGAATCGAAACCCCTTCCACATTGTGAAGATTTCAAAATTTATTGAATAAAAATACATTTGCAAAACATTTTCCTTTTTAAACCTGATTCTTGGTAAAACAATACAGTGGACCTGCTTAAAATGATCATTTTGTTAGGAAAAATTATTATATTAACCACACAGTAATAATAACCAAACCTAGCTAAATTCAGTGTGTCCATAAATGATATGTGCCTATTCATGTAATGGGAGAGGGCGGTCTAAGTTTTGGAACTTGTGCCCAATCCTAATTGTATTTTTGTACAATAAAAATATGTTCAAATCAAATCATGTAATGTGTCTTATGTTTCTTATTACATAAGAATGACAACATTAAATGAGTCTTTGCTGTTTTACATGTTGACATATTGGTACATGTACTGATAATGGTCGCTTTTTTTTATTTAGCTCGAGTCCAAACTAAGCAGAGTACCTACTCATGGGAAAGGGAGGCAGGAACAGGTTAGGTTTATTATACAACAAAAGATTAGTTGTTTTGACTTAGTACATGTATGTGTGTATGCATCTCAGAATATCATGGCTGCATAGTGTATTCATTGAAATTGTATTTAATGGTGATTACAGAAGTTTGTTATGTAAACCATTGAGGTAATATCATTTAGTTTCTGGGAAATGGAAAAAACATATAAATTTCGGTTGAATATTTCTCCTAATTGTCAGTAAACATACATGTATGTTATAGAAATAATTTGAATGATACATAATCTTTTAATCTTATCTAATCTGCACAATTTAGTGAGACTCATTTGTGTGATTTTTTTCTCATGAAATATATAAAGAGAATAATTTTGTAGTACCTATATTAAGATTTGCTTACCTTAACATCAGTGAAAAACTGGCGGTTGGTATTGAGTTGTGGATATAAAAAAGTTTTGATCATTTACAAAGATTTTTTCTAAATATAAAATTTATATGTCTACTTTGTTCAGACTGACCACATTTGTTTGTGAATTTTACACTAATATTGGCATGAGTTATCTCTCTTGCTTTGTATGATATAAATAATTTGTTGCTGCTATTTCGTTCCATACCTGATATCTTTATCCATTGTTTGTAGGAGAACTTAGAAAACAAGTTGGATGCCTTGGAGAAAGAGCTTGGATCTGTTCGGATGTCACTGAAAAGATACCATGTGTTAAAAACCTCCATCTAGATAGATGATGGTCCATGATACAATGTACTGTGCACCATTCTATTAGAGTTCAGTTAGAATGTAGTCAGAGGATTGATTTACCATGAACCTTTACTGTGAATGGAAAAATATACAGCCAAGCGATCTGTACCAGTTCACTTAGATTATGGTCCAGCTATAGTGGAATTATTCTGTCAATGGTTTCATTAGAGGACAGTCCATGGAACGAATGACAAACTGCTGTAGTCCTCCTCCCCGTCCATGGTCCGGCCAGTACATCTGCACCGAACGTGTTCCGGTTTGCCCGACCCATTCCCCAGGAAGAAGATTGTGGGTCACGTCCTGTTCAGTATTTTGTGTTACATCACACGTTCAGTGATTTGCTCAGACATTTGTGTTTTGTTTTTGCTACTTGTTATTTAATGGTGAAAGGGAATAAGGTTGTTAAGACTTCTGTTATTGTTATATTACATAGAGTTTCTGCACTTGTAAACTAGATGACTATGTTTAAATAGTTTTGGTGCAGAATATTTGGACTGACACATTACATTGCAGTCTGTCTCCGGTTGTAGATCTGCAAACATGTATCAATTTTTATCTATCAGCTAGAATCTAGTCCAGATCCGTCTATGTTATTTATTTTGTTTGATATTCTTTGTTTTTGAATAGCACTGCTAGGGCAGATTTTATACATGTTCAGTGTATCTATACATGTAGTATATGCTCTACAATATCAGACTTTATATCAGATTCTGTGTAGGCATCTAGAAGGAGAAACTTGTCTGTGCTTTGCCTAACCACCTAAACTAAGACACCATTCTTCAGAGATGGCATCGAGTTCATTCCTCGAGTTGTTCGGTTACAATGATGTCACAGGACTGCACAGATAGCAAGTGGCCAGCACCCATCACTGGATATTTGTAGGACGTGGAGTCTTTATCAAACTCTACAGACAGCACATGATATTTTATATGGCACTTCACATCTACTGTATTCACTGCAGAATATCAGTTATTTTTTTATCAAATTAAATATCAACTTTAAAACTTACTTTTAAAATATATTGTTATTGTAATTAACCACCTGCAAACAAAGTTTATACAGTAAAACTTGGTCATGGCGAAGTCCTAGGGACCATTGGATTTACTTTGTTATTTCCGTAATTCGTTATATCCGTATATTATTATATTCATAATAATAACTATAGCGCATTCACTATATACATGTTTTCTTTCACCAGACTGCAATTTTTGCTTATTGAGGCTTAGCTTGAAAATACATTCTTTTGATATCTTTAATAATCGGATTGTGAATTGAAAAATTAATGTGAAATAAATTCATTCAACTATTATGTTAAATGGTAGTGCAAACATTTTAAACTGTAAAGACATTTGTTATAAAGGTGTTATATTTTATTTATTCACCTCACGAGACTCAAAATCAATTCGCTATATCCGTAAATTCGATATAACCGAATTTGTTATATCCATAAAATTTTGCAAAGATTTGATAAGAATTTTACCGAAGACTCAAAAAAAAACTTCGCTATATCCGAGATTTTGCTATATTCGTTTTCGTGCTAAGCGAGTTTTACTGTATAGGAATCACTTTGTAGGTCTGTCTTTCCCTCTGCAATCGTGTCCAGTCCATATCTTTCTTATGATGATGAACCTGAAAAAATTATGAAATGAAGATGTCGAGATTTACAAGTATGTAAGATTTGAAAAATAATAAATTTCCACACCTCGTCTTGCTGATTTGATAGTCTCTGAAACTATCTACAAATCTCTGATTTGCCGGAGAGTGATGGAAACGTATTCAGTAGACGACTTTCCCTCTAAGCGAGGATCCAGCAGGAGTTATGTCTGTCAGGAGGAGCGGGCCTCCGGATTTGTGTTTGTGAGATAGCTCCGCGGCTCCCCCGGGGAGCCGTTCTTTTAGTGATCTATTTATCTCAACATGGCAGTAGGCATTCTGTCATACGATTTCCAAATTGCGGACCGTGGTGATGAGGTCGCTGGTAGCAGGCGTCAACTTCACAACTTGTTTGGAGGGAAATGTGTCTTGGGAGACTCTCCTCCGACACGTAATCGGCATGGCTTGCGTGCTTTATAACGAATTCCTGAAGAGGGGGGCTTAAAAAAGAGACCACGTGACCGAGCTCTCGCGTCTAGATCCTGCGACGGTAAATGATCGTATGGTCTTAAAACTGCAGCAGACTTTTTCGGTTTTGTCTTGTTATTACCACAGGGATTTCAGAAATCCTTAGTACAGATCTATCTTCTAAAAATCTCGTCTTTGTTTATTTATGATGCAGTATGTAAAAGTGCAGAAAACAATGGCTGTTCCCTTTGAAGCCTCATACAATGGAGCTAATTTGCGGACCTTCGGGCCTAATTGTGGTGTGTGGGGGTTTTTTTAGGGGGGGGGCACGTTACGTACCGATGCTTTAAGATTTATATACCGAGTAGATAAAATGTTAATCTTATTGTTAAGATAATTTTTATTGGCTTACTTGAATATGAAGGACCCTTTGAATCAGACCAGGTCCCAATCTTCCAGATATAGCTTTATGTCTTGAGAACTGCAGATACCCCTACAAACCACATGCTATCTTGATCTTTTGTCATTGTGTAATATATAGAGGATATCTATATTGTGTGATTTTATATTTGCTTTATCCAACGAGTTGAAATGGTGTATATATTCGCGAGGCTTGCCGAGCGAATATAACCATTTCAACGAGTTGGATAAAGCAAATATAAAATCACACAATTATAGATGTTCTATTTATCTCATACAATTTGATTTATATCATGAAGCTTTTGAGACAGCCCATAATATGACCCGAATTGATTTTTTCAAAGATTAAACGATGATGCAACGTTGTGTAATGCGGTTATTGTGACCTTGCTCAATACAATTTAGTACGTCATTTCGGAGATAAATATAACTGTTTTAATGTAAAGTTTCACTGAAATAAACCTTGAAATAATTGTTTATCTGTAAATAATTTTTCTTAGAGCTTAATCACTTAATTAAATGGAAATGCTGATCAGAAGACTTGAATAATCAAGTTTGTTGACATACACAAAGTTGCGAATGCTCATTAGTTTGAATTGACTCGAACGAGGAACAGTTGTTGATGTTTTATAATACGAACACCAGCCAAATGATTCGAAGTTGAAAATATTGAATTAGGATGCTTACTGCTGGTGAAATAAAAGTCTTTGGAGACATTATTTCGGTAAGTTCTTGTATAGAAACACAACCAAAACGTTCTGTTTGCATTGCGTCGTCAGAATGAACTTGATAGCTAACGTGATTTGCAGTTTAATAAACTTCACAGTTATGTGTTTTCCTTTATATTTGTAATTTAAATCTTCGACAAAATCCAATTTAAATCAATTTTTGGTAGTAGATATAGTTATATGGAAAATACTAGAAAGTATTCGAAAATAGGTCACTGAAGCGTTGAAGCGAGGGGCTGTGTCAAAAATAGTTCGGACCGGAAGTATTTGATAAAGCATCACCCGTTTGATAAAGCAAGGGTTTATCACACGGGTAGTATACACCACACGTATGAGATAAACCTAGATATCGACCTAATTCGGACTTTTAAAAAGATATAAGCAACCAAATGAGACTCTTTGCAGATGACAAGTCACTCTTTGTAGTAGTTTATGCTAATGATGAAACTAAATCATTAACAACTGATCTTGAGATAATAATACAGTGGTCTAATCAATGGTTAGTAGATTTTAATCCAAACAAAACGATAAATGTAAATTTTTCTAGAAAAAAAAAAACATCCTCAAGTCAGTTTTGGTAACACTTCAAATAAAATAATCCAAAAAAGCAATCATTGCCAATTAGGACTTACCTTGCAATTAAATGGGGGATGGTCACTATCTACGAAAAAGCATGCCAAAGATTGAACATGCTACGCATTCTTAAATACAATATAAATAGGGAATCATTAATTAAAATATATTTTGCGTTTGTTCGCCCTGTGTTAGAGTATGGTGATGAAGTCTGGGACAATTGTACAGATGAACAAAGTAATTTATTGGAAAGTATACAGGTTGAAGCTGCACGAATAATTACTGGTCTTAAATGAAACTCATCTAAACAATACTTATATTAGGAGTTAGGCTGTGAAACACTTAACCACAAATTAGTATTATTGTTCAAAATATTAAACAACTATGCCCCTAAATACTTATATAATATTGTTGTTGAATGTCCCCCCCCCCCCCCCCACACACACACAAAATAACTACAATCTTCGAAATAACCTAACCTATTACACTCCAGTTGCAAGATCTACATCTTACTTCAATAGTTTTGTACCCTCTATAATTACATTGTGGAACAACCTACCACAAAATACAAAAAAATAAAACCGCATTTTCAGCATTTAAGAACAGCCTTAAAAATATTAATAGTAAACAACTGAAAATTCAAAAATATTATAATCATGGTAAAAGATTAGAAAATATTTGGAATTGTCAATAGAGAAATAGCAGTTACTGTAGTAACTTAAACGCTGATCTCTTCTCACATCACCTTATTGATTCACCACTATGTCAGAAGTGTTTATTAGATGTGGAAGACTCGAAACACTACTTTTTACATTGTCCATTCTATGCCCCACAAAGGCAGTCTCTATTTAAGTACATGAATCACAGTATCATAACAATCACAATTAAGAATCTACTTTTTGGAAGGGAAAAACTAACATTACAAAATAACTTACTGCTATTTGACAAAATCCATTCCTAGATCAAAACTACAAACAGATTCAAGTAAGCCATGTAAACATGCATACACTATACATATAATTTGTATCGAAATATTCTCGTATTTTCTTTTCTTCATTGTTTATTCTTCTCCCATAAGCTTTTCATCTGTCGATTATCATTTTTTGTTATTATTATTTTAATTTTTTCTTCTCAACAGTATATTTTTTCTCTAGCAATTAATCTTTACATTTTATCATTATCACTTTATTATTATTTATTTTATATCCCCCTCTCCCATTTTCCTCTTTTTGTGTGTGTGTGTGTTGTTCCTCCCTCCAATGCTATATATATTATATCAACCTATTATACAAAATTCAAATGTATGACAATAATTATGTGTGTGTATAGATAGATAGATAGATAGATAGATAGATAGATAGAAAACTTAAATGAATAAAAACACAAAGTCAGAGTAAAACATAAGCGCTTTCATTTTCATCTTCAGATGTTTTACAACACTATAGATATATATATATATATATATATATATATATATATATATATATATATATATATATATATATATATATATATATATATATAATTTGTTTTGACATGACCCTTTAATGGTTGATATCAGGAGGGCACACGGAGGTCACATTTCATACTATGTCGAGGATTGCATGGCATATCATCTAATAAATCATAAGGAGGTCCACCTTTAACCCATATTTTCCCGTTGTGAAGAGAAAAACATTTCTCTCAGAAGCAAGAATCTCAGCATAGTGAGCAAGGCGGCCCGTGGGCCTCTTGTTAAATACAAAGTTGGTCCAGCAGACAATGGGGGGGGGGGGGGGGGGGGTATAAATAAAACCAAGAAGGGAAACACTCGAATATAGTATACTAGATGATATCACGCGCAAGCGCGGGAATTAACACTTTACACATTAATGGCACAATGCTAAACTGTTGAACCACATTTTTTTTTTCATTTTCGTATATACCGTGTCCGATTTTTTTCATTAAAAAAAAAAACAATTGAATGGCCGGATATTTAGATCACGGATGAAAAATCTAAACTGAATTGGATAATGTACATGTACGTGGCCTTAATTCTTTTTGTTGCAGTTAAGTGGAAAATGATTATAATGATTTTTTTTAAAACCAGTGAGTGTGTATTTAGGATGTCTCTAAATTTTGTTCTTTAGATCAAATTTCACAATAATTTTTATTATAACTGTCCCAAATGAGAATTTCAGATAAAGACTGTTTTGAAATAAAAAAAAAAAAAAAAACAACAATTTGGGGAAGGTGGCCACCCCCCCCCCCCCCCCCCCCCCCAATTTAATTTCCCTCTTAAATGCATACATCATTTATTCATATAGACATGCTTATTTATTTGCATATTATTAACCAAAGTTGTCAGATCCAAAGTATCTGCCCGATGCTTCGCTAGCTTCTATCTATTCGGGCTTGTTTATCGAAAATGAAATAGGTTTTTAATTAATTTCACAGCAATTACTTATCAGTTAAAATTCAATTATAGCTTACGGACCTCATCTCACACGTTCTGAAATACCGAAGGTGTAAGCAGTTACTCTGATGCAAGCATTTTTTTAAGATTATTTGCAAAAATGATTTACAAGTATAGATATATTTTGATTTATAAGTATAGATTGTTAAATATTGATTGATCGAAACGAAAAAATAATTTAAAAAAAAATTAAATGGAACAACATGTAATTTGTCTTCCCCGTTCTGATTTGAGCAACTTTAATAGAACGGGAATTCCCAAACACTATGAAGAAAATACAAGGTAGGACAGCTATAATATTTTCCTACGCCACTGATTCACCAAAAGTGTAGCCTCGGTTGGATTTTAACTAAATTGATTATTTCTGTGCCAGGTTGTTCAATTGTAAAAAGGAAGAATACCTTTATAATTCATAAAGTCTTAAAATAATGGCCATTTATGAACGTATAATTCTAATATATTTCCTAAGATCAAGATCAAGATCTAAATAATTAACTAGAGGAGTCTATTGGTTTCTGATATCTTAGATATGGATTCCTTGTTTGAAATAAATTGGTCATATAAGATGTACCGGGGCATACTTTTTCAGTAAGAGCGATCACGAATTAGTTTAAATTCAATATACTTAAAAGTTATCTCCTCTGAATATATACTCGAATTTATTTATCACATTTTTCAACACTTATTATTTATTTTATTAAAGAAAAAACGGTTACAAGGACCTAACATTCCTATCCGACGGACCTCCTGTTATAAGCAAGCATTATACAATGATTTTTTTTAATCAATGGTTCATAAGGTTACATCAGAGAGGATATTTAACTCATTGAAGTTGCATTTTAAAGTAGCCAGGCCCAGATCAAATATCATTCGATAGTAACCATATCAATAAATTTCAGAGTCTCTTTTTAAGTTCCATTCATGGATATGTATTCTAATTGACAGTTACATCCGGTTACATTCAAGATTCTATTCAGTTAAAATATGCTTTCACTGTGTAGACTGTTCGCTGATGATAATTCTTTACAATCTTTTTCATACAATGTTGCCAATATTGAATATGTCCTGAATCATGATCTAAAAGTTCTAGAAAACTGGTCATCCAATTGGCTGTTAAAATTTAATCCATCCAAAACAAAAGCAATATTTTTTACATTTAAAACAAATTTTTACTTCCCCAAACTCCAATTCCAGAATAGTCGATTAGAATATGTTTCATCACACAAACATCTGGGATTACTTTTTTGTCAGAACCTTTGCTGGTCTGAGTATATCGATAATATTGTGAAAAATGCATACCAAAGATTAGGCCTGCTGAAGAAGCTCAAATTTAGCATAGGTAGAAATACTTTATCAAAAATGTACATGACTTTTATTCGACCTTTAATTGAATACTGCTCTGTCGTCTGGGATGGTTGTTCGTTTCAAGATGTCGAAAAATTAGAAAAAAAATCAACTCTATGCAGGAAGAATCATCACTGGCTTACCAATATTATCTTCAAGAGAGTCCCTTTATTTAGAAACAGGTTGGATGCCTCTCTCAGAGAGACAAAAATTAGCGAAATTGAGCACAATGTATAAAATTCATAATAATTTGGTACCGGACAATTTAAAAAAATATTTTTCCTTCTACCAGGTCTTTAGAATCGAATTACAATACACGCAATCGAGAAGACTATACTATTCCAAAATGTAGATCAGAAATATTCAAAAAATTGTTTGTTCCTGACACGATCAATAAATGGAATAGTTTAAGTTTAATCACCAAAAATAATTCCTTGTTTACAAGTTTCAAAAGCAGTATTCAATTAAACTAAATTAAACCTCCGTCCTATTTTTGCTTCGGCAAGAGACGACTTAACATTATACACACAAAACTTAGACATAACTGTATCTTAAACTTCGACCTTTTCAGAAGAAATATTATTGATAGCCCTAATTGGCAATGTGGATTACCAGAAGATTCTTATCATTTGTTGTTTGGATGCAAGAAATATACCAATGCACGAAATGAACTGTTTTCAAACCTTTTAAATTTAAATCAAATTAACATTATTAATTGTCATTTACTTTTGTGGGGATATGAATCTCTGACTGTCAATTTAAACCAACGTATTTTTTTAGCTGTTCAAAGATTTATCAGAGATTGTGGCAGATTCTCGTAATTTTAGTCTTACTGCCTAGACCAAATTCAAACAGAACTGTTTATAAATACATGTACGTTTGTTCAATAATTTAACCATTTTAGTAATATCCATTTCTATGTACTTTCTATTCTAAACTACACAGTTGTAAATTGTTATACTTGGTAAGAACCTTGTAAGTTGTTAGAACTTGTGTTCGAATCATTTATATATGTTTATGCAATAAGATATGTTCAAACCATTCAGTTAATTCAGTTAAAGTTAGAACCATTTTAACAAGAGCTTGGACTTTGGTTTGTTCTGTCAAACAGCAATGTGACGTAGGCCAGTTAATTTCATTTCTGGCCACTCAGCCAAGGCTCTTTGAAATCAACAATGTCTGGCTTTTAAGCTAAGACTATTCAATCTGTGCATATTTCACTTAAAACCAGCGTCATTCTTAACTTGTTTTGATGCAAGAAATAGATTGTTACGTGTCCTACTGAAAGTCCAAGGTCTTGTTAAAATGGTTCTATTTGTCAAGTCACATTCAATTTTAGTCATTTCATGTTACGATCAAGAGAGGGAACTTCAATTTAAATTCAAAGGTCGTCGATTATATGTAATCATTGTTAAAGTGACATGGTGACTCAAAAAGATGTTTTAGTTTTTAGTTATGACAACGAATATATTATAAAGAATAAATATACGAAGTTTGACCATACGGGAAGTTTCACGCATTATAAGTCATCGCTTATCAGTTTACAGGTCAATAAGTCTTTGATTTGAGTTTCACTTGATTGTGCTTGCTGTCTAAAATAGTAACAGTGGGATTGACGAATTGGAATTTAAAGTTATGCGATGTCTGTAGTAAGAAATATGCATTTACAAGGAGTGCATCTTTAAAAATATATAAATATTATTAGTTCTTGAAGATACCAGGTTTCACTGAGAGGCCACTTGCTCATGATATTCCCATGCGCTTGCGTGGCTAAGAAGCGGAATATTTATGTGTTGGTCCAACGAAAAATTCTATTTTTCTCATTTTCATTGGATTTATTTACATTTGAACACCATATTTCTCAGTTCATCTTTTCATATGATATATAAAAATATGAGGAGAGTGTAAGAATTCGATATTTGGTAATACATGGGTTTGTGTATCTTTAATAGTAAGGAGTACTGTGTCTTCTTACGTGGTAAACGAGTGCATCGCATTGCATTGTTGACATTGCAAGTCCCTCCGGAAATTTCTCCCTAAACACAAATAAGATGGGTTTTTTAAGAACAACATCAGTATCAATCTTGCTAATGATTCTCAATGTTTTCTACTTTCTTTATTCCTTGCCCTTCATTCCTCCCAAAAAGGATACAGGAAGCCGAAGAGTTTGCCCGTCAATCAGCAGGCATCTAAACAGGCTTTGAACGACTTTAACTACGCTTTGATGAGTGAAAAATAGTACCTATTTACGTTGGCTACATTTTTAATAAATTTTCTGGTACAATTTCATTTTGATTTAACCAGTATATACATTGGCATACCAGTGGAAAAAATAAGATAAAGTGTGTAAAAATACCAGACTGATTAAAACATCATTATTTTTTTCAAAATGTTTCAGTTTTCTTAAAAACACAAAGGAAGGGTCACACGAACGTTTGACATTTCGTGCTTAACAAAGCTACAATTAGCAATGAAATCCGCGTCATTAACATGCATCATTACGTTTTAAAAAGCACTATGCTCGGTGATCACTTCATAACTTTTGACAAGGAGTGGTTTTGGAGCTCAAAAAGTCCTATAAAGGGCATGAATCCGTGCCATTCTTTTGGCGCCCTCCGCGACTTTAAACTGACATTAGCGCGGGACTAACACCTTACAGGAGCGAGGGCTTATTAGACGAACGTATTCACGCATCTGACAGTCCCCGGGGCCCGTCAGATTGCGCAAGTCTAATCTAATGAACTGAATAGGTTGCACAACCGAACAATTCATAATCGGCAGAATTCAATTAGGTGACGGGGGGTTAATAGTGTGGCGATGAGATGAGGCTCTTGCGATGAGTACGCTCTTCAAATGAAAACTGTCATGAATACAAAATGGCGAATTACTTCACCAATCTTCTGCCGGTGAATGTCTTTTTGAGACGATGATAATGTGTTCAAACCTGTCGTTAAATTCATATAAACATGTCCATGTATTGAAATAAAATTCTCCGAGCAGAACAAAAATTGAATTGAGTAGGCAAAAAATCTCTGATATAAATTTGTGTCGGTAATCTGGCTGCTTCTCGCAGTCTGTAGCGATTATGTAACTCTGTCCTTGGGGTAGACTAAAGAATGACTAAGAATGCTGTAAACACGCGCCAGTCGCACCCAATTTCTATTATAATCTCTATGTAATTTACAAAAGAATCTACGGTATGACTAGAGACAGTATGACAATACCATAAATACTACAGAGAGAGAGAGAGAGAGAGAGAGAGAGAGAGAGAGATTTATTTTCTAAATGTATAGATTTCTACTAATATCATAATATCGTGGTAGTAAGTACCCCAGACATTTGAACACATCTGTGCACATCTCTGCACATTTGGGACATCTGTTGTTAGGTTCGAATAGGTTACATGCATGTCGTTTGATAAGAAATATCGAGTTTAACAAGTACCTGTATTGTTTTTATCGCTTGGCTAGATTCAAATATGCATTTGGTATATTTTGATTCTTGGATTTCCCCCAGTTGTAATTCAAGTAACAAACTTGATAACAGACTATGATAAGTTTTCATGTGCTCAAAAATTATTGACCAATACAGATTCATTGTGAATACATTAAAACCGGTTATTACGATGAAGTCAGTTTCATTTCCCTAGTCTTCAAACGGATCGTAAACCTACCGGACATCCATAATGAATTACGTTTACAACGAATCAAGACCGTTCGTCACTGGTTCTTCGCTATAAATGGGTTTTGCTGTATATCTTAAAAATAGTAATGTGACATATACAACGCTTTGAGCATTTCTATTCTATATTTTTCAATATAATTCAGATTAAGGTAGACTCAGTGTTTTAGAAATTTGTGTCAAACCAAACTTTTTTTTAATTTGAACAGTTAAAACAACTTATAAACTTACTAAAAATGCCAAAATATTTATACCTTTGCACGTTTGTTTTCCTACAGTGAGCTTCAGCTCATATGGTCCAAAAATTCAACAGCTAAATTTTAACACAATGAAGCATGGTCTTTTGATTTATTAATTATGCACCAATATACTTCATGGTAGGTTATAATTTAAGAAAATGTATTGATAGTCATTAAATTAATTTTTTTATTAATTCTCTACAGAAAATATAAGAAAAATTACATTTATTCTTAACACGACCTTCCAAAAAATTCACAAAAATGCATATTTTTGGAAATTTCTAAAAATTATACAGTTTACAAATTATTTCTATTAATCATTTATTTAAAGTTATAAATTTTGTTAGCAAAAATTTAAAGTTTATCGAAATTAAACAGCTAGTTTTTGCCTGATAGTCTCTTAAACATATATATCCCCATATTGTTGGATATAATTTTATAAGTTGTTTTTTGAAAACATTAAAAAAAAATTTAAAATGTACCAAATAGACCAATCTTACTGTCACAAACAATTTTATACTCAATCAAATTGTTGATTATTATGCATATTGAAATTTTGGTCCTAGCTGGCAAAACATAAAAACGAGTGTAGTAGCACCCCCTCTCCATTTCCGTCAAGTAATTTTCTCCAATTTTGGGGACATATTTATGTTTTTTCTCTCCTTTTGAAAAATAAGAGCGATGTATTTTTACTGAAGCCACTGAACTATACTTGTACAATACTTTAAATAAATTAGATGTCGTCTTAAATGAATACTGATTTGAGCAAAACTGTAACCGGAAATTTATCACGCCGTGTAAAAAAAGAAGCGGACACGAAAAACACTGGAGTTACCTTAAGTTTAATCCAGGAATCATGCAGTCGTCAAATTGGTAAGCAGTTTTAAAATTAAGGTTTTCACAGTTTGGGTTTTTTTTCTATGTTATTTTTTGTAACACACACATGCACACACTCTTTTTAGTTATAACGCTTACTTTTCAGATAAAAATTCAATGTACAACACCAAACCCCACAGAATTTTAACGTTTTCAATGCACGATAGAATTTTTTTTCTTTAAAATTCCAATGTTAATGTTTGAATCTCCAACTTTATTCTTGGAATTTCCAATTTTAAAAATAACTTTTTCAACTTTAAAGTTCGATTTTCCAATTTTAAAGTTGGAATTTCCAACTTTAATCTTGGAATTTCACAATCTAATTAAAATTAGATCTTTGACCTCCAAAAAGAAGCAATCTATTTGGAGCGGATAAAAGCTCTGATTTTAATTTGATTTGGATTTTCCAACTTTAAACTTGATTTTCCAAACTTTAAAGTTAATTTTTCCAACTTTAATTTTGGACTTTCGAATTTTAAAGTTGTTACATATAAAACTATCGAAAAAATGCTCTCTCTCTCCCCCCCCCCCCCCCCCGGAAAAATTTTCTGAATCCGCGAATGAAGTCAACTTATTTTTGTTTCCTGCTCTACAGTATATATATACATGTACTCTTAATGCCTTCTTCTTTAATAAGAACACTGAATGTATGATTCTAAAAAGGTATTTGCTGAACTAGACGATTGATAACCCAGAAAAATATTATTTGTGGGATCTCAATTCTTTTCAAAGTGACTTGATATTGACGGCAATTTTCTTAAATCTATGATATTCCAACTCTTCATTTCGAGTTACGGTTATTTTTTAAAATTATATCAAATTTGTATTACAACTCACACTTTTAGATTTATCCGAACGGTTTGAATCCAGATATATTTTATTTCAACCTTGTGGAGTATGAGATACTTGTTTGGGGGGAGTTTCTCCAAGACAGTCCTTGGTCACATCAATTTCTTCATTCATTGTAACCTCTTTTATTAGAATAAAATTTATGCTATTTTAGATATGAACTGTATAAAATTAAATATTTCTTGACAATTGACGAATTTTTTTAGTAAAAAAAACTTCAATAAATATGTTTCATTCTTCTTATCCTATTTCTCCTAACAGTTAAGGAAGACCCAATCTGCAATATTTCTTCAAAAATATAAAGGCTCATTGCAGATAAATTAAGGCGATAATATATTTAAATACTATAAAAACAGATGAGTCTGATGGTATATGCCTATTGTCTATTTGCCGACAACTGGCGCCACCTCTAACTTAAAATTCTGGATCCGCCCCTTCAACGTTTAATATTTAAAGTCGAAAAATGTTATAAAATCACAAAATAGCAATGTTAAAAACAAATATCGATATTGATGTCTGTTTATCTGGCATGGTTGTCTTTTTTAAAACTACATTTACATCGTCCCATTGTTGTGGTGTCTGGGGCCGCCTTAAGGCCCCCAGCGGGTCCAGCTCCTGGATTCTAGAGATTTTGCAGGGTAAAAATAAAGTTTTCTAAGTTAGACTGTTGTGATACTAGTATTTCTTTTCATAGTTATACTTAAAAGGTAATAAAATTACAAATTTCTAAAGGTTTGTAGATTTAAGACTTGCACTAATCCCATCAACAGCCTCTGCCTTGCAGATTTGTTAGGAATGACTGTAAATTAATCAGTTTTAAAAATTCAAAAAGTTCAATGGGACGATGAAGTTTTAAAAAGATAACCATGTCAGCTTGTATTACAATAAACATGGAAGAGTTGTTAAAAACACTAGCTAGTATATACTCAAAGGTGGTTGATTCACATTTGTGGATTGTCGAAATCAGTCTAATATAAGATAATCCCACGAGTTTCAAAAAGTTGATAATTAATACTCACAAGTTGTTCATTTTCTTCTCCAGAAGGAGTATGATTTAACTTTATTTTGACAATTACCCTGAGTAGGCTAAAAAAGTATTTCTGGAGTGAAATTCATTGCGGTGTTTTTCAAAGAGTTGAAAGATTATGTCTTGAAGGATGAAATAAAAACATGAAATTACTTTTTTAGATATATATTTGTGCTAATTTTATAAATAATTTTGTTTTCTTTTACATTCATTTTGTTGACTCAAATCGTATTAATTGCCACTATACCGTGGCAAATTGTAGGAGATTTAAGTGCAAAAAGTAGCATTCGGAAGAGCATCTGCCAGGGAGATAATGCGCAGAGGGTAATTTTTTCACGGATTCATTAATGGATATTTTTCTGTATCTCAAGATTTACAGTGAAATACTTGCAAGTTCATCGACTATAGATTAATCTTATATTGGGAAAAATTTCAAAATTTCTATTTTATCTGATATTTGAAATGAAGAACGAATGTTCTTAGAAATTGATAATTTAATGTTATAACTTCATTTAAGTTATCATGAATTTGTTTTACATCGCTTCTTTTAAAACGTCAGTTGGGTCCTTTTTTCCTTTTTATTACAGATTGTCAGACTTGAATCTAAGATAACTACGGCAATAACGCCATGCCATTTATCATTTGACTTGGTACGGATGTACCCGCGTCTTCTTGTGCACTATCGGGAGCAAATCTTTTATTTGCAAATGCTTCTCGTAACAGATTTTTTAGTCCTAATTATGAAATCCGTTTTAACAAATTGACATTAATTAAATTTTCATTGCACCAATTTTACATGTAATCCGTGCACTATCAAAAAATCATTAACCCCTGATTTTAACATCTGTTATTTTTTCATTAACATTCGTGCTAATTCTCATTAAGTGGGTATTTTGGTTTGGAGACGGTCCCAGGTCTTGGCAACATCATTAGTCTTTCGGAATTCATCATGTCAATTGCTTTTTACAGAGAGCGTTCCCGTCATCTCGCTGGTCCGAGATTTCTTGCGAAGCACTTATCATCGCATCTCATAATAACATGATATTAATTCCAAGGAAAGTGAAAGTTGACTTCAATCACTCCAGAGATATAAAACAGTCCCGTAATCACCTAATTGAACATCTACGGTATTCCTTTCTTTCAATTAAGGTAATAGGCAATTGTACAAGGTCTGAGCGATTTTATTCCACAATTAAGGGATGTGTGATGACGCGAAGACTTTGATACGCCGATGGCGGCAACGGGAGCAGTTAGATTTTTCCGTTCCACTCGATTCTATACGGGTGATTTACGAGTTTTCCTATGACAAACCCTCGTAATGTTTATGCTTGGTCATTTATAATTCTAACGGATCTCCTGATACATTCTAGCAAGGATTAATTATTCATAAAATTTAGTTGGAAATTTATTGGCTACACACATTTCACAGTTGGTATTAGGGAACATGATAGATTTGATCACGGAACAAGGTGAAACCCAACAATGTGTTTACATGTATAATATATAAAAAAAACAAATTAGAAGTATCCGTTTAAAAAATAATAAATAAATCGTATTCAGAAATAATAGACGAAATCCAATTTCAAAATTCTTCTTAGATTAAAACGTCACTAATCAATTTATGCCTCCGTATCATTTACCATCTTGAATTTTACAGAGTTATTTACGAGTGGATGTAAAAATGATACAGCTTATTCAAATTTCTTTATTGCAGAAAACATACGTCATATAGCATAATTATTTTATGAAAGCATAGTGAACAATAAATAGAGATAAGAAAGAATTTAAATATTCTCCGTGATAAGTTGGGTTTTTTTTTTTTAGAATAAATACAAACTTACATCTACAAATCCAATCATTTAGCTTTACAGTAAATCCAGCCTGTATATCTAACAGGTAAGTTATGCATACACTAAGTAAAATATTGAACAATACACGTGATTCTATGATAAACAAAACTGAAATAATTACGATATGCATAACACGTGTCATGTGATAACATACAACCAGTACTGTGACGTAGGATATAAGACAACAAAATTTAGTATATCTTACTTAATAAATGACTGTTTATATAATCATTGAACATTATGAAAAAAAATTAAATAATATACAACAACATAATATTTCAGAATCATCCATGAAACTATCTATTTCACAAAAAAGACGTGATATGATGCATTAGATAATTATCAGATTCCTTTCGTGTTTTTTTTTTCTTTACCGCAGTTAACCATTTTTTTGTGTTCTTATTTATCATATATTAAAACACTCCAAAACATACAATTCTTCCTAATCATTCATTTCACCCTTAAATATTTCAATCTTAAAGATGAAAGGAGACATGGGTTGCTTTGCGGTGAAAGTAAGTCGTATATATTTGAAATAAACAACATGGCAATAAGTGCACTTTAAATATTCTCTTTTAGGCAAAATTGTCCAAAAATGACTCAAATATTTATAATATTACAAATTGATATAAAGTACGCTTTATATATACCACGCGATCCAGAAGATGAAACAAGAATAGTTTTAGATAAGAAATTTGTTGCACATGTCTCAAAATGGAGTTGTCGTATTCCTCTTTAATTAATAATGTTGGTCTACAGATCGTTTTCCCGTATTTTGGGGTGTTTCATGGTATTTTGGAAACATAAGATTTCATAGATCTAAATTTCTACCGTTACCTCGCAGTGTTGTAGCATACTGTTATTTATAGCCAAGAGTTAGCTGATTTTTGTTCTTATATCTACATATGTATTGTCATAAGTATTTTTCGTATTCTAATCATTAGTAAATTGTGATAGAAGGGTACATTGAAGTGAAAAGAACAATGTATGATGCCAACTTAATCACTGCGATTTGATTTATATTTCAAGTAATTGTATATTGTATTTTTAGGTTCCAGTTTTGACACCTTTTAATTCAAATTGTATAAATCATTTTCATTTAAAAAAAACCCAACAAAATGAAACGTAGATATACGATAAAAAGTTATTAATATATTCACGTTAATAATATTTTTCTACATATAAAATGTACTTAACAAATGTTTTCGACTGCATTTGACAATTTATTATATTTTTTGTTCTAGTTAAAAGTATAAGAAACTTCTTTTTATGAGATTCAATTACAGTATATGAATTTTTCTACCCAAGGCAAAAAAAGAGAGTTAGAAGAATGGAACGTATACAGAAGCAAATAAAAAACTTAAAGAACAAAATCTAAGTGAAGTCTAGTATGCATCATTTTAAGCATTGAATGTATTTTTGGATGTCGTCGGTCCTATAATACACCAAGCGGTGCAGACAAATTCAATTTGTCTGTACCGCTTGGTGTGTTATAGGACCGACGACATCCAAAAATAAGCATTCAATACTTATATTTATATTCATACTAATGCAAATTTGTATGAAATATTTGTGCATCGTCGCTTTAAAGCCATTTTATACGCTTAGTCAGGGATATGAAACATACATGGAACAGCCATATTTTAAAACATGATATTTAATTCGCTTCCGCGACTAAACATATAGTGCCAGAAACTTTGTCGAAAAAAAAACCTTTTTATTGATGAATAGATTTGATTTAACGATTATTATCCATTAGTACATACCAAATTGGTTATGTTTGAGTGTTTTATTTAATCTTACAATAATAAATATACTCAAAACACGTGGTGACGTTTATATCTGTGCTCATGGCGCATGAGTTGGCTAAGTGTATTCATAGGAAATTGAACCTCACAGATTTCAATGCTATCATAAGGAGAAATATACACTGAATGTAAATATATTGTGATTAGCTATACACTACAGTTTAATAAGTTTGATTGTATGAGAAAATTGCTTAACACACAGAAAATTGTTACTTATTTGATACACACACACAATTTTTTTTAGGGGGGGGGATATCTATACAAAATGATCATTCATCTACAAATAAAAAGTGTTTGAAATTTGTTGACCAACAATTTGTACAGAAATTAGTCGCTATAAAACTTATTTAGGTTTCGTATTTTGCTAGTTTTCATGGATCAGTTTTTAACAATTTGTTAAAATATATCATGGAACGTGCACAATGTGTTTAATTTTTTTGGAGAACAGAATGTTTCCAATATTTTTTTAACAATTGTTAAAATCAAATCAGTAGAATCAAAGTCGTTTTAAATAGGTGTACATATGCATGCTCGGGTTTCTTTATTGGTGACAGTAAGTTTGTGCCATAAATCGGTCGTATCTTCACATGGAAGTCATTTCATCACAAAGCGGACGTCTCCCGTACCGAGGCCGGCTTTCTTCGACAGATTGAATGTTGTTCTTTATGAGTAATAAGTCTCCCTGGACATCACAAAAACCCACCTTTGATTTGAAAATAATAGTGTCAATTCAAAAGGTAACCCTACCTGGGAAATCAACCAACCTCTTATCAAGACATGATATCTGATGTATAGGCGCAGAAACAACCAGCTCACAAATTAATTTGTGATTTTACACTCACTTGATGGCAATTCAAAGACCTGACGATGTTCTACTTTTCTTATTCTAATCTGTCGCCTCTACCAATCAGATGCATCTGGAGACATTGTCCCAATATCAGTCTCATTAAGGCTCTGATCCCTCATAACGCGCCGTCTTCTCACCTCCTGATACACCATTACGGGGACTCCACCGTTATGCCATGACTATTAGAGTATCTGTAGCCAGTGTAAGCATAATGCTGGAGCAATGATCGGCCGTGGAACACACTGAGGGAGGAATGGAGCGACAATTAGCCAGAATCAGTCGTGTACATTTAGCCGTCACTGCCATGTGAAAGCAGAGACTGTTGATGAAAAAATAAACGAACAAACACAAACAGCACAAACTTGACCAGAAATAATTTTCTTAATTTTCATGGATATTTATTTTAAAAAGGGATACAGTGGCCCTATGTTAAAGACCGAACAGATCATAGCAAAACATAAATATATTAATTGTGTGTAATATTTTACATGTATACATCACACGCACGTTTTATTGTCGTAGGATTGAATTATTCATAACTTACACGTTTTGTGTTATTAATATGAAAATCTATATAAAGAATAGAAATAAATCAAAGTGTATAATTCATATTAGGCCTTGTGATTGCCGAATTAATATGCGGAATTGCATAAATGAAAAACCCATACATTATATTTTAGATACTAGTAATTGAAAACATCGATATCCAGTGAGTTCAATATTTGACCAGGCACTCTTACAATAGTTCAGTATTATTTTTACTTCTTGCTTCAAATTTTTTAAAATTCATTATTTTATAAAAACCATATTTTAGCTGTAATTTCTCAAGCATGTGTCTGATGTATGATACAAATACTGTTTTCTTTCATAAAAGAGCGTCAGTCTTTCGTGGTCAGCTAACATTTGAGCGTTTTTACTTTTTCATAAAGAAATATATAGGCCTACAAGTGTGTTTATCATGATGTCTGACAAACATAGATAATAGTTTTTTCACCCCAGACAAAGAGAATATACAATATTAATTTATTCAAACTAACTCAATCGTTGCAAAATCGCTATAAAAATCTTTTTATATTTCATTACAAAAAAAATAATAATTAATTAATCTTTATTACTCAAGGTGCAATCGTTTCTTGACTTGTTTATCATTAATATTTCTAATAAGCAAATCTTTTTCTTATCCTGTTAAAAATACAGAATTAAGTGTATATGTAGTTTTATAAATGTTTTCATCTGCCGCATTTCTCTCCGTACTTTTTATTCCATATTTCTAACTTCTCTCTACATCTAGTTTACATTAATTAATACTAAAAGTTTCTATCTTCATATTAGTTCCTCACTAATATTATAATAATCGATATTGCAGCAAGACCAGCACCGATCTTTGATAAATCCGGCTCTTTGATTGGTCCTTACAAAGACAATCCCTCATTGTTTAACTGTGATTGGCGGAGTCCATGTCTTCATATTGTCTTCATATTCAGTCTCTACATCATTGTTCCGCTATTCTAAATTTCTTCAATGGACGCCACAGTATCTAATAATTATTTTCAGAATCCCATGCACTTTGGGTAAGTATCACAAAATATATTCTATAAAATCTAAGAAAAATTTATCTGTTAAATTCAAAGATTCATATATCGAGAAAATAGAAACACTTTTATGCATGTTATGAAAATAGAAATATTGATGATATAAAATAAATAAATAAAATTTTCTATATAACTATAGAAATATTGTCAAGAATATATATAAAATTTCATACGAGAACTATGCACAAAATCAAGTTTAAGGGTCAAAAATGGAAAAGGCTTAAATAAATTTGATACAAGGTTATTAGTTTTGATATAATCATAATAATAGCTTAGCGCACATACTGCACATGGTGGGTAAATGGTGGCTAGATTAGAAGCGTTTATTGTCCATTTCAAATTTAAAACTCTTTAATGAATTTGTACATTTTTGGAATTTTAAGTTTTAAAAACTTGTAATTAATATTCATTCACCTGAACCATCGAAAATAGGTTTCACAGATGCCTATTGACGACAATTTGTTTACTATAATCTGAAAGCTGTTGAAGCAATACAGTCCTCAGAAGCAGGTGCCCTCCGCTGTTGTCGAAATTACTGTATTGATGGTTCATAAGTTTTGATTCAAAATTATTGAATCATAAAAAAAATAAAACCGGCAGGTTGCAAATACTCAGAGCGTATGCCGGGAATGGTTGTATGTTTGTAAGATATTTTTTTCATATTTTATATATACTTTATCTTGGTTAATACTAGTATTATTTCATTGAGTGCATCAATTTAAAAACAAATTTAAACGGTGATGAATTTTAGAATTTATCTTCATTTAAATGTTCAGTTATATTCAACGTTTAATTGCTTTTTAGGATTTTTTCAGTGATTGCTTTATGTTATTGTTGGATTATATATTTTACTTTGTATCCTGATTTTAAGCTATACTTAACAAATTACATCCTAGATTAAAAAAAAAAAACCACATATCTACCATATTATAGCCCTGAAAATGCCCAACGAGGATTCATCTTAAAATCAAACAAATTAATTATTGTCCGGCGTTCATTAAAAATTAATTCAAAATTATTGCACTTTGTTAGGATGCGCATTAACATGAGTATAAGTCTTATGTGTTTTTTATTACTGTCGACCCGAAATAAAGGCCCAACAACAGAGCAAGAGCCGGGTGGCGGCCGGCAAGCGTGGCGCATTAATTTCTCTACGCTCGCCTGTGTTCGCTGATACTAAAAATTGAAACACTTTGATGGTAATACAAACGCCATAATTACTACCGGAGCGTTTAATGGCCTTTTAAGCATGTTAGCTGACTGATCAGATTTATAAGCAGAAAACTTTTCCCTGCTTGCTCACTTGATTTTATGACCCTTGGATAGTTAGAATGAATAACGTGGAAAAGGAAAATAGGCCCATCAGAAGACGCACAAATAAGTAAGTTGTGAAAGTCAAAAATTAAAAATAAGAAGATCGAATTTCTTTTATTTTGATACATTATTGAACGTCAACATGTTCTTAGACCGTAGAAATTATTCAGATGTGCAGCTATACTCATTAAAATTGAATAGTCTTACAATGTATCAGGGATTTAAGGTGGTATTTTCTTTGAAATCTTGAGATAGGCAGAGAGACACTTCAAACAGTTCCTCAATTGTTTTTATCCATTTCACAGTCTCTGAACACGTGAGTTAAATGCGGTAAACGAGGGACACAAAGCGAGCAGAATGAATCATATATGGACCTTTTCTTCGAATTTTTTGTGATATCTTATACGACATAGCACAGTATTTTGCCATTAATGTTTTTTAAGTGACAAATTGAGATGAGATGGTTTATTTTGCATTTCCTTTGTGTTACTGGTAAAAAATATAGTCAACTCTGGGAAACTAATTGATGTTTATAGAAACCGAGGAGATTGTATTCAGAATGCTATGTTTTGAAATTAAAAATTAATTTAGATAACCTGCTTTCATGAAGCAGTTGATTACTGACTGTTGTAAAAATGTCAAATTATGAGATTTTGAATAATAAATTCTCTTTGAATTTAATCGATTGTTTGTAAAATTGTTAAGGTAATTGGTAAACTCAAATCGTTGATTCTTCGGTGATTACCGTTTTCTGTTTATCAGATTTGTACTATTTTGAATTTTAAAAAATGAATTTTATTTGATCATTTATAATCCAATTGATTGACCGGTAACGGTCCATGAACAACCGGTAAATGCATTGTTCTCGGGCTGATTTACCGATAACGGTTCATGAACAACCGGTAAATGCATTGTTGTCAGGCTGATTTACCGGTAACAGTCCGTGAACAACCGGTAAATGCATTGTTCTCAGGCTGATTTACCGGTAATGGTTCACGAACAACCGGTAAATTCATTGTTCTCAGGCTGATTTACCGGTATCGGTTCATGAACAACCGGTAAATGCATTGTTCTCAAGCTGATTTGCCGGTAATGATTTACGACAGGATTAGCTTGATATTCTTCATGTAACTGATCGTTTCTCTTATTTTACAGTGCCTTTTTTTTTACAGGTTTTGTTTTTATGGCTGTTGATTCGATCTCATTCATTGCTAATTTACTTTGACATGTAATTAAACTTTTCTGTCAACCGTTATTCTTCTAGATTTTTTTTCACCGGTTATGTTCTTCATTTTAATGTGTTGATTTTACATTAATCGGAAATGTTCTATGTTTCTGTAAAACCTCTGATATGGCATTCTAGTTCTATCGAGCTTCAACTGTACACCGGTAAATGCATCTTGGAAAATATTTGAAGATCGTGGTTAATTTAGGCAATTTTTACTAAGTGCTACTTGTACCCGGTATGTCATTTAAAAATTACAAATGTTGAGCCAGAAAAAAAATAGCATTAAAGTATGTTGTCGATAGTTCTCTTTTAATCCCCCCCCCCAAAAAAATGATATTACTAATTAGATACTGATCAAAGACAATTTTTCGGCGAGTAACATTTCTTTTAATTTTGCATGTTGAAATATAACTACGTGGCGAGAATTGGTCCTAGGCCAGTAGAGCTCGAAGGAATTTACTAATTATCTATAGTAACTCTTTTAACGACGTCTTTCCGTGTGATGTAGGGTACCCTGACATGAATTCTGATGCAATTATAGGTCTGGTTACTTCCCTCACCAAGCGGGACAAAATGGCGACTGTCTCCCGTCCTTGCGCTCCACAATTCTACAGTGTAAGGCTCTGGCGGACATCTCTAACCGGATGTACCCCACCCAGCACAACCTGTCCACCCCGACCCAGAGGCAGCCCTCCTTCTACTTCACCCAGGAGCAACTGGATTACGTCTTGTTCGGATTTTCCCATTCCGGGTGTAGGGGAACTCCCGTCCACGCCCTCAGCGGCCTGAAGATCGGGGAGATAAGTCATGGTATGGTTTATAAAATCTCAGATTTTTTTTCTTAGTTTAATACATTATTAAGGTAGAGATTCAATGTTATTTTAAAAAGTTTCTGTTACACCAGGAATAGAGCGGATTCTGAATCATCAAAATGGTCTGTCCCCACACTGCTCTATGGCTTCCTGGAAGCTTTCCCGCACAGACCCTCCCCCGCACGAACTCCCAGAAGGTGAGGCCGATATTTTTGTATAGAAGAATTTAGTACCACTGATCTTCATTACATAGTATCTATTTTACGATGTTTACTGGTAATATAATTTAATGCGTATTCGTCTGTAAACTACATTTTTTTTCTTCAAATCTTGACCATACTCATCACAACACATAAAATTGTAATTTGTTCGTTTGTTTTTCTTTATATACATATATGCATTAACATCATTAATACACATAAATGATATCATGTAATTTGGTGGAAAAGGTTATGATATATTAAAATGTGTTTCATTTAATATTGTCTTTTCTCCAGAACTTTGTATTTGCCCCACTACGTTTGCTGGCATCATTCATTATGGCGTCTTCTGTCGCAAGGAAGCGATACTGAAAGGCGCAAAGTTTGGTCCTTTTAAGGGAAAAGTTGTCAACACCAGCGAAATTAAAACTTTTGACGATAACAGCTTCATGTGGGAGGTAGTCTCATACTTAATACTATCCGGATTAAAAAATATAGACGTGAAAGACATTCATAAATGAAATCAACATTTTGTTTTTAGATTTTCAAAAATGGTAGATTGAGTCACTTCATAGATGGCCGTGGTGCTACCGGGAACTGGATGTCTTACGTAAACTGCGCGAGGTATTCCGGAGAACAGAACCTGGTGGTCGTCCAGGAAGGGGAAAGCATATACTATGAAGTGTGCAAGGATATTCCGATGGGAACAGAACTGCTGGTGTGGTATGGGGACATGTACACACAATTTATGGGGATACCCGTTACACTTCAGAAGATAGAAGAATCTGCTAACATTCCGATAGAACCAGAGAGTAAGTGCACCTGGTATAAAAAGAGTAAAACCTTCTTCTCTTTTTATACTAGGGTATATATTTTTTATTTATACATAGCTTATTTCACGTTAATTGTGATTTTTTTTAGTGTAGCATACACCAACATATAATTAAGAAAATAAAAAATAACACGGGAATGTAGGGGGTGGATATTGGGGGAGGGGGGGGGGGGGGGGGGTCCCGTCCCCAAGCACCTGTGTTGTATTGTCATGAAGCTTCAATTACATGCATGTCTACATGCAATCTTCGATGAATACAGGAAGAAATGGGTAGGGGAAATAGACCTGTGTTATTGAACTAAAGTACTTGGGACTAATGTCATTCTTGAGATTTCTTGCTTTATTACGAGGCTTAAACAAAGACACTGTCTTAATTGTGGTAAAAAATAGATTTTAGAGATTATTTTCAGGTCTCGAGTTTGATTTCTGTCTCCGTTAATCCCCCCATTAATAGTCCAAGATTTAGGAAAGGGGGGCTCGGGGGAGTAGAACTTTACAATCTTCTTAACTTAGTGATAGTTTTATTGCTGTGGTGGTCCAAATAAGTGAAGCTGAACTAGGAAGAGTCTGCCATACAGAGAAGCTGTCCAATTACAGACGTAGAATAGCAGGAAAATGAAGCGATTTGTTTGCGGCCTCTTTTACGACAATGGCTTTAAGGGGCTGATTGACAAGCTTATCAGACTATTAAATGGAATTAAAGCCGGCAACCTGATGTAGAGATTTCAAGAATCTAAGAGTTTTATTTTGCAAAATGTCATTAATATTTCTAGACACGTCTTCTTATGCAAAGGACAGACTGAGTCAGTAAAAGACGATGAGTTGGTGCCTCTAAGCGCAGTGGTAACATATACTGTGAACCAATTTTTATTCGCGATGACTTTAGAGATAAATTTTTTTCGCGGCCACTTATATTAGCGACTGTGTCTTTTAAAGATAAAGGAAAATACAATGTTAAACATAAAGATCTTGTTCGCGACGACAAGATTCTCCCAAATCTCGTGATTTTTTTTTTGGCACACAAATTAAAGTTGGTATACAGTATACAATAAAAAAGGAAAAGATTTAAAAAAAAAAATGAATATATATTCGCAATAAAAAGATTTGTTGATAAAGATTTTTAATTTAGTTATAAGACATTAAGTGAATTTAAAAACCATCGTGAAATACTAGTACTATAGTATATCAATAAAAGGAACCATAAATTTGTTTAAAGTTCGTGTACGTAGAAAATTGACCTATACAATTTGTTACAATGCGATTTGCCAAATATTTCTTCTTTCTTTTCTCGTGATTTAAATGAAATAGAAAATGACTTTTAGAAAATAACAGAAAATCTAAATATTTTGTAATTATACTAGAGTATTGTACCATAAAATTTCGACATTGCATGCTTACATTTACCGGTTTTATATGAATGTGCATTTTATGGTTTCATTATTTTATATTCACTCATATAATTTGGACATACATGCATATGAAATTATCCTTTAATTTCTTCTTATTTCGGGGAAAGTTTTTGTTGCACGTAATCCTCACATTAAAACTTATTTCTACTGCTGTTTTCTATGGCAAAATACACACATATTAAGGAGGCTGGATGGTCAACAAATTAACCATCAGATCTGTCTAAAATTTTTTGACTTGATTTGTTTAGCCATAAACTATTTTTTTATTAAAGAACAAATCTATACTTTTACTTTCTAAATTTTGGTATTTTCCCCCCATATTTTCATATAAAGCTCTTCTTTTAAAGGAAATTAATACAGACTAAAAATGGCCACGACCATCGAGGCCCCTTGAAACAAATTGCACTTCATCTCTCATTTTTCGTCGGGTATTATAGTAGAATATATAATAAATATCATATTTTTATGAAAATATCTTTGATGAAAATATACTTTAATATATTTTACTTTATTTAGACGCTGAAGGATATCAATGTGAGAGGTGTGGAAAGGTGTTCGCCTACAAATACTACAGGGATAAGCACCTTAAATACACAAAATGTGTGGACCAGGGAAACAGGAAGTTCCCGTGCCACTTATGTGCGAGGTAATCTTGAAAGCACCCTGACCTAAAATTCAAATGTTCTTCCCTTTTGGTCTCATTCTCACATTTCCTTTTAAATTGATCTCGGGGTAGTTATTATATATACCTGACATCTTGGAATGATGTTTCTTCATGGAATGTTATCAAAGAAAGAAAAATGCCAAAAATGAAAAAAAAAAATTGTATTGAACTCAATAATTGTTAAATTCTCTTTTGGTTAAAATTACAATTAACATTGGTCTGCAGGTCGTTCGAGAAGAGGGATCGCCTAAGGATCCACATTCTCCATGTCCACGAGAAGCACCGCCCCCACAAGTGCGCTGTGTGTGGCAAGAGCTTCAGTCAGAGCTCCAGTCTCAACAAACACATGAGGGTAACCATTGCTCAGACACTCTGATATAAAAATCAGAAGTTATTCTTCAAGCTTATGTATAAACTTATGGACGCAATATCAATGTACAGATGTTCGGTCATTTACTTTTACAGTGTATTTTTTTAATCTAACTTTTACAGTGTTTTTTTTTAATCTAACCACCAAATTGCATGCTTAGATGTCTTACATGTATATATCTTTCTACTTATTTTGGTGGAAAGCGTAATATCAACAAAATTAAAATGATTCAACTCGCATACATGTAAACATATGAGTCAGATAGTATTACTAGTGTATAGTCTATGGTAGAGGATCAATAGAGCTACATGTAGGTCTATTCTCTGTAGGTTCACAGCGGAGAGCGCCCATACAAGTGTGTCTACTGCAGCAAGTCCTTCACAGCCTCAAGCATTCTCAGGACGCACATTCGACAACACTCGGGGGAGAGGCCATTCAAGGTAAATGATCAAAAGCAATACAAGAAATGAAATGTCTTCCTCTCTTTAAAGTTGTTTTTTACATGAGAGGACAGTAATGATTTTAATTCATTAACATATTTGAGGAATTAGTCAGTATCTAGTTTGAAATTAGTGTCTATTTCTATTAAAGGATTTTAAAAGTTCATCCAGAATTTTCCTTTGAAAATATGATACGATTTTTTATGTTGATGCCAATCTTGGGTTTAAAGTTTGAATTTGATTTTCCTCTATCGCAGTGTAAATTTTGCGGTAAGGCTTTTGCGTCTCACGCCGCTCATGACAGTCACGTAAGAAGAACGCACGTGAAAGAAAAATCCGTCCAGTGTAAATACTGCGGGGCGGAGTTCAATCACCAGCACGAGCTGAAGGTCCACTACAGGACTCACCACAGCGGCGCGGGTCAGTATCGGATGGGGGGGGGGGGGGGGGGGGGGGTCGTCAACTGAAATAATCAATGTCTGAAATGAAAATCTTAATGAAGAATTAGATTAATCAAAACTTAGTAGCATTGCATATGGCCATTAAACTTACCCACGACATTTCATTTCCAGAGTCCAGTGTGACGCCATGGTCCGTGGTAGAACCCCCACTTCCAGTCCAAGCTCATCTTCCCATCCTCCCTCCGGTCTAGACAACAGAGGACGTCCATTTCAAGTTATTATGAATTCATATGTAGCCTGATTATGTTTTTGTTTTAGCAAATAAATACTTTTGTTTTGGGAAAAAAAATATTGTGTTTTCTCGTCTGCTTTGTTTAAACAAGGGTAGTCATGGCCAATTAACCTTCTGGCAAAAATCGAAGAGCTGATCCAGATAGAGATATTTAAGAATTAAATGTCGATTAGATTTTAATGTTAAAATTTGAAGATCATTTTCTTTATTGATTAATAGTTTGTAGCTTAAAAAATCATTTCTAAATTTTTTTAAGTGGATCTGATGGGTAATTGTTGACAACATAGTCGTCGTGTTCGTTCTTTCGCTAAAAACACAATAAGCACACAGAGAAAAGAAGGTCTTCAGTCTGTTTTGGTAATGTCTCTTTGCAGAGTGAATGTAAGGCTATTTGGTCGTCAGAAAACACATTGATGCCACTGTGCCATACATGTAGTTATTTGTCAAATGGTAATACTTTTTTCAGGTTTTAATTCTACCATTTATGGATCAATTTAAGGTTTATTCTAATGGATGAAAAAATGGACGGACTATTTTGCATCATTTCCATGCAGGAATGCAGCGTTTTGTCCCATCCATTTTCGCAAACCATGCTACAAAGTACAGATCCTTTCCGACCAGCTGATCTCAATGAAATGAGATGTTTCAACCAATTATATTATTGTTTTCTGCCGATTATATTAAGCTTTACTGTCAGATTGCTTTCAGAGTGAAAATGTTGTGATGGTTCTGATTTTACAAAATTAGCGAATACCACAAGAACACTAATCAATCCTGAAAATATTTTGGTTAATTAATGATACATTCATATGCAATGATAAATATTTTGCAATGATTGGAAACTCATGCAGTATTTGGCACATTGAACCTCTGGATTTGCAAAAATTAAGATTGATTTAGAGTCATTACTACGTATAATATTCACAATTAGTACGAAGTATATATTTATACTCTCTTTCCGACCTTCTATATCTAATATGTACATAAAAAATGTTTCTTGGTGTTTGCTTTAACCGTTCCTGCTTCTATACCAGACTGGTATGTAAATAAACTAAATAAATTAATTTTTGCATTCTAATTTGATTCAGGCAAAATTCGGAGAGATATAAATGTCGGTATTGTTAAAACAGGATACAAAACAAAACAAAAAGAAATCTGATCTGTCACAGGAATTTTACTCTGAAGGCATCGCCTGAGATTTTTCACACAGAGCCTCCAATTCAATGAGCGTGAAATTAAAACATCCGCGAAAACTACCAAAAAAGTTAGAGGGAGGAAAATTTCATTTTGCCTGATGTTCAATCCTATTTTATTCAGAAATATTGTTTAAAATATAAATGTTCCAACACATCATATATTTAGTTAATGTTTATTGATAGTCATCATACTTATACATTTGAATTCGATGCTGCTCTGGATGCTCAATTTATACTAAAATACTTATACTTTTGAACTCTATGCTGCTTTGAAAACACTATATACTGAATCAGCGAGATGAGGATAAATTTCCTGACAGCGATTTTACCGACTTCGGTTCTCCGTTATCTGTGACGGCTGTCTACCTGGGATGTGGTTTATCTCCGTCTAGGGACGAAGACCGATGCTAATACTTCCCGCCATATTTCTCGGGGTCAGTAAGTTATTGAGGCCCGGGGGTAGGTGGGTGACTTATAGTGGGCATTAACAAAGGATGAAGATCTATATCTTGACATCTCTAATGTCTACCATGATAGATTGATTGAACAATGAACGGGGCTATTGCAATTAGAAAATTAATTGGTAGGGGTTCTTAATTTAATAATTCCTAAAGCAAGAGCAGAAAGTTGACATAGACAAGATCGATTGATTATCTATAAAAATAGCGTGTCCTGTTACGTGCATGGTTTTAGATTATGAACGCACTTACTTGGCTACTTTCTGTATTTTTAAGCAAGGCTAACAACACACTGTCAAATGGTTCTATACATTTCTTTCTCTTAATCAATTAAGACACACATCTAATCAGCAAAGCAAAGTTTCGTCAAACGGAAGTTTAAAAAAATTGAATTCCAGAGCAATTGCTCTTCTAGTATACCTTTTGTTGTAATCTTTAACCAGTATTCGTAAATACATTCCATTTTGTACAATGGTGTGTCCCTACTCAGCAAGTTTTTAAGTATTTTTTTCCTTAAAAATATTAGTAAGACACCTTGTGTATTTAAAAAGCCAAAAATAATGTCTTAATAGGTTATCTTTCTGACCAGAATCTTCACAATCAGGCGCGTAGCCAGAATGGAAATGAAATGTACGCATAAAACGGTCGGGGGTCTGGGGGGCGAAGCCCGCGGAAGCTCCTGGGTTTTACCAAATTTTTAAGTCAATTTCCTGCAAAAGAAATCAGGCTACACCCCTTTTCTCTAGCAAATACGTAGCAATGAAAAAAAATGTTCCGGTTTGAGATGACCAACAAAGGAGTCATTTATTTTTTATTAGAATAGGTAGTTCCTTTTATCCCGCTTTCACTCATCAAAATGGTCTGGACAACAAGATAACACGGATTATTTCTACTATACTTTCTTAAATTTTGGATGATTTTTTGGCAATGATTTAATAAAAGACTTTATATTTGATTGCACATAATTGCTGAATATAGATTTGAATCGGAAAAATATTAAAACACAAAATAATTTAAAACAGTAAATTAGTGCTGGCTGGTAATTTTTTTTCTCTCTCTCTCTCCGTTTCTTTTTCTTTTTGAGAATGATGTGTACGCACTTGCGTATTTGCGTATAGGCAGTTACGCGCCTGACAATAACGTTACTTATATCCCTTTTTCATAACACGTGTCTAATAGCCAAATTATTATATTGCTACAATACTGGAATATGAAAATAGAAGGGAGTTGTCCGTCAGATAAACCCACAACATATTTCTACATAAAAGAAATTTTCAAATTGTAAAAAAAAATCTTTTATAAAAATTTTAAACAAAGAAAAAATCATATGTAAATGTAAAACAAGTGCACATAATCTCATAACTGGAAGCGGTTGATGTGAGAGATTTACAAATTCATGTACCATGGACAAATTTTGTAGAATGATATGAAAATTGCACCGAGTAGAAGATGATAATAAAAGAATAAGATGGTTCTTGATTTAATTCTTTTATCATCTTCACAACGTCAAGGCTTTGTGATTACGGAACTTTGCATAGAAGATTGTACATGATAGCGAAAAATTGGATCCGCTTCTGTACTTGGTGAAAGAGTTACTGTCCTTATGAGATTTGGAACAAATAATTTGATTGGCTGTCTTTTTTATTTTGTCCAATCATTTACTATCTAACAAAGAATTTATGGAGCATACGTTGCACCATAAGCGGAAAGACGTGATTTCTACGTGACGATGTAGAAAGATATTGCAGACGAAAATAATGACTGAATCAGAAACAGCGTAAAACTGATATTGAACCAACATGAAGTTGGTATCAAGAGACATCGATAAGAACAATGCGGGGTAAATATTTTTGTATTTGTATTCTTTTTATTACCCTTACATTATTTTTTCGAATTTCCTCAGTTTTTGTAAGACTAAAATGTCCCGATTTGAACGTTTTTACGATATATAACCTACTTTTTTTCATTAATTGATATACAAGCTGATGCCATATTTATGACCATTTATACAGATACTGACCCTGAAGAACACATCTGTGTCGAGATATCATTATGCACGACCCATGCTTTGAAGACTGTCATGTTTTATTTAACATATGAATATTTGAGTGAAAAAAAAATCAAACATTTATTTAAACTTTTAACAAATGTGTATAATTAATCTTTAACAGGTGTGTGACTCTCATCCCAGATGAAGCTGAGGACTTATGGCATGCCTACAATCTGATAATGGTGGACGACACCATCAGGTCTACCACAATCAGGTCAGCGGTTAATAAATGGAGATTATATGTGTGTATCTGATGTAAATAAAGACAGTTTCTTCAGAGGGAAAAGAGGATATAAAACATTTTATTTAGAATAAAAAAGAAAGAAACACACCTATTGACACTGTCACTGATATTATCATTCAAATCATAGATGGCAAAAACATTTTAAAAGGTGGCTGTATTCTTTAGAATTGCCTAAATGACCATTATCATACTTTATTTAACAGAAAAGTGCAGACCGAGTCGGCTACTGGGAGTGTAAGTGTGAACAAAGTCAGAACGACGTTGACCATTAAAATAGAGGCCATTGACTTTGATACTCAAGGCTGTGTTCTCAGGCTCAAAGGTCGAAATATTCAGGAAAACCAATATGTCAAGGTATTGACGTATGTCACTGGTATTTAAATTTGTTATAATAACGTTTTACCTGAAATCATATCTTTCTTCTCATCTTAATAAGTTTCAGTAAAAATCTCTTATAAGGATTGATATTTTCTTATAAACATGATACCTTTATTTACTACAAAGGTCAGTGTGAACATAAAGGGACTTCAAGTTAAAAAGATTATAGCACACAACTCTTCACACAAGTAGAATCTTTCTCGTGTATCGTATACATTAAACGATATCCATGCAAAACTGTTACCAACACAATGATATGATTTTAAATTATTTTGTTTCATTACAGATGGGTGCCTACCATACTCTAGATTTAGAAGTGAACAGAAAATTCACACTTGGAAAGCAAGAATGGGATAGCATTGCATTAGAAAGAATCGGTATGTATTAACTGTTGATTGACAGCCAAGTCAGTTGGTGAACTGTTGGCAAAATATGATGACTGTATGTAGCTTTAAGCTAGGTCAGTAATTTGGTACGGACACAGGTAATAGGCTTATCAAATGATGAAGTAAATTAAACTCCAAATGTGATTCCATCAAATGTCGATGGATTTAAACCGTTCCCTTTACCTTGTACACTTTCATGTGTGATAAACTCTATTTACTACAAAATATGTCTGTAAATTGATACATCTATTTGCTGGTTTTAGAGATGGCGTGTGACCCTACTCAGCATGCGGACCTAGCAGCTGTTATTATGCAGGAAGGGCTGGCCAATGTGTGCCTCATCACATCCAACATGACAATAGTCAGGGCCAAGATAGAGACCAACATTCCACGCAAAAGGAAAGGAAGCTGTACCCAACATGATAAGGTATCAGAGACTGAATGTGTTCTTTCTATTAAGGACGACGGACCCAATTCACTTTGCGCAGATATATCACACACCTAAAAGGACATCTTCGCTAGCCAAGGGTTTTCAGTCCACTTCGCTTCCCATAAACCCTTGGCAGATCTCATTACGAAAACTCGATAATGCGTTGGCGCTATCTATCGAGCATCTTTAGTTGTGCCCCTTGCATATTTACATTTTAATCAATTGAAACAACGGGTTATATTCACGCTACGGCATAAATACAACTTGAAAACATATTGACTAGCAAGTATCGGAACATAATTAACAATGCTATTAAAAAGGAATGAAGATATAACCTAGAGAAAGCAAGAAATGTTTTATTTATAGTGTTTGTAAGGGCATGTACCGAGAGTGAAAAAGTCGCTGATATATGAAAGTTGTCATGCCATAAAACCAGGTATCGTGACTATCATCATCGTGAATATTGCAGACAAAAGAAATTTAATGAAATACAGCTCATTGAACCTTTAAAAGCAATAACCTTAAAGCAGGGACGTACATACTAACGGGATAGGCAACTTCTACATTCGCTATGTTTAATTCCCATACCATCACGCGAGCCTTGACAAGTTTGTAAAACTCTGTTCAATCCCAGTAAAATGTATCGTTTTTTTAAGCCATCTGGTTAGACCATTGTTGGGGAGGCACTGTACTCGAGCACTTGTGTCTCAACTTGTTAAAAGCACGGAATGTTTTACCAAAGATCACATGTGTGTTTCTTTTAAAGTTTATTTACAAACGCCTGTTTTAAACGCTGCGATTAGATCAGCTACTCGCAGCTGCAGCCAATCATAAAACGGAGCTTGTCACCAAGTTTTCGTAATGAGATCTGCCAAGGGTTTATGGGGAGTGGAGTGGACTGAAAACCCTTGGCTAGCGAAGATGCTAAAAGGAGCGATTGTTATGAACATCGAATTCTCAATATTACGTCATAATCACTAAATCACTAAAACTCAATGAAAAATCACTTATGACGCAATTGGGGGGGGGGGGGGGGGGGGGGGATATTTTGTGGATTGTAAATTTAAAAAAAAATTGTAAATATAATTTCATAAATTCATTTTATAAAAGAATATCTATCATAATTAGTTAAGGAGGTTAATAAGTAGGTAAGGGGTACCCAAGAAATCCATGAAAATTGAGCCTAGGAATTCTAATGATTCAACAGTATTCATGAAAGCAAAAAGGCTGGCAATAAGTTTTTATATCTGGAGTATAGTTCACAACTTTACATTCCCTTTAAACTCTCAGTTTACTATTTCCACTAAAATTAATATCCACTAATATTAAAAAATCCTCTTTATTATCAATTTTTTTATCGTCTGTCTACTTTAATTTTTTTGTAGGGTTTAACAAAGTTTTATGACCAGATCGTGCAAGCAATATTACGCCATATTAATTTTGATGGTAAGCACTGATGTTAAACTTTTATTCTTCTGAAATACATTTGTATTGCGAGTTATAACAATTTTTTTGATAATTACCAAGCAGTATAATTCTAAATCTGAACATTGTTTCCATTCTTGATTGATGCAATTATATATTTTTGAAGATACCATTAAGTAAGGAAAGAACTTATCTGCTTTATTTTTTTCTTGTTTTGTAATCAGACTTTTATTTATTCAATAAACATGAAATTTTTCTGTTGTAGTTGTAAAATGTGTCCTAGTTGCCAGTCCTGGATTTGTGAAGGTAAGAAAGATAATTATAAATGAAATTTGAACCAGTATTAAACAAAATGCTAACTTCCTATTCAATAGGTATAAGAGTTATGAAGAAAAAAAATACAATGAAGATAATTAAAATTTGTTTATGTTTCAATGATTGAAAACAAGTTGAATTAATGTCTACCATTGACACAGAGGGGTCAGTGATGTGGGAAGAAGCCCAAATACTTATAAAGAACCTGTATTTCTATTCAGACTACAACTTGATTTATTTCAGGACCAGTTTATGACATACATGATGGACCAAGCCATTAAGATGGAGTACAAGGTTTTAATTGATAACAAACCTAAGTTTGTGATGGTTCACTCTTCTTCGGGATTCAAACATTCTCTCAAAGGTAGGACAACAATGACCATCAACAAAATGATAAACCTTGGAATCATACTATATTGTGGGGCACATTGTGCTCAAAATTTATAGGTTATTTAAAAATTAAGGAATAAGGAATCATGCTTTGAGTATTATGGGGTGATCAAATATGGTAGGGGTAATCAAATCCAAAAAAGCTTGAAGGTCTTAATGATAGATTTTATCACACCCTACCATATTCAATCACCTCATAATATTTAAAGAATAATTCCTTATTACTTATATTTATATTATTTTCAACGATTGTAAGATTAAATATTAGATAGTCATTGATGAAATGTATTGGACTATACATTACAATATCGATTTGTAGTGTTTTCACAGAAAAAGACACTGGACAATGTATATATATGGAGTTATAATTTCATTTGTATTGTAAACAGTATAAATATTTGAGAGTTTGTTGGTACATTGTATTAAAAGTTTTATTCACAAATTCTTTCAAAATGCTGTTGCCAACAAAATTTTTTATTCCAAAATACAGTGTATATATCAGTCATCAGTTCTATAATTTGAAGTGCTGTTCTTCAGTATAAACGGCTCATCTTAATTAACTAATTCTTTAATCCCTAGTTGCATTTTCAATTATAACAGAGTATTTATGAGTCAATTTTAATGAGCCAGTTATTCTTTACAGAGATTTTACAAGATCCTGCTGTCGCCTCCAAGTTATCTGATACCAAAGCATCTGGAGAGGTGAAAGCTTTGGATGATTTTTACCAGATGTTGCAGAACGACCCAAACCGAGCTTTCTATGGGTGAGTGCATGTGTATTTCTGTAATTCTGGTTTTGTTTTACTCTAGTATTATTGATAGCTTGTTGTAATCAGTTCTTTTCGATGTTGTGTAGGGCCAGGCATGTAGAAAAAGCTGCAGAACTGCAAGCAGTGGAAGTCCTACTCATTTCAGACGAATTATTCAGGTAAGTCTGTTAGAAGAATTTTTGAAATCAGTTTGCAGATTTTGTTTATTGTTGTTTATTACCTTTATAATGACTTTAAAGGGGCATGGTCATGATTTTGGTCAAAATTTATTTTCCATTTTAATGTTACAGTGCTTCGGTAAGGCATTTCTAATGGTCAACTTAAATTTGAGCGTCACTCATCGAGTTACAAGTGAGATACAGAGCTCACAATTCTTTGTTATGTAAACAAAGCTCAGGTCATGTTTTTGTTTACATTTTGAATTTTCCAGGTTTAGACCTAAAATGAATGTGACAAATGCTAGGAATTGTTTTTTTATGTTCAAAACTAATCAGCAGATAGAAAAACCAGCTTGAAAAAGAACTTTTTACGGTATATTGAACCATTGTAAACAAAAACATGGCATGAGGCTTGTTTATATAACAAATAATTTTGAGCTCTGTATCTTGCTTATAACTCTACAACTGACACTCAAGAAATTTTGGTTGATCATTAGAAATGCCTTACTACAGCATTGTAAACAAAAATAAAAAATCAAATTTGACCAAAATCATTACCATGCCCCTTTAAATAAGAATGCTTGAAAACTTTTGTTAGACATTGCTGAAATTCATTATTAATACATGAATTTCATATACATATATATATGTGGTTGGTTTTGTAGAGCCCAAAATGTTGCACAGAGAAAACGTTTTGTGAAGCTTGTAGACTCTGTGAGAGAATGCGGAGGAGAAGTGAAAATTTTTTCCAGCATGCATATATCAGGAGAACGTAAGTTGTCAATGCTTTAGCAGCACTTGATTAATAAAGTTGTCCACTAAAATAACATTGTCTGTAGGAAATATCTTTAAATCTTTGAAAAATATTAAAAAGATACAATATGTGAAATACATGTAAATTGGGATTCATGACTGGGTACAAGTTGGGCTTTATTGTACTGTGTTGTGAGCAGTTTGGTCAATATGTCTCCTGTTGATTTAAGTTAAACTTTAAATAATTAATTTACATAATTAATCAGTCAATATCTATATATAGGAAAAATTACTTGCATTCTGTTCACATATAAATCAACATCACATTGAGCTAGAATTAATTCACTGAACTCTTTGGAATGAAAAAAGGCAATCTACTAAATCTTGTAAGAGACAGTTTGTGTAATGATTGTATTGTAATTTGCAGAGCTTGGACTCCTGTCTGGGATAGCTGCAATTCTAAGGTTTCCTATACCTGACGACGAAGAGGAAGATTCTGATGATGATTGATGATGGGGGATTTAGGATAAAATTAATTGTACCCTGGAGCTGAGAAACTCGCAGCAAAATCTCGGTGATTTCAAACGATGGAATTGGTCACATGACTGGTGTCAATGTAGCTGTGTTGTTAATCTCATTAATGTTCTGGTATTTCTCTGGAAAGAAATACCAATTTTATTGATGTCTGAAACTCTGAATTATGAAATATTTCGTTAAATTTTTAACAAATCATGTTGAATTTTTAACAATAGCATTCTTTGTCTATGAGTATGTATATTTATTTGTTATTAAAAATTGCAGTCAGATTCTTTGTTTATGTTTATTGTTTATTTCAGTTAGACACTATATAGATCTGCAATTTTGAACTGTGAATGCATTCATAGGAAATATTCCAGTCATTAATTAATGAGAGAATAGACAAAATCATGAAAAAAAACTTTGACATTGTCATTTCACAGAGGTTTTCAGGTACGGTAATTTCCAAATGATCTCTATGATTAGTGAAAATTCACAAGCAGATAGTAAAGATGCAGAATTTATAGTCTGATTAAATTCAATCCCCTTTTATTAGATTTTGATAGTTAGTTACTAAGTTAGAAATGATTTTTAAATACCTCTCCTAAAAAATGTTAATTTTGGGTTTTAGAACTAATTTAAAACATGAACATTTGGACAAATCATAATGGCAAAATTGCTATATTAGATATTATAAGAAAGGACAAGAGCGTACAAGGCCTGACAAATCCCCCCCCGTACCATGGATTTTGAAATGGCATATGAACATATAAAAAAATCTTTACATTTGAAAGTGTGCATCAGTACATCTACATGTATAATATAGAACTACATTCTCTGACAAATAAATAATATACATTAAAACATGTTCTTGGCACTTATCACCTTTGTTTTATTTGTTTACTTTCTAAACATTACAGCATGATCTCATATCTGTGCTAGCGCTATTTTTATCTGACATTGTATGTACAGAACATGAACATTACATAATTGTTGTCATTATATAGATTGTATAGATATTTTTTCATAATGATCCAATAAAAAAGCAAAAAATGTTTTACTTGAAAGCAAATGAATTAAAAATAAAATGCCGTCTATGCTATTCGAACACACTCTCATTTGAGAAGGATGGACTACGAGCCTCTGTCTATCACAGTGAGCTACGTTGACACATTAGAGTACCGGTGAATAAATCTTACTGTTTTGACAATAATTAATAAAGTAAAACATTTTTGGTGAAAACCACGCATTTGACCCATTATGGATCTAGACTCCATTTTAATAAATCAATAATAAAAATGAATAAAAACTTATTCTTTAAATAAAAGTACTTTTAGGATGGAGTCAAGACCCAATCATACCTAAATTTTGCAATTTAGAACAGCGAATGATCAAGATTTTGGCATAAAACGCTGTGCAGCTTAATTTGGAAACCTATACCTGTCGTGTTTATAGAATGAAAGCACAATATTGACTTCCATCATGAAATTTACACTAAAAACAATGCATACAAGCCAAAAATTGATATTCTAACTTAAATTGAAATTCCATCGTCTTCGTTGCTCCCAGTGGGGGATATACAACGCATTGTATGCCCCTGTTCTTTTATGGATTAATTACAGTAACTTCTTTTACAGCTGTTAAATGTTCTGTTTACTTAGATCACTAATGTTAGACTCTGATGACAAAAAAAACATGGGTGTTTCTGTATATAAAAATCCATTTTATTTATGTTCACAACTACAGATGAACATATGCATGGTTCTTTGGCATAACTTGGTGCATCTGGTCATCTCAAGTCAATTATAAGAGAAAGATATGGACTATGCCAAATGTCAAGGTTACCAAGGCCTAATTCATCTAAACTTTGTTGACTGAATACAGCCTTAATTTAAGATGGCTTGATCACTGGATGCTCTTGGCAGGAGGAAGAATGAACTCTATGGTTACAATTTAAAGGTCACAAGGTCAAGGTAGTAATTTTTGGTGTTTTAAAACATTGGCATTTGGGTTCAATAACTGATGTGAATAATCAATATTACAAAGGTTGCTTAATGCTGGGAAGAATCTTATTAAGTATTTTCTACCAATGTACTGAGTGATGTATTTAGGTACCATTTTATTATCATTTGCTCAAAAAACATTGTCTTGAATAGCGCAGATATATCTTTAACCCCTTCATTCTTGCACATCAATAAAACACATTTAAAACGACTAATCAGTACATTCCATCTGTTTGAAATTAGTAACTTTTCCCGCCAAATTTCTACCGAGAATGACCTTCACCTTAGTTACTTCCGTTGGGATCTGCGCCTGTGCATCAAGCCATCTCCCGGATGAACGCATGCGCTTCTTCAATGGCCGACATTTTGCGCCAAGTTTCTGGATAAGAAGTAAAACTTACGCGATTTTTGTGCATATGCAAGCTTTCTGCACTTACTTCTGCAAGTCGTTAATAAGTTCAACGATTGTTTTATAACATATATAAGTTTAGTTGTCACGGATGATTTTTTTATCTTAGTTTAAAGGATATTTAACTGTAAATTATTGTGCCTTTGCACGACGAAATGGTGTTTTGGGGTATCTAGGCAAGAAAAGAATATCTTCAAAGTTCTACTTCGTAGAATTATCATTAACCATGGCAACGGTGGAATATGATCTGGATACTTCTGGTGGACTTATGGAGGTTTGTCTTTATTTGAATAAAGGTTTAACATTGAATCTCGCAGTCCGTTTGTGCGTTTGGAAAATAGACGGCCTAAACCGTCATGGCGGCCATGGTGCCTCTCTGTAAATAAAACATCTTTGAATTAAAAGTTTATTGCTCTGTCAGTAAAATAGACCATTCATGTTTAATTTCATGTAAACTCTCAGTTTAGTAGATTTGTGGATTATATTTTTTAATTTATTTTAATATGAAATAATTTGTTATGACTGAATGGGGATTTGCAGAAAAATTTGATGAATATAAAATTTAATAAATATTTTCTGTATATAACTTGAATTTGTTAATTTCATTCACAAAGATTATACTATTTTTAGCAAATTCAAAAACTTGTGGCTCCACCAGTAAGTGATGAAGTCCTGCGTCGTCAGAGACGAAAAGAACGAGAGAATAGGAGACAAGGTCGAACAGTAAACCATGATAGCTGTGACAGTTGTAAAGAGGGCGGAGATTTATTGTGCTGTGATTGGTGTCCTGCAGCTTTCCATTTACAGTGCCAGTAAGTTGCAAATGACAAACTTTCATTGATCAATGATCAGTACACAGTAGTTTTTTATAATTCAGAAGATTGTTCAGAGTTAATTATAGATAATTAAAAGTTATGAACAAGTCTAAAATTTTATTTACATACATTTTTTAAGCTTGAAAAACCAAATTTTTCTTTAATAACTTATCCATTCATTCTCAACCAAGTGGTTTTTATTTCTATCCATGAAAGTTGAATTACAGACTAAGACTTGGTATTATTTTTGAAAAAGTGATCCACCATTAGAGGAAGACGATGTTCCTCCTGGAGAATGGCGATGCCACAGATGTAAAGTAGTTCCCCCTAAACCAGAGGTACAGTGGTTCAGTAGAAAGTGATGATGTATTTGTAGAATTCAATCACAAAAATATTTAAAAAAAGCTTAAAAACTTCCAGATTTTTTATTATCTGCTATCACAACTTGAATTTGTAATTACTGTGTTTGTTTTCTCATGTCAGAGAAAATTTTGTATCTATTGCTCTTAAATTTCTTACCAAATTTTTTTCTGGTATTTAAAATGAACAGGAAATCAAATAAAGAGCTTTGAATTGCAAGGCGCAGAATGTGGTGTCCTGAAAGTCTTCTCCAAAACGAAGTCGCCAGTATTGTCAAAATTTTGGAATAATCTTTCTTCTAGTTTTTCAAACAATGACTTCAGTTAGTCAGAAAGAGGCCACAATACACATTCAAAGTATAATGAAATGTGCTTTTAAAAACCAACCAATGCCCAAACGTTTTGCAAGTTGTATGGGTATTTCATAAAAACTACTTAACTCTTATTAAACTGCTTTAACGAGATAATTTTCTGGTTAAAATACAGCAACCAAAGGAAAAGGATGATGATGCCTCCTCTACAAAAAGCAATAGCAGTAATGCAAGTCGAGGGAAGTCTCGGCCTCAGCCTCCAATACCTGCTCTAGAGGAGATAGTTATGGAAGCTGCTAGTACAGAGAACCTCACTCCACTTCAGAAGCTAGCCAGAGCAGCTCAGCTCATGAACCCTGTGCAGTTTGATTTACCCAGGGACATAGCATGCACTACACCTTTACCAGGTCAGTAACCACTGATAAGATAATGAGAATGATGAACTGTAGAAATTTAAGCTGGGCAGGGGGTATTCCTAGCATGAAACAGTATTTTCTTGGGAAATTTTCAATGCAAATACCCAGACACATTCCAGGGTGAAAAACGTCCTGAGCACTCTTAATAACTTAACTACAATGGGGAATTTATCATTGTAATTGTTCATAAAGTAATGGCACCCAATATTTATCAGCAACTGAGATGCACTATGCTTTTTCAGGATCAAGTAAAAGAAAATGGTGGGGTAAAGATAGAAACCCCAACAAGAAGTTTGCTCATGAATTGGATAATGGGCTAGTGCCTCTACCAGCCAAGATATGCTTCTATTGCAGCAAGTAAGAGGGATTTCAACACAATCTTATTAAAATCATTATATTGGTGTAAGCATTATTTTGTTATCTTATGTGAGCTGAGTTTGCTAATGAATTAATCATAAGTGAAGGAACTATGCTCTGTAGAGGTCATTGGAAAGTCAAAAAAAGCCAGAGCTCATTAGTTCAACAGAGAAATTTTGTGGGATATGATAATTTGCGCAAGAAACCTGCAGTACAGTTTTCTCCCTTGCTATTTTTAGGAGCTGTCGTGTAGGAGCGCTCATCCAGTGTGATTTTTGTCCTCTTCTGTACCACATGGACTGTCTCAATCCTCCCCTGACATCTCTCCCAACCAACCGCTGGATGTGTCCGAACCACCCAGAGAATATCATTGTAAGTCAAAATCTGTAAATCGAAACCAACTTTTATATGTGTGCAAGAAATCTCTGCCAGGTTTGCAAGATTGTCTTTGTTATGAATAGTTTCATCACAAACCTGTTTTTCAATGTCTTTCGTATTTGAGGTTAAGTAAAAGGGTCAGTCACAAAAATTAAGTTGCCTTGAGCCAGGTTATCAGCTAATATCAAATGTTCTTAATTGTGTACCATAATCCATGCACAAGAATTAAGAGCCATTATTCTTTGATGAAGGATGAGTATTTGTTGAAAAGCGTAAGTCTGACTGAGCGCATCAAACTGTGGAACAAGTTTAAAAGCCGTGTCAACCAACACACAGTCAAGCTGAACTTCCTGAATAAAATGCACCGAGAAAGCCCACCATTCAGGATCAAATTGAAGCATCCAAAGCGCAAGTCATTGGCGGTAAGGCGTCATGTTTAAGTGTATAGTATAATGCTGTTATTTCCTTTAAAAATCATTTTATCCCTTGAAGGCCATTTTGAATGGTAAAATTGACTCCTTTTGTAGTGACAGAATTTTCTTTGTGAAATATTTAGATTCCTGAAGCAATCAAACTCCATTATCAAAACCCCCCACCTATGCTTCCCTGTGTGGCTGACCCTGGTACCACATCAGCCACAGAGACGGACGAGAAGGCAGAGCGAGTCTCAGAAACCACACTGGAGGATCAAGAAGAGGTAAACTATCTTTAATATTTGTCATTATTGTAATTACCTGGTACATATTTCATTTAGCTGGCATTATTTTGAAAAAAAAGTGACATAACAATCATTACTGTGATAATGATAAAGGTGGCTTTAATCTTTGAGTGGATCAAGTATTAAAATAACTGTTTTGCGATTCTTGTGGAAAGGAGGCTGTATATTTCCATAAATTATTCTGAATATTTGTCAGTAATTGTCTTTTACCATTGCATGTTAAAGGATTGGAAAAGTTTATTTAAAGAATATAGGATGATGAAATCTGACCTGTTTGAATGAATGACTAATGGTTTTTTCTGCCTTTGCAGTGGTTGTCTGCAGTTGTTTCTTTACAAACCAGTATAGCAAGACATTTAGCTCAAAAACAGATTCAGATGTCCTCAACAGAGTCTGGAAAATCCGAAGTGAATGTGAAATCAGAAAAACCCACAGCATCTGTTCAGCCTGTGATTCAAAGCAGTGACTCTCAACAAAATGAAGGTGGTTCATGTGATTCAAAAGTGACTAGTATGGAGGTGGATAAACCTCCCAATGGACCTCTGTCAGATTCTTTGTCTAATGGTCCTCTAGAGGGAAACCGGGGAGGAGCAATCTCCTTGCTACATCCTCCTAGCACGTCACAAAACTCTGTAAACGGTGAAATCGGGGAATCCAGTAAAAGTAAACCAGAAACTGTTCTAATCAAATCCAGGAGTAAAAGTGTGGATGGATCTCCGGCAAACATTGTGCGAGTGAACTGGGCATCAGTGGACAAACAGGCTTCATCAGGGGCCTCCACTTCTACAACTCCCTCTGGTAAAAACATTGTCATTAGTGCTATCAACAAAGCCAACAATACTGTAGTCACAAAAGTCCTCGGTCCCACTCAGGGCAATAAACTGATAGCAAACAATGTGGCAGCAAACAGTGGCAGCAGCTCCACGTCTATTTTGTCTCCGCGTGTGACGGGACAGTCGGCAATTAAAGTGGCAAGTGTGCAGGGCAGGACGAGCACCGTGGGTTCAACTGCCAAAGTCATCACAGTCTCCACTCCAACCTCTGGTGAGTCCAATCAATTAATGATCAACAATTCGGATTTGACTACACCTAAATTTGAATTGCTACTTCTGTATTATTAATGGTAAATCTACAGGTTTAGACAAGTCTTGAGAAACATTTCTGTTGTGTTGCAGGTAAAATTGGAGTCACATCTAGTAGCAATATCACAATCTCAGGTGGCAAGCAGTCTTCAACGGCTAGCAGCCAGAACTCCTCCAATGCCATTGTCTCCCTCAATAACTCCCTCCAGCAGTGTCTCGAGGGCTCAGGAGGTCAGTCTTTACATGATTTCTCTGTATTATCAGTAATTTATGGATATTGTTTTGTACATCAGTGCATACAGCACAAAGTAAATCCCTATATGAATTTATAATTTGCAAAAGAGAAAATCAAAAGTAAAGCTTTCACAAATATTTAACTTTTGTATGAACAAAACATGTCAAGAACCTGTAGCAAATAATTGTGAACAGTCACTTGTATCTTGAAAACTGAAAGTTACCTATATGTATAATAAAGAAATTTGTTGTCAATTCACAAATCGATACAAAAGTATCAGAATCTTTGTTGCTAAAAATGAATGAAAATTGAATTGATAATAAGTAACCTATAGAGTGCCACATGTCTACGTTTAGATATGGAGCTGAGCAAGCTGGACGAGAAATTGATACAGATCCTTGCCTGGCAGAGACTGCAGCAGCTACTTCCTTCCAAAACCAACTCTCCACAGACACCAAACAAGAAAGGCGTGCTCAATGGACTGCTCAATCAAGCAGGTGTGTCCAAGATAGGTCCAAGGCAAATCAATTCTGTTATGAATTATAGAATGCATGGTCAAAATTTGTATTGTCCATTTATATTGATCTTCATTGCAGATGAGGGTGGTGATGGAATGTTTAAAAATATGTCAAGATGTACTATGTTTGTAATTACTGGGACATTTACATGCTTAATGATTTTTTTCACAGGTAGCACAGAGGTCAAGGCCAGAGCTGTCCTATGTCCGTTGACCAGCAAAGGTCAGCCTATATCCATGTGTTACAGAACCCTCAACATTGGAACAGGTCAGTCCTTGTGTACATGTACAGTGTAGGTTAGTTAAACTTAATCCTATCCTTAATTTAAATCATTCAAATTCACACTGGTGACCTTAAAGGTTAAAGATGAATGACTGGTACAGTTTACACTTAATCAAATTCAAAACCATTACGATAAAATTTGTTACTTTTCAATGTGGCCAAATGTAATATTCAGTGTTGCATAAAGAATGAGTGTAAACTATCTTGTATCTGTAGGTGCTGACATGGATGTTTGTTTGACCCAGTTTGGACACTGCAATTTTATCTCTCCCAAACATGCATATATATTTTATGATGAGGTAAGGTCAACTTTTTCAGATGTTAATTCCCCAGAGTGCTCTCTAGCATTCATTAGGGCCCTGATCTTTGGGCTCCCTATACTGATCAGTTTGTTTTACATCACTTGTCTGGATCATATTCTCTCAAAACCTAATTTGGCTTAAATTTCACTTGCTTGTTCATTGTTGTCTTTGAATAAAGGGTATGCAGTGACGGTTTAGGTTATAAAAGACCAACCGTGTATATGTAAAATCTTTGTCTGGACCATTTGTTCTCTCCCCTTGGCCCAATCTGGTTCATACTCTCATAGAGTGACTATCAACAAATATCCAAGAAGTTGAATCATCATTAACATTGACTCAGTGCAGGAGTTTGGTCTTTCTATGTCACTTGTATTTTTAGAACTATTTGAACAGGAGCTTGGACTTTGGGTAGTTGTGTCAAACAGCATTGTGACGTAGGCCTGTCTATTTCATTGTTGGCCACTCAGCCATTGCTCTTTGAAATCAACAAGATATGTCTGGCTTTTGAACTCAGACTACGCAATATGTGTACATTTCTCTTGAAACAGCGTCATTTTTAACTTGTTTTGACACAAGAAAAAGATATTTACATCCTACCAAAAGTCCAAGGTCTTGTTAAAATGGTTCTATGTGTACGAGATCTTCTGGAAACTTTGAAAATGATATTTGTTTTACTCAAGCAATATCAAAGAAAAGTACATTAAAGAGAGTAGGTAGCACGTGTGCCTCTTTGTTTGTCTGTTGCTCAATAAAATGTTTTTGACCTTCAAGTCCATATGGTCATGTTGTTACCTGTACTAATTTAAGCATTTCTTGTTTCAGACAACAAAACACTATGAGTTACTTAACTACAGTGAGCATGGAACAACAGTGGACAATGTCCTGTACTCCTGTGATTTCAGTGATAAGCCCGCCTCCACTCCACAGCCTACATCTGTTGTGGCGGCAGTCCGCAAAATCATTAAAAACAAGAAAGTGGAAAAGCCCACGGAGTCGGAGATAAAGGAAGAGGAACGCTTGACAATGAGTGGGAAAGCTAATGAGGTGAATTTAACACACTATTTGTGTAGGCATGCCATATGATGGGATTTATTTTTGTACCAAGCAGATGTCAACTTCCTGTTAAATGACAACTTTGTTTATTTTTAGCCTAAAATTTCAAACAATATTTCGTCAAAGATTTCTCAGCAACTATTTATCTCATGTGCTTGAAATTTTAACATACTATTTGTTTAGGCATGCCATATGGTGTGATATATTTTTTTTACCAATCGGACATCAACTTCCTCTTAAATGTCAACTTTGTTTATTTTGCATATTCACATCAGAGCGGGGGTATTACTAGTGAGCTTGGCTCACAGATATCTTGTTTGTTATCTTGTCAGACTAGTGAACAATTTTGAATTAAAACTAATATAAAGAAAAAATAATAATTAAAATGCAAGAATAGTCATGCCTTATTGTCTCAAATTCAATGGATCTTCAAGAAAACTTTCAGATATCCAAGGAGGTTGAAAGTCATGAACAAAGGTTGAGAAGTTGTCACCAGTATATTTCTTTTCACATATTTTCAGTGTTCGCAATAATGAATCTCAACTATATGAAACCGCAAAATAGAATATACTAAAAGATAATGTATGTATTTTTAGATGAAAAAACCATGCAACTGCAAGGCCAGCAGCTCAAGTCTGATTGGAGGGAGTGGTGCAGGATGGGAAGGAACAGCACTATTGCATCATGGGAGTTATATTAAAGTTGGATGTCTACAGTTTGTGTTTAGTATTGTGGACCATGCAACAAGTTCAATGGGACAGGACAGAAAGAAAGAACCCATGTCTTTACTTAAGTCAACGTTAAGAGCATCAGCCCCATAGTTGATGTATTGTGATTTGTATTGAATTTTAATTCATTGTTAATTGAGTATTAAATGAGAAATTATTGTCTTAATTTAACATTTTTTAAAGAGGAGGTTGTAAACAGATTTCTTTGGGCTTTTTCTGATGTTAAGTGTTCAGAATTTGGCCAGTAAGTAGTTGAGGGAATTATAATCGAAAATGAGTTTATAGGAGAAACACTTTATACATGTAAAACTAACACATGTAACAAATTAGCTAGTAAAAAATAATAGATGGTTGTTTTTGTTATTAAATCAGATCATTATTGTTGAAGAAGCAGATTTCTTTGTGTACAAGTCTTCATGATTCAAGCTCTTTTCAGTGATACGATAGATGACTGGTGGGTTGTATTATTGTAAAATGATTTATTTTTTTTTTGAGACAGCTATGAATCTGAATGAAACCAAATACTAATCTTTCAGAAATTTTGTCAAATCTACAGAATGAGGAGACAAATATATTTGTGTATAAAAATATGAATTTTTGAGAAATTAAAACTAAAAAGACTGATGTTAAAATCAACATTAGACCTTCCATTATAGAACCATCATCTTGAGGGCAGCTGTAGAACCCATTTCTTCTCTGTATGTATTGTTCATTGGGGAAAAAAAACTCAGGGTTGTCATTTTACAGGTCCTTTGAGCTGAAATTTATTTAGTGTCATCATTTCCTGCAAATTTAATTAATGGTGATGCACATTTGCATTGTGCAATATATTTTCTCTTTGTATATGAATTTTCCCCTTTGATATTACGTGTAGTATTTACCGTGCAAACACGAAACCAGAATTTTGTTATAAGGTAGTTTTCTTTAGTCTAAATTGTTGATTTCAGGATTGTTATTAACTTTGGAGGAAAACTGCTGACGAAATATGAACCTAGGAGCATGAAAGTCCAGATATCTTTGGAAATTCAGTCCTTATGAAATTGTTACAGCCACTGTTTAAGGTTTTTTTTAAATTTTGTTTTTGAATTTCAGTAAAATTAATTTATTGCAATTTATACAATGCATTGTTTGTCTGTTACTGTTTGCATTCAATGCAGTTATGTGGTACAAGATATATTTTTAATTGTCAAGTGTACAGTCTCAAAGGTAAATCTTTGGAACATATTTTAACCAAACTGTAACAATAATGTACATTTCAAGCCTGACATATTGTATATTATATCATGACTAACATATTTATGCATGTTGGAAGCAAAATCATGTTCATGAAATGTAAACACTAAAACAGGATTCTATTTCATATTTTTAGTCATTATGCATATTTTAGATGATAAGCATGGTTACAATAAATCATGTCAAATATAAAACATGGTCTTCAACTTTTAACTGATACATGAAGCTTAAATTATTGGTATCAATGCTCCATCAATGATGTGTGGTTTGAAATGGGGACAGTAGGATTTCTTACCTCAGATAAGCAAGGTATAGGGATGTATCCTGGGGTCCCTGTCAGTTGATTCGGTAGGGAATTATCATTGTTGATTTCCCCGTCATTCTGGTCAAAATCACTTGTGATAAATATTTAATAATTATTTAAAAATTCAGTACACCGATTTCAATGGATAAATATTTAATAATTATTTAAAAATTCAGTGCACTGATTTTGATGAATATTGGGAAATTCTGTTGAAAACACCTATGGATATGCATTTCAAATGCTACCATAAAAGAATTTTTCTAAATGAACAATCCCCCTTTATTACATACTGTACAAGACTCTACATATATTGTTCACCAGTTGCTAAATGTATAAAATTAAATTATATATATCCCCATTATCATACTTGTGCAATGAGTTGCAGAGGGGTTTTTTGATGTTTTTGATCCATTTGTTAGTCTGACAAACCTCTTACTTTGTTTTCGCAACTCCTCTTATACCACTGAACAGAATTTCATAAAACTTTGTAGTCGAGGAGAAAAAAAAGTGATCAAGCTCATGTAGCCCTTGCTTTTCCATTACCTGACGACGTTTCACATTAATGACCTTGGATACTTTGATATAACGTGATTGAATAAAACTGTCCTTAAACATTAAATGAATATAAATTACAATATATATATGTTATTATTATATGTCAATAAATTAATACAAATCTTAAAGCTTTAAACCATAATTTTTCTTTTTAAATTGCATGGTATTCCCAACTTATTGATCATTTTAACTCAGTTATAAACAGCCTTGTCCTGCTGTCACTGTTGTACTCCACTATTTGTAAGGTTTCTTAAAAAGTTTTTTTCTCCTTTTCTCATTACATTTGTCCTTTAAATGCACAACCCCCAAACACTCTGAGAGCACCAATAATACAGAACACTGAATGATATAGGTCTCATTTATTGATAACCAGACATATTTGTCTCTGTGTCGCCGCACATTGAGCTTCTCAAGTTTCACATTGTACCATTGATCATCTGGTTTCCATTAATCTACTGGCAGTGATGTCATCATCAGATACTTGAGAATGTGGTAGAACTTGGAACAATAACACCAGTTACACTGGTTGCAGTCTTAACTATCTTAAACAAAAATACAATTCAATGTTTGTTCTTTATCAAACATATCAACATATCCAAAATTAATTAATTTTTCATCCATTTTTTGTAGGTTCATTACAAATGGGCAAAACCTGTAAATGAGTGGCAAAATTAAAAATAATAATGAATTTAAAGATGTCAAAACTTATTTGAATCAGATACTAAAATTGTATCCAATGTTCTAAATATTAAAGGTACATATAAATAGGATAAAAAAAGATTGGAATAATATGTACCTATATTTCCATTCTAAAAAATACCCACCAGTATAACATTTTGTTGCATCAATCACACACACCCCCTTTCCAAATTTCTGTTTTGGCCTACTTTTTCACATATTTCCATCAGATATTTAGGACTGAAAGATACTATTAAAAAAAAAAATAGAAAACTTAACCCCCCACCCCCCATTTTCAAATACCGGTACATGTAAATATAGAATTTAAATCTCATCCTAGAATTTTCAATACATTAACAAATGATGAGATAAATTTCGTACCCGATTGATCATCTCCTCGCACACCATCATTCGTTCCTTTTAACATGAAATAATGTGAGGGGGAAAACCACTTACAAAACAGAAACTAGCATAAAAAAGAAAAGAAAAAAAGAACGCAAAAATGGTATTTCATAGCAAACAGTGACAAAGAATAACAATGCCTGCAGGGAGTGAATGGCCTGTGTGCCTCTGTCACAGTGGTATTGACAGCTTAATAGCATGAGATCACTAACATCAAACATTTCAAACTGGCCGAAATGCTGAACTTCACTGAAATGGTGACCAGTTGCAGACTAAAACAATGCATATGTTACTTTGCACAAAAAATACACAATTCTTTGATTCATATAAATTAAAACATGAAAAACATTTGTTTTATAAGTTGTAATTTTTTTTTTCTACAATAAGACTGTCAATACCAACGTGAGGGCCATTACGGACTATGAATTCAATAAACATACTCAAAACAATGGCAAAAATCAAATAAATATAAGTCAATGCAACAAAAAAGACAATGAAATAACATTGCTTGTGACCATTTATCAAGCTTGAATATCAACATAAATCTGATATTGGAGCCAGTGTTGGTGTGCCACAAGGCGACTAGATCTTAACAAAAGAGGCCACAAATCCTTCTATACACCAGTCATCCCACAGAGGGTCACAAACCACACAAGGTCAAATAACATGGAGCACAAGGTCAGAAAAAGAAAGCACAAAGTCAGGAAAATCTTATGGCTTTTATCCTTTTGAATCATTCCATTTTTCTGAATATATCGAACAGTAGAAAAACAGTTCTTGATAAATGTAGAGCTGGCATCCATATAATCCCTCTCACTTTCCATTTAACTTTAGAATCTCTATACCTAAAGAAGAAACAAAAACTCAATTATTTACATGTTTACAGTAAGCATACCTACAAAATACTGTGGAATCATCATTGTTCGTGGGGGATCAATGTTTGTGGCTTTCGTGGGTAACCCTTGCCCACAATTTTACATCCCCACAAACATAAATAAAAGCATTTGGTTAATATTTATCCCGAACTTGCTACCAACGAAATTACATCCCCACGAATCCGAAAAACTCTGGCTACCCACAAACATTGGCCCCCATGAATAAAAATGATTCCACAGTACCCAGATACGTTTCATGTCTATTTTGTTGAGATTTAATTAAATTTGACAAAAACACTTTACAAGTTAATTAGGGTACGGCTAACTGCAACTTTACCTGATGTGCTTGGTATAGATTGCAGCCTTTCTCACTCTCCTCTCTCAGCTACATGTCCGATTGGTGGTCAGTGCTGAATTTCACAGTACATTAATCTATATGAACGAGGATTGTTTGAATTAAACATCCAGAACTCAGTCCTGCACCAACAAGGGATTCCCATTCCAGATATAGAACATCCCCCTCTTCCCCCCTGCGACTGTTTTATCTGTACGTTGTTCGTTCTTCACAATCAACATTACAAACATTACACATACATAATAGGGCTTCACAGCTTCTTACACCTTTCATTCATTTAAATTGTGTAAGCTCTGCATAAATGTCAACAGTAAAGAACATTTTATGCACCCATCATTAGATTTCTTCAGACAATATTGCATTTACGAACAAGTTTTAAGGAATGTTGAACCTTTAACCACCTGTAGTCATTATCAAAAACTAACTTGGAAAGCTCTCTCCCTTTATCCAATATTTAACAAAAGCGTTTAACTAATCTTTGCATTTCAAATAGAATGTTTATAACAGTTTGGTAGACATTGTGATCTTTGGGATGAAAAAAGCATTCAAAGCTGACCACAAACAAACATTACAGAAATTTGAACAAAGTACATCAAAATAGCACAGTTTCCGACATTCGTTCAATTGTACTCGGAAAAATACCAGAAACATACCCTATAATTACCCCATCAGAGATTCCAAACATGATAAGCACTTGGAATGTAAGTAAAACACAAGAAAAAGAAGCATTTCACAAGACTAGGGCATGTCACTAAAAATCAAAGTCCCATTATTGTGTTTATGCTAACTTTAAGGTGTTAAATCAATGCTCAAAAGCTATAAAATGAAAGCTGTTGTTTATATCAAAGGTTAAGTTTTCAGAACATATAAAATATACTATCTATTTACAAAAACATAAAAAAAAATCAGATATTAACATATTTGATTCTAATAACAATGGATTTAAAAAAAGAAGAAAAGCAACACATTATGGCTAGGTAAGGCAATATGAAGCTTGGAACATAGCAAGGTTTAGTGCTGGTTGAAGAAAAGAATTCTTTCTGGATCTGCAAAAAGAGGAAATCAGTATTACAAGTGTCATATACAACAACTCAACCACTCCTGTAACAATCTCAAATATCATTTACTGTTACACAAGAATGTGTATGTTTTTGTGTGCGTGCGTGTTTAGCTCGAGAAATTTCTTGCCCTTTTTTTGCCACCCCCCTTGCATTATGGGTGTTATCTGAAAAAGAGTGTGTTGTCAGTTTCAGATATTTAATCTACTAGTGGCTTGCGGATTCATTTTTTCTTACCATATCATCAGACTGTTGGAAGAATTGATTCATTTATAAGATCTGCAGCGATGCAGTATTCATCCCCACAGAATCAAAATAACCCGAAAGAGGTAAAGACTGCATTCCTTAAGTTATCAGTTCATTTTTTCTAATCCATAAAAAAATTAATGTCAATTGCTGCTTAATCAATAGACAATTCCGGCTATATGGAGGCAGTACAATCCCGATCAATTGGTGAGAGTATACAGATCAATAAAAAAGCCCAGATCTCACACAAAGTCCTCAATCTGATTGGATCTCAATCATGTCTAGTTTACATTAACCAGTTTTGTTCAGTGTTTACATTGCCTTGGTTAGACATGTACAGTGTGTTGAAAAAGAGGTGTATCTACTATCATGTCAAGTGTCTGTATCTGTTCATATGCAACATACACATCTTAATACTTACTTTTATCTTTCATATTCATTACATTCTCCCATTCTGAAAAAAAATTTAAATTTGCTTTAATATGCTGATATACACAAGCTGACTCATGCTACATCAAAAATCTCATATATGAAATATTTGTATAATCCTAAGAGCTGACAAAACAAAACAAAATAACAACTTATGACCTTCACATGAGCCATTTGACTTTGACTTTCCAATTTGTTTATCTTAATTCTTATACTGTGCAGTGAAATCACTAATAATAATGATAAAAATTACACTTCCTTAACTATTTACATTATAATTGCCCGATAGATTACTATAAAAAACAAAGTCATTTTGACATTTATATTAGTCTATATAAAATATTATAGTACAGCATAAGCTTAACACTCACCTCTGATTAAATAGTTGGTTACTTCTATTCTATTAAAGCACCCTAGAATGTCACCCGTCTCCCTCCTGTACTTGAGCTGTCCTCCTGAGGGTGGTTTAGACTCTGCCCCTAGCACTGCACCACACTCCTCTCCATATATCACTGTCACACAGCCCTCAACACTGGAGGCAGTGGGGGTGGAGGAGGAGATCACGGAGCTATCGCTTACAGCGGGGGCACAGGTGTCCTCACTGATAAATGAGAACATCTGGCCAGAAGGGTTCTTGGAGTCGGAGGAGAAAATTAAAGTACTCATTGACTTAACTCCATTCTTTCCTTCTAATGGAAAACTTGCTGACTTGGAATTTCTTGGTGAATGTTTGAAGTCCTTGGTATTTGTACTACTAGAATTGTTTGAAACACTTTTGGAGTGTATCACAGGAATAGGGGGGAATTCTTTAGAATTGTCACCACATACACTTTCACTAGACTTAGTTTGGGATAACACATTGGACTGCAGACTACTGCTTGAAACAGAATTTGATACAGACACTTTAAGTTCCTCATGATCCAGCTGAGGATCAAATCCAAATACAATATCTAAGTTTTTGTGGTCTTTCTCACTCCTATCCAGGAAAACAACAGATCTTGCTTGCCTTTTGGCAATGCCCTTCTGTTTCGAGGAGACCTGTAATTTGCTTGGTTTAGATGGTTCACAACTAGAGGATTTTGTCACATGACTTTTAGATGACACCTGATTGTTTGCACCATTATTTTTTGCCATCACATGTGCTGTGATGTTTATAGAGTAACTTTCAAGAGGTTCATTAAATTCACTATCACTAGCTTTAGTCACACTAGTGTTTAACACAGTATTGGATACACTGTCAACTGCAGCACTATTATCCACAGAGGATTTCTGGGAAGAGTTTGATCTACTAGCCTCCATTCCCAAAGGGGATTTCTCTGGAGAACTAGGTAACTGGGAGGAACTGAACAAGTTTTCTTCCTTTTCCAGTTTAACCAATTCCTGACTTCCAAATTTTTGACGAATAGAAGGTGCTTCATTATCCTTTCCATCTGGACTAGAACCTATTGAGTGTCTCCTCTCTGTGTGACTTCCCTTCCACACAGCAGACTTCAAGTCTACTGACACATTGCTCTGATCTTCAGGGTCGTCACCATGAAAAGTGGAAACGGAACAGTTTGGCTTAGGAGAGGCAGCCATCTTTGCATAAGAAATCTGGAGCCGTGGGGAAACAGCCTGCGCTGATGCCGGGAGAGACTTTACAGACTCCAAATCACTGTCATCTTGAGGTTTGATGAGAATTTCCTTTGGAACATCTCCAGTGGAACTGCGACGCCCATCTCGGAAAGACTGCCTCCCCTGTCTGCCTGCACCAAGTGCAGGGAAAGAGGATGGACTGAGGTCCCTCATTTTGTTTCTCTCAGCCTCCATGGATAAGGAGTTGACGATGGAGGATGGCGGTGGGGTGATAGACCTCTGAGGTCTACGCCTCTCCTCTCGGACTGGAACACGCTGGGCAGCACTGGCTTCTTTGCTCTGTGTTTCTTTGGCTGTAACAGGAGCACCTTTCTTTTTCTTTTTTCCAACCACTTGAAATTCCTCCTCCACTGGTTTGGGAAGATCAAGGTCTGTGAAAATATAGTAGTCACCCTCCTTTTCCATTTCATCAGAGTCTACTACTATATTTGCTTTAACTTCCATTTTCTCCTCATCAGTCAGATTTTCTGGTTCTTTTACAACATAAGTTTTGTCAATACCTTTTTTATCATTGTCAGACACTGTGGAAGTTTGTTTCCTTTTTGAGTTTTTCATGTTATTATGTTTCACATTGTTCAGACTGGTATCATTTTTAGGATCTGTAATGACTTCATCTGTATTGTCTATGATATCCAGGCTTTTCTTCTCTACCTGGTGATTAATTACTTCTTTGCCCACTTTTGGTTCCATGGGTTTCCTGATAGAACTCCCAATAGCATCCTCCTCCTCACAAGAATTGACATCACCATTCATCATTACCTCTTCCATATTACTGTCTTTATCAATACACTTCTCAGCAATAATGTGATTTTGTTCCTTAATGTTCTTTTGGCAGTCAGTAGTCACTATTTCTTCAGTACTTATTTTTTCAGTCGAATTTCCCATTTCAGAGTTACTATTACTAGTTTCTGAGTTTTCAGGACTCTCCTCAGTGAAATCTTTGTTCTCAGATTGACTATCTTTCTTCTCAGTAGGTTTGAGATCTACTGGTGTTACCTTTGGCTTTCTCTCTTTATTTTTTTTGTTATTTTTGTCCGTTGCTTTGGATGAGCTAATGTCCACAGTGTTATTATTGGGTACCTTTCTGGGCTTTCGCCCGGTGCAATCATTTTCAATGAATGACAAGATTTCGTCTATTTCTTTACTTCCTTGGTAGTTTTCTATTTCCTCTGCTTTTCTGACAGTCTCTACAGTTTTGTCCTTTTTCTGTTTTTTTCTAGGTTTTTTGGCCACTTCTTGATTGGAAGTTGATTCGTCTAGGTCTCTTGTATTAGTTCCATAAGATGTCTGACGAAACCGCATCGGATCATTTAAAGGATTTGAAGATTTGGTGGGTGGCTCTCTCATGTGCTTGTAATGACTAGAGAGCAGTGGTGCACACTCTAGACGTGGGTTTCCATTTTCATCAGTGTCACTATAATCCGGCCTTCTCTTGCTTTTCTCTTCTAAATCATCTGCAATGAGAGATCCTGTTTTAAAAACTCTGAGGATATTAATCATATCTGTATTCATAATTCACCTTTGACTAATATTCTCCCACAAAACACTGGGACATTGATAAATAATCAAACATAACTGTTTATCAATAATGAGCGCTTTCTAACAATTTTAAACTTTAGCGTGTATAATAGTTCAAGAGCCAATTAGGTATACGTACAATATGTATGAATTCATTAATCAATTGCTTGCAGATCCCTGATCATATATATACTGTAATGGATTTACCCCCCCCCCCCCCCCCCCCCCCCCCCCCCATTACACTCTTTATCACAAAAAAATCAAATTAGGTCTGAATCACAAAATAATAGATGGAGCATCATTCATAAACTACTATAAGAGTCTCTCTCTCTCTCTCTCTCTCTCTCTCTCTCTCTCTCTCTCTCTCTCTCTCTCTCATCTATATATCATGTTGGACTTTTAGGATTAATCCTCCAAAATCAGTTACAAAGTGCGTGTTACCACAAGAAAAACAAATTCAACATGAAGACAGTAATACCCAGTTATGACTTAATTTTCGAATTGATCACTTATGACAGAAACTCATTGTTAAGTAAGTATACGTCTGTTGAGACCTCTTCAATTAACAGGTTTCATAAATTATCTTATAATTGATCATATGAAAGCTTCAAGAAGACAACAGGACACATTAATATTCATACAGAGCATTTTGACAGTCCGTCATATTGCCTAAGGTGCAGTAAATTCTTGACATTAGTGGCCTACTCATCAGACGGTCACAGAATGTGTACTGGCTGGTACCAAAATACACCCCCCCCTCCAAAAAAAAAAAGGAAAAAAAGATTCAAAAAACAGACATACTATTTTCAAAGACTACACCACAGATTCCTCCAGTTGACTTGCAGCAGACATCAACACACTAAGACGGTAGGATAACAGGCATTCTTTGATGAACAAATCAATAAACATGTAGTTCTCACTACTGTTTTTATCATCCCATCCAGGTAAATATCAATACTGCTATTTTCACCACATTATAGTGTGCCAATAGGGCGTGTTATTCAACCTCACATGTACGTAGCAGCCATTTTGGAATACCAAATAGCCTTGTACATCACAATGACAAATTTGTGTAAACATGTCTATCTAATTACACCATATAAATTCCACTACAAATGGAGCTAAGCAAAACTTGTTCATAATAATAAAACACAATGTCAAAACCCTGGGCATAATTTAAAAACAGCTGCTCCGGCTTACCTTCTGGTCACCTTTATAAATAACATTAAACTCCACAGAGCTGTACAGAGACTAGCTACACCTGTATCATGTGTTCCTCCCAAAGACAACCACACAACCGACAAGTACATTACACAAGTTAACAGTCACATTCATACTCACATGACTCAGATACTCACACTGAAGTATCCAAAGTATAAAGCTCCACACATGTACTACCAGTGGGTGATCCACTGTTGTTAGAGCCCAACTATACCTTGTTGACACACTGTCGATTCCGGCAGGTAAAAGTTGTCAGCCGAATAGCTTGTTTACACAGCTCCTAGCTCTACTACAATAGGATATGTGCCTCTGCTGTGGAACGACTACCACTGGCAGACAATATAGAACTCTGACGAGTCACCAAGGTTATAGACAGCAACACAGTGGAGGAATTCCTCTCCACAACCGACAGCTTCCACAGAGAGGGAAGGACAACTTGAAGGGTCAGTGTTATCTCTGTCGGTTAAAGATTTCTGGATCTCAACTCCAAGCCTCAAGTGTATTACACTATGTTAATCAAGATCTTCGATCAATACACACTGAATGATAACATAAAAATCCACTACGAGAGGAAAAACATTTGAAATCGAAGGTTATTTTCCATTCATTGTTTATGTACGTCATTTAAATTGGTGTTGTCCAACAGTTGTCAGATTGTATCAGAAACAGATGCAAATACAGGACTGGAGCCTGTGACAAGCGATGTAAGGTCTGGGTCCTGATCACATGGTGTTGTACACTGATAATGATGGAGCAGTGACAGGGTACACATAAATCACACCAGACTTTAACAGGTTCAAGAAAATTCCCACCCTCTGGCTTACGTGTGGATTACAAACAAGGTCTCCAAGACATAAAGCTCACAATCAGTGCACTAATTGAACATGTCAATACTTCCAGAGCTTACAGCCCTGAACTCAGCACATGTATCAACTAAACCTCCACCACCATGTCTATTATCACAAACTAGTACACTTATCATGGCCGGCCATCTGACAGCCTTCCTCACCTAACCATGCTATTTGATAACATCTGGCTCACTGATACACATGTGACAGCTACTCCTACCCAGATTATACACTTTCCTCACAGTGCAGCACAATAGCACAGCACATTTAAATCATTATACATACACAAACTACTCCTACACAGATTTATACACTCTTTGTACAGTGTAGCAAGCAGCACATCACATCTATATCATAATTCACACATACAAAACCAGTTCACACGTTACGATCAAAAGTAGTAGCTGCCTACTGAATGTCTTGATTAAACGGGAGATGCTCCAGCATCACCACATTCCACCAATGATGAGAAAAACCCGTCAGAATCTGTAGGTGTACTGATAAACACCACACTTGTATGACAAGACTATATGGATCACTTCAACATAGGTTCAACCAAATAAAGGGATCAGAAAAAACCCTCAGTATTTTCTGTATCAGAAGTAAAAGAATACTGTACAAAGCAGACCTTTGTATAAGGCACTTAGAAAATTGGAATATTAAAAATTACAAAAGAATTTAGATAGTTTGCTTCTTGATACTTTTTACATGTTGTCATATTTATAAAACATGCACACTATACCTTTTTACTCATTACTCAGGCATATTTAAGCACATTTTTTAACTTCAAAATGAAATAAATTTCCATACACTTCAAATATAGATAAAAAGGTAGATGGTACATTCCTATTTCTTACAAATGAACAATTATATCCAGTCTGCATTAACCAGAATCGGTGTCAACCCTCGCACAGTAAGGCACAAATCTCCAAGTTGTATGACGTTTCTAATAAACAGCACAGTTTACAGACTGACAGAGGGTTTTACTTCAAATGTGCAATTTATCCTAAAAATACAACAATCTAATGGAACTGAATAATTGATATATGTAAGAAAAGAAATCGCTGTATTTGAATTATGTATTGGCAGTAAAATGATTGCATCAGTGCCTGCATATTAAAACAGTCTCTCTCTCTCCTCTCTCTCTCTCATTTTTTTTCACAGTTTAGAGGTATATTATCTAGGACTTTTATACAACATTATGTATATAGGCAGTGTCTCGACCGATGTTCTAAATATTGCATACATGTATTAGTATAAAAGAAATGTGCTTATTGAAAAGATTTGTAAGTAAAATTCAATTAAACATGATTCAATTCCCTTACACCAATCATCATTAAAGAAATCACAGAAAACTAGTAAAACTTGCACTTCCAAAAAAAATACTCCCACCCCTAAATGGAGTCATATCCTCGCATAAAATTTTGAGTGAGAATACATTAAATTTGTTACTGCTGTATACTGCCAGCTCAGCCATATCCCATTAAACAAGGCCCATTCACTCACCTGTGCCAGATATTGTATGGGGGAAATAGAGGTCACACAAGCGTAATTGATTAGCCAGTCTTGTAGTACGAGGGCAGTGGAGATACATGTTTTATCCCTCCCCCTGAACAATGCATCATTAATCCATTCAACAATACTCAAGATTCACATCAAGTCTACACCTGTATTGCACACTAAGACACAATCCTACAAAGATTCATCTCCCAAAAGATAACACTGCCTTGTAGATCAAAGTGCACAGTGAGTCTTCAGGAGATTATACAGGGCCACGTCATATTCTGAAGCTACCTAAGAAACAAGAAAATCCTCTCTACCTGGGGCCTCTCTGGGATGAGGATATTGGACTCTGCGTCCCTCAACATCAGGTTATATTCAAATCATCACCAGAGACATGACACTGCATGGCAATGTATTTAGCACATACAACGTACCTACTAAATGACCTGCTCTATTTATACAGCACAAGTCCACAATCTAACCATTTACAAAGTCAACCATTGCCTGATAACAGGGACATCTCTACAGTTCCTATGTGTTGTGCCTGCATGACCATCTCTCCTCCAATTGTTTGCCAACATTATGCATGCTATCCACATTGATCTTTTTCAGATGCTGTTTGGATCAATACTTGCAAGATGTCCATAAATCACAGAGTTATGCATATCTCAGAGATAGTAATATCAGCACTTAAAATACAACCCCAGCAACACATTATACCACTGCAGATATCCCCCCACTTTGTTGTCTCAGAGGAAAAGAATTCTAAACAGATATGTCAACAGAGAGCTAATCAAGATGTTATGTACATCCCACTATCAACAACACACTCACTAGAAGTTCAATCATTAGATTCACATATAAATGAAGACTTCCAGAAGACATTGATATTTGTATACAGCATTTTATGTTTAGTTCTTATTTCGCATATGAATTAATACGGACTACTGATTTTATCATAACATCACTCACTTGGAACCACTGCCAAAGCATCTATTGTATATACTACAAGTACCGCAGAGTCGTGCATGCATGTACTTTTAATGGAAACAATTCACATTGCAGTTGTGCTGAACTTGTTTTTTTCATTCCCCAGGAGTGCACTGGAATTAATTCAGCCCAGCAGGCATTTTGATAATTAAGTCTGGCTCATTTAGAGTGGTTAGCTAATATCATCCATTAATACTAATGTTATCCTAACAAGCCCTGGCTTTCAGTGATTCTATGAGATCTAAGCTTAAGCTGCAGAGATAAAATCTTTCACTGTATACCTATAGTCACTCCAAATCTACCTCAATATAACAGGATTGATTATCCTGCAAAAACTTCTGAGCCCTAATACCTTTTCTATAGATTTTCTTTTCAACAGTGTTTGAAAAACAAATTTCCATTTTTGTTACATCTGATAATATCGAAATAGATTTAGTGTAAAATCAATCTGTGATCACAGAAATGAGTAGAACAAGTGTTTTTACCTTTAGATTTCATGTAATTTCCAAACGTCTTCTAAATGGCACAAATACCAACATCAGTTCTCAACTCATCACAAATATCAACATCAGTTCTCAACACATCACAGATATTAACATTAGTTCTCAACACATCACAAATATCAACATCAGTTCTCAACACATCACAAATATCACTTCAGTTCTCAACACTACACAGATATCAACATCAGTTCTCAACACATCACAAATATCAATATCAGTTCTCAACACAACAAGAGAGTAGCCTCCTCCTGAAACACTTCTAACAGTCAATGGTCCTCTACACTGGTGGGAAGAGAATCAAACAACTCCACAAATCAACACCACTGGACAGCTGGAAGGAAGCCTTACCCAGTGTATGACAAGTAACATGACTGTATACTAGTGTTTTGGTAGGCAGCCATTATTACATTGATAATATATACACAGAAAATCAGTCAATATCACCTGCATAGCATTACAGCACTGCTGCTGCTGCTGCTGCTGCAGAGATTGGGTCTGTGGGCAGAGGCTGACTGTCAGACAGGACTCCTTACACCCCCCCCTCCCCATACAGCCACCTTGTCTCAAATTTTTTTTGTAAGTTGTCAGTAATGATCATAATATTTAACCTTCAAACCATCCAGTAAATATTTGATTTTTCAGTGGTAGTTTTCATATTTATGAAAAACATGATTTGGTTCTTACAAAAAGGGTACCGGGTATTCATTTCTTTAAAATTTGATTCAATATGCCACTTAACTCTTGCTATTTACCCAAGAAAAACTTGATTATCCTATGGAAGTTAACAACCAATTTCTATTACCATTTAATACAGTACATATCAAAAGTATCAACTTAGGTGTTATTTTCTCCTTACCTGTCCCCAGCTGATTTTCAAAACAACAATTTTGACAATGGAGAGATTTAATTTAATTAAATGATGAAGTGTTTATGTAACTTTTTTTCCTTCAATCACAAGGATATCTTTAAATACTGGCTGTAATAAATAATGAATCAGTAGGTATTTGGTTGATCTGAACCTTCTGATCAGCTGTATTGATCACAGTTGCCAGTCTCAGCAAGGGACCTCATTAGGCTTCTGGCAAAACATTGACATGCACATCCAAGCCTTAAGTTATCAAACTCTACCTTCTTTAATCAAATACTGACACCAACACCAATGAGTGGTACACCGAGCTGTTATGGCAGCCATAATTATGTCCCTTCCTTCAAGTAGAGTTTAAAAATACTGGATATACTGAATTATACATGCCCACCATAAATTGATTTTTTTTAAATCATCAAGTCACTTCAATACATGTCCACTAATCAGCAATAAGGTTTGATAACTCTTACTAATGTTTTATGATACATGTATATGAAATGTTTATAATTTTTAAAATATTTGTTTTTTATGTTAGAATAATTTAATTCTGGTTGTAATGCGCTTTCTGATTGGCTAAACAAATTATTTTGTATCGTATAAAGAATGTTGCCTACGTCATAGTACGACTAACTTCAAGCACTGAGTTTGACATGGTGATGAAAAGTTGACCATCAATTCATCATGTAGAAGTTTGTTGGACCACCCAGTCTGTGTTTTTCGTCTTAACATAAATCTCTACTTTCCAATATTTTCTATTGCAACTTAGTTTGGCAATATTGCTGTACCATTCTTTAATACAATAGAAAAATTTCTCTTTTTTATATCTTGAATATGAAGAACAGACAAGCACCTTTAGGAGTTAAGATCAGTCTTTGAGAGTTTGTTTGCTAATGGTCCATCACTAGTAAAACCATGAAATGTCATTTAAGGTTATCGTTTCAGTTGCTTTATAGACTTTTTAACAAAAATACATATACCTGTCAAAGAAGTAAAACTGAAATCAACATATAAAGAGAAAAAAAAATAATTTTCATTGAAATGTCATTCTATTTTACTATTACTTAATAAGAAAAATTAAAAAGAACTAAACTAGATTTCTTGCCAACTTGTAAACTTTTTCATCTCATTTCCGTTCAGTCTCGAATCTCTCGGAACATCTTGTCTTATTTTTCAACGCTATCATTAAAAGGGTACTTGCATGTTTTTTGTAAGGCAAATTCTCCATTTTTGTCTTTTTAGCTGTATTCTTTTACCCAACAAGATAGAGGGGACACTTCAAAGGAGAAATCTGGGTTTTTTTCATTTAAAACTCTGAGGTACATGTATTCATAAATATTAAACAAGAGATGTTTGAAACACTTATGCCCCCCTCCCTTGGAAACATCTGCGAAGAAAATGAACGGAAACTGCAAATAATTGGAATTTTTCTATGTCCAAGGGGCATAACTCTGTTGAAAATGGCTCGATCAAATCCTTAATCAAACTTGACCTAGATGTTATTATGATAAATCTGTATACCAAATTTCATTTCAATATGTGCAACCACTGCGAAGAAAATGAATGGAAACTGTTCGTGGACCGACCGACAGACAGACGGAGACACAGAGAGACAGGCAGACAGCAGCAAAGCAATATGCCCTCCCTTCTTTGAAGGGGGGCATAATAATTTAGGAAATTGTGCTGCATAAACATGATAAGCATCTTGGGACAGAGTATTAATAATAGATATATATTGTCCTTTTTTTCCATCAAATTATTAAATGTTTTACATGATGTCATTCTCATAATAAAATTTTTTATGATGATTGAGCAAAACTAGATCAATTAGTAAAAAGGTTTCAACTGTGCAGTTCATTTAGCTTTCAACTTTTATGACAGAATATAACAACAATATATCAACAGAAAAGAGACATAAAGATACATTCAGTTATGTAGTGTCCTGGTTATTGTTGATGACTTTGTTCATAATTCAGTGTCAAACAATGGAGGTCTTTATAGTGATGTATTGTTACTACATGTACATGGTTAATATTTCATAGATTCAATGATCAAAATTGGCGCTTAATATTCATGGACATTCACTTTGAATAATATCATTTTGACAGTACCGGTATTAAGAGATTTCAAGGGACCTGAACTAGTACGCAAATAATCTGTACGTAAAAGCTAGAGTAGATCTTCTTCCTGGTTTTCATATAAAATACAATGACATTCAAATCAACTTCATCCAACACTTTTTTGTCAACAGGTTCATCTTTACTGATTAAATAGCTTATTCAACAATTCAACTGCTGACTAAGTAAAATTGAGCGTGTGAAAACATAATCCAAAACTTTAAGTGTGATGGTGAAGGACCACCGTCCATGTTTCACAATGTTCAAGGACAGTAAACACAATGAGCATTACACAATGCTACATGCACCAATTGTAGAGCTCCTCTCTATATTTTACCTTGTCAGATGCCAAGTTTCTGTATGATACACTCCCGGTGCACTTGGCACAAACAACTGAATCCTATAAAGCCAATCAATCTAGAAAACCGAAGAAGGAACATATTTGCGCAGATTTTCCCCTTTATTGAGAACTTAAATGCTAATGTCATCAGAGAGAGGATAGAGTTAAGGTTGTTGAACTTGATTTTATTTTTGTTCCAACAACTCAGTATAATAACCCGTTCTCCATAACAATAAACTATAAAAACAAGCCACTTATATGACAATTATTCACCAAACTCATGCTACATACCAGTTACATACACTACTCTGAAAACTGTTTAACATATAAAGAAGTGATGGCCTTCAAAATACAATGACCTATCTGGATTCTGGATGCATGTATTGCTTTCCATTTTAGCACTGAACACACTAAACTAAGTGAACACACTGGACATTCAGTATCTAGACTTATTCCCCTGATGCTATCAGCAACACCCACATCTCCTATTCATGTTACCTGTCCACAAAATATAATCCATGCCACAGACGGGTCAGAACCTTACCATCAATGTCCATTTCTTCCTCTGATGTCTGACAAGTTTTTAACTTCATCCTGAATCCCCTAGCCTCTTTTCTGTCACCAGACGCAATTCTCAACGCCAACACCACATCATGTAGGAATGCTGAATTGGCACAAACTCAACAAACAATCCAACTTTCAACAAAGTTGCCTCCACATTTTTTGTCTATCTACATGTAATGTATAAAATCCAAATCTTTCCGACATTAAGTTGTATCCTCTCTGACTTCACCCAGGAAATGCCTTTCTACAGTCAATACATACAGACTACAATTTACAGATGTATGCCATGGCTCAGGCGAACACATGAATTAGACCCGGATCACTATACTTCCTTCTTATGTGTAACACAATGATCAATGGATATAGCCTCTCTTTTAATCAGGATCACAAATATATCCAGCCCAGAATAAGGTCTATAAATAGATCAGGAAAGGTCTGGAGCAATCACAGCTATGTTTAGCATGAGTTACTTTTTGGAGATCATTTTAGTAACTTTAATTTTGTACTAAAGGCTTAAATTGTTTTTCTTCCTGTGTTGCGATGTTGATTATGACACCTACACATGCATAACAGAAACCCCCCACATTAACATGTTTATAAAAACATCTTCCTGTTTATGTTTTCAGACAATGTATGCAACCTCCTTTACATTAGGTACTTATATTTAACATATGGCATATAACACTACATAGAAATAAGGACTGTATTTTTAATCATTGCTAGATTTTCATCATATCTTAACAAAGAAATTAGAAGGGAAGGGGGAACTTAATTATTGAATTTCAAGAGTTTGACACTTAATCCCTTTCTGCTTGCATTTCATATTTCATATATGTAGTAGAAATTATCTTATTGACCCAATTTAGTGTCTCTACTCTTCTGATTTACCCTTCTGATTTACACGAGCCTTGTTTACATGACAAAGAATTGTGAGCTCTGTATCTTGCTTATAACTCTATGAATGACACTCAAATTTTGGTTGATCATTAAAAATGCATTACCAAAATTGTGACCATGCCCCTTTAATAAACTTTACTCAGAGGATAATCTACTTCTTTGCATAATCTAACTGCATTGTAGGATAACCTACAGGAATATAGCTTCTAAGATTTTGCCATCAATTATTATTGAAAATTTCATATGTACAAATGTTTCATATTGTACTTTTTACTGAAATGACTGGTTTATGACAAAAGCTGACATAGTTTACACAATGACACTTGAATACCCTTTATTTTTTCAAGTCTTCATGATAGGTCAAAAGGAAATATTTTCTTTTTAAAATTTCCTTTACAAAATCTTGGTCTACAATTCAAGGAAACTTGATAATGCATTGTCATACACATGCACATCTGATAGATTTTTGTGACTTAAATAAACTCATACATGTATAACAACTTTCCCAATTTAGACAGGATCATCACGATTTTAAGCAGAGGGAGAGGCAAAACATGGTTTCCTGATTGGTATTTAAAAAACGCAACAAAAAAACCTGATTTCGTAAAAATGACACCCAATTTATAAAAATAAACCCTGATATCCGAATCAAGGAAACCCTGCTTCATTGTGGCCAGCCTATCAGAAATTGGGAACAAGAATCGCCATTGCTGCTTACATGTACGTGTCACATATTGTGATCAGTGATATATCTGTTAGAGTTTACCCTAGACTCTTCCCTGAGTAAACCTCCTTCTATTCTTATTGCAAGGAACCAGATTTAATTCTTCTGTATTCAAACTTCTTAGCCTCTATTTCTTAAACTCTGAAATTAGACCATTTTGGAGCAAATATTGCTTACAGAGGTAAAATACTTCAGTATGATTTTTTTCAAGGCTTCCAGTACAGTAAGCGAAGGGACATGACTGCTATGAAGATAAGTAAAAGTTAGTATGTTACATTAGATTTTGAGAAATCCATGATGATCAATTGCTTAGAAATAGAATGTCCCACTTCTTCAGGTTGAGATTAAATAGGTCAAATTGTTAGGAGTTGCAGGCCTTCTTGATTTTGTAGCAAACCTAAGAGGGGTCTATGATTTTTATTTCATTTTGATTTACCGTAAAGTCTTGTGTATAATTTTCCCCAAAACTATTGATGTTTAATGTTAATTTTATAATCCAAGCTCAATTTCTGTAATTTTGTAATCGGAACATAGCTCAAGCCATCAAAATGGACGGCTGCCATTTTCCCAAAAAACTATCTACAGGTGAATCTCGATAACTCGAATTTCAGGGGACCATGATTAAACTTCGAGAGATCAAGAGTTCGAGAGATCGAACGTTTAAAAAAATCCGGAAAATTCCTGTCATGTTTGTTCTAAAATTATAGTAGCCGGAAGTTTATATTCATAACATGGAAGGATAGTCTAACATGGTTTCATTCGTATTTTCTGCAACTTTACATCAATTTCAACAATACAGAAATTATTTTTTTGATTATTGTGTTTGTTAACTTAGAAGTTCTTTTTAAGTATTTTATGTTTTCTTGATCACAGAATGGTTTAAATAAAGACCGGTTTAATTTACCATTAATTTCACAAGTTCTTGAAATTAATAGATCAGTTACAAATTAACTATCTACTCTTTGAAGGAAGCAAGGGATAGTGTCACTTCCGTAATTAACCAATTAACACTACCACGCTAGCCCCAGGGGTTCACTCGATCATCCAGGTAAGGTCCACGCGGAGCAAATTATACGCTTGATCGGTCGCGTGTGTACACAGCCACGACTTCGAGTTATCAAGAGTCAAAAACAATGAAATATGTATAACGGGACCAAGGTTTTACTTCGAGAGATCAAGAACTTCGAGAGATCGGAGTTCGAGAAATCAAGAGTAAATTTGCTTAGTTATATAGAGAAAAAACTCGGGACCGTGATTTCACTTCGAGAGATCAAGAACTTCGAGTCATCGAGTGTCACCTGTATGTTTAATGATGATTTTCTAACCCAAGCGAAATTACTGTAATTTCGTGATCAGAACTTAGCCCAAGCGATATAAGTGTTAAAGTCTCACTTCCCCAAAAAACAAGCCGTTTTTATCGTAATGAATTCCAAGCGCCTTCAATTATTTGGTATCCAGAATCACGGCCTGAAAAAATGGGGTAAATTTTTTTCCCTATGTATAACATGCATCCCCCCTTTTGATCAAATTTTGGCTGAAAAAAAGTGTGCGTTTTACATGTACACTAGACTTTACGGTACTACTGTATGTAGGTGAGGATACTACTATATATAGGTTAGGATCTTATAAAAGTGCATATATACACAGTTGACCCACACAAGGAATAAGTTAATAGCTATACTTGTCAATCTTGATCAATCAGTTTCTCCAGTTCATAGGGAAATTTGGAAAAATTTCAAAGCCAAAAATTTTGGCTTATACAGCAGTTTGGTACTCGCTAAGCTTAAAAATTTTCAACTACTAAAATTTGCTTTAAGTTTTAACTGTCCGGGAATGATGTAGCTGCCATCAAAATTACTTGTACTAAATTCATACATGTACTTCAATCATGGCACAACCCCAGTTTTACAATCCTTAAAAGCTCTCCAGGATCTATTCATTTAAATAAATACTTCCTCCATTGCTTAAAACCAAATTTCATGATAGTTAAAGCTGAAATCAGAATATGTTACATGTATTAAAATTCAAATGCAAGAACAAGAATGCTGGAAGTCTGAAAGAGCTTATGTTTCTTTTGATTATACTAAATTTGCTGTCTTTTAGATACACAAAGACTGATTTGATAACTCTCAGAACTATTTGATACCTTTTGATCCTCTTTTCTTTTTCTTCTTTTTCTTCCCATCCTCAGCAGCAAGATCAAGACTCTGTGAAATGGGTCTACCTTCTGGCATTCCATCAACTGTGTGCTTGGTGCTAGAAATCAGCTCACCAATAGAACTTCCGACCTTATTCAGCTGGTCCAATCCTTGGCCAAATGGAGGATCATTTCCATATCCATCTCGCCGATAACTGTTTTTCTCAATTCTTACACGGTCACTACTAGTGCTGCCACGGTAATTGGAATGTCTGCTATACATGGGAAAGTTGATTGGTTCGTCCACATCGCGTAAAGATGACCCCGATCGATCTTTGAGCGCCATCTGACTCTTTTCAAAAGAGAAAGTGGAAGTACTTGTATTATCATATTCTTCATATCTTTCATGTGTCATTGGTGTATAGTAGTTAGTATTTCTTCTTCTCTCCCTTCCATACAACCGCTGATGCACGTTTCTAGAATCATTATCACTGTCGTCATCTGTTTCAAAGTCATCGTCATGATTGGGCACAGTTCGACGAGAGTAAGTTTTCATCTGAACTCCCTGAAATGTTGGTTCACTATCACTTCCCTTACCACTCCGAGGCGACTCGATATCATTCCTATCGGAATCCACTTCGTGAGCCTCATCATAGTCCAGATGATATGTTGTTGTGGGTGTGGTTATTTTGACAGTTGACGAGGGGTAGTAATCAAAACACCCCCGCTCGTCTCCGTCACTGTCCTGATCAGAGTAACTGCCAATGCTGGTGGTGGCCTTACTAGAATTACAGATACCAGAATCATTGTCCGTGCGTTTATCAACCTGCTCCATGTCAATTATACAAGACTCTTGGTGCCTGCTGAAAGGCGATGACTGGTACGTCATGGGACAACAACCGCCATGTGGCCGTAGTTGTACCCTGTCCAAGTCGTCATCATTGTCCTCACTCGACAGTTTGTCCTCAGTTTTGTACATTCCTGTGGCAGTCACATCATAGGACATCTTGTTTCTGTTTTTTGCCAAGCTAAAGTTGCGGGCTCGCAACACCAAAGCACTGAATTCGTCTTCTGGAAAATCAGCAATCTCTCTGGCCCTGTTCTTTATCAACTCTACCTAGAAAAAGAAAATAAATCATCAAAACTTAGAAAAGGAATCCAGAATTTAAAATCTATATACATGCATATAGTAATAAGTATCTCAAATATAATGTTTTGGAAACATCAGTGTATGTCTGGTGCATTAAATGGTATTCCTTTAACTTCAAAACAGTACTATACAGTTAAACTTGTAGGGCTGAGATGACATATTTTAATTTTAATAAAAGCTATCATTGTATACTAATGTGGATCAATTGATGTGTGTATACAGTAAAACTCGGTTATAGCGAAGTCCTAGGGACCAATGGATTTACTTCGTTATATCCATAATTCGTTATATCTGTATAACGAATTTGTAATAATAACTATAGCGAATTCACTACATACATGTTTTCTTTCACCAGAATATAATTTTTGCTAATTTAGGCTTAGAATGAATATATGCATTCTTTTGATATCTTTAAAAATCGGATTGGGCATTGAAGAAATTATGTGAAAATGAATTAATTCAAACTATTGTGTTAAATGATAGTACAAACTTTTTAAAGAGTAAAGAAATTTGTTATAAAAGTGTTAAAATTTCGTTATTACATGTATTCACCTCTACGGAATTCAAAATCAGTTCATTATATCCGTAAATTCATTATATCCGAATTCATTATAACTGTAAAATTTTGCAAAGATTTGTTAAGAATTTAACCGGGGACTCAAAAAAACTTCGCTATATCCGAAATTTTGCTATATCCGTGTTCGTACTAAAAGAGTTTTACTGTATGTATATTACTGGAGAACAAAATTCCTGCCCTTTTTACTCTATATTCTAATTTATATAAAAGTTAAGAGATTAGTTAAAGAGAGGTTGTAATTTAGCCAAAGACTACAGTGTATTCAAAATCGGGATCAGATCACAGGCTATTTAAAGTTGCTTTTTCTTTTTTAGGCTTTAAGTTTAAATGAGGTCTGAAGTTATCATCTGTGTCTAAAAAATATTCAAAAAGGGTAAAACTGTATATACAAAATAAAACAAAGTTTGTTCCGATTGTAAAACTTTAATTCCACACAGTTAGGGCACAGCAAATCTGCATGTTTATTTATCTCAGCCGAGATTCAGTTCTGCTCAGGATTTGTTCTGTTGCCTTCACTGATTGAATTTTGGGACAGTTCTTCATAATTCATGTATGAGAACTGACTCAAACTATTGTTACTTGTTGTAAGTAAAATCATGATAACAGTAGGTCTATCCTGCTTCAATTTTTCAGCTCAGGATCTCATGCATGATTCAGCCAAATGTTTAATAATTTACTATCCTCAGAAATAATTTCCTACACTTGATTTATCTTCATATCAAGGTTATGGATAAGATCTTACGAGAATTGAAAATTCTTATCGATAAAAGGTTACATCAATTCATTAAATAATCAAGACAAATAGCTTGCATAAAATTAATAAATTGGCTTTATCTGAGAAGAAATGTTTTTTTCATAGAATTTTTTTTTTTCAAATCAAATGAAATACCTGATACATATCCTATCCTGACATAAATATTGTTAATAAACATATGAATACTGAAAAATGTGTTTCCCAGTCCTACAATCTGTCAATTCTGTATTCATTCTAAACTATTTCTACTCTAAGAATCACTGACATGCCTTCCAAACATAAAGTTTAAACATTTTTAAGACTTTTTTTAAATGTGTGTGATAATTTAGAAATTTTCAAATGATTCTCTACATAATACACATAACACAAACTAAGAAATTCTGATAGCAAAAGTTGTACAGTATATCACATTTACCAACTCTCAACTCAAACTAGTTATCTTTCGATGTACCTGTATATCAATGAATGGTCCAAGGTGGGTATCGCATACCAATGTAATATATATGTGACAGGTTTTGATTAAATTGATACTAGTACATATAGTGAAACAGCATACTAGTTAAAATGCAGCACAGCAATATACAGAAACATTTTATCACAATGTAGTAAAAAAAATTAACAGAATATATTCATGTCATTCAGTTATCTACCTGGTAAAAATAAAAATGAACTCTAAGCAATGAACCAATGAATTAGAATCATTGAATCATGCACTTTTATAATTAGGGTCTTCCGTTTCAACGGAAGACCCTATTGTTTTCGTTAGGTTTCTTTTTCTCTATTTTTCACTATTATTATTATTCTTTTTTTTCTTAACATTTTTCTTTAAACTCAAATATCTCAGACATGGTACAACGGATTTTTATGAAATTCTGACAGGTAATTAAGAATATTAAGATCTTTTAGTAAGTACATTTTCGTTGATGAAGTCACTTCCGGTCAGCCGATATATTCGTTTATCTTTTTTTAAAAAGTGATTTTGTCCTACCTTTTTCTCAAAAACGATTAAGGATAGAAAATTGAAATTTCAGTAATGATAGATTTTTGAATTCTTAGATGCCATCAGGTACAAACATGATCGTCCTTCACTTCCGGTCCACGCAAACGGCATTTTTCGAAAAATTGCGTTTTAAAAATTTTTCTAATTGAAAGATTTGGATTTTTTTTTTCATTAAAATATATTCTAAACGTATCCAATTTTAATATGAACAGGTCGTCCGTCACTTCCGGTCGTCACCGGAAGTGATTCCAAAATTTCGATTTTTGGAATTTTGAAACACATTCATTCTGTAGACATTTATGTGCTAAATACAAAACTGAAAACCGTTTTAAAATCGGACTATGCATTGCAGAGATTTTGCAGTTTAAAAATGACCTTTTCCGGAAATCTTAATTTTGCAATGCAGGTCTTAAAATCAGCCTAAAAGAAAATTAATATACCAATTCGTACTAAATCTGATTCGGAAAATTGTTAATTCGTACCTTATAATTAGGTCGTCCTTTACATTTCCGGGTTTTGTTAAGTCGTACATAAAATCATTCGGGCTTTTAGTTAAGGCGTTTCATTAGATTTTTGGATTATTATAAAATCATTGTATTTGAAATGGTTTTACCTAATTAGATGGATCTATTGAACTTAAGATTTAAAATAATGTCAACATATTAATTTAACTCTGTCATTAATTCATAATCAAACGGAAGACCCACTCGTTGCTCGCAACGAGATCCTGTCTAGTTTATTTTATATTTTAGATTAACCCTATGTAAACGGAGTAATCAAGCTTGCTGAGGGACTTGAGAAATCAGGAAATTGATTGATAATACTTAAATATGCAGAATCATATATAGTTCAATAGTATCGGGCCATTGGAGCCATGTTTTCATGCTGCCAATGTTGCTATATGGAGGATGAGAATACAATTTGTGCAAGTGATGCAACAAATTGTAAGTAAACAGTCTTTGATATTATGCTATTGGCAGGTAATAAGTGTAAAATAGTGGGAATGTGGCACAAAAATCTACTGATATTTTAGTGAGCATTATGATGTTTTTAATAAGGAAATATAAAATCAACACCAGGTTTTTTTTTTTATCCATGATAAAGAGCTACAGTTTTGATGCCATCATTTGGAATACTTCATCAGTGCTGTCCTTTGGATTTGACACTGGCCTACAGGGGCTCACCAGTAGTCTGAAATAGTTTCTTTATTTTTGGCTTTTTTCTTTTTAATTTTAAGATTTTGAAATTTGACAAGCCAGAAAAACATTTTCCTGACAGGTCAAGTATCCAACTCATTAAAGAAAGCAAGGACAACAACAGATTTTCAAACTATTGCAGACTATACTCTGTCTCAAGATATCCTTGATTCCCATTTTGCTTAATTACTCGATATTTGTAAATACCTCAGGGCTCAAACGATGTTCATTAAAAAGTATGAAAAATTTCCAAGATTTCTCCTTTGAAATGCTTATCAGGTTTCAACACACAGCTAAAATGGGTGATATCTACAGGGATTTTGTATTGCAACTGGCCCGGATAACATTGAAAAATTGTGCGAGGACACTCAGGTATTCCGAGTGATTTCCGAATGGAGAAAAGACGTCAACAATCCCCATTATAAATCTTCGTAAGAAATCAGTTTTCGTTCCTGTGAATTTTTCCCCAGTGAAAAATGATAATGTGTGAATGAAATTATCTTGGATATTTTCCTTTTCATCTATTTCAATTGCACTTCTTTCACAGGTATGTGTATTTTAGTTAAAAACCGTCCAAATGCTGCAACTTGGGACAGACTATAGTGACAGATTAACATATTTCAAGTCATATAAAGTTTTCTGAGCTCATTTCTAGTAATTCATAAAAGAAATCTTTATCACATACATCAGAGACATAAATAATAGAGATTGGCAATTGATCGAAATCTCGCAGTCCCTATTGTAAAGTATTCCCAGTTTAAATCAGTGTATCTTTCTAATAAACAAATATATCGAAATAAAAACAACTAAATCCTATTACCAAATCATTGAAAATTTTATATCTTCATGAGTTTGTGTCTTATAAACAATATTAAAAGACGAGTTTCAGGTGGCAGTTGGCTACCCGTCGTCCGAGATTTCAGCAACTTCTTATAGCTGGCCTATATATTTTCTATTTATTAATCTTATTTTTCAATTTATTGTTTCAAAAAATTCTAAATCCTATGCACATTTTTCATGAAAACAATATACTTTTGGTTTAAGATCAATTTACTAATGTGTAGTTCTCAAAGTAAGGTTGGTCCTGTAACATTTTTCAACAACAACACAGGCTAATGACGGAGTTGCCAATCTCCGTAATTTATGTCTCTGCATACATGTACATGGGGCTCACCAAACAAACACCAATATAAGGATAAATCTGACTTTTAATTTACAATGGTGATACCAAGTATTGGCCGGAATTTCCTCGATCAATACAATACTTTTTCTCACCTATTATATGTTTATGGTACTAAGCTTAAAAAAACACAGACACACACACATTATGATAGAAGCAATCACAAAATGTTTGATACAAACTATTTCAGATCAAATCCACTGACAATAATATAAATTAAACCATGAACATTTGAACACATAGAGTAATAGTTGTTTATAACATATCATCAAAATGATTATAATTCTAAATCTTTCATAATGTTCAGCAGTTTCATAAATTATCTCATGATTGATGTTTGAATAAAGTATTCCAAAATCTGACAGCTCATTTTACTTATTTACTCATTTTTTTTTTTTTTACAACGTATGTACATGCTATTTTCAACTTCAAGTCGGTTTACTCGAATATATTTTTTCAATATTTTTCTTGCATTCTCTTGATCTCTTTTATAGAAGAAGGTGAACATAATGATATCAATCCTGACATACACACTGCTTGCAATGTGACGTTGTCTATGTACAGGAGGTTATAAATTTGTCGTCTCCATATTTGAGAGCTTACAACATGGGTGCAGACATGTTGGATAGACTGCCGCCTACCTTGAAAATTTTGCCCTACTTGCTCTGCAGCAAATACACTTACTGTTTCAACAATTTTGGAGTCATTTTGAACTGTGTTTTGTTTCTATGAACATGTTTCTCGACGAAACAAGTACTTTAGACACGTCATATACTGCTTCAGATTTACAATTTGTCATTCGACTGTGTACACCTAATGAATATGTACACACAGGTCAGGCCCACGCAAATGTTTGCAAATTGCAGATAAAAGGGGGATTACTCGATGTCGTCTCACTCCGACGTTTGTTTTCAAAGAAAAGTTTGAAAATATATATTTGCACATTTATTCTAAATTCTGAAAATCGCATCACGAATTATTAGACTTCAGTAGACTTACATAAACAAATGTGTGCTTCAGACCGATATAATAATAAAAAATTCACCGCAAATTACGTGTACAAGTGCTTGTTTACCTGTATGTCAGGGAGATTTTTTGGCAAAATTGAATCGTATATACTGAAAAATTGTTCCGGGTCTTCGTTTCTTATTGCCGAAGCAAGGAGAAATGAATACTTTTCGTTTTCCTCCACATTTTCGGCGTCGTTATCCATTTTATCGTGAAGCCATTTTGGATATTCTGTCGCCAAGAACAAACCACGAGAATCGCGAGAATGTTTTGTGCGCGCGAAATTCAAAATTGCTTTTAACCGTGTAAAGGCATAAGGGCTACTGTACAATATTTGATCTGTTGATGTCATTAGTTAACGATGCATTAATAAATTAAGTATACAAAGTATATTATATGATCGTTAACTATAGTTTTTATTTGTAAAACCTTATTTTAACGGTTGTAGGCTAAGATATATAGTCATTTGGGGAATTTCTATGGCACGCCAAATTCACAAAAATGAGCTTAACATAGTTTCACAAGTGATAAACTAGCTTTATAGGTTGTAAACTCTAGTTTACGGACAGTTAATTATAGTTTACGACGTTAATCTGTATTTCACATCTGTAAATTAACCAAATTAACTACAGTATAGTTTTCTGTTCGTAAACTTATAGTTTACAACCGTTAATATGATTATAAACTGTAAGCTGTAATAAACACTGAAAACAATCATTTGCGATTGCAAAACATAGTTTATCTGATAAATATAGCTTAAATGGAAATGTTGTAAAAAAAATTTCAAGTATCGATAGGTATTACGAGATAATGATACGCGCGTTATAATAATTTGTCTGCTCAACTGACGGCAGTTATTGACACGACGACGTCAAAAATAAATCATTTAATGCTTATATTTACATTCCCTTACTGATGAAATAAATTATTTTCTTAAATAAATCGATACAAATTGCAGATCACGGAGGGAGTAAATTAGTAACAGCAAGAACAGCTGTTTTATAAAAACCGGTTTAAACTGGTTATCACATAGACTGTTGAGTTGAGATCGATGGGTATGAAACTATAATCCATGAAAAACAATTCTTGAATTTTTTTTTAACAAAAAAATCCACTTTTTTGTTGAATAATTGTAAAACATGGTGTTTTGACAACAGGTATGAAATATATTTTTAACCGATAACATAGAAATCAATGTTTGGAAACTACTTATGTAAATAACATGTAAATTCATACGCAGTGATTAGTTGTTGCATTTAGAGGCATTTAAAGATCACAAAATTTAATGGAAAAACACAGTAGAATGTAAATATTCACTGTTGTTTTAATTTTTTCCTTTTTGAATTGATAAAAATATGCTCGAAAATGAAATGTTTGTTTGTTAATCTTTAAGGGGGATGTGCGGCTATCTTGTACATTTGAGGATAAGAATGTAAACATTTCTTGAACTTGCTTGTTTCTGCCTGAAACTGGCCAAAAATGTTGCCAAAAGATAGAAAAGCAATAAATATGAAGTCCTACATGTCATTTTGTTTGAAAAGTATGCATACAAGACAAGGTCAATGCCTTTTTAATCACTCAGAACAGCTGTCGAACTGCGCAGGTACAGACTTATTTTGAAGATTTAAAAATCTGAAAAAATATGAAGGGGGTTCATTGGTATCCTCTCTAAACCAAGGCTCGGGGATAGAAAACACACAACTCGTTGGATAAAAATCATATACCATCGCAAATCATGAGAGATCCTATATTTATCCCATGAGTGATATCCACCGTATATTGAGATAAACATGTGATAAAAGTTTTTATATCGATCGTGATTACCGACTTTCAACACCGATATCTCGCAATTACGACTTATTATCTCGAGTTATTACGATTTTCTTTTATCCCGAAAAAACTGTAAGTTGTAATTTGTTGACTTTTAATTGATGATTTTTGACATAAAAAATGACGTCATAATTACACTTGATTTCAAACGGCGAGAAGTTTCCCGAAAGTGAAGGAATTAGGGGGCTATGCGATATATATATATATATATATATATATATATATATATATATATATATATATATATATATGCCGGTTTTAACGTTGCTTTTGCAATGTTGGAAACCCGACCCAAATTGTCAGTGTGATAATCTGTATAAAAGAAATCATTGTGACGAATGCACCATGTTATTCATTGTTATTCATTGGTATTACGTGTAATTGAATACTAGCTACGATTATTTTATGCAAGGAAAAATGAGTATTTTCTTACGCATCCCAGATAGCATGACTACGTTGGGCCAACGTTGGCCCTCAGTTGTTCATTACGTTGTACCAACGTTGGCAGACTACGTTGGGCCAACGTAATTTTGCTCATCGGCCCTACGTTGGCCCAACATGTTGGGCCTACGTTGGTCCAACACGTTGGGCCAACGTAGGGCCGATGAGCAAAATTACAATGGCCCAACGTAGCCTGCCAACATTGGTCCAACGTAGTTAACAACTGAGGGCCAACGTTGGCCCAACGTAAAGACTACGAGGAAAATTACATTGGCCCAACGTACTCTGCCAATGTTGGTCCAACCTAGTAAGCAGCTGAGAGCCAACGTAGTGACGATGAGCAAACTTTCAATGGCTAAACGTAGCATGTCGGCATTTATTCAATGTAATTCCAATTTAATTGCAACGATCATGTCTAATTAATTCCTGTTTGCTGTTTGGCTATTAAGATGCAGGAGTTCAAATATTTTATGCAACGAAAACTTAAATATTATACAGGTTTTATTCTTTCTTAGTAAACATTTACATAACATTTAAACACTTTTAAGAATTAAAAAGAATCGTTAGCATATTTCTTTGTCTATGTAGATTCTTTCATTACAATCGAACTGTAGGATCTAATCACTGTCCGGGTAACTGGCGTCAGTGGCTTGGGTTGCCTCAATGCTTTTCTTTCTTTCCTCCCTTTTTTCCTTTCACCTTCGCGGTCTTTGCAAAACGGAACCCGTCCTTTGCAACGGTTGCAATCTCTGCATCTGTTGCAGAGGCACACAATCTGTTTTTTCTTTTTTCTTACTGTGGCTGAAAATGTAAATTCTAGTTGTTATTTTTATTGTGCAAAATGCATCAACGTTATCAGTTATACTGTAGAGGAATGTATAATATATATTTCTTTCACCTTTTCACGCCAGGGGGGCACAGTGTCTAGTTTCCACTTATTTTTGAAATTTAAAATTCAACTGCATATTATTCTAAATAAATCATATGTTTTATGATGTAATACTATTATGCATCTACCAAATAACCTACACTAGTATGAAAACCCTGCCATGCCCCTGCACAAAATAGTTTTTTTCTTCATCAAAATCAATTTAGATAGTGATGGAAAAAAAGATATACACTGACGTTTGTTATTGTCGCATTTCAGTCGAAAGCTTTTTTGAAAACTTAGGTTAAACTGAAATGTTCAATCAATAAAATGAAACCATACATGATAATTCGTGAACACAATAAGCACCTGAAAAAAGGAATAGTATTACGTACATAAGTTAATATAATAATTTATTATGTACTTACTTTTTTGTAGCATATGTATCCCCAATCCAATCTTCTAATGTATAATTCGTAGAAAAAAACACTATTTACTAAAGGTATACATGCACAACGGTTGCAATATATTCGAAATAAAACATGGCAGTTTTGACCATCCTGGTTATATCGGATAAGCGATCTCCAAGGAAACTGGCCAGTCCCATGCTGTGAGTAGCACTGACCCAGATACTTGGGCAGTGAAGGAGCTCAGTCTGCCTCTTAATTTCGACATTTTAAGATTCGTTATGCAATAGGCACTCCAGCTACACGTGTACATACAGCTCATCAGATTCATAAACAAGAGCTCAAAGAGCAACAATGGCCAACATCTATGACCCAACAGTTGATTAAGTCCAATACAATTTACCATTAAAATTTCTCTAAACATGAAAAAAATTCATTGTCGGGTTTAAAATCTAACAATGAACCAACGTTGCGCCAACGTTTGACAGTTTAAAACTTTTTGTATTAATAACATAGATTAACTATTTATCAACCCAAATTATTGAGATCTATATACATATCATGTTATGTATTCCACAGTAATGGAAATAGATTTAACTCTACTTATTATACATACACACTTTTTAATTAACATTTTCATGTGTTTAAACAAAATTAAGACCCTATAAATTCTTTATAATTGCCAACAAAATTAACAGAGCAAATCACATATTTTACCCACGTACATACCTTAAGGTTTTTCTAGGAGGAGGGGGTTGTGTTTATGTTATCTGTTTGTTTGTTTTAACTCTTGGTCATAATTCATAGCATGTTAAGATGTTGGCCCAATGTTGGCCCAACTGCGCATTACCAACAAATAAGATCACATGTTTTACATACGTTGGCCCTCCCATGGCCCAACAATGTTACGCCAACAAACACTTAGTCGAAATTCATAGCATGTTAAGGTGTTGGCCCAACGTTGGCTCAACTGCGCATTACCAACAAATAGAGATCACACGTTTTACTTATGTTGGCCCAACGTTGGCCCGACGTTGTTATGCCAACAAACCCTTAGTCGAAATTCATAGCATGTTAAGATGTTGGCCCAACGTTGGCTCAACTGCGCATTACCAACAAATAGAGATCACATGTTTTACTTATGTTGGCCCAACGTTGGTCCGACGTTGTTATGCCAACAAAGCAACCAATGTGCAATGAAAGATGTGTTATAATGTTGGCCCAACGTTGGGCCAACATTGTGTGCCCAACGCCAACCATCGACCGACGGTACAACCAATTACCAACGTTGGCCCAACGTAGTCATGCTATCTGGGATATTATGTTTTTTTTTTTTATAAACGATTCACGTACTTGTATATCTGCGCATGACCGCGGAAAAAGTAATTGAGAGAAACAGAATACGAGGGAAGAGGAATGACATCAATTTTGTTTACAAAATTAAATAGTGAAAATACTTTTTTGACATTGACAAAAAAATATCCCTTCATAACTTTCTTTACGAAAGAATAAATATTATCAATAAACATATAGACTACATTTGAATTCACACCTAATCTGAGATCACAGGATTTTATCGCGTGACCAACCAATTAAGTTCATATCCCGGTGAACTTTTTAAATTGCTGAAACAGACCGGCTTGGTTGGTCTGTCAAAAAAAATAAGTGGAAAATTAGGCCTATATTTTAAATGCATTTGAATTAAATTGTATAATTTACACTACAGAAAGTTTCTTTCTTACATGTAGGTTGATGAAAAAACACATCATTTATTTAATTTTGGTTGTAACACGCTTTCTGATTGGCTGAAAAAATAGTTTATACCGTATAAAGAATGTTACCAACGTAACAGTAAGTCTAACGTACGTCAAAATCTTATCAATCCACCCAATACGTTTGAATTTTGTACAATTAATTAATTTCATTTGAAAGGCCAAATGGCCGTTTCTTCAACAATAAATAGCAAAAAATAAATTACAAGGAATGAATTCAATAGCTATCCAATTTGTATTCATATCAAGGTCTTTCGATTTTCACATGACATCAGCGGGAGCATTGCGTAATATTTTGTTTTATCGGCTTGAATAATAGTGTAATGTGATTCATGGTTTTGCCAATATTTCTTGATTCGTAGTTGCTTTTTAACATATTTATCTATGTAAAGTGGAATGACCATTTAGACATAACAATTTAGAGAGTTGTTTGAGTGGGAATCGCTCAATTCAATAAAAAAAACCTGATAAAACCGAACAAAGGCAAACATACACTATATATATATTCTATTTTTTTTTTACCTAGCAATGTATATATTTCTTTGGAGATTTCGATAGAATGTATATTGAATTACAAATGTACCAATTTTCAGTGAGTTTGGACGATTATTTTAAAAGTTATAGGCATTTTATGCTGCTAAACTTTACTCATGGTTGAAAAATTGTATCAAAATGCACTTTTTAAAAATAATTAAAAGTGATAGCTTTTATACTAGCAGGTTCAAATGGCCCTAAATGATGAAATAAATGATTGTGCATAATTTCTTTGAAAAATTGTTTTCTTTTCCAAAATCATATGTTATCGGGCCTTTCAGGCAGAGATAGAATTTTTCATTTCGCAGAATTCCTTTCCGTTTTTTTCCGAACCTATTTGTTTCTTCCAAAAATGTGCGGAAACGAGGAGTTCCGAGTAGGATTTTTGACAACAAATTGATTTCTGCAATTTTGAGAAGGTGTATCATAGTTAAGAACAACCTTTACATCTATAGCTGAACCAAAGAAGCTAAAAAAGGAGATGGCTGAGAATATCTTCTTATTCATTCCAAATATTGTTGGTATGTCCACAATTTATTCTGTACTTGAGAGGGAGTAACATTTTATCGCCACTTTCTCTTATGTTTACATGATCATAATAAGGATAATGAATCTCTCTGGGTTATTCCATTGCCTCGGGGTTTACGGGTACAAAGATCATGAAGTGTACAACTTATTATAAATCAATTGATGCGAGCTCCATCCCATGGGAACTCGGTTGTTTAATCTGTAAATTGTGTACCAATCTTTATTTTTGCTTAATTACTCGATATTTATAATACTTTAAAGTCAAAAGATGTTCACTCAATAAGATAAAAGATTACTTAGATTTCTCCTTTGAAATTAAGAATAATGAATCTCTCTGGGTCATTCCATTGCCTCAGGGTTTACGGGTACAAAGATCATGAAGTGTACAACTTATTATAAATCAATTGATGCGAGCTCCATCCCATGGGAACTCGGTTGTTTAATCTGTAAATTGTGTACCAATCTTTATTTTTGCTTAATTACTCGATATTTATAATACTTTAAAGTCAAAAGATGTTCACTCAATAAGATAAAAGATTACTTAGATTTCTCCTTTGAAATTAAGAATAATGAATCTCTCTGGGTCATTCCATTGCCTCGGGGTTTACGGGTACAAAGATCATGAAGTGTACAACTTATTATAAATCAATTGATGCGAGCTCCATCCCATGGGAACTCGGTTGTTTAATCTGTAAATTGTGTACCAATCTTTATTTTTGCTTAATTACTCGATATTTATAATACTTTAAAGTCAAAAGATGTTCACTCAATAAGATAAAAGATTACTTAGATTTCTCCTTTGAAATTAAGAATAATGAATCTCTCTGGGTCATTCCATTGCCTTGGGGTTTACGGGTACAAAGATCATGAAGTGTACAACTTATTATAAATCAATTGATGCGAGCTCCATCCCATGGGAACTTGGTTGTTTAATCTGTAAATTGTGTACCAATCTTTATTTTTGCTTAATTACTCGATATTTATAATACTTTAAAGTCAAAAGATGTTCACTCAATAAGATAAAAGATTACTTAGATTTCTCCTTTGAAATGTCAATTACATGGAAGATAATTTAGAAAATAGGGTAGCGGTACACTGTTTACATTCAATCACCGTAGATCTATACTTTTGGCTTTGTCCCACATTTGAAAGTCTTTAAGATACAAGTGTGCAATTAGGCACATTCTTCTCCTTCAGTTGGTCAATGTAATTTGTTCAAAATCCAAATATATGTGAAAGGAGGCCGAGAAAAAGGTACTTCAGTGCACTCATATGTAACTTTTTAAAAAATGCAAAAAGTCCAGTTGGCCATCTTCATTATGAACTGAAGTTGTTTACCTGGTGTGAACATGATTAACCTTTCATAATGTTACATGTCTGTACTACGTGTGTGTCATGTGACATTCGTGTTCGATGTGACTATATATATATGCTATTTACATGATTTATCTTCATAAATGCAAATGCATAATTTGTAAGTTGTATTTTCAGCGGATATTATTTCTGATCTCTAAATTTTCCCTAAACTGGTGAGATTTTGGTGATAAACAGTGTCACATAATATGTAAACAAATCTTGTCCGTTCTGCTTGTTTTTTCAATTACATATCCTCTATTGTACTAGGGCCCGCCCATTTTATTCATTTATATTCATTGCAAGGACAGGGTCACAAACCAGAACAAAATTCACTGTTATTGGGTCTACAAAATCATTGAGAATGTGTTGATTATTAAAAATATAAAGTGATCAAAGCTATTTACACTAATCAAGATGTGTCACCTTTTTCACTCTCATTTGAAAAATACAAAAAGCATGGTAGATTTTTCAATAATTCAACGTATAAATAGGGGCTGTAGGCATATGTTTAGGGATATCATTCTTGAAAAAGATATTTATGCATATATATTAAAGGGGCATGGTCACGATTTTGGTCAAATTCTATTTTTCTGTTTTTATTTTTTACAATGCTTTGGAAATGCATTTCAATATATGCGGTCACATGAAATTTGAGAGTCAGTTGTAGAGTTATAAGCAAATTACAGGGCTCACAATTCTTTGTCATGTAAACAAGGCTCGTGTCCTGTTTTTGTTTACATAGTTCAATATACCAGTGAAAATTTTTTTCAAGCTGATTTGTCTATCATCTTATTCATTTTAAGCATAAATAAACAGTTCCTAGCATTTAACACATTCACTTTAGGTCTAAAACTGGAATTTTCACTTCAACATTCAAAATGTAAACAAAAGCTTTGTTTACATAGCAAAGAATTGTAAGCTCTGTAACTCCCTTATAACTGAATGAAAGACACTCAAATATGTTGCTTCATAAAAATGCCTTACTGAAGCAATTAAACATTAAAGTTGGAAAAGAATTTTTGACCAAAACCGTGACCATGTCCCTTTAATATTATGTATAAATCTGTTATAGTAAACACTCTGGCATTTCTTCCAAAAATTCTTACCCTTTAACTTACTGAAAATATGATATGTGCTTGTCAATAATAACAGTACTTTTTAAAGTCATTTTTGTCTTAAAATTTTCAAAACAATGGTATGTAGGTGTACATTTGGTAATTATTTTTACAGAAGTTCCTTTTACCTCTAAAATCTCTCTAATGAAATTTTAACCTTAAAAGATGATATATGCATAATGCAACAGCATCTAGTGATATTAACATTGTATATGACATTTTGATTTTACTGTTTATTTTAGATTATCTTCGAGTGATCACTGCTTTCGTTTCCTTCTATTACTTGCCCACCGACCCTTGGAGTGCCTCTTTTTGGTACTTACTGAGTGGATTTTTAGACGCCATTGATGGACATCTTGCCAGGATGTTGGACCAAAGTACGAAATTCAGTTTGCATTGTTTTTTTACTTGTATCCATGATTTGAATTAAATCAGGTAATGAGGTATCTCCTGTTGCCATCACCTTTAGATAAATTTTGACTTGCTTAATAGTAAAGGTCTATCATGAAAACTATGGCTTAGATTTGATATGTTTATAATCAAACTTTGTTAAGGGTTTATATGATTAAAGTTTTCATGATGTTGATAGCGAAACATGTATTTTGGACAGGCAGCAAACTGGGTGGCATGTTGGATATGCTAATTGACCGCTGTGCCACCATGTGTTTAATGGCCGCCCTGTGTCACTTCTACCCAAAGTACATGTTGTTCTTCCAGTTCAGTATGGCATTGGACATCAGCAGTCACTGGTTTCATGTTCAAAGGTAGAAACAAAAAAGAAATGAAATTGATTGAATTTTTTGCAGTTGAAATATGTACATTATGATATCGATAATCATTCCAAAAATATGTACCAATATTAAGTATATACGCCAGTAATTACAGTAAGAGGAATTTAGAACTAACTTCATATTTTAGATTAGAGATTAAATAATTCAATTTCAGATTTGTAAAATATGAATCATATTGCATAAATATACAAATATTTATATACATTCCCGCTTTTACAGCTCCCTGATGAAGGGTGGAGAAAGTCATAAAAAACTGGACTTGTCTGCCAATCCAGTTCTTCGACATTATTACCACAATAGAGTAAGTGGAATGATAACTAACCCATCTTAAAATCACAGCTTCAGTAACTCAAGACTTCATGAGGCAACCTTGCAAACTTTCAAGGGTTACATGTATTGAATTCTAAACTGCAAGTTTCAATCTTTGCTATTTATGGGTCTCCCCTTAGATCCTCACATGCTGACTGAGTTTACATGTGACTTCAATGTGATTTCAGATAATCCTCTTCATTATGTGTTCTGCCAATGAGCTGTTCTTCTGTATGCTGTACCTGACATACTTTACTCCAGGGCCAACATGTGAGTATTTGTCACCCCTCCCCCCCCCCCCCCCCCCCACACACACACACACACACAAACACATACGAAAAACTACAGACACAACCCAAGAACATCTAAATACTGTAAACTTACATAAATAAAGTTAAATTTTTTTAACATAATCATAGATTAGCACCTTATAAATGAAATTTGAAATTGATTTACCGGGTAATCATACATTGATTTGTGGACATAAAACAGTGTTAAAGGGTCTTACATGTATATGGCCTATGCGTCAAAAGGTGGCATTAAGGGGTAAAGAGTATGGCTAAGTCAAGAACAATAGTAAAACATGGATTTAGTGAACATAGGTATAATGATACAAAACAAAAACTGGAAACCAATACCTTAAGGTTGATATTGCGGACAATTTCCCTTGCGTGGAAAGCAAGTACATTTAGTATTCAAGAGGGTCTGTATCTAAAGTTGTAAACATAAAGACCTGACCAAAACTTTTAGAAAATGCATCAGAATGTTTATTTTGTTGACTGATTTGACCAGAAACATCATCATCAGAGCCATGATGAAGAGAAGTTGATTCTTATTAAAAAAAGATCTCCTAGTAAAGTGCAAAACTTATAACATAAAACATCACTAGGTTTTAATTATTTTATCCCTTTGTATTTTGTGTGTGAAAAATGTAGATTCATATCAATAATGCATGTACAGTAAAACACGGTATAGCGAACACACTTATCATGAATTGATGCTTACAGCAAAGTGATTTTATTCCCCGTGACTTTATTACATGTTGTAAAACTGACTGATACAACGAATTATGCTATAACAAAGTAAAATCGTCCATCCCTGACACTTCGTTATAAGCGTGTTTTACTGTATACTAAACCATTAACTACTCTGATACTGTGCTATTTTTCAGTGCTAGGAGTCGGGCTTTTCCAGGCCATTCTCTATGTTAGTGCACCATTATCCTTCATCAAGGCAGGAATCAGTGTCCTCCAGCTTATTGCTGCCTGTAATAACATCGCTGTCATTGATCAGAGTGAAAGAGAGGCTAGGAAGACCAAGTAAAAGGAGAACCAGATTGATCAGCCATTGATTGGAGAGGGAATGATCCAAGGGACAAAACTCTGCAGCATTGCACAGCTCGAAGCAATCTAAGAGATTACAGATAGAATACTGTCCCATGTTTTACTTGTTTTGTCTTTTTATATCTATTTTTTTAAATGTTGATGTTTATTTTAGTATTTTAGGTGAGAAAGATTTTATTTTGAATTTGTGAAATCCTGTCATATATATTAGAATATTTTATACTTGATTTGGATATTGTTATCATTATTAAAAATTGCTTATTTATTGATTTATAATAGACTGATAAACAAACAGGTAGACAAGGTCTTGAATGATGTAATATTGCTAAATATTCACAATAAACTGATAAAAAGTGCAGATATATGTATACAGAGATTATTATGGGGTGAAAAAAATTAATATCAATTTAAAGAAAAATGTAATGAACAATTTTTTTACCTGTACACCATTTGTTAAAAAAACAGTCTTCTCTTGTGTACTTTAAAAGTATCAAATAACACAGTTTGTTTTTATGTTTAGTTTTATCTTGGTATACACGATGTGTCTACGCGTCCAAATGACTACTGTATACAGGGTAATTTGGCTCCATGGTTTTTTTTTCACCCTTCTTCACTTGCAAACAGTTTTGCCCTGGCTTGAATTTGTTCAGACACAGTTAGATATAGATACCTGGTACTCTTTCTAAAAAAGCAGTTATTAAAAATTGAATTTTCTCAGTCCTTTAATTTCACCTGCTAACAACGAGAGCTAAAAGGGTGAAAATAAAATAGGGCGATATTTCCCTGTGTACAGTAATAATGCAAACTACTGAGTACTGAAGTGGAACTGAGGTCAAGTATTCTAGTAAAGGTTGATAGGAAAACTCGCAAAAGTATAATTATTTAACTGCAAAAGTACATACACAGTGTTGTATTTGGATACATGAAATAAAATGTAAAGGAGCATTTCACAAAAAGGGGACAAACTGCTTAAACCATTCCGAATGAGGATAATGAAAAGATAAACATCAAATTTTTGTGAAAAGCATGAAATGGAGGATTTCTGCTGGAATTCAAACCAATATCTCTAATCACTTCCAAAAGAAACAGTAGTTTGATTGCACGCCACGAGGTACAAGAGATGAATTTTGTACAAGTGTATGCTAATATGCTATGTAGTTTTTGTTAAAGTCATGACTTTTACTGTATTCTGTCTGATGTTACAGATTCAAGTAGTTTATGTGTTGTATTTTGTAAGTGCATTGTGCAATACAATTCTAAATTTACAGAGTTTGTTTTAAAAATCTAGGAAATAGTGAGAAACCAACAGAAAGTACTGTTGTTGTGGTCTCCCTGAATATATAAACACCTTATTACTGGCAATTAATCATTCTGTTCAAGTTTTTGTAAACTTTCTCTAATCAGATTGGGTGCTGCCCATGCGCTGATCCAGAAACATTTCATCTGCTACGATCAGACTGGTTTGAATACCAGTACCAGACAGCTCAGTTGCGAGAGCACCTTACTAAAGATTCTGGGAGCCAGGGTTCGAATCCCGATCTGGTCTGTCTTTATTTCTCCCAACCCGTTGCATTTGATGCCATGACCAACCCCTTGAACTGACAGGTTAACTCCTGCCAGGTAAAGAGACTGGAGATGGTGATCTTTGATGGCGAAGGTTATTTAAGGGAGGAGGAATGTGATTGTCAGACCGGTTTGAATACGATGCCAGATAGCTCAGAGGGTAGAGCACCTGACTAGAGATTCAGGAGTCCGGGTTCAAATCCCAGTCTATAGTCTGTCCCAAGATATTCATGCAGCACATTTGGCCGATTTTAAATAAAAATACACATACCTGTGAAAGAAGTGCAATTGAAATCGATGAAAGGGAAAATTTCCAAGATATCTTCATTAACACATAATCATTTTTCACTCATAAAAGTTCACAGGAACGAAAACAGATTTCTTACGGAGATTTATAATGGGTAATGTTTACATCTTTTCTCCATTCGGAAATACTCGGAATACCTCGCACAATTTTTCAACGTTATCATCCGGGTCTCCTTCAATACAAAATCCCTGTAGACATCACATTTTTTAGCCATGTATTGAAACATGATCAGCTAGAGGGGGCGTTTCAACGGAGAAATCTTGGAAATTTTTCATACTTTTGAATGAACATCGTTTGAACCCTGAGGTATTCATAAATATTGAGTAATTAATCAAAATGTAAATCCAGGATATCTTGGGACAGAGTATAGTCCTTTATTATTTCTCCCAACCTGTTACACATCTTTGACCATTGAGTTTCATAAATGAATAAATTGTGCTAACAAACCAGTGAGGCGAATATGTGTATTTCAGATACATACTGGTATATCAACTGTTGCCTAGCTGTTACATCCTAAAGCTTTTAAAAGACAACCTGACACAAAGTAAAGTGGTTTTATCAGATAAATGTTCAAGTTGTTTCATGCAGTTTGTTAAAAAGAAAATATCAGGATGCTTTGAACTCTTTTATATATGTCTTTAGTAGTGTCCTTAAAGAGGTAATTCTGTTTTTGTTTAGTCCATTATCCAGGAAGGGTACCCAAAACAAAACCTGACAAAATTATAAAATGAATATAAGAAGGATTAATCGTAATTAAATTACTGCCAAAGTATTGATCGATAGAGTTAAAATTTCAAATTGTACTTACACAATTAACAATACTAGCAAAAGGGATAAAAAGTGGAAACAGGCCAGATGAAAAGGAGCATGCCTGTAAAACAAAAACAAAAAAAAGCACCAGAATAAAATTAGAAAATAAATTAAAAAGATAACGGTAGTTCATGAAAACTTTTTTTACTGAAGTCCATTGTCTTACTTCAACTGTGTCCTTGTGGACTGTGAATTCCATCACATCTAACCACTCAGCCCAGGTGAAGACAAAAATCCGCACAAAAGTTGAGTCTTGGCTTACCTGTAATGTAAGTTCTGATAAGCTGTGATGTCATGTTAAACTAGGGACTCTGGTTAAACATATCAAATCTTAATAAAAGACCAATTGAATAATGGAGAAAATTTCTTGCAATTTGTGATGGGATGTAATTTTCTCTAATATGTACATGTGTTTTTCAATCTGATTAAAATCAGATCCTTGATCCGCTCCTTGTTTTTCTATTGTGTAATGACAATAGAAAAACAAGGAGCGGATCAAGGATCTCATTTTAATCAGATTGACGTGTTTTTATCCCCTCCATATCTCTAAAGTGAATATAGCTCACACCTTCTGGTATTAATAGAAAACACACAATTTAAGTTGTTTGATTATGGCATGTGATTTTCTAACAAACCTTGTGAATATCATAGACGGTGCCTTTTTTGTCTTCCATCTGTAATAATTCTAGAGAGTTGATTATGGCTTTCAAGATTTCTGCATTCTCTTTTTCATACACCCACCTAAAATTTGAGATTTGCAATACCAGACATGAATAAGATAAGTCTCTGGCAATACATGCTGATCGTGAAGGTACGAAAATTATTCGGTCCATAACATGTTTTATATATGAAACCTACATTTCTTTGTAGCTGTGTAGATTTTTTATAAATGGGAGCCACATTGCAGGTCGAAGAATTGCTTGTACTGGTGACTGCAACAAAGAAGACAACGAAACCATCTTAAGATAACGTGCGTTTGTTTACAAGACACGCCCCCGTTTTGTTTACATTCTGCTTTGTTAGTTTCGTATAAATTTGAGTTTGATATATCTGGGGTGCTGATTGCCTTTTTGGTTATTTATATCATATATAAAAATATTACAAGATTATTTGCAGGTGCAATTTCTAATATTTATGGTTTTAAAAAAAGTGTCCGGTTTCAAATTCGAAACTATTCACAATGGAGTAAGAAGAAACCAGGAGGAACGATCATCATATGACCACTATTGATTACTATGCATCTTTGCCTGTCTAAGTGTAAGTAGATAAAAGTGTATATTTAAGATGATATGGCCCATGCTTTTTTGTGAATAGCTATTACTGGTGTCGTTCCTTTACAGTCATGAGCTGACAGACAACCAGACACATTGGTCAGTTTAATAGTACATTGACTGTGATCAGAGTTATTGATATTCAACATTATTAGTTGCTGATATCAGAGACCTTTATTTATACACGTTCCTTATAATAGGTACCGTGTTTTATTTATATATGTAATATTTTACACATTACATAAGTGTCAGTGACACTTGAAGTTTTACAGCATTGTTGCACAGGATATGGCTTCAATAATTGATTTTCAACCCAGAAGCAAATGCTGTTTTTATTTTCAGTGTGAATTAGATTTTAACTGCTTTATTCTATCTTGTTGGTTTTGAAGGAACTATTGTTTTAAGCAATGGTCTCTAATATGTTTTCAAGTATCTTTTAGGCACTGTAAAAGTGTTATGTAATTTTGAAATAATTGACAATTTAAAGAGCACCTGTTAGTTTGTAAATACCCTGACTGTACAGAAAGTGAGCACTTTCATTCCAAACAATGCATTTTATGTTAGATGATAGTACCAAATGTTCCCTGTGATGATATTTTTTAAGTTAAGGCTAGAAGAAATTTCTATTGTAAAATCTTTTTTTTTGGTTTAGTTTTTGTGTATCTCAATTATGATATTTGAATTTGTTAAATTCATTGATGAGCAAAATGGTGTGAAACTTGCTTTGGTAACTACATATTTACTCTCTTTTTAATAATAATGTTTTAGCTTGACATGAAGAGTGTGTTAGGGTCTCCAAATTAGTCGACCTACTTATGAGTTTCATTAACTTAATATGATTTACAGAAATTACAGTCTAATTGTATAGATAAGAACTACAAAATTTTTTTTTTCAAGTAGAATTGTATGAAGTCAATTTTTTTTATTTATTCTATTTACAACATATGTATTATTCAGATGAAATTGATAAAAACTGATAGTGAAATAAGCAAGCACAATGCGAATCAATGCAACAGTTTTATTTTAGGATTGCCTTTACGCAACTCATCTATCATACATTAGTTCCTGTATGTTTAGACCTTTCCGTGTCATTTTTTAACTCATAAAAGATGACAAAATTTAGTCTGATATTGATCTGTTACAACTATAAAGACATGATCATTGCAAACCAAATTATCAAAAGAATGATGCAGGCTAGGTCAGTGATGGACTGATATAAAAATTTAAGAAATACATGTAGATATATGGGCAGTAATCATTGAGAAATTGCTAGTTTGGTTTTCTATGACATAATTCTGTGTTACAGAGTAACTCCCAGAATGAGTGCGAACAAGAAATCTGCCAAGAAGGGCAGCCATCACTTTCATGTGGACGAGTCAGACCTTTTGTGTAAGAATGGCTGTGGTTTCTATGGTAACCCAGCATGGCAGGGGTTTTGTTCCAAGTGTTACAGAGAGGTTTACCAGGCTGCTAAGCAGGCCCAAGCTCAGCACGATGAACAACAACAAAGGTGAGAAAACAGCAAAGGTATACATGCATGTCATGAACAAATTCTGGTGTGGTCTGGTGAACAATTAGAACTAAATACTACAAGCTATGATGTAGTTTAATTAGAATTAATTACTACTAGCTATGATGTAGTTTAATACAAGGAGAAATATTACAATGCAATGAAGTCGTCAGCATACACAGCAGCAATATAGTAGACTGTTCAGATGAAAATATGAAGTACATTCTACATATAGTGAATAGCACATGGAGAATAACTTTTGTTTGAAAAGATTCATTGGTGAGAGGACCAAATTGAAATAAAAGAGAGAAATTATACAGAATATTATATTTAAAGCAAAAAAAGTAGAATATCAAATTACTGAACTCTTATTAAAGATTTGTAATAAAAAGACTGAACTGTGTAAAAATTTATCATTGTTTTTTATTACTTTTTATTATAAAGACCCCCTCCCCCGGGACCCACTTCCTTTAAGGCTCTAGTAGTTGATTTTAAGGAACTCATCTGTCTTGATGTAACATTTTTTATGACTTGAACACTCCACCAAAATTATTTTCCAGAGTTTCTAAATTTGCATGCATTCAGATAGAAAGACTCAGTCAGGATTTATTGTAAAATCTTAAAACGGAAATAAATTAGGGGTGGGGTTGGGTTATAACCATGATGGATACAATGCAGTAAGGTTACTGTGGGCTTTAGAAGTCAGCATCTATAATTAGACATGGATGTTGTGAGTCAGGTAGGACAAAGTTAGGAATAAAGGTGTCAAATCAATATAAGACATGTTGTGTAAAGGGATGCAGGGAAACAGCTGGTTCAAGGGGTGACTCAGGGAAGTGGTACACAGTGGTTATTAGGAAAGCACAGCTCACATCAAGGGAGAAGGACAAGGAGATCCATTAACTATGTCTGATTATAGATTTTAGGATATGAATATCTTAAATATACTTGCATGTTTTTGGGGTTTGCAAATGAAATTGATTCTTACTTGTCTCCAATATTCTTATTCTTTAGGTGTTTATAAAATCCAGTCATTGTCACTTATTGAAAACCTATTATAACTTGTAGATAAACACTTTACTAAATAAGTGTATATAGCTACATTTTGGAAAGGAAATGTTGAGATTATAAACAAGCTTTAATTAAAAAATTAGTGTCATTTCAACAGATATAATCATTGCAACATAATCTGTTTGATTTTAACGCATCAGTGCACAAGTTTATTATCATCAGTACTAGGTTTACTCTAGCTATTGAATCTTATGCATAAAAAATGACCTTTGTTAAAAAAGGTAATATTATGGCCCCATCGAAAAGAAATAATTCTCTCAATAACAAAAAACTGCCTGTGTGAAAATTCAAATCCACCAGGAGAAAGGTCGGGGAAATGGGTATACTGCTGTCCTCATCAGATGGTGTTACACCTCCATGTCTGTAAGCTAGGTTAGTCAATTGGACCAGATTAGCCAGCAAATGATATACAATCAACCCTTAAGAAATTGACCCTCCTGAAGTACCATGACTTATATTACAGTGTCAGTAGGATGAGTAATTGAGGAGTAAGTGAGATAAATCACGGGTCTTTGTACTGTGGAGGGGATTGATATTTTACTTGTCCTGAAATTCAAGTTTGCAACATAGTATTGATTGCATGAGCACATCAGCAAATGTATTAAACTTATGCTGATACGTTCTGTTGAGGGTGAGCAGTAAGAGAGAATAGAGTATGTAGGTATTTTTAAGATACAGTAGACAGCAGTTTACCAAAGTTTCAATTGAATATAGTTTATCATCATAATACAAGAGTATATTAGTATGTTGTTTTTTTAAAAGGTAAGACCATTCAGAGTGTATATAAAGTTGCAAGCTTTATGCTGTATAAAATCTGAAAACTCTTCTTAACAAATTATACAACAAATTGAGATCACAGATTTGTAAATAACTAAAACGATTTACAGATATTTAAACAATTTTCAGAAATTGTTACAAAATTCATAAGTATGTGTGTCCTATCTGATAATGATGTGATGCTGAATAATTTTTCTGTAATTTTGTTGTTGACAGGCCGATGGGGGAGACAGAAGAGTCCAGTACCCCCCTCTTCTCCAAGTTCACCGAGAAGAAATCGCTGCAGTTCAACAAAAGATCTCACACTGTCAAATCCATATTCAGGAAAACTCCCACTAAAGGTCAGTATGGGAAACTATGAATTAGATTCAAAGTTTGATTATGAATTTTATTTTTGATAACTTGGAAAAACAGATCACCATTTTCTTGCATCTAACAAAAAAGAAAAAAAAATGATTTTAATACAAAAGCACTGAATATATCACTTTAATTTTAGATTGTTTTATGAGATCACTTTTAATGTTTCATGGTTGGTGAGATCAATAACAGAACTGGTTATAAAGTCTTAGATATTTATCAATGAAGTCAGTTACCAGTAATAAGTCAAAACTGCACAGTTGATGGTAATCCATTTTTTTAAATCAATATTCAGATTAAACTTCACAATACTAACTATATATAGAAAGGTCCCTCAGATGCTAAAAAAATTATATCAGGCATAATTCACCTTATTTGATTGTTAGTCATTCACCTGTGAAGTGGTGACAGATTGCATTAAGTGGTTGTCTCCCTTTGTTCTGCTGTCAAAATTTTATGTTTAGTAACAACCTCAATGTTTACAAACAAAGTCACATGACCCAGCACATGCCCAGAGCTTTGTGTCACCTGCCCAAGCCAGCAGTTGTTGCATCATCACAGTGCTCAGTGGTTGGCTATCTACTAGCATTAGTGATAATTACACTATTTTACAGGAAATTTGAAATTAATTATTTCCTTTGTCCCCAAACTGACAGTGGCTTGTGTCTAGATAGTTTTGAGAATGGTCAGTATTGATTGGATATTATTGATGAATTGATAGTGGATATAGGAACCAGTAGTGTTTGATATTTTAGCAGTGCCAATGTGTAGCCATGACTTTGGAAAATGTATTTACACAACTCAATGTGAAATTGAAAGAGAACTTTGTCATGAGAATACATGATGATTTTGATGATGAATTTGTGGTTATTGATGTGAAAACAGTGAACGGGAAAATTTGCTACAGGGGTAAGTTGAAATGCTGGTTTCAAAATAAATTATGAATGGATCACTTAATTATTTACTTGATTCATCTTTTTATAAGGAAACAATTCATTTATAAACAACTTTTAAGCTACAGTTATTTAAGATGTTTCTTATATTAAAAGTACGTATTCAGGTAAGCTGGAGAATTAGATATGTGTAACATAGACATGATAGAATTACATTGTTTTTATGGGCTTTCCCACATTACATAGGTTTATGACTTCCTTTTATAAGTCTTGGTACATAAAATTGCCATGTTAGGTGATGCAACCTTTTTTTTTCCTGGCATTGTCATAGCTCTGCAATGTTTGAACACCTAAGGCCAGAATTATACAACACTTAATGAAGGGAGAGAACTGGGTTAATGTGTCTGTGTATTGTTTATCTGAGTGATTTCCTACGTGACTTATCTATGTCACAGTCCACATGTACTGTCCTTTAAATACAGATGCCATGTACTGTATACATACAGTATTTTAGTTAGTTCCGATTTTTGTTAGATAAAATTTTAAAAATAAACAGAATGCTCATTTCATAGATAAATGTTCTTGTGATTTAAGATTTTGAGTAGAACTTGACAATTAGTGGAAAGCTATTAATTGACATATTACAATTGAGTAAAAAGTGCCACATATGTGTAATTGCATCAAATTTTACTGGTATTGACTGGACAGGTTCGGTCTAAGCCATATCTAATTGATTAAAAAAATAAAACTTGTGATCAGATAATCCCTCACCCCACACTGTCCAAAGATCAATGGCATGTGTTAGGGCATCCTTAATCTGTGTGACACAATCAAGCATTTCTGTACATTGTATTGCCATGGGCCAAGATTAATTGAAAAGAAAAACTATCATAATAATCAATTCCCTTTTCTTTCCAAATCTTTCTTATGAAATAAAGAAATTATACAATCTCTGTATTATTTCTTTAAAAGTCTTTTGAGAACTGAGTAATTTTTGGACTTATATACTTCAGTCATAGAGGTGCTGATTAAGTGACTGCAATTACCGATACTGATGTAGAAATAATCAAATATCTACCGGTAATTGAAAGGTCCAGGAAAATCCAAATTGATACAATTATAATTGGTTTATTTTAGAAAAGTTGAATTTTAATCATATCGCTAAATACTTTCCCAATAATTTCTGTTTAAAGAAATACACTCTAGACAAAATTGTGTAATGAAAGTTTTACGATATTTTCCATAACAAACTGTAAGACTGATAGTGTTTCTACGAATTCCAGATTCCCCCATTCAGGAAAACACACCCCCTCGTAAAGAAATCAAGCGTGTCAGCTTGGAAACCCAGCAGCTTGGGACAGAGTTTGCCGACTATCTGAAGTCTCTTCGTAAAAACGTGGCCGTTGATGTATCCAAGCACACCAAAGCCATAGTGGACAAACTGAGTCAATATGCGGATGCTTCTGTGGAGGAACTGTCGGAGATGATTCAGGATTTCTACCAGAACATGTCGGATAGGATGAATTCACACAATACTTACAAAGGTCAGTGTTGCCCATAACTTATATGTATTTGAGGTTTAACTGCTCATATAAAAGTGAATAATAATAATGAATAATCTACCGAAATCTATAAGACTAAAAAATCATTCAAGTATGTCACTGGAAATTCACTAAGACATGTGACTTAAGGAATCTCCAACCTCCTACATAAGTTGTTTTAATTAATCAAAAAATGAGTTACAGTCAATATAGTGTGTCATTGTGTATTAGATGTTGACCTTTGATGTTCACATTGTAGGTCAGAGCCCGGAGATGTCAGAGAAGCTGTTAGATTACATAGAGAAGTATGTGATGGTGCGTGTCTACTCCATGGTGTTCTGTCAGAGTAACGAGGATGAGCAAAAGGACCTCCAGATCCAGGACCGGATCCGCGGGCTTCACTGGGTCACAGCCCAGCAGTTGGACACACCCATCAATGACAACGAGGATGAGGTGCGGCAGCTCGTTGACCGTGCCATCACAGGTAGCTACATTGAGCTGCATTGAGCATCCAAACGCAATATTATGTTACAATGTCTTTGCATAAGAACACAATCTCGTAGCAGATTTAAGAATTATCACATTTGCCAAGAAATTTTTAAGTAGAGTTTATATAGGAAATACATTAACCCATAGTTAAGTGTCTGCAAACATGTATATAGATTTTTACTTTGTGAATTTCATATTTTAGAAATAATCGAGATGAACTCAAAGAAGTCTCCCCCAGACAAGTTGGACTGTGTCACTCGATGTTGTAAGAATATATTTGAAATCCTCCGTCATTCCAAAACTGGACCAGCAAATGCAGATGACTTCCTGCCAGCATTAATCTTTATTGTTCTGAAGGCCAACCCACCTTTGCTTCAGTCAAACATTCAGTATATTACAAGGTTTGCCAATCCAAGTCGGTTGATGAGTGGAGAGGCAGGATACTACTTCACAAACTTAGTAAGCTCAAAAATCCTGTATCTTTTATTTTTTCTGCCTAGGAAAAATATTTGAATTTTTCAGGAATAGTTTTCTTTCAAAAAAAGAGAGGGAGAGAGAGAGTATAGTCATCAAACAGATGTGTTATTATGTATTACATAATTATACGTATATTACATGTATTGAAAAAAAAAAAACCATATCACAAAAAGGCATTTATATATCACAATTGACATGAAGCTTTTTATCTTTTGAACAGTGCTGTGCTGTATCTTTCATTGAGGGAATCAACGCAGAGTCTTTAAATCTGACACAACAGGAGTACGATCGCTACATGTCGGGGGAGGCCATTCCTCCCCAGGCTGGACAAGACAATACATGCGAGGGTCTACGCATCATGTGGGAGAACCTACGAACTCTGTCTGAACTTCGACAACGACAGGAGAAGGTGATGGCAGACACACTGCAGCTTCAGCAGGACATGATTGAGTTCAAAGACAGTTTCAAGCAGGAAGTCCAGGTTGTTCTGGAGAAGAATCCCTGGGCGATAAGGCCGCGGAAAATGAAAATAGACATTGACGCAGATACAGAGAACATGACAAATCTTCCTACGCCGCTTCTTCCAGAGCCACTGATGCCAACAAAGGCGCAGGCGGTGGTTGGACTAGGAGCCAGTGAAGGGGCAGCTCCCGCCTCCTCTGATGTCTCTGGCCAGGGGACATAACTCACTCACACCTGCTAACTGAATCATGATTCATAGCTTTTTTGTAATGAATGTAAGCGATGAAATTTTGTACGAATGAGGGAGAAATTATTTATTTGTTTGAATTTGTAAAAAGCTATTTTAGCCAAATGTGCTGCAGACTCAAAAAAAAGGTCCCCTTTTTAGCAAAGCAAAAAACTGTATTGATTGTATAGGGATTGTTGAACAAGGAAAATGAAACAAAAATACATTGTATGTGTAATGGAGAAATTTAGATAGAAATGGGAGTGACAGGGGTAGTGCTTTAATTCATTGGTTTTCATTTGTATTTATTTTGTTATTTGTAAAGGTTTTACTTATTTTTCGTTTAATTTAATTTTATGCAATATGGAGTTACAGAATTATGGAGTTTTACATTTGTATTGTGTTTTTAGAGTGCACTGTTTGAAGCATTGTATGTGTAAATCAACATGATGTATGTAGGTGTGTGTGTTGGTGTGTGTGTGTGTGTGAGAGGGTGTGTGTGGGTGTGTATGATCAGTATGCTTAGTATTAGAATAATCTCTGTTTACTTGTTATAATGAGGTGGACTCAATAAAGAAATAAAAACAGTCTAGGCCTTCTGTTCTTCAAAGTATTTTAGATAAAAAAATTATCAAACTTTCCTGTGATCCTGAAATGCCTCATTTTTATTAGTGTGTTTTATAACTGTAGGTGAAAGGCTTAATCTCTCCCCACTGTAGGTACATATATCGGTACTTGCATTTCCCTTTTGTAAAATGGCTAGTGCCATCAATTAAGGGAGCAACTCAACAGGGATTAAGGATATACATGTAGGATCCTCACCAATGTTCTATAGTGCTTTTATTAAAAGATATCCATATATTATTTGTTCATATCAAAAACTTGTTTTTTACATAAAAAATTATTAGTCTTTGTATTACACTTTGGATTTGACCCTATTTTATCGCCGTGAATAACTTTTCTTGATGTGAGAAGAACTTGGGCGTGTCTCCCAGTTTGCCGAACAAAAATTAGTATATCTACATATTTCATATATTTACCATTTTGATTCCACTAGAGAAACTTGCTATTACTTTGGAGAAAAAATGTATTTTATAAGTACCGTATAAAGCCTTAAATATGATGAAGATTTTAGTAATGTAATTAATATTCAATGATTTCTTCATACATCTATCAATATTTGCAAACCCATTTCACTGTTTTTCACATGAATGCAATTGCTTAGAAAAAAAACTATCAGAATGTGATAATGTGATTATTATAAGTAGATACATTTCAAAGCCATCATGACATAATGAACTTCAATTGTAATTGAATAAAAATCTTGAAATGTATTTCGTCTAGTGCCAAATCTTATGCCACGGTATTTCAAAATCGCATTTCTGTAAAATTGCAAACTATTAAACTAGGCTGAAGCTAGCACCCACTAACAGCAGCCGCGAAACCCGTAGAATGGAAAACCATCAAAGTACTGAGAGTACTCGAACGAAATATTTGCTCTAGCGTACACATATACTTCATCCGTTTGAACATTGAATGCAAGATAAGGAACACTGTGGTCTAGACTGTCTCCGGTCCGGATACAAGGTATATATACGGAGGATAATCCCCGACCCACAGCCGGTCACTGAAACACAGCTGGGTCTCCAAATTAACACCTTTGGTAAATACAGCAAAGAAATATCACAGAGTGGCGTTGTGTAATTTTTAATGCATTTCAAATACATTTAAAATAATCTCATGTAAATGTTCTAACCGTCCACCCTGTTTACAAAGACCGACAGACAGTTTCTACACAAACAAACAAACAAATAAGGAATACAAAAACAAGCGTCTGCTGTGCAATACATGTATTCTAAAAACTAATTTAAAACATAAATATCAACAAGAAAAAAAACTGTGCTTATATCGGTATCTTAGGTTCATAATAAGTATGTACATATAAAACCGAGTGTGCACTTAATACATTTATACTGTCGAGATACAGCTGAAATCCAGAAGATAACTGAACTTCCGCTTAAAGAGACACGTAAATAAAAATAACTAGGCATACAAATACACTAACGAATAAAATATAAATCAGACAGAACCAAGTCAACAGAATGATAACCATTATCCGACTCTGTAGTTTGTATTCGTTGTAAAGCACCAAAACTATCGCAATTTTTGGACACGGAAGACGTCGTAAATGTATTTTAAAAAATGAAAATATTTATTCAGTTCATGCTTGTATTAGACTGATTCTCTCTCTCTCTCTCTCTCTCTCTCTCTCTCTCTCTCTCTCTCTCTCTGACTCACGTGTATATCACAACATGCATCACAAAAACGTGCACTTAACAATGAAAAGAAAGTAACAAGAGGAGTGCGATCCAAGTAGGTTACAGGTAATCTACAAGTAGGTTACAGGTAATTCACAGGTGGGTTACAGGTAGGTGGTGGTCCCCATCCGTATACAGGCCGTGGGAATCAGGCCGCACCTTTCACCCACTTTGACCTGGGTCATCCCTCCCTTCATCTCTCTCATATACTCCACTTTCTGCCCAGTCTCAACCGTCAGCTCAGACGGACCCTGAAATGGGACCACAGTTAATAAGGTGCTCTGTAATACTGCCAGTGTAGCTGGCGCCCACTCTAACATTGTCAATCTAAAAAGCAATTCTTAAAATGAACGAAAAAAGGAACCATAAAGATACAGTCTATAATTTGAGAAATCGAAGTTGTATGAATCTCAATTTATTTCACACAAATTTTATTCGTCCGAATCAAATAACCTTTTTATAAAATAAATTAATTTAAAAAGATTTTTATATATACATTATATCTATTTATAATGCTACCTTAACTGTTATCCATTCATATAAGTAAACTTCTCCATATTAATAAAAAGTTTATGTAATAAGAGATAAACAGTAAAAAGTAATATGTTACAAATAACTAATAGAAATCAAATACTGTATTTCCTTGTTGTTTCTAAAAGTGACTTCGTGGTGCTAAATTAGTCCTATGAATATTATAAATGACGAACTTTTTTCGTACATTGTAGAACCAACACTATTTAATTTAGCTTTTCAGCTAGTAGAGTGGAATATAAGCTTCGCGACATAATTAGTAGTTCCACGTTGAAGCGTAAAATGTAGCTTATAGAAAACACCCCCCCCCCCCCCCCAAAAAAAAAAAACCCAAAAAAACCAATTGCTTAGAAAAAAAATCCGAACAAAAAAATCAAATCAAAACAAAACCAAAAAATAAATAAATAAATGTGTAAAAAAAAAAATAAAGAAATAATGATTATAAACACATTTTACAAAACTCCCGACTCCTTCATAAAAACGAAAACAAACAAAAAAACTTCCACCCACCAAACCCACAAATTAATTAAAAAAGTAAATGTACAAAATAATTCCCTTCATAGAAAACAGAACATTTATTCAGCTTTTTAACGCTGTTTCAGGCGATTCTAAAACAATTCGCCAATTATGTAAAGAAGTAGAACAAGATATTTTTGGATGTAGAGATTATTCCTACTGGTAAACCTTAACCAATCCGCATTTCTGAAAACAAAACGTGATATTCTGTGTTCAGTTTTATATAAAGTGCAGATCCTTGGACTTTCTTGCCCTAAAAAAGGTAAACCCCTATGGTATTCACCGTAAAATATATGTTTATCTTATATTTTCCTCGTTATTGAAGGCTAAACAAAATAGTTTTGAAAAGAAAAAAAAATCTTTTATGTGAAAAGAAATGGATCAACTAGACTCGTCCATTGTGCACTATTCTATGTGCCAAGGGAAACAGACTCATTATCATTACCTTGGCGTGGTAGGACTTGAGAACATTAACTTGAGATCCGGTGGCTAGGCCAGGTCCGAAAGGCTTAGGCTCTATTTAGATAGGTGACCGGAAAAAGACAGCATGCATCAGATGGTAGAAAAACTGACAAAGTTCAGGAAACATGAAAGAACACAACAACTGATGTTTGTTTATAACCATGCATAGAGTTAATATAAATATAGAAAAAAAAACAAGTATTCAGGTGCATTTAAAAAGGGATGAAATAATCAGAATTCCTCCTCGAAATTTGATATACCTCAATAATGCTGAAACAAAACTAGCTATAGCTTATAAACGGTTTTTACGAAAGTCTATTTTACTGTTAAAACCAATGAACTATTCTTTTTCATGTCATTCTCCAAATTGAGTTGCAATGCTGTTTTTTTTTAATTTCAAAGTACTTAATTATTACCATAGACTTAAAAACCTATTAGACCCATCCGTAATATGATGTTACATTAACAGCAATAGGCTTTCGTTAATTATCAAAAAATAAGAGAGTAAGTAGATTTTAGATAAGCACAAAGCCCAGGAAATAAGCACTGTTAGCGGTGCATCACCATTTTTACCTGGGAACACACGAGCATAGGAATACTCGTCGTTGGGTATTGCTCTTGCCAGCGCATAATTTTCATCAGCTACATGGTCGTGCACGGGAATAAAAAAAGGCAAATTTGTTAATAGTCTGTTAGTAAATGCATACCAAACTAATGCTTAAGAATTTGTTCTTGTCACAGGTGTTTGAGGATTGGGCCGACCCCCCTTCCATTCTCTACCCCCAAGTATAGAACCCCCGGGTCTTTGCTCCTTTTTTTCATTAAATAATACTTTTATGACATATTTCTAATGTTATCTATGCATTCATTGACATTGCACAAAATTACTAAAAACAAACATTTTTAAAAAAATCAGACCCCCTAAAAAAATGGAAGGATTGGGGTGTCGGCCCGACAGCACCTGTGCTTCTTGCTAAACGATAGAAAGCAATGATATACATATACATTTTTAAATAAACAAATAAATTGTAGACTATATCCAACCTCTACCATTTATTGTACCTTCATCGAATGAAATAAGCGGTCCCTCTGTGGGTCTTGGCGGGGGAATTCTGGGATGTTGCACCGGTGGGATTGGTTGCGGAGGGCGCAGCGACTGAGTTCGAGAGAGTGGTCCTTGGTTTGACCGCCTGTCATAGTCCTCGTACATTATTTGCTCTTAACAATGTATAAAAAATTATGTTAACAAATACCCCACATACATAAATGTTTGTCAAGTGTGTATTTTTGGGTTTTCTACGGAGGTATCAATAGAAAATTTACAATATGACAACTCAGTTTAAAAATTTGGAATCTAAATGCAGCAGGGATTTCATATTTCACATGTTGCCAATATTTCAATAATTACGATTGATAAAGTTGAGAATATTCTCTGTATACGGACCTGGACGTTTTCCGGATAACTTGTTGTTATCAATAAATTCTTGTAGGTCTTTGGAAATATCACAATATTGCAACACATTACGGACTGCTTCAGCGCACTGAAATGATATGTCGACATCAATGTTTGTGTCATTTTACTGTACATGTATCTCATATTATAATGTTAATCTATGATAACTATAGTTATTTGATTATCATCTTTATTAGCACAAAGTAGCGGAGACGTGTATGACGTCACCATGACATCACCTCGTCGTGGTCTACGCAGGCCTTGGAGTCCACATTGGTACACTTCCAAACACTGTCCCTAAAGAAGTCAATTCTCTGCTCCTCGAGGCGCTGGAAATTCTGTTTGATTTTTAAAAGCAAGAGTATTTCACCAATAGACAACACTGATGAACAGGTGCTTGTGGACGGGACCGTGCACTACCCCCCTTTCCAATTATATATATATATATATATATATATATATATATATATATATATATATATATATATATATATATATATATATATACTACTTATTATTATAAGTATACTTATATTACTTTATTATCGTTAATAACCCCTTATACATGTATATGTCTCAAGTCCTATATAGGGGAAACGAGTTTGAATATAAAATGCCACAGAGTCGTGATATTTCTGTTATTTTTCGACTTGAGACATATATAAGGGGTTGTTAACGATAATACATTAAACAAAAAATGTATAGGAAAAAAATTAATTGGAAAGGGGGGGGGGGGGGGTAGTGCACGGTCCCGTCCACAAGCACCTGTGCACTGATGTGAAAAATTATCACACACGCGTTAAGTTTTCCTATAATCTAGTAATCAAGTTTAGTTTAATTGTTTTTGGTGGTAAGAGATTAAAACTTATTTTATCAATAAAAACATGTTCTGTTTTATCTTAATCTTGATATAATAAATACAATCTAAAGTTACCACGTGATCACGTGGGACAAAACTTAATAAGTCGTAAGTCAGTCTGACATATCTACATAATCTTCAAAATATTATTCAATAAATCTGACAAATGGATTTATTTTTTTTACATAGTATATGAACATAAAATCGTTATTTTCTTCCGGCTTGAACGTGTAATTAAAAAAAAAATCTTTAAACAGGTTTATATTGCAAGCGTCTTAACCGCCCTATAAATAGACAGAGTCACTTACAGAACGAACTACTTACATTGCACAGGTCCTCCATCTCTTTCTCCCATGACTTCCTGGAAATCTCCAAGGCCTGCACCGAGCTGTTGTAGTTTGTATCTGACAGTAAGAGCAATAACGATAATAGCTCATATAAGATGAAAAATTACAACAAGAGTTAGTATCTTGCATATTGAACGACAACGACAATAATTTATGGCCAACATTAGAAACAATAACAATGAAAGTTGTACATGTATTTAACAACAAAAAATACGATAATAGTTTGCATCTCAAATAAGAAAAAAGAACGATCATAATTTGTATCATTCTGCATTATAAAAAACTAGTTGGTATCCCAAACCAAACACAACAAATGTTGGTTTTTGAAATCAGAAACAAACATAAAAAAACCTTATTACTATAGAAAGAACTGCAATAACTGTTGATAACTGACATAGAAACGACAACAGTGATAGCGGTAATATACACCATATCACAGTAGAATCAATTGCAACAACAGTGGTATTTACAACCCAAGGAATTACTATTACATATATCATATTAATCAACTGTATTATTTCAAAAAGTTTATTTGTATATTGCGGTTTTTATTAGGTCCAACTTTTGTAAATATTGGCGTTTGTTTAATTTTTCTGGGCTTCATTCTTAATCAATGATACTGTAAGAAAAAAATACATCCGTTGCTAAATGTTTTAAGTCTTATCGCAAATAAGCACTCACTCATGAGATTACATCTTGATATTTTACCTAGAAATATATATTCATGATAAATACAGGAAGTTGTATGGCAAAATAACATTATACATTTGTACTTTGGTAAATACAATTGCTTGTATCATGACATTTAGATGACAAATCGTTTTGAACAATTTTGCACTTGAATTCTTTTAATACTCCTACACGAGTACTTTGTAACGAGTTTTCTTAAAATCTGTCCGCCATTCTTATCAAGAATACCGTTTTTAAAGACAAAGAACAACGCTCACTTCAATGATCGAGTCTAGTGAGCAAACCGAACACAGCCTGAAATAGACCATGTAAGTCCGAACTCCCCGCGCAAAAGCTCCCCCCCCCCCCCCCCCCTCCCAGCGGTGACCGCTGGAAAGAGAATGTCTAAATCGACAAGAATTAAATGATAAATACCTGCTTGTTGTTGGGCATCGTCTGCCTTCTCTTTCGCCTTACTAGCCTATCATATGCAAACAAAAATAAGAACGTTAGGAAATCTAAATAACATTTCATCTCTAGAGCTTTAGTGAGGGCAGAATGCAGGTGTACATCATAATGTGGCACACACCTTGCTGAGGTCCTTGGAGGTAATCTGAACACTCTGACGGGCCTGGTTAAACGCTTCTTCTGCCGCCTCTTTCTCTTTACACTTACTTATGTATTTCTCTTTACACTAGAGGAAAGGCAAAATTAAAAAAAACATAAAGGACATTGGGAAGGATTGTAGTTACTAATAAGTGTATACCTTTGTGAATGTACAATGTACAATGATTATGATCTACTACCGCGTTCTCATAAAATTTTCATATACATGTATGTGCTCAAGACAGACCAGCTATCGTCTCCTTTTTTGTTCATACACAAATCAAATAGCAAGGTCTTCTGTGTGTCTAATGTCTGAAGCAATTAAATGTGAATCCTTTTATAAGTTGAATAAAATCGAATTATGAAATTGTCCATAATTCATGTAAATAAACGGGAAACAGTTGGTTTGTTTCCCCTAAACTTAAGTTTGACTTTTTTTATTAGTTTCAAGTGTTTCTCTATTCAATGACTGTGTGCTTTTTTTCACATCTTACAAAGTAAGAGGAAAAATAAATACTATTCAAACCGAGAGCCTCAATCACTTACCGACATGCATAAATCACTCTCTCGCTCACTTACCGACATGCATGTTTTGTATTTCTGTATTTTGTCATTTTGGCTTGACTTAGTCCTGTCCTCGATCTAAAAACAATAGATATTATCAACATAATCGCTAGTGCTACAGATAAATAAATGTAAATACAGGGGGGGGGGGGGACATATATAATCCCTATCACATAGCCCCCACAACGAGCCCTTTTGTTACAGCACCTGTTTTTGCCTTGTTTTGATGATAATTACGATCATGAAATGAATCTCTAAACTCCAAGTACCGACTGCAGACTTAAGCGCATAAATACATATGTAAGTGTACTGCACAAATGAATTCAAGTGTTCATCCACATGAATGGCTGTAATTGTAGTACTCAAGTTCTTATTTCCACCTATGGCTTGCCTCTCCTAATCAAGAGACGTGTGCTGTTGAAACATCTTTATTTCATGCGTATTTACTATTTCATTGCTTTTAAACTGGTCTTACAAATATTTCTTCACCATTTTTTTTTTTACTTAAGTTAGATAATAGTTAACTATGTCCTTTTAAAGTCAAAAGAACAGCTTTATATTTAAAGTAATATTATAGTACTTTTAAGCAGTAGACCTTGTTGAATATTTTTTCTGATAATGAAATTTGTAAAATTTTATCCTAATAAGCCATCTCTTTGTGACAGAGGAATATTATGCTGTTAATGTGGCTAATACTATAAAATAAGATATCCTAGCAATTTTTGAAAACCAATACCAGTATAACGCCTTTATGACTATCTACCTCATGATTGAACACCAAATAGCCTTTATGTTTTCTTTAAAATAAAACGATGGCACTGGGACGTGACCAGCGACCAAACTATTTATCATTAGGAACTCTTTTAAAACACCATTCCTTGAAAACTGACACGAATTCGGCAACATTTTATACGAGATATGATTTCTACAGTGTGACAGTGTTATTTCGGCATACATAGGGAATCATTTTGATTTTTTTTCCAACTATTATTGTTTGTTGCACGTGCCATGTTGTAATTTTTAAAATTCAAAATTTACAACATGACACATGGTGAAAAAGAAATTAAAAAATGTTTGATAGATTTTACATCTTCATAGCAATATGATAATCTTGATGCTAGTTTAAATTAAATAAAAATAAGAAACACATTTTATTGATACAATTGATTAGAAAGAATGTGACACAAGGCCACTCCATCGAAAACAAAACAAACTGAAATTTTGTCATTTTGCTAAACATCCTAATAATAAGATGATATGCGCATGTTTGCGCAAGTAGCGAGTCAAATGTAGTATCCTGAAATACGCCTTTATGGGGGAAGCTCATATAACACTGAGCGGGTTCAGATGGATTCGAAACCAATCAACACTGACAGTTACACCAAAACTCAACAGGGATAATTACACAACAAAATTCGGAACCATTTATCATGGATAGCTACACAACAAAATTCGGAACAATTCAATATGGGCAGTTACTCTAGAGAACTCAGAACAACACAATACAGAAAGTTACACTACAGAACTCGAAACAATTCAACTAAGTTACACGACAGAACTCGAAACAACTCACTCAACATGAACAGTTACACTAAAGAACTCAGAGCACCTCAATATAGACAGTTACACTACAGAACTCGAAACAATATAGACAGATACAAGACTACAGAACTCGGAACAATTCAACATGGACATTTACACTGCACAACTCGTAACAACTCAACTAAGACAGTTACACTACAGAACTTGGAACAATTCCGCATGGACAGTTATACTACATTGCCATACACTACATGGACAGTTACACTACATAGGCAGTTACACTACATGGACAGTTACACCACATGGACAGTTACACTACATGGACAGTTACACTACATAACGGGCACCTGCTGCTTGATGGCCTTCTGTTCGTCGTTGTACTTGTTTAGTTCATTGTACAACACCTGGAAACTGTTGCCTGCCTCTTCATGGGATCGTGCTATGCGCTCTGTTTGTATTTTCAGTTCTCTTAGCGCCTTACCCAGGTCACTGAAAAACAAGGTGTTACACAATTATATAATTAAATGTTTTTTAAATATCTATTAATTTTGATTTTATTCGTAAAACATAATACAAATAACCTTACAAGTTCTATTTAAGTTGCAAACATGAATTCTAACGTCGCAACTCAAATTCGCTACCCCAACAAGATCCCTGCTTGTGTAAGTAGAGAGTAATCACTTTGTTGTTTTTCATAAGATAGATTATGTCCTTCTTTATACCTTACCCTATTTCTTCCTTTCCCTCGAGCTTCCGGACCAGGGCCTGTATTGCCTTGCTATAGACCTGCTCGGCTTTAGCCCTGCAATGTTATTGCATCAAAACATTGAACGGGCAAATGTCATGTTTTCGCTCAAATGACATGGCTCGCAAAAATAAACACGTAAAAAACCCATGAAATTAATACAGCAAACACAACATTTCTGAACGAAAACGCTTAGTGTGTGAATTAGAACACAGAAACTGTTTCTTTTCCTCTAATAGCATTGTTCAATACAGAAATCCCTGACCCCTTTATACGTTTTTGTGCCAGTCACCCACCGTGAAGTCTCTCACCTTTCCTTATAGTAGTCCTCTAGCTCTTTGGACACTTTCCTGATATCTTTGTTTCTCTTGGTCAATATATCTAAGCCCTTGGTATTGGTGAAATCGGGCTCCTACAAAACAACAGGGGACAGTGTTCTCACGGAATTTAGGTGTAAAGGTTCAAGTGTACTTTGTACATATTTCTTTGATAATATATAGTACACTAAAGTACACATTACATAAAATATTATGCTAAATATTGTTCAGAATAAACGAACGCGCCTTATATCGCCGTCAGAAATAATTAGATGAGAGAACACTCATATACATAAAGAAAATTAAAGTGAAACCAGCCATTTATCATTCCGCTATGCATACCTGTACATACAGACTTCACCGTACATTGAGATATTTTTATATCGCACCGTCTGCTTTTTTAAAACATTTCAGGTTTTAAAAAGAACAAAAAGAAAACCAGTTTCAACACTCACCCAAAAAGCGTCGACATACTGGGTTGTTCTCGTCATGTTAACTCCCCCCTTAAATTCAATTACACGTGAAATGCACGTCCGACACACGCCCCTAAAAACAACACAACCACATTTAAAAAAGTTAACTGCCAAGAACCGTCAAAATAGATAAGTGTATGTAAAACTTCTAAAATCCAGGAAGTATAAAACTGGGCCTTTGAAGATCGCGGTGTTCATTGATAAACTCTTTTATCTTTTAGGTGGCTGTGCTTTCCCCACGATACAGGGTCCACGGCCAGAGTTCACATTAGACTAAATTTAACTTCCTTCCAATTAAATTACGACGTGCTTCCCCCGCGAGTAAAAATGAAGTCGTCTCTTGATGCATGCACTCCTTAAGAAAAATGAAGATTGCTCGATGAGTAGATAAACCAAGGAATGACAACCGCTTCCTGGTTAAAGAGTCGGGATAAATCTTCGGATCCGCTCCTGTTTTCAAAAAGTGTGTATATTTAAATACCTCCCGTATCAGTAATGAACCGCCCAGATACACCTATGCATAATAGATGTAATGAATGCGATACCGCGACCGATAATTGCTTTATAGAGAATTAAATTAAGATATAGGACCCTTTGTCATGTATATCATTTAAAACAAAACACAATCGTACGCGTTGTCATTGGTAAAATTATTGTTTGTCTGTTCTAATAAACTTGGAGTGGACGTATTTTTATTGAGAGGATGTTTTATTGTAGGGAATTTGTTCAACAAGTAAGTAATTGAATGCACCAATAAATCGCTTAAACATATCAAAATATGTTAATGACGTCCTCAGAAATCTTGTTAATGTTAATGTCCTAATTTCCCGTGAAATACGTTACAGATATGTCAGCAGAAAATGCGATAAAGAATTTAGAATCCCAGGTTTTCTCAGTCACCTGTCGGCGCTGTAATCACGTGTATAATGACGAGGATCACCAGCCACGTCTGTTACCATGCCTACATGACGTCTGCTTAGACTGTCTGTGCGAGCTCGTGTTCGATGAATCTCTGACATGTCCAGAGTGTAAAACGGCCCACAAAACCCCGGATAATGACGTCACAACTTTCCCCACAGATCCAGTGAAGTTGGGGCGGGTTTTGCAAAATCCAGAAACTCTTTCGGATGTCTGCTGTGATTTCTGCGACGAGGAGTCCAGTGCCACACACCGCTGTACGGACTGCCTGGATAACCTTTGTTCGGATTGCCTGCAAATTCACAGAAAGTACAAGAAATACAAGGATCACAGTGTCCTTCCTATCGAAGAGTATGCAAAGCTACAATATCACGTGAATAGCACAATTAAATGCAACGTCCCCGGCCATACTAATGAACAAATTAAATTCTACTGCACAGACAAGAATTGCGAGCATTGTCTCTGTCCTTCTTGTGTAATTTCACACATAGAACATAGTCATAGAGTGCTTAAAATTGATAGCGTATTTGACTTACGGTTGAAAAACATTAAAACGATTGAAGCAGATCTGCAGCAGCAAAAGGAGAAAGTTGATGAATCAATAAGATTGATTGAAGAAGAAACCATAGATGTTGACAAAATGGCGAACGAGGCTATGAAGGATGCAGAAAAGACTTATGATTTTTTGATCAAGCTGCTAGAGAAAAGGAAGTTAGATGTCCAAAAATTCATTAAGTCAGTTCAAGAAGATAAAAGACAGCTCCTTAGAAAACAGGAGAAGGGCTTTCAGATGCGTAAAAATGCAATTGAAGATGGCAAATGTTATCTGAAAAGTTTATTAGAAAGTGGAAATAAGCCTGAATTTCTTTCTCTCGAACCTGTCATTCGCAAACAGTTTTTAAAGCTATTGAATGAGGATAATCACTGCCTTCCGTCCATCAACCCAACCATTCGATTTTCGTCTCAAAATATGATTGAAGATTTCGAAGAACTAATTAACGAACTCGGTCTAATCGTGTTTTCAAATGCGTTCGCACCTTTTACAGAATGACTGTTCCAGACCTAAGTTACGTTGACGAAACCTTTGAAGTTCGACTAGAACTGTTCAACCCTCACCATGAACTCACCCAAGAAGAAGCTATTGATGTCCAGATTTGTCTGGTCGATCCCACCGAGAAGTTAACCCGGTCCCTCTACCCTTGCCAACTGGAGGACGATGGGAGCTTGAGGACAGGTTTCCGCGTTGAGTTGGTTGGGATCTACAATGTGGAGGTGTTCGTTCTTGGACGACCGTTCTATATTCACAATCAACAGCTGGAAATCATGGAGAGATTCCACTTCACTTCAGGTTGTTATACTATTTCCAAAAGAAATGTCGGTACACTCTGAACGACGTTCCTATTGGAAATCATGTTTTTCATCGTTTTTATTTTTTTTTTTGTTGCAGAAGGTGTTTATGATTCCTGCAATGATGCCATGAAAAGTCCCGTTCCCGATTTAGTGCGATCGCAAGGTCTGTTTTTTTTAAAATGTAAATTATTATTGGCCTTCGAATTTGCCCAACTGTTCGTGTATGCTAGTATCATATTGTAAATTTTGAATTTACTAGGTGGGTGTAAATGTACGATATTACACTAACACTCTGTGTGATGTGACATTTCATTCACTAAAACTTAATGTATACGCTCAATCTACGGGGACTGTTCCTGTTGCTCAGAGAAGTGTGCCATTATTTATTTTTAAGGTGGAATGCTACACCAACATTTTATTTTATAGATCGTTAAAGTATCATTTCTAAAACATGATCTCGTTGTTCAAAGGAGGTTATATGCTCTCAATTATTTTAAACTATTTTTTAGATATTATTCATTAGGAAAGTGGAAAATCTGTTTTGCATTGGTTGCAAGTAACACACAGAGATTGAAATTTGGTGTGAATAAATGCATGATATTAGTATCTAATATATCATGTCCAGTAATGTATATAAGACGTTTTAAATTTTTAAATAAGTTTATCTATGAAAATAAAACAAACATGATGTGTTCATATGTTTCAAACCTACGGATAAAGTCTTTTAAAAAGTCGTGCCTTAAAGAAAAAAATTGAATCAATTTTTTTTAGAAATATTGCTAATTTTCAAAATTTGACCGATCCCGATTAAAAACAAACTAATACCGATCTAAATTAAAATAAAAGTAAAAATCAACTAGATGCTGTCATTAGACAGTAATACCTGCACCAAGTGTTTGCCTCTAAATAACACTCTCTTGTACCAGTTTTAGTAAAAAAGAAGGCCACATGCAATTTCCGGTACTTTTTAAAAATTAAAATTTTCATAAATGATGAGTTCACATCCCATAATACACATATTGCCTTTATGTACAATTTGGGGTTGAACTGTTTGCATGTGAATTTTAAATTAATAAATAATCTAAACATTTCATGTCATAGAAAGTATGGTCTATATAATTATTACAAACAAAATTATATTGTGTGTTTAGGGTAACCAGGCCGACCTAACCTACAAAAATGCCCCGATCCTACCATTTTAGATCTAGATGTCTGTTTTTATCCGATTTTGATTTTCATATTATTTCCATTAAAAACCTTTTTTTAAAAATGAAACAAACAAACATTCTTAGGATTTTATATTTGTAGTTGTGCCCTTATGCAGAAAAAAATATGATAAAATTAAAAAAAATCCTACCTACCTAACCTAATTTTTTCATCAGTGCTACCCTAAACACACATTTATTTTCTTAGGCCTAACCTATTGCACTATGCTGTTAGGTAACATTATTTTGGGGGAAATATTATATTTTATACACTTTTAAATTATATATTTCATTCAATAAGGAGTACATCACAATATGTGGGTGTCCCATACCACCTTAAAGCTGAAAATTGTGCTTTACATGATTAATTACCTAATAAAATTGTGCAAGGGGTTTTAAAGAATAAAGTTATGAAAATACATGCAATATGTTACAATTAAATGATCTTTGTCTGAAGTTACGTACACAACACAGGTCTACAGGTTGCATTAGCGGGTACTAGTTTTACCCAGCTCTTTGGTCAGATGGGTTTCACGTGGTGTGCATGCATATGTGTTTTCGATATGCAGAATAGGATTAATTAACATAAATAAACGTTTCTTTTGTGGTGATCAGCTAAAGGAATTCATATTGTGCTAATTGGATTATCATTATGATGTTGACCAAATACATGTAGGTAAGTATAATACATGTAGTAGCGCAATATTATGAGACACCGGTATACAAAACAGTTAAGTTTTACTTTCACTTTCTAAAATGTGATCTCCCTTTGCCAGCATACTGTATCATCATCTTTATTTAAATAAGCTTATCTACAGTTTCTGTCATTTTAATTGCAAAAGTTATTTTTTCATTTGTCAGACATACACTATTGAGTTGACTCCATATTGACCCTGTAACATTTTGTATTAAATTTGGGTTTTAAATATCATGTTTATATGAGTTATAATAGGGAGGAAGGGGGAGGGGTCTTAACTGTTCCCCATCCCCAGGGTGTGTGGATTAGATATACATTTCTAGTGAGAATGAAGGCATGCTGCAGTTTTCCCCCATTAAATCCCCTACCCCATCATCATACACCAGTATGAAAATAGAAAAAGAGTTAATGACTGTAATTTTCTTTTATTTTGCTTATTCTTTTTTGTCAAGAGATATGTGGTATGTCAAGATTTATGACTCATGAAAATTTGTGCATTTTAAACCTGATTGTTAACATACATGTATAATTATATATAAAAAAAATACATGTGATATTATACTAGGGATCATGCAATCAATTGCAGAATTGCCAATCGGTTATTTATAACTCATTTTGACTGATTAATTTGTTAATCATTTTGAAAATATAGACATTTCTAAATGCATGTATAACATATTATCAATATTTTTTGAAGATTGATTTTGTAACTATTAACAACTTATTTAGGGCCCCACTCTGCAGATGCCCTAGAGTGATCATTCTGTCCAATTCTGCTGATCATGTCAAGATACATTTAAGACAAATTGGCCCCTGCCTCTTGGATCATTCCCCTCCCCCAGGAGTTGTTTTTAAACCACCACTACCACCACCCTCCTCTGAAATAGGAAATGATAATACATTTTAATAACTGTTGAGATCCCCATCCCTAAACCATATTCATTCTTCCTCCTTGTGTCATTGCACATCAATTGGCACATGTATATAGGTTATGCCCCCCTTGGGACGCCCAGTGACTTTCCAGAGTTGGAACTAATCAAGTAATCTTTCTTATTCGTATGAAGTGTAATTCCTAGCCCTAGCCCAATGTTGACCCTGCTTTGTTTTTTACAGCAACGTTTTTGTTGACAACTTTACAATTTCTACAATTACATATAACATTTTGTTTATCTTTAAGATTAAAAAGCAATTTCCAAAATCTCTATGTACATCTGACATCATACAGAAAAATACCAATCAAGAAATGATTTTGCTACTGTAAAAATGTGAGAAGAGACTCTGAATTCCCCCCCCCCCCCGAAAACATGAATGGTCGAATATTTTAAAAATATCCTCAAAATCATCGAAATCCCCACTCCCAAACCATATATATTTTTGTTTCTTGAACCAAGACCATGACAATTAAGGCAAATCTTGTTGTGGTATTAGTAGGTCATGTCCTCTGGAGGTCACCTTAACCCCACCTCACCCTCCCAAAATCAGAAATGATCAAATAACTTGAAAAAAATGCTTGTGATCCCCACCCCTAAAAAAAATATATTTTTTTTTAGGAGTGATAAACGTCAATTTTCAGCTACTATTTGACTCACTGGATGAAATTTAAAGTTTTAAAACCTTATTGCACACCTATAGGACAGCCCATATCATATCTCAAGAGATGACATAGCTACTGCATAAATTGTAAGAAGAGTTCTGGGAACCATATTTTTTTGGCAAAAAAAACACCATTTTTTTATGCCCACAGACCCCCGTAATAAAAACAAAAACTCTGAAACATGATTACACATCAACATGACACCCCGAATCATATTCTAGAAGATCGTTTGGCTACTGCAAAAAAAATTGACGTTTTTTAGAAAGTCTTTAGAAAGTGCGGGTATAACAATGTTTCTTCTTTTGCAGTCAAGAAAACAAATGAATTTAACCACCTATTTTGTTTTTGTAGGAGACATGAAACCGCTGGCCTCGCCAAGAAGACCTTTTAACTTGTCTTCAACAAGATCAGAGCGATGTCGCATGACCTTTACATGTAAGAGGCACACTTATCAAACCTTAATACGAGGGTTAATCCAAAAGTAATGTCACACATGCAATAAAATCAAAAATCGGCATAAAGTAAATGCACATTGATAATGACTTATTTTACAGAGGGTGGGTTAGTCGCCCCAAGCCGGCAACGTTATTTCTAGATTCTTCGCGTTATGTTTTAAATTCATAATTTAGTTCTTTACAATAAATGTCATATTGCTTTATTCATATCAGTTATTACCTTCATTGAATAAATTATTACTCTTTTTGTGTTCGATAAAATAGTAAATTGGATATTTTACTGTGCGATCAGTTTAATCATACTAGGCTCTACAAAAAGTCATGAACGTAGACTTATAACATCGTGGATTGCGTACAAACCTAGGTTTAATTTAATTTGGATATATGTTCCTCTTACTATTTTACTTATTTATTAGCGAAAGCCAGGCTTTCATAAAACATAGAAAACACATTACGGTTACCCTGTTCACTATCTCTCTCCCTTTTCGGTTGATATGTTCCTTGATCTAGAGATAAAAAGTTTAAAAAGTGGTTAAGATTCATCCACAAATTTGAGAACACTTCCCAACTTCTACATTTCTTACAGACCCGGTATTGTAAAACCGCTCCCCTACAATAGTTTTTACAATTTTATCAGAATTATAAATGTTATAATTTGGCTAAATTGAAACATTATTTTCTATGTTACGGCGCCCATACAATTGCTACATTACTTTTGAATCAAACCTTAAAACATAGGTCTAATTTGCACTTGGTTTCTCTCATTCATATTTTTTTTGTCATTGACAGGTCCTCCTTTTCACCTGGATGAATCGACTCTCCACAAGAACTGCTTTATATCTGGATGCAAGAGAATTATTTCTAACACACCTACCGCTCTCTCACAGTATCACACGACACTTACAAACAAGGGAAGCGTTTACAATGGTGCTGCAGGGTCGATTAGTTTCTTTTCTCCGTGTGCGGCGTACTTTGAGGTGGAGATTAAGTATGACATCTGGAAAGATCTCTGTTTGAATGATGTCATATGTGACGTCATCATTACTAACGAAGACTTGTCAGAGTTTACTACCACCCAGCGGCACCACAAGTTTGGATGGAGCTTTTGTGTTGTTTTCTGTGAAAAATGTCATCAGGTGTGTATTGAGAGCTGGGACCACGCAGACCTGATTGGTCATCTACCTGTTGGCTTGGTAACGAGAAACTCATCCTTGCACAAAGTCATTGGGATATTTCTCGACGACACAAACGCTTGTATATCTTTGGTGGACTGTACTGAAGCTGACCTCATCGCACAGTTTAATAACGTCGTGTTTGATAAACCTCCATGGCCAGCATTTTGTGTCAATCCTTCGGAAAAGATTACCGTTGAGTTAAAGATAAAAACTGGTCAAGAAATAAACTATATGCCTGTTCATCTTTTACCAAGATGAAAAACAAGCATCATTGTTTCTCATTACTTTTATCAAAGTTTCGTATGCATATGCATTACATTTGATTCTTGAAAAATAAATTTATAATTTTTTATCAAATTACATTGTTTTTGAAAGAAAAAAACGTAAAAAGCCTGTCATGAAGAAAAGTGTTTCATTTACTTGTAGCGTTATTAACAGTGCGTTGTATTTTATAAGAGTTTAAGTCGACAAATAGACTGCATCGAGACATTTAAACAAAATGAGATGAGTCAAACATTGGAATCTGCTTAGTATGTTCGTGATAATGTTGTTGCAAATACTAATATGAGGAAAACACATTTTTAAAGTGTTTACAATAAACACCAATGTCAACAAAATCATGGCATGGATCTTATTAACATAATAACGAATCATAAGCCCTGCATCTTGATTGTAACTCGTCAATTGACATTCAAATTTTGGTTATACATATATTTAAGAAGTACAATTCAATGAAGAATTCTTTAGCCCAGAGAGCATCATCTTCAGATCAAGGAGGAATGACAATGCATATATAAAGACAAAGATAAAGATCAAGCTAGAAAAAAATAATATGAAATGCATTGATATATTCCAATTGTCGCACATATACAAATAATTTACTTTACTTCAGAAGACAAAAATGACAAGAAATGTGAACATTTTTATGAAAGTTAATCCAACAGCATTTATTGAATTTCATTATAATTATCATATTCCAGAAGAGATGTAAAATCGGATGAAAGTGACTATGGGAAACAATCTTTAATAAGATCCATCTACAGAGAAAGACATTTGTCATCAAAAAAGGGAGGGAAAGGAGAAGAGCGTACAATGCCTGTCGAATCCCCCGCACTTTCGGTATCTAAACGACTTATGTACACCTCATACAAAGGAATCTTACATTAGATTGTGTACCAGTGCGTGTATAATACAGAACTGCAGTACCTGATCATTAACAAACATACATTTATACATGTATTTTTCATCCTAGTTTCAATTCTATGTTTATTTTCTTAACATTACAACGTGATTTCAAATAATATCTGACTGTTGTTTATTTAACATTATTTTGACGGGGCATTAGGTATTATTTGTCGTTATCTGAAGGGTTTTAAATATTTTCCAAAATAATTTTATTATATGAAAATTTTGAAAACAAAATTGTTTATCTTAGAGGAAGCAAAAGTGCAGAATTTAAAAAGAAAACGCCCACTATGATTCGAACACCTCTCAGCCGAGACGTAGTCTAAGATCCTCCGCTTATCACACTGAGCTATGTTGGCACATATAATTCAATGTGAATAATTTCTATAGTTTGACAATTATAAATAAAGTTTGAAAATTTTGTGAAAACTACGAATTTTGACCCATAATGGGTCTTGACTCCACTTTAATAAATCAATAATAAAAAAAAAAAAATGAAAACTCATCCTCTTAATAAAAGTACATTTAGGATGGAGTCTAGACCTATTCATACCAAAAATTTGCAATTTGTCACAGTAAATGGTCAAAATTTAGGCATAAAACTTCATATGGCTTAATTTGGAAACCTATATCTCTGTGTTTACAGAATGAATTCATGTTATTGACATGCATCGGGAAAATTATAGTATAAACAATGTATACAAGCCAAAAATAAATATTAACAATACTTGAACAAGTTCTTTTTCATTGCTCCAAGTAGGGGATATATAAGACAATAAGAATAACATTTTTGTGTGGAAAACAAAACAAGATTTAAGAAAACGTCCGATATTTTCCAAATTGCTCTATAAACAGAATAAACTATATATACAAATATAGGACCACCCTACTCAATATGGAAACTTCAAAAGTGATGTTGAATGACATACACGACCACTAAGACCGGAGAATATAACATTATATTTACATCTATAACTGTCCAAAGATATCCTCTATTCACATTTTGCATAATAACTCGATATTTATTAATATTTACATTTGCAAATATGCTGCCTTATATGAACCTATAGGATAGCGAAAACGTTCAATTCTGTGTGAACTTTTTTATGACGTCACAATGATCTCACCAGGTTTCAATACACGGCTAAAACATATGATGTCAACGGGTATTTTGCATTGCAACAGACATTGAAAGTACTCGGATGATAACGTTGAAAAATTGTGCGAGGTATTCCGAGGGACTTCTGAATGGAGAAAAGATGTCAACATTTCCAATTCAAAATCTCCGTAAGAAATATGTTTTCGATCCTGTGAATTTTTCTGGTGAAAAATGGTAATGTGTCAATGAATATATCTTTGATATTTTTACTTTCATTAATTTCAATTGTACTATTTTCACATGTATATGTGTATCATTATTTAAAAAATCGTCCAAATGTCACAGTATAATAACTTGGGAATATACAGAGTATTTTCTCTCCTATTTCTTAAGTAAACTGATTGTAATTCACGCTCTAGATACTGACAGGACTAAATTCTACACGATCCAGTTCTAACCAGTTTATCGATCGACCGAAATCTTCAGTAACCTTGGAAAAATCACGGACTGCACGAAATAATCATGATGATGTCTGTCGAAATTCTAAACGTAATTACAAGTAATAAACAGCAATGTTAAAAAGTTCTTTTGAGAAGCCCTTCGAGCTTTACAGGATTTGATCACGTGGCCAACCAACTTCATATCCCGGAAGACTTTCTAACAAACTGGGTTTTTTTTTCTTAAAAATTCAATGTTTTTTTAAGGAGCTATTTCATTTGAAAAGTTTACGCTTTGGTTGTAGAGAGGACATCAATGAACCCACTTCATATTTTTTCATATTTTTAAATCTTCAAAATAAGTCTGTACCTGCACAGTTCAACAGCTGTTCTGAGTGATTAAAAAGGCATTGTCCTGTTCTTGTATGCATACTTTTCAAACAAAATGACATGTAGGACGTCATATTTATTGCTTTTCTATCTTTTGGCAACATTTTTGGCCAGTTTCGTGCAGAAACAAGCCAGTTCAAGAAATGTATACATTCTTATCCTCAAATGTACAAGATGCCCGCACATCCCCCTTAATTAAGTTAAAAAGTTCCCATTTTACTATTACGTATATACATGTATGTTATCAAATTGTCTGATTGCTGTAAAATGATGCTTGAAATTTTGTTTAAGGGTTACGTTTACTCAGGTGCACAAAATTCCACTAATAGGGACGAAAAACCATCCATTGTACATTGTAGCCCTACTATTGTAGTGTTTACCAAAGTTTTCTTTATTGAGTAAGAATTACAAAGAGTGAAAAACAGTTAAATAAAGATAGCTTTACTTATTGTATATTTTAATGAATAAAATCCATTTTAAAATTTGATTCATTCCGAATTTCCTCCATCAATTATCTAAATTCACCCATTTCTAAAAGTATTTCAAAAGAACTAATAGAAGCTTTTAACCATTGATTGTCAAATACTAAATGTTCATTTGTTGCCTGTATTTTGTTGGTATTCAAATTATACGAGGTCAATAATCAATTTTTTAGATATGCTATATGGAATTAATTGTGTACCTTTTAGATTTTTCCTATTGTATGCCAGCCAGTAATATGAAATCTACATGAGATTATACAAACACAAAATATTTAAAATAATACGAAAAACACAAAAATATTTTGCGATTATGCTTCACAAAAAGTTTTTGCAAAGGAAAACATTAAAATATAATTCGAATTTCCTCTGTTTTAGTATAAATCCATATTTTATCACAAATAAACAAAACATAAAAATCAAATTTTATATCTTTCTAACATTGTTATTTTTCGCATTTTTAACAATCTTTGACGTAAAATATTAATCTTTGCATAACTACATATTTTTTAAAAAGTCAAACCCCGAATACAGGTTATCTATGAGTTGGACTATGCTACGACCCTCCTTTATAATAACCACGTTTTTCTTGCATAATCAGTGCTGCCTTCGACACCTGGCCGTTGCCTTTCGGGATCATAGCTTATCTAGAGGCTATAGATGGTATAAGGATATATCACACTGATTGACAATGCGGCGCCTCTTCAGCGTAGTTTTGTTTCTCGTTTTAACTAAAAAGACCAATGCTGCGACCGAGTTGTTCAAAAATGCTGATTTTGAGAGCACCTCTTTTTCCAGTAACTGGGTTGCCATTGACTGCAGTCTGACATCACGGACAGACGACACTTACCATGGAAGTCGTAGCGTCATGGTCACTAACAGGCGAGTACTGTTTCTGTTCCTCTGTTGTGCTGTCACTTCTATCATTAACAATATTTTGTACCATTGAACAACGATACTTATCATGTACATGTTCAATAAATATGAATTTTACGAGGTTTTTAGATTTAAAATTATGATAACGTTTATAGCTTTAAGTATTATAATAATTATACATGTAGTTAGTATCAAATATATAACTTCTTTGTTGAATCTGTGTGTGACCATCATTTGAAAATATTATTCAGTTGACCTTGTCAAAATAACCATATATTTTTTAAACAGGTTAGATACAATATTCTAAATACAATAATTTCTTTACTCCTCGTGTAATTTACTATTATCCACTGTAGACATACAGACATATCTACACATTTACAGACAATCTAAAAGAATGCAACAAAGCACCAACTTTCCAGCACAACAAACACAATCAAATAAACACAAAAGAAAGAGCACAAAATATTGTGTAATACTCAAACCTACTTAATTTATTCTGAAACACCTATTTTTTTTTGCAGACACCACGCCTGGTCGTCCCCCCGCCAAACCTTTGCTGTCAGTCCGGGGAAGAACTACTTGGTCAGCATGCAGTTCAAGCTCCTAAACCTTCCTACCGGACATGCCTACACAAAGGTTTCTATGATGCTGGCCCTCACTGTGAATGGTACTCGCTTCTATAACTCACCATTGGAATAAATCGTTCAACGTTCGTTAAATGTGGTCATTTTGTATGTAGTACAGTGTGTATAGCGAATTAAAAAGGATGAAGAACTTGGCGCGCTTTTTGCGTGGCTTATCTTAAAGTCCATTAATATATCAATACGTTAGTTTACTATGCATCCTTTTTATGTATTTTGCAACAGGACATCCTCAGTACCATGTATTGGCCAGCATGCCATTGCAACAGTTGAAGTATGGGTGGACCGAAATAAGTGGCGATTTTCATGCCCAAAATGGTAAATGAAGCATTATTTGAAAAAACCAGCTCCCCCTCCCCCACTCCCCCCAAAGAAACCTAGAGGATGATTTGAAGGTTTTTAATGGAAAAGAAGGATATTCAAATAACTAGAGGTGTAAATTGTTTGAAGGGGCTACCACTGCCGGGCTGTATATACAGATAAAAGACACGGATGTGAACTTCCTTTTGGACGCTGCAAGTGCTGTGGAACTCCCACACAATCCACACTGGCTCTCCGACGCCACCCACAGAATCAATACCCTCCGAAAGGCCCCCGTCTCATTCAAGTGGGTGAAACACATCATGGAATAACAGTTTTTTAGTTCATATTCATTATTTTTTTTTTACTGTTGCTTTTTAACTTTGACTTTTTTTTACTATGTTACATATAATGTAATTCAAAGCTAGAATCGAACATAATGTTACATGAGATGTAATAAAAGTAAGATGCCCGGCATTTGGAAAAAAGTTATCAGTTATATTGTGTTCTTGTGATCTTTACATTGAACCCAGACTTCCACAAGGGGTAAACGTGCACGGGATATCCATTGAGGTTAGACTCTAATGTTATTCATCTATTGTTAATTAGATGTCAATGATAAAACTATGAAATCGATATTAATCTTGTTTAATAATGTAAATAACGTTATGAAGAGGCTAGAAGCTATATGGCTATATTATTAATATTATTTATGATGGTTTATGTTGTATGTAGCTTGTTCAAAAGAAGCGGGCTTTTGCGTTTGGGACAGCAGTATCGGCTTCATATATGACGGACCCATCACAGAGGACGTATCAAGATTTTGTTTACGATAACTTTGAATGGGCTGTGTTGGAAAACGCACTGAAATGGAGGCAAATGGAGTGGACAGAGGTTCCTTTATACATATTCATTGGTCTTATTATAATAAGCATAACTTAAAGGGGCATGGTCACGATTTTGGTCAAATTCTATTTTTCTGTTTTTATTATTTACAATGCTTCAAGAATGCATTTCTAATGATCATATGAAATTTGAGAGTCAGTCGTAGAGATTTAAGCAAGATACAGGACTCACAATTCTTTGTCATGTAAACAAGGCTCGTGCCTTGTTTCTGTTTACATAGGTTCAATATACCAGTACAAATCTTTTTCAATCTGAATTGTCTATCTTCATATTCATTCTAAGCAAATAAACAGTTCCTAACGTCAAACGCATTCGTGTTAGGTCTAAAACTTGAATTCTCAATTCAACATTCAAAATGTAAACAAAAGGTTTTACATAGCAAAGAATTGTAAGCTCTGTAACTCGCTTATAACTCAACGAATGGCATTCAAATTTTGGTTGCCTATAAAAAATGCCTTACTGAAGCATGGTAAACATTAAAATCGGAAAAATAATTTTTGACCAAAATTGTGACCATTCCCCTTTAATACGAGAATGTTCATTTACACTCTAAAAACGCCAGCAATTGAATATTCACTGAGTTATCTCGTCGAGACGTAACAACATCAAAACAGGTCATGAACTTTGAAAGTGAGTTTTTGTTTTTCCTTTAGAACCATATCAACTATGATCGGCCAATGAATGCTATAGCTGCATTGCAATCTCATGGGTAAGTTAAAGAAACGTTGAACAAACTCAAAAAACGTTTCAAACGAATACAAATATTAGGATTTCCTCTGTTTTAAAGAATCAAAGTCCGCGGACACAATATGTTCTGGGGCGTTGACCAGTTTGTTCCTCAGTGGCTGAAGGCAAAATCAAGCTCTGAATTATTAGCATCAATGAAAAATCACGTACATGAAGTCATCTCAAGGACAACAGGAAAGTAAGTATTGACAACCACATTTATCATTTCTACAATTTACAATTACTCTGCACAGAAAGTTATCATTTCTTCAATTAGCAATACTGCTAAAATGTACGTGTATATCCAGTCAAAACATCAGTGTATAAAGAAATAGTAAGCTATAGTCGGAGTTAATTTGCATGACAAGATTGGAGCACTGGGACGTGAACAACGAGAATCTTCATGGGGATTGGTATGAGCGCCACACAATGGATCCGGACATCACGGAGAAGATGTTTCAGTGGATCCACAACCAGGAGCCAGGCGTCAAGTTATTCCTGAACGATTACCAAGTCATCACCAGCTCAACGGAAACCACGGTTTGCTGAAACTTAACCAATGACACACTCATTGCAACTCGTTAACAATCTAAATTGAATTCATGGTGGTATGATGGAAGTGAGGGGGTATTTACCCCTCAAATAACCAGTCAAACTTTAGGTTCTCATATTTATTCAAATTTCAACCATAAGAAAGTCCTAATGCATTTTGATTGTAGGGATGTAAGATGATTATTGTAAAAAATACCGTCTTCTTTGAAATCAAAATCTGATTTGTTTACTAAACACTTTTTTACAATACTTATTCATTTGTCATTCCACAAAACAAATGCATAATACATTGCCTGTTGAATATCTTAACAGACTATCATTAAATAAAATCTAAAAGAATAACTTACCTGAATTAGTGCCTTTTTAATACATTACCTCAAATCAAATTGAGATAATTTAAATGTATTGCAAAAAGACACCATTTTATGACAGCAACGTTAAATTGGATGGCAGATGTTTTTTTTAACTAAATAATATCATATCATAAATCTTCTGGATTTGATTTACTCAGGGTTAACATTAATTATACTCCGAACTCTCAATTTTCAAAATAGGCTTTGAAAACCCAAGCTCTGCATTTAAAAAATGATGGGGTACCGATTTATGGACTTGGGCTTCAGGGACATTTCTCCTCACACAATATCGACATGGATGTTCTTAAGGTAATAGATCTTCATTAAATTTAGTGGCTGAAATTTCGTGAATTTTGTAAACACAGACATCCACAAGAACGCAAGTATATTTTTTGACAATTTGCCCCTCAAGTTGAATATTTTACTGCGCCAGAGGCACCATTTCAAAGGAATCATCGATACATTGACCAGATTTCCAGAGACTCGTACAAGGAACAGTTTTATTTCATTTTCAGTACCGACTGGATAAAGTTGCCGAGTCTGGATTAAAATTGTGGATTACAGAGCTTACTCTCAGTGACACAGACAACAACAGGAAAGCGGCAAACCTCGAGAAGGTCATGACCATGTTGTTCAGCCATCCTGCAGTAGAGGGCGTCTTGTTCTGGGGATTCTGGGATGGAAGGATTTGGCACAAAGATGACGCTTTATTTACTGGAACAAATATCACAGTTTAGTCATATATCCCAAATTACATGTAGTTCTAAAGAATGGTAAATGAGTATGTTATTTATGTATTACATCCAAATTTTATGTTTTTAAGGCAAATGCTGCTGGACAAAAATACCTCGATCTCTTCCACAAAACGTGGAAAACACACTTCACTCACAACATTCAACCCAGCCACACCATACACACAAAAGCCTTTAGGGGCGACTATCTTCTGAACATTAAGAAAAACGGCCATCTTATACACCAGGAACACTTTAGTCTGGATAGTTCGGCGAAGGATATCATCATTAATCTAACCAGTAAGAGTTACTGCTCTTCATGTATATTTATACAGTGAGGTGATATATTGTGAACGTTATTCTTTGTTCTTTTTGTTTTCTGATATATTTTTTCACAATTTCTTTTTCAGACGATCATCAAGATGTATCCCATATTTCATTTGGTTAAAGAAAACTACATTCAACATCGATATGGACTTGAATAAAGAATTGAATGTGTGGAATATTTAATAAATTAAATAATATCATTTTATGAAATGATCAATTTTTATTAAATGAATCATTATGATATGCTCTTCTACTGTTGTGATTGAGGAGCTATTACTCGAGTTCATTAGAGAAAAGTCGGCAGCACTAATACAGTGAAGTATGTATCTTTAACGTTCAGATGAGATAATTGATCGACTATTTGTGCAGTTTTCATATAGTACAAAGAAAGACTATATACAAAGTGTACAATGGAATGATTTTTGTTTTGAGGTTCGACTAAGAAAAAAATCAATTTTCTTCACCAATAAACAGCTGATATTTTGTGACATTTCAAATTTAACTTTAAGGTATACCAATAATAAACAGTTATAGTAGTTTTAAAGTGAAGTATCATTAGAAATATTAGCAAGTTTTATAAATATTACAGAAGTCTCTTTATGACTGCAAGCTGAAAAAGAAACTATCATCAATTTAAGTGTTTGAGATCAAACAAATCTTACGGAAGTATCCGATGTATATTTCCTCAAGGTTTTCATTTATATATAAATGAAAAATGAAGGAAATATACACCGGATGTCACTTCCGTAAGATTTGTTTGATCTCAATCAATATTCGTTAAACATAAGTTTTTGTGGATTTTATTGTTGATTCGAATGACGACAACTGTTCGTGTAAAATACAAATTAAATCTCAACGCCTGTTATTGTTGAGACGATTGCCCATGAATTTACTTGCTTTTTTATAGTATGTCAATTTTTTTTCTAACTATGATGCCTAAAAATATTAAAGAAACCACACGGCACATATATTCAAATCTGATACTTATTTTGCACATTGTCTATTTGTAATATTTTTTATGCAAACAGTTCTTGCATATACGTCCCTGGTTTTTGCAACATAAAAGGTGCGTTTCTATTTGGAGCAGCCGTGCACGCAGACCATTTTGGAAACTTTTTCTGCAAAGGATACACCGATTTTGTCCATAAGAATTTCGAATGGGTCGTTATTGCAAATAATGGAAAGGAGTAAAACATATAAGGGTAAGAAACAAATATATGTGGTCAAATATGTGTGACACCCCCCCCCCCCCCCCCCGAGAAAATGGCTCCCAAAATTGTTCGAATGGTTGCTTTTAGGGACTAACGAAATACACGCTAGCTTTGAACGCTATTCAACTTCTTGGATCATATGGGTATGCTTCTTTTACTTTTGATGTAAAGATGTATATACAGAAAAAAGAATATCCATATCTTTTTCAACAAAATAAAGATGCGTGGACAGAATATATTTTGGGACAAGGACAAGTTTGTGCCCTTCTGGATACCGGCGTTGTCTCCGTCAGACATCGTCCAAGAAATGCAGGCATATATCCGAGATATCCTGTCTCACACACAGGGCAAGTAAGTGAGCTGTCTTTTATTTCACAGTTAAGTGGCTCATTCCATGTATCATGTATCATGTTTTGCAGAAATGCTATGTATAATTACAACAGGTGCCTGTAATGTCTGTAATGTCAGAGCAAACCCTAACCAAAACTTATTAATCTGGAAGTACCCACAAGTAGAAATGCTATCGATTTATACAACAGGTACATGTAAATAAAGGCCAAAACAACCCTAATTATTGGTCTTGTGGGTTGAGGTTACCACAAGTCCTTTTGTTAGAATAAACAATGTCCTGCATTTTTGTTCTGAGATACAGAAACAAGTTGCACTGATTCGAATTTTTTAGACTCCTCCACTGGGACGTGAACAACGAGAATCTGCACGGATATTTCTTTGAGCGCCGCACAATAGACCCGACATCACCCAAAAGATGTTCCAGTGGATCCACTCCATTGATCCCAGCATCAAGCTCTTCCTCAATGACTACTTCCAGGGTCCATCATATAAACACTTCATGCTTGTCTCAAGTAAACTGGTGAAGGCAATTCCGTAAGAAAAATCCTCACTTTATGTACTTCAGGTTTAAGCATAACATTTATTGCAAAATATTATTTGTCTTGTGTTCAGGCTGTTAAAATATACATTGTCTTGTTTCCAGGCTATTAAAAATCAGGCGCAGAACTTCATAAAAAGCAGGTTCCGATAGGGAAAATTGTCATACAAAAGCATTTCTACACTACTGATATTGGCATCGATGTTTTTAAGGTAAGAATTCTGTCCAACCGTTAATACTAAATAAGTACATATAACTCAAGACAAATACGAGGGTTGTTCGATATTTAATATGTTTTGTACGATATCTCAAAAGCATTCGACTCAAATAGTGAAATGAATATTACATCCATTCAAAGTATTCTACGCGGTTTGAAATACATAATTTCAATCTCTGAATCATTTCTGAAATGCGGCACAGTTTGCTAATTTAGTTACACCTCCGAGGCACTGACTGATGGCTGAGTCAAGGGCTTGTCGAAACTTGTAAGGACGACCAGATAAGACCTTTTTAAATTTTGGAGAAAGGAAAAATGTCGCATGGAGCTAGATCTGGAGAGTATGGAGGGTGCGACAAGAGGGTATTCTTCTTCGACTTAAACAATTGCTTTACAAGCTCAGATGTATTTGATAGAGCTTGACAATGAAGTAAACGAACATGCCTAAATCCAAACACAGGGCGTCGTTTATGATAATATTTTTTAGCTTTTTCAGTATAACATATCGGTGATACATGTACCTGTAACACTTACGTCCTTCGGCACATGAATTTGCATGGCTATATCATCACATGAGAAGAATATGCAATAAAGAACCTTCTTTGTACTTATGGTTCTTTTGGCAACTACAGGCTTTCTGCCGTTTCTAGTTAGCCATAGTTTGTTTCCATTTTTTTCCTACTGGTTCAAAATAGTGAACCCATGTTTCGTTACCAGTAACAATTATAATTGCAAATAGCCTTTGATTAAATTTTGGAAATATTTTTAGCAATTGTTTAGCGTTTGGTCATAAAATGTATGTCAATATATGCAGTATCCATCTGGCAAAAATCTTTCGTATTTCAAAGTATGCTTCAAAATAAAATAAATCAAAATAAAAAATGACTCATATTTATACAGTTTGAAAGGTATTGAATAGAGCTATTCAAGAGTATCATCATCCACAAAATCGTGCAAAGAGTTATCACGCTGTGCTTCAATACACATAAATTATCAAAACAACCCTCGCATGACAATCATTTTGAATAATTATTTTTACCATGCATTTAATAGATATTACATGTATATTCAATTAGAATGAAAGGGGAATAATGATTGAACCTCAACCGTATTGTGAAAGTCATATTATGATTGCTTATTTCTTCCACTGAGTTTTCCATTTTTAAATCAGTCAAAAGATTCATTACTTTTAAAAATTTGCTCCTGTACTGTCAATATAAACATAGTATCATTTCATGTGTTTCATGTTGTCATAGTACAATCTGGACAAGGTGGCGAAGGCGGGCTTGAAGATCTGGGCCACAGAGCTGACAGTGACGTGGCGGATGATTTAAAGAAGGCATCCCTTGAGAACCTGCACTTAGTCACGGAGTGGTTGAACATTTGAAAACAAAGCAATTGGAAACATAGTAACATAGCAATTTTCAGAGGAAATCGTAAAACAGAAATAGATTCAAGAGCATACTGATTTTCCAATGATACTTTGCGTGATATTGCGTTTGCGATTTTGATCGGGAATTGTTGGAAAAGTCGGACATGAACTATAACTGAGTTTTTACTACTTAAACAAAATGCAAATGTAATTTCAGTGACGTTTTGTTAGATGTTGACCCAAAAACATGATTTTACGTGAATCCTAAGCCATGATCAATAATCTTCTTAAGAAGTGTTATGTTGTGGAAAAATTAATGAAAAAAAAGGAATAAAATTTCGTGTTACAAAATAAATATATGTTTTTAACGAAGCGTTTTTATGCTAGTACATGAACATATATATGTGTTTTCATTTCGATTATATGTTTGTTCTTACTGACGTCGGTTAGTTTATGTACATAGAATAAAGTTGTGACCCAGATAATTCATGCGCTACTTTGACCTCTTGACACAGTATTTGATGTTATTAAGGAAAAACAGCAATTGCTCAAATAGTGTTATATAAGGGAAACATTTGCAGTTGAAAATATACATGTATGAACTTTTGAGGACGTCACAATCTCTCGCACCAAAAACGTTTAAACCACATGACACTGCGTTTAAATTATGTAAAATATATGTTATTCATGAAGCAAATTCGTCTCAATTTCTGTTTTTGATGACAGAAAAATTAATTATCAGAAATGAAAAAATAATTACACCTACATAATTTATACTAAAACAAATTGGCTTGGACAGTTTACGCTTCTTTTTACATACCGCTTCTCAGTTTCTAAAGCGTAAACTGTCCAACCCATGTTTTACTCATATACATTCCGTAGCTATTGAAAATTATTCCTATATATAGTTGGTATTTATTATCGAGTCTTTTAAGTTAAAAAATTCCCAGTTTACAATTTGGTATATTTGTTATAAAATTGTCTGATTGCTATGAAATGATGCTTTATATAAGAACGAAAAACCACCCATTGTACATTGTATCCCAACTATTAAAGTGTTTCAAATAACTTCTACTTCAATACAATCTTTATTGAAAAATCCGTCAAAATTGTACACTCTTACCAAAGTTTTTTTTATTTAGTAAGAATTACAAAGAGGGAAAACAGTGAAATATGGATAGCTTTACTAATTATATTTAAATGAATAAAATCCATTTTTAATTTTAATTCATTCCAAATTACTTCCTTCAATTTTATAAATTCCACTCATGTTTTTTAGTATAACAAAAGAACTAACCAAAACATAAAAACCAAATTTGATATTTTTATAACGTTGTTAATTTTCCTATTAAAACAATCTTTTACGTAAGATATTAAAATGCATATTAAACTATTATTTTTAAAACTCAAACCCCGAGTACAGGTTATCTTAAAGTCGAACTATAATATTAAGATCCGCCTTTATCATAACAACATGCATTATCAGTGCCGCATTGAACTACAGGTCCCTGTCTTTTAAGATCATATATGTCTTATCTAGATGCTAAAGATCATATAAGGACACAGAGGATATATCATACTGATTGACAATGCGGCGCCTCTTCAGCGTAGTTTTGTTTCTCGTTTTAACTAAAAAGACCAATGCTGCGACCGAGTTGTTCAAAAATGCTGATTTTGAGAGCACCTCTTTTTCCGGTAACTGGGTTGCCATTGACTGCAGTGTGACATCACGGACAGACGACACTTACCATGGAAGTCGTAGCATCATGGTAACTAACAGGCGAGTACTGTTTCTGTTCCTCTGTTGTACTGTTTCTTCTATCACTAACAATATTTTGTACCATTGAACAGTAATACTAATTGTGTACATGTTCAATAAATATGAATTTTACGAGGCTTTTAGTCGGGCTTTGGTGAATGCAAATCCTTAGCTATAGGCATGCAAATTGCAAATATTTCTATATATAGCACAACTGCAAAAGTAACAAAAAAACGAACAGCTTCAAAGTGGAAACTTCCAGTATACCAAATAGTTTCACAGAGAGCCATGTTTTGTAAAATCTTTGTTTTTTTGATTGCAAATACATTCAGCGAGGAGTTTTTTTTTCTTATTAATAAGGTGTTTTAAAAACAAGACTATTCACTTTGGGCACATATCCATGAAATACTTTACAAAGCACGTTAGTAGAGCAGACATCACTCGACAGTTTCCGTCAAAGTAGCTTTGCTCCGAACAAATTACCAAGAAAACAATGTAAAACAAGTAGTTGCAAACCATTTTTAGAACCAGCAGAATGTTTTATTCATCTTTTAAATGCACGACATTCTTAAAATACATTTTACCTGTTCTCGTGAGATCATGACATTGGTAGCCATTTGCAATTTACACGGAATTGTGGATACAAATCTGACGACAGAATTTTCAGTATGTCAATTGTAGCAGTAGTCCGAATTTTCTCTTCGCCCACGCGTTGTCGTTAGAGCTCGCTGCGCTCGCTAACATGTAAACGGTGTGACTGTTGGACCGAGCGCAGATTTAACACAGTTTGATTTTTTTTGTATGAAAAAAAAACTATTTGAAACGAACACAGTAGGATCCGCCTATTTACTCATAAGCCAAAGTTAAACTAAACGTCGCTGGTCAGTCTTCATTATGACGTCATGTTTCATACGTAAAACATAAAAGTTTTGTCTTCGGAAATAGCCGATGAAAAGTTCTTGATTCCGAGAATTATATATTTTTTCTTTCAATGCTTATAATTTTCCCAAGTTGACGAATTGAATTTTTTGTACTTTATTCAGTCTCTTAAAGATCGGTTCCTTGATAGTACTGATTTTATTTTCCATCTAATAATTTGATAAGACATACGTGAAACTAGTCGTATTTCTTGATTAAAGCACTTGTTTAAAGTTGTATAGTTTGCATAGTCAATTATTTCCATCTTAATTACTTTCAATTAAACATCGAAAAGTTTGTAATAGGGTTTAAGTGGCAATAAACATCGATAAGCGCAAGTCATTTAATGATCGAGCTAACTTTTTAAAAACGAAATGGCGGCCAATATGGCGGCGCCCAGGACTGGTAGATTTTTTTTTTGCCCTTGGTACCCCAGATTCAACTCTCATTTTTCACTGATTTTCTTATATATATTGTTACCATTAAGCCTCGCTTCGCGAGGCGGGCTTTGCCCGCCTCTCGCTGCGCTCGGTATAATACAATATTTTTGTACAATAATTCCTTTACTCATGATATGTAATAGCGAGCGGCGCGAAGCGCCGCTCGCGTACCGAGCTCTAACGACAACGCTTGGGCGAAGAGAAAATTCGGACTACTGCTACCTTTGACATACTGAAAATTCTGTCGTCAGATTTGTACCCACAATTCCATGTAAATTGCAAATGGCTACCAATGTCATGATCTCACGAGAACAGGTAAAATGTATTTTAAGAATGTCGTGCATTAAAATATTAATAAAACATTCTGCTGATTCTAAAAATGGTTTGCAACTACTTGTTTTACATTGTTTTCTTGGTAATTTGTTCGGAGCAATGCTACTTTGACGGAAACTGTCGAGTGATGTCTGCTCTACTAACGTGACGTCACAATGTCTAGACTGAGCACGCGGGCTTTAGCGTAATGAATAAATAGATAGGCGGATCCAACAGAGCACGTTTCTGATGAATCTAATAGTGAAATTGTGATTGTTGTTAATGGCTTCGACCTCCAGATCGCCACACCGTAAAACATAACTGTTGATACATCTATACTGGAGCGTAAAATATTTTTATTCACTTTGATGCATCCATTTGGTAAACCACGCTTTGATTTTTGATCATGTACCCATGTTTATTTACAATTCAATTTATGCCGCGCTCGCCCCAACGGTCGCACCGTAAAACATATTACAATGTAGATAAACAGACAGACAGACACATTTGCAGACAACTTAAAAAAATGCAACTTATCACCAACTTTCCAGCACAACAAACACAATTAAATAGAGCATACACAAAATATTGTGTAATATTGAAACATATTCAATTCGTTCTGAAACACCTATTTTTCTTTTGCAGACACCACTCCTGGTCGTCCCTCCGCCAAACCTTTGCTGTTAGTCCCGGGAAGAACTACGTGGTCAGCATCCAGTTCAAGCTCCTGAACCTTCCTACCGGACATGCCTACACAAAGGTTTCTATAACGCTGGGCCTCACTGTGAATGGTACTCACATTTATAGCTCACCACTGGAACAAACTGTTCGTTACAAGGAGATTATTATATTATTATATTGTATCATATTATATTATATTATATTATTATATTATAGCAAATTCCACTGGATGAAGAAATTGGCGTGATTTTTCCTTGGCTTATTTTAAGTCAATTAATGTCAATACGTGAGCATACTAGGCCTCCTCTATATGTATTTTTCTACAGGACATCCTCAGTACCATGTTATAGCCAACATGCCTATGCAACAGTTGAAATATGGATGGACCGAGATAAGTGGCGATTTTCATGCTCAAAATGGTAAGTGGATACTTAATAAAATGATTTAAAGACTGGACATGTTTAAAATAATTTGAATAATCAAGATTGAAAAAAAACCAGACGAAATAATTTACATGCCAATGTAAATGATTTGAAGGGGCTACCGCCGCCGAATTGTATATAGAGATACCAGACACGGAGGTCAACTACCTGATGGACGCTGCTAGTGCTGTGGAACTTCCACACAACCCCCACTGGCTCTCCGACGCCACCCACAGAATCAACACTCTCCGGAAGGCCCCAGTCTCATTCAAGTGGGTCAAACACATCATGGAATAACAGTTTTTAGTTTACATTCATCCATTTTTTTTTCACTGTTGCTTATCAATTAACCTTGTCTTTTTCAATACTTAATATATGATATAATTCAAAGTGTTTTGTTATATAAGCTGTAATAAACGTAATATATTAAGTAAGATGTTCCGCATAAGGAACTTATATTGTATTTGTGATCTTTGCATTGAACCTAGACTTCCACAAGGGATAAACGCTCACGGAATATCCATTGAGGTAACAATCTAACGTGATTGTCTAATATCAATTAGTTGCCAATGTGATTCGTAACGAATATTGTTTAATATTTACATTTGCAAATATGCTTCCTTATATGAACCTATAGGATAGCGAAAACGTTCAATTCTGTGTGAACTGTTTCATGACGTCACAATGATAATCGCACGCGCTTATCGTTTGACAGTTGCAATATTGTAAACGTAAAAACATCGTTATATTAATGATTCTGGACAATTTGCCATTCTCAAACGTAAATATAAGTAATAAACAACATTGTTAAAAAGTTCACCGGGATATGAAGTTGGTTGGTACGTGATCAAATCTTCTGAGAAGCCCTTCGGGCTTCACAGGATTTGATCACGTGACCAACCAACTTCATATCCCGGTGAACTTTTTAAATTGCTGTTTATTTCTTAAATAAAGTAAATGACGTTAAGCAAAAGATAGGAGCTATATTGTTATTAAACTAACAATTTTATGTTGCTTTTTGTTGTACGTAGCTTGTCCAACAGAAGCGGGCTTTCGCGTTTGGGACGGCTGTTGATGCCTCATATATGACGGATCAATCACATAAGACCTATCAAGAATTTGTTTATAATAACTTTGAATGGGCTGTGTTGGTAAACGCACTGAAATGGAGGCAAATGGAATGGACAGAGGTTCGGGTTTATGTATATTACGTTGTCTAACACTGTAATTTACGCAAATGTACATATACATTCTTAAAAACTCTGCCAGTGATCATTCGACTGCAATATCTTTTCGGGGCGTCAAAAAACTAAACACATCATAAGTTTTGAAAGTAAGTTTTTTTTATCTTTGTTAGAACCATATCAACTATGATCGACCAATGAACGCTATATCTGCATTGCGATCTCATGGGTAAGTTAGTTTACAAATGAATTACAACAACGTTCAACAAACGTCTCGAACGCATACAAATGTTATGGTTTTCTCTGTTTTAAAGAATCAAAGTCCGCGGACACAACATGTTCTGGGGCGTTGACCAGTTTGTTCCCCACTGGCTGAAAGCAAAATCAAGGTCTGAATTATTAGCATCAATGAAAAATCACGTACATGAGGTCATCTCAAGGACAAGAGGAAAGTAAGTGTTGACAATTTTTTTTATCATTTCTCCAATTTACATTCATTCTGCACTGAAATATTTATCATTTCTTAAATTTACAATATTTCTTTAATAGTAAAATGAAATAATAAGAAAAAATGGACTTTCATATTCAGTCAAAACACATTTGTATAGATAGAGTTTGTAATAGTTGGAGTTAATTTGCATGACAAGATTGGAGCACTGGGACGTAAACAATGAGGATCTTCATGGGGATTGGTACGAGCGCCACACAATGGACCCGAGCATTACGGAGAATATGTTTCAGTGGGTCCACAATCAGGAGCCAGGCGTCAAGCTATTCCTGAACGACTACCAAGTCATTGCCAGCTCAACGGAAACCATGGTTTGCTGAAACTTTACCAATGACAGGCTCATTGCAACTCGTTAACAAATGAACTGTACATAAAGGGCTAATCTTAATTAAATTCATGCTAGTGTGGTGGTAGTGAGGGGGTAATTACCCCACAAATGACCCGTCATACCTGAGTTACTCATATTTATTCAAATTTCAACCCCAACAAAGTTCTAATGCATCTTGATCTCAGGAGTGTAAACTGATTATTGTGAAAATCTTTTAATTTTATGGCTTATAAAAATGCGTTAGACATTGTCTGTAGATTATCTAACAGTTTATCATTAAATGGAATCTTAAAGAATAACTTTCCCGAACGCGTGCATTTTTAATTTTTTTCCTTTATTTCAAATAAAATTTAGATAAATGTAAAAAAAAAAACATCATTTCATGAAAACATGTTAAATATTGTGGCAAATATATTTTTTTTACTTTAAATCATAAATCTTCTGTCTTTGGTTTACTCTAGGTTAACGTTAGCTGCAGGTCTGTAGCTCCCGGTCTAAAAAAAAATTCGGATGGACGACTAGAGGGTACAGTTTCATAAGTGTTCAAAAAATGCAATTTGTAGATAATTTCTGTAAAAGCAAGGTTAATCAGTCCAAAACTAGCGCATTTTTTGTGCGCCGTAAATTGCAACTTATTAACACGTAGGGTACTGTGGCTCCCAGTCGTCCATCCGAATATTTTCAGACTGGGAGCTACAGATCTGCAGCTTGGTTAACGTTAATTACACTCCAAACTCTCGATTTTCTTACAAGGCTCTGAGAACACAAGCTCTGCGTTTTAAAAATGACGGGGGTACCAGTTTATGGACTTGGGCTTCAGGGACATTTCTACTCACATGATATAGACATGGATGTTCTTAAGGTAATACATCATTCTTCATTTTTGATTTTGTAGGCACCGATACACACTTAAGCGTAAAAGCACTTGCATATTTTTGACTATTCATTACTAGTATTTGCCCCTCAAATTAAAGATTCTACAGTACCACAGGCACCATTTCAAAGGATTCATCGATAAATTGAGCAGATTGTCGGAGACCCATTTAAGAAACATGTTTTATTCTGTTTTCAGTACCGACTGGATAAAATTGCTGAGTCTGGATTAAAATTGTGGATTACAGAGCTAACTCTCAGTGACACAGACAACAACAGGAAAGCGGCAAACCTCGAGAGGGTCATGACCATGTTGTTCAGTCATCCTGCGGTAGAAGGCGTCTTGTTCTGGGGATTTTGGGATGGAAAGATTTGGCACAAGGATGACGCTTTATTCACTGGAACAAATATCACAGTTTAGTCATATATATAGCAAAGTACAATGTATTCCAAGAATGGTGAATACGTATGGTGTTAATGCAATACATGCACATTTTATGTTGTATTAGGCAAATGCTGCTGGACAGAAATACCTCGATCTCTTCCACAAAACGTGGAAAACGTACTTCACTCACAACGTTCAACCCGGCCACACTATACACACAAACGCTTTTAAGGGCGACTATCTTCTGAACATTAAGAAAAACGGCCATCTCATACACCAGGAACACTTTAGTCTGGATAGTTCGGCGAAGGATATCACCATTAATCTTACTAGTAAGAGTTTATGTACTGTTCTTCCTGTAAAGTTATAAATTAAGTGATATATAATGAAGGTTGTGGATTTTCTGTTATTTTTAAAGGATACATATTCTACATATTTTTTCCCCAGATGATCATCAAGGCGTATCGCACATTGCATTTGGTTAAAAAAAACTACTTTTCAACATTATATGCGAATATTTATTACATTAAATGATAATATCAAATTGTTTTCTTTTACTTTTGTGTATAAAGTACGATTAATTGAGTCAATACATATGATCATTGACAACATTAATACAGTGAAGCACTAACTTTAAAGATGAGATAATGGATCGATCTTTTGTGTATTTCTCATATCATAAAGAAACAAGAAAAGTTATATTGAATGTAATATACCTGTGGAACAGAAATCAATCTTCACTTATAAACAAATTATGAATTTGTGGCCATTCAAATTCCACTACAGATATACCGGTAATTCATAGTTTTAAAGTGAAGTATCATTAGAAATATTAGCATGTTTTAAATATATAACAGATGCGTCTTTCTAACTACATATTGAGGAAGAAACTAAAGTGTTTGAGATCAAAAGAATCGTACGGAAGTGACGTCTGGTGTATGAATCCTTTAGGCTTTCATTGCCTCAACGTGTTAGGTTTTAAGTAAAGTATTACTTTTATTATTTTTTTTTAACTATTTCTATGGTTATAATAAAAGAAGTAACAATAATAATTACATGTAATTAAAGTAAATCGCTGTTTATTCATTTAAATAATCTATTACACCAACAACACTGATTTAAAAATAAATACGTTAATTCATCCTGATATCTTTTTGAATTCACTCGGTATTATAGTAAAATTACATGAAACGTGAAGGATAAGTATCATTATATCTTCACAAATGGACTGAACGTTTGGTGTTACCTTATCTATGTTATGTGTATTTCTATCGTATGGGGCATGACAATCCTTGAAAATCAAATATGAAGCTACTTGTACCGTCAGTTGTAGTGAGCATATTTCTGATAAGTTTTACTAGTGCTCATAATGAATTGCTTCAAAACAGTGATTTTGAAAGTTCGTCTTTCCATGGAAACTGGTTCTGTAGGGACTGCGGCATTACAAGCTACACCGCCGATATTTTTCAGGGGACTCGCTCAGTTAAAGTAACTAACAGGTAAAGTGGAATCAAAACTATGCAAATTATTTTAAATCACAAAATGAAATGTATTCACGGTGCAAAATCGGATCTTCACACAAACTAACACTCTGAAAACATTAATTAACTTAATGTTAAACATGACTATACTTCTGTTGTAAATCGAAAATCAACATATCCGATAACAATATTTGTAACCTCTATATAATGTTTTCTTTGTAATTACTGCTGGTTTGATTCATTATATCATTCAAATTAAGGACACACAGTATTTCGAGTCCCCACCAAAAGGTCTCGATTTCGCCAGGACAGAACTACATCGTGAAAGCATATTTCAAACTTCTTAACATTCACCCAGGGACCATGTACACCACTGTTTTTCTTCGAGTCAACTTACAAACAAACGGTAAATAAGCACTGAATGTACTCCTATGTGAATTTATTATTTTTTCATTTATATCAATATATCAATGGATTTAAGTAAAAAATTTTTACCATATTCAATATCAGGTAAAACGGTCTATCAGAAAGTTGCCGAGCAGCCCATGCAGCAGTTTAAATTTGGTTGGACAGAAATAAGTGGCGATTTTCATGCACCGAATGGTAAATAATGAACTTATTTTAGTAAACATCAATATTAAGGAGACAAGCTATTCTCAGTCATTCTATGTATGTTTTACATCGGACGGGGAAGAGTTTGATAAAGTGATTGTTACTTTGCTAAATGATTGAAGGAAACTCTTTAAGTTTGAATTTAATGGCAAGTATAAGTTTCTTTATCATTAGTTCTACACACTGTAGTATTAGAAAGGTAGATAATAGGCAACAATTGTTGTAGGAACAACTTCGGCTACGGTTTTTCTGGAGATTGTGGATGTAGATATCGATTTCCTCATGGACTCGGCGAGTCTCCAGATTTTACCACATGACCCTCACTGGTCCTCCAAAGCACACCACCGCATACAAACTCTCCGTAAAGCACCAATCACTGTCAAGTGGGTTTGAAAAAAATTAAATTTTACGTATAAAAAATATAGCCTGTCGTTGATATTTTCGTGAACTTACTAGACGATCTTCAAAATGTTATTTATTTGTTGTTGCAGAAAATTGACAATTGATAAAGGATGTAGTATCACAACGTCATTATGATGCATTGTAGATTGGCACCTGGGCAGTCTGCGCATGGGGTGTATGTTGAGGTAAATAGGAAATTAATGTGATAAAGTAAAAGAAAAATTTGATAAATAAAACTTCAAAAACCTGAAATTTGAATTACAGATTACGCTTATCAAACCCAGTGATTGTTTATAGAGGAAGTTAAAATCATTTACTGCATATAAAACAATTTAGCGGAAGCATTTAAAAATATAGAATTTAACTTATATTTACCAGCGCTGATTTACTGTTTAATCAATATTCGTTAAATATCAGTTTTATGGATTTTGTTGTGATTCAAATGACGACAAATGTTAATCAAAGTAAAAAGAATGCATGCTGCTCATGTATTCAAATTTGATACTTATTTTACACATGGTCTAGTTGTAAGAAAGATTTATTTTATTTTTTTGCAAACAGTTTATGCAACAAAAAAGTTCGTTTCCATTTGGAACAGCAGTGCATGCAGACCACTTGGGAAACCCTTCTTATCAAGCATACACTGATTTTGTCCTTAAGAATTTTGAATGGGCTGTTATTGCAAATAAACTAAAATGGAAAGGAGTAGAACATATAAGGGTAAGAAAAATGTGCGCAGTCAGATTTGCGAAAAAGAACAGAGAAAATATTGATAATTTTTTACAAACATTCTCTATAATCCAACCGAATTTTCTCTTAAAATTGTTTTTATGATTGCCTTTAGGGACACACCAATTACACGCTAGCTTTAAACGCAATTCATCTTCTTGGATCACACGGGTATGCTTTATTTTACTTGTTTTTTGTTTTAAACTGTATTGATGTAAAGAGTGTTTACAGAAAAAAAATCTCCAAATCTTTTTCAACAGAATAAAGATGCGAGGACACAATATGTTTTGGGGCAAGGACAAGTTTGTGCCCTCCTGGATACCAGCGTTGTCTCCGTCAGACATCGTCCACGAAATGCGGGCACATGTCCGAGATATCATGTCTCACACCCAGGGCAAGTAAGTGAGATGTCTTGTAATTTTACATGCAGTCAAGTAACTAATTCCATGTATCATGTTTTGCAGAAATTCTATAAATATAATTACGACAGGTACATTTAAAGTCTGTTATGTCAGAGGAAACCCCAATCATTAACCTGGATGTACCCACTGTCTTACTTTTAAGATAAACAATGTCCTACATTTTTGTTCTGAAATACAAAAGAAGGTTGCACTGTTTCGGATTTTACAGACTCTTCCACTGGGACGTGAACAACGAGAATCTGCACGGAGATTTCTTTGAGCGCCACACAATGGACCCGGAAATCACCCACAAAATGTTCCAGTGGATCCATTCCATTGATCCCAGCATCAAGCTCTTCCTCAATGACTATTCCGTCCTTCCGGTGTCCACCATGACCACGGTCAGGACCCACACTTCATGCTTGTCTTAAGTAAACTGGTGAACATGCTGCATGTAAATCAATATTTAAATCTTTTAATTACAAAATATCAATTTTCTTTTCTTTTCAGGCTATTAAAAATCAGGCACAAAATTTCATAAAAAGCCAGGTTCCGATAGGGAACATTGGTCTACAAAGCCATTTCTACACTACTGATATTGACATCGATGTTTTAAAGGTAACAATTCTGACCAGTTGTAAATACCAAACGATATCAGATAATCCGAAACAAAATGTGTACATCAATTAAGATAATTTCATAATCATGCATTTCATAACTCATATATTTAATTTTAAAAAGGAATACTTCTTGAGCATACACATCTGGTGAAAGTGACTTTATGATTGTTAATTTCTTCCAATATCATTCCAAAGTTTCATTTGAAAATTTGCTCCTGTACTGGCGTTTTAAATTAAGAGCAACTTCACTCTAAAATGTAGTTTTGTGTCGTCACAGTACAGGCTAGATAAGGTGGCGGAGGCGGGATTGAAGATCTGGGCCACAGAATTGACGGTAGACGCGGCGGATGAACACAAGAAGGCAGCGGCCATGGAGAACCTGCTCACCATGTTCTTCAGTCACCCAGCTGTAGAGGGGGTCATTCTATGGCACTTCTGGGACGGTTCCAACTGGCATCAAAACGAAGCTTTGTTTAACGGGCCAGGAATTACAGTGAGCATGTCTTTTGGTAGCTTTTACACAACCAATAGCTCTAAGAAAATCTATGAAGTCGAAAATGGTGTCGTTGAAGACTTTGTATATCTTATGTTAATCTTTTTAGCCAAATGCAGCTGGTCAAAAATATTTAGATCTGGTCCAGGGATCATGGCGTTCTCACATCAAGCGTAGGTTAGACTTCGACCACCCGGTAAATGTAACGATGTTCAAGGGAGATTACGTCATGCACGTCAGACAAAATGGACACGTCATTCACCAGGAAAATTTTACTTTAGACTCATCAGGAAAAGACCTAACAGTGCATCTAACAGGTTAAATCTAAAATAAAATGTATAATTTGATTTAAATCAAAACCTGGTTTGCCTATATCTAAACAATTGTCTATTTTTTTTTATTTCAAGGTGACCACCATCACGTGTCGCATATTGTGTTCGGCTAATATGTAGGAATATCTATTGTTATCTGTTTGGATTGCATAAAACATTAAACAAAGTTTATATACAAATTTCACGTTTTCTTTCATTGCATTTAAAAGTTGGTCGCAAGTACTGATATAATCATGGTAAACGATTCTCCATTACAAAAGGTAAGCAGTGAAATGGTTCCCGAATAATTTTTTTCCGATGAATAAAATGATTTATTCCAAAGAAGGTGAATTATCAAGAAAAGATATTTTTCACTCCTTAAAATCTAGTAGATAAACTAAATCCATTACTAGAAAGAACAGGGAAAAGTCTTTCTAAAATTTCACATTTTGTTTCAACTTTATGACAACTGTAATGTGACTTTCTTGCCGAAGGAAGGAGGATTGTTATAGATTATTAAGTGTAAAATACATTTATACTTTTAAAATATGATCTTCTTTTGCATATAATTGTTGATCGTGATCGGGGGACTTTATGATTCATTAACCAACGATTAGCTCAGCTCTATGTTTGTCCAATCACGACTCTATAACCAACGAATAGCTCTATGTTCGTCCAATCACGACTCTATAACCAACGAATAGCTCTATGTTTGTCCAATCACGACTCTATAACCAACGAATAGCTCTATGTTCGTCCAATCACGACTCTATAACCAACGAATAGCTCTATGTTCGTCCAACCACGACTCTTTAACCAACGATTAGCTCTATGTTTGTCCAATCACGACTCTTTAACCAACGAATAGCTCTATGTTTGTCCAACCACGACTCATTAACCAACGAATAGCTCCATGTTCGTTCAATCACGACTCTTTAACCAACGAATAGCTCTAAGTTCGTCCAATCACGACTCTTTAACCAATGATTAGGCCAAATTGAGAGTGCAGCGTTCCTGATTCTGATAAAAATTGTTGTCTTTAGAAGAATTGGGCTTCAAACTCATAAATACACGATATATTATCTCATTTAAGCAATAAAATGCTTTCTTTGATGATTCATTCGGGATATGGAAGTGGCGACATTGCAGAAAAAATACATAACCCGCGTTAGCGTGTTAAATAGTTTTTTTTTTTGCAATGATCGCTACTTTCATAACCCACATGAATCATCAAAGAAAGCACTTTAATAGTTATTTTCTCTTTCTTTTTAAAAAAAAAATAAATTGATTGTAAAAAGTAAGTAAAATTCACAAAATTAATGTTGTACATCAGTACGTTAGCTAGAAGAAACAGCCAAATCGTCTCCTATGGGAATTTGAGTCTGACATCATTTTGATTAATTCGTGCAGTTCGTGATTTTTTCTTAGGTCGCTGTAGGTTTCGACCAATTGATAAACGGGGCGTGTAGATTTCAGTCTGGCTGTTTCTATAGAGCTATGAATTAACAATAAGTTTCCGTAAGAAATAGTTGGAATCATACTCGGTACCTGTAGATGTAAATATATGATAATGACTTTAAGAAAAAACATAAATATTTATATACATAACATTTTACAATTTTGATTTTATATATTAAAGGAAAAAAATGAGTTTTGGTCAATTTGCAAAATGATATAAAACTTCGCTTTGCCATTTGAAAATTGTTTACTCCTTGAACTTGTACTCATAAAGGTTATATTTTAAAGCCACGCTTACAAATAGTTATACTCATCGGTTTTTTCGCCTTAAATGCACTTTGTAAAATGTGTGATCGTATTTACACTTTTTCGCTCTGTAAGAGCCTTCTATGATACTTTAGTACTACAATACTAAGAAAATAGGTTATATTCCAGGATACTATTAAGGAAGAGGTCTTCTCGTTATCAGACATACTTCTTATAATTAGAAATTCATGAAATTACAGTTAAGCACATCATACTACCAAATGATAGTATCAGTAAGAAAGAAAGAAAAATATGATCTTTTAATCTCCTCCATCTTGATTAAATGAACATTTAATCAAATTTACATTTGAAAAGTCGATAACCAGAGAAGACTCTTACCATAAAGCTTGAGTTAAGATTGACGTAATTGATTAACGCATAAAGATAATGAAAATATATTGTAACTTGCAGTTACATTCAATTAAGTGAAATAAATACAGCATCGTCATTTATTCAATAAGCTCTTTCAAACATCCTTTAAACAATGTAGTTAATGTTCAAATAACCAGATCTTATTTAATTTGCAAACAGTTTATAAAACATGGTTCACTGGAAACTGGTGTTTTTGATTTTACAAAAAAGTTACACTAGTTGTTACAGTCTAAAGATATGATGCTCACTACCCGTTTCTATTTTCACATCATAGCTTTTTTACAAAGAATACTAATATGTCATATACTATATAATTTTTATTTACAGTGTCTCTCTTTATTCTACAATAAATATGAAAAACAACAGCAACCACATTTATATAACATTGATTACATTTATCTTTGGAAAGTGCCAATAGGACTTATATATATGTTCCAATAAATGCTAAATGTCCCAATATTTTGACCGAGGAATAGGATTTACATGATATATTCGCGGTTTATAAGGTACAGTAACCGTACATTGTTATCTTATTGAGTCGTAATAGACAAAGTGCGGACATGCGGCTGGTTATTTCAGTGTCTGTGTTTCTTGGAGTTTTATTTCTCAGCAAAGCTGAAGTAGAATTACTGAAAAATGCAGACTTCGAAAGCTCATCTTTTAGCGGCAACTGGTATTGCAGCGATTGTAGATTGACAGTGCATTCCGGGGAAAAATATCATGGGAGTCAGTGTGTAATGATTTCAAACAGGTAAGATCAAAAATGTTATCTTTTCTTATTAATCAACACTATACATGTGAACAATAAAATGCTGAGAAAAATATTTTTACAACACTCAAAAATATTATGTTGATGATTAATCATTAACTCATTGTGTTACAACAAGGATAAGGTCAGTTTTGTCCAATGATTTGCATAATTTGTTTTAACTTTGCTCAATCATTTAACTAAAATTATTACCCTTTTTCCTTGATGTAAACAAGGCACCATGATTGGTCAGGAGTTAGACAAAGCGTCGTTCTTGAGGGTGGACAATGGTACGCAGCCAAGGCTTACATCAAGTTACTAAACATGCCACCTGGGGTCGCATACATTAATGTGGAATTGATGGCTCATCTTACTGTTAATGGTTAGAAGTGAACACAGATTAATATATATGCAGTATCACTTGAAGTTAGCAATATTACATTCAAAGGGAAATACTATAAAACACCATTCCGTATTTTGTGCAGGTCACGCAAAATTCGCCACAGTCGGTCAAATACATATGCAGCAGGAAAAGTTCGGTTGGACTGAGGTCGGGGGAGATTTTCTTACGCCTGATGGTAAATTTCGTTATTTAAAGCTATGCACGCTATAATTTGCGTCAATTTTGAATGACAGTGAAAACGCATGTGTTTGTTTACTTATAAAAGTTACCCTTTTTCTGTAAATTACAATGCTGAATTCAATCTCGTTGCAAAGTTATTGAATTTTTAATTGTTTATTTTCCTGCTAGAAAAGTAATGTCTTTTCATGAATATTGACGAAGGAAGAGCGAAACCGACCTCATTGCGCATGTCCGCGGGAAATCAGTTGGCCGTTATTGTTTGCATATCTGTCTCGATTTTGTATATGCTTAACAGTCGTTAATTTGAAATATATACATTTATTATGAGTGCAATACGTTTGTCATTCACGATCCCCTTACTTTTACATGTTTAAATAGGATAACACTCACACGAACTAAAAATAGCCCTTAGGGGAAAACACATAGGTCTACGTCATTGTTTAAGGTGTGCATGCTCACACGCTTGTGTTTTTGTTTTCTTTTGTTCGTACTTGTATATAGGACAAATATGCTTTCATGAAAAAGATTATGTCCTTTCCTTCGCGGAACTATAACAATTTTGAAGGTGTTTACCCGCCACCGATTTTTGTACGATAGTCTAAAATTAGCTGTCGATATCACGTGATAGATTGATATTCATGAGGAGGCATTACTTTCCTGGCAGGAAATTAAATATTTTTTATTGTTAAGAATTTGATATCTTTGTTACGTGATTGAATTGAGCATCATAATTAACAGCATAAAGGTAACTTTTATAAGGAATCAAACACATGCATTTTCTCCGTTATTCAAAATTGACGCAAATTATAGCGTGTATAGCTTTAAGCATTTGTTACAAAAACTTTTCTACTCTTATAAAGTTTTATTTATAGTATAGTTTTGAATTGTCTTGAGGCAGAACAATACCTAGTCAAACAAACGGGCAACCCTATCTTTTTCCATTTTTTTTGTTATTGCTGACCCACTAAATTCTTTTATCCTTGATAAAATAAACTTAAATTTTATGATTATCAAAAATTTCATTGATTTAGTAATACTAAATGTATGCAAGATACCAGCAATGTTTTCTACCAAGTACAACGACTCTGTTCAATTAAGAAATCTCTATAACTTATATGTTTTTCCGTAGACCTCAATGCAAAAAAAATCAACAGCCAATATTGGAAAATTACCAGGCTTACTCATTTCCATTCTGCACTCCTTTAAATTACCAAGACATCAACGTTATGAAAATGGCTGTTATGAATACCTTAAACTTTTCCAAAATTTAATATTGACTTTTTAATACTGCGGAATACGTATATAGTGATTTCGAATTATTTCTGCGACAGGTACGACGGGTGCATATTTGTACGTCCAGGTTCACAACTCAGCTGTCAATTATCTACAAGATTTCTCTAGTTTACAAAAAATCTCGCCAAATAGCAACTGGAAATCGGACGCTCACGCACGGATAAACGCAACTAGGAAAGCGCCCATTACAGTCAGGTGAGATAAATATGTAACAAAACTTAACCAATTCAATTTCCCCCGATTTTTAATATTCATTGAACTGTTTTGTGAATTCGAAGATTGGCAAACGTAGGTTCTGCTACCGGAATAAGTATAGAGGTAAGAATACAGTTTTATTTGAATAAATGTAAAGTTCAATTAAAAAAAGAACAAACATTGTTTTATAAATAACGAACTTTGAAATGAATTTTCATTATATTTAGACACTGTAAATGATAAATCCAGAAAATAGAACACATTAATTACAGTTAAAGCAACAGAAACACAGCTTTGGGTTTGGCGCTGGAGTTGTAGCTTCAATGATGACAGATCCACACCAGGTGGCTTATCAAGACTTTGTTTACAAACACTTTGAGTGGGCTGTAATTGTCAATGCCCTAAAATGGCGTCTCATGGAGTGGACAAAGGTAAAAGTTATTGAAAACCTTTTTATCCATCATATCGGTTATAAAAGATGATTGAAAGAATACTGATTGTTCAAAGTGTACATAAAAAATGAATATAAGCAACGATCTTTGTACTGTTTGCCACTCGATATAAATTCTCTCCTACTGTCCAAATAGAATCTTCAGATTTTACTTCATGTATGGAATTAGAACCTTTAAACAAATTCTAATTATTGTTCTCATGATACAAGGAAAACTATTAAAATTAATAAAAACGTCAAACAAAACATATAAGGAATACTATAGCCTAAGAAATAGAATAAGTTAACGCTACACAGATGTTTATTTTAAGTGACAGGAAAATCGCACAATTCAATATAGGTAAAGATTGCAAAGGGCAACAAAATAAAGGTTAATCGGACACATTAAGACATAGAAATTAAGGCTCAAAAAGCTTCTTGAATCAATAATTTTTACATTGCAGGGTCATATCAACTTTGACAGACCTGTCAATGCCATTAAAGTTCTTCAGGCTCATGGGTTAGACAATTTTACAAAATATTACATAATAAACTATTCGAGGAGATTTAAACAGAATACTGAGTATATACTTACTAAGTTACCAAAAAGATTCATTTCATAACCTGAACAAAATCTGTTTTAAAATAGAATCAAAATTCGGGGACACAACATGTTCTGGGGAGTAGATGGACATTCCCCAGCATGGCTTCAGGGAATGACTCCCGCCGAATACATCACAGAAATGAAACTTCATGTTCAGCAAGTCATCAGTCATACCAGGGGAACGTAAGGAAGGATAGATAGATAGATAGAGAGGGAGAGAGAGAGAGATGGATGGACGGACGGACGGACAGACAGACAGACAGATGTAGTTGTGTTTTTTCTAGATTCCACTATTACATACTATTACATAGGTTGAATACTATGCAATTTGCAAATGTAAGATATTTTTTATCGAGATGACTTTATAGGCTGGAGCACTGGGATGTGAATAACGAAAACCAACATGGCGACTATTTTGAGCGGCACACAGGTGACCCCGATATAACCGCCAAAATGTTCCAGTGGATTCATAGTCAAGAACCTGGAGTTAAACTCTTTATTAATGAATACAACGTCATTACTAACTCGCAGTGTACAACGGTAAAATATTTTACGGATGGATATCAATTACAGTAATGGAAAGGACAAAATCTTTAATACATTACCAAAAATTTGATTTTTTATGCTGCAGGCAACTCGAAACCAAGCCATACATTTACTCAATATGAGTATTCCGGTCTCCTTTGTTGGAATTCAAGGTCATTTCCATAGCAGCGACATAAACCTCGATGTAGTTAAGGTAAATATCCTTTAATCACGCATGGTTTTCAAATAACAATGATGATGAAACCATTTCTGAAGCATCAATTGATGAACAATATTACAGTACAGGCTAGACAAGGTGGCCGAGGCCGGACTCAAGATTTGGATAACGGAGCTGACTGTGTCGGAAAATGATGCCCACAAAAAAGCTGTCGCTATGGAAAATCTCATGACTCTTTTCTTCAGTCATCCAGCAGTAGAGGGTATCATGCTCTGGGGATTCTGGGATGGCGCAATTCATAATGCACCATCTAAGCTATTTGAAGGACCAAATTTAACGGTACATACATATAACCGATCAGAATATTTTTTTTCTAATCAGAACAGAGTTTGCAAATAGAGCAATCTTAGCTTTATAAATTGCTTGTTTCATTGCAAAATTTAAAATATATAATTTTCTCCTATTAAAGCCAAATGCAGCAGGACAGATGTACCTTGATCTTGTTGAAAAAGCCTGGAAAACGGATTATTCCCACACAATCAGTGCGCATACACACCTGAGCACCACTGGTTTCCTTGGTGACTACATACTCAATGTTAAACGAGATGACCATGTTATCCACCAGGAACCTTTCTTATTGGACCAATCAGGAAAACATTTAACAGTTCATCTGACAGGTTTGTTGAAAACTCCGTTTTTTAATTATTTCATATCTAGTCAACCTTCATAGAGTATCATATAATATGCGATAATTGTAGGTGACCATGGCGTTTCCCATGTTGCTTTCGGGTGAGACTTGTAATACAAACAGGAACCATTGGTATCAACGGAAGAGAATTGTGAGGGATTGTTAGTATTTTCAACTACTCATTAAAGCCTTTTTTTCACCGAAAGTTAAAGATTTCCTTGCTTTTTGAGAAAAACATTTTGATCGTTGCCTAGGTTACAACTCCACTCTTGTTGTCTTTTTAGAGTCTCTACGTGTACATCCACATAATTTCTAACTTGAATTTCGCTTTGCATTAAAAATATCAACCAGTCAAAATATAAAGTAAGCGTATAAATTCCCAGAGTGATCGATACAATCACTGTTTTTACAAAAATACTTTCAGTAATGAAAGCTGATGTCTTTGGATATGATATTCTACAGAGTTGAATTAAGACCGTCGTCGTCCATCTTCTTCTGGAGAAAATATATATCAGAACTAGACACGATCTCGTTGCGAGCAACGAGGAGGTCTTCCGTCCGATTTTTAGAGTGTGAAATAAAACCTTGACTTTAATATTCGACAACAAAACCTAATCTAAAATGGGGCACAGCCTTCATTCAAATGGTCAGAGGTTATTTAGTATCAATAGTAAGAGCTGGGGGTTAAAAGTTTGAGACCTCTATTGGCCCCTACTTTAAGGTGCAAGCCCCTTTCAAATTCAGGGTCTTTGGATTCTAAACACATCTTGCTCAACAAGTGTTTAGAAATTTGTTACCGTTCTTGGCATATATGGAAAAAAAAGTTTTAGGGGCCGACCCCTTATCTTCTTATCGGGACCGTATATTGAAATTTATATGGCTGAATGTTGTTCAGAATGTCATTCTAACCATCTTCTTCTCTTCATTGCTTTTCAAAATATTTACCCTTTTTGAGATATAAGCGATAGAAGTTTCGGATTTCTGGCCCCTTTTAAACCCCTAATTACGTAACGCATGAGAAAGTTTTTATTATGTATGGTTAAACAACTGCACGATGAACATTTTTGCCTCTATAACATATTACAAAATATTTCTCAGTAAAGTGCCCTGGAAGCAAGAATTTAGAGCCCTTTTGGCCCCTAATTTGAGGGATCAGCCCCTTTTTCTTGATATCAAATGAAAGGTTTATTGATACTTCATATATTTTGTAGAACATGTGTTTAAAAATTTGTTACCGTTTTTGAGCTTGAGCAAAAATGTTCATCGTGCAGTTGCCCAAGAACGGTAACGAATTTCTAAACACTTGTTTAACAAAATGTGTCTAATATCCAAAGACCTTTCATTTGAAATCAAGAAAAAAGGGCTGGTCCTTCAAATTAGGGGCCAAAAGGGCTCTTACGTTTTTCTTCCATAGCACTTTATTGATAAATATTTTGTAACATGTTATAGAAAAAAAAATGTTCATCGTACATTTATTTAACCATACATCTCACGCATTACGTAATAAGGGCTTTTAAGGGGCCAGAAGTCCAAAACTTGTGATCGATCATATCTCAAAAAGGACAATTATTTTGAAAAGCAACATAGAGAAGAAGATGCTTAGAATGATGTTTTAAATAATATTCAACCATTAAAATATCGTAAAGGGCCCCATAAGAAGATCCCTTATCCCTTTTCGCCCCTGTTTACTTACAATGTTTTGTTGCTATTCAATTTTAAACGTTTTTTCCCTTTCCTCTGCTGATGTTTGAGCAAATCTCGACGCTGCCATTTTGTTCTGCTCCAGACACAACAATGTGACGTCAATATTCAAAGGGCAACTACTCTAATTTTTAAAGAATTTCAAATATTTTAAGAACTTACGGATTGCAGTTTCTGTATTAAATAACATGAAATGTCGGGTGAGTAGGCGAAGCGTCAGCCAATGACGGCCATATTACCGAATCTTAATTCTCACCGAACGGACATAGAGATATATCAGGACATGCTATGTTTAAACCAATGAAAGTGAGATATTGCAGTTCGAGGGAAAACAAAAAATAATATACACATAGAAATACAAATAGTAAAAAATCTTAAATATGTCCACATCTGTACATTTTGATCAAGTGTAGGTATATGCCACAATGAAAGAAAAAGATGAATATTATAAATTATATTGTCTTAAAATAAACCAATAAAAATCTCAGATTGTGTGGATAGGAAGTAAGAAATAATAAGAAGAAAAAATTTGTTCAGAAAAGAATTTTCGATGGACAACTCAGTTAAAGTTTTTGGGCATCTATTATGATGTAGACTTAAATAAAATTGTAAAATTAGTTATGACAAGAAACCTTGTTATGATAAAATCAATATTAGATCAATGGAACAAACGACACTCGACTCCAGTTGGAAGGATAACACTGGTTAAGTCACTTTTAATTTCTCAATTAAACCATTTATTTTAGCCTAACCAAACACTAATAGTAATACATTAAAAGAATTGAATAATTTTCTACTCAATTTTGTTTGGAATTCAAAATGTGATAAAATTAAAGGACAAGTGTTTACTCAAAAGTATGAACGTGGTTTAGGATGGTTGAATTAAGTTCCTATATCAAAAGATTGAAGTCTACTTGGATTTGGAAATTAATTAAGGATAATTATTCAAAATGGAAGACATTGTTGGAGAATATTAATAACATACAAAAGTTATTAAATGCAACGGTCGGCAAAATTCTCATGCAGCAGGAAAAGTTTGGCTGGACTGAAGTTGGAGGAGATTTTCTTACACCAAATGGTGAATCTCAAGTAACCAACTTTTACTTCCAATGAAGAAATTTTGAATAATTAATTCACAAAAAATTCAAAGCTATTTTATCAACAGAACTAGGTTCCTTTAGGGTCCAGACGCAGGAAGAGATAGACAATGTCATCAAGAGCTGTGCCAGTAAGACCTGTTCACTCGATGCCATTCCTACAACGCTCTTGAGGAACAGCTCTGTTTTCCCTATAGTTCTACCGACCATTACTGACCTGATGAAAGCATCACTTTCAACTGGGGCTAAAACGTGCAATTGTTACTCCACGTTTTGAAAAAGACTGGACTTGATACAAACACTTTTAGTAACTATAGACCAGTCTCAAGCATCCTGTTTATCAGCAAGGTCATTGAGCGTGTTGTAGCAGAGCAACTCAATAATCATCTCACCAAGAATGGTCTGCATGATAACCTGCAGTCGGCATACCAGCACTGAGACAGCCATCCTGCGAATTAAGGCAGACATAGAAGAGGTTCCAGATGAAGGTGACGCCATACTCCTAGTCCTTCTCGACCTTAGTGCCGCATTCGACACCATTTATCATGCTCTATTGTTAGAGAGACTGCAAAAAGAGGTTGTACTGATGGAAACAGCACTCTCATAGATGCAGTCATATCTCAATGGCCAAGCTCAGGCAGTAAAAATCAATAACAGTGTATCCCAAGATGTGCCACTGTCCACGGGAGTGCCCCAAGGATCTGTTCTTGGCCCTCTTCTCTTCCTGGTGTACCTTCTCCCATTCAAAAGAGTTATCAACAAGTATGACATTAACCGCCATGGATTTGCAGATGACACACAACAACTTTAAAGCCGATTGAGTGTAAAGACATAGCCATGCGTAACTTTCAAGTCAAACTGCATAGCGAGTGTTCGATCTTGGATGACTGTGAACAAACTCAAACTAAACGACGCAAAAACTGAGGTAATGGTGGTTGCTAGTTCCCACAACCTGTGCCGTCTGAGAGATATCAGCATAAAGATTGGTGAGGCAATAGTAACACCTAAGCCCAATGTAAAAATCTTGGTGCTGTCCTAGTCGCTATCTCATCAATGGAGAAACAAGTCAGCTTTGCCGCCAGAAAGATGTACTTTAACATCTGGAGAATCTCGAAGGTGAAACACCATCTCACCCAAGAAGCTTGTGCAAATGTCATCAATGCAACAGTCATATCCCATCTTGACTATCATCATGCACTCCTGCTTGGCATATCGATAGATGCACCAGTTACAAGTGGCTTAGAACAGCGCTGCACGTTGTCTTACAAAAATAAACACTACAGACAACACATTACGCCAGTACTTCAATTACAACTACACTCACTGCCTGTAAAACAACGTGTTATATTCAAAGTACTGACCAACCACACAGGGCGTTGAGATCATCATCTGACCAATGGAAACTGGTAGTGAAGAGGTCATCAACTAAATACGGCGCTAGAGCTATAAACATTCTACGTGCCAATTGTGGAATGATTTACCATTGGAACTTCGTAAGCTTGAAACATGCGGAGCATTCTGCAAGACCCTCAATACACTGTTGTTCAAGAGTGAATTTAAAACAGAGACGAGTAGTATATGAAGACTATGAATGTATATGTCCTGCTCATCCTTTAATTATGTTTTAGATACGCTTCTGTTGTTTTATCATTACTCTACTAACAATTTTAAAGTATCTCTAACATAGCGTTTATAAGCACACCATTTTATTAACACAGTGTAAAGCGCATAGAAACTACATGTATATTTTTCGCTATATAAGTCAATATAATAATAATAATAATAATAACAGCTTGATTTTTTTCTGTTCTCTTTTAATGTTGATTTTTTTTTTACCTGCTTTAGCCGCCGACCAGTTCTTGATCAAGAGAAATACTGGTAACATTGCGAAACGGTACATTTTAAGGTTAAGATAAAGTGATTGGATTTACTTCTGAGTCAGGTACGTCGGATGCATATTTGTACGACCAGGTTCACAACTCAGTTGTTGATTATCTACAAGATTTCTCCAGTTTAAAGAAAATTATATGAGGAAAGCACATATAACTTTAGGTGAAGACGTAGAGAATTTTCACAGAAAATATAGGGAAAAATCTTATTTCTTGTGAAGTATATTATTGATATCTGTAGACAAAACATATTTAAAAATATAAAGAAAAGGGGGGGGGGGGGTCAGTTTTCATCCCTCTAAGTTATGGCCCATTTAATTTGACTTTTTTGCACCTAAAATGCAATTTCAGTTTGATCAGCATCTCTTGCCAGTATTTTTAACTAAGCAGAATTATTTCATCAAATATTGTTTTCAATTATGCACAATGATCAGACTGAATAGAGTGATTACGAAAACATTTTGTATGAAGCTGCATAAATTTTTTCGTAACCTTTTTGCACTTAAAATAAACAATTTCTTTGATAGTAACAATTTGATTTGAAATAACAACTTGTTGAATATCAAGAATTTTATAAGATTAATCCAGTTTGTCTAGATATGTATTCTGTAAACTATGGGGGTCAGTGATGTCAAAGTTTAGATAGAGGGCTTCAAAGGGAAAATTCTTGAAAAATTTGGTAATACAGTAACACAGAGATGACATTTGTGTTGAATATTCTTAGCTTGGTCTTGGTGCTATATTGGGCTGATTTCCATAAGCTGTTCAGGGATGAAAAGGCACTCCTGGCTAATCCTAGTGTTTTCTTTATATCTGCTTCTTTCTCTCCGGTCTTGTCTTTTGTGGCTCCGAGGAGGTATGGGAATGTTTGCACCTCCTCAACCTCCATGTTGTTTAGGTTGATGGCATCGTTCTTTTTCCCATTTATCGTCATGTCTTTTGTTTTATTAACATTAATATTAAATCCTGTATATCTTTTAACATCATTCAGCCTGGTGGTTTTCTCTTGTATATCGCTGTATTTGCTGGATATCAGCGCCAGGTCGTCGGCGTAGTCAAGATCTTCTAGTGTGGACATGAATTTCCAGCGTATACCTCGTTTCTGTTTGGTGTTTCTCAATATCCAATCGACCACAATGATGAATAGAAACCCAGAAATGAAACATCCCTGCCTTACTCCGGTCTGAACCTCAAACCAGTCAGTTGTTTTTCCGTTTTCAATAACGCAGCTGGTACTTCCATCATATATTTTTCTGACGATGTTAACATAAATACACGAAAACATAGTTTCCCCAAAATCTTGTTTGTTTATTGAATTCAAATGGGTTTTTTTCATGAATGTTGTGTAATTATGAAATAGTAATCTTTCTGTGATAATTGAATAAAATCATATTTATTTTAAATATAATGACCATGTGAGCAAACAATTCAAAACGTGACGAGTGAGATGCCTGGATTAAGATTAAAAAAAAATAAAGAACGTTTTTTTTCGAAAATAAAGAGAATCTTATCATTTGATTTAGAAATTTAACAGGAATATGAATCGTATTGATGACATGTGGTGATAACGAACAGTGTTCAAAATCAAAAGTCCAAAGGAAAATTACAAAACAGGAGCAGAGCAAACACAGACCTCTTAAAAAATAGAGGTAGGATCAGGTGCCATGGAAGAGTGAGCATCCTCTGCTAACTGGTCACACCCGCTATTTGTCGTAATCGGGAAAAACAGAAAAGTCTGAATACAATTAAGTGATCAATTATAGTCTAATAATTAGTATGAAAAACATCAGTCAGCATGCGACCCAGTGGAAGATTTTATTTGCTGACAAGGTCGTTCTATCGACCATAGAACTTACGAAAAGATGACTTCAAACGAGACTGTTGATAGTCCTGTTTTATCAACTTGTTTGTCAGTAGCTTGTCTCGCCTTAAAAACTGTTCATGCGAAGAGCAGACCATATAACACTTTGACAACACTTAAAACAACAAAAGCATAGCTTTGGGTTTGGATGCAGGTGTTGAAGCTAAAGGTATGATGGACCCGAACAAGGTGGCCTATCAAGACTTTGTTTACAAACACTTTGAGTGGGCCGTGATTGTAAATACCCTAAAATGGCGTCACCTAGAGTGGACAAAGGTAAAAGTCATTTTATTTGCTATATTCATATTGTCAATTTCAAGACTTTTACATAAAGATAGGTGCACAAGGTTTATCTTATTGGAAAAGACAACAACCGTTAATGAGTACACATATGTACAGATATCGAAATGTTAACTTCATGAAATTCAACGTACAGTATGTTAATTAATCGAAGACAGATAGTTTATATGATTATGGTTTGTCCAAAACAACTAAACATACCCGATCTTCGTACAATCAATTGTTTACAAATTTTAGCCTCTAGATACTATTTTACTCTTTGGGATAATGAACTTTCCAATATGATCTCAAAACAAAGAAATGACATTTCACTAAATTTTGTAAATTTGAAGATGTTGCTCAAGTGAGCAACGCTTATAGTAAATCACAGACGACAAAAATATGATATAGTTTGCAATATAAACACCACATCGATGTGAGAGTGAAAGGAAACATGTTATAGCTCCAACGTGGCTTACTTTGCATCGGGAATTCCATAAAGTTTGTTTAACCATTGAATTTGATAATATTTCAGGGTCATATTGACCTTTACAATCCTGTCAATACCATACATATTCTTCGGGCGCATGGGTACGATCTCTCTACAATTATAAAATTATCATCTAATGAACTTTTAGCAAGTAGTTTTTATTCAATGAAAGATTACAAATTTATACAAAACATAAATTCATATATCTGAATAAAAAATAATTTTCATCTTTTTTCCAATACAGAATCAAAATTCGGGGACACAACATGTTTTGGGGAATTGAGCGTCACTGTCCAACATGGCTCCAAGGAATGACGCCCGCAGATTTAATCAACGAAATGAAACTCCATGTTCAGCAAGTCGTCAACCATACCACAGGAACGTAAAAGAAATAAATAAAGAGAGAGAGAAAGAGATATCTGACCTTTTAGCAAATTACGTTTTATCTGACATCTGTCTGATTTAATATTCCCGACTTCTTGTCCAGAACCATCTGACCAATTTCAACTAAACTTGGCACAAACCTTTTGTTAGTAATGGTTTATCTAGTTTGTTGTTAGTAAGGGTAAGGCTCTCTTTCTAGCAGGGATCATAAGAAAATGATCGAGAGAGCTTTGAGTGTTTCAAAACTCTCCCAATATCAAAACTTTGATATAAGGGTAAACTTCCTTATATATTCTAGATCAAATTGGTTTAATAATTTTTTTGTTTAATACACTTTTTTTTATATACATTTATAAGTGTTTTAGAGTTGTAGATTTGATAACGGAGCTGACTGTGTCGGAAAATGATGTCAACAAAAAAGCTGTCGCTCTGGAAAATCTCATGACTCTTTACTTCAGTCATCCGGCTGTAGAGGGTATCATGCTTTGGGGTTTTTGGGATGTTCAATTAATAAACCAATTGAAGAACCAAATCTTATGGTACATATCAAAGAAAAAAATATGTACCACCTCAGAACATAACTTTTTAAAATTAAAATTCTATCATCATGCAACTTAAGCTTCATAAGCTGATTGTTTCAACGGATATTTGAGAGGACATTTGATTATCATTATCGTTTTTACATTTCCATCCAAGCCAAACGCAGCAGGACAGGTGTACTTTAATCTTGTAGAAAAAGCCTGGAATACGGACTACGCCAACCCAATCAGTCCGCATACTCACCTGAGCACCACTGGTTTCCTTGGTGATTACGTACTCAATGTTAAACGATATGGACATGTTATCCACCAGGAACCTTTCTCATTGGACCAATCAGGAAAACATTTAACAGTTCACCTGACAGGTTTGTTGAAAACTGCTTTTTTAAATTGATCATTTGGTATTTGCTTTTAGTATTGCTGATTAAACGTTTCATTTCATATGCAATATTTAGGCGAACTTGCCGTTTCCTATGTTGCTATAGGATGAGTCTAGTACATGAATAGGAATATTATGTAAGAAATTGTTGGTTGTTAGAAATAATCATCGCAAATTTTGTTGATTATTTTGATAAATTCAGTTTTTTTTTTATTATGGAGGACTCAAAGATGTTGAAATAGACAGACTGACTGACGGACACTGCTCCTATAGGGCTCCCACATTTTAATGGAAGCCTTACTACTAGAGAATATCCCTTATCCGTTAGAAAAGATCTTTCGTTTTCTCAACAACTCACTGATTTTGTACCATTTAGCTCTACTCTGTCTTATTTGTCTAGTCTTCGCTGAAGGTCAGGTTCCTAACAAAATAACGTATAGATGTAGTTAACACTTGTTCAGACTGTGACTTCGTGACGAATAAATAACGTATATATTTAGTTTGGTGATCGAAGGGGTGCATCGTCTTATGTAAAATTAAAGATGGAAACTAAATAAAAAAAACTCTTAATACAGTAGATATAAATATATTCAACCTCCTAATCAACAATTGTACCAGGAGCGGCATTCCAAATTCTACAAAGGAATGCAAAAGAAGATGCCTTTCGCAAATTTTCTTTTAAAGAACAATGTAATCTGTATAGTAACAATGTAGTTATCCTGACATAGTGAAATGTTTACGTCTGTTCATACTGTAAGGCGCGGACCAATTATGCGAAAGATATTTATAAGGACGTCCGGAAATTTTAGGTCTTTTTAAAAGCACATATTAGATAAGTATATTATGTGATGTATTCAAGTTTACTTTAGAAAAGATTAATCGTGATGCGAATTTACAAACGGAATTACGTTGAGTGCTTTCCAGTCTTCTCTGATGGATGGGTAAATGTTTCTTTTCCATCAATTTTATATTAAACATAAATTTAATTCTATTTCGATCGATTTACTTTTTCAGTTTTGTTTCTCGGAAAAAGTTACAATAAAAATATTACACTGTACAACACACCTACAAATCAATCTACTAGTATATCTAATGAACAAATATAAAAATAGTGAAATAGAAGAACAGTGCATACAATTATTGTTATCAAAGCACATTTAACACCATTGTTCTTTAACTAGTCATCAAACATTGAAAATGGAGATCACTTGCATCAGTCTAAATTACAATAACAACAATGATTAAAACCATAAGACACTACACTTGCCTATGTACAATGTTACTTGATTAATGATGAGAAGAGTGATGTTGATTCACTAAAGTCTGTTACATGATGACATGATGGTGCTTTTCCGCTGTATGCGTTCCGACATATCATATGTTTCCTTATGTTCTAACCTCGGAAGGGGGCCAAGACTTTATTTGTATTAAAAATGACATGTGGTGATAACGAACAGTGTCTCGAAAACAATCTCGAAATGCTATTGAACAGGCGCATTTATGCCACATGCCAGTTGTCTTTTTGTTGAACCATGCAACGATATTTCATTTGCAAATTTGTTACGGAAACAACACTGCAAAATGTATATATAATCATGTATGTTTTAATACATTTTCAAAGTATTGTTTATATGTCCTGTTTGACACCACCAAGACAACAGATGATAAGAGTGAGAGCTGCTCAATTTTATGTTGAATGAAATCAAACCTCATAGTCGTCAGACGATTCAGCATACTAAACAACACGAAATATACGCATAATTGTTACAAAGTTTAAAGAGGTTGTTGAAACAACCATGTAATGATGAGTATTAACAACATAACAGGAATGATAAGTAGTGCATGACAACTACTACAAGTACTTTTTTTCCCTTAGTCATTGTTGTATGAGACCAATCCAAAGGGTCGGTGCGGTCAACGGCAGGCTTGTAAAGCCGATTACTCAGAGAGGTCGAGATCCCTCCATCGCTGACTGGTTTGATTCATGATTTCACGGAAGTAGATCAAGGATAGATGTATAAGGAAAGAAAAAAGGAGCACGTGTATTTGATTTATTCCATACATATCAAATCAAAATTTTAAGTTGATTGATATAGAGCAAGTTTTACTTTCTCGCAAAAATATTTTGGTGAACAGGTGGCTGATTTCATAACTTTAAAGAAGATACCAAATAAACAATAAAGACGGTACCATTTAACAGTATTTTATATATTATGAGCAAAAACTGATCCTTGTCCGTTTCACAACAATTAAAAAAAAGAATGTAAAATTTATTTGTCACCCGTGCCTTCCACCAGTCACGTTAAAGCACTATGATGTACAGTTGAGCTGTCGGGATATCGCTTGAGGAGGAGGAGAGGTTATCCGAATCATCAGACTTCCTTTGACACTACATACGATTGCATCAAGAGTCAACACTAAGGCATACTTGCTTAACTATCTACGGAAACAACATGATGGATTGGTTGCCTGTATTTTATTTATGTTTTTTGGACTGTGTTATCAAAAGCTTGGGTAACATTTTACTGTCTTTTAATTATGACATACTTAGAAAAGATACTTTTCATAGGAAATTAAAGAACGAATCATTAAATAAGAGATAATTAAATAATGTTTTATTTGGGTAAAACCAATGAGCATTAATTTGCATTACTATACCAAATTTAAAGTTGTTTTCTCAAGTTATATTTGTTATATATGTTATATCAAGATTGTTTTGTTATAAGAACTCTTACATTTCTCTCCCCTTTTTACCTCAAATATAAAACATAATTGGGGAGAAACTGACGCGTACGGACGTGTCATCTAAACAACACCTTCTTATTGGTTCTCCGTGTTTAGGGTGTGCTGACGGGATAACAGAGGGAGTACTGGTTCCATACGAAGCTTCCTGCTACCAGATAGTCTCTGAGAGTGCGCCACGACAGACTGCCTCGGAGAGGTGTACTTCCGGCGGTGGAACCTTGGGGGTGCTACCGACCGATGCTATTCTGACAACAGTCGGGAATAAAGTGAAATCGGAGAGTGAATCCGGCGCGATCAGTAGCAGTATATTTTGGCTCGGAATGAACAACACTGGAGGGCGCATTGTATCTGAAAATGGTACTGTTCTTGTTCAAATAAGAGTGCGGGGAAAGGGTACAGAGAAATGCACACTTAAACAATAAAATGCTCTCTTTCGTTTTCATGTGGGTATGAAGGTAGTTACACTGTAGCATTGCAAAACACATATGTCTATGTAACTAATTAATGTTACTAATTAACAATTTTTAATTGTCAATGAGTCCATGACTAACTATCATGGACTCGTTGACATTTAAAAATTGTTAATTAGTAAAAGACACATATACAATGTACAACCCTCGATAGCCGGGTTTGTCATTTTTTCTGCAACAATCACTATTTTTATAGCTAGCAGTATTAAACACCCAAAACGCATTTCATTGTTTATATATTTACATTTAACATTGAGTCTTTCCTCCATTATTCTTAAAAACGAGTGTAAAATACGTAAATTATCGTTATCGTCTATCGGGGTATTTTACTAAGAAGGAACAGTCGGTTTTTCCATATATATAGGTTATCGTGCCACTATTACTACTGGGCTAAGTACTTGAAATTCTGGAGTCATCCCGAGAGTGACCTTGGGGTTTATGCTTATGAAGTTTTTAAGTTTGATCAATCAAGAAAATTCAACATCAAAAATTCAACATCAAAAATTCAACATCAAAAATTCAAAAAGCGCCAATAAAGCATGTTAACAATTTATTTTTGTTATCTGAATTTTTTATATCTAACTAAACAAACATTGCATATAAAAGTTTTAAAGTTGGAGGAATGCGTATATTTGCAGACATGTAGTTATTGAACTGATTAAAATTAGATCGTGGTTCGTGTGAATTTCTGTCTCATGAATTACAATTGATTTTTGTAAGAAATGCAAGAGAAAATACTAAGTGGATATAAATATATCTTCATGGTATGCAAGTGTTTTGATAACAATGCAATAGCAAAGTGGAAAAGGAAATTGTATTTACGGGTTTACGAGGGCTCTTCGGAAATTTTTAAGACATTTACCCTTATTAAGAAAAACCCTTGAAAATTCAGCAAAACGTACACCAGTATGGAGTTTATCAATGTGAAACGTTTCTTGTCCATAGCATGATTAGATCATTCCTGGTAAACTGACTAATTTGCCTTCTTCCAAAGATTCGGAGCAACCGCAAACTTATCGCAACGTCATTTTAACGCTTCTCATTGCTCCTATGTTTTAAACACCTTACAAACGAACGGAATTTAAAATTTATTCTTCATCATTTCTCATCTTTTGTTTACATTTTAAGATGTCAACATTAGCATATTCTCTTCATTCTTGATTTTGTGAAAAATATCGCTTTTTTTTCTAATTGAAAGTCAAACTACTATGAAATGTTTCCTACAGTCATTCTGTGTACATATTTTAGAACTGTTGACGTCGGTTAGTGTGTAAAAAGTACTTGATATTTAGTCCTTTTGTCTTAATTCTACTTAATCAATTCGTGAAAAAAGACGCTGAACTGAAGCTCTCTATCCTTTGCCATCGTATAATTTTTTTAAGCAATTGGGTGGCCTGAAAAGGTCTTAATCCGAGATTTCTACCAATTTGATGTATATTTGCTGCGCCGACTTGACGTCAAAATTCAATAGACCGTCGTTGTCAGATTTCTATTGTTTGCTTAATATATCTATACCATATCCGTATTTCAGCTCGAACACTAGTGAAACTTGATCAAAAGTTAGTAACAGTAAATAGCAAAATGAACATATATAATTTGATTTTTTTTTTATCATAAACTGTAAGTCTACGGACACTTAGAAAGAAGATGTTTTAGTTTTTTATCCTCCGAGTTTATGCCTGCGCCGGGTGCCCCGACCACCGATTTGTTTATCTACTGTTGTAAACAAAATATTAAACATTTTTTAAATTTTTCTTATTTTATTATTACTATTGGGCTTTCTTCAATATTTATGCAAATATTCACCCTGATTCGTCACTTAGAAAGGAAAATATTCGTGTTGTCTCAATAATATCCGAACAACCCTCGTATATATGTATTTGTTTTAGAACAAGATATTATACTGGCATTGTACCAGTTATTGGCTAAAATTAAACGTTTTCTTTTCGTATTTCTTATTTCTTGATATTTTTGGACAAAACTTGACATACTTTAGATGGTGGACTTCTTGTTTATCCATCTGTTAGATTATATCCTTATTTCGAACCCAACACATCCTGTTTTGTACTTTCGCTTATTTTTGTAGTCCGTGTTTCTATTACCAAAGTCATTTGTTACTAGTATCTAAAAATTATTATTAGAAAAAAAGTGATAATATTCAAGTGGTTAATGATTTGAATAATTACAGTAGTACAAAAATAATTCTTTATACAGGCCAAGACGTAACCATACCAGTAAGTAGCATTCAGAGCCAATCTGAATTCCCGCGCGGCTCATGTGTTCTTCTGTCGCTGTCAACTGGTGAGCCGACACTGACGTCCGCCGACTGTACAATAACATTTTGGATGTATGGATACATTTGTCAGTATGGTACGTATCATAAAAGGCAAACTCTTTGGTGTTTGTTACTAAATGGTTGCACGCGTTATGAGGCACATGGTGTGTAGTTGACCTAACATAATTTTAACAATGTTCAGTTAATTCCTTATGGGGTGACAGCGAATCAGTTTTATATTATAATTATTCTACAGTGTTGTTCGTGAGGGACGTTGATCTACATGTAATGTAATAAGCACTGTTTTCAGCGAAAACATTAATGGGTAATCTTATTTAAAATATGAGTGCTAATCTTGTCTTCAAGATGTTGTACACTCCCTAACATAACACATAAATTACACACAGTTAGCGATGATTCACGTATATGCATATTCTCTCTGCAGCGCATGTTGCGCTAGAGTATAGTAACAAAGAGTTGTCTCGCTTTTAAATTTTTAAATAGCTCTGGTTTTTTGTACCTTGATTTCCTTAATGGATAAAAATTACAGTTGCATAATTTTTGTTTTGGCCCTCATGTTGCAATATCTGAATGTTTGCGTAAATTGCAGACTCTCACTTCCTAAGCTATGGAATGCATTCTTGAAGCGTTTCTGGTTTGACAGCACTCTACAGTAAATAAATCTACAAACGAGACGCTATTTTTTGATTGCTACGTTATTTTCTGGTTCTCGGTCATTTTCGACTTTATCGACTTTGTCACTCACTATGAAATGATAAAGGTAAATATGTTGTAGTTCTTGATAAAATCTTCCTTCAAACACGTGAACTTATGTGTATAGATGTGCTCGGTCCACCACACATCAGTAATCATTAACGTGTGTAAGCAATGGTCGACTGGAAACGATTACGATTACAATGTGACCACAAGCGATTTAAGACAGAAATGCAAACCGATGGGTATATATATAAATGCTATGATTATAACCAATGGTATTTTAGTTTTATTTATAATAGTAAGTGGAATGGATCATGAGATAAACAAATCATGCGATGTGATACAGAGTAAAATGTATAATGCAGTAAATGATATTTAAAATATAAAATAACGAAATACTAACAAGTGATTATTGTTGAGAAATCCCATACAATGTGCTCGGATGACGGTTTCTTTTTAACTTTAATTGTCCTTGTTGCGATATACGTTTTCATGCCAACGCATTCTTTTTTGTGTCTTTTATTTCCTCTGGCTTTTAGGGTGATTGACACTAATGTACAAAATGTATGTAACTACTACTTGAAACATCTGAGATTGCTTTTAAGCGTTGTGTATCTCTTTGTAATAATGGTTTAAGACATCTTAGTTTAGGACATTCCTAAGATTGCTTTGCTTTTCACCACTAAGTTTGACTTGGAATTGTTCTAAATTTTCCCTAAGCTTTGCCTTTGGAAATTTCTTATAAAGAAGAATCCAATAAAATATTTGTAAACATGCCTATAGGTCTTTAACTTTGTCTTCCATTTCCGTTCTGTTATCATTTGTTCCATCGTACTCGTACGTGCCAATCAAATGTCTTTTCACTCTCGATCACATCTGTTGGTCTCTGACTTTCGTCTCTCTTATTACCTATTTTTTGCATTTTGCTTAATTTAAATCCTATATTTAGCTAATTTTTAAAATTCGGTCATTGGGAATGGATTGTAAATTTTTGCCATGGTTTACAAGGGTGTGGAAAGGTTTCATTTCTTGTATATATCTTATATGATTAATTTTTTTATCTTTATTTTTCAGCCAACTCTTCGAGCTGTAGGATAGAGCTTTCGTTCCTCACGTTGTTAGTCTTACTGGTAGTATGGATTCCATAGCGACAACAGGAGAACACACTGCAAATTGTTTTATTGACAGATTTATTTATATATGTCTTGTTATCAGACAGATTGTATGATAATTTATGTTTGAAAGAAAAAGAATTTTTTAATGTTTGTTTGTTTTTTTTAATTTATAAATGAAATTCAAAGCAGATTGAATTGAATTTCGTTTGTTTGAAATATTGGTGAAATTCAATAGCATAAAAGAATCAAAGAGCTGAAATATTGCAACGGAACACCAGTCTGTCTCCGGCAAATATATGTTGAGTTTCTACAGCTCACAATCTATTGCTACTACTCTGTAAAAGATATGTTTGATATTTTGGGTAGTAAAGAAATTTTAAAAAGGCAGTAGCCTAACGGTAATCCATATCTCCTCAACCTAAAGTCAAGGCCTCAGGATCGATCATGAAGCATTTTTAGATTAAAGTTTAAATTTCAATCATTTACAAAACGAACATTTATCATAAAATTACGCTTTGAAGTTGTAACTATCCACATACTATAGAAATCTATTTTAATAGCATTTCGTTGTTTCGATGTTTTCAATCGGAAGACAATTAGACGGTGTATAAGTTTTGACTTAAGTCTAAGACTGCTTCATGAACATGGGGCCGGATAGGTATTTTGCTCCAATCAAGACTCTTCTCTCTTTTCATTACTTTGGCTTGTTATTCGAAGTCAGCATAAAAGTTTGTCTTTGCCTTAGAAAAAATAACAAAATTATTTTGAAATAATTTTGCTTTATTTGAATTTTGCACAAAACTTTTTTATGCGGATCAATATTCCAATATAGTTTTTCCTTCGCTCATATCTAAGAGCACTAAGTGAGTCTTGTTCCTTAAAAAACTACTCGAAATAAATAAATGAATACTCCTATGTTTGTATAAAAAAATACTGATTCAAAAACTTTACATGTTTGCTTATATGTTGCATTTGAGCTTTACAATTCTTTACAGAAATACATAAGACAAACGTGAAAATATATGAAAACTCATATTGATCAATGTATCATCAGTGGTAGACATGGGGAAGTTTGGAGTAAATAATCTAAATGTTGATGAAATGAGGAAATATCAGTTTGATTGATGACTTTATATTTTTAAAGAACGGCTTGGTAGTAACATTCTCCAAGATAGTTATAGTCACTTTAGATATTAAGGTAGGGACCCATGAAAAGTGAAAAGACAACTATTAGAATAAATCTCTAGATCCCATTTTATACAAAATAAATCAATATTTCTATCGTCTACATGGGATTTCTTCGACATAAAAAACATACATGTTACACATCATACTAAGTCATATGTACGACATTATAGTCAAACATGTATTTGCAAGATATAAATTGATACGAAATAGCTAATTAATATTATATGATAAACATAGTTACATGCGATTTATTTTCTTTTAAGGTATATAACATTTTTCAGTTTCGTATTTTTTTATTATATTTTTTATTAACGGTAGTTGATGTTCTCTTGCAAGACAAAGCCTATTCACTGCTTCCACGGGTGAATCTAGCGTTTCCAATATAGATTTTGACGCCCGATATCATTGCTTTGTTTATATCGTTGAAATGATTCACAGAATGGGAGTATGAATGAATCAATTTTGGTTAAACCTATATGATATAGATAACTATGATGAACATAACACTTATTCAAGGAAATACATGTATTTGCCCAAAATAAAAATGTCAAACAACAATTTGAAAGAAGTTGAACCATAAAAATAGTAGCAAGAAATATTTTAACAAACTTTCTTTTTTTAAATATGATTGTGATCAATAAACATTGCTTTTCTTTGAGAAAAAAACTAATTTGTGAAAGGCTTAATAAAAAGACGTAAAAAATACAAGAGCTATCTATTAACTGGTGTCGCCCTATCAGCTAATTTCAGTAATGCCTGTTTGTTCTGGAAATATTAACAAATATATTACGATAACTTCTATTAAACACTTTTCATAATAGAATTGGCTTCTCCATGAAAATGAGATTACCAAGAAGAGAGATCTAATGAAAACCATGACGAGGTTGGAAATTATTTACTTACCATTACAATAATTTTGATCAGGACCCCGGCGCTCGCATTGATTCGGGATAGCGGGAGGTGAGCCAACCTTACAAGTGAGAGAGAAATTCGGTAACTAATTTGATTTCTTTCCTCTTGGTAAGGTCTTTTATCTAATATTCATTATTGCATCTGCAGTATTGAGCTTCCTCATCATTTACCGAGTTTGACATTGTTGTGTTTACTGGGGGAACAGTGTACACAGCTCGTTCTTTGATTTGCAGCTCTATTGTTGAATAAATGCTGTTTACTTAATGGCTGTTGTTGCTTCTATTGAACGAAAGTCGTTCAGCATGCAGAAGTTCTCTATTTGCTATTTTTTGTTGTCTGGAAGTCTATATCAAAGACTCGGTAGAATATTACAAATGTAGGATCCTATATAACATATCTATCTTTTTTCTTTCTTTTTTTTTTAAGCAGTTTAAAAGGGAATGAGACGTTTTACTTACTAATCATATGCAAATATAAATTAGAGTTAAAACCTCTTTCTGTCATTTGTTGAAAATATTAACATATTTTGTTAGCTTTTTTTGTAAAAGGAATCTTCTACTAGTATATTTCGATCATCTCCATTTCTTTTATGAGCATTTGGGCATCTTTCTTCCTCAGTAATTTGTAAAAATGCAAATGTTTTCTATTTAATTTTCTGTCGGCCATCATTTTTAAAATTTAAACAAGTTAATGTAAATTTCTTATAAAAATGTGACGAAGATGTGTTGGAAACATTTTACTAGGATACATTTTATGCATTTTTAAAAAGCAATATAAGTTGTACGTTTTGAAAATTTAGTTTGCTGTAACATAATATATGAAAATTACCCTGTTGTTTTTATTTAAAGCAAATTTGATTAACAAAAGTCTTTAAGAATAGAAAAGCTTTTCATTTCTCGCTTATTGCCGAGAACTATAGCTACTACTAGAGAATTAATGATCTTAGACAATAATATGTATATTTTAAAAATTTCAAATGGAATGAAGATTACATAAATCAAAGAACTAATAATGTGCTGAATTTATGGTGAACCGAGTTAGGCACCAGCACTTTTCTATAGTTGCATGTGTAAGACTTGTGTTTACAATGATGCAATATCATGCATTACGAAACTAAACTACCACGGCCATATACTTTATGTTTGCATTCTTAACAACGAAATCTTAGTTGTCATCTCAATACACAAACGATAAAACCTTATTTGCTAGATTTATAAACACATAACTTTTCACAATATAACTCCATGTTGGATGCATGTCTAGGCAATACTGTACTGGATGCGCGCCACTGGGTAGAATCGGATCATCGACACGCAGCAATTCGAAAAGGTTATAATCAGGCTCCTGTGAGCTTATTATGACTCGTTGATCAGCTGATTTCACGGACTAGCGTTAGTGATAGTCGTCTGCACGGATCTGTATTTCTTAGGGTCAGAAATTTGAAATATGCAGCATAAACTGCCCCACAGCATGTCCCGGAATTGTTTACTCATTGCACAGTATAGGATGATATTCACTGAATTGTTGATCAAACAGAGCATGTCAATGGTGTCTCCCAGCAAGATATAGTTCAGGAAGTCGTCACTGGCAACACTTTCAACCAATACAACCGTCTGAGGTAGTTCGGAAATAATGTACATCAGAATAATAACTAGAAGCATAACTGTTGTCCGCGTATGCTGCTTGAGCCTCGCTTTCGTTTGAGCGCCTTTTAATTTTTCGGTTCTTTTCTTGCTTTTATGTAAGGTGCATACCAAAAGGATTCCAAAAACGATTATCAAAACACATGGAATCCATTTTCCAACAACTAAAAATATCCAAACAAGAGCAGTTTCTAGTGGCGAGCGATCCGTCGATTTGATGTCGATGCTCTTTATTCGGTACACCTCGGTCGAGTTTGGACTCACCGGATGGACTGACATGAAGGCATACTGTGGGGTGTAGGCTATGATGGACAGTAAAAACACGATGACGACGAGAATGCACGAGCGCCTATCGTCTGCCCCAGGCGGCCGGTTCCCCACGGAGGAGATGTACATGTACCTGACCACAGACATGCACACACCCAACCAGATAGAAATCGTGTAGGTGGTGAGGGTCAGACAAATGTGAAATGCCAAAAACATACTCCATCCATAAGTATACTTTCCAATCGTGTCGTTTATTCCGTAAACAATCAGGAAGTGAATGGCAAATACAAGATACGATAGCATTGTAAGCATGTCCGATACAGCGATTCCTGTCAGGATGATGTTGATGGGGGTCCTCATTGACTTCCGGGTCAGGATGATGATGTTGACGATATTGGCGGGAATTCCAAAACAACAGAGAATGACGCTCAGGTAACCATGGACGACGTAGTAGAAGCATGCGTAGGCGTAGAGTCCGGTCTGGTTTTCACATTGATCTTTAATATGATTGGTCAGATTGGTCAAGTTTGATTCCATGACTTTTCCAGCTAATCTGCATGAGTATAACAAATACGAATTAATTTCATTTAATTGTGACGAAATACGAATTAATGATGATTTATAGTAATATCCTCAGTTTACTCCAGGAGTAGAATGAAATGAGAAAAAAACCATAATTTTATTAAAAAAATTATCCGTTTCTGACCTGTAAGAAAAGAACAAGATACATGGATATATTACAAAAAATTAATACTTTTCATAAAGTGTCGTTAGAAAATGCGTCAATTGTTAAGCTTATGAGAAATACTCTATGAAAAGTCTCAAATATATGCAGTTGCTTTTACTTGCAACATATTTATATCGCCTTACCGTATCTTAAATATCACTACATATTTTCGAGCTCAAAATAACAATCCACCTCTCCGGAAGACATTGATAAGTCAAACACAGGTAAACGGCTTGGGGAAATAAGTGTTTATTCATCTAGAACGGAAACGATAGCGAAATCACAATGGAATTTACATTTCATATAGTGATACAAAGTCATAAATTTCAGATGACCACCGAATTTCTTTAGCAGCAGATTTTGCAGGTTCGATCTCGCCATCTTGAAGCCCTTTTTTGACTTGTCTCATTTAATCAAAACTTTTCTTATATAATTGCATTTTTATCTCTTATAGAATAATATAAACATTTTAATTTATTCCATAATTAATATATACTATAAAAACAATTATAATAAAATTTAAGATATAGGCCTAATATTTATTCCTATTAGCAAACAAGCAATGCACCCGAAAACAAAGAAAAAAAAAACAAAGAAAAAAAGGAGACGGCATCGACAGCAGCCATTCCCGAGGTGCTTGAGTCGTCGGACCCAGAGTCGCAGTCAGTGTGGACCACTTTGACGAGTTCGGAACCAACCCCTGCTGCATCGTCTCCAAGTACCAGTTACTCGGAACAGTCCTCAGACGTCAGCGCTGCATCTCAACTTCCGGTTCCTGTCCCGTCAATTCATATGATCGGTACGCATATTACAAATACAATATAGCAACGCATTATTAGCGGACAGTTTATTGATTTGGGTACATTAGCCCCACCAAATATGGGTGCCGATGAGCGTAAGTTAGTCATGAATCATATGGGGGAAATCATTTCCAAAGATGCTAACGTAAAGAAAGTAGAAGCCATAGAGCAATGAAATGACCTTATGCTCACTTGTGCAAGTGTATACGCACACCCTGCTAAGACCATTGAACTCCTCAAGTATATTCAGACAATTAGAATGGGTGTCAATAGGATGGGGGGGGGGGGGGGGGGGGGGGGGGGGGGGCTATGTCTTGGAAGGAGTATGATATTCAGTATTGACTACGTAAAGAGCAAAACCCTGTCTCTTCCTGTGGAGAAGTTGACTCTGAGTTATGGCTAATGTATATGACACCTGATTCCACGCACAATGCGTCAATGTTAACTTCTCCACAACCCAATATTGGCAAATTTTCAAGGGTTCATGAGACAAATTCCCTTGCATGTATAAGCACAGCCGCCTCCCTTGTGCTAGCCTGCATTCAATGCTCCATTGCACTACTGCCACCCATCTTTTATATTGACAAATGTTTACCTTTGGGTTGTTCAATTTCATGCAAGGTTTTCGAAAAGATTTTAACATATTAACAGTGGGCTACGATACAACATTCAAAACTTAACAACAATTCACCACTATCTTGACGATTTTATACTTGCCAGGAGGGATGCTGAATCTTGCCAAGATATCATGAAAGCTTTTCAAAGTGTATGCAATGAATTAGGTGTTAAAATTGCAGAAGTCAAATTTCAAGGTCTAATAACTGTCATGATATTTTTAGGTTTTGAGATAGATGATGTTAAAATGCTGGTTAGGATTCCTGACGCAAAATGTAAAGAGTTGCGAGAGACTTTACAACACCTTCAACGCAGGGCAACACTCCAACAAATACTTTCATTGATAGGAAAGGTTAATTTTTCCGCTAGGGCTATAAGACAAGGAAGGAACTTTTGGGCCATCTACATAAAGCTACGTTAGGGGTTTCATAGCTTTATTGTCATATCAGAATTACTCAAACAATACGCCAAGATTTATGCATGTGAATTTGTTTTAGAGTCGTTTAATGGGGTCGTATATTTTTTGAATCAGGAGTGGACAACTGACAATAACAATTTTTTATACAGATAGTTCAGGGTCATCTCACTTGGGTTGTGGTGAATATTTTAATGGTGAATGGTGCTTTTACCCTTGGGCACAAAGTTTGACCTCTAGTTGGGTGTTGAGAAATAAAATGTTGTGGTATTAGGAAATTGAGAGTACTTACTGGTGTCTAGACATGACTTTTCTGGAGTTAGTGCCTGTAATTCTTGCGATCAGTTTAAGAATAGATTAAGTAATAAAAAAAAATCTTCAAATAGATAACCAAGCGGTTGTTGATATACTAAATAAGCTCACGTCAAAATCAGAGTGGGTAATGACTCTTGTAAAACCTTGTACTAGCTTCCATGAAATAGAATATTTTGTTTCTCGCAGTCTGTATAGTAAGTAAGGACAATGTAGTAGCTGACTCAATTTCTCGAAAGCAGTGGGCCAGGTTCCGGCAAGCAGCCCCTCACGCCAAGACACAGTCTTACCAAATACCCCAATAATTCCACAACATCATCTCCAGTCTGAATTTGCTAAGATTTTAGAAGCATCTGTGTCTGAAAACACGCACATGTCCCATTGTGCGGGAATGGCGATTTATAGCAAAGTATGCAATCTGCTTGATTGCGTAGCGTGGCCCCCTTCATTGAATACAATTGTGCAATTCGTCCTCTATTCATCATCATCTGGACTTGCATATACTACAGTAAGGTCATATTTATCTGCAATTTCATTTGAATGTAAATTGCAAAACATACCAAACCCATCTTCAGAATCCCTTACTTAAAAGCTACTGCAGGGAAAGAAACGTTTAAAACACAAGACAGACGCTAGATTACCAATAACAAATCAGTTTTACAAAACATCACCGAGGTTTTACCCATCATATGCATCAATGCTTTGGAAACAGCGCTTTTTCTGCAGCATTTTCTTTGGCGTTTCATGGGGTTTTTTTAGGGTAGGGGAATTAACAATTAATACAAGTAAGGTTCTTCAACAAACTCCCTTTAGATAGACGATTTGGCATTTGACCATGACAAGCAATCTCTGTTACTGACTATCCGGTATTCCAAAACAGACCAGTTGGGTTAGGGAACTGTATTACAAATAGGCGAACAGGGAGGGTGGTGTAGCATGTCCTAATCGGCATGTTTCTTATTACATTTATATTATAAATCTTACACTCGCATATCAAAGTTTAATTTAATTCCATTTTAGAATCGCACACAGTATGGTTGATGGGTTCTTCACTAATTAAACATGAATTTTTGAAGGCTGTTATGAGACCGGGTGTCCAAAATCTCACATTAGATAGGCATGCCATATCTGTGGTGGCAAGGGTATAGTGGGCTCCAGTTAAGCTAGACACGCCAAAAGATTAAAACATTGGAAAAGGTGGGTCCTATGCTCGATTTTTTTTTACACTTTTACACTGTGGGGGAAACGATTTGGGGAAGCTTTCGGCTAGGAAGTTGAGAATTGTTGCAGATAATATGCTTGAATTCATGAGGTCTCGCTTTCCAAAGCTAGGATGATATGGTCGTATGTTCTCCTGCGTCTTCATTAGCGCTATTCTGCAGACTTACGTGCCATAAAAAACCCCGCAAACGTATTAATTCCTACCTAGGTATCATAGTTTTGCAATCCGGGGGTGCAACTATCCGTCACACAGACATAAACCCTGATCCCGCTCTGTTTCAATCTCAATCGGATGGGGTACATCTGTTACATTTTCTTAACTCTTTCCAGGGGGATCTTGAGGCTATCGTTGTACACGGCCATTTTACCTATCCAATTAAGAGGAATGATGTGGATTTGTCTGTTTTTGTTTGCCACTCTAGCCCCACTTTGGTGGCGGAGTTCTCTGGTCTGATTTTTCAGTTATGAATCTCGGCCCAGAAAACTTGTGGCATAAAAGCAGCAATCTGCTTGTGAATATTACCACGCTTTGACCTCTAAACCACCCAGGGTCAATCCTTTCTACATGTTAAATTTGTTGTGTACTAAACTTTAATTTATATTGTGTTTGAACTTTGACCTTTGAATTTGAGCTACATTTTTGTATGTGTAGCTGTGATGTTGTATATGCATATGTTTTTGGGGCGTGCTCTTTGTTTGGCGGCCCATGGCCATTCCCATGTTGATATTTGATTGTACTTGTACTTCATAATAACAGCCGTACTCACAATATCACCACATCATCAAAATAAAATATCATATCAAACCTTTGTCTTTGTTACGCATTTCTGAGATACATTGTAATAGTATCGAACTTTTCCTGTGATATTATTGGTCTTGAAGTTGATATTCGAATTAGAGGACTTATTTTAGGTCGTTTTAGATATGTGAGTACTTTTTACTGTGTTTAAGTGTCGGGGTTACTTTACATACAACTCTTTCAGCCATAAACTAGTTCATTGTTTTAAGAAAACAAAATGTAGTTCAGAAAATTAAATATTTTCTTTAAAAAAGCTTCTATTGTAGAAGATAAGAGTAGTCTACTCTTATCTTCTACAATAGAGAAGCTTTTTTAAAAAAATATTAATTTTCCAAGCGCATTTTCCACAATTACAATTATGTCAATTTATTTTGTTTTGTAGTTATTTTATATCAACAGAGCCATTAAACCGTTTGCTGCAATATAAAAACCTAGAAAAGTTTATCTGGTTTTGATTTCTGGCAGTCTCAAATCAATAATCATTGAAAGTTTGTGTTTGCATTTGATAGATTTTTGTATTCATCCAACAAGTATTAGATGTTATGATGCAGATAAATCAGAATGCATCGTTGCAGCTCGAAAATAGCAGGGGCTCGGAGACTGATAGCGCACCTCATGTAAAACCAATCATCATTTTGTTTGAAAGTGTTTGGAGATTAGATAGATAGTACACTTAAAAGAAAACAACTCACAAAGCATTGCAAAATGGCGTTCTCCGAATGTACAGGGTTGCTCATAACGACTCTTTTATGAATCAGACTAGGAACTAATTGTTGTTATTAGACAAGAACATTAAGTAATTTGTCACGCGGTCTTTGTTCCTCGATAGTGTCTGTCTGTATCCAACGTTCCTATTAGGTGATGCAAATGTCGTTAAGTGTCACAAAGAGAGAGGGGCTTGGACCAGACAGAAATAACATCGCGAGACTCCCAACTTGAAGATATATTCTTAACGAAGGAAACCAATTTCACAAAGTCTCCGAACCCAGACAGATAACCGTCGAACCCTATAATAACCAAATCACTTTCTATTTACGGCGAACAAATTTAACTCATAGATGATCTGAATTATCAATAGTTTGTTGGAAATTTTTTGGACACATCTTGTGCATCTTGTTCATTCCAAGGTTAGTGTTGTTTCAGTGTTGTTTCTGGCGGAGGGGAACACTTCCAAGAACGATGATAAATTATATTAGATGGATACATACTTGCTCATTGAATATTGTCAACACGTTAAAACATTTTTTAGAATATCAATATTGTGTAAGATTCACTATCAAAACTGAAAAATGAATGAAATAGACAATGAATTTACTGAAATGCAGTAAATGAGGGCACTACTATTAAACTTTCATTTGATTTCTGCCCTTGCAATGAATCCGACACTGTCTAATTAGATTCTCCATATACAGCTTTTTATTGTTTAAGAACTTCACTGACATCAATTTGGGATTCGAACTCAGGATGTACGAATAACAAGCCCGCCAGTTTATCCACTCGGCTATGAAGTAAGTTACATGTTGCCGTCGATAAAATCCTTTTCATAAAACGAAATGTCGTTTCGATCAGAGGTCAGCCATTTTGTGATGATGTTTTATTCCACCTTAATGTCAGTGACTTAAATGTACAGGTAAGGGTACAGGTAAATGATGTTTATCAACTTAAAGGCATACCTGCTTGTTAAGTTGTTGTCTCCCAACCTTCTTCGACCTAACCATGTTGTATAGAACAAAAATATTCAATCGTGTTTCAAGAGACTCAGTCTGGTTGGTCAACAAATTACCCATGTCTGACTTCAACGTTTAGATTTTCTATTTTTGCTAAAACCTATTATTAAGTAAAGAAAAAAATCTAAATATATTGGCTTTAAAATGAAAACGTTTTCCTACATTTCTTAACAGAGCTCTTTGTCTGAAGGAGGTAAATATAGCCAAAAATAGCTTAAAATGCCACGACCATCCAGTCCTTTGAAACCTGAAGAGCTCTGAGAATGCCAAATTCAGTTTAGAGGATACAATGTAGACTTCGAGTGTAAAACATATCAAAATAATGAATTCAAAGATCGAGGATTTTAAACCAATTAGTTTCAAAATATGTTGGTATATTTAATTCTATTTGACATACTACTTAATGTGGTTTTCCGTTTGACAGTGTAGCTTTTACAACGTACATTCGGTAGCTTTTGGTCGTGCTTTACTTGACAGCTCACCAAGAACGAATTCAATTTCAATGTAAATTGATTGATACCAAAAAATTTAAAAGCGACCCTTTGGTGCGGAACTGAAAACTGGAAAATAATCAAACGTTCACAACTCACCAAATCTCCAAGAGAAGTAATGGTATCCTCACAAAAATTGCATACTTGTCAAAATAAAAACACCAAGAATGCAGGACCCATCTATTGGATATGCAATGATTTCTTCGCCAGTATCGGTAGATTCAATTCCAGACGTTTTATTGAATTTCTCCCTTGGTGTTCACGTAGATACAACAGGGAATTTATCACTGTCAACTAAAATATGGAAAGAAGGACTAAAATTGTCTTTGAGATTAGATTATTGTGGATAGTTTTTCCATCAAATTTCCGCCTGGAAAATCCAGAAAAAGTTCAGATTATAGGAAATTAAACCAGTATCCCAATTTACTCGAGGTTAGTTCACAATGCTGTCAGTCTGAAAATAAAAATAGACGATGTCCATGGTAAGGTTATGACTTTAAATCTAGTGAAGAAGCTGTTATAGCCAGAACTTGTATCCAAACCACTCAAAGGCAGCTATATGAGCTTATGACGTCACAACCTGGCCGAGTATTCCTCGAATTACTTACATTCAACGAGCAAGAGTTTGTTTATCTATTACATTAGAAAAATTGATTTTTGTTCATAATGCTACAGTAACTAACAAATCCAATCCTAGATCAAAGCACTTCGAAATACTGTACCATTTTCACTTGTGAATATGTATTCCTTGAACGTGTTTGAATTTAACCGTTACCTTTTAGCCATGCTTTGATTGTCGAGATATCAGCTATAAGAAACGCAGAATGCAAAGATAATTTATTTCATCTTTCTTTGATATCACACAAAATTATTGAATTTACCGATGAAATTCAATCAAACATTATCTTAAACATTCACATATTTTCTAAAGTAATTATATCGGGCGACAAAATGATAGCAACTTCAATATTATTTTGTAAGTTTCTTTCATGTGCGGATCCAGAAAATTTTTCCAAGAGGGGTCCGATGGATAATTGTGTTTGCCAGTGAATTCCGAGGCCTATTTTTGGTAAATTTACTAGATCCGCGCATGTCTTTTGTATGGGAAATGGTCATTTGCTAGTCAGCTCCTTGCTCATATGTTTATCTTTAACTGCAAGCATGCAAAACAACGTAAGATTATTTATCAATTAATTTTTTGGGACAAACAGTCTATGATTTGACTTGGTCTTTCGCTGTCGATTATCGTAAACTTAATTTGTTAATAATGATTTTCGTCAACCTTTATTACTACAAACCTGAATTTGATGTAAACACTAGATGTCACATTGACGCTGTTTTGATCGGGCCATACGTCATGTTAACCTAGGAGTACGTTGGTCGGTTAATTCAGTATTAACTGACTAGCGTTCAAACATCACGGAACAGATATCTCTTATTCTAGATAAGTTATTAGTTCGGGACTCACGGGAAATGGATATACCATCCTGTTTGCTATAACCATAAGATGGATTTTTATCTCGAGATTTAGCAAACAAAACATCTAGGACAAAGATCACATCATTTAGCTGAAAATGAAAGCGACAATTGAACCAATGTGATTTTGTTTTGCTGTACTGTGCCCAGTATCAATCATTGTGTAGTCAATGGGAATTGGTTTTATGTACCAATGCTTCACCCTGTCTGTGACAAAATGTAATGCACTCGCAAAAACTGTACTTTGGGTTCCAATTGAAACTGATTTATTAGGCCTGACAGTAGGATCAACCCACCTCTAATTAAAATCAAAAAGCAAAAGTACATGCATCCGTTCATTATAAAAACAATCACTTATTCTGTCTAATTATCGTCGCAATAGTCTTAAAGTCAGACAGTTTTCGGATCAATACAATTGTTTACAATACTGTTTATTATTTACGAGGTAAGATTCTGATAAAAGAATCATGGGAATCTGTCATTTGTTCTAGCGAATTTCTTGCATATAAGTTTACATTGTATAAAATGGTTGAGAGAGAGAGAGAGAGAGAGAGAGAGAGAGAGAGAGAGAGAGAGAGAGAGAGAGAGAGAGAGAGAGAGAGAATACCGGTATAAAACTGAATATTGAACTCTTCGTGTTTATCGAATATTTTGGCAAACTTAAGGTCATTAACTGAATAGATTGGATTCATTAAATGATAATAAATTAGAGATTAAAAAAAAAAACCTGCAGCGACTAGAAAACAATGATTAATTAATGACTTTGAATTTCATACGTCGCGTTTGATGAAAAATCTTCCACCTTTTAATTAGTGTTGCCTGGGGTGAGAATTAATCATTGACTACCATGATTTAGTAAAACTGAGAGAGCAAGTACATCATATTATATATCAGATCATTTACCGGCAAAACCTGTAATATATATGCATGCATGGACGATTGTTGCTATATCAACTCAAAATAAAATCGACTGAGTTAAAGACGTCCCATTAGGCATTTCGCGTATCTGGTCAAAAATATATTAAACTTAGTGCAGATACGTGTTTTATTTTAGTTTATTAAAATTTCACCGAGTGTCGATTTCAACAAAGACAAACTAAAAAATAAATTTAGCAAATTTAATATTTATTTTGATACATCCCTTGTAACTGACATTTTAAAACATATGTGCAAAGGCACTGGAACAAAAAGAAAATGTACATTGATCATGAAATCCCCATGCTTATACATTTAGGCAGCTATTCGCAGAAGATGTTAATTTGCATTGAGTTTCATATCAATTATGATATGGGGGGGGGGGGGGGGGGGGGCTTCGTGAAAGAAATCGCCACTACTGAACTGGTCCCCAGAGTGGGTGCTCGGTTAAATGTAATCCAGTCTTAAATGAAGATTGCTTAAGCCTTCAATGCACGCAAATGATAAAGAATTAGTTCCTTCTCACAAGAAGTAGCTCTTCATTTGCATCGACCTCCCCTGAAACGTCGATAGCTGACCTCGCTTATAGAATAAGATCAGGTTGAATCGAACACTTTTTTATTCATTCATTCAGGTTGAATCGAACACTCTTTTATTCATTCGTCAAGTGCATTTTCTATTAAGTAAAACCAGCCTTACAAACAAACAAACAAACAAACAAACAAAAACACAACATTGACATACACCTCTGCAAAAATCAAATTGCTAAACTCACATTAACAAGCTTTTACGTTTCCGAAAATTTGATTGGTGTGCATAGAAAATGAAGATGGATATAAAAATCATTGGGTAAACATTTACTCATTCCACACAAACGCCGTTGATGGCCATATATACAATTTATTCCAAGTCCTGTTTTCATTATTTCCTTCAGTATTTATGCCGCAATATTTTGACAAGGATTTGACAAGTTTAGACAAATAAGAGTTTTAAATCTTGAGATAAATAGGAAATAATCTTATTTGTCTAAAATCTAGCATTTACACAAAGTCAGTGATATTCGCCCCCCCCCCCCCCCACCCCACACACACTAAACTTTACCACCCATCTTTTAAAAAAAAAACCAAAACAAAATTACAAACACTGTTACTGCGCGACCGTATTTGTCTTTGATATTTACATTTGGAACATTCATTTGCGCTGCTGTTATAATATTGTTCGGTACAGAAAGGTCATAAATATTTGATGCAGTTGACATATGATAGGCTATTGGTGATGCGTTACTCCTTATATGATTACGGGTTTCCATTTTCTGCTTAATGTACATTCACACAATTTTACAAAGATGAGCAATATAGTAGAAAATAAACAACATAGTTTGTCTTATGGTCAGACCTATCAATTGTTTTCTATTTTTTCCTATCTCCGCAATGTGAATATTTCCACTACGTAATTCCAAAATAATATTTTCAAGTTATATGATATTTTTCTATTTCGATATATTGTTTCAATTGGAAATATATATACTTTGACTTTATTAAGAAGCGTTCAATTGAAGTTTGCATGCTATTAAAAGAAAAAAATCAAAATATTCTAACTCCAAAAATAGCCTGGTAATGCACCCTGAATTTTTGGGCATGAACAGGTCTAATTAAGGAATAAGGAATCATTCTTTGAGTATTATGAGGTGATAATTTCGGTCGGGGCGTGATCAAATCCAATAAAGCCCGAAGGGCAAAATGATAGATTTGATCACGCCCCGACCGAAATTATCTCCTCATAATATTCAAAGAATGATTCCTTATTACTTATATTTAAATAATTTTCAGCAGTTGAACGATGAAATATTATAATATTAATTATGCAAACCCGCTTGCGCCCCCAACAATACGTCTTTTGAAGTTATTGGGCTGTATGCTACAAAATCGATTCGTAGTGTTATCACAGACGGAGACACTGGAAAATGTAAATATATACAAATAAAGATAAAATAATATATCAAGGAAGTTATCTAAAACTGAGGAGCGTCGCGTCTGTCCTTGAGAATCTTTATCTCAATAAAACGGAAGCCTTGGAAATGAAAAATGAAAATTGTTTAGTACATGCAAATCTGTATAAGCGAATGTACATTCCTTTCTCTGTTTGGGTCGAAACGTTACTATAGCTTATTGGATAGTTCATTACGGTTCGAGGGTTTTGTTATTAATCCATTATTACAAAGATAACACAATACCAGCCGTGCGTTATCTCGGAATGAAATTAGACTCGCTCAGGAAATTAAAATTATCACATTACACACATTACCTCCAGTGTTGTATATAAAAAGTGCAAAGGACGTACAAGAAAAACCCAGTTGTAATAAATCAAATCAGTACCATTCAAAGATTCTTTTGGGTTTCGATAGACTTTTAAACAGAGTTTGATAATAACAATAAAACATGTTCATGTTTCTTATTGTCATTTTCGTCCACCAACTGCTGCTTATCTGGACCCAAATAGCTCTCTCTCTCTCTCTCTCTCTCTCTCTCTCTCTCTCTCTCTCTCTCTAAGAAACGTCCAGATTTGAATAGTAAAAAATACCCTCTACTATAGCTGTCCATACCGATTTACATCAACAATGCAAATGTGTGCATTATAGAACGGTTTGCAGCGCAAACATACTGCAAGTCAATGTCTCTCTAGAGTTTAGATATTTATTTGAACTCTTCCCATAAAACTAAACAATAACCATGGTCAAGTGGGATAGAATAAATCTGCTGCTCCAAAACAACTTTCTTCCAATTTTGTAGAGTGCAGAGAATTAAATTCATAAAAGAAAACGAATGCTGTTCAAGCAAAAATTATTGCACTGATCTTTAGAAATAATACATAGTGTTTGCTCACAGAGAATGCAAAAAAAACCCCCCAAACCTTCACTACCGCTAGAGGTCACTGTGCTCGTGTACAAGTAGGCACGTGACTCGTGTGGATCAGAGGCAATGACAAGGCTCTTAACTCACCAATTTATTCATAAGCATGACACTTGGATGAGACTTTGAGGTGGGAATCCTATCATTGTCGCTCTTCTGATCCCTCCTATTGTCACCCTTATTGTCCAAAATCAATCAAAAAAATATTTGTTTTCATCTGGATTTTTTTTTCAAATCGTCTTTAAACACTTTTCTAAAAGTTTTGATTCTATTGTTGCAGCTTATGCTAAAATAACGCAAATGGAATTCCTGTTTTCTCCAAGAAATTGATTTAAACTTGGTGCAAACTAAAACCAAACAACCAAAAGAAAAAAAACGTAAAAAATTCAATTTTCTAATTGTGACGTACTGAGTACAACGTGTTGAATCAAACATTAAAATTGATAGAGAACAATACAATGAATGCATTTAGAAGTACGATATTATAATATGAAATTGTCATTATGCATTGTCAGCTTTTTCCGACATGAATTGCTCAGCCAGTTGGTGTTTTACATAAAAAAAATATAATTAAAAGAATTTAGACTTATCATTCACTAAAATAATTCTGTAATTGTTTTTATTTAACAAATGCACTGGATATTTATTTTGTTTTTGTTTGGGTTTTTTAAACACCTTTTTAATTTTTTATATTTTTTGTTCTCTAGTTGTGGGTTCGAATCAAATTGTAGTTGATATACAAAGGGACGCCAAATAAAAAAGACAACATTACTTTCTTTCTCTTGTAGATATATAAAAAGGCAAACTCAAAGCAAGTTTTGAATGTCTTTAAATTACCAAAAAATTGCATGATGTAAATGTTGTGATAACATGATAACAAACTATGTCATTTTCAATCTGTATCTAAACGACGGACCCACGGAACCCGGGTTTTGATAATGACATCATATTAAGTCTATTTATTTTTTTAGCGCATGCCCAGACAGCTGTTTCAAATATATGAAATATTGTGCGAACATGTTGTTAGAGAATATATACATACTCGTATCACTATTTTGTTGTCATTATCATGTTTCGTCACCTGACATCTTATCTCTTGAGGGCAACTTTATGTAAAATGAATTGTGAAAACTAAATGCAATACCGATTTAGGTCACCGATGAAGATTCTTTCAAATGAAAATTGATAAAAACACCGACTAATCATGAAGTCTCCTGGGTTCGTTTGTTGTTGGTTTTTTTTGAACGAAGATGGACGAATAAGGCAAATTAAGTCCCAAGAAAATATTTAATACATCTAACACTTTTAAAAAATAATTATTCTCAATTATGTCTTTATATCAAACTATCTATTTTAGTGACTTATTAACAAACTGTTGTATAGCACCAAAATCTTCATGTAACATCATTTCAGAACTTCAATGTCGATTGGTGTTTAGATCTTTGCTCCATACTTTGTCAAGGTTTAAATATGTATGATGAAAACAGAGTAACCGTTATCAATATAAACGAAAGCCTGAAACATTGATACACCAGACATTTTTTTTGAATGATTTGCTTCTATTTGTGTTTGTAATACCGGGTACAATACCTCCACTTTCTGCTTCGGCCACAAAAATTACTAAAAAATGACTTTAAAATATAATAATAGCACCTCCTGATCATATGTAAAACAAGATTAATTTGTTCTTAAATAATATTTATTTGATAAAACGGCTGACAAGTTAAAACTACTTCAATGTTTTATTTCTAAAACTAAGTTTGGCGTGCACATTTTCATAGAAGTAGTCTTTCTAAGTAGGTATATGTAATAGGAGGTACTGTATATCCAATAGTTTCCGTGAAATTAAAATAATTCATGCGCACAAAGGGCAGTTAACGAAATACAAAAGAATTTACAGGAATTCACAGCTATTCAGCTTTGACAAAATTATTAATAGACTACGCTTAGTTATCATTTTGCTGGAGGTCTATACCTTCAGTTAGCGCGAGAAAGTGCAAGGTTCTGGTATAGGTATTAAAGAGCTTACCGTATCTGTCGGGCTCCGGTTGTATTAAGATGCTGACTGTTGATCATCCCTTGGCTTATTTATGTCTCTCCAGATCAATACGGCACGGAATCGCAGCTTCCCGTGAAAGCTCCATCGTACCGGAGTGCTATCAAGAGGGACAATATCAAACAAAAGTGTAGAGGGTACCCACACAGTATAGGGCCCACCGAGTATACCTACACTAGTCAATGTTGGATAAATGAAAATTCTTAAAGGGAGAGGATGGGTCGAGCAGCAAGAAGTACCAATTGCAAAGATTAAATTACGTAGAAATCAAATTTTACCGCGAGCAATACAAAAGAAAAACTTAATTAAGATTAAAAAGCTTTATCTTTTTTGTCCTGGTCCAAATGATATTAAGACGTTAATTATTTGTATTTGTTTAATAACAAATATGAAAATCTCATCATTTAGATGTTGTTTTATTGATTCAATTTTGTAGTTATTTACTCCAAATTAAAATCCTTAAAAGCTTTTAAATTACTTTTTTTGAGCGATGGTGCAAGGGTCGGTTTTCAGTAACGAAGACTCATTTGTAATCTCTCAATTCTTCTCAATTTTTGTTATTACAGAGGAACAGAGCTGTTGTATATCCTGTCGAAACAGATTAAATAAAGTAATAACTATTCACAGTAAATTAAAGAGTTGTTTAAGAATTTAAAAAATAACAAAATTAAATCAATGTGTATGTCTTTGAAATATTTTAATAGTTTTATGTTTTATTTATAGTCTGTCATTGTTCAGTTTTTCACAGATATGGGCAAAAGGCGTCTTTTGGTGGCATTTTCAGGTAAATACAGCGACGATGTCAAACGTAGTACTGAGTTATTGAGAGTTGAAAGTACAAGTTTACTTATGGAGTATTTATCTCACATTTATTTGAAATTAATTATCAATATCACAAGTTAATGATAGGCACGTAGCATCGTTCTTGAAAGTGGGGGGGGGGGGATGGGGGGGGGGGGGGGGGCTACTGTCTACTAACAACTTCATGGATACTTAACAAATTAATGTTTATACAATAAATACATGAAGATATTTATACTCATAGAAATCGACATATAAAAACACTTAGAGTTAAACCAATCAATTGTAATTAATTTGCTAGTGCTAGTGCTGAAGTCAGGAATGATTAAGTCTAAACCATTCTTTTTATCAAAAATGTAGGGCGTTCTTCTTTTTCAGTCTTGCTTTATTTGGACTCTGAATTGTGGACATTGTATAAATTATATGAAGAGAAAAGTACATGTTATTATCTTTACGACGAGTTGTACACCTTATTCAGATAATATGATTGCATAAAAAAGAAAAAAATCAATTTATATGTCAATCTATTTTTGGATAAAATAGAATTCTGAAATATACAAACAGCTAACCGTATTATGTTTTATAAAGCTTGACCAATGCATATCAATATGTAATTATCATATAATCATCACCTTATATCTTGTAATGCGTATTTAAAAGACCACTGTCAAATTTTTTTTTTGAAAAAAAAAATGAAAAAAAATGAAACGAACGTTTTGTTTTTTATGCATACAAAAAAAGTAAGCGATTAAACTGAGCTGTACTGAGCAGTTCAGGAAGAATAAAATAACCACAGTATGACTGAGAGAAGCAATGTTTATTAGAATATCGACAAATGCAACTGCTGGATCCATTTAAATGAACTTTGATAAAGTGAGTTGCACTTGAAGCAAATGTCAAAGAAGGAGTACCCCAAAAAAGCAGTTCACGATGTATTTGTGCGTCTACTAACTGATTTAATTATTGATCTGTAGATTGATCAGTGTTATTGTGTTGAACGTTCAATCTCAATTTAATTATGACGTTAGCATATGGTAGTAAAGAACTCCAGAGTTTGAACTTTTCTTGGTGCTCAGAGCCATTGAGCAGGGATTTTCTTTTTCAACCAACCGCTAATGCTTATCAAGATGACCAACAACTTTTGTTGTTTGGCGAAAGAATATTAAGGTGTATGTTCGGTTTACGTCTGTTGGATTCGAATCCACGATCTTCTGCACACAAAGTAAATGCTTTGACCATTGGTCCACCGTGGATCACCATAGTTATTAAGTCCAAAGTGGTTACTGAATGTAAATATTGTTTTAAAAAATGAACAATGAATAGTTATGTAATGTTTGCAATGTAATTCTGGCGTATTGTCGTCACGAAACCATTTTCTGCATTAGATTCTCAATCAATCAAATTTAAGTCTTTCTAATTTCAGTGTTTTAATTTTATTTTTTGCCATTTCAGAATATGAATGCAAGTATCTCGTTTCCATAAGAAATGATTTCCCAGGATGTAAATGAGATCAGACGGTCCGGAGAAGTGACAATTCTTTTCCATTAGGAAATGTTCCTTATCAGTTCTTGATACTCGTGTGGATGTCACTTTGAATTCATGTAAGGTCTCACAGTGGACTAATGATTCATGACTAACTATTAGTGTCAAAATGTGAGAAGAACAAATACAGGCTTCATTTGATGTATTTTAAACTATTAACGTTAACAATGAAATAAACTACCTAAAGTGACCGAGTTTTATATATTTGCTCTCGTTCTACTTAAATTTCCTGTTTACTAGAATTAAGTAACATAGTTAAATTACACTGAATGCGAGTGTAATGAGTAACAATAATGTGTATCAGGAACAATCTTTTTGCTCGCAAAGATGGCCAATCGTAAAGAAGCAACATTTAACTAAAATAAATTTGTTGTTTTCATAGTTGAATTAAGGCTTTTCTCGTTCAGAATTAATCCTCGTCTTTTTATATATCTCTTGATTAAACCGTTATTTCTGCTCTATTCCAAAAACAGTTTCCCCTAAGTATCGAAACATCATGTGTTACTTAGTTCATTACCTTTCTGCTCTTAGCATACATTTCTAAAGATATTTAACTAAGGATAAAATGCTTTTGATGGTTGATTTGACGATGTGTGCAGTTATTACTGTAGAAATGTACAGAACAGGCATTAATGGGTTATACATGTATAAACCTTCTCTGTAATTGTTCGTTCGCCATGGCCCTTAAAGTAGAAGGTATATGTTTTTATTTCTATATGTGCTTTTATATCAGGTGATCCTTATAAAGGTGACTCTAGCTTAATGAGAGTTTCGAGTATTGATATTCATATAGTATTGATTTTCTTTGGGGATTTTTTTATTACTGCATTGTATTTCTATTTTTATTCTTTAATGTATTGTGTTTCGTATCAAAATCAAAATACCTTATTGTATAAATATTTAAAAATGAATCAATAAATTTTGCGATAAATCTTTGTATAAATGACGTTTAACCTAAACTATTCTTTATTTAGTCGTTGTATGACATATTCTATATATAGAAAAGGAATATTAATGAATGACTCTTGACCTTAATTTATCTATGTCAGTCTTTGGTATCTTTGTGGTATCTCTATGGAATCTTCATCTGTTTTGGGACATCGCTGGCATCATGAACTATATACATGTATAATCTATTGTATGGGGGCCAATGGTCTTTCAACCAGACTCTGTTAACATGATGTCCCGTGGGACAGTTCAACTGTTTCACCCTCAGTAGATCTCTGTCCTTTAGAGATACAACACTGTGTAGTATTTGTATTCAAATTGTATGTTCGATAGAAAGTTGTATCGGGAGGATGAAATTAAAGATAATGCGAGGGTTGGAATGGGATGTGTCAATGCAATCAGCAGCTGTTAATCAATACATACTTCCAACGGGTTTTGGCTTTTGTTAATTTTAATATCGGGGTATATTTATACAGACCCTGCTTCAATCATCCGAAGATACTTATTTACAAAAACCTGATAGGCTTGATACGAAGTTGAATTATAATTAAATTCATATTAACACGATATATCGTTATTATGACTCTTTCTTTATTGACCAAAGGGGTCATGTGGCTCATTGGTATATAATACACACAATTAACAGGAGACTAACCATCACGTTATAACAACTGAGTATCTTGTAATAACAACTTAATTATCTTCTTTTTAATTTACCCGTTAGTTATCTCGTTATTGCGATATAAATATCTGGTAGTAAATCTACATCATTTTAATCAGTGATCAAACATTTGTATTGAAGACGAGTTTCATGATGAAATTAGTTAAGCTACAAGAGATCGGTGGTTTTTTTCTTCTGAAATCGGAGAGTGATTCTTAGCCCCCTTTTAAATAAAAAAATCTAAGTTTGAGTGCCTTCTTTTAGTTGTGTCTCATCTATAATTTAGTATCAACTTGATAAAAAATTATCTAAATACCATTAAGCCTTAAAAACTTGCTCAACTGAATAAATACCCGGCTTGAATTTCTGGAATTAAAAATATTTTGAAAGTACAAATGTACGGTTTGAAAATACTATTAACTCGTACATGGCAATGAGGAAGAACCCCGGCCCCGTCTTTTTGTTCGATTTGTAAGATAAAACAGGGTTATTTCAATGTTTTATGAATAAAACACAAATAATGTAAAAGTGATTTGATCTTCGGCATTTAAAATATTTTTGTAGATATATACATGTATAATACCACTATCTAAGTATCGAAATATAATTATAGATTTAAATAATTTTTAAATTAGCGGCGATTTGAACATCAGATGGAACATCAGATGGAACATCAGATGTTCATTTTGAAAAAAGATCTCCTACTTTCTTATAAATACAATAGGCTACGGCTTATTTTAAATGAGAAACATTCGAATTCGTTATCTCAAACTCCGTGGGAGGGAGTTGAAACTTCGAGAAACAAAACCAAAAATACCTAAGGAAGCAATAGCTGTGACTTCCAACTTCTTGCGGGATATTGATAGTTAGTATTCAAGTTATCGGCGTTTGAAATACCAAGGTTCAGCTTTTATTTCTTATCTGGTATTTGTAGAAAGTTATGCTGGCAAACCTAAACGAGGCAAAGATTTTAGATATAGTCAAATATGATAAATCAATCGATTGTAATTATATTGTTGAGTCGACAGTCTTTTCAAAAACATATACGGTACATTTCCAGACAAATTGTGTTCTTTGAATGTTTTCTTTCCAACCCCTATCAAGTAAATAAGGTTAGCTAAGCAATGGCGCTGGTTCGTTAGGTTTGTTGTAGGTGTCGAACAAATGATTGGTGATCTTTATGGAATGATTCAAGAAACGATGAGAGGTAAATGATAAGATTTGTAATGAATATCGACTTCATCGCGTTACTTTCCGTGTTTTTCCACATTTTTTGAAGAGCATATCATTTACATCTGGCATTGTTATTTGCCATTCGTAAATCTGTTAAATGGGCAAAAAATCGAACAAGTCAAATTGAAATAGTAATGATAAAATAAAGTGACAAACCTAATTTTTGTCTTCTATTATTTTCTTAATATTTAATGGCATGACAAGTTCATAGCAAACACAAATACGTATTAGACGTATTTTATATATAAAATGAATTAGATTTAATATTAATTATCGTTAATTTTGAATAGTTTGAAAACCATCTTTTATCAAAATAAACAACAATTATAAATCACTATTATTTGTACCATCATATTTCAAGTTTTATAGTTGTTGCAATTAAATGGATAAATATATTAAAAATGTACATGTATCTTTTATCACAAGATGACTGAGTGCAGTGGAAACAGAATTTGAATCGAAATGCATGAAACCCAAGAAACCCATCATAGTGTAAATCTGTAAGACTATAACGAACATATCCTTGGCGAACTTTCACTCTTTATGGAGCATATATGTATGTGTGTACAAAAACCTCACATGGTGTAGAATATTCCTTAACAAATTCTCACATTTTGCGGATATAATTATATGCAAAACCTCACTAATGTTTTTAAACATTGAATTAATCCCCGGACAAATCCTCTCCGATCTTATCTGATTCTTGGACTAGATTATCTCTCTTACTGCTTAGGTGTAGTATGGTACCACCAGCACGCTGGTCGATACAAACGGTATCACTTGTCAGATAAGGTCTTCGAATCAAGCAAACTGTAATCGTAGTCAGAATGCCAAATAAAATTAGGAATGACTAAGTATCAGCACAAACATTTACTAGTATTGCATTCTGAATTGCTAGTGACTTTCGTTTTAAACCTAATTTCCCATTTTTATTTTTCAAAAATAGATCAGTGATCTTGATATTTGCGACAAGTTGGTGTTTGTTTCCATTTAATTATGACATCGGGGACCTACTGTTCAGTGTTTTCATGCCGTGACTGCCTCATGAGAAAGTATCTGTTAGTAGGACTCAAGGAGAGATCCGGGCTTTGAATTATAAGTAAAGGATATAAGCCTCAAAACGGTCCATTCTGTGAGAGAAAGAACTGATGAAGGTCGTTAGGGTTGAGATTAGTTCTTTCTCTCACAGAATGGACAGTTTGAGGCTAATATCCGACTTCAAACATTACTCTTCTATGTTTTAAGAATGGATAGTATCCGGTAAACCCGCTGACAATGCTGATAAATATATTTTTTAACTTTTACACAATAAAACCAGTCTTGCGTAGAACTTTTTTTGTCACTCAAGGGAGGAGTCTTCTCGTTGTTAGACACATTTCTTTTATCAGGATATTCATGAAATTTTAACACAGTCAAACAGATCATATAACCAAATGATTGTATCAGTTTAATTAAATTTGGCATCCTTGCTTTCGCATGAAGGTGAGGTCAAGGTCACTATCTTTTTCTAAACTTAAAGGATGATAAAAATAAATGTAGTTATCTGCAGTTTTGTAGACATTTGTTTAAGATATGAAGTTTGTATTTTTCAATGAAATGATAGAATATCAGAATGTATATCAGCTTATACTACTAAATTGAAATAGATATTTAAAGTAAAATTGATATTGCTTAGCCCGCATTTCCTCTAATTTTCTTAAATTTTGAAGAAATTTTGATTATTTTTCTTTGCTTCCAAATGACAAAATTTTTCTGGTTTACATATTATAAAGACTTTACATAAAGATATTAATTGACAGAAAAGCTAATATATTGACCATTTAATAAGAGAGAAAATCCAATTTTAGTGATTTTTTTTTATACAAATCTATTTATAGAATGAGCACTTAAAAAGTTTATAAAAATTTAATTTGATAGGCAAATCATGTTTTAAAAACATATTCTAAATCCTAGTATCTTATTATTAGTTCAAATTAGTTGAAAAAAATCATCATTAATGTTATTGTTTTAAAAATGCTAAATAAACTCATGAATTATGAATTGCAAAAACATGTGATATTTTCCTATGCCATTGTTCCACCAAAAATATAGTCCTTGTTAGATTCTAAACTTTGATTACTATTTCTATGCCAAGTTGTATAATAGTAAAAACGATTGAAAAATATGATATTTTAATTTCCTTTAATTTTGATTTGATAAACAATTAATCAAATATACTTTTGACAAGTCGAAAACCAGAAAAGACTCCTTCTTTAATGAACAAGATTGTTATAGATATGTTTAGAAATCTTCGATTTTCAACTTTAAATGTAACATATATATCATACTGGATTATTTAGTAGTTTTTAGTGTTTCTCCGCTGTGTCGCTCTCAAGGTGTTAAACATTAAATCTGGGTGTTTTTTTTTTTTGCAAATGTGATGTCTTTATCCTTGATTCTAACTTAGCCATCCAATAAGTTAACAGTTTTACCTGTCTCTGTCCATTATTTTTAAAAACGGGCAGTTAAATTTCTATCCATTATTTTTAAGAATGGACACCAGCAGGTAACTTATTTGATTGTTTTTATATTATTTTATTTTGTATAGAAGTCAAAAAGAGCAAAGGATTATATTACAAAAATGTTTTAATATCTGTTACAGAATGGAGGTCGATCGGAGTATTTTCCCCGCAAAACATGCTTACACTTAAGGATTTGATACATTTGTGGATAACTGTAAAACTGTCATCGCTTGAAGATTTTTAGTATTTTATCCGTTATGATGTATAATATCGGTATCAATTCGTTCGTGGTCCGACAGAAAACCAAATAAAGTCTATAGTGCATTATTCGCATGAAACTGTCATAACCATCTTAAGCATGAAATATAAACAGTACTCCGAATGCAGACCGTTTGTTCTATTGAATTATTTCTCGGTCTGAAATCGCAATAGTAGAATTAAGCTTTTTATGACATATACTTCAATGATGAAAACCCTTCCATCCTCCTGAAATACATCAAAGACTCTTCTCTCTCAGGAGGGGGCGCCTCATCAATTATACAACTCCATCAAGCCCACTAGGTCCGTGTAGAGGAAATATTTTGTGTCGTTCTCACATTAGAGACTTGACCGTAAGTGTGCGTCAGAGTATTTCCTGTATTACAGTTTTAATAATATTTTATTTCATTTCTGTATCAACTCCGTGATTGGTTAATGTGATATTTCACAAAACACTGCAGACAAGATCTGTAAGTTAATTTATGTGTACAATTACAGATCAATTACCGATTGGAGCAACATATAGAACTTTCTGATACGTTAGCTAGTGACGATAAACGTACAAGTTTTTCCGCCTATTGTTTGTATATCATTGATATGTTGACTACCGTTTGTCACGGAACAGTTTCTTTGCAAGCACATCACCCTTTCGCAATTAATGACAAGGCTACTTTGATAAGAGGCTGTTGCAGGAATATGCTAGTTTGAATTTCATTGTGGAAAAAAGACCACCAACGGTTAGAATCTGAACCCCGTCTCTTTCTGATCCCTTATTTTTCAAAAGCCTAGCTTTGAATTGCGTAAATAAAAGGACAAATCAAAAGATATATGTGGCAAAATATGTTGATCTGCATTTGAAAGCTGAACAAGTACCCGTTCGACGCAAGCAAGCTCTTTCCACGGTTTTCAATTTTTTCAGCTTCAGGTGAGAAGCTGAGGGTTATCCTTTTGAATACTTAAGAGTTAGTCAGCTCTTAAACTGCTTATGCTATGCAAATCATTATTGATTACGATTTGTATGACCCATATTCCACGATGTCATTTAAACACGGCATCATTTTTCTATAACTACATACACACGGAACTGCATACAACGTATGCCGATTTTATTGTGGGTATGATTTATTTATAATCATTAAAAATTGAATAAAAACCCTAATCCTAAAGTATAAGCAAGTCTGCGATCGATAGTAAACATCATTGAAAATTAATTCAATACGTTCCGAGTTTGTATGCCATTCCCAAGACTCGTCGAATGTCTCGATTTTGTCTCGTTATTGTATCGTTCTAGATATGAGCAGCCTGAACAGATCCACATATATAAAGGGAGTGGAGTTTACCACATGGCAATCACCGGGGCACATAGTCTCCATTATCGAACGCCTCAACTGCCTTATGTAGATAAACTTCATAATATGATGATACTTCAACATTACATGCTGATACTTCAACATTATATGCTGATACTTCAACATTACATGCTGATACTTTAACATTACATGCTGATACTTCAACATTATATGCTGATACTTTAACATTTCATGCTGATACTTCAACATTACATGCTGATACTTTAACATTACATGCTGATACTTCAACATTATATGCTGATACTTTAACATTACATGCTGATACTTTGTCATTATATGCTGATACTTCTTCATTATATGCTGTTACTTTAACGTTACATGCTGATAATCCATAAAATTGTGTTTTTTCAGTATGCGGTGGTTCTAAATTAGCTATAAGCAGCGGGATCGTGATTCCGTAAAACTCGGGGATATTATGAAGAAGAGAGTATAGGACTAAAGTCAAGCTACTCAACAATTCAAACGAGCTTCATTTAAGTTTATTTCTTTACACAAAAATGGACACTCTTCGAACATGATTGGTTATTTGCTTAAACTAGGGCTTGTGCCACTCAAGTGAAACTGGATTCTAAAGAAAATGGGGGCACGGCCACCTTTATTATATTTGTTGGAACCTGCGCCGAAATCTCTGTGTCAAACGACTCCCGAGTCACCTGATTATTACTCGTCCTTATTTAGGCGCCTTTAAATTCGATGTCAATTTTATAAGTACGCTTTATGTCAAAGGTTGATTGTTTATAATCCTGCAGGCGTGTTGATGTGTGTTGAAATCTTATTACTGCGTTACATTAATATACAGTGAATAAATTATACATTTTAACAATAAGTATCACAATTACAACCGATCTACTTTATTACCAATGTTCGATTCAATTTCGCCATAGCATTTATTTTACAGAAACAATGAACTGATGCTGATTGGGTGTTCAAGCATTATTGCGCAGAATGTAACCCAGTTTTAAGGGGTTATAAAACTGAATTCTGGGTTTCGTGTCTCCATACCATGTCTCGAAAGTGAAAGTAAACATACATGTATTGGTTTATGTTTTCAAATGATGACAAAGGCCCGACTCTATACAGAGTCAATTTAATGGTTTGCAAGTCAATAAAATCCTAGCCAACCAGTGGCACTTACTAGTCTAGCCCGAAAGTTAAATTATGCAGACTTGACAAAGATACGACGCAAAACGCAAAACTCCGTCGAGTCTCATAAACAAACTGACGACCTCAGTTCTAAAGAAATTATCTTTCTATACTAAAACACAGTTTCCTGTCTCTCTACCTTCTCCCACGGGAATGTTCTGATTCTTCTGAAGTATTTACAATACCTGCTGTGAACCCTTTTATATGTTTCTTTCATAATAAATATTGTTCTTATCAAATCAACTCTCGTTCAGTACTTGATTCGCCAAAGCTGGAGAGCTTTTTACTCGCGCATCGAATTACCAATAACACGTGTATTGTTCACGACGAGGCTATAGTATTGCTATGCTCTAATGTCTACTTTACAAGGATGTTAAGATTATTTTATAGTTTTTGTCAATCTGATTTGGTAACGTCAAATTATGTGTGACCCATTGATTGTCTTTGACTCAATTTTTATTGTTTCTAAACTGTTTTACATTCCTCTAGATAAAACTAGTATGTCAGGTGTACAGATATTGGCAATAAACTAAAAGTTCAACAATTCTCTGTATGTTGGTCCCCATTACGACTAAACTTTATCTTATGATACAGTCTTGAGAATCGTTCATTTTTTTCCAAAGTTGATAACACACTTAGATTTTCACACTCTTCAATACATCTGACAGCAATACGTTTCATGTATATAATACATCATTATATAACCCCCCCCCCCCCCACACACACACACACACACACTCACCCCCCCCCCCCCCCCCCCCACACACACACACACACAAAAGTTTAACATTCAATTAATTTTATAAAAATATAATGTGTATGAAAATGAAATGTGTATTAAAAAAAAGGTATGGAACATTTATTAAACGCCCCTTTCCACTGGTTTACTAAGTCTGTCAAGGAGGGGACTGTCCTGTTTTTTTATTTCGTTCATCGCAAACACTTTGCTCTGTAAGTTATTCTGGGACAGAAGATGGCTAGCGGTGTTGTAGCTTTTTGTATCCTGCTGGGGCAGGGCGAAGTATTGGCATACACATTGCCGCAGAAGGTCCCTAAACTGTCGACTCATTGCACAATACAGGACAAAGTTAATGGAGTTGTTAATCATAGAAAGTATGTCGATGCTATCTCCTAGAAGGGCATACTCATTTTCAAAAAATGTTTTGTCGGCGAAAGCTATGATTAGCAAAATACTCTGTGGAAGAGAAGCCACTATGTACATTAGTATGATAATCAACAACATGGCGGTTGTTTGGCGGTGCTGTTGTAGCCGCGAGGTGGCGTGAGAACCCTGAAGATGTATGGTCCGCCGTGTGTTTTCTTGTAGAGAATGGAGAAGACATCCTCCAAACAAGGTGATAAGAAAACAAGGAATCCATTTTCCTATGATGACATATATCCACATTGAATAAGCATGGGTCGATAAAGGCTTATCATTGCTCATTAAAGGCGCGATTCGGTAGTAGCTAACCGTTGTATTTCTTACTTCGTCAAAACACGTCATACTTTTAATTGACGCAAAATTGTAGACAGGAGTAAATACAGCAATGATTATTAAAAAAATGAATGTAACAAGGATACACGACGCCTTTGTATCAATGTTATAGCGTCCACAACCCATGGTTTTAATGTAAATATAGCGAAAAAAGGACAAACAAACTCCCAGCCAAATCGACACAGTCTGTGTAGTGATGGTAACCATGGCGTATATCTCTAAAAACAAGGACCACTCGTATGTGTATTTATCCTCTGTAATGTCAAGGCCGTTAGAGATGTAAAAATGGATTCCATTAGGAACAGTGATAGCCATGGTGATGAGGTCGCTTATAGCAATTCCTGTCAGGATGTTGTTGACGGGTGAGCGCATTGATTTGTGGGTAAGAATGGCAATGTTTACAATGTTAGTAGGAATGCCAAAGCAACTGAGGACTAGTATCAGGTATCCATAAATCCTGTTGACAACGCATGCATAAGCATGGAGGCCAACCTGGTCATTGCATTGTCTGCTGAGCAGACATGAATTCGTTGCGTTGTCCATGTCAGAACTAAAAAAGAATACAAGCATAATATCAATTAGTGTTGTTTAACCAATATGCACTGTCCACAAATGCAACGATCGATTCAATTTTCTTCAAATAAAAGTTGGTTTGAAAGACATGCTGAACGCTAATGGAAAATGATTTTAGACTGAAGAAAAAGATAATGCAGAAAGGTTTTTTTTATTTAATTCATTTCCATTATTTGGTACTTCGTGACATTATAAATGTTCAAAAGCAACGATAAACTTGTGAGCAGTAATTACATTTGATTAAATGGGGGAAATACACGCCTATAAATTAAATAACACGAAATGTTGAGTGAAGTTTTCCAATGTCTTTTTCTCTGATAAAACTAGAAATCGATTTTATAATGTATAGTCCAATACATTTCATTATGACTTTTTGTATTAAATCGTTCAATTGCTGAAAATCATATAAGTAACAAGGAATCATTCTTTGAATATTATGTGATCTGATTATTGCAGATTCTTCAAAGGGTATGCCGCAATAACGTACATGGTTTGAAGAAAATAGACTATCCAGAACTGATTATTACCGAATATTGAGTTTTTGGGTTCTCAATATTTGAACAGCTGCGACAAATGATAGATTCAAAATTGAGTGAAATAGTTCAATCAGATAAAATGTCAGGTCAAGATGTTGCCATGTATACTCAAGTCTATTTCATATTCATCAGAGATATGAACTCACTATCTTCATTCAAAATTATTCAACAACAAAACGATGAACGTCCAACAAAAAAAACCGGAAACGGGCATAAAAAGTTTGTTAATTTCAAAAAGTTGAAATTGAGAAGGCGAAATAGTATTTACAAAAATAAAGTTCAATGGTTGAAATAACGTAAATTTAGACACATTCAGTTTGTGGCAGCTGAACACATTTCTCATACACAATAAACCGTTAACGCTTTAAATTGCTTAAACATAAGCTTAAAAGGATGGTTATTGAGTATCCATTTCCTGTTGACCTTTACCATGCCGTCCACCCATCTTGTTTCACGACTGATGAAAAAATCGCAAAAATGTCTTTTATTCGGATATGGCTATTTCTCGGTAGCTAATCTAATATGGATGCTTTCATTTTTGCTAATAACGCATAGAAAATAAGCCCCAAAATTGCTTTCCACTTTGAGAAGAGGTCTAATCAGTTGCGTGAATGATGTGTTTTCTGATCCGATGGGCGATACCCGGTGCATTCAATCTTCGTTAGTGGATTTATCGGAGATAAGTAATATAATTTGGCGTTTTGTTGTAAATTAATCATTAATAGCGGAACTTCCAGGACAAGGCTTCACAGTTTTATCAGGAGTTAGGGGAAAGAAATTATTGGAATCATCAACATTAACAACTCTGAGACTCCAGCAGAATGCGATTATTCGGAATTCGGGCTTCGTCGGTAGGTTTTTTAAAATTAACAAAAAATGCAGCAGTACAGCGTCCTACCATAAAATTGGGATCGCGTGTGCTTTTATTTATGTAAATTTTCTCTCCATGCAAAGAATACATGTACGCATTGAAAAGTGTTTCCACAATTCTTACAATTTGGCTTGAACGCATACGGATATTAGTAACTAAATAATTTAATGTCTCTGAATCCATGATCTTGGGTTGATAATTAAGTTAATAGCACATCCTTTAGTATAAAATATTTGTTATAATATTGTACTTGCCATTCATCTTTGTATAAATATTATCCAGGCCTGAAAGTTTTTGAAAACAAAGGTCGGATCGACGTGAAAGTTATTTCTCACAGGAAATTTATACAAAAAGGAATGCATGGTCTTTGCCATTTTACCTATTCTAATCTCATGGGGGAAAAACTTTGTAAATAAAAAATATAATGATTTTGGGGTTTATTTCTTTACAAAATGAAATTTATACTCAGGATAATGTGACTGGTGTGTTGACGACCCTGCTTCCTTAATTTGATCTTAATTCTCTGTTTTTTACAAGGACAATTACACAGACTTGGAGTGGTAGACATTCTACTACGATTCTCAGTGCCGTCGTGCTGGTTTATTAGTTTTGACATCTGTAGCAAGCTCGGAGTGTCTCTTCTAAAAAACAGACCAGATTAACCTATCTGCGAGCGTTTTCCCGATAATGATTAGTATTTACCAAATGTTCAATGTTTTCTCCAATTAAAATCATAACTATCCCAGTTTATTTATGAATATAGTGTGAATGCAACGAAGTTTCATTAAATGTTGGTACTATATTGATGCTTTTGTAATCATCCAGCATTAACTTTGCGCTTTGTTAATTGTAAAATGCATTTAAATAATAATAAAATATATCGCGAATCTGCCCAAGATAGAACCAAACCTAAGTGAACTGAATCAATTAAATATGCTTCAATTTACAATGGCTAAGGCGGACATTTTATCCTGATGATATTGTGTATATGTTTACACGTCGGATCATAACACTTTCTGCAAAAAGGCGTTAACAAAAGTATGGTGCTGAAAAAAGGATGTTTTTTTTTATTGAAAAAAACCCACAAAACTTTCAAAATATTGACATGCTAGGAATTCCAATAAAAAATTTAACTTATCCTCTTTGGCTCACAATTAATCAAACCTCAATTAAGCAGATCATTAGAATACTTATTTAGGTTATTTTTCACTCCACTGAAACATACTATAAATCCATGTCAGTCGAAATGAGGACTTATGATCGTAAACTACCAATGTACATTAATTATTTATAAATGACACTATTAAGTGCATTATAATGCTTATGCCAACAAAAGTGATCATAATCGAAGTTAAAATTTTAAAATTCTATTAAACTGATCACTTATCAAACTCCACATACTTGGTATTTAGTTTGAATCCTATTTCTGAACGAATTTACAAACTAATAATAAAGGATGTTCTAACCTTAAGTGATATACCTACCTTACCGACTGTTAGCTTCGAGTTTGCATCTGATAAAACATCCCAGCATTATATAGCCTTAGAGTCGACACAACCAAACAATTAAAATCGATATCTCGGTGACAATTGGCCCAAACAATTATCTCAAGAGGAGTAAACGAATTATATGTAACCAACACACCAAATTAATAATATTAGATTTGAAAGGGAGGCGTAAACGAACACTTCGAACCCCGCACAAACTTACAGGCCAAAACATAGAGATGTTGCATATAAGAACTCTGGTTAAAAATCGATTTTTGTTGTCAAATAACTTATGAAAGAATGATAAATTAAAATTGCTGGCGGATTTAGAGGGGGCGGGGGGCCCGGGGCCCCCTTTAGTGATCAATTTTCTTAAGAAAAAAAATCAGTAGAACTACAGAAAATCAGCTTTATGTGTTAATCTTATAATATGCCAAGTGTAGGTAGAAAAGGTAAAAAAAAAAACACCAAATAAGTGTTTTTAAAAAACCCAAAACAGAGGAGATTCCTATTAAGGCTTTGCCCTGGACCCACTGGAGGCCTCAAGGTGGCCCCAGAACCTCGGCCTTTTGGGCCCCCATTTCAACGGATGCCACGGAAAATGAATTAAGAAATTATTCAAATCAATCATACATATTGATTACTTATATACTAAGGAATAAACGTTCATATATAACATTTAAATGATAGCAGTCCAGATACCAAAGCGTTGTGCTGTGTGAGCTATTTTGTAAGACAAATGATGAATTCAATGCATTGGTCCGAAATCTAACCCGTGCTTGTCTCATTTCCTCGTCCATTTCTTACAAGAAAAACGACGTGGTCCATTTTCCTGAGTGTCAACTGCATGACAATTTCAAGGAAATTACAATGGAAAAAGGTTGTTTGCAAAATTTCTTCCGTTTTATACGCTAAATGAATCATCTTAGGATGTTCAATCAATCTTACAGCAATATCCTGAGGATAACAGGAAGTTCCTTCAAATCGTGACGTCACCTGTGTATTAAAGTACGCTGAACAATGTTTGCAATAGCTCTGAATACCGTGTTTTCACCATTTCCCAAACTACGTGTACTTTGATACACCTTGATTCAATTTGATTAATCAAGGTCCTTGTAAGACTTTATAAAAAGATCATCCCTGTTCTGACTGTTCTTTCTAAGCACGTTCTATACCTAATCAATATATCCAGTAAATTGAACTCGGTTAAACACTAGTTTAGCTCTTTTTTTATCTTCTACATTTTCAATATTATTCTGCCAAATTAGAGAACAAAAGAGCTTTCGTTGAACGTTAAGTTGAAAAAATCTATCGAACTCCTAAATTGTGCAAACTCATCTCGTTTGCATTGTTATGCAATCAGCGTAAGAGGCCTAGCTTTAACTTCCTAATCCAGGACTGTATCTCTCTGAATACGACAGAAAAACAATGTCAAAGAACGTAGGTTTTTTGGCAAAATATTTACACAATTCCACAACCTTTGTGATGCAATCAGATCGACAAATAAGTGCGAATGATTTTGGGGATAAACACTTTACATTGGGGCTTTGTAGGGTCTTGATTAGGTTTAGCAGTGCTTCCGGGGCTACTGAGCTGTAGATTTTTCCGTCGTCTCTAACCATACGCACAATTAATCGGGGTATTTTTTTATTTTCAATTTTGCCTTATGGTTCAATAATTCTGTGACTATTTCTCTGGAGAACGTCTATTTTGGCCTCGTTATGCAGTCCTGTTTGTCGTAAAGCTAACATGCTTTTCTTAATTGTATGGCCTAGACTAATCGAATAAACGGCATGCTATTCGAATTTCATATGATCGTCGCAAAATCTGTATGCGTTGGTGAAAATGATTTGAAGTAGCATGCTTGTTGAATTGATAGACCTTATAAATTCTCTAAAAATAATTTAAAAAAAAAACAAACAAGTAAAATTGATACTGGCATAGTGTTATGCAAGCGGTTTTTTTTTAAACCAGTGATGTACACGAAGATCTATATACATGTATAGTTTTTTATTCTTTTGAAATTTAGTTTGATAGATTAATAAGAATAGCACGCGTATGGTTGAATATACTTAATGAGAAATATCTTAAGCTTATCTGAGATAATAAACATTTATGTTCTTTTCGTTTCAACACCAGGTTCTTACTATATCAATAATTGGTTACTTTTCTTCATCAATAAAGAGATTTCTTTGGTGATTCAATCGGGTATGAATGTAGCTAGCATTGCAGGAAAAATCAAAATTTAAAACAAGAGGCCAATACATGGGCCACATCGCAACCTCAGCAACAATAGCCATAAAGAAATCAGATTTATGGAGTGACATATACAAAATATCTGGACAATGTAGTAGAAAAGATCCGGATGATTTCAAAGTCACATCACATATTGAGTATTACAGTTCTGAACTTTGAGCCCCTGGTGGGCCCCAAATATTATCCAGGGTCTACGCAATTAAGAATCAACATTATGTCTGGATGTCATCTTAGTAAAACCATGTACTATAGCATTTAAGTTTATGAGAATAATTGATATTTTTTTCTTTGTAAAAATTATCCTTCCCTAAATGTGGCCCTACTCTACCCCCGGGGATCATGATTTGAACAAACTTGAATCTACCCTACCTGAGGATGCTTCCACACAAGATACAGCTTTTCTGGCCCGTTGGTTTTTATAAAAAGATTTTTGAAAACTTTTCTCTATACATTCCTACGAAAAAATTCAGCCTCCCCATTGTGGCCCCACCCTACCCAGGAGATCATGATTTTAACAAACTTGAATCTTCCCTACCTAAGGATGCTTTCACACAAGTTACAGCTTTTCTGGCCCATTGGTGTTTAAGAAGATCTTTTATGATTTTTCTCTATATAATCCTTTGTAAAAATGAAACCCCCCATTGTGGCCCCACCCTACCCCTGGGGTTCATGATTTTCAAAAATTTGCATCTATACTACCTGAGGATGCTTCCACATAAGTTTCAGCTTTCCTGGCCAAATGGTTCTTGGGAAGACGAGTTTTGAAAAATTCTTTAAAATTTTCAATAATTCCTAATTACAAATGTATTTCCCCTTGGAAAAAAGGGCGTGGTCCTTAACTTTCACATTTTGAATCCCCTTTGCGTAAGGGTGATTTGCGCCAAGTTTGGTTGAAAATGGCCCAGTGGTTCTGGAGAAGATGTTGAAAATGTGAAAAGTTTACGGCCAGACGGCCAGACGGACGGACGACAGACAAAATGTGATCAGAAAAGCTCACTTGAGCTTTCAGCAAATGTGAGTTAAAAAGGCATAGTTCTTGTGAATAGCAGAAGCAACCAATCTCTCTCTCTCTCTCTCTCTCTCTCTCTCTCTCTCTCTCTCTCTCTCTCTCTCTCTCTCTCTCTCTCTCTCTCTCTCTCTCTCTCTCCTGCAATCTAAATACAATAATTATTGCTTACATATACCAGGGTTAAGATCCCTCTTAGAAAATCCAAAAAGTTTCTATCAAAACTTCTGAGTCACTTGTCTTGTTTAATGACACACTGAATCTACTTGCAGAAATATCCTATGATGATACTAGAAAACTGACGTGCCGAAAAGTTCTGTTGATATCTACGACGTCATAATTAAGGTTTCGATTTTAGTTAAAGATGTGTCGCCCTTGTCATTAATCAGAGCTCAGGGATTTCAAAGGATTTTCCACACATCGATTTTAACAAAGATGAAGTTCAGAATAGGCGTGTTAATTGAAATAATTACCAAACGATGGGGGTCTTTGGGGACATGTGAAAGACCTTGATAATATAGATCTATAATTTTTTTCAGCATAATTTATGTCATAATATGATATTTATTAATTTATTATTTTTCTTGTAATCTACCACTTTGGAATTTGAAACTTTAATGGCCTTCTATGGTATTGTTTAACCAGGAAATCGTCCGTCTGGCAGCATTTTAGAACAGAAATACAATACATTTGTTTGTTTCCATACATATATTTTCGTTTCAAACTAAAAACCTTTTTGCTATTTTAGTCCAAAGTTCTACAGAATGTATGAGCTCAATATTTGCTGAAGATCAGACAATTTTTAGAATATTGGATTTTAAAAGAATATTTGATGACGTTCATGACTTCGTTGCCTGTTATCCTTTTTTTATCCTCATTAGCATTACACCGAAATATCAAGTACATGTATATTGTCATCCCAATGATTTGTTTTTGGTTGAAAAATAACGTTTCTTTTCAAACACCCTTTTTTCAAAGGTATCAAGAAAAAGTGAATGGGATGATCAAACAATTTAATTAATGTTTGTAAAAAGAAAAGAAAAAAAAATACACAATATTCTTAATGTCGCAGAGTTATTTGAAGTCTTAAGAGAATATTACTATGAGAAAAACAGTAATCTTTAGCCAGATCCTGACAACGTAAATTACATTTTGTCATTCTCATAAGTATTATTAATCCTTTAATTTGAGGTAAAGAAAAACAAAACATATTTAAAGACACCCCTCCCCACTCTAGATCCGTGCATGTACTGCGACAATGTCCGAAAGAAAGCGGTATTCGTGCTATCGCCTCATTAGGTCACTGGTATAGGAACAGACTCGGTGTTACGGTTGTAATACTTCTCAACGTATTTTCGAAAAAGTCAATACTCGTTGTTTTTGGAAAAGGATGTTTAACATTGGTTACAGGATTTGAAGGCTGTTTTGGCGCTAACTCTGCAACAGGACATTGTCGCAAAAACTCTTCTCTCAACTGGATTAAGCTTAGCTGTATTCAGACTCAGGATCGTGGATTTAGACGATCACTTACTATCTCTGTATCATATTTTTTTTTATAATTTGTGTATTCAAGTTTTTAGCCTATTATGTTATCATCCGGGGAATCATAATCCGAATATTTGTATTTCCTAAAAAATATTAGCAATATAACATTGTGATACACGAAAAACATGCGATTTGATATGAAATTGAGCAGCTTAGAGAACACACGAAACGCATTATCCGACGACTGTTAATTGACGATCCCGGCTAGATTCTCTGGCGCCCGTCCTTGCACGAAATGATATCGCCTGATATTTGACCATCAATAAGATTGACGGCAAATACCAATCATAGCCAGACATTAAGGGAACATTCAAAGGAATAACGATTACTATACATCCCTCAGTTATTTAATAAATATAAATCATGCATAACGCTGAATGTTGATCTTCCATGCCGATTTGCATTAGGTTAATGACAATGGGCCTGGTCGTTGTCGTGTTGGTGGAGGTGAGTGCCACTCTATCGGGTGTGAACAGAGGTTTGAAACACGATCATACACCCCCAATGTATTGCTGTCCGCATGTAACAAAAGACAACCCAAAATTAATTTAATACGATGCTCCTTCACATTTCTTTGTAAGAATCACTTTGCATGCAGTTGAAAAAGCTTGCATCAAGAACAGGCACTTGGGGCATCGACCCCCCCCCCCCCCCCGGCCTTCAATCGTTTTGAGAATTAAAAAAATGTCTTTCTTGTTTGACTCTCCCAATATGCATGTTCCCCATTTGTCTCTACGAACTATTTTTAAAAAATAAATGTCAGTCGAAAAACGCGATTTCTTTTAGTCGAAAACGCGATTTTTAAAAATAGTTCGAAGAGACAAATAGGCTACATTATCGATGAAATATTATGCATATTGGTATCATTAAATAATGGTATTTGCCAAGTATATTTATGAAGCCAAAAAAAAAATATCTCTATTTACAAACCATCAATCATTTAAAATTAAGACTTGTATTTACAGAAAACTGAACTAAAACTCCAAGAGATGATAAATAGGGGCCTGAAGTTTTTGCTGCTTTTGGATGAATTTCCCCACAGAAATCAAAGATGATTGATTTCCCTGCAATGTATTCTGTGTATTGTAATTCAGTTCATCATTTGTTAAACGAAGTTTTCGCTAAAATAAAAATTCTTTGTTCGAATAATGTACTGTTGTTGTTTATGTTTTCATTTTTTAAACGGATTGTGTAAACACGTGACGCAGGGAATAGTTCTACTTGACCCTGTTTTTGAAATTCTAAAATATCTACGCATTATATGTGCTGTTTAACTCACCATTGAACTATGTGCATTTATTTATTTATTTGAGGACTCAGGTATTGTCGCAATTGTTTCATCTGTCCTTTAACATCATACATCAGAACTCATAGGAGGAGAAAAAAAGGGGCTGGTGTTAAATATACCTTTAAATATCGGAACGTTCTTTCATTGTACTTTCGGCCGTGTGCCAGAGTCAAAGTCTCTACTGTTGTGGAGGTCAGGATAAATCTATTCAATTAATTAAGATTTGCTGGAATCCAATTGATTTTCTTTGCACTTCAGTGATATAATATTATAACAACCACTAAAAGTCACATCGATTCCAGTTGTCGGAATTTTAAAACGAATGTTTTCCCTCTCGACTTCCAGTTTTAATAAGAAGTGAAAATTGACAGATGTAAAAATTAATTCCAGGAAACCGCGTTTCCCCTTCAATGTATCGACGGGGAACAAGAGTCACTAACAGGGTTAATTGGATAAGATTCATTGAACAAAACAAAATCGTTTATAAAATGTTGCAAGTGAAGGGTTGCATGTTTGTTTGTGATAGTAAAAAAGTTAAAAGATAGTAAAGAACGATGTAAAAAATTTTCTCATTACGGTGTACCCAGCGGAATCCTGGTTAAAAATCCTCCTTCATGTTAAAAAAGGTCGGCGTTCTCCGGGAGTTTTTCGAATAAGAATTAAGATCTCGTGATAACAAGTTTGCGATCAACAACAATCGTGCATATCTGCAAAGTAAGGGCTTGGTAGGGGCAATAATTATCTGTGAATCCAGAAATGTTCCTATATGCTTGTATTCAGTCGAATTAATATATATCTTAGCTCCTTATTAAATAAGTCATCAAATCAAAAAGGAGATCTTTTTTGACTATAATTCTTTGTCCTTGCAATAACATTCAATATGAGAGAAATTTAATTGATATTGGACATTCTTTCCACATATTTCAACCATTATTTGTTATAATCATGATTATATTATTGTTTTTATGTATATGACCCCTGAGCTACCTTGTTTGGTGAATAAACAAACATATATATCATTATTGATAGAGAAATAAAAATATTAAAAAATGAAAACAAGAGGCCCAGAGGCCACAGCGCTCACCTGAGCAACAATAGCCTTAACTCTGATCAAATCAGCATTACAGTATCAAATCAAAATAGTAGATCTTGCTCAAAAAATTAAAAATAATCTGCTGATTTTTATCCACATATTTTTATGGTAAATACCTAGCCCTTTTGTTGTTTTAGTATTTGTTAGAAGATTTTTCTCTATTCTTATATACCCCCCCCCCCCTCCCCCTAAACTTTGTGGCCCCACTTTTCTCTAGGGAATCATGGTTTGATCAAACTTTAACTAACAACCTGTGCTTTCACACAATTTACTGCTTTTTGGACTAATGCATTTCCAGAAGATTTTTAAAGATTTTCCTCTGTATCAAAATTTTTTTTGACCCCCTCCCTCCAATGTGGCCCCATCATACCCCTTGTCCACACCATACCCAAACTTGAATCTATACTATCTGAAGATGCTTCCACACGAATTTAAGCTTTTCTGGCAAATGATTTTGAGGAGAAGATTTTTAAAGATTTTCTCTATATCTTCCTATGTAAAAATTCAAGCCCCCCCCCCCCCCCCCCCCATTACCCCGTGGATCATGATTTGTACAAACTTGAATCTACACAATCTGAGGATGCTTCCACACAAGTTCAAGGTTTTCTGGCTGAATGATTTTTGAGAAGACTCACCCCCCCCCCCCCATTGTGGCCCTACCCTACCCCCGGGGACCATGATTTGGAACAAACTTGAATCTACACTATCTGAGGATGCTTCCACTCAAATTTGAGCTTAATAGCTCAAATTTGACCCCCTCCCCCCATTGTGGCCCCATCATATCCCTGGGATCATGATTTAAAAAAAAAAAATCTACACTACCTAAAGATGCTTCCACACAAGTTTAAGCTTTTCTGGCCTAATAGTTTTTAAGAAGATGATTTTTAAAGATTTTCTCTATATATTCCTATGTAAAAATCCTTCCCTCTATTGTGGCCTCACCATACCCTTGGGGACCATGATTTGAACAAACTTGAATCTACACTACCTGAGGATACTTCCATACAAGTTACAGCTTTTATTGGCTTATAGTTTTTGAGAAGAGTTTTAAAAAATACCAACAAATTTTTAATAATTTTAAATTATCTCTCCTTTAAAGAGGGTGTGGCCCTTTGTGTGAACAAACTTGAATCTCCTTCACCCAGTGATGCTTTGTACTAAGTTTGGTTGAAATCTGCCAAGTGGTTCTGGAGTAGAAGATAAAAATGTAAAAAGTTTACAACAACGACAACAATGACAACGACGACAGACAAATTTTGATCAGAAAAGCTCACTTGAGCTAAAAAGTGTATGAAACTTGTATATTTACAAAAGTCATTAGATGTGCAAATTTGCAAATTACTGCGAATTGTGGGAACTGCATGTCAATATAACCAAAACAAAGGTGCTAATTCTTTTAAAAGGTCCGATGTCCAAGCGTAAATTTTTGTATAATGAAGTAACTATTGAAAACGTAAAATCATTTTGCTTTTTGGGTATTGTTTTATCAAGCGAGAAGTGGAAAATTTAATTATGCTAAAAAGCATTGAGCAGAACAAGCGTCAAAGGCATTATATGGCGTCTTACGGAAAATTCGTTATTTTAACGTACAAATTGATTGTCAGTTAGACCTGTTTGACAAAATCATTAACCCAATATGATTTATTCGTGTGAAGTGTGGGGTTACGAAAACTTAAATATTATCGAAAGAGAACATTTAAAATTTTTGAAATTTATTCTTAATCTTTAATCAAGTGCTCCAAATTGTATTGTGTATGGAGAGACCGGAAGGTATCCATTATCACTTTTTGTTAAAATGATACTGTACTGGGCGAAAGTTTTGACAGCCCACGATTATAAATTCACTAATGTAATCTATTGTTATTTTTAAAGATGTTACAAAAATGGTTCTTTTATACATCCGTGGATAAATTGTGTCCAGGATATACTCAACTCATGCAGGTTGTCTTATGTATGAGAAAACAAAACAATGTGTTATCATAACTGGCTTAATTCAATATTTAAGGAAATATTACAAAATCAATTTGTACAAGATTGGAGAAGTATTAAGGAATAAGGAATCATTCTTTGAGTATTATGAGGTGATAATTTCGGTCGGGGCGTGATCAAATCCAATAAAGCCCGAAGGGCTTTATGATAGATTTGATCACGCCCCGACCGAAATTATCACCTCATAATATTCAAAGAATGATTCCTTCTTTGAGTATTATGAGGTGATAATTTCGGTCGGGGCGTGATTAAATCCAATAAAGCCCGAAGGGCTTTATGATAGATTTGATCACGCCCCGACCAAAATTATCACCTCATAATATTCAAAGAATGATTCCTTATTACTTATATTTAAATAATTTTCAGCAGTTGTGCGATTAAATATTATAATATTAATTATACAAACCCGCTTGTGCCTCCAACAATACGTCTTTTGAATTTATTGGGCTGTATAGTACAAAATCGATTCGTAGTTTTATCACAGACAGGGACATTGGAAGTAAATATTAGTAGATAACTCACCAAAATGTATCAACTATAGAATTTTCATAACAAACTTCAATTTAGAAAAGTATTTGTTGATTTTACCTTGAGATCTACAGATCACGTTATCAAAATTACGAACCTGTAACCATCGATTCCCAATAGAAACAATTAGATGGCATAATGTTGACAAAAAATTAAGAAAATGTCAGATGTGTGAATCTAATAGCATTGGGGATGAATTTCATTATATTTCAGAATGTACATATTTTGCAAACGATAGAAAAATGTTTTTGTCCAAGAGATACTATGAAAACCAAAACATTTATTCAGAAAATTTTCAAAGTCTGCTCTTCCTAAATCCAACCTATACAACCTACTGTATTGTACTATTCAACTTTTTTTTATCTTAAAACTACTACTGTACTTGTGATCCTTGCCTATTTTTGTGTTCATTTTTATATCGAATTACTTATATGTTGAACCTCATATACCAGTGAACTGGTCTTGAGTGAATAAATAATTTAATTGAATTGAATGAGAACTGTTATGTTGCCTATCACTTAGATTGTTGGGACACTAGAATCTGACGCTTTATTTGAATTGGTAAGAAGTTTTGGTTTAAAATACAACGTGATGGAACAAATTCATCGCTTCCCCTTGGGTTCAGCGAGGCTACGGAAAAGATCGAAACAGACACTTGTTTTGTTCGCTCCATCCTATCCTTTGCCTGAATTATTTGTGAAACTGCGTTTCTATTTTATTTCGTTTTTGTCCCTGAGGACTTACTGTGTCTTAAACAATAAAAGAGAAAACGATGAGACTTCACACAATTTATGTCATTTGAGGAATATTGAAAAGACGAGCGACGGGACCTCGCTCTGGGCGATAACTCATGGTTGTCAAAGGCGATGAAAGAAGTCCTTAGGTGCTTTGTATCTTTAATATTTAAAACATCTTTTATTGTTTATGTTCTGTTGTAGGGACTGCAGCTCTGTATATCATAAAAAACAAGTTTAGAAAATACAAGTTTGCTGTCATAAAAAATCTGAAAGTGACGTGTGTTCCCTTTTGTTTTGCAATACTACAGCTCACTACGAACAACAGCAATTATTGTGCCTTCATTTCACATAATTCGACAAACGGACAAACAGACATGTGTTGTATTGTGAAATGCATAAGACGGATTGAGAGAGAGGTTAACATAGGGGGAGACAGGTAGGGAGTATATTTGAGACAAATGACTTCACGTGTTTAATATGATTGCCATGTTTTTGTCTTTGGCAACTAAGAGTCACTTATTAAAAAATCCAAATACTTGCCTGCTAGAAAATATCAGTCTCATGATGAATTAACTTATTTTTTTGTTTACCCCCAGTACTATGACATTACGGTATATTCTGATAAATGCCACGCACTAATACCTGACGTTCATAACGGGGTGTGCTCAAAGGCTTCAAATTATGAATGCGCTATTGACGAAAAAAAACATTAACTGTTGCAGAAATTAGATTTCTGGTCAAAGAATTCAAATAAATTATAAATTATTTGGAAACAAAGCAGTATATGTCTTGTCATTTTCTATCAAGTTCTAAAGTGAATGGATTCTCCGAAATCTTTACTGACAATGTATCAGAAAGGAGCATTGGATGAAAAACGGTTCAAGACCATCGGCTGATAAAGCTTGGTTGGGATTACAGTTAACAAAGACAAACATCGCGTGACTGTACCAGCATCCACTTCGCTATCATCTTAATCATTGCACAAAATGGATCAAACTTTTTGTTTAACCGCATTCGCCTTTCCCTTGCGAATGAAACTGATAAATTACATGTCAGTTAAAGTGAACCATATTCTAGATTGTTTTTAACCTAGTATATAAAAATCAAGTCTTCTTATTTAGTGGACATTCGTATGTCAAATTTAAGTGACTGTCATTAAAAACTATTAGAATTTTATTTTCTATTTAGACATATAAAGTTAAAGAGATCATTTCAGTTTTGATAATGTCATCATTAAGAATAAATCCTGAAAGGAGCAGTCAGTGAATCCAGGTGGGTGTTTTAGCTGATTAATTGTTATGATGAACAAGATACTAATTAAACCAAACTCCGAGGCAAGAGCAAAAGGTAATGACAAATCACTAGGGAAACGAAATGATTTCAGACACCTCAAAAATCTAGAAAACAATTCTTACCTTTTGTTTGGCCAGAATCATCGAAACAGCGCAACGCTCATCCAGTATGGTTAAAAACATAGCGGAATCCAATGGTGAAGACGCCGCTCCGATGGCCTCCATCAGGTGTTCAATCATTAACTGTCTCCATACCATTTTCCAGTAAATATCACAACTTTTATCAATCCATTCATTTCAGAACCATTCCACTCCAGCGTCACCTTGGAAGCTAAAAGCACATTGGTAGTTAAGCGGGCAATGGATTTTGATAAACACATTGGTTCCTATTACTCAAATTATTGTAAATACACTTCTTAGTTACAGAAATCAGGAACTGACAAACTGAGATTTGTATTTATGTATATATGAAATAAACATGTATATGAAGTACATACAGTTATGTAAAAACAGAATGATTGACCTCCTAAATAAATTAAGCAATTTTGGCTCACGTAAACCAAGTTTGGTTCCTACCAGTTTTTAAACATATAATATACAGTGCACATTAATAGTTCGTGGTCTTATTCATCAGAAGATTTACGGTTTCAATGTTTGAATAGTACTACGCAGATTGCAACGCAAAGACCGGACAGGAACTATAACACTATGTTGATTAAAAGTCAGCACTATCATGCAAAAATTCTTTATTCATAGTCTTAGACAATGGATTCAGGATTCAGTGTACTCGAAGATTTGTAGGACATGTTGTTTACGATCATTCGAAATTAATTGTACTATTCTGTTATGTGGGGAATCGGCATCATGTGTTTATATCTTGCAAAATAAATGAATTTGATAAAATTCAACTTTGAAGTAGAACGCAATTGATGAAATTATGGCAATGACGATTTCTTTAGTATATGATATTAATGCAGCTATTATTTATGTCCTCCAGTTCAGAAAAATTTACTCATGAGAACTTTTGTATTATAAAGCAGAGAGATTTATGTGGTCCTTGACATAGAAATCGATTTTGTAAGAGTTTCCTCATCTAAACAGCAACTTTTCTTAAACCTTTTTAGTTCTTGTAATATTGAAGAGCATTGCTAATGGTAAGATTTTTGTTGTTTTGACCAAGCTGACAAAATAAACAACTTGAATGTCTAATACTTGCGGAAATTATATAAGAATTGTTTTGTAGCAATTGATTATTGTATGCAGAGAATGTGCGCAGACAATACAACGATGCGCTAACACTTTAAAAAGCTTTCAAGCTTCGCTTCTAGTATGTTAGCAAACTTGCGGCCATAGGTAATACAACGCTCGGCATTCCGTGTGAGGTTTGGGTGAGTATATGGCTTGTAAAATATACCTTGGTCGAGGACTACCAGTAGCAAAAGGATAATGCTCCAAAATAAAGCGTTAATCTTGGAAAAGGTGATGGTGAATAGCGATCGTTAATTAGATGATGGGTTGCACCATTGGTAGGAATCAATCCATACATTCATCACTTTCAGTGTGTGTCATAAAATGGTGTCATACTCTGGAGAATTTGCAACAATAGGAATGCTGCTGAAATTTCTGACAGAGTTTATGGAGCTGACAAGTATCACTGTCCCCTATAATACAGATACGGAGGACGTGCAACACCCTGTATTCAGATCATGGTTCAAATCAATGAAGGTTGCTCGAACACAGTTAGGTTTAGTTGCACCAGCAAAGATGGGTCGAATTATTAATATTTACATTTTTCAGTGTCTTTGCCAGTGATAACACTACCTAATCGATTTTGTACTATACAGTCCAATAACTTCAAATGACGCATAGTAAGGGCGCAAGCGGGGTTTGTTTATTTTTATTCAAATATTTAACCGTACAACTGCTGAAAGTTATATAGATATAAGTACATGTAATAAGGAATCATTCTTTGAATATTATGAGGTGATGATTTCGATCGGGGCGTGATCAAATCATAAAGCCAAAATCTTAACAGGAAAACAAAATAAAGCTCTCTCTCTCTCTCTCTCTCTCTCTCTCTCTCTCTCTCTATATATATATATATAAAAGCACAGAACAAAATCAACAACACTAGGCATCTTTAAAGTGTCGGATCTAATATATAGATACTAAGCCAGTGAACTGAATATATAAAGCACTAAAAATGGCTAACGACACGAACAATTGGTATTGTCAAATTTTCGGGACAACCAGTCCCTTCTTCAGGACAAAAGAAATAAATTACATAGGTAAAAACAAAGAAAATAAGATCTAACACTAGATGTAGTGCTAGGTCTTATTTTCTTTGTTTTTACCTGTATCTTTTTTTGTCCCGAAAATTTGACAATACCAATTGTTCGTGTCGTTAGCCATTTTTAGTGTGCTTTATATATATATATATATATATATATATATATATATATATATATATATATATATATATATATATATATATACACACACAATTATGTAAAAGATATACATGTATCCATAATGGTTAAAAACAATGTAAGTTTTTGTTTGATTGTCACATTTCTTTACTACAAGCCTACGGAGTCATGAGAGTACAATGTCATTTGTATTTGAACCATGCTTGTGTAAAGTGGATTTTGATTTCTCGGAAACGTTTACAGACGAGCAGACGCGAGTTCTTTACGATTATGATACGACGTCGAATGTGAATGAATTATATGTGCAACGTTACAGAAACGGCCTAGCATTCGCTATTTAATGTTATCTAAACTTTAAAAATAATTATTTTTGTATGACTTGGACAATATTATATCGAAGAAAGATGTTTACGTGGGATGAAGAGCTTCTATGCAGCAGTTGAAGCCAAACATTCAATGAAATTGCGTCTACTGAATAATCATCCAATAATAGATCTCCATGTCACCTAATAAAACGTAATACTATGATTCTAAAACTTTACTATCTGAACAAATTGGCATGTTGTCGTATCATTAATGTTAAAAATGTATGCTACCCGATCCTACTCGGCAATAAAATAAATGCTGATATCCAGAAATTGCTAAATTATTTAGAGTTTGGCGTTCCTAATTCTGAGAGCCAACTGTTATGAAAATAAAATATCAACCAATTTAATTAGAAACTATACAGTCAATTGTTTCCCTCCCTAGAGATGCCGTGCTGCTGCATTGTAGTAAATGGATGCACTTTGTACATCACGTAAATCATCTCTGGGGATTGCAAGAGGTTTCTCTGCAGTGGCAATCAGTCCCGTCTCCTGGAAGTTTCCGGCAGGACCTATCCAGGACGCTGTGGTTGACTCCATTCTCCTCTCCGCTTTCGTCAGCATCGGAACAACAGCAGACATCGAGGTGAACTGTTTGACGTGCAAGAAGACACGAAGATCTCTCACAGGTGCTTGAGGACAGGACCCCCCCCCCCCCCCCCGATTTAGACCCCCGGGGTAGTTGTCGCTTTTTTGATAGAAATTCTTTTAAAGTCATGTACATAACATGTTACATATCAAATAAAATATCTGAAAATTAATGGAAAATAAACGATTTATTACCCCTGCCTGGATATAAAGAGCCTCTTTTTATATGCAAGAAGGGGGGGGGGGGGGAGGGTACATTAATCGTTTATTTTCCGTTATTTTTTGGATATTTAAAATGGAACATATTGTGTGCATGACTTTAAAGGAATTTCTTTCAAAAAGTCAACTACCCCGGGGTTTAAATCGGGGGTGGGGGTGGGGGTGGGGGTGGGGAGCGTTGTGAGATCTCTTCAATTATTGCAGCACAATGCACGGCATGTCGGTGTATTCTTAGTTAATTGTCACAAGGTTACATATTCTGCTTAGTTTTTAGCTCACCTGAGCTGAAAGCTCAAGTGAGCTATTCTGATCACATTTTGTCTGTCGTCCGTCTGTCCGTAAATTTTTCACATTTTCAACATCTTCTCAAGAACCACCGGGCCAATTTTAACCAAACTTGGCACAAAGCATCCTTACGCAAAGGGAATTCAAAGTTGTGAAAATTATGGACCACGCCCTTTTACAAGGGGAGATAATTAGAAATATTTGAAAATTTTCGTGAAATTTTAAAAAACTTCTTCTCATATATCAATCAGCCAGGAAAGCTGAAACTTGTGTGGAAGCATCCTCAGGTAGTGTAGATTCAAATTTGTGAAAATCATGAGCCCCGGGGGTAGGGTTGAGCCACAATGGGGGATCGAATTTTTACATAGGAATATATAGAGTAAATCTTTAAAAATCTTTTTCTCAGAAACCAATCAGCCAGGAAAGCTGAAACTTGTGTGGAAGCATCCTCAGGTAGTGTAGATTCAAAGTTGTGAAAATCATGAGCCCGGGGGTAGGGTGGGCCACAATGGTGGGGGGGTCGAATTTTTGCATAGGAATATATAGAGTAAATCTTTAAAAATCTTCTTCTCAGAAACCAATCAGCTAGGAAAGCTGAAACTTATGTGGAAGCATCCTCAGGTAGTGTAGATTCAAAGTTGTGAAAATTATGAGCCCCGGGGGTAGGGTGGGGCCACAATGGGGGATCGAATTTTTGCATAGGAATATATAGAGTAAATCTTTAAAAATCTTCTTCTCAGAAACCAATCAGCCAGGAAAGCTGAAACTTGTGTGGAAGCATCCTCAGGTAGTGAAGATTTAAAGTTGTGAGAATCATGACCCTCGGGGGTAGGGTGGGGCTACAATGGGGGGGGGGGTAAACTTTTTACATAGAAATATATCGAGTAAATCTTTAAAAATCTTCTTATCAGAAACCAATCAGCCAGGAAAGCTGATACTTGTGTGGAAGCATCCTCAGGTAGGGTAAATTCAAATGTGTTCAATTCATGATCCCCGGGGGTAGTATGGGGTCACAAGGGGGAGGTGAGGACACATTTTTACAGGAATATATAGAGAAAAATCTTTAAAAATCTTCTTCTAAAAAAAACTTTGCTTAGAAAAGCTGTAACTTCAGATAGTGTAGATTCAAATTCGTTTAAATCAAAATCTTGAGGAGTAGGGTGGGGCCACATTAGGGATCCAATCGTACAAAGGAAATATATATATATATATAAATATATATATATATATATATATATATATATATATATATATATATATATATATATATATATATATATATAAACAATTATGTAGGATCTTCCTTAGAACTACAATGCTCAACATGTGATATGACTATAAAATCATCCTGTTAGAAAAAGGACTTGATTATAAACATAAGAATATCGCGGGGGAGAATTTTTTTTTATTTATACAGGATCAACATGTATTATACCACGTTGTCCAGATATTTTGTATTATGACTCCATTAAGCTGATCTTATCATGCCTATTGTTACTCAGGTGAGCGATGTGGCAGATGGGCCTCTTGTTTTTGTAAGTATCACTTGATTAAAATCTCCGCATAAAACATGATTATGGTAAATAACTGAGTATTCTTATTATTAAAGAAAACTAACATGACTTTTGTGTGAAAATTTCCCACAAAGTGTGATGTTTATAATGTTTCAGAAGACTTCACATGAAATTAATGTGAGAAATTCGCGTGAAATCCATGTGAGGAAATTCCACGTGAATTCATGTGATTGAATTTCATGCAAATATAAATTCAGTATTACTCTTCTCGCGTGAAATTTAGGTGATGCCTCATTGACTGCACAGATTAACGCACTGTTTAAAAATACTTTTGTAAATAACCTACACAAAAATACAAGACAGCAAGAAGCTGGGTCAAGTAGACAGAAAAAAAATTGATTGATCGACTACGTCTATGCGAGGATTCAAACCACTTGAAAAAAGACAGTGTTAAATGAAACCTATATATAGGCAACATTGTATAGAATATTGATGTAACTAAATACCATAAAACTATATTTCTATTTGTGGGTCACCTGATAGCCTGATTAAAACCACCCCCTTCCCCTTACAATCGTCAGGTGAAAGGAGAAGGGGGTGGTTTTATTCGGACTAGACTGGTCACCTGAGTCACTCAGATAACCCTTACCATCCGTGTATTTTCGTCGGTCGTATAATTTTGAAATTTCAGCTTCTTCTCAGAAAGTACAGGACCAATTTTCACCATTTAAAAATTTATTCGTTGATGGATTCTTAAATAAAAATGTTCCTATCTACGACTGGCATCTAGCAGAAACATCTAAGTATATGATGAGCAAGAAAGCCTCTACAAATACTCTAAAACCTAAGGTTCTATATTCATACGGTTCTGACCATATTTATTATACAGTGTACATTTTTATATATATATATATATATATATATATATATATATATATATATATATATATATATATATATATATATAAATGTACACTGTATAATAAATATTTATTTAAATATATATATATATATATTCTTATATATATATATATACACACACACACACACACACACACACACACACACAATAGCATCTTTAAATCAAACTGATAACAATTGGGATGCTATGAAGTTAACATTGTCGACATTGTGGTGGCAATAATATTGGAGGAGCAATTGTCGGAGACCCACGGCCAGTCTCGCCTATACTTACCGAGCATACTGGCCGTGGGTTCCTGCCGGTGTGACGGAGACGACATCGAAGAAGCGTTAAAGTTATGAATATAAGGTGTATCCCTTGCTATCATATACCAATCGGGCAATTGATCAATCTGATAAAAAAAAATCAACGATTTATTTTTTCAAGAGTAAATTGTGAACTATATGATACACTTCTAACTTAGTCCTATGCAATTTTAAGGAGGTAAGAAGCACCTTCATATTATTGTGAAATATTTTCTTACGAAATGAATAATAAAATTAACAACTAGTATTCAATACTTTTATACATTTTTTTCAATTTTGATGTCTGATAACGTAGTTAAGTGTAAGTTTCAGCTTCTGATTTGTAAATCATACAATTTGAAAATTTTAATACGATAATTATAATTAAATATGGTGTACTTTCATCCACATTTATACTTCAAGGTGTCCCATACCACTTTAAATTAGTTGAAAAATCTTTTATTGGATTATCAACACTTTTGACAAGTCGTTTTAAACCAATCGATCTGACAAGTGTATTTCCAATCGTATATCACAGTATATGACATATCGCTAAAACAGTTTTATTGAGTGTTCAGCTACTTAAGGCGTACTAGTCATCTCATCAGCAATTAAATGAATCCTTATATCTATATATGACGTCATATCAACGATGCACAAGAGAATTCCATTGATGGAGTTTACAAAGGAATTATTAGACTTGAGTCCATTCAACCAATGACGAGAAACGTTGTATTATATATCTTAATCTTATTAAGCGCTTTGATTTTGTGATGCTGTTAAGGGAATTTACATCTGACGCAACCTTCAAAAATCAATGTCAGTTGCCGTAACCACGGTTGCTTGAGGAGTTGACCCCCCCCCCCCCCCCATTATTAGATTTGTACGCTATTTTCCTGCTGAATATATTTTAAAAAGAATTATAAAATGCAAACGCACCATGGGGTTTCAAACAAGTGACTTGCAGATCAGTCGCTTTCAATTAAGTTTTTATATTAAGTTTATACTAATCATACACATTTTGGGTGGAGCGTTTGAATCAATATCGCATAATGAAGTGGCTTCGTTTTCTATTCACTCTCAGACACAATGACAATCAACAGATCTACATTAATCCGTAATAATAATGATAATCCATTCAATGGTCTCTAATGACTGACACTGTCACATACAACAAACACTGGCACAATGGCCAGGAATTATTTCCGGTCCGCTTCACTCTAAATAAACCACCACCCACTACCGAAGACACCCCCCCCCCCCCCCCCCCCCCCCCCCCTCGGGACCCATAATGTCGCCTCTGTAATTGGATTGGAAATAAACTATAAAATACATGGTGGGAGAACAGTTATTTTTGTGTTTTCTTGTACCCCAATTCTACAACTACTTGTAACAGTACAACAGAATAGGCTTCAGAACTCACAAAAACAGCAAACTAACATTAATTTAACCATAATTAAAGAGGCTGGATGGTCAACAAATTAGCCATCAGATCTGCCTTAAACTTTTAAACATGATATTTTTGGTCACAAACTATCATTTAGTAAAGAAAAGTCCAAATATTTGGTTTTAAAATTTGAACATTTTCCTATATCATTACAAGGAGTTCTTCGTTTAAAGGAGGTAAATATAGCCTATAAAGATGGCCACACCCATCCAGCCCTCTTAACTACAGTAAAACTTAGTAGACTAGTAAACAGAAACGAGCTAGTTTCAATCCTTAATTACTGAGTTAATAAAATTGTCAGTGTTTTTTGAAAACCAGAACATTTATATCTTTAAAATAGGAAATACTGTACATGATAAATAAAACGTTGTGATTGCAGCATAAAAATTTATAATAGTATTAGAAAATTGCAAACATCAATACCAGTATGACAAAATATAATCCTTTAAAATATTCAAACATTCAACTTCCTCTGATTATATAATAAATGCATGTTGAAATCAAAATCATTTAATAAGCATAGAAAAGGGAGACAGCCCATAGAACTTTCCTTTATTTTGGAGAGCCAGGGTAGTGATACATAAAGACATGTAACATCACCATCTAACACAGAAGAATATTACTTATTACAATTTATGGTATGTATTTCACATATATCTAAATATTCACTTAGCTCAAAATGCTATTCTGAAATATGAAGTAATGACACAACATTATTTGCATTGAAAGTTAATCAACCTTTTGAATAATCTTTCAAGTTTTTTTTCCCTTAATGGTATATGCACTAAATTCTTTTACTTTTTTTAAATAAATGTTATCATCTGCCATCCCACTATAAACTCCTTCCAAATAATTTACTGATGGTGTTTACTCAAATTGTGTTCTACCTGTGTTACTTAAACAAGTTTATTTCAGTTAATGAAAAAATACAGAATTGCCATAAAACATAATGTCTCCATTTCAGAGGGCTTTCTCATAGATCTCTTGCCATTGGCAACCCTAAAGTGAAGTTGATGATTCTGAAAAAAACGTTTTGACAATGTTTTTGTAAAAAAAATGGCCCTTTTAATTAACCAACTGGCATTTACAGAGCAAGATGCTTCCCATCTATTTACTTTTATTACCTAAATCCCTGTTCTACCAGAGTGGAGAAGCACTTGTCAATGAGGCATTTTCAATAAAATAGATGCTCCCAATCAACTAATGATAGTCTTTTATAGCATAAAAATATCACTGCATGAAAACGAAATTAATCATGGTTCAAAGTTCACTTGAATGTCTACAGAAGGTGTGACCTTTATAAGGGCCGAGGTCAAAACTCCTATTGTCGCTTGTTTATCACTCAAATGTCTCCATTTTGTAAACATGTGATGGGCCACCCCTTGGATGCCCTCCTCTCGGAAATGCTCTGCATAAATCTGCTCCATGTCTGCATCTCTAAGCTTGAGTTCTCGACCTGTGTGTGATAGAAATACAAATGTAGTTCTATTTGAAAAATTGTCTACTTAATGTGGCTTGATAGTCGATGTCATTTTATCGAATATTTATACCTCTGGACATGAAAGAGTTTGCTGAATTTTAAGAATTGCAATAAATTCAATAGTTAAACAAAATGTAAGTGATTTCTACGAGTCAATGCTATGATGTTTTCTGTAATTATTCAGATAATCTTAGTAACCGTATGTTCAAAGATGATTGTTTGGACCAATGGTTGACCATCAAGCCTCCTTTTACTGAATGTTAAAAATTAGGCATGCAAATCAAATCAAATAAGTCCTTTGAATCTGCTTGGAGTCTTCATTCAATTTAAACAAGCACTGTTTCTTTTCTGCAGCAGATTTTGTTAAATATGAGCATTCATTACCTACTCTCCTCCAGGACTTTCCTATTAGTGTGGTGGCTCTACGGACATCCTGGTCATTTACCAGTCTGCTGGAAGCTGAAAATACACAATATAACATTAAACAAGGAAGGTCACATGCCACTACTGATTTAAAATGGAATTTAGAATACCGGTAGAGGGAATTTTTAAGCATTGGAATGGTAATGAAAAAACACATTTAAATATATTCACTCATTACTTAGTATTGTCTGACAAATGTCGGAGATTTGTGGAGCTGCCTTTGTCGGTTTCTCTGTATCATCCTCAGAATCGTCAGAATCTGAACTTGTGTCATCTCTCCGCCTTCCTTTTCGAGGCTTAGATGTTTGATTTATCACCATTACATTATTGTCTCCAATCTGAACATTCTTGGAACTATGTATGTGGATGGAAGTTTTCTTTCCAAGGAAGCCTTTTTCTACTTTGATTGACCCATCCTTATTTATTTTTGCCTCTGTACCTGTTAGGAATCATTCACATAAAAAATTATTGTAAAGGAATTTTTCAAAATTGTAACAGAATGGGAAATGCTTTAGTCATATATATTTGTATTTGCTCTTGTTGCAAATCCTATCTACCATAAAGTCTCATATATAACACACACTTTTTTCAAAAGTGGGGGGGGTGGGGGGGGGGGGGTGCTTGTTATACATTGGAACAAACAAAATTTTACCCAACTTTTTCAGGCCGTGATTATGAATACTGCGGGAGCAAGATTGCAATATTGCGTGTTATGCAAGTTATATGAGTGTAAACTAAACTTACTTTGTCAGAAATACTTTATTCTTAATTTTATTTCCATGTATTAAAATATTTATCCACTCTGACCACTGCTCCTTGCATCAAACAAGTTCTCGCCAGTGTGTACGCCTTTACGTAACCAGCCACCTGTTGACTTGGCACGTGGTCAATGTTTATGCAACAATTTCTGGTGTCAGTAGCATGCACCTTTCTCGTGTTGGACTTCACAGGTTATTCAAGTGCAGGAAGATTAGCATTATTATGATTTGATTTAACTTAATATTTACTTAGTGTCCCATTTACCGTTATGCAGTTAAATGTTATTGCTTTACATCGACACTGTTAAAAATAGATTGATCATTTGTACGACTTAATAATGATGATATATGACATACTCGTACAAACGTTTCTTCACAATGTTTATTTAACAACAATCAAAGAATTGGATTATATCTACCGTGTAATCAATTGAATAATTTCTTTTGTTGTTATCTGGTTTAGATCTTCAAATGTTAGTACTTTTAAACACTTTGATTACATTATTAACACATGCATTACAACGACTTTTCAAAAATCTTGATTGATTATTTCGTCATTTTTTGGGTGCTATCGTAGGAACAGTGGTCTTTTCAGCATTTTACACCCATCTTTCAGGGTGCGTTTTATACACTGGTGCATGTTATACACGAGACTTTACGGTAATAATGAGAGATGTTCATTTAGCCTACCCTTTGAGCGGTCTCGAGTGTCTTCAGAAGTGGAACCCATTGCACCATCTCCAAAATCTAAGTTCTCAATTCCACCTGTCGCAATCTTTACATGCTTCATGGCTCTTTCCACCTATATCAAAGAGAACATTATACAGTACGTGAGATTAATTGCAGCAGAGATTCTGCTCAGATGGGGATGAATTTCTACCAAAAATTTGTGATATTGAACAAGGAATGATTTAGTCTGAGGTTGATATACTCTCATCAGTTCAAATAAACACATGTAATGATCAATTATCAACAGGTTATTATAAATGGGTAGCAGGACTTTTAGGCCCTAAGACGTTTAGGCACCTAATTGATAAGATGATTAGGCAATGGCCTATATTAAGAATTTTGACTCAGTAGAATGACTTTTACCTGTTTCATTGCCTCCGCAACAGTTCTCCCTGCGTCCACCCGTGTGGTTTTGTTTCGCTTTGACATCACAATCACTAACAGTTTTCATTTACTAAAAATAGTAAATAAGCGAAAATGTATCAAATTGGCAATATAAAATAAAGATAATGATAATTCCATATACGGGCCATCACGATCTTGTGTATTTGAATATTGACAATTATGTTGAAATAAAAAACAAGGAAGAATTTGTACTTTCATTTTCACCTCTAAAATATTCATTCGTGGATTTTCAGTATCAAGGACTTACAAAAAACAAATATTTCAACATTCTACGAATGTTTTGTTACTCTTCATATCCAGTGGTAGCCTGCACCAAATAAAATTTCTTGTTTCCAAAGGCTAAGGACTTTCCACAATCCTTTTGACGTTTAGAAAAAAACGTATTCCTATATGATTCCGAATAAAAATTAAAAAACAATTCCTCAAAATAATGTACATTTAATTCATTTATGACATTGATTGATAATTGTTCTCAAATCATATGAAAAGTTATTTCTTTTGTCGAGATTAAAAAATAAATTGTATTTTAATTTTTGGTTAGCATCTCGGAATTGATAAAGTTGCATCTGTGGGTTTCTCGTCGTTATGTAAACAAACATGGCGGACAGGTAGTAGAAGATAAACTCTTGAGAATTGTATTATTCGTGTATTTTTGCACATCCCAAAAAGAAATATAGCACCCTGCACCTAGCTTTCAAAATATCGTTAATGTAAAGTTAAATCATTATATGCAGAGAGGTCTGAGGGACAGACAAGTCATATATATATATGACAAGGAGTCTTTTGTTTTGAAATCCTCTTTTTTTCACATTTGATTGATTTGAATTAATAAATTTGACTGTTTTTAACTACATTATGTATGTAACAATCTGTCTCTCGTGCATCGATGTATTGAACATGAGTCATATACCTGTAGAATATACGAGCCTTCAGCCTCTGTTAACATTTGCTTAATATTCCCCCCCAGAGATTCACTACAGACAGAGAGTACACATAGCAATGACACCGACCAAACACGGGACACTTATCATTCCCATGGTGCTTCAGCAGTTCCTCTTACCATTGTGTCAGCCTACAAACATTTACGGGAATCTGGAGAAGGAGTGAATAGTCACACAGAGGTATGAATAATATTAAGCTTTATTATACACCCATCAATTTTCCTCTGGAGAAGGAGTGAATAGTCACACAGAGGTATGAATAATATTAAGCTTTATTATACGCCCATCAATTTTCCTTTCTTGATACTGTTAATTTTACAGTGTGATCCGATTTTCACAATCACCACACTTTGGTTTTTTGAATCCTTATCACCCATCTTTGAAACTGATGATGTAGTACATGATAAATAATGTTTGCTTTTAAAGCACATTTAAAAAAAAAATTCTTTTAAAAAATGGTTTTGTTAATTAGGTAAACACTGACATTTGTGTACATGTGCTATGTTTCACGATACGTCTGTTGGGGCGAGTGCAGCATAATAAATATATGATAAAATTCACCTAGGTAAATATGTATCATAATGAATAATTAATTAAAAATTATTAAATAAGCATATGCATGGTTTTCCAAATGGATGCAGAAATGTAAATAAATTGAATACAAAATAAAACACAGTTTACCTTTTTTTATTAAAATTATTACACGAATGCGGAAATCAGTTCTGACGTCAGAGTTTATGTTGGTTTAGTGTTGTTTGGCTTTTTAAAAATTCTTCAGACCTGAGAATTACCTCAGAGTAGAATATTGTATTTACTTTAAAAGCATGACATTTTTAATATTATATATTTTTTCTGGTTCTTAAAAGTTTTACTTTGATTCTTGCGAGAATGTGAGATGGAAGCCATATTGCAATTTACTTGGAATTGTGGGGGTCAAAAGTTACTGACGCCAACAAATTCTATTGGATCAATGTGCAAATCATTGTGATGTCACTGGATTGTTTTGATTAAGAGTATACCGAGGTTAGATGTTGTATCCATAAATATTGTGTCAGCAGTATATTTACATAATCATTTTAGTTCTCACAAGAGCATGAAATGGGAAATCATGTTAACAGAGAACTGCTGGTCCTATAAAAACAGGGAACTGTTGGTTCGATTAACTGCCACCAAAAAATTTCATAGAATCAATGTGCAGCTGATTCGAATTTTCTCTTCGCACACGCCTTGCCGATAGAGCTCGCTTCGTGCCTGTCCTTTGTGAGCTGCGCTTCATGCCTATGTGACCCGACCCTTTGTATCAAGTTACCATTATCATAATATATATTTATCACTATATGATATATGATATTATGATATATTTCATTTTCCATGCACTTTAAGATACACACTTTTTTGTTGATTTGCTGAAAGCTCAAGTGAGCTATTCTGATCACATTTTGTCTGTCATCCGTCTGTCCGTTTGTCTGTCTGTCCGTCTGTAAACTTTTCACATTTTCAACATCTTCTCCAGAACCACTGGGCCAATTTCAACGAAACGTAGCACAAAGCATCCTTAAGCAAAGAGAATTAAAAGTTGTGAAAATTAAAGACCACACCCTTTTACAAGGGGAGATAATTAGGAATTATTGAAAATTTCTTCTCAAGAACCATTAGGCCATGAAAGGTGAAACTCATGTGAAAGCATCCTCAGGTAGTGTAGATTCAAAGTTGTGAAAATCATGGCCCCTGGGGGTAGGATGGGGCCACAACTGGAGGTCAAATTTTTACATAGGAATATATTGAGTAAATCTTAAAAAATCTTCTTCTCAAGAACCAATCGGCCAGGAAAGCTGAAACTTATGTGGAAGCATCTTCAGATAGTGTAGATTCAAAGTTGTGAAAATAGTGACCTTTGGGGGTAGGGTTGGGGCCACAATGGGGGTCATATTTTTACTTAGGAATATATAGAGTTATATCTTTAAAAATCTTCTTCTCAGAAACCAATCAGCCAGGAAAGCTGAAACTTGTGTGGAAGCATCCTCGGGTAGTGAAGATTCAAAGTTGTGAAAATCATGACCCTCGGGGTAGGGTGGGGCTACAATGGGGGGGGGGGGGGGGGGGGGGGGTCAAATTTTTACATAGGAATATATAGAGTAAATCTTTAAAAATCTTCTTATCAGAATCAAATCAGCCAGGAAAGCTGAAACTTATGTGGAAGCATTCCCAGGTAGTGAAGATTTAAGTTTGTTCAAATCATGATCCTCGGGGGTAGGATGGGGTCACAAGGAGGGGGGGGGGGGGACAAATTTTTACATAGGAATATATAGAGAAAAATCCTAAGATCTTTTTCTAAAAAACCATTTGCCTAGAAAAGCCACAACTTTTGTGAAAGCAACTTCAGATAGTGTAGATTCAAATTCATTAAAATCAAAACCTTGAGGAGTAGGGTGGGGCCACATTGCGGATCCAGTTGTACAAAGGAAAACATTTTAATTATTCACAAAAACTGAAATGTTATCATTTATGGATTTACTTATATGCAAGCATTTTGGCATATTGCTGATTCTTTAGAATTGTTTAGACTTTGGCCCCTGGATGATTCTTGGGCCTCACAAGGGGTTTAGAGTTTGATGTAGGTTTATATCCCGTATATAAACAATTGTTTAGGATCTTTTTAAGAACTGCAATGCTCAGCATAACATAACATAAACATAAGATATCGGGGGGGGGGGGGGGGGGGGGGGGATGGATTTTTATTTATACAGGATCTACATGTATTGTACCACATTGTCCAGATATTTTTGTATTATGACTCCATTAACCTGATTTTATCATGCCTATTGTTGCTCAGGTAAGCGATGTGGCCCATGGACCTCTTGTTTTCATTTGACAGCTTCCCTCTCACCGATTCCAGTACTCAGTGTGGCATGACCTCAGAAATACACGTCTAAAAGGAACACAGCTAAAGGCACCAAGAGTTAGAGAAGGTCAGAGTTTATGATTTAAGTTATACTGTGGAGTGTGGATAAAAGTGCCTAACATTTATGCTTTTGGCCTGTTTATCTTTCGTTAGTATTTGTGAAACACAAAGTCATAAATGATTCCAATGTGGAAATTTCCTCTTTAACATTGATTACATTTTGAAAATTAAAAAAAGAAGAAGAATTAGCAAAGTACATCGGATTGTAATAAATTTTAGCAGAATTTACTTTACTATGTTGCAGTGACTTAAACCAGAATTTGACACATATTTGAGTCATGTCTTCTTTAAAATTCAGGTCCTCCAGAAAAAGACAAAGCATTTTATAAAATGAAAGATGAAGAAAATAAGATAATTCACCATTCCATGAAAGGGTCAGCAAAGACCAACTACCAACACAAAATGGAGGACTGGGAGAATGCTAAGGTACTCACTTGTACAGCAGACTGCTCTGGTTAAAAACAATCCTGTGATATGATTTGAACAGCAACTTGAAAACATTGATAAATAACTGTTTATGAATAAACAAGAGATGTTTGTGAAACACTTATGCCCCTTCCCTTGGAAACATCTGCGAAGAAAATGAACAGAAACTGCAAATAATTGAAATTTTTCTAAGTCCAAGGAACAAAAATTGTTCGATCCTTCCCAAAACAGAACTTGACCTAGATATTATTAAAATAAATCTGTATACCAAATTTATTGCAATATGTGCAACCCCTGTGAAGAAAATGAACGAAAATTGTTGGTGGACCGAACGACCGACAGACAGAGAGACAGACGGAAAGCAGCAAAGCAATATGCCCTCCCTTCTTTGAAAGGGGGCATAAAAAGACACAAAAACCTTGTAATGTAAACAAAGACTTTAGTTCCAATATTCTTTGTACTGATGGTATGAGTTTGTTCATATGATAAAAATAAATCATCATGCAATAGATAAAAAAAACCTCTTTAATACTTTGGTCTGTAGTTAATCAAAAAGTAACTGAATTATTTTTTTTTAATGAAGAGAGATTCCTGAACTTTGAGAGATTTATCTTAATGAGAGTGAGAATAAAATGAGAATTAATTTTTTTCTAGTCAGCAAGCTTTTGTTACCAAGAGTTGAGTAATAAATACCAAAAATCAACTTTCTACAACATCTTGGGAAGACTGCGTGTAGTGGAACATCTCCATCTGACACACAACGAGTTACAAGACCTCAGCTCATTCTCATTCCCAAGGTCAAGCATCTCTCTCTCTCTCTCTCTCTCTTTCTCTCTCTCTCTCATGTGAAAATTTTTCTCTCTGCTTTAAATAGCATACATGTATATTCATAAACAAACTTTTTATGGGCAAATCATAAAAAGGTGCATGAAAAAGGATTTTTGCATTGATATTGTATTGTTTTCTGATTTATCATTACCTTAATATGATTAGTGAATGAATGATTGAGATCAGGTTGGCTTTATTTGAATTCATCTTAAATTACTATCGAATATCAGACTAATTTGCAAATGGAAAACTGATTTCCCCAAATATATAGGGTTGAAAAAATTCCCAATTATTGTGTTCACTGTATGTACATGTATATCACATTTGGAAGTGTATTAATTACCGATATATTTAACATTTTAGGTGGAAAGCAGCTTCCCCTAAATTAAGTTCATAAAATCACACATTTTCTGAAAGCCTACATTCAGTTAAATATATGCATGGTATTTTTTAGTAATGTCATTACTAAAAAATACCATGCATATATTTAACTGAAAGTAGCCTTCAAAAATGTGTGAACTTAAATCTTTGCTAACTTGTTGTATATACTGTAAAACCAACTTTTATTCGTGACGACTTTATTTCGTGATTTACAGGACACAAACTGGTTTGCGACGACTAATTTTCGCGAGTTAGCCTTATACAGACCTGTGTTTTTATTACAACCATACAACAAGGGCTGGTTCATGGCAAGAAATATTCGCAATGATGATGCTCTCTCGAACCTCGCGAAAAGTTCTTGCTCGCGAATAAAAGTTGGTTTACAGTAACCAATATCTATCAAATGTAGAATATGATACAGTTTTTGGTTTCTAGTGCAAGTCTTTTACTGGTGCAAAATTAAAGAGGCTTTTACATATATACATGTACAAGATCAAGTGAAAAGTTTTCAAATTACATGTATATATAAATCTGATCAAGAATCTGATCCTAGAGGTCTTCATTTTTCAGATGTGAAGTACTAAACCTGAACAACAATTTCTTGTACTCCTTCAAGGTAATGCATTGCTGCTCTATAAAACGTTGCTATGAAAATTATTGCAAACAATTACTTTTTGTGTTTAACACATATACTGTTAATTTATATATATGCTGTATAGTTAATCTAATAAGTATAGAAATTTGCATGATTTATGAATTATTGAATACCCGGTATTTACCAACTATAAGGTTAAGATATGATAATTTTAGTGTGTAAAGTACATGTACTACTGTAAAAGTACAGTAGTTATTTACGCTGGTAGATCTATTGTCAAACAATATGCAGATGTTTGATTTCCCACACTTAAGTTTTGAGTTTTTTACCATACATGTGGAGGTATTTTACGCGATTTTAAGCTTACAGTGTAACTAGTCTAAATTTCCCACACGCATAAATAACCACTTTTACAGTATGTGCACATGTGAATTTACCTAGATTAAAGCTTAACCCGACTCCTAAATGGCATTGTTTATATTTCTCTTTCATTGCCTTACAACCCCCATATAAGACCTTTTAATGGTTCAACATAGGTCTCACCTGTGTGGACGAACATCTTACATCGCCGTGTTACTCGGTTGCGATGAAATCATCATATTTTACACATTTATTCCAAGCCAGGAGAAAAGTAACATCAAATTTACTGGTCAAAGCAATATTATTTACAAACAAAAATGCACATAAAACAATGAATAAACACACAAAATCTTACACAATGTTAAGGATATACCACAAGATTCAGGTGTGCAGTCATGTGTAATGAAATCCAAAGATTTATATACCTGTGTGATGGTGCCTATGTATGAGTTGTTTTCAGCTTTGAGCTCATATGCATTCTACAACAAATTAAAACCTCCCCTCCAAATACAATGTACATGCATACATTAGCACACCTTGGTTTTTTAACATTGCAGAACCTCCCCTCCATCCCAAAGATTCGTTATCTGGCTTTAGAGGACAATGATATCGACTCCTTCAATGGTCTATCTAAGATTCGGTCCTCAACTATTGAAGAACTCTGCCTCAATGGGAATCCAGTTACCTTCCAGATTAACTATAGACCAAAGTATGTATAGAGAGTCATACAAGATCAAGTGGCACTCTTAAAGCACTAGCTTGCTGTTCAACCAGAAAATCAATTTATTCATAATGCTGTCATTTCTCAGTGAACTATATACCCAAGAAGTATGTCCTCTCTTTTGAAGGGCACTAATGGCTATTTATACATGTGTATATATGTTAATAAATAATGACATTTTACTTACTGGTATAACATTTTCATTACTGGTCTAATTTTGTTGCAAATGGTTTGAATTACATGCACCTTGAATGTGTTTTCTGATATTTGTACAGGGTGTTCCAGATTTTGACTCAGTTGAAGGTACTGGATGGAATTCCCAAGCTCCAGTCTGATCTGGAGTTCCAGTCTGAGGAAGGACTGAATCCGGAATCATCGCAGTGTGTTGTCATGTAGGGTCTTTGTAAATCAGCATCACCTCAAAGACTGACAGCTTTATAGCCTCCAATCAACAAGAGAAAATCAGGCTAGGATTCACTTTTCTGTAAGAAGCATGGTACATTTATACACGTAATTTTTACAGAGTTTTTGGCTACCATTATACACCATATTGATAACACTAGTAATTGAATCAATATACATGTACTCATATATACAATTGTATATCCATTTATTGTTCATCTCTGTGATAATATACAAATTCAATGGACTGTGATATATACATGATCTTATGAACTAAGATAATTAAGTCATTACTGCAAAACCAAATTTTTAAATTTGATTATGGTTGTATAGTTATTATGATTATTTTATGAACAAATTAATTCCCCACAAATCAGATTTATCATGAACCGACTATATTTCATTCCTTATTGTCAGATTTATGTGATTTTCACAAAACATAGTAAACTAATTTCTAATTCCGTCCTTTCATCAATTTATTTACTGGTATTTTAATACAATTCTAATATACATGTATTCCCATATATACCCCTGTATTTGATCCTGGACATTTAATGATATGAACATATATACTGTTTCCAAAACTGATTGCGACTCACTTATCAATTATCAGCTTTATCAACTTTACTTCATCAATAGCATTAATTGTTTGTTATAATCTTATCGAGATGTACAGTGTCATGTATGAATAGTTTATATATACACAATTTTAATTTGTACATCCGATTCTATTTTATTGTTTATAATAATTTTTATAATTTCTTGTGACTTGCTGGTCATGTCAGAGGAACTTCTATTACTATAATACTTGAAAATAAATGTTTATAAACACATTCTGTGGTTCAATTCCTTAATTACTACACTTAGCAGAAGGAAATGTACTGTAATTTAAAAGGAAACAGGGTACACATTGACTCTAGCACATTTATAACAAATACATGTTATTCCAAATTTATGTCATTCTGCCCCCATCTGTGCATGGTGATAAACCATGGATTTGTTGTTTGGGTTTGTAACTGTAATTTTCTTTAAAATTCATTTTCAGTTTGCACTTTGACAGCTACCTATACTTTCAGTAAAAAAAAAAAAAACCCAATTATTTCAACATGCCCAATGTTTGGTAGCTCCCTCCCCCCTTTTACCTTTGGGTTACCCCTATGAAAGAACAAAACAAATGCACTTTTTGCAATTGTGTTTAGAACCAGTCCTGGCATTTAATTAAACAAAACATTATTGTGATTATTTATTAAGTATTCTGACAAAATTTTGTTTAGAATTCATTTTTTAGCTCACCAAGACAAAGTTGGGGGGAGCTTATGCTATATACCCTCAGCGTCCGGACCTGGTTAAAGTTTTTGGAGCAGGTCCTGTATGTAATTTATTTCTTATCCTATCATTACCAAATTTGCATGGATGGTACTTCTGGACCTACTTATGGACTTAAAAGACTTACTGAATCTAAGCCATTTTCAGATGCTGGAGGAGGTTAAAGTTTTTGGAGCAGGTGCCCTTATATGGCCATATCTAAATTATTACTGGTCAAATCTTTACCAAACTTGCCTGGATGGTGCATCTTATGATACCTATGCACTTGACATATTTAAATGCTGAATCTGAGCAATAGGTTTTGGATGCTGGAGGAGGTAAGGTTTTGAAGCTGGTTAAAGATTTTTGAGCAGGTGCCCTTTGATGACCATATCTAAATTATTGTTGGTTCTATTCTTTACCAACCTTGGATGAATAATGCAACTTGTGATACTGATGCACTCGATTGACAGGCTTTGATGCAAGATTTCAGATGCTGGATGGGGTTAAGGTTTTTGGAAATGGTTAAAAGTTTTCGGAGCAAGTACCCTTTGATGACTATATCTATTATTGGTTATATTTTTACAGAACTTGGATGGATAATGCAACTTGTGAAACTGATGCACTTGACAAGCTTTGATGCTAGATCTGAGCAATAGGTTTTGGATGCTGGACAGGGTAAAAGTTTTTGAGCAGGTGCCCTTTGGTGGTCATATCTAAGTTATTATTGGTTCTATCTTTACCAAACTTGGATTGATGGTGCATCTTGTAATACTGATGCACTCCATATGCCTGGATGCTTAATATGAGCCATATACCGGTAGGTTTAGGATGCTAGAGGAGGTTAAGGTTAAGAAGGTCATAAGTTTAGGTAAATAATAGTCCTTACTTATTCAAACTAGTTAATTTAATTATGTTAGTAAATGAATCAGATAAAGGTTCAGATATTGAAAGTTACAAAAACTTGATCTTGATTATCAGATGCAGGAGCATGTGCAAGTTTTTTAAGTAGTTCAAAAACAGGTTTAAATTTCTTAAAGAAAATGCTGTCCTGACCAACTTTCATTGTTCATGTAACATTAGATTTGAAACATGAGGCTAGCTGCAGATACAGAAGCTTATCTCCGTTTTCAAGGATGCTACAATATGGTCCTACATCACTCAAACTTGCTTGATGGATATGATTATGATACAATATTGTATCATATGAAATGATACTAAATAATTATATAGATTATTACATGGCAATTTCTATATATCGCATCCTATATTAGCCCGAGGTCGCTGTATATCAGCCCGAGAGCCGACCAAGAGCTAATATAGAATACAATATAAAAATTGCCATGTTATGATTTTTATATCATATACGTTTAGAAAATATTAAAGAAACAATAAAAAACATCATGTGATGAGGGATTATTGTTAACAAATCGCTCCATGTCTATATATTTTGTCTCTAATAAACTTCCCTGAAATTTTTGCGCTAGCTGTTTGTATATCAAGTTGACGTCGAAGTAACTATTTGATGTCATATTCGGAGATCGGAGTTGAACAACGCATACCAAACTCTACGTCATAATAGCCGATGACTAACGGAAAGGGGTGTGATACATATACAACATCTGAAGATTGCCGGAGAGGGGTGTGATATAAATCTTATATCATAACCCTAGGGTTTATATCACACAGGTAGGTGAATTTTCTGTTTATATTGCACAGGGAGGAAAAGGGTATATTTTTTATTAGTATACGATATAGAATAATTATAACATGATATGATATTGTATCATATTATGATATGATACTGTGTTATTATATTGTATGATACAATATTGTATGGTATCATACGATATTGTATTACATAATATAATATTGAATCATTTATAACATATGATACATGTATGATATTGTATTTCATATGATATTAGAGGATTTCATATATGATACTAACAATTTCTTGTCATATCATACAATATCCTATAAACCAACTATTATACTAAATATCACTCAATATCATATGATACATTATGGTATTGTATCCTAAGATTTTATGCAATATAATACATGATAATTGTATATTATGATTGGATATCATATGATACAATATGGTATTGTTTATTGTGATGAAACGTTGTATTGCATATCATGAATCATATTGGATTATACAAAATGAAGTTGTAAAAATGACAGAATACAATATTGTGTCAATATATAATACAAAAATGTGTCATATCATACAATATGATATTTTAACAAGATCATTCACTATGATTTGCTTTTAATATGATAAAGATGCTTTCATAAAGGTGATGCCCCATCTCCATGAGCTCTGTACTCTTTGATTACCTATGTTTATTACAGTCAAACTTCGTTATCTCGAACTAGATGGGACTGTTTAAAAACTTCAAGATATCCGAGTATTCGAGATATCGAGGGTAAAATACTTAAAAAATAAGTGGTTGGGACTTACAAATCACTTCGACATATCCATTGTATTCGAGATATCAGTGTTCGAGATATCGAAGTTCAACTGTATTTTGCTTTATAATTGCCCTGAAAGCCAAATTTTAATTATATACATATGTAGGTTGCTAATCCCGCAGTTAAATTAAAAGACTCCTTGAAAGTGATGAATAATACACTCAAATAGTAAGACAATGCAATATGTACAGGTTTTTTGCTGCTGTATTTCACTTCAAAATACAATAAAAAGTTAAGATCATGGTGGACAAAATTACTGTATACAGGGAAATATTCTCCCCCGTTTTATTTTCGCCCCTTTCACCCTCGTCAGCAGGCGAATTTGACTGGGCGAATTCCCATGTCTCAAACTATCTTTCTTTCTTCACATCTTTTTATGAGCTTATTCAAGACAGGGCAAAACCGTTTGCAAGTGAAAAGGGGCGAAAATAACCCTGTATACGGTATGTACAAGTATTTTAGACAAAAGAATGAGATTTGTGACATTTATTTATTATGCACACAATAGCGACATTAAAAGATACATTGCAAGTCCTATTTGACCACGACAAACTTGTGTTCTATGTTATACACTCCCACAGACTGACTTGCTGATTCATCGTAATCCACCCAGTCAGAATCCTGTAAAAATACGGAAACTGTGACAAACCGAGGACAAAGGCCAGTGTATATACTATATACAAGCTTTTATTCCAAACATTTTTTTGCAACTAACATGTATATGTAGATGTAATCAACATGAAATGGTGATGAACCCAGTGTATGTCTTCAAATATGGATGTAATCCACACAAAACAGTTACAAACCATGGTAGACAAACGACAGTGTATATAATGTAATTTACACAAAAAATGACAAAAACCTGCATGGAGAAAAAGTTGACCAATTGTACACACGTCATGTATATTACATGATATACAAATAAATATCATATGGTAAAAAAATGTAAACAATGAAATGTAAACAATAACTATTAATTGCCTCATGTAGACATTACTCATGGTGAACCCTGATGTCAGATTCACCTATCAATGCTGCTATCTTGATGTTAATACTAAATTTACACTAGTACAAGATGTCAGTGGATGCAAGTGAATTAATTCACAGAAAACCTACCCCTTCATTGAAGGCAATTTCATTAAATGGTGCCCCAGATTCCACTCCTTCAGCTACAAACCCCGCCTTAAATAGAATTTGTATATTAAACATCTTACTTTATCAGTTCAGCATACTGAGTAAAAAAAAAAATTCACTGCTAGTTCAAATGGAATGACAAGAAAAACTCTGGTGTCGTAACACAATTAATAGGAATGTATACTTGTAATTTCAATATTGCCTAGAATACACATAGACTTACTCTTGGGGAGAAGTCAACTGGTTCTATTCCTCTACAGTCAAACGCAACTATTGTAGCAAACTTTCCTGCATCTGTGTCACAGTATGGCTTGATTGAATCTCTTATTATATCTATAAGTATATTGGTTGTAAAATATATATGTTATAGTTAAAATGTACAATATGTCATATTTATACATGTATGAATATAATAAGAATACTGCCTTCACAATGTTTACACTTACATCAACAAAATTTTCAGCAAGTCTTAACTGCTAAAAATTTAATGAAAAAAGTGAAGTTAAAATTTAATCCTTCTCCGGGTCGTGCATAAGGCTGGTGCTTATCCCCCGTTTTCATGGTGCTAGGCGAATGGGAGTCATCGACTCTCCCTGAAATGGACACCAGTCCATCGCAGGTTAACTCCCAATTTCTGCTGGGTGGACTGAGACAATGTAGATATAAAGTGCCTTGTCTGAGTCCACAACACACAACATAAAGTGACCACAGTGGGGTTTGAACCAGCGACCTTTGGGTTACTGGCCTAAAGCCTAACGCCTATGACCACTGAGCCATGTGCTCAACAATATTTGTGTAAGTGAAGAATAATTTTATAATGTTAAATATAATTTTATTATTTTTTAAATTTTATTTATTCATTTTTATTTTGAAATCATTGTAAAATAAAAATGATTTTTTTTGTGGATGAGGATGCAATAAAACAATTAAACTGAAAACACAAGAAAAAATAAGTCTCAAATATGTCTCAAAATCCACTTTAACGGAATGTAAAACATGAAGTTACAGTATAGACACTTACCTATGTGATTTTCTCTGCTACACAATTTACATTTCATTACTAAGCTTGCATGTCCTCTTCCCCCTTTTACCGGAGTATTCTCCTGCAAATGAAATTATTATATCCCAAACAGCTAGTACTTGTAATATAATAATATTCTCTCACATCATTTTAGAACTGCTCATATATTTTTTTTAAACTCAGACAATATTTTTTGATCATGTTATACATGTTAAAACTCAGACAGCACTAGCTGGTGATAAGTTAAATAGTTTAATTTATGCTTTCTTAAGTTTTTTTTAATAAGAAAATCGAACAGTTAATTTGAGAAGATGTTTAAGATGCTCTCTATATAAATAAAATCATGTGTCAAATTATACATTTAAGTATATTCATAAACATTCAAGTACTTACATCCAGTGAGAGATATACAAATTCGGGTGTCTCCTCATTGCAATTAGAGCACTTCAACTGAAAAAAAAATCTTAAAACTAATGACCCGATATAATCCAATGAAATCAAACGACAGTTTTTAATTTTATAACGTTAATTTAACAAACCACAGAATACGGAATATAATGTATACATTAAAGAACACCTATAAAATTGTTCAAACCTTCAAGTACCAACGGAAATCCTCTCCATATGCTCGAAGGTTTGTCAGGTTCTCCAAATCAGCTTTTATTTGCAAAGCTATTTTCTACATATAAAAGATTGAGACCGTCATGTTAGTACAGTGCCAACAAAGTGAAAGTAGAGAAACACGGGTTTTGGTTAGGCTGTTTACTTTGCCATTTACTTTCGATATCAAGAGTATTATAAAGTTAACTATCAATATTATTTTCACATAAGTATTTAAAACATTTTAACAATCATGATTAATCGATTAAGCCAATTTTTTAAACAAGTTTAATTAATTACGCACCACCATTCTGCAAAGTGAAAGCTCCTAGGCTCCCTCCGGCATATACAAGTTAAATCGTACGTAGAATTATTCCTGCACACGTTTTTTTTTTCCGGTGCTCAATACATTTTTAATGACGCTCCTTCAAAAGATAATATTTTCTTATCAGTAACGAAATTATTTATTCATGCATAATTTCAACCTAATTTGTGTAATGTATGTTTTGTGAACCGTTTTTTAATCAGATGGATAACAAAAAGATAACATAGAAGAAAATAAAAATTTGAGATTATTTATATTGGCAACTAAGTCATCCTCTATTTGTTTTACACTTGAAGTACAAAAAATAAAGCCAGTAATACATGAACAATGAAATGTTTATTGAATCCTAACTTGATCTGTTTCATCAACAAAATATCAGCCATTACAACATGATGCCAAAAAAAAAAAATGATAAACACAACTATATTTGTCATATTTTGATTGATCATTTGACTACAGTAACAAAAAAACCAATGTTACAATCTTCATCATTTCTGCAATACAATTGTTAAAAATGTCAAACGACAAAGCTGTTTCAAAACAATGCCATAGTATATGACAGGAAAATTACATTGATTCACTAAATAAACATTGTAAATTAAAAATTTTGCATTTAAAAATTTCCATAAAAACTTGAAAAATCATGCACATAAAAATTGATCTTCCCGATATAATACTAGCTTGTACAAAATATTAAAATGATAAATAATTCACAAGAATATCTGAAGTTGAAACATAAAAACACACACTCAAAAAACTCTATTTACATGAGAACAAATGTATCAAGTACAAAGGATCATGATTTAGCCATGTTTAAAACTTTCTCCTGCAGTGTTCCAAGTTCTATATTTCTGTCCATTTTCACATATTTTCCTTTCTTGATTTCAACCACTGTTAGCCATTCAGGAACAAATTCTAACAAGAGTTTCACATGAGTCTCTACATCATCTGTAAAAAAAAAAAAAAAGAAGTCTCATTATCTACAAAAAAAAAAAAACAAATAAAAAAAAAACAAATAAAAAATAAGTGATGGACAAAAAGCCTTAGCAGTTTCATTGGAGGGACATGAAAAGGATTGATACCAGTATGTGTGATTAACTTATATTTGTATATTTATCTTGATGTCCCATACTCATTTACAATTCTTGATATAAATCATGCTGCCATTAATAGGATATACTATGGGCAGATTCTATACTATAGCATGAGACAATGATTGTTTACTTAAATGGTAATTACCAGGTCCTTGATAGTCTATACAACAAAACAGGAGAAAAATGCAATAGACAGTTAAAATGATTATTATTAGTATATTTAAGAAAGAATCAAGACCATGAAAATCAGAACAAGATTGCCTTCCTCCAACTTAAAGCTTCTTACATATTGAAGGTTATCAACAATAACAAATTATAAACAGCAACATAAATGATAATTTAGTAGGCATAAAATAAATTGACATGCTTTGAGGATACAAAACTTACCAGATCTTATTGTTGTTTTGTAGCTGTCTGCCAGTTTTTGAACAATGTTCTGCATAGGGAGAGCAGGCTTTTTCTCAGTCACAAAATGAGTCCTCAAAATACGCATCATTTCTGGGAGCCGACGAATCATCAGTGTCCGTTTGTCTTCACCGGGATCACGCATCATACTCATCTCCTGTTTCTTTGCTTCTTTGGCTCGAATCTACAAGCACAGATTTTGCTTAATGAAAATGAATCTATAATTTTCAGAGATTTTGTTAAATAAGAAATGAATGTATAATTTTATTCATCTTGTCTAATGTACATGTAAGAAAATTCAAAGCAGTTCTTACTTTCTCTAGCAAGGACTGGGGAACTCCTTGTAACTGTGCTGCAGGTTTAGTTGATGCAGGCTCCACTGGACTAGGACTTTCTTTTACTGTATTCTCCTTGGCTACCGAATTAAGGGCCTTCCTCACCTGCAACGCAGAAATGAATTTAATGTTAGTGTGAAGAAATTTTGGAGAAAGTTTTTATTATTCTTCATCTTTGAAAACACTTATTTCATTTCCTGGACTGACCCTGTCAGGGAGCTTGGCTTTGTTGTCCTGCAGTACATCTTTAGCTGACTGATACTTCTTGACAAAAGGCGGCTCTGGCAGGGTGTCCACTGGAATATCTGGCACCTCGTCCAGAGAAAACTTGGGATGCCACCTGGTTATTTTGTCATCAGGAACAGAAAGGGGTCGTGATAAAGAAGAAAGGAATTTCTGAAAAGAAAAATTTATTTCAAAACTAAGTTAAACCTAATCAATCATTACATACAGATTCATAGTAAAAAATTGTTAAAAGTATTTATATCACAAAAATAATACCTACAAATAAACCAACCTTAAAATGTTAAGACATAATTCATAACATCTTTAAGATGATAAAGGTACCTTATGATGGCTTTTGACAACAGAAATCAGCTTGTTGTGGAAGGTAGTTTTTCTTTGCAGAATGTCTTTAGCAGTAAATGAAGGTCTACCAGACTTGGTTGAAAACTTCTTCTCAGACTCTGTTATAGAAAAGTTAAGTGTTATTATCTGATCTATTTTTTATCAAAATCCATAGACATCATTTTTTTAAAACTATAGTATAGCAAGGTAAAATTCATTTGACAGAGTTTAAAAGACATGAAGCATTATGCTATATTTATTGATATACCTATATAACATATTACATTACCATATCTTAATTATTTTTTTAAAATTAAGTTCTCATACCAAAATACTAAAATATACAGCCAAATTCAAAATAAAGACCTTTGTCAAAAAATACGCAAACTGCAATAAAATAAAATATATCTTCCTGATGATACTAGTTTACATAAGATAGGATTTTAAAAATTTCCCAAATTGTGATTCAGCTACTCGTAATATATATAATCTCAACTAATAAAACAGGAAAAAATATATAAGGTTTTAATATACTATAAAAGTGTGCCTTATTAAAGCATATCAAATTAAAGACAGTACCATCATTGAGGGTAGGTTCCACTGTGAGCTGATAATCATGACACTTCCCTCCAAATGCTGGGAGTCCTTTCTCCTGTCTAAAGGTGTATGCCTCCGGATACACAGTCTTTATCTGCCCAACATTTTTTTGCTCAAAATTTCTGCAAATAAATATCATTTCGAACATCAGAAATTTATGAGATACTGCAGTAATATTTCACATAGTATTCGTCATTCTTATTTATGAAATTTATCCTTTTTATTAAATGATTTAAAGTTTATTGAATTTGCTCCAGTTGACTACAAAGCAATCCTTTTCAAGTTTACCTTTTTGTCATTTCCTGGACAGCCGATTTGAGTTTGGAGAATGTGCAGATTTCTGACCGATTATGTAACATGCTGACAGCAGTATCCATGCTCTTGAACATGTCCTCCAAAAGCCTGTATTTGTATGGGAGTGTCAGTGAAGGTGGGGCAGGGGTTGCCAAGTGGTGGAATCTTTCATATGCAGGTGCCTTTGGCTCACTACAAAATTTAGTATGAAAATATAATGCAAGCAATGTTTTTAAATGAAAAAAATTGAAGAATCATTGATAATTCTCAATTGCTGCCAAACAGTTATTAGTGGTGTAATCAGTGTAATCATTACAAAGCCTTGCTATTCACGGTCCATCAATATGAAGTTCATTAATGTGGTTTATGAAGGAAACACAAATATTTCGGTCATCCCCCAAAAAACTTGAAAATGGAAATTATAAACTGCTTTCTAGAAATTCTTACTGATATGCTTAGTACATGTAATAAGATATTGATAAAATTTCTAACCAACAAAAATTACTTGCACCAATTAAAGTTGATACTTTTTTCAATTAATTTTGACCACAAGGTGGCTAGATCGACATACAACAGCAGTGACCTGTCATTTAGAAATGCAGCGTTTCATACTTTGGTTTTAAAATTAACTACCTGACAAGTTCTGATTTATCAGACGGCTTCACTTGGACCTCTAGTGCTTCAAATTTATCAAGTGCTGGCACATCGGGCTTGGCCAGAGGGGTTTCTGGTTTAGGCTTTGTCCTTGACTCCTTGATTTTCTTAATTTGCTTCTTTGCCTCATTCAACTGCAACAGCTGTGCTTTAAGATCTTCCAGTTTACCACACTTCTGCAGTTTTTCTTTTACATCAGCTTTAGACACCTAATACGAAAAAAGCCCCTTTATAAATAAGTCTTCATTCAGAATTTAAGTATAATCATTTCATTTAATTGTTCACACAAATAACAATTCTAAAAAAGATAATCTTTCTCAGATTTTCATTCCAACACTTGCCAATGGTCTACGAATAAAATTTTATCAAGATAAATAACCCGAGTTTATTCTATCCTCTCACCTTTTCCAAAGAGCTTCCCTCTTTACAGAGTTCCTTTAATTTATCCATTGCAGCATGAACTTTGTTAGATGTAGGGACACTGGGACCTTTCTTCATTTGCTGTCTGACAACCTCTGGAGTTTCTGGTAGAGGGGAGATGGCAAGGGGGGTAACAGGAAGCTCCAGTGCATCTCTAAACTGCTGCTTCTCACTGCCTACTGGTGGCTCCATAACCTGAAATACAATTGTGTTTTTTAATCATTAACTTTGTTTCCAGAGATTCATTCAACCTGCTACCTACAGGGATGTGATTGGGAAGAAAAATTCAAATCAATTGCAGGTCTTTACTGATTTCAAGAATAACTATTTTGACTTCCAAATCTGCAATATCCACAATTATGCAAATTGATCCCACTCCTGTACCTTAAATTGATGAATGTAGTTTTGATTTCATTGCTTTGTCCTAAGATAAGCTTTTTGCCTGTGCATTTTCTTTAAACTGAGAGCATAAAAATAAACGTTTTCCAAAATAAACTTGAGTTAAGAGTCTTGAACTAAGTTTAGTTTCATTCATTAACACATCAATAGTGTTTTTATAAGAGAAAATATTTTCAATAAATTGTATACTTGTTTCCTATTATATCGCGGGTTCTATGGTATCGCGGTATTTCTGTTTACGTAGTAGCACGCGCTGAAATTGACATTTGACATCGGGATATTTTTAGACATTGTAAACAGAGGCACACTAAACATCACTGAGCAAATATTTTGCATAATGTCACTTCAGTTGGTAAGTAAACTATATTTCTGTTGTATTTACGCAATTTAACCACGAACAGCAATTTTTACATACAAGTATTGATACATATCCCCATAAATACCCTATAAAACTCAAGATTAGTATGTTGAACCGGCACATACTGTCGTCTGGTGTTTACACTGAAAACGAGGCTGTTGAAATCATGTGATATCCATATAAGGAAATGCTGCATAATTTAAAAAGTATGGAAAGCATTTTATGTTAAATTAGCAATAAAGAGAGTGTTTGTTTTCGCTCTATTTTTTTTCAGTTTGGTTTGAAATTCATAAGAATGCATTGTAGATTTTTTTAAACAATAAATTAAAGATTCTTCTATAAAATTGAATTTTTCATCAATAAAGTTGATTTTTCTCATATATTTTAATTAATTAAATATACTATTATTAACTTAAAAATATTTATTAAAAGATTTGATTAAAAGACCAATAATAAAAATACATGTATATAGAATGAAACAACAAATCAAACTTTTCATTAAGTTGAAACATAATATTAAAAAAAAATTTCTCTTTGTCATTAATAATTTGTGATTTATTTGAAAAAAAAATTTCAGAAATAATGTTACATTATTATTTAATTTCTTAATTTTAGAGTGCTAAAACGAAGAGACTTCAATATGACCGTGCAAATCTGGAGAAAGCTTATACTGCTTGTAAAGGTGGAATGTCTGTTTACAAGGCAGCAATTATCTACTCTGTTCCTGAATCAACCCTGAGAGACAGAACAAGGGAGAAGATTTCTTTATATGCATATGTTGGTTATTCTACAATCTTCACTGCAAATGAGGAGAAGGCATTGGTGGACCACATCAAGTACATGGGGGACATTGGCTATGGTTACAACAAAGTTGGAATCCAGTCACTGGCCAGGGATTATGCAATCTCTCTACGGAAAACTATCAAGGGCAAAGATTCCGGCTCCTTATTAAGTAATTGCTGGTTTTATGGATTTCTGGGCAGATGGCAGGACCTTAAAGTTTCTAAACCACAATCACTGGCAATGAATAGAGCAGAGTCAGCATCCAGAGAAAGTAAACAAGTACTACAAAGAACTCCACACCATCCTTACTAAAAGCAATCTCCATGACAAACCGGAAAATATATACAACATTGATGAGACAGGATTCAGTACAGAACATTCTCCATTGAAAATCATTTGCGACAAGAACACTAAACCACAAGCAGTTACATCCAACAGATCTACACTGACAACCATCATTGCGGCTGGCAACGCTCTTGGGAATTATGTTCCACCATATTATGTGTTCAAGGGAAAGCGTTGGAATCCAGATTTCTTGGAAAATGCAGCACCAGGAGCAGGGGGGGAGATGTCGGATTCTGGATGGTCCAACAGCCAGGTTTTCCAGAACTACTTGACCAAATTCTTTATCAACCACATCAGGTCTTCCGAGACGCCAACCCTTGTACTGTATGATGGGCATAAATCTCATGTGAATCTTACCTTGACCGATTGGGCGAAGAGGCACAACATCACACTCTTTGTTTTACCCCCGCACACCAGTCATTTGACCCAACCTCTGGATGTCGGCGTGTTTGGTCCAATGAAAGGAATGTATAACAAAGAATGCCAGCTGTACATGCAGAGGAATCCTGGAATTCACATCACAAAATATCAAATAGCTGAACTGACTGCCAGACCATATATGAGAGCCATGTCACCCGAAAATCTTACATCTGCTTTTAGAAAAACTGGGATACACCCAATTAACAAAGATATGATTGAAGATTCTGACATAGCACCATCCTTGATTTACAACCAGCTTGATGATGATACTCACCAATCTACAAGCCATCCCCCTACCACCTCAACTGAGCCTCACAGTGAGAATGAAGAAGCAGAAGCCTCTGAAAATTCGACCAACAATTCAGCATTTTTTGCCAGCAGAACAATCACTTCAGTTATACAGAGACCTAAACAAAGATTTGTCCCACCATTTCTCTCTGGAAGTTTATCCAAAAGAACAAACATCAACATCCTGAAATCCATCGATGCAAATCAACAGAAGAAAGTACCAGTATCTAGTACTGCCCCTGAATCCAGCAAACCAGCGAAAAGATTGAAAAAGGAAAAAATCACAGAAAAAGAAGAAGGCCCCGGCACGTCGGGAATCAACAGAAAAGGTGGACCAATCCCACTCCTGTCAGAGGATAAGTGGCCTGAGACAAGTGATGGAGACAGCATTGCAGATGAAGAAAAGTGTTGCGTGTGTCATGATTGGCAGCCAAAAGAGCTTCAAAACTGCACAAGTGTTGTATTTGTGAAGTGGGGCAAATGTGACTTCTGTGACCATTGGACTCACCTTCAGTACTGTACGCCTGTTCGAGTGTTGAGGAGGGGAGACACTTTTAAGTGTCCCCATTGTGAAAATAATTGAAATAATTGAATAAAAATTCAATGATGTTTATCACTTTCAGCAGCTGTTTAGTATTTTTCATCTATAATTATCATTTTAAAAACATTATTATAATCAAAATACCATAAAAATACATTAATTTTGTGTTAAGTTAAACTCTTTTACATTTTCTCCTAATTGTGACACTTCCAGGCCACCCTAGATCACGCCAATGCGGACACCGCAATACCATAGAACTCTCTCGCTCGGAGAAGGTAAACAGTAGCGCAGGATTTCAAGCGGTTTAAATAAATAAACAAATGTATAACAATTAATTAATGTAGAAAGACACGAAGGTATTTAATGGAGGAAACTCACAATAACATTAGTTTCTGGAAATATTTCCGTATTGATAGAATTTTCGACAAAATGATTTAACTACCGCGATATCATAGGACGGGCTCATATATAAACAATAAAACCAGATTCTTTGGAGCTTCAGCATAAAACTTATAAGTGAGATTCAGAGAAATAAAGTTTACATACAAACGATTGTGTTAAACATAATAATATAAATAAGATCCTCTCTATGCCTAACACTGCACAATGCATTGAATGTTCTAACCTTGATAGCCTCGAGATATTGAATATAAAAGGTAAACTATTAAAACATGCAAAAGGTACAAGATTTCCTGTTTTAGTCAAATGGATTAAATCTGTGTAAATCATTTTCTTTACACATTTATATCTAAAAATTCTACTAAAATGCCTTCAGGCAATAACTTTTACAAACTTTGTTTACAAGCAGTGCCAAAATATGCTAGGTCTTGCTGATAATGATAAATCCATTATAGTATAACAATTTTTTAAAAACATATACATTACCTCATTTTCTGAGTTTTCGCTTTCACTTGAAGCTATAACATTGGCACGTAGCTGTAACTTCTTTCTCGATCTAGGTGCTTTAATTGTTTCTTGTTTCTCCTCTTTCAGTGGCGTCATTACCTTCTGGTTCCTGGTTCGCTTTTTTGTACCTTTTGTCTTTTCCTCTGTTGGTTTCTCATTGTCCTGCTTAGTTTTCTTTGATGGCGTCAGAGGTCCATCGTGCTCGTCCCATGCAGAAGTTACCTCTTCTCCTGATGAAATTTCATTAGGGGAAGTTGGTCGCGATCCCAATGCATCAACGATGGATTGTTGCCCTTTAATTTGTTTTATTCTTCTGGATCTTTGTCTGGGAGCTTTCGTCGATGCCGATTTGTTGTCTTTCTCAGACGTAGAAAGTGTAAACAAAACATTCTCTGGTTCGGCGCTTACAGGTGCGGATATTCCCTTCGTTCTGGCGGTCGATCGCGTTGCTCTTGTGGTGACTGGTTCATTTTGAATCGTTTCAGATACATCAGAAATAACCTGTAGTTTTCGGCGTTTTGATGGTTGTGCATCCCCGTTTCTCTTCTTGGTCGCGTAAAACTCTGTAACTCGTGCTTGCGCCATTGTTGTTGTCAATTTTCCCGCTTGCGCGGAGGTCACGTGATCATCTATAAAATTAGAAATTCCGTGTCAGGGTGTCATTTTCCGGATTGATGCCAAAGTTTACTTTTTATAAAATCTTACAAACTAAAACATGTATCATTGTCATTGAGGTTTTTTTTCGGCCTACTAGTATTTGTATATTTACGAGTCGTTCTTGGTATATTGTCAATAATATAGAAGATGTAAAGATCTATTATTGACAAGTTAAATAGACCCCGTCACGGTAACTGTGGTACATCTCTTTAGCAGGACAAAGAAGATGGGTAAATACGGCGTGTAAAATGCCTATATGAGAAAAGATAAGAAACTCATTAACTGTAAAATTGAAATATCAACAATTCTGATAATTTTTTTTTCTTCAAATTATTAAAAACAATTTATATTTAACATAAAATCGATTTGTAACCCTTATACATGTTAAATACTTCGAATATGTTGATGCGTGTCAAAACCCCTAAATAGTGACATTTTTTAAAATGAGTTGGGTTAAACATATTTTATTGACTATTAAATGTCAAAATGATCGGACAGAAGTTCTAAAAACTTAGACAGTCCTCTCCTTGTTGTATAATTAATATATTACAATACCATACAGTTAACATTCATAACAATTATAGTACATTTAGTGAAATAGAAATAAAATACTAGTTTTAAATGCTGTAATACTGTGCATATCTAGAATAAGAATTAGGCTGGATAAGAAAATTATGCAAATACATTTAAATAATTTAAGTTTTTTTAGAACTTCAATGCGTTTTCTTTTATAGAGTGGTCTGAGCTCCATATTTTTGTCATAGTCTAAATAGAATCAAACCGATTTCAATCAATAACAAGAGAAATCTGTCAATGTGACAGCAAACCGGGTTTTCTTTTGTGTGAACAGTACCCATAATCCATTTGTCAACTCTGAATTGATGAACACTACCTATCCAGAGAAATGGGGTACTCTTTTATTTTTGCCAAAAAATAACTAACTTCAACAGCTGGTAAATTTTCATAAATAATCAGAAATCAAAATCCTAGCAATATGCACACCTCTGATATATGTACAATTGATCTGCAAAAGAACAACTTCCTAACTTGAAAACTCTAGGAAGAGTTACACATGTATCCCTACAATAGGGGCACTCTATATGCAAAATTTTGCCAAAAAATGACTAAGTTCAACAGCTGGTATTTTTTCATAAATTATTAGAAATCCAAATCCTAGCAATATGCACACCTCTGATATATGTACAATTGATCTGCAAAAGAACAACTTCCTATCTTGAAAACTATAGAAGGAGTTATCCGTACAATAAGGTTACCCTTTTGACAGCCACCCGCCATTTTCACTATTTCAATCACCGAATTTTCCTTTGGAAAACCCGGTTAAAAACGTGGAGAGATGACCCACTATACTTTAAAAATGTCATTTTGTATCCCAACGATTGAACGTTTTAGAAAAATAATACACATCCGTAGATTCGTGGCCAAAGTAGCATATAGCATTTAAACAACGTACTTTGTTGTGACTGAAATGGCTCAGTGGTTAGAGCACCAGACATATGGTAACAAAGCATTAGGGTTTATTTTTTTCTTACCATTTGTTAAAATATTTTTTAAGTGGAAAAAATAAATTTGAAATTGTATCTTACGACTAAACCAAATAGGCTTTTGTGCTATCTTATTCCCCCATTTTCTTTGCGAAATTTCCAATAATATTTCTATGAAATAGGTAAAAAAAAAATATTTCGGTGTTGTGACAGAAAATACCAATTATGACAAAAGAGCACCAGATTAGTGTTGAGAATTTAAATATGACGGTTTTATCAATAAATCAAAAGAAGAGAAGTTGTGGTGTGCATTTATTAAGAATACAATCTAAAATTTTAGTCAGTTATATAGACTATTACACGTAACTTGTTATTTCTCTAGTTCCTGATTGGACAATTCTATCGAATCTTGATTGGCTGCTGCATCTGTTGTTGACTTTGTTTTTCTGCATATTTTTCTATGCCCTCGCCGCCATGCCGACTTCTGGCAAGGCACCGAGCAATACCACGCCCTGTGGCACTGGCCGCAGGCAAGAAACAGAGAATTGTTTTCCGCCTTCTTTTTACATTCCGTGCAAACTTCTGGCCCATCTCCTTCAAACTCACAGCGGCGACAATGGCACCAAAAATTAAATGACCGGAAAAGCCAAGCCCGTCTTAATCTCCGCGGCATTGATGTGTCAATGTAGGTCGTGAATAATTCGTCTCCTTCTTTGATGTCAGCTTTAGCAATGACTTTGACCCCGCCATAACCTTCAATCTCAGCATCAGTAACTTGTACATTGTTGGTACAAGAGTGATTTAAACACGACTGGAGCTGAAAAAGACCACAGTATGTATTGAGGTGTGGTGTTGTTTGTAGGTGTTTAAGCATTCTCATCCCTCTTGTGTCCTCTGCGCCGAGTTTGGAGACTTGAGTCATGAAGCGATGGTAAGGAGTAATGGGAGAGGAGAAGGTCTGAAGGTTACACACAGCCTGAAAGTATCGGCCATTGAATTCGTTGTCGGTAATTTTGTATTGAACACCGTCACCGCAATCTTTGAAGATCTCGCGCATAAGGTTCAAGATGGTCGGCATGCTGTCGGCGGCTGAGGAATTTCCAAAGGCCATGAACCTAAAAGAAGAGTTGGAAAACGTAAGAGACTGAACGCGACCAAATATAGTCAAATATAGTAACTGTAATTGAAAATTCTAATATCTTTAACAAAAAGCAAGATCTTTTTTGTCAGTTGTCAATCATTGAGACGTTTTATAAACTTACTTTCTGAACGGACTCCTGGCTTTGGCCCACTGCTCTGCTGTAGGCGCTGATCCATCACTTTCTTTCATCATGTGTTTAGCTGCTGAAATGATACTGGACCACACCCTTGCAAGGAACAATGGACTGAAATGAGCGTCCCAGAGGTTTTTCCAAACACCATCTTCAGCGACACCATGGCCTAAATTCTGCGATATTTCGTGGAGTTTTTTCGTGGCTTCGTTCCTAGCAGGACATATGAGCTCGTGTTGACTAAGCCACGCCTGATGCCGACAATCTTCACAACAATACTTTACTTTCTTACATCTATCGCATGCAACTATGGGAATATCTGGCCAACTTTCTTTAATCAGAACCTTCAAATCAGGCTCCATAGTTTCCAAGGCGCCTCCAAAATAGTCTCCAGCAGTGAGTAAAGAAGCAGCGCAGTTGTCACACGACAAGTCGAAGTTGTTGTCCTTGTCCATAACCTGTCCCATTATCAGAGGCTTCTCTGTAAACAACTCTTCTCCTTCTTTGATGGCTTTTTTGGCCACTACACATTTACCGAAGTCAGAGAACTCAACATTTATGGCCAGATCGTTGCATAAAGGAGCATACAGCCTCCGGATTCTTGTTCGCTGGAACAGAATCTTGACACCTTCATCTTTGCCATCAGTAAGCCGGGTTGCATTCTTGAACCAAAGCTCGGCGTGTAATGGTAAATTCAGGTCGTGAAATATTTGACCTGAAAAACATTAGAAATAATGATAAATAAAGGTTTTAGAACCACCCGGTATTTAACACTCTAACCATTTTTAGAAAGCTTTGTATCTATCTATCTATCTATCTATCTATCTATCTATCTATCTATCTTCTTAATTTTGTATCATACCTCCTAGTCGCCAGACTTCCACCCTTCTCTGCTTTTTTGGAATCGCCCACAAGTCCTTCAGAGAGTTGATTTTGTCGTCCATGATGTAGTACGCCTCAGAGCGCAGGCGTCTCAAGATGGCGTTGTTTGGTTCCGTTTCTATGGCGAAAGTGAACTTCTGCACGGCCTCCTCAAGCTTCCCCGCTACCATCAGACTGTGTGCTTCTATCGCGGCCTCTGATGCCTGGCCCCGGAACTCTCCGCCGTCCTTGTAGTCCTTCCATGGAATGGTGTCCTGGATGTTGTGTTTGTTTTCCAAAATCTTCTGTTCTATCTGCAGAAGTTTATCGTCCCCTGGGTACGGGTCTTGGGAGCAGAAGTCTACGGCGGAGTAACCTTTCTCGGCGTCCTCTCCTCCCTCAAGCTCGTATTCATCAAGGATAGCCTGCTGAAGATTTCTCAGTCCCTCCACTAGATCTGTATTAGTGTTGTCCAACTCTACCCCGATCTTGTAGAATCGGTAGGCTTCCTCGTACATCTGGAGTTTAGTGGCCACTTTTCCTCCTAGCATTGCGAGTTCCATACTTTTCTCGCCCAATGATGATGCTTTCTGTGCGTCTTGATGAGCCTCTTTATACTTATTACTTTTAAGGTAGCATTGTCCCCGTTTAAGGTAGTAAGACGAACAGTTGGGAGTTGCATCAATTAATGCTGAATACTTCTCCACTGCATTAGTGTATTTTCCCGCTTGGAAGTCCTCGGCCGCAGTTTTGTCCTCAGTCATATTGAGGTTCTACACAAAAAAAAAAATCACAAATAATTTCATGAATGCTGATAAATTAACTCAATAGATTGTATTTAAACGAGAAATGCGTGTTTCGGTGGTTTTTTTTTATTACGTGTACTGTCATACAACTTGATGCTTGTTCACCTGTTGTTCACCTATTGCACTAGCTCTTGCTATTTTTTTTTATTTTTGAAAACACCAGTTGCATTTATAAATCCATAAGTGCAATTCCTCTTACAAAATTTCTTTAAAACGTTTCATAACTAAAAGTTCAAATGAAAAAAAACATTTTTCAGCGATTATAACATCATGAATTTTATTTGCTCTGTTCGCATGGCTTTTTTTTTTTTAACCCTGACCCATTAGAGCAAATGCAGTTTATAAAGCCAGATCCATTGATAAACATTGCTAATTCCGAAGTGTTATATGTCTGCTTTATTTATTTATTTTTTACATCTACGATATATAACATGACATCAATGTAGGGAAAAACCCCAAGATGTTCCGCTAACCTATACGTATATTATGTATTTTGCAATGCTATGCAGTTTGTTCATTGTTAAACTAAATTGCATCACTTTTGAATTAAAACTACACGATCTAAAAATAAGTACTCCATTCCCCATGTGGTTGACGAAAAGAAAGAGATAACATTGAGTATACATTTACAAACAATTTGATGCTCTGTAGACATCGCTTACAAATCGACTCACCGGCCACCAGCATGGGGGCGAATGGAGTATGGCACACTCACTGTATACTCGTGTTTCTTCACTAATCAAACTAAATTGAAGGTTTTGGACACAATTATAATGTTTCACTGAATATGTACAGTTCAAAACTAAAACAGCAGGCATTTTGTCAGTGTAGCTGTATAGATATATGCCGCATAAACATTGATGAAATGCGAAAAGTATATCATACCTCGTGTCCGAGAAGATCACACAGACCAGATTTATAAAGTTTGTAAAAATAAACCCCTCTATGTTCATCAACAGAAATGAATAAGAACGATCTATAAATACCTAAAAATCACCGTGTTTCCAACAGAAGAATGTCGAAGATTCGTGTGGCAATAACTCCTCCGTGGCGAGATAGTCTGATACTATTTATGGATCATGCACCAGTAGAGGAGCCTCTGTCAGCTGCCGAAACATCTGGAAGATGATCCGGTTACCATGCACCCCGGGAGCGCGGCAGACGTCGCGTGGCGCGAGACCCGTCTCGCACAGATCACGTCTGCGATTAATTAATCCCATATTGCAGATTGATTCAATTGATAAATTACATTGCAATAAAACTGTATTTTTGACATGCTTGATATAGGAAGAATCATAAATTTTCCATATGTTTTTCATTTGTATACATGTATTATTTTCTATCGACTTTAAAAAAAAACTTACTTTCACATTTTTTATATTTTTTCATAGGTTTTTTTTTATTACCATACCAAATACTAAGGCCCTCATTAAATCATTTCGCTGATTCAAATTGTATTCGGTTTTTGTTTGCGATGAACCATGTTCACCAGATCGAACATACAACACACACCTCAAAAATGCCAAGATAATAACATGAAAAAAATATACAAAAACCGCTCCGAGGACGCCTAATTCCTGCGTTATTCAGCGGCAGGGGGTATACGATTGATCAAGCTTGGGAATAATTAAACACACGCGGGGAATAATATATTGTACAGCGGTATGGTTTCTCTGTTCCAAAATTAGACATCCAGTATTCTAAGTTCTTTCACACTCTCGCACTTGCATCTGCTGAAGGACTTGCGCACATTCACTGACCAGGAAAACAATGCAAAGGAATTTATTGTAGAGCAAGCATTCAGGTATTTATTAGAATATACAAATATATATTGAACAAAAATTATTATGTAAATTCATATTGGTTTTTTTTATGTTGATATTTTTTATCACCTTCGTCGACCTTCAGTGCTAAATTTCTCTCCATAATACTGTAAGTAAATAGAGGTGTCAGCATTGCAAAAATGAAACCACCACCGATACCTTAATGTTTCTTTGGTCACGATTTCAGATTCTAACGATGATGACATTTCAAAAATTAATTTTTACAGCAAAATTTCTAGCTAACGTCGTTTTAATTAGGTATTTTTTATAAAACTAAACCTACTTGTGTTTTTAAAAAAATTAGTTAATGGACAAATTACTCTAATGCTAGATGTACATGTAAGCAAGAATCTGGATTATTCCTAAATATATTACTGCACGCGTGTAGATCGAAATAGAGCGCACGCGACTAACAGTGGATGCATACATATGTAATTATGTTTTTCCTAGTACTGCCTCCAGTGTTCGCGTTTTATGTACGCAGGACGTCATTACATCAGCACCGCATTACCGGGACAGCTGGGAGATTATCACTTTTATGCAAATCTATACAACATATGGAACACCGTGTAATTTTCGCGAAGTTAATAAAAAGAAAAGTAAGGTGTCCGAATACGAGCCTGACTAAAAAGGGAAATTTTGTAGTGATTAATCATACATATTATCTGTCAACAGTGAGACCATTATCAAATAAGTGAATTTCAATATTTCAGAAAAACGTCAAATATGGATTCCACTGACGAAGCCCAAATCGCTTTTGAAACATTTGCATCCGGGGACTATGAATGTGCAGAATCTCTGTATGCTAAACTGTTGGAAAAGGATAACCAAAACACAGAGTACCTTGCACACAGAGCTGAATGTAATTTTAAAATATCAAAATTTCAAACTTGTTTAGATGACGTCAAATTCTTGATGTCTTTGAATCCATCCAACCACGTGGACGCATTCATATCCGGTGGTAGGGCGGCGACGAAATTGGAGAAATATGAAGACGCGTACCACTGCTACAAAGCGGGACTGAAAATAGTTCCAAAACACAAAGAAATCATTGAGGACCTGAGAGAGCTCCAGAAAGTTATCATCAAAGACGTGGAGGCGAAGGCTGCTGCTTACGAAGAGAGGGGCTATAACGCAGTGGACTTCTGCACGCAGGACCCTTACCCAGGGGACGTGGACTTATTCAGGTTAGAGGTGGAAATTCTGGAAAAGAAGTACAAGATAAAAACGGAGACCTTCCCACAGAGGCCCTTTGATAACCTCGTGCAGCAACAAGTGGCAAATGCTACATTGGCGGGCCATAATTGTATGCAAGTCGGGAAATGGAAAGAGGCCCAGAAATGCTTTACGGTGGCTCTTCAACAGGACCCTAACAACTATGTCGTTCGCAGACTTCGGGCCGAGGCTAGCAACAATCTTGAAGAAATAACAGCGACCTTTCAGGATCTTTGGCTAATTCCAAAAATGAAGCGAACACAAGACACTTGGAAACTAGGAGGTTGGTGTTTTGTACAACTGTAAACAATTTACATAATGTTTTTATAGATTGTTCGATTCTTATTTTTTGCGCATAAAATTCTTTAGTATGCGCAGGTCTATGTAATATGTATACTTTTCAGTGTTATTTTCTTCTTATTCAGGTAAAATGTTGATGAAGTTCGATCTACTAGTTCTTGCTGAATTCTGGTTCCGTAAAGCGACACAAATGACAACTGGCAAGGACGATGAACCGAAAGTTCTCTTCCAGAAATGCCGCGTCAAACGCTTGTATGGACCCCTGACGACAGAATGCCCCATCAAAGTGGACTTTACGGAGTACGGACGAGCTATCTATGCCACCGAGGACATCCAGGAGGGGGAGACTGTGTTCGAAGACTTGCCTATCGTACTTGGTAAAGTGTTCGACACCGTTCATTACAAAACCAACATCCAATCGTGTGACCATTGTGCCCAGTCTCTTCTTTCACCACAAGAATATTTCATGGAAACCTTTTCAACCATGGACAGTGACCTTCGTGATTTGGTGTTGAAATATTGGCCCAACACAAAACCGATACACTGTAAACACTGTAAATCCGTCAAGTACTGCAGTAATGACTGTCGGACACAGAGTTGGAACACATACCATGAACTTTTATGTCCCGCAAGATCCCGCGCCACAGCAAGACTCTTCAAACTCTCGGAAAATCTCGGCAAAGAACCCGATGAAACGGGCACCATGGTGGAAGTTTGGTATGGGCATTTTAGTCCATTAATCCTCGCCCGAGTATGGGCAACAATCGTCACTACAGCAAAATCACTGGCCAGGGAGAGCGGAGAGATCATTCCAACAAAGGACCAGTGGGCAGTGGCAAAGAGTCCGTACAGGAAGTAAGATCACTTTTGGGCATGGTAATTTTGTATCACATAAGATACAAAACGAAAACGTATATTTAAATCTTAATAAATCAACAAAAATTATCTTGATTGCAGATTCATTGCATATGGAAATATCTCAGTGGAGAAAGAACAGAAGGAGATCAAGGCATTGTTTCGGGAAATCTTCAGCGACTGTGGAGATGGCGTGAGCTATGAAATCACCGATGCAGAGTATAACGGGCGTTACTACCAAGCGGTTTGTAACCTTCAGGTCTTTTCCTCGCCATGGACGCCATATCACAAATTCCTGGAGGAGTTAGGCCGAGCGGAGGAAGACGAAGACCGTACCCTCAGGATCCTGAAATATCTAAAAGAAAAGCCGCCAGCATCTAATGTCTGCGGAATGTTTCCTCTTCACGCATGCTTAAATCATTCTTGTCTCAATAACGTGGAGGTATCCGACGGAATGGTCCACGGCAAGGGCGGGGTCACAGTGAGGGCCAAGAGAAACATACAGAAGGGGGAGGAGATATTCACCACTTATATCGACACGGCCATGCCACGTAAGCTCAGGAGGGCGTGGCTTTACAAGTCCTTCAACTTTTGGTGCAAGTGTCCTCGCTGCCAGGTAGAAGGAGATGACGCAGATATTTGCACCAAATGCGACAAGAAGGCACCGGAAGGGAAAAAATTCCCCGGATGTGGCAAGTGTATGAAGGCCTGGTACTGTTCTGTGGCCTGTCAGAAAATCGCTTGGAAATTAGGTCACAAAGTTGTCTGCTCAACCGAGCATTCTAAGACCTCTTATGGTTAAATTGATTTAATTTACAAATCTGTGTTGAATTTTTTCAGAGATTTTTACGGTAATATTTAAATAAAACCTTCGATAAATAAACCAATTTCTTGGTTTTCACTGCAACAGTTGTAAAATCACGAATGTGTGAAGTGTTTTTCGAGACAATGAAAAAAAAATAACAGAAAATTGGAAACGGCGCAGAATTTTTAAATTTATTGATTAAACTCATTGAACATATATCAATAAAGTGGCGATGTGCAGTATACAGGTATCATATTTCTATACTTTTACCATGATTGAGCTTGTACGCAATAGAGAAGCTTCAAACTAAAATGTTCCGATCGGCATATAAATCAATCCAATCTCAAGGACGAAATGAACCATTATCTAGCAGCTAAAATTGGATTATGCAATTACAATTAGTAGTTTCAAATTGGTTTTTTTTTTAAAATTTATTTTTAATGATTAGAACTCAACAGTATAAATCCCACTACATTCTTTTGATCTGATAATTTTACGTCATCATGCAAGAATCTAGCAATCGTTTACAATTTAAACCTTGTATGCGGTAGCAAAGTCCACAGCAATTAACATGCATGGTGTCATGTCCACCACTTTTTGGAACATATGACTCGTGCAAGAAAAAAAATAAATCTGAATGGTTTATTAACACCATATTATAGTACATTGTAACTGTTGTAACAAGAAATTAACGAGAGAGAGAGAGAGAGAGAGAGAGAGAGAGAGAGAGAGAGAGAGAGATTTTGAAAACATGAACAGAAACATTCAACATTCCTATTGACTATATATAACCAGAATACTATGTGGTTCCTTTGATACTTTCTGACAACAATATAGTTTAAACTGCTTCTAAATATACAGTGAACTACACACCACTTAACTATACAAATGCATCAAACAATGTAAACGATACTATACTATGCTATGCTATACTATACTTAACTATACTATCCAACAGATGGAACACTTATCTTTACAGGCCATTTAATGTAAACAATTAACAATTCTATGAACTTAAATCAAGTAGGGTTTTATATAAGAAATATGATAAATTCATGGTATTTTTAAATCAATTGTCAATGCATTCTGTAAATTTTGAAAGAAATCTGATAACAATATTAAACATTACTAAATTACAATTGTATAGTCAGCAATTTTATTCAATACACCTAAATAAGGCAAATATTCATCTTCTTGTTAAAACTAGGTACATGTCCATATGACATAAATGTATCTGTATAGCAACATGAAAAAAAGCACACTTTTATTATAATTTGTATCATAAAAAGATGAAATGTAAAATTACCTTGAACACTTTTTTAAAGACTAATGTAAATGCAAAATTTGAAGTAGAAAAGTCAATGTCAAAGGGCAGGTCAAAGTCAGAACACAATTGAACATATCTCATCCAAGGTCATAGGAAAGGTCTAGGTAAAAAATAACAAAATAGTTGAATTGCACCCCAAAACACCAGTCTTAGACTAGTGAATCATAAATATACAAAGTTTCATGGCAAGCTGAACTATATGTAAATGCAATATAAGTAATAGTAAAGTCAGGGTCATAAGGAAGGTCAAGGTTAAGAAATTATGACAGCCGTTGCTTTCATTAACCAGCACATCTGTTTTAAGTAAAATGAAAAAATTAATCAGTGTCTTCTAAACTAAGATTTCAAAAAAAGAAATAAAGCAGTCAAAATCAAGTAGAAGGCCAATGTGAAAGCACGATTATATTGCTTTCACCAATACAGCTTCTTTGTTCTTTGCTTCAAGTTTTTAGAAAAAAAGTGCAGGACTGAGCTAAACACTGTGCTAAATGAAGTGTGAAGGATGGACAGAAAAAAAGGTCAGAAGAAGGAAATGACTCTGTACCACATTCATGTAAATGACAGGGCATAAAAAATGTAAAAGTTAAAAATAACTGAACACAGAAATATGATTTAATTTACTTAATGTCCATCAAGTCTCTGATAAGAAATTCAAAAATATAAAAGTGACATTGGCACAAATCACAAAGACATAAAAAAGTAATACAAAACATGTATAATACATTTAATAAGCAGCACTACATGGTAAAGGAAGGCAGTATAGAACTTAAACCATTAATCAGATTCAACTTCACATTTCCTTCAACAATATATTGTATTGTTTTGGAATTCACATAAAATGTACCGGTATCTATTCTTATGCAAAATTCATGAAAGCTTAATGGGGTTGGAATAAATGTTTTAATGTAAGTAAACTCTTTCCAATCTTATTACTCAAGTAGAACGAGATGAGTTAAGTATGGTTCATATACATCTACAATGTATGAAAATGTACATGAAAATACCAGTTCCTTTGTTCCAAAAAATAGCTAAATAAGTCTTCACCAGCACCAAGTAATCATCAGTACAATGTTCTGGTATGAGATATTTATTCCTTTCTTTAATTTTCTTTGCACATGTCCTTATATCCTACTACATGAAAAAGAAAATAAACTTTAGTTTACACAATGTCATAAAAGGATGAAGTCTCCCCTTGAAAGGCATTGTGATAGAACCAATGTCTACATCAATTTTATTCATAAGATCTTCTATCCACCTTTATCTGCTGAACTGCTGTTTAGTTTCAGAATAAAAAGAGAACCACCGATATACATGTCTTTAACTAATATCAAGTTGCAACAACAGTCAACTTATCAAGAATGAACATTTTAAATTTAGACATGTCACAAGTTCCTGGTTAAACACTATACCCAAATTGATGCTTTCTGTCTGTTCATCCCTTCCCTATGAAAATTTGATAAACAACCAAAGTACAGACATGTTATCACAGAACTATGGATAAAATAAATGAGATCAGAAGAATGATTTAACTATTTACAATATTTTGGTACTCTTGATGGTGGTTGGAGGGTCCCCTTTCCATCTCTCCCTCCAGATGACAAATTGCTGGCCTTACTATGAGGTGTACTACTACGTCTGTCATATATTATTTCACTCTGTGGCTGCTGGCCAAGATTTCTTTGTTGAAAATTAGGCTGTCTCCTGAAAGGAGGGGTATTTCCCACCTGTTGCATTGTGGGATCACTTCTTCCTTGCTGGCCTTTTAAGGAATTGCTATTCTGCTGAACTGTTTGGGTACCACCTTGTTGACCTATCAATAAAACTCTGCTTTGTTGAGCTGTCTGGGGACTTCCTCTTTGCTGACCTATTACTAAACTTCCTTTTTGCTGTACCGTATGAGGACTTCCTTTCTGTTGAACTGTTTCGGAACTCCTGCAAGCCTTCGCTGGGCGTTTTGGCAAATCAATTGCATCAGCTAACCTAATTAATCTATCACTTGCTGCCGTGTTCAGTCCTGCTGATACACCCAATGTTGGCACACTGCAAGTTGTGCTGCATATGCTTGAGTGAGCATTGGACAGAAGCAAAGAAGATAAAGGAATGCTGTTTGATTTATCTCTGGGTGTGGAAGGAGCTGAAAAATATAACCAGGTCATGTAAATCATTGATTATCTTTTGGAGTAAAATTCTTACTCAGAAATTAGATAATCATAGCACAGTGTTTTTGAAATCCGCCAGTCCCACCGGCAAAACCGGTAAATATTTCAAATGTCCGGTAATTATTCTTATTTAATCGGCCAAAATGACCGGTAATATAAAAACGACCGATTTAAGACTTTAACCTCTTTACAAGCAGAATTTAAATGTTTGCAAACACCTTCAATTTGATTTAACAAAGCGATTCCCACTCTATTGACAAGATTGACTTTTACGTGCATTGTCAAGGTAGGCAAATTAACGAAATAATGTTAGATGACATATGTATGATAAGGTCTCTAACTGCTATTAACCGACAGCTATGATTTCCATTTTTTTGTAAATTGACTTACTGTGTTTTAATTTCATTACTAAAATTTGAAAAAAAACAAAAAAACAAAGAACGAATTTAAATCCTAATTATTTGTTGCTGTGAATTTCTCTCCTTTTCTCAGTTTCGTCATTTAGTACGACTGTACTCCTTAAACAATACGGCGCCTGCCAAATATGAGAAACAGTTTAGTTTGATTTCATTTTACGAGAAAATTAGATGGAGTTTGAAATATTTGTAACAGTTTGAAGCGCAAGTAACTTGATCAAACATCCTGTGCATCAAGCACATTATCATTATAACTAGCACTAATAAGGTTATTAAGGTCTTCCGTTTCTAACGGAAGACCTTTCTATTATTGTGCTGGTTATACCCGCACTTTCTAAAGAAAGTTCGGGTATATTGTTGTTACCCTGTTCCGTCTGTCCGTCCGTCTGTCTGTCACGTTTTACTTTCTCAAACTGCTCTTACATCTTATAAACCAGCAAACTGAACTCTTGGAGTATGATTTGGGGTGTCAAGTTGTTTTGTTAAAAGGTTTCAAAAATTCTCTGGTAGTCCTGGGGGTCAAATAATTGGTAAAAAATGACGTTTTTTGACAAAAAACCTTCTTCCTCGAACTCCTTTTACATTTTCATCAGTAGACAAATCATCTCTTGGAATATGTTTTGGGGTGTCCTATAGATGCGCAATAAGGTTTCGGAAATTTCAATTTTGTCCTGGGGGTCATTAAATGGCTGAAAAATGATGTTTTTTTTTACAAAAAGTCTGGTTTCAAAAAACGTCAATTTCTTTTTGCAGTAGCCTAATGATCTAATAGGATATGCTTCGGGGTGTCATGTTGACGTCTGTGGGCATCAAAAAATGACGTTTTTTTGCAAAAAAAATATGGTTCCCAGAACTCCTCTTACAATTTATGCAGTAGCTATGTCATCTCTTGAGATATGATAGGGACTGTCCTATAGATGTGCAATAAGGTTTTATATATTTAAATTTCATCCAGGGAGTCAAATAGTAGCTGAAAATTGACGTTTATCACTCCTAAAAAAACCTACTTCCCAGAACTCCTCTCATGATTTAATGAATAGCCACATCATATCTTGGGGTATGATAGGGGCTGTCATATAGTCATGCATTAAGGTTTTAAAAATTTAAATTTCATCCAGGGAGTCAAAACGAAGCTGAAAATTGACGTTTATCACTCATGAAAAAACCTACTTCCCAGAACTCCTCTCATGATTTAATGAATAGCCACATCATTTATAGGGATATAACAGAGCTATAGATTTGCAATAAGGTTTTAGAAATATAAATTTGATTCTGAGGGTCAATGCTATCTGCAAAATGATATTCCGTCCCATAAAAAACCTAATTCCTGGACCTCCTCTTATCTCTTGTGATTGAAATAACGTACCATAAGATGCATAAGGAGGAAGAATATATATTCTTTAGGGGTGGGGATCACAAGCATTTTTTTCAAGTTCTTTGATCATTTTTGATTTTGGGAGGGTGGGGTGGGGTTAGGGTGACCCCCAGATGCCATGACCTACTAATACCACTAAAAGATTTACCTTGATATGGTCATGGTTCAAGAAACAAAAATATATATGGTTTAGGAGTGGGGATTTGGATGATTTTGAGGATATTTTAAAAATATTCAACTATTCATGTTTTCTATTTAAAGGGGGGGGGGTTGTTGTTTAAAAACAACCCTGGGGGTTGGGGGAATGACCCAAGGGGCAGGGGCCAATTTGTCTTAAATGTATCTTGACATGATCAGCAGAATTGGACAGAATTATCACTATAGGACATCTGCAGAATGGGGCCCTAAATAGTTACAAAATCAATCTACAAAAAATATTGATAATATGTTATACATGTATTTAGAAATGTCTTTATTTTCAAAATGATTAACAAATTAATCATTCAAAATGAGTTATAAATAACCGATTGGCAATTCTGCAATTGATTGCATGATCCCTAGTAAAATATCACATGTATTTTTTTTTATATATAATTATACATGTATGTTAACAATCAGGATTAAAACGCACAAATTTTCTTGAGTCATAAATCTTGACATACCACATATCTCTTGACAAAAAAGAATAAGCAATTTAAAATAAAAGAAAATTAGTCATTAACTCTTTTTCTATTACTGGTGTATGATGATGGGGTAGGGGGTATAATGGGAAAAAAGCTGCAGCATGCCTTCATTCTCACTAAAATGTATAATTATCTAATCCACACATTCTGGGGAAGGGGAACGGTTAAGGCCCCTTCCCCTTCCTCCCTATTATGACTCATATAAACATGATATTTAATACCCAAATTTAATACAAAATAGGGTCAATATGGAGTCAACTCTGACAAATGAAAAAATAAAAAAAATTCTGCAATTAAAATGACAGAAACTGTAGATAAGCTTATTTAAATACAGATGATGATACAGTATGCTGGCAAAGGGAGATCACGTTTTAGAAAGTGAAAGTAAAACTTAACTGTTTTGTATACCGGTGTCTCATAATATTGCGCTACTACATGTATTATACTTACCTATATTGGTCAACATCATAATGATAATCCATTTAGCACAATACGAATTCCTTTAGCTGAACACCACAAAAGAAACGTTTATTCATGTTAATTAATCCTATTCTGCATATCAAGAAAACATATGCATGTACACCACGTGAAATCCATCAAAGAGCTGGGTAAAACTAGTACCCGATGCAACCTGTACACCTCTGTTGTGTAAGTAACTTCAGACAAAGATCATTTAATTGAAACATATTGCATGTGGCCTTCTTTTTGACTAAAACTAGTACAAGAGAGTGTTATTTAGAGGCAAACACTTGGTGCGGGTATTACTGTCTAATGACAGCATCTAGTTAAGATTATTCTTATTTTTTTTTTTTTTTTTCCTTCCTAGATGCGAACTTTGAAGCTTCATATCTTGCTCATTTCTAAACAGTTTTTGTTCAAATTTTCAGGGCTAATAGACTATACAAAACACTATCTAAAACATATCATAAACTTTAAAATTCCTCTTCCGTTAACGAGTTATTCCCCTTTGAAAATTTTTTAGGGCCTTTGGTTTCCAGACAAAGGCTCTGAGACTATAATAGCAGGGAATGGGAATCCAACGAATTTGAATAATAGAGGCATTGAAGTTGTGCACATCGGTTTTTGTTTCGGGATTTCGTTTTTTATTTAGAAAAAGGTAGGGGGTCAAAAACGGGATTCCAAAAAGTGTGAAAATTTACACATATTTTCCTTTGTATCTTTTAAACAAAAAATATTTTGTTAAGACATGTAGAATAAAAGTTGTGCAGAATTTCAAGAGCTTTCATTTGACACCATTAAAAAAGGGCTGGCCCCTTACATAAGGGGCCAACGGCCCTTGAAACCTTTTGCTTTATAACTCAAAAACTGTTAAGATTTCGATATGGCTATCACTGGAAAAGTTGTTCATTGGGATCTTATCAATGTTGTTACAATGTTATTTTGTTAGGGTATTGCGTAATATGAGTGTAAAAAGCTTTACTTGTTAACATGTACCTGTTTTCAAGTTAATGAAAAGTCTTTGAGCGTACAACTGACATAAAGTTATCACAGAAAGTGTACCTGTTTATACAGGATGCTTTAATTCATTAGAAAAGGTTTTCTTTTTTACAGTATATATGCTTTTATGTGAGGATTATAAGCCAATTTTGTTAAGTTTTTAGAGTGAAAAATCCTATAAAAACAATAAACACAAAATATAAACATTCTTTTTTAGTAAAGACACAAATTACGGATTAAAAAAACTTCTTTGTTATACATATTAGTTATTATACTGCATGCATTTGAAATCTTTCTGGATCTGAGCTGTGTGTGTATACCATTACGTAACCTATCCCTCGCCCGCGGCCGAGGAGATCGGTCGCGGCTGGACTACCCAGCCGTCAGCGATTATCAAATACACAAAATTCGCGTCTTCATATATGGGTTTATTTAGCCGCAAACACATATAATTGTTTTAATTTTGATTACATATAAAAGTTTATTCTTCTTAAATTGAATTAAACGATAGAGTGTTAATTAAGAAATCGTGCTGTTAATAAATAAAAGCAATGTAATTCCCAATTAGAAGCAACATCACACATAAATCAATGGTTGGTATTTATGTAAAAAAAAATAACTTATTGTAATATATTTAAGTCATTTAATAATACTGCTAGCTTTCTAAAGTATCCTTGGTTCACCTATCCCTCGCCCACGGCCGAGGAGATGGGTCAGCGGTTATCTAATACACAGGATTTGCGTCTTCATATATGGGTTTTTAGCCGCAAACACAAGAACTCATCTGTTTTAATCTTATGTTATAGAAGTTTCTTCGTCTTAGAACGATAGAGTGTAAATTAAGAAATCGTTCTGAAATTTAATAAAAATATATTATTCCAAATCAGAAGCAATGTCAGTCATAGATCAATGTTGGTTTGGTAAGACTAAAAGTTCTAAAAACTGTACACATAATGTTTAGGATCAGCACAAAATCCCACAAAGATTAAACCTTTGAAGACCGATGAAATAAGCTCCGCCTTCAAATTTATCTGGTCAGTGTACCCCTGTCAATCAACTGAGTTAAGGCCTCAGATTGGATGATAGAAAATACATGGTTGACATTCGTTTACTCGTCCTGCGTATACCATGTTTGGCGCTTGCGATGATCGTGCAATTAACTTTTGTCTTTTAATGCATACCTTGACGAAGAAACTACCTTCGACAGATTAAATTTTCTACTCTTGGAAATTGAAAGATATGAAGTAAAAATTTACTCGTACTTGCATGGTTATGTACCACACCAAACGCGCTGATCACCTATAGTCTATCTAAATCATGTGGCGCCGATTATCCATGAAAAATTTCTTTTATAATTAAAGATGTTTGGGAATAATTGAGATTAAATAATTATATAAATAAATGAAATATTGCATCTACGATTTAAAACGTTAGTTATCACATTTCTTTGAGAAATTTCCCGAGTTGAAACCGGAAGAGAAACAGGTACAGACAATTAACTCTGGTAAATGCGCAGCTGGTAGAATTATTGTGCACTGTAGCAGATAATCAGAGAAGTTATACATACGTATGTTGCATAAAAGTTGCATTAGTATTTGAGTATGGTACGATTATCGTATATTGCATTTTTCAGTAAATCCCGTCGAAAACTTGTTCAAACAAATGAAAGATTTTGCTCATGTCGCTGGCAGTTATTCATGCCGATATTCATTTCAACGATTGACATTTAATTTGTTTTTCCTAGTACATAATTATAAAAATACAATAATTTTCTAGATCATCGGAAAAACTCTGTTGAGAGCATTTTAATACCCCGTGCATATAGACAATATACACAAGCGAGCATGTTTCCCTCGGGGCTTCACACCTGAACACCTGAAGGTTAAAAACCTCGGCCTCTAACGGGCTTGACCGGTCCATGTAAAATCGACTTGTGTTTCAACTGAAGATTAATTTATGTATCCATGATTATTTCCGTTAATTTATGCTGAGAGTTTTTACAGATTTCGTAGAAAATAAAGGAAATTTTCTTAGAGTTGCGCTCGCGAGCGCACGCGAGAGAGAGAGAGAAAGAGAGAGAGAGAGAGAGAGATCAAAATTGGATGCATTATTTAGCAGGGTGTACAAAGTAAAAATGAATTCAAAAAATTAAATATTCTCCGAGCGTTCAGGGCAGTCAAAAAAATCATATCAAATTAAAATCAAAGTTCCGTGTTACAATGTTACACGTATGCGGTAGGTGCTGGCACGATAAAAGAAATGTCCGGAATTAAGGGATTGGGGGATTTTTTAAAAGAATATTCACATGAGTTTTAAACAAGTTTTGTTTTGATTCTAGCGATCACATAATCACTTTTGTACTACTTCTACATGGCAGTTTGTTTCATTGTGAAAACGAACTCATTGCTGTGTTGACCACCCCTGCTAAGTGCTCATGCTGATTTTTTTTTTCAAAACTGGCGAAAAGGAATCCAAATGTGGTGAATATCAATTTTTGGTGACCTATTGTGTGTAAAATTTTCCCACCCGTTCGTTTATTCGATTAGCCTGTGTTATTCTATCCCACATGCGACCAAAAATCTCGTGTCGCTTCAGCGCACACAGCTCAGAACATACATAGCCCCAGGTTATTTATAGCTGCAGATCATCAATTGATATGTAATTGAGTAAACACTTAGAAGGGTGCTTTCACAGCAAAGGTCAATTGTTAAACAATTAGATATCTACAATTAATTTTTGAATTCATTTTTACTTTGTACATGTATATGTGTTAGTTATTCATATTTTGTACTTTTTATATGTATATGTGATTTGCTAGAAATGATAGTAAAACATAGGTCGTTCTTTGTGCCGCACTAAAGTGGCAAAAAAGGATTTTTATTTTATTTGGGGGGTATATAGGAATCACCTTATATAGGAATCACATTGGAAGTTATTACTTCACACAAATATTGCTTATGACCTGACGGTCTGTAATGACCTTGATGCAAGGTCATTTGGCCAAGGTCACTGGCAGGAAAAGTGCAAAATTCGTGTCCTGTCCATATCCTAGTTTCTTATGCAGAAACATTGGAAGTTCTTACTTCATACAAAGATTGATTATGACCTGAGGGTGTGTCATGACCTTGACCCAAGATCATTTGGACAAGATCAAGGAAACTGACAGGAAAAGTGCAAAATTCGTGTCTGGTCTATATAACTTTTATGGAAAAACATTGAAGGTTCTAATTCACGCAAAGATGGCTTATAACCTGAGGGTGTGTAATGATTTGTCCCAAGGTCATTTTGGCAATTTCAAGGTCAGTGGAAGAAAAATTTCATAATCTTAATAGAAATGATCAGAAGCTAAAATTTGACACAAAGATTGCTTGTGACCTGTAAATATAAGCATCAATTATTTTCTAGTAGAGAAATACTTGAGTTATGATTTTTTCTTAGCGGGAGTATCATTTGTTAGCTTGCTCACAGTACCTCTAATTGATCCAGCGGGAGCATTGCTCCCCCTTCCGCACAACCAAAATTTTCCTTAAATTAACATTTAGAAAATTGGATTTTGGGCCCCCCCCCCCCCCCACACACAAACACACTTTTAAGGAGAAAGCAAAATTTTTTTGGGCAAATTTAAAACAAAAGCATATTAAACAATATAAGATACAGCTGCCTCACAGCTTCCCCTCCGCTACCTCCACCACGGATTAGGACTTTGAAGATTTGCTTGTCAAGATTTCGGATAAATATGTTCCCCCTAGCTAAAACGATGCTGAGTGGCTGTATGGCCTAACGTTATACGGAGAGTTGTCCCTCCTGCTGAGCACCTCTCGTATAGCGCACCCTAAGGCGGGAGAAGGCGTCATCGTTTATTTACAATTTGTGTTCGTTTCAATTGTTTAATTTTAACACTGCCCTTTACATAAATTATTCCCTTAGTAAGCAGTAGAGCTGTAAGTATGAGTACCGGGAAATGCTTATCAGACATAACACTGTTTGTTTCATGCATTAGCGCAGTGGAATTTGTGTTAATCACACTTTGATATAAGGCTAGGCCCAGTTTGTATCATGTAATCAGTTGTTCATAAACGTATTTATCACTTTGTGTTTGTGTTCGGAATAATTATATACATGTACATACATGATGTTTTTTCAAAAATTATCCTTGCTTGATGTAAACATGAAGTAAGTTGAACGGAGAACTTGCCTGATATAAAAATAATACTTTGAAATTGAGCCTCGTTTTCGATTTTCTGAACGTACTATTATCATATTGAAAGTCTAATCTGATTAAAACCATCCCTCTTCTAATACTCGCCAGGGTCTGATAGGTATCAACAACAGGTCATTTTTACAAGACCTTCACATTTGCATACAATCTAAATATACTCCTACTTACCAAAGGCATACCTTTATATGTTTAATGTTTAGGTGCATATCTTCAGTACTTATTCTGGAGGTTACATATAAATGGACATGAATTAATTTGTCTGTCTCCTTTGAAGAGTTCCTATTGATTTTCTAAAGCTCTTATTGGTCATAAGTAATGGTTGTGTGAAGATGACCTCCAATCAATACCTGTCAGGCCCTGACAAGTGCAAGGAAAAGGGGGTGGTTTTTATCAGACTATTTGACAATCCTTTCTCGACTCGAAGCTGCAACGGAAGACCTCTTCCTTGCTTTGCAACGAACACGGCTCTAGTTACATATATGATTACGTTTTTTAATTAAAGAAATTGAAAGTAAAGAGGGGATATTCAGAGAAATTTTCCATACTAACATGATTTATGAATATAAATTTGCTAGTTTTAAGCAAAGGTGTTTTGTTTCTTTTATTTGAAAGTCAAATATTGACCTGTGAATATTTGTTCAGACCGGTAAATTTCATAAAATCACCGATTCACTTGACCAGTGAATTTTTTTCTTATTTCAAAAACTCTGATAGCAATATTGAAGTAAATGATTAAGTAATATAACTGCATCAACAAATAAATGCTGCCAACATATAATATGTATATGTATATACAAGTCAACATAACTACAACCTTGCCTAAATGTTTATTCTATATCCAAAACTAAAAATTCTCACCATTGGTCTTGCATTGCTGGCAGACAGAGTTTGGTGGATGAACATAGTTGCCACAGTGGAGGCATCTCTTGCATTTCTCACAGACCTGTGTACTGGTCCCTATCTGTCTACAGATGTTACACTTCCTGTATACCATTACCCCAGAGGTTTGTCGGGTCAGCAAGCATCTCTCACACTGGACAGGATTTGTCCCAGGGTATCGACAAAAACAACAAACTTTAATGTTGGAAGTGGGCTCTGACTTCACATAGGGAAAACTCATAGATGGACTACTTGAACTGGAGTCTATACATGATATAAAGTGGTTTAGTATTAGCTTATTATGATAAAGAATCAATATAAACAATACTGAATACAGGGAAATATTCGCCCCCATTTTATTATTGCCCCTTTCGCCTTTGTTGCTAGCAGGCGAACTTAAGACTGGGCGAATTCCAATCTCTCATATTATCTTTCTTTAAACACAACTATGTTGTGGTGAATTCAAGATGGGACGAAACTGTTTGCAAGTGTAGAAGGGTGAAAATTACACAGGGCGAAAATTACCCTGTATACAGTACATATAAAATAATGTGTTTCTAGCATGAGCATTACCGTTTGAATGTGTTGCTTACCTTGGGGTTCTCTCTTGATGGCTGATGCAGCCAGAGGTTGTGTTGGGCCTCCCAGCTCTGACTTGATTGATGATAGCACAGCTGAATCAGGTGATGAGTGCTGGGGTAACTCCAAGGAATTATTTCCCTGGATGTCCTACAAAAAGTGTCATAGGCATGGTAATTGTACTTAATTTAAACAGAAAACATAAATTGCAAATCCTCTGGATGTAAGAAATTTGGGTGGCATCATCTCTATAGTATACGGAACTTATCACAAAAAAGTTGAAAAATTAAAATATAGTGATGAAGACAATACCTGTGACCTTTGAACTTGGCTAGACTGTGCTGCTGATTGGTCAGAATTACTACTGGCAGCAGGAGGCACTATTGTCATGGCAGTAACAGGAACTCTGACATCTGCTTCCTCCATGATGTTTTGTAATTTAAGTGAAATCTCTGTAATGCCTTCAAAATATTGGAAAATACCTTAAGGTTTTAACCAATACACAATTATTATCAGTACACAGATTTTAATCAGCACACAACTCTTAATCAATATACAAAGATAATTCAATACACTGTTACAGGCACTGTGTATTGAAGTTTTCTTGTTCTTTATTTTGTCTTTTTGTATAACAATTTCAAACTGAACACTTATTGTTCAAACAGACAAATGTTTTAATGTTTAAATTAATAAGATGTAGTATATATACTCTAAACACACTGTAGTCTACGGTATGATAACAAGGACACTTACTTGGAAGAAGGTGATCTCTGAGATGCAGAAATGTCCCAGGGGCCTCCCAAAGGGGCTCAAAAGCAGTCTTCAATGTTGTGCAGATAGAGGTGCATGAATCTTTAACTTTGGCCATTACATCAGTCTAATCATAAACCAGAAAAGTAATAAGCAATACAGCATATTCTGTAATGTGAGAAATTAGCCTAGTTTTAAACTGCAAAAAATGAACATTCGTACATTTTGATTCAATTAAAGAGAATTGTAAAATATTTTCACTCAAAGACTTGAACCTGAGTTGCTCTTGTTTATCTAACTGTGAAATCTTTCATCCAAACAATAATTTTTCACCAACCTGGATTTGCTCCAACTCCTGCAAAAGTCTGCGAGAGGCATCATCAAACATATCCAGTCTTCCTTTGTCAACACCTTCAGCCATTGCTTCTTTAATTCGAGCATAGGTTCCACCTCCAGACTGCACAGCACAATAATTATACACAGGGGTCAAGTTTTCCTAAAAAATAAAATCATCTCGATATATCTGTTTAGATGTATAATCATCTCCTTAAACTGGAGTATAAGCATACATGTAAATATATTTGTATTTATATAAAGTTGTTTGAGCATTGGACTTATTCTTTGTGTTTATATTTTATATATATACATGTATATATGTTCTGACTGTTAGGTTTTTAAACTTTAATTTCTTTGGGTTCAAATCTGGATATGTACATGTAAGCCAGATAATCCAGTTTCAAACCTCAGCATTGCGAGGTAACACTATTGTTTGCTCCCTGCCATTTCATGATGGGGCATAACAAGTGAAATATGATCCTTCAGCTTACATGTAGGTGCACTAAAAATGCATTGATAAACTATATTTGTACTGCCCTCCTAAATGCACACAACAAAGCAGCTACCTGTATTACAGGTGTTAAGACCCGGCTGGCATCCCTCTGTCTTTCTGTCACATATTCCTTCAGCTGTGCGACTGTCTCTGTCAACTGAAATTATGCAAAACAAAACAATAGACTGAATCTGAATTAGTAAACTATCCAAATCAGTATTTATCCACATTCTATTTTCTGATTGGTTTTGAGACTCCAGCATGCCCCTCCCTTACTTTCTGATTGGCTGTGTCCAGGAGGTAGAGCTGCACCCTCTGGGTACTACTGGACTGGACCCCGTGGGTGTGAAGCTCTTGACAGAGATTGGCCACAAACTGTCTCAGAACCATCAGTACTGTCACCTTAAACCTCTCAAAATAACCCCATAAAATTCCACTGAAAGCACACAAAAGGAGGAAAAGGTTTATTTCACAATCAACTAAAACCTTAAGAGATGGCTACATAGCCATAACACATAACTGATATTTTCCCCTAGTACATTTTAAGCCAAGTCAATAAAATACTTAAAGAAACCATTATTGAGACTTCCAACTATTGCACAGTATTTTATAAGTGTATCTCATTAAAATTATCAAAATAGTAAAACCTCTATTTTCTAATCTTTATTGGGAGGGACGGGGGAGGAGGGAGTAGTTGCCTTGTGAAGTTTAAGAAACAAAGGTAGTCTGATACCTAAAGACTTTATCCCAGACGATGCTGATACTGGTGTACATGGGGGCGGTGAGGTCCTCGTTAAAGTTGACCTGACCGTGCACTGGGGAGGAGTAGACTCCTTGTCTCCTGACCGTCGCACGGTAAGTACACCAGTGTAGACCGCCTGCCTGTTTGTTCTCTTTGTCCACCTGAAGAACGGTTCAAATTAAATAGATATACAAGTGTTTACTTCAATTACCAGGCATTAACAATATAAGATATCTTTATTTCACCATTTCAAAATGAATTTGATACAGGAAAACTTCCCATTTGCTTTTCCAGTACATGTGTGGTAATGTAAACCAAACATTCAAATAGCATACATATCTCCGACTAAAATCAATTGTCTCATAAATCTATTGTTGTGAATCAATTTTCAACATAAAATGACAAAAACTATACTTGATTTTGGCAATTGAAAAGGATGATTATCTACAGAAAGACTTTTATCAAAAAGCTTGGGGAATTTTTTCAAGACACATTGTTATGTCTGATTTAGGCCTTCCTACTTTATTGTAGTATATAAAAGGGATAATTCTAAAGACTAAATACCGGAGCACTCCACATAGCTGTCTGCTCATTGGCTCTGGCTGTAGCTGTGGTGATACCCTCTCCTAGCTTAGGCTTGATTTGATTGGATAATGCTCCCTCAATGTTGGCCTGCAGCTGTGCTATGACAGACTCTAATTTCTGCTTCAGAGTAAAGGTCCTCTCTTCAATAGCACTCCGAGATTTTAAACGTTCTCCTTTAGTCTGAAATAGTTCTTTTTTTTATCATTTGCAACTATTGACATCAAAGCATGAATGTACTTTCTATAAAAGGACAAAACTGGGGAGGCTTAAATTGTTTGATGTAGACCTTAATATACATTTACCAGGAAAACAGAATTGACAATGCTACAACTAGGAAATCGGTTGATCCTGACCTGTACAGTTCCATCCTCTGTGAGAAAATTCTGGATATCAAACACAAACTGTGCAACTCTCTGTAGAATTCGCTCCATACTGCTTCGATGTCGAACCTCCGTCATCTGATGGATGTAAGAACGTAATGCTGGAATCTGCGTCTCTTCCTCTGTACCAAACACCTGAAAGATATAGAAGTACACGTAGTGGATATTGCTTTGTTTTGATTTGTATTTGTTTTTACCTCCCCCCCCCCCCCCCCCAGCATCTCCCCTTCAAAGTTCTCAATGTCTATCATATATTGCACATCTTTAATGATTTAATACTTACTGTTGGTGGTCCGTCATTCAGGATAATGTTCCTCATCTTCTGGTACTCGGTGGCACTGACACAGAAAACCTTCAAATTTTCTGCAGAGTTTCCAATATCTTCATCATCTTCATCACTGTTATACAAATCATCATCCTCAACTTCCTCTATGCTAGACACATTCCCTGCCTTTCTTTTCATTTCCTTATGGATAAATAACCAATATACATGCAAGTTAAATATGAAACAAGCCAATACAAACAATAAAGGACTCAGTAAAAATTGACCCAGGCCTGCATTTGTACTGAATATAATTCAATTGTTCAAGAAAGAAGAACAGCAAGGTAAAATAATCAAGCCTCCTACCCGTAGTCCAGCCTTGAAGTCCCTCTTTATTTCCTTTCTGGAGTAGTCGTTCCTGGCTTTGGCACACAAGCTGGACAGCTCCTTCCTCCTCTGAGCGATGGTCATCCCATGCTGAAGACTCTTCCTCTCATCTTCATCCACAGCCTGCCTGTATGTCTGCAGGTTTTCATTGTTCTTTCGGAGGGCTTCTTGCTTCTCTTTCAGTAACATCTGCATTTCTTTAATCTGCCAATTACAATGAAGGCTTTAATTTCTATCTATATTGAAAACATTGGATAATATTCTTCTGATTTCTTTTAGTTTGCATATGTTATAAAATTTACTGACAAACAAGGACAATGAAAAATATTCTTGAAAAAATAAATGAAATAAACTAGAAAACCTTTTGTCATTTACAAGAATTAACTACACTTCAAAATGCCTCTATCCATGTAAATATTGTTGTTACCTCCTCTGACTCCCCACACCCTTCTTCTGTCAACAAACAATCCTCCATTTCCTTTATGTTCTGTCTTAGCTCGGCAGATTCCTTCTCCATCTGTTTTATACACTTCTTGTTGTGTTGTTTGCTGATCTCGAGATCATTTTTCTCCATCTCAAGACGATTTATCTCATCTTCAATTGGTCTCACTTTCTCTTCTAGATGCAAGCCCCTGAAATTCATGACTTGCATTCAGAAAAACCTTTCTCTTAAAGGCATTGTTATGTTGCGATTTATTATCCTAGATAGGTTATTACATGTATGTCCATTTTATGAAAATCAAATCAAAAGAATATATAAATAGAAATTTCCTGCTTAACAGAAATACCTGCATTTAAATATTTAAGCACAAAAGGTAGAGACCTGATAATTTCAGAGTTTTTGATGACGTCGCTCTTGGTGCAGATGAAGGCGATGTTTCCATACTGGCCGTCCATCAACAGCTGTCTGCGGAAGTTCTCTCCAAGGAGATCTTTGGCCGTCTTGTCGTCGATAGCTCGATGGATGGAGGATACCACCCACACAGTTGTACAGTTCTTTAAATGCTATAAAACAGGATCCATTATGAGTCCATAATGAATCATACCTGACATTTGGATCATAAGTTTTGATGGTTTCATTACTTTAGAGAGCCTCATTTAACCTTGGCTTTCTCTCTGATATCGTACATGTACAACATGTGTGTATGTACATAATTAAATGCATCTCCATAGTCTTTATTCTATATTCAGGGCATTTTCTTAATCAATTTTCAATACACATTCAATTCACATTCAAGACAATAAATCAAAATTGTTATACACTCCAAACTAAACTCACATCTCGAGCTATTTTGTCTCGGGCAGCATTCGAGTCTCTAACCCCCGGTAGGTCCACAAGTACTGCCCCACTACTGCAGGCATCACAATTTGGGAGTCGGACGGTCACCTTCTTGACGATTGGCCAGTACTGGTTCCCCACCCCAGGGTCAGCTGTTTCTATATACTTATCTATAGCATTTCTAAAGTGTTTGGGCTGCAACATCAACAAATTCCAATCAATTTGTTAGTCAAGAATATCTTGCCGAAAATTGCATATTTCAGGTTTCTGTTTGGAGAAAAGCTGAGATAGGACTATGTAGTGGACAGATTTAGTTTGCCTCCCACTTACCTCTGAGTGACTGATGGTCTTCACCTTATCCAGCCATCTTGTAATATAGGTCTGTTGACACAGAGCCTCAAACCTATCTACCTTCCCATACACAGCCTTGATTTTAAGGAATGCCACTCCAGCCTCTGATTTTGGATCTGGTATACCTTTCTTAATGTTCCCATGGACATCAGTCAGGTCCCGCAACAAAAGCTTTAGTTCTGTGTACCATTCCTGAAAACACATTCAGACATATGACAAAGCATTGACTTCAGTATATTTCTGTTGGGTGTATTTTTTTTTTTACTATATTTTGTGGTATCATCTTAAATGCAAACATTTCAAAATTACAAAAATTGTCTTAAACACTATTAATATATTAATCATTAGAGAAATACCAAAAATTAAAATTGCAAAACTTAGAATTTTTCACCAGTCAAGTTTTCTTACTAAAGCATCCTATTGCTACCTTAATTCATATTGCTGAATTCAAAATTACAAGTTCCTATCAGTATTTTCATCAAAGACATAAATAAGCTACTGGACATTGATGATGAGCTTGAATAAGACTGACCTCTCGGGACAAGAACGCAATGTCGGCCTCGTATTTATTGTTGGTTGTGTTGTTGACCACCTCAACCACCACGGCGGTGCAGGCCCTCATTCCTGACGTAGGGAGGATGTCCAGCTGATCCATCAGCGCATTCATCAGGGAGGACTTTCCTGACCCTGTGTCCCCCACCACCGCTATCACTGTCTTAGACAGACTCATTCTCGTCTCCAACTCGCTCATCTCCTTTCTGTGACAGAGAGACAAGACAGTGCTAACTCGGTGTGAAAAATTCCGAAAGACCAGATATTGCAAACTCAGTGTGAAAAATGCATTCTCCCAAATACAAGCTTTTTTATTTTTATCTAACTGAAATTTTCTGTACCGGTAATTTATGTTAATTTTTTTATTGGTGGAAAACTTACTTCCATTGTATAATTCTACGATTTCCTGCAAAACTCTCGGACTGAGAAAAATCTGTCTTCAGGGACTGTAAAATCTCTTTGCATCTAAAATTGAATGAAAACAAATTTCTCAGTCACAATATTTTTAAAGTGGAAACCATTACTGTTAATTAAAGCACCAAGCCTGCTATAAAGGCTTAATTTTAGAGCATTGTGAATATACAATACATACCAGTTTAGAAATTTTAAACAAAAGAAACTTGGAGATGTTTACAGCATCCCATTGATCTTACTACCGGTATATATATATATACATGCTTATGTTATTAAGGGAAATCCTTTGTCACTGACCTCTGTAGGTAATCCAGTGTCTGCTGATACGGTGTGTTGAGGGCGGGCAGCAATCTCCGCTGTACGTGACTGGTTCTTGGGGCATCCCCCGGAGTCTCCTTGTTGGAAGTCATCTCCGAGCTACTCGTTTGGTCAGGACTCTGGTCCGTCACACAACCTGTAGATTTCTTAGCCCTTAATTTCTGCATCAATTGTCTCACTCTGGATATGGAGGGGCTTTCCTTGGCTACTGATGCATTCTGGGAGGAATGCTGATCAGAAGACCTAGTCTCTGTAAGCAGATCTTTAATTTGACCTAAATCATCCTTACTAGCTGACATTCTTTGTCGTTTAGATTCATAATCCATAGAATCATCTTGTGATTTTCTCTTTCTACTGATGTCAGATAAATCCTCCTCCATTTCTAAGTCTTCTCTACCTTCATCCTCCTTAGCTTTCTTCACATTTTGGTTCATCTCATTACTAGAACACTCAGCGTCAAACACATCGTAAGAACTTTCATCAAGATTTCCAGTCTCAACATAACCATCTGCACCACTGACATTTATCTCCGGAGAATCTAGTGCATCAAAATTAAGCTCCGGTGCAGAAAACTCACTGTCGCTATCAAATTCCATCTGTAGAATGGGTTTCGTTGGTGTCTGTAAGTTTTTTTTGTTAGGTGAATCAGTTTTATTTGTCATGTCTGGATTGGTTTTTGGCTCAGCATTTTCTGATGTGACTGGGACCAAAGGTGACAAGGCTTGAGAGCAGCATGGAGATAACATGGGAGGAAATCCATAGGTGTCTTCATCCTCACTATTCTCAGGACAGGTATTGGCCACAAAATCATCAGCACACTGATCATCTTCCAAAGGTTCACCTTGATCCTTTGTTGTTTCTGTTGGCATATCTTCATCACCTTTTTCCTTAGAGTCGATTTCACTTTGACCTGAATCTTTCCAGTCACCCTCTGACCTTTCAGAATCTTTCACTTGGTTGGGGATGGTGTTGACCTTGTTCAATAACTGTTCACCTTGACCTGTTGAATCTTCTGCAGGTTTGGAGTTTTCTCCTCCTGGGAATACATCTTGCTCATCTCTTTCCTCCTGGTTCTCACTACTTTCACCTGCTTGAGAATTACAACAGATCTTAATAATTATTAAGTTCATTTCTAAATTACTTACTACATTTGTAAAAGAATTCCTTACACAAAAATGTGAATTTAATTAAAAAATGAATGTGTTACAGCTCTGAAATGTGCAACCAAACCTTCAAAATAAACAGCATCATTCAGCGTATACAAATAATTGTACAAAACATGATACTACCTTATTCTGCAAACAAGAAATACTCTGCAAGCCAGAATAGGCCATTTATCATGCAAGATCTAAACCTTGTTTACATGAAGACTAAGAAAAAGGTATGGTTAGGCAGTCTTTCTATCTATAACTATTTATGTAATTACATAAAATACTAGTGTATTTTTTTAAAAAGTGCATCAAGCGAAAGATTACACAGGTAGAACAGAAACTTTACCAGTTTAATTCACTTTACCCAGTACTTGTGCAAATAGATAACAGTAAAAGAGGTAACCTATTCTGTTTACTATGCATGTACAGGTAGATCAGAGACTCGGGGAAAATGATAGACTTTACCTGGGTGAATGAAAAAAAAAGAGAGCAAGCTCTCATACTCAACGCACCCTAATTACTTTACATAATGAAAGGTAGGATACGCATTATATACACTAAATAATTCAGTTAAGGGGCATAACTCCCAAAAATCATCACATCAAAACGTCCTGAAAATATGCACAGTACTTTTGTCTTCAACAAAAACAAAATTCTATATTCAAATGTGCCAAAATTCATAGCAAAATAATGGATTCAGAATTTCCTGGTTAAATGCACATTTACACATTGCATCCTAAATACCTACAAAGTTTTACGGAATTCTGTGGAGCAGTTTAAGACGAGTTGCGTTTACAAAAAAACAGGACTGATAGAAGGGTAAAAAACATTATACTCCTCGCAACTTGCTAAGTAAGGTTTAATAAGACACTTTGCCTGGCTGAGTGTTTTCACTGTCCTCCATCTGGAAGATGTCTGATAAGGATCCAGCGCCTAAGAATTAATGAGTGCCCAATATTAGAAAATATAAAAGAAAATATTGGTTTTATCTGTCACAGTATAAATTCACAATCTAATTTAATATTCTCATTAAATGTCTTACTGCAAAAGCATAGGACCAATTTACATAGAACAAATGGTTTTTATTTTATTTTAGATGTAACAAGATAAAAGTAGTTTTTCTATCCTAGAAAGACTGTTTTTGCTATGTTGGTCAGTCAGTGTGATAATCTACAAAGGTTAGAAACTTTCTGCAAATTACACAATTCAATTCAAACGGATTTAAAAGATTGGAATATAATTTCCAGTTAATTCTTTTACTGAATGACCTGGTTTGTTTACAAATGCCTCAGTTTGAAATATTCATTATCACCTGATCATGTCGAAAGCCTATTCAGTATGTAAACAAGAAGTCAATGCGAAAGCATGGTCAGCATGCTGGTAGCAGGCTAACGCATACGCAGACAAAAAAATAAGTCAGAGACACAAATGTTTTGAGTCGAGGGCCAGCCGAAAGTGGCAATACTGACGTTCTGTTTTATTTATTCCCTGATCAGGTGGGTTATACGTTTATTGATAATAGTTATTCTTTTGTAAAGAAAGTTATAAAGGAATAATTTTTTTGTCAAAGTCAAAAAAATATTTTCACTATCTAATTTTGTAAACAAACTTGCTGTCATTCTTCTTCCCCCATGCTGTTCCTCTTGATTAGTTTTCCTGCGGTCATGCACAGATATACATTTAATATGTGTATCATTTATAAATATGCTTAGAACAATTTTATTTCTCCTTACATAAAATAATCATTATACTGAATTAATACCAATGAATAACCTTTAGCATTTGTCACAATGATTTCTTTTATACAGATCATCACACTGACAAAGGTTGGGTCGGGTTTCCAACATAACAAAAACAGCTTAAAAATGGCATATATAGCTTAAAAGATCTAACTGAGGATATTTGTTATCATCTAAATGTGCAAAAAACTAATCAACTGCATCTGCATTAAAGTTAAACCATGCAATTAACAATTGATTGCAACTGTATCAAAAGTTACTGAAAACAAATAACTACAAAAAGCAAAGTATTCAAACAAATTAGTAAGTTAGATAAAACATGTAATGGAACTAGTGCAAAAGGGTGTCAATTCAAGTTTATGGCTTCATTTACTTCAGGCACACTGAGCCCCCAAAAATAGAAAAATTCACTGTATAGACTAACTTTTTGATGCTTCATCTATTCACTTCACACATAAATGCTGGCAAAATAAAAGCTTCTGCAAACCTTGCAGAAATTTCTCAGAAACAAATAAAAAGTTGGTTTACAAATATTGTAAAATAATCTCTTAGAGAAAATTTGACACAGAAAAACATAACAACTTCAACAACAGCAAACAAGCATGCAGGAGTCATGCAGTAATCATTCAGTAAACAAGGTACCTGTACTTTCTACAGACGACTGCTGAAGTAGTGGATAAATCCTCTTGATTCCACTCTCTTCCTCATACTTTCCACCCATTTCCTCCTTATCTTCCAGTTCTAGGGTTTTTTCTCTGTTCTCACCTTGATTCTCTGGAAGATATACGCTGTCACCGGGCTCCTTTCCTTGCTGTTTTCTTTCACCATCATCTTCCAGCTGCTTGTCTTTCTGCTCTGGGACGTTCCCACTGTCTTCATCCAAGTCCCCCTTGATCTTATCCTCTCTTCCATCCTTTCTAGCCTCACTGTCAGAGTAACTGTCTGTCTCAGCCTCCTGTTTTATCCTCTTTAACCTGGAAGGTGTGAAGTCCTCTTCACTTTCTGATCCAGACACAATTTCAATATCGCTATCAATAAACATACTCTTTGACTTCTGTCTTTTTCCTGGTGATTTTCTCAGTGTCCTTGTTCGTCTTGCTAAAGGAGATGGTTTACTCTCTTTCTGCTTCTTCACTGGTGTCCTCCTAAGAGACAGTCTTTTCCTACACACCTTCCTTGGACTAGAATTGTCCCCTTGTTTGCTTGGAGTCAGTTCTAAACTGCAAACAGCTTTAGACAGATCAGGGGTCTTACTTGGGGTGACTGGTTCCTCTTTGATATCAAGGGCTTTATTGCACAAAACACTCTGTGCAGCAGTGGCTTTCTCTTCTCTGAGAAACAGCACCTCAGGCAAATCATCACTGCTAGAGTCTGACAAAGAAATGTGGAAATAATCAGTAGACTTCAAGGGTAAACTGGGTTTTGTGTCCACTATTTCTATATCACTGTCACTCTCAAATTTAGGAAGACAACTTTTGAAGCATTTCTTGGTATTTGATCTTTCCTTATTAGTATCACTTGGTGTATTGACCAATGTTGTGGAGGTATCGTCAGTCAAATCTTTGTCTTCATCAGGAAAACAGCCCACAGCAGATTCCGGATCTGATTTATCTGTCTCTGATAAGCTGCTTTGGTCTAAACTTGTTTTCAAATCAGAGGGACCATTTTTTGACTTTGTGCCTTCCTTTTCTTGTTTTAATATCAAAGATTCCTTTTTCCTGGGAGACTCTGACTTGATGTCATCTTTAGCTTTCAGAGATCCTTTTATACGAGAGGATGTAATGATGGACAGGCCATATAGTACTTCTAGCTCACTCTCACTTGTTGACTTAGTGCTGAGGATCTCCACACCCTCAGAGTCTAATTCACTGCTCTGAAATTCCATATTTTCTGAGCTTTCCCGTAGATTTGTAGATATATCTGTATTAGACTCAGTCATGTCTTCTGAAAGCTCCTTCTGTTTTTGGTCCTCAGTATCATCCACAGCTGAATCCTGCCCACTTTGCAGCAGAGTTGAGTCACTGTCACTTTGCTTGTCTGTATGTATGTCATTGGAGGAATCAACAATTCCTAAATACTCCTCTGTGTAATCAATACTAGTAGTAGAATGCAAACTATGTGGTGAACCTATATTACCAATCTCTTGATTCATCACATCTTCCACAGGTTGTTTGTCCTCTCCTTCTTGATTTTCTTCACTAGAGAAACTTTTTCTTTCTTGATTTGTACTACTGCTCTCCTTATCATCCATGTCTACAACAGGAAAAGAAACTTTCTCCAGAAGTAATTCACTTCTTTGACTTGTATCAGACTCATTCGAGGATGATCTTTCTCTTACTTTGCTGTTTACAATTTCATTATCCAGATCTTCAAGGTTAGCACTTTCTTCATCCAAGCATGTCTGATCAGAATCTTCACATCCATCTTCCAGAGGTCGGTTATCCATCAAATGATCCTGACTCCCAAGAACAGTGGTCTCCACATCAATGTCCAGACTGTTTGCCTGGGTCTGTACATCGCAGACTGCAGTGTCCTTGCTAGTTTCTTCAAATGCGCTTTTCTCTGGTTTCATCCACTGGCCCATGTTCACCACTATTCCACAGCCAGGTTTTACAGATGCCTGATAAATAGGAATGCTGTCTGGCTGAGAACTGGTGGGAGTTGAGGAGGACTCCTGTGACAGACTCAACACTTCCATGATGTCCTCTTGAGATTCACCCTTTTCAGAGACTTCAAAAGAGAACTTGCTTCCATCTGCAGTGTCAGTTAGAATGTCTGTATCAGACTGTGTGTTCTGACTGTTGTTATTAGAGTCTCGATCACAAACAACAGGGTTCCTGTTATGACTAGTTTCCTGCAGATCAATTTTATTTACCACTGATTTGGAACTACATTTTACTTCCTCCACTACACCTTTAGTTGGATGCTTTTTGAAGAAATGCCGCACAAGATTTCCCAACAGATTTTTCCTTAAATCATTTTTATCAACATCTTTTTGTCTTTCACAGTACTCTCGAATTTTGAAAAAATTTGACAAAATTTTCTTCACAGGTTCAAGTTCTTTCTCTGATAATTTCTTTTTCTTTGTGGGATCACAATCTTCAGAGGAGGCCATTTCCTCTCTTTTTCTCTTTTTTCCATTCAAGTATTCCAAAGGCAAAGTGGTGGCCTGCACTTTGATTTCAACTGCATGGCAATTTTCAATTTCATTCGAGTTATATGATGTAGTAGAGGACTCCATGAGATTGGGACCTTCATGTTGATCAGATAATTGATGGCCATTCACACCATCTGAAATAGGAGCTGAATCTTGTAGGGGATCTTTTTCTTGCCTCTTTGCATCAGAACCCATTTTGATAAGTTCTAAAGATGTTTGTTCAAACCCTGACGTACCCTGCTCAGATGTATTTCCACCATTGAAGTTATTGATATTGCTAATCTCCAGTTCTTCAGGGGGCTTTTCTTCAGAGTTTGTTTGAATGGCATCAGCAACATAACTGACATTGTCAACTGTAGATGTATCACAACACCCAGCATTCCGAGAGGTTTGCTGATTTCCGCATTTGTCATTCTGGCTAGAACCAGCTAAGTCAGTCACATCATTTGCATCAACATCAAAAGTGCATATCAGATCACTTGGAGTAAAACTAGATGATGAAGAGAAAGTCAAAAGTGTGTCCGATTCTTCTAATGTATATGTCTGATCACTTTCTCTGTTCTTCAAACCTGCCACTTCATCATTCTGATCTGCTGGGCTCATTCCTAAATCCTTATTTACCTCACTGTTCAACATAGGTTCACTTTCAAATTCATCATGAGAGTTTTGGTTTGAATCTGTCAATGCTTGCTGTTCATTGCTTGGTTTAAATTCCTCGGCTTCTATTATAAGGTCAAGTTCCGATTCATTCTCTTTTAAAACCCCCATCTCTGATCTTACATTCCCATTCTCTATAACATGGTCACCACTGTTAAGTTTATCTATTGTTTGCTCTTGTGCTTCAGTATTTGAAAAAGAGTCCTTTTCCTCCAATTCTGTGCTACCTGATATTTGCTCACCATCCTCCAAAGTCATTTCACTTTCCAATGCATCACTTTTTGGCAATATAAGATTATCCTCTAATGACTCACTCTTAGCTGATGGTTTTTCATTTACCAGTGTTTCATTTTCCACAGTTGATATTGGATTCTTTCTCTCAAATTCTTCACCATTAGATGCAGGGTTCTCTTCCTGCACTTCCTCACTGTTTGATTCTGACTGCTCTTTCTCCAATCCCTTGTTATTTGATATCGACTCTGCTTCATATGATGCCTTGCTGTTTATTGACTTCTCATCTACAGAATCTTCATTCCTTGATATCAAGATCTCAACTTCGGACGCTTCATTACAAATCTGCTCATTTTCCCCAAATGTCTCAATATTTGATGTTGGCTCAATAATTTCCATTGCGTTAGTAAAAGTTGTTTGCTTCTCATCTTCAATCCCCTCATCATTTAATGTTAGTTTCTCTTCTTTCAATGTGGTATTACTTGATATGGACTCTTCTGCCTCCGATGCCCTACTATCCAACATTGGCTCTTTAATCTTCAGTGTCACATCATCTTTCAATGTGATACTTTCTGGTGTCCACTCAATGTTTTCTATTGTGACAATATTTGATATAGGTACCCCAATTTCCATTGCTTCACAATTCAAAATTGATTCTTTGTTTTCCAGTGCCTCTCTATTTGGCCTCTCATCTTCCAATGACCTACTTATCGATATTGGCTCTTCATCTTGCATTGTTGTATGGCCTGATGTTGTTTCCTTGTCTTCCAATGCCTCTCTATTTGATACTGGCCTCTCATCTTCCAATGTCCTACTTATTGATATTGGCTCTTCACCTTGCATTGTCTTACTGCCTGATGTTGGCTCCTTGTCTTCCAATGCCTCTGTATTTGACACTGGCTCCTCATCTTGCACTGTCTCACTGTCCAATGTTGGCTTTTTGTTTTTAAATGCCTTACCTTCCACAGTCTTCCTATTTAGTTCAGATATCTGGTCCATCAATTCAACACTATCTTGTGTTTGCTTCTTTGTCACTTTATCTATCAATGTCTCCCTATTTGACTTTGTCTTTTTCAATACACCATCATCTTCCAATGCATGTCTACCTGATGCTAGCTCCTCATCTTCCACTAAATCACATTTTGGCATAGATTCATTCTCCTCACTGTCTGATACTGGCTCTTCATCTTTCAATGCCAAATCATTTCCCAATGCCTCCATACTCTGTACAGGTACCTGGTCCACAAATTCCACGCTATCAGATGTTGGCTTCATTGTCACATTACCTTTCAATCCCTCACTATTTGATGTTGGCTTTGTGACATTCAATACAACATTGTTTTCAAAAGCCACACTACCTGATGTTTGCTCCTCATCTTCCACTGCATCACATTTCGCCATAGATTCACTCTCCTCCTTGTCTGATATTGGCTCTTCATTCTTCATTGCCAAATCATTTCCCAATGCCTCATAATTGATTGATGAATTCTGTACTTTCTGTACTTTGGTATTTGATATTGAGTCCATATCCTCCAATGCTTCATGTTTTGGTAGTGACACCTCTATCTCCAAATCTTCAGTCTCCATTACTGGTTCTTTGCCTTCAACTGTCTCACTTTCTGATACTGGATTTTCCAATGCATCACTAGTTATCACTGACTTCTTGTTTTCCAGAGTTCCTGATATTTGATTTTCATGTGCATTTTGAGAAACTTCTTGTTGATTTCCATAGTAATAATCTTCATCTGTTCTGTTATTTTCTGAAACCTTCACATTGTCTTTTACAGACGTTTCAGTCTCCTCGTCAAATGGTACACATTCTGGTGGTACAACTTTGGTGTTCTCTTTTAGATCACTCTGGTGTTGTTCTAACATTTGATCATGTGAGTTGAAAGAGTGTTGACAAATTGGCCTACTTTCTTTGTCAACATCACATGCTCTAGTTTGGCTATTTTCATGTTCAGCCTTTCCTATTATTGTATTTTGTTGGTCCAGATCTTCCTTGGTGTCTTCAAATTTGAAGACAGGTCCTTAAAATAAACATCACATCAATGATAATTTTAACACTTACATACTGGTATTTTAGATACCATACAAATCTAATGGTAAAAACTGAAGCTTTGTGAGTTTAAATACAAATGGCAAAAATAAAAGAAGCAAAATATATGAATACACTCAAATAAGAGAGAAATCCAGAAATTAAGTAGAAGTTTCACACATACACTTTTTAAATGAGTTAAAAGTAAACTTGATTAGTGTCAGTTATACAGATAAAAAATTGAGGCATAAAAGTTCTATAAAATACTTGCCATTTTAAAACTTTATCTAATAAAGAGTTACATTAAAAAAAAAAAAAACATTCTGAAATCAATATTTGGTTATCTACAGAATATGAATTAAAAAATCTTCATCATAATGACTTAATGTCTTTTTCACCTGTGTTATTTGAATCCTCCTCTTTCTGTTCACATTTCTTCACATCCAAATCTTCACCATTGACTTCTAAATAATCCACAATCTGTACATCTTTTTCATGAATGTTTTCCACAATCTCTTCATCTTCCTTCATTAATTCATTTTTCTCCAACTTTAAATCAACATCTTCCACCTTATCTACATCATCCTTCACATCGGTTTCTTCCATCTTTTGCTTTGTATCCTGTACACTCTCTTGATTTACTTTCATTCCACTCTCCAATTCCACCGTATATTCCAGAGAATCAGTTAACTTGAAGCTTGATCTTATCCCTTTTTTTGGTGAAATCCCAGGTTCAAGTTCTTTTTCCTTAGACTCACTTTGACAAATCAGCACATGAGATTTTCCTGCAGAATAAAAAGTAATTTCCCTCTTTCAACATGTTCAATTTTTTTTTTATATATTTTGAAAGTTTATTTAATACAGGTACATAAAGGTACATGTAGGTAGATAAAGGTACATGTATGTGTGAACTTAACTATCATAATAATATCCACAGTTCCATCAGAATGACAATAACAGAAAAGAGGGTTAATAAAATAATTGAGAAGTGGGAAACTTCTTATCTATGCAGAGCAATTGCTCAAGAGTCACAATAATTCAATATTTCATAATGGAAATCCCATAAATAGTGGTCTCCAAAAATGCATGAAAAAATGGCTCAAATGATACTTGAATAAAAAACGTGTTAAACAAAATATTGATAATTAATTACCTTTGTTTGTACAAAGAGATATGTCATCCTCAGAGACCTGTGCTGTTTGTGTAATCTCTCCATGGTCAGGATGGTCAGTGTGTGCAGCATTTGGACAAATCAACAGTTCACCCCTGCAAAAGTCTGTCTGGACCTCATTCCCTTCACCTGTCTGGACCTCATTTCGGAACTCATGCCCTTCAACTGACTGGATCTCATTCCCTTCAACTGTCTGGACCTCATTCCCTTCACCTGTTGTGGAAGTCATTACTTCTCCACCTCTTCCTTCCCCATTGTCACTTTCTCCGAGATCTACCATCTCATTGTCCCATACATTTCCCTCACATCCCGCTGAGGTCCTTTCTTCTGCTGTTGTATTACTACTTTCTACATTTTTTCTTTCTCTAGGATCTACCTTGTCACTGTCTGATGCAGAACTCACGTTCTTGTCTTCACATTCTGTTGAGGTCTTTTCTTTTACAGTTAAAGTACTACAGGTTTCCCTCCTGTTTCTTTCTCTGGGATCTACACTGTCACTGTCAGATTCAAAACTCACATCTTCTTCCTCCATCTCTTGCTCACTGAATGTGTAATCTATGGAGTCTGATAAAATGAATCTAGATCCTTCTAAATCACTTTCCTCCTCTTCAGCCAAACTTACAGTGGTAATTTTATCAGGGCTACCCACAACTTCTGGTCTTTTGAATTCAAAATCCTTTTGATAATCATCATCTTTAACAGCGTTTTTTCCTATTGGATGTGTGGGACAGAGGGGTGATCTGTCAGAATTCCTTACTAGCTCCTCTTGATCTGTAACAACTTGTTCATCAACACATACTCCCTGCTCTAAAATCCCACTATTATTCTCAGCAGTTAACTCAGACATATCAATGTTAGCAGAGTCACAGAGAGGGTTGGACTGGCTGACAACTAATGATTCCCTCTCATCACCCATAGAAGAATCATTCAAAACATTAAGAAACGTATCCACTGCATTTATGCTTTTCATGTTTTCATGTATAGTAGTTCTGATATTGTCAGGGATAACATCATCTGTTGTTGGTCTGGAAATGTCTGAGATTTCCTCACTTGCTGTAATTCTAAGAATGTCTAAAATTTCATTATCTGTAGTACTTCTAAGATTATCTGACACTATAACATCCCCTGTAAGTTCAGGAGCCTCAGACATTTCATCAACAGTTGTAGTTATGGGGGTGTCTGATATGTCGTCAACTGTTCTGGGAGTGTCCAAAAAGTCAGCATCTGTTCTAGGAATATCTGAGATGTCAGTATCTGTTCTATGAATGTTTGAGATGTCAACAATTGTTCTGGGATTGTCCAAGGTGTCATCAACTGTTCTGGGAATATCCAAGATGTCAGTAGTTCTGGGAATATCCAAGATGTCAGTATCTGTTCTATGAATGTCCGAGATATCAGCATCTGATCTGGGAATGTCCAAAATGTCATCAACTGATCTGGGAGTGTCCAAAATGTCAGCATTTGATCCTGGAATATCTGAGATGTCAGCATTTGATCTTGGAATATTTGAGATATCAGCATCTGTTTCCTTTGATAATCGATCATTTGTTGTACTTGTTGAGACTTCAACATTATCAACAGGTGATGTTGTTTCAGAAGTTTCTGAGTTATTGGTTCCAGCTGTTGATGAACTGTCTTCCTTGGAACATGTTGGAAACAATGCTTCACTCTTTTCCTTCTACAAAATAATTATATGTACTCATATATGAAATCTTTTTTTTATTTGGGGGGGGGGGCATTGTAAGTGATATTTAATTAACAAATTTGATGGCATTTAGGAACACATTCTTTTGATTATTCATTGCTTTAAGGTGGTTAACAAATCCTACCAGATCTACCTTAAATCTTTGGATGTGCATTTTATAGCTATAAACTATTTTTAATAAAGAAAAAATCAAATTATAAAGGCTTTCAAATTAGAATATTTCCATACTATAAACCAACTTTTAAATGCATGCAATAAATTTTCACGAGGATAGTGAGAGCCTTGTCCTCGCGAATATTTCTCGCCAGGAACTAGTCCTTGTCGTATGGTTGTTTTAACAACACTGGTCTGGATAAGGCTTGGTCACGAACATTAGTCGTCACAAACCAGTTTATTGACAGTGCATAAAGTCACTGCGAATAAAAGTTGGTTTACAGTATATTTAATAAAGAGCTCTTGGTCTCAAGGAGTTAAAATAGTCTAAAAATGGCCATTACAATAGAGCCCTCTTAATGCTATAGATTCTACTGAGATTTATCTTTTTAAAATTATTTTGAAAGCATTATGATTTTTAACAGAGGAATGCATTATATGAACAAGAAACAGCAATAATGGATTATTCTCTGTAAAACTCTAATAAAGTGTGTCTGAGGCTTTGATTACTGTAGCTGTAATTACTGCAAGTTTTACCAGATTCTGAATATCCGCTTGTGTAAATGTCCGAGTTTGATTTCTCTCTCTTTTGGCAGCAAGGTTTTTTGGGGAAGTTTTCATTGGAATGACAAATTTTCCTTTCTTGAGACTCTGAAAAAATGTAATGATGGCAATACAAATTAATTAATTTTAAAAATTATTTCATCTTTAAACATAAAAAATATTGAACTTTAATTTAAAGTGTTCTCGGTTTTACTTGGTTGCATTGTCTTACTTTTTTCACAGTGGATTTTGGCTCACAACAGCATTTTTCAAACTAAAATAAAAGAATTCAGTTATTTTAAAACATTTTTTAAATTTATCAAAAAGAATCGAACATAACTGTAAACAAAAATTTTGCCACTGATAGTAATTCACATTTTTAGCAAAAGAAAGAAGTATTTAGTGGTGTAAATAATCACCCACATTACTAGACATCATTGAGATGGTGACCATCTCAAAGGGCCCCTATAAATAAGAGACATAAACAGATAAAGATAAAAAGAATTTAGAGGATTTTTTTGTTCTAGATAATACCACATCCTTTATCCAAAACGTTTTATATGACATGAAAAAAGACAGAAAGAACTAAGAAGAAAAAACAAAGGGCCTGAACAAGAATTCTAAATAAAGCTCTGCTATGACCTTGACTATTCACTGTAACCCCTTACATACAGACAGTATAAGTATCATGGTTAAGTCTAAGCAAGATTGGGTCGAAAGGAGAGAAATCATAGTTCGACACTGGATTTCAAAAAAGATCTGCTATGACCTTAACCTTTGACCTAAAAAATTGCTTCCAGGTAACTGCACACTTTCTACCCAAAAGCACTCTTTATTAAAAATAGGAGCAAACAAGATCAAGGGTAAAGAATATATGGTCCAAACAAGAATTTTTTCTCAAGAAATTCCAATATGACTTTGACCTTCAATCTAGAAACTTAGTTTTAGGCAAGGATTTTACACATAGGTCTGCTTTGACCTTAACCTTTGTCCCAGAAACTTACTTAAAGGTCATTGCACAGCGTTTACCCAAAATCACTATCTGGATGTAGCATGAGCCAGATTTGGCCAAAGGTAGGGAAAATATGCATGTCAGACAGACGGATGGACACACGTTATAGAGCACTTGCAGAGCAGAGTAAACAACATGCAAAAATATTAATCTTTACAGTACATTGTAAATCCATTAAGAATTACCGTAATCCGGTGAATATAATACGCAGTAGTGTACAATACACACCCCCACTTTGGGCCTGAAAGTGGTGAAAAATGCTAGTTCGGATGTATAATACGCATCAAAACAATTGACCAAATGGTAATGCCGAGTATCAACAAAGCAGTTATACTTTGTATAAGCCACTTAATCTAATCGCGGAAATACACTACCGGAAATAAGAAAAATACAATATTTTTTGTTAGATATGGATTTATTGTAACTAATACATCGCGGTAAAATCTTTATTTTATAATCAATGTTTTAAATAAACCTACTAGTATTTAATATTCTACCGTAAATAAAATCAACTACTTTTAACAAGCGTTATATATTAATTGTTTTGTCATTACAACCCCAGTGTAGTGAAAAAAGGTGTACAGGTATAGGAGATAACGGACCTAATTAAATTTTTAAATGATGCCGATCAAAACTAGAGGTACTATGAGCAAGATCACAAATGATACCCCCCGCTAAGAAAATATAATTATTTGCTGTACTGGGATATATTTGTAAGAAATCATTATATCATAATTTCTTGCAAATGTGCACATCTATTCCTGTGCTTTAACAACAAACGAATTCTTAATTCAAAAAGGCCAAAATTTGGAAGAAAAATAAAGGAATTGGATTTCGTAGAAATATGCACATTTACACATTGTGTCCTAGATAAAACAAGGTTTCACCAATTCCGTGCAGCAGTGTGTGAGTAGTTGTGGTAACAAACAGTTTATTACTATATTTAATACATGACCAAATTTAAACGGACTCCCGGTAATTGATTTCGAACCTGATGAAAAACGGCATGAACTCGAACCCGATGAAAATCGGCATAAATTCGAACCCGATGGAAAACGGCATGAATTCGAACCCGATGAAAAACGGTTGTATATTCATGTGGCAGATTTTCCCCACACAAACAAACAAATGAACCTTTGATTCTTGTGACAAGCTATTAGGTCACAGACAATATTTGTGTCATGTTTTAACTTCCAATCATTTTCTTTTTATTAAAAGATATATGGCCTACACAGAAATTATTTATTTTTTTGTGACCTTGAATTTGTGCAAATGACCTTGAATAAATGATCTTGGTTCATGATCATGACACATCCTCAGGTCATAAGCAATCTTTGTGGGAAGTGGGAACTTGCAATGTTCCTCCATAAGAAAGATATTAACCGGACACGACTTTTGCACTTTTCCTGCCAGTGACCTTGACCTTGCCTGAATGACCTTGTACCAAGATCTTGACACACCCTCAGGTCATAAGCAATCTATGTGTGAAGTAAAAACTTCCAATGTTGCACCATAAGAAAGATATGGACTGGACATGATTGCACAGACAGACGGACAGGGTGATTCCTATATACCCCCCCCCCCCCCCCCCCAAACTTTGTTTGCGGGGGGTATAATGATCAACTAGAGGCCTGGAACATAATAAAATATGTGCACAAATAGTTGTGTTGTGTATAGTACACTTATAGCCTAAGGGGAGTGTCTGAGATAACCAAAGTGTCAAGCGTTAGCGGTGGGGGAGCATACCAATGGCTTCAATTAACGGAATAGGTTATAGAATTATTTATTTAAATTCATAATTATTTGCAATAAATCAATTATCATTACATGAAAATGGTTAAAAATGAGCCAAATGATGTGTAAGCTGTTTTCATTAAAGATTGCTTACAAATAGCACGTGGTCATCCAAGCCTGCATTCTATTAATAACAGCTGTAATGGCAGCGTACACGGAGATAAAGAATGGGCAGTTCAATTCAATTTTTAAAGGCCATTTTTAAACAGTTTATTGATTAACAGACTTTAAGTATACATTTTCTTTAATAACATGCTATAACAATGATTTCCTTAGGGTTAAATATTATCATATATGTGATAATGAAGTAATGTTACGATGTATAGCGGGGTATCGGTTCTGTCTGTGGTCAGTAAAATAATACGCCAGTATGACACCCCATGCTTCACCTTGGGAAAAAATATGTCAAAATCCTATAGGGATGTATAATACGCACCCCTTTCTCACGGTAAAAAATCCTGGGAAAAAAGTGTGTATTGTATTCACCGGATTATGGTAATTCAAGGGAAAGAATTAAGATTCATCAATGTTCTGTTTAAGGGGTTGTTGTTTTCATATTCTTGAGGGTAGTGGTAGATGGATCATTGGTTAGAAACATGAAATTGAATAGAGTCATCACTGCTCCATTGAAATTGAGGTACTGTGAGCAAGCTCACAAATGATACCCCTACTAAGAAAATATAATAACGAAAGTATTTCTAATAGAAAGTAATGGATGCTCATTTTTTCTTATAGTGACCTTGAACTTGCACAAATGACAAAAGCTCAAGGTCAAGACATATTTACAGGACACAAGTAATCTTTGTGTCAAATTTTAGCTTCTAATTATCTTTCATTACAAGATATGGCCTAAAGAGGAATTATGCATTCTTTAAACAATGACCTTGAACTTTGGTCATAAGGTCATAAGCAATCTTTGTGTGAAGTAAGAACATCCAATGTTCCTCCAACAGAAAAGTATAAAGCAGATTCAAATTATGAACTTTTTCTTTCAATGACTTTGAACTTGCCCAAATAATCCGTAGGTCAAAATCATGACACGCCCTCAGGTCATAAGCAACTTTTGTATGCAGTAAGAAGTTCCAATGTTTCTCCATTAGAAAGATATGGCCCAGACACAAATTCTGCACTTCTCCTTCCAGTGGCCTTGAACTTGCTTAAATGACCTTGGTTCAAAATTATGACACACCCTCAGGTCATAAACAATCTTTGTGTGAATTAAAAACTTCCAGTGTTTCTCCAAAAGAAAGATATGGACTGGACAAGATTGCACAGACAGACAGACAGACAGACAAGGTGATTCCTATATACTCCCTCACGACCCCCAACTTTGTTTGCAGGGGGTATAAAAATATTCAAATTCATTATGTTCATTTAAGCACTGGGTACTATCTAAGAAACTTATCACTTTCTGTTAATCAGAAACTATGCAAAATCAAAATCAAGAATATTTGTGCTAACAGGTGTGGACTCACAATAAATTGGTGATGATTGTTGACCTGCCGCTCCCAGGTCCCAAAAGGAATGTCCCGCCCCATTGGGTGACCAAAGGTCACTCGATCGCCCTCACACAAAATCACACAGCCTGAAACAAGGACAACTCTGTATACACCAGAACAAAGAAAGCACACAGATCAAATATACATATTATCTCACTGTCATACATGTGATAAGTTGAAGACCACAAAACTGTACAGGAAACTGGAATTTGGATGAAAAAACTGTACACTGTCGATCAATAAACGGTACAAAAAAAACGGTACAAAATATCGCTTAAATTCTTTTGATAAATCTGAAACCCCTTATTTCTTATTTTAAATGTTGTAATAATGTTTTCTATGCTTTAAAATTTCATATTGTGTTTTATAATCACAATTTATTCACGAATCTTAATTATGAATTGAGCAAGTTTAGATGAAACATGGTTTGTTTACCAACTTTATATACCATATATCAGGTTTTTTCCGCGTGTATCCAATTTCCGCTTTGTTCGCGATGATTTCCGAATCGTGGAAAATAAATCAGCGTAAATTTGATACAAAGTTGTTTTTGTAATAGAGTTCTCTCTTTCCTTATAAAGTAAACAGGTAAGTAAAAGTGCAGTAAACTGTGTTCAGTTAGTTTAGTTAGGGGTAGAAAATGCAGGATCGGAGGACAAGCGCCAGATAACAGATATGTAAGCCTCGTTGTTTATTTAATAATCCATTGACAAGCTAATTAAAGTGGTCACATTCCTTGCGTAAACCTGAGCACTGGTATATGTAACGGTACATGATCTATTGATATATGATTGTTTGCTTCTCTGTAATAATTATTGGTAATTATTTCACATTGTGGAAATCGTGTAAATGGTCTCTTTGTCCGAATATTTCATTATCAAGAGTGACAATTTAGATATTCTTCCCTCTTACTTCATAGGTTTAAACAATCATGAATTATATTTTCACTACGATTCAGAAATAGTGAAAATTTGATTCGGGTAAATTTTATATACTGTTCTAGGTTCTGAATCATGGAAATAACATGACGGGGAAAAAACCTGATATACGGTAGTATAACGTGAGAGTCGATGTCTCCAATTTACATCTTGTTCATGAATATATTACTGATATATACACCAGCAATGTAAATAACAGCAGCAAATGCAACCTTACATAAATTTCTGCACATAAAAATCCTTTATTTCAGTGTAAGCATGATTATAAACATGTTTATTCATCGTATATATTACATACAGAGAGCTTGTATATTTCTAAAGTTGGCTTAAAAAAATTTCCGATCAAGTTACGAAATATTTTAAAACAGTTATAATTAAATACCCCTTTAAAAACAAAGCTACCTAAAGAGGCATTTTGATACGGATTTATAGCGAGATAATTATCCCAATTAGCAGTTCACACCTTCACACGCGACGGTTTGTGTACACTACACAAGTATCGGTAGGTCATGTGTCAAACACAGGTGATGTTTTCCAGTGTCTCGCAAGCGAGAATGAGAGGAAAATGGCGGCATTTAGCGAGAATTTTAAAATACTGTACAAATTTTCATATTCCGGGAATTTTGGTGTCCCGCCGGTACACTGTGAATGGGGTTGAAAAACGGTACATTTTGCGTACCGCCGGTACATATCACATGTATCCACTGCCACAATTGTCAAAAGATTTTACAAGTATAATAAATGAAATAAATTTCTGCTCAATCATTACAGCTAATAAAGAGTAATAATAAAGTAGTTGCTAACACAATAAAAAACAGCATCATGATATTACTGTAGAAGATCTTGTGTTATAACACAACAATCTAATTCACCATCCATTTTTCAGGCATTTAGCAAATATTGTTTGCATATTTGTTCATTTAAAAAAAAATCATTGATACCTCTGATCTTTATATGGTTAACAAAGATGCCATTTAAACTATCGTCGAACAACTTGTGGTCATTATTTTGTTGTCGCACCACTCGAGCATGATAACGAGAAATCATTTGAGACTGCATCTTTTCATCTGAGTCAATATAAAAATCCACTTGCAGTGCATTCCTTCCAATCAGACTTGTCACCTTAAAAAAACTGAAACAAAAATTCATTTAAATCAAATTATCAATGCAATGATGATACACATGTATTTATAAATAAGCACAGCTTAAACTCAATAGTGAAATCAAAGTCACGGAAGTAAGTTACTGATTCAGTATCATGCATTTTCATACTTATAAGAAATACACTTTTCTTCAAAACTGCTTTAGTTTGATGGATGAGAGATACACCACAGTGCTACTTACTCCATAACATTCACCACTCTGGGTCTGTTGGGGGCAGGGCCAATCCTCTTCAGGTGATACAGAGTCAGCTTACTACAATTCTTTCTCTCCATTGTGAATTTTATCTGCTTCAAAGACTACTTCCTGTAAAGTAATGTATTACACATGAAAGTTTCAGTAACTTGATATCAGAAAAGTTTGAAATCAGATAACAATTTGGGAGAAGAACTTTTACTAGCTTGTATCTACATGATCTAAAGGAAAACAGGTTAAATAGAATTAACACCCATTTCCAAATCCTTAGACAAGTTTTCACTTTTGAGTGTTACTGTACAAATAATATCTTATCATTAAATCAAAGAAGAACATTATTCATTCTGGTTTCATGAAGTATGTACACATATTTGGATCTAAGATGTGTCAAATATAGTGATGAACAGTGAACTGATAATGATCCCCCTCTGCATGAGAGTTATCAGTTATTCAAGGGTGTATTAGTGATTCAGAAGGCAATAAAGGTTAGTGGGACAATGACCTCTCTGTTAAAAGTCAATGGGCCATACTAAAAATAAACTGTGTGATTACAATCCAGGTGTAAGGTGTTTACAGTTCACCTCTGACAAGTCCAGGATTACAAAATCTCTCTTATGTATTCTACATATGAACATAGTCAACATGAATTGTCCACAAAGCTTGCTATTGGCTCTAAACAATTGTTATCATGATGACCTGGGAACAAAAAGATGGGAATTCGAGCTAAAGATTTGAAAGATAAAAGCAACTTTTAGCTATTTCATTTTAAGATATTTTCTGTATGTAGTCTAGACCATGATCCTATGTGACCATTCAAAGGACTAAGAGAAAAATGTCTCAAAACTTCCAACACTATCTGCATGGATTTGGGATCAGGCTACCATTATGCAATTTCATCACTAATAAATCAAGGAAATTGTAACTCAAAACTAACATAAAAAATATATAAAAATACATCAAGATGTGATTTAATCTGCAATTTGTGTTCATTGATTTGAGAGGCAAACCTTCAATATCCCCTACACGTCAAGATTGATTATTGGATTTCTTTATATGGATGCATAATTTTTAAAGTTTTCGAATACATATTCCAGTGAATAAAAACAATTCTTTGTAATTAACAATCTGCTTTAGGTGTCTCATTAATTATGTGTAGTAGGAAAGGAGGAATGAACATATAAATATAATGAAAAATAAATGGCTGGACCTGGAATCGAACAAGGGACCACTGCAAATCTAGCCAGGCGCTCTACCACTGAGCTACCCAGGCCGATATCCAAGTACATATAGATCCAACTACTACATTCCTCCCTATTTAAATAGTCTTTGACCCGAAAGACACAAGTTCACCTTGCCTGGACCTTCAATTACATAATTTTATATGTTGCCTGAACAAGGAAGGCCATTGCACCACCTGTAGTAGGAAAGGAGGAATGAGCATATAAATACAATAAAAATATCCAGTTTATGGCTGGACCAGGAATCGTACCCGAAAACCTGCAACTCTAAAACTGAGCTACCATATAACTCCAACCACTGTACCGTATAGACAGTTTTGTATAGAAAATTTCTTTGGACAAAAATATGGTTGCACAAGACAGAGTTGATATGGTGTCTAAACTGTATGTTGGTTTAATGGGACTGTGAAAATTCCTACCGGACCAATCAAAATTGTGGTTGAAAGTCCATTTAAACATTGAAAAAATAACTCTAGCTCTTGTAGCAAACAATTTATAAAGTATAATTCTGTGTTTCTTGGTTTAGGTTGCCTAAACTCCTGCCCTTAATTGTGTTACATTTCTGTGACATCATTGTTGATCTCTGCATGAGTTCTTTTGGAAAAGTCAGCTCAGACCTTGAGCATGCTAAGTATGATCAAGTTCTTTTCAAGAATGTGAATCCTACTCCATATGTAATTGTTCTTTAGGGTTTGAATTCTCAAGTATGCTATTACTTATTAGGTTTGTTCGCCTCGCCTTCTATGGACTTTACCTACCCCACAAATTTCTGTAAACAGTCAGTAACAAACCTAATAAGTGTTTTGTTTTGTCGAGGACCTAAAGTTTGATATGTAAACAAACGCTTGTGTAAAAAAATCAGTTCAAATAACGTTACGTCCGCCATGTTGCCGTATAAATTTTGACGCTCGCCGTTTAAAGAAATTTGTAAGGCAATCACGTGACGCGTTTCATCCAATGACGTCGCGACATTCTAGTCCGAGGCAAAACAAAAGTGTTTGTGAATTACATTATAAATTAAAACTTGTTGTAAATGACAGCGATCAACTTGATGTCTGTCAACTTCAGGCAGTATAAGTGTCATACCTGCTACAACAATATATATAACATTTATAACAAGTTATAATCCCTTTAAATGGTTTTGCACATATATGATGAAAAAATGTAGGCAAATGGAGGCAAAACAAAAGTGTTTGTGAATTACATTATAAATTAAAACTTGTTGTAAATGACAGCGATCAACTTGATGTCTGTCAACTTCAGGCAGTATAAGTGTCATACCTGCTACAACAATATATATAACATTTATAACAAGTTATAATCCCTTTAAATGGTTTTGCACATATATGATGAAAAAATGTAGGCCTATTCAATGTTTTAAAAAACTTTACTTTCACTTTCGATTGTTTTTCGTGGAAAGCAGCCTTTTTCATGTTTTCTTAATTTTTTCTATTTTTCTTTCGACTAAAGCTTATATACATTAAGATAAATTTGATTTTGGGACCTATTATTTCGTATGAATTTATTTCGTTTCAGAAAAATAACGTTGTTTCCTCGTTTCTTATAATATCGCAGTATTTCTGTTTACGTATATAGTAGCACGCGCTGAAATTGACATTTAATGTCGAGATATTTTTAGACATAATAAACAGAGGCACGCTAAACATTACTGAGGTATATATAATAGAGGAAACTCACAATAACATTAGTTTCTGGAAATATTTCAGTATTGATAGATTTTTCGACAAAATGATTTAACTACCGCGATATCATAGGACGGGCTCATAAATAGAATGTTAATAGAAATAGATATACAATTTGTTTCCAAATTATTCAACTTTCTAGCCTTCTCCTAATTCAACTTATTCTTGTTACCTTTCTTAACATCTATCAGCATCATGAATCTACTGTCACCTCAGCAACCTTTTCATCTCCCGCCAATATGCAAATCTGAAAGTATGGCTAATGACCTTAAATATTTGTATGTTTAATAAAAAATATAATCCGTATGTTTTTAAGCTTCAAGTACATAAGAGTTGGTATATTATTAAAAACAAAAGTTGTCGTTTTCAAGAAAATAACTTTCTATTATTTTCTAATCGTGCGTTTACGAAAACAACGCGTTGCTAGCTTTGCGTAAACCGAAAGTAGGTTTATTTTAATGAAAACATGTCAGAAGTCGAGTGGAGAAGAAAGTGGAAGCCAGACTTAAAGGCATGTCCATGGCAGCCAATAACGATTGACAAACAACAGTATCTATTCAAGTGCAAATACACGCACGATTCTTACGAGCTTCTTTTCACAGACAACTGTAAATTTTGGTTTGAACGTTTAGAAGGTGCTGAATTAGAAAAAAGAACAGTTTCACTGAATCCTAGCGTGAAGGCTACAGCTACAAGGATACTAGATGAAATCCAAAACTGCCTTGAGAATTCATCTAAGAAAATGTCGGTCACTGTCACAGAGAAAAAGAAAAAACTAGACATTCATGTTGATTCACAACTGGCAGGAATGGCCTTTGTGTGGAAGTTTCAGTGTATGGAGGCCGACAGTCAAATGATTTCAGAAAATTTCAATGTACCTCTTCTAGCTATGGTTGCAGAATTGGCCCGTAGAAATGAAGAGTTGGTTAAAATCATAGGAGCTAAAGACAAAGAGATTGACGACTACAAATCCCAGGGAGCTAAAACATCCAGAAAGCACATTGAAACTGCCGTGTTTGTGAGCACAGCCTTTGAAAATAACATGATCATGTCAAAAGAATTTGTGGATGAAGTGAAGAAACTTGGATCCTCAGGGTTTTCTGATGATAACCAGGATCTATACAGACAAATAATGACTCGTTATGCATATCTGACCAGACCAGTGGCAGCCGACGAAACAGACGACGACTCTCTTGATGAGAAGAAAACTCCATCCATCAACTCTTGGGAGACCAGCAGATTACCAGCTTCACTCACCGACAAGAGTCCTGTGAAATCTTCACCTGGCAGTTCACCTCAGAAGAGTCCAGCCAAAGGCAGAAGTTCCTCGGAATCATCCCCAGTCAAGGACACAGAGCTGATAAGGAGACAGGCCCTAGAGAGGAAGTTGGAGGATGAGGAGAGGAAGAAGAATGAACCAAAGAAGAAGAAGAAGAAAATTGCATTCTGATCACACCACTACACAACTATGTTTCATGTATAAACTGATCAAAGTTTTCTATTTGTTATAAAAATTGTGTTTTGATAGATGTTGTAAAAACTTGATAGAATAATGTGTATTTGTTCATTAAAAAAACTTAGATTAGGGGTTATTTTTTTTAATTTAGTCTTTCAAACTCAAAAGGATATTTTACCTTCAGATCCATGAATAATCAAATTTTTTTTTTAATCAATGCAGATCATGACCAGTAAATATGTATATAGCTAAAAAAAAAAAACCTTATTTGTTTTCTGTGTCAGATGAAACGCTTTGTCATAATATAGTGGGTTCCACTGGGTGGTTGTGCAGTGTCTAAAAACTTGGACACAAACTAAAGTTAAAAAGTAACTACAAAATTATTTTCAAAGTAAAAAATATATTATCGTTTCAAGGATAATGGAATAAAAATGAACTAAAATGTTTAATCATTGTAGAGATATATATGAAAAGCTGATGAACTAGTATGAATAAGTTAAATGAATACTGAAAATTTTTATAATCATCTAGTATAAAAAAAAAATTCTGAGGTATTGTTTACATTTTCAAGAAGCTATCATGATTTTTTTTTAAATTCAATTCAGTTGAATTAGCACGAAACATCTTATAATGATTAGATGCATATGAACTTTCAATAACACTTTGATACTATATATACAAGGTATCAAAAAGTGGAGATGTCATGTAGTTAGTTAAACAAAATTCTATATGCATGTAAAAATAAGAAAGACATCAAGTGCCAAAAAATGCGGGGCAGCCCATTCTTTTTTAACACCAGGATACTAGATTCATAGCCCAACATTGGTTTTACACAATAGTAGAATAATTTCTCGTTCAGTTAAACCTAAAGACTTCATTAGTATGAATTGTAGATACTAGTTTCACAAGAGCACGTCCCCTTGCTTTATCAAGTAACGCGAAAGATTTTCTCCATAAACTTACCTGTACATTTATAAGTAGATGTTAGTCCCAGATACCTAAAGTTATTAACTTCTTTTAGCTTATTTGATAGTAAAAAGTAAAATCGAAATTGTTTAGAATTGATTTTGACCTACTTTTACGAAAGTGTACATGACCTACTTTTACGAAAGTGTTCATGTACATACATCTGGATTTTTGTTTGCTTGCGTTTATACGTATTCTCCATCATATGCACCAGCCATGTAATTCATTTAAGGTAGAACACCTTTTTGTAAATTTTTTGGAGACTTCGCTATGAAAGCAATATATCTTAATATAATAAGATGGAAAGCTTGCGGTTTACAAGTTCTTTTCCAAAAGCTAGATTGTTGATTGCATGTGCCTTGTCATTAATGGAAATAAGGTACATGTAGAAGATAAATTATCCACTTGTTTCAGACCAGGTTTACAATCTAACCAATTTGTGAGTTGCCTATTAAATCTTACACATGATTCTGCTGGTATATATTTTTATTGAGTTATATAACTTGCATATATTTATTGTGCATCGAAAGTTTATACAACATGATATCTCTGTTAACAAAGTATAAACATTCTTGAAGATCAATACATACAATGTACGACATTTTTGTATTGTTTTCTACTAAGCTACTAAATAGATGATCTTATATTTGCTTGCCCCCCCCCCCCCCCTAAAAAAATAAAAAGAATAAAAGAAAAAGAGAGTTTTGAAAAATCATAGTGTAAATTTTAAAACTACAAATACTAAAATGTCAATTTATCCAAAAATGACATACCAATAACACTTTTGAGAATTCCTTCAATTAATCAAACTGAGCTAATATGTGCACACTTAAAAAATTAGAGGAAAGGTGTTTGTTTGATATACTAGTATATTGTTGAAATCCAAACATTACCAAGTTAAAAAGAATTAGACAGCATACATACACATTGTTTCTATTTACAAAAACAAGCATCTTCGGCATGTATACTGCTTCTATAGTGTTTAATTATGTATCAATTTAAGATAAATCTAGGTTAAAATAAAATTAAATCTAAGTTAAATAACTTGTGTCTAATCCAATAAAATATGTTCAATTCGATTCCTATTTATGCAATTTCTTGTGTACCATTGGAGTGATTTTTGAGAACAGAAAAGTGAAATATATTTGAAATTTCGCTTGTATTCATACGCACTTTGCTCCCTTTCCCTGTAGTCAAAGACATCACAAGAAAAACGCTAGTAACAACATAATTTTATTCTAACAGTCACACAAATTCATATTTCTAACAGATTTGTAAAGCTGGAGATCGAATAGAACAACGGACGGATGAAGTACGTCACCTCACAACCACTCAACCATCAAACTACCACCCACTTGTCACCGACCCAGACACCGAAGCAACCAGGGGACGTGTCTCTATCTACCCCATGAATGCACCATGGGGATTCCCCCACCTCCGGTGTCCACCTGTACGCCATTGAAGATTTCTGTTCGTTCCATGCCAACCGTTTCTTCCACCTGCAAAAGAATGGGGAGAAAATTAGATTAGAATCAATTAATAAACTCATCCAAATTAGTATATTCCTGTCAGTTTTATGCTAGATGCATATGGTACTTTTTATAAATTGGTATACTTCAGTAAATTAAACAAATGCACAATGTCAATATGATAGACAACTACTTTACTTCATTTACATGAAGTAAAGAAATACGTAACCAGCAAATTAATTTTTAGGAAAACAAGAGATGAGAAATTAGTTCATATATTTTTAATACCGACAATAATTCACAGTACATGCATACTCTGGTATATAAATTTTCAAAGGAGTGAGGAAGTGAGGGTGAGAGGGTTATAAGCAACACTTAAAGGCTCTTCCCAAATACCCACAAGGCATTGTCCACAGTTTATTTCTGTAAGCTGTTATTTCCTCGTCTAAAACATGGTTCTTCAAAATTGCCGTGCATTAAAATTTTATAATAATCCAATGTAGGTAAATATTTTTCGTTGTTGTTTAAAAGTGTTGAGTATTGATATTTTGATTGGCTAAACAACTCTTTAACGCAATATAGTGCCAATAACCGATTTCATTAAAAATCGACAGCTCTTTATAATATACTATTAAAAATTGGTAAAATAGTGAAAAAAAACTAGGGGGATCATGTGCTTTATCCCAAATTACTAACTCCTTAACTGTTTTAAACAAATAATTTAGTTTGTAAAGGGTAGTATAAACTAAGTAAAAAGATATTAACTTATTTTTTTCTAGAAATCTTTTAAAGGTACATTGTGGTAAGTTCAGTTCTGTGTTCAATCACCAATGACACGGTTATCAAGGTCAATTCATGATATTTAAAAAGTGATATTTAAAAATGAAAATGAAATAGAAAAAAGATAAAAACTAAAACAAATACAGTCAAGAAACCCATTTGTCATGTCAAAATGATTGATAATTCTAGTGTTGTTTGATGGACTGAGAAAAGAAAAAAGAAGAAAATCTCGACACAACTAATTAAAAAAATTAAGAAGATTGATCGATGAACGTCTTACGAAGACCAATTAAATAAGACATGTAAATTTTATTTTTATATTATTCCAGTAATTCTTCGAAACACTTATTATTCAAATACTAGTGCGCAAAATCTCGATGAATGTGCGAGACAGGCTTATTTTTCCTTATTCATCATATAGACCAAATGTAGGTTTTACTGAATCAATATACAAAATTGTTTTAAGCTTGCATCTCTGTTCATTTTTTAAAATTCAAATTCAACACTTATGCTGATGTATACATATAATTTGTTTTTACTTCAAACACGAAGTTACACACAATGGTTGCAGAGAGATAATTAGATTTTTAAAAAAGTATGAAAACGTTAAACGGGAATTCCAAACACAAACTATGTACTAGCATGCACTAAACTTTTTTGTAAATTAATAGATAAGAGGAAGGAATTTCTCTAAAAAAAAAAAAAAACCCACAACTTTTCGTCCCTCTGAAGGTAAGCGACACACTAAAGCATGTATTATGTGGGACCACATGATGACTTCATTATGACACAACGGTAATAAAACCAACATTAAAGGACGGTGAGCTAAAACAAACGAGAATTATATCAAATTCCTCGTTCTGTGGTTTTAATACAGTGATCTACTTGTATTTTGTCAATCAGGCAACAGACGTGTGCCCGAGGGGTGCGCGAGCGGTTTCCCACAAGATAAATGTGGACTCTTACTGACGTATTTATACGGACAAGACTGTTCATTAGGTCGATTCTCTTTCCTTGAAAGCTGATAGTTTCTTACGTACATACACTCATTTATATCACAGATACCACAAAGACACCAACAAAGGTATATATTGTTATATATAAGTTGTTTTAATGGATTTCTGCGTTGTCACACTGTTATTGACCAGTGCTTACATTCCCTTACTTACAAGTATACTCATTTGTTAAATATGAGTTACACAAACTGTACATCAATCTTGACAAATGATATCGGAAAATACATAATATATACAAAAAATATATAAAAATACCACAAGAACCGTTTCAGCCGGTATTCTTTGGTATCAAAATAGAAACAATAAAAAGATCCCTTACAATACAAAGCTTATTCTATCACAGATGATTTCATTATTGGCACATATTTGTTAATCACAGATAAACCGTTTATAACGTGAACTCGTGCATCGAACATTTTCCCAATCCGGGTCTACACTTCATGCTTGACGAGTTAAAATGGCCCCCGTAACATCGGTTAACGAAGTATTTCCCCATGGAGCACCTGGCGAATTTGTTGCAGGAATTGGTACACTCGTAGATCTGATGCTCAGAGCAGGGGCTGGTGCAGGGACCTGTCTTCTGAATAATACATCCATTACCAAGATCACACTCTGCAATTAAAAACCAAAATCACATTGTAACAACTTATAATACACCATGAATGTACCTAGATACTACTACATGTATGTATAAAATGTATTATATGCGATGCATGTAATAAGAAATGTTATGGTAATACTACTTAAGTTCGACAAAAAAGGTAAAACTGATATCGTAAATTCTATAACTTACTGTTTAGTGTGCCAGCAAAGGAAGTTGCGCCATTGAATTTCGCGCGGACAGGGCTGGTCTGTGAGGCGGTCTGCCTCGGTCCCTCTATCCCGGGGTAGGTAGGCCTGGACCAAGTAAAGGACTGTTGGGGAATGTGTTGGTTAATGACGGTCTCCCAAGGCCACTTGTTGCTATAGTCACAAAAGAAAGAGAGGAAGATTTCTTTTTCGTTGAACTGCGGAAAACCATCTAACTCGTACAGCTTCATTATAGAGTCTCCAAGCGAATATGCATACAGATGTGGCAATTGTGTAGTAATGTCGATGGCTCCGGAGCATGGCTCGTATTTCTTGGTTCGGAGATTTAAACATGATGGGCGACACACTCTACCACAAGAGTCATAGGCTGAAACAACAGCGCTGGTCTTTCCCCGGATCGGAGTTTTCACGGCAACATATGCTACAGACACGGAGACGGGCAGTCGTTGATCAACAATGGCGTACTCTTGATAAGTTCCGGAATAAGAAATTCCGTCCGTGCGGACGAATACTTCTCCTGCCCCGGTTTGGGAAGACTTACATTTTTGGTAACATTCTGGACGACCTGGATTTAAAGCCGACTTAAGTTTGGTGTATGTATTGAGGGAATAAATGTCACTTCCGGACCGGATGTTGCCACTTCTGACTGGATAGGAATCGTACTTTGTGAACGATGGATCTCTCTGGGTTATCACCCGAACTGGAATGTACACCCATTCTTTGATGTCTTTTCTGCCGTTTGCACAGAAACTGTTTTGAATTGGTTTATATTCAAATGCGGAACATTGGTCAATAAGTGGATATGTAAGTTGTTCAGGATCTTCGGGATTAAGTAGTTGTGCTGGCGATGGGTTTCTATTGTTTCTGTTAAACCAACGTGTATTGACCCATGGGAAAGTCGGTCGTCTGGTAACACCCCTATTGTTGTTGGTGGTTCCAGGTCTTTGGCCATTTCTCTCCTCTTGTAAGTCCCTCTGGTATTCTTGGATAGTTTTAGATATACAAATGTAGTTTCCGTTGAGCTGCACGCAACGCAGTTGGTTTGATCCACAGTCCATTGACCTGGCACTGCAAGTTGGAGATGGTTCATACATATAAATGCCCTCTATCAGGTTACGACGGACGCCGTCTCGGACTGTTAAATCGGTTCTCAAAAGCCCGAACTCCGCCTCAGGGGCATGAAACTCGTTTCCGTAATCCTCTGGATTCGTTGGGTAGTCGTTATCGATGTCAATTCCAGCTCGTAAAGCATTTTGTCGCTGAATTTCCCATATTCTGTCGACATTCGCGTGGTGCATCCAGAAAAGTGGATCGTCTGCTGCAGTGTTGAGTTCCTCCATGTTTCCTCCAACCCAAAGATGAATATCGCCATGATGAAATTCCAAACCATGACTCCCCAAGTCTCTGGACATACCGCATATTTCTACTAAACGTGACCTGGTAGTGATGTTTTGAATTTCTTCATATAGGTACAGTTCGCCTTCTACACCGACGTTTCTTCTTAATGGCCCAGTTTCCGTTTGCCAATTAGCTGCAGGTCCCGATGTCACTTCACCATTACCATTTCCCATAAACTGAGGGGAGAATATGAGCGAAGCTGCGCTGTCGTCCATATACTGGTCCAGTGTTGAATCCCAGTAAGGTAAAGTTACGGTTGGGTCAATCTCTTGCAGTGCCATTTCATACCTTAATTACGAAAGAATACACGATGAAGAAAAAAATATTTTAAAGGAAGGAGAGAGAGGGAGAGAGAGAGAGGGAGGAGAGAGAGAGAGAGGGAGGAGAGAGAGAGGGAGTGACTTACGTTTTTAAATATTCCCTGTGGAATCCAGCAAAATGACATCCAAAATGAGCAGTTTGTTCAATATCACCAGTATGTATAGAGGCTAAAAAATCATAACGGCTTTGTTCTCCACCCTGCATTAAAAAAATATTATACATGTAAATATATATGATACAAGCCCGCTTAATGTTTTTTACAGTGATGGCAAGATTCAATGGCGTCAAAATACGTATTTACCGTGCTTTGTTTAAGTCTTCTGACGGCGTTGTGGTATCTGGCCCTTTCGTTTGCGGACAACATCCGGTATTCTTTCCTTCTCTTCACAGCGGCCTGTCGCTTGCCCCGAGAGGTGTGGAGAGAACGAACTTTTCTTGTCAGCCCCTCCAAGTACCTCTGACCCTCCGGACTCAATCGTTTCTCTGGATACTGTCTTTCTCTGTTAGGCTTCCATTTGTATTCCTGTATACAGTTGTGTAAAATAGAGAGACCGACCTCGTCTTCTATGGTACAGGATCTGTAAAACTTGTTCAAGCATTTTGCCATTTCTATAGGTAGGTCTCGAGATTGCAGAAGGCCGTCTGTCTTCATAAATAACACACATAACGCCAGCAGGTACACACTAATGTAGGTCATCTAAAATTATAAAACAATTTTGTTAGGTTTCATATTTCCAAATGTTTCCAAATGTAGGAAAAAAAAGTATTTACAAGATTTTTAGGAAGGCTTTTAAAAAAATGATATACCTTTTCTTATAGAATATTTTTTTGCATCCAACTGGTTCCCTTGTATTGGTATTGTCCTGCAGTCTCGAGTCTATTGTTGTTTCAATTTGGCTGAATCTCTTCTTATATTCAATGCTTCTCGAGGAAATAACCACGTTTTGAGTGACGTCACGAGTCGCCAACCATTGATATCGCGGGATTTTTTATTTGCGGGCTGGGAGAATTGAACCGAACAAGAGACATAGGTGACGATGTTCGATGATCATAAATTAGTGAATGATTGATTTTTTACTAGTTGCCCAAGCGTCACCTCTGAACCACGTCAAAGTTGTAAAAATAGATGTATTTGTGTTAACATAACTAATATTTCTGAATCGGAGTATAAAACAACGATTGGTCAATCTGCAAAAAAAAAAAAAAAAAAAAAAAAAAAAAAAAAAAAAAAAACCAAACAAACAAACAAACAAACAAAAAAATAAAAAAAAAACAAAACAAAACAAAAACACTACAATAAAACTAAACTCACATTCAGAATGATTTTTACAACATTTTAGTCATCTTAAAATGAAACAATACACACGTTCGACTGTTAGAGATTATTTAGATAATCTAAACATCATTTACTAATGTAGGAAAAGTTTTCCTTTTTAGTAAGATTGGAATGTTCTAAGAAATGAATAAACCTAATATAAGTTTGAAGTCGTCGTTATTCTAATGATCTGCTGAAGCTTGCATCAATTGTTCTATTTGTAGTTTGTTACAATGGTGTTCGATGTAATGAACATATAAAATATGAAAAGTTAATCGGAGACTGAAATAAGATGATAATCAAATATAAAATACCTGTGAAACGCAAAGATGAAGAAGATTGTATAAAACAAGGGAATTTCCCGTGAAACTACTAACATCTGAGTTCTGAAGTTACACTGATTTGCATGTGTTTACTTAGCATGTTTGAAAAACCAGGTTCTGATTAATCATCGTGTTTAGAATAATGTGGATACACGTGCAGTGCAGCCTTCTGTATATAAGATATATCCGGTTTTGTGAATAAGCAAAAGCTTCAAGAAAGTATGGGCATTGAGGGGAACTAGGACGAGATGTTCTGACGTCAAGACAAGCACCTCTGTAACAATTACGGCCATGTAACGGTCACTATTTATAGCACAAGGTCACGTCACAACGGCAGGTATATGTCATTTACTTGAGTGATGAAAGTCTTTGGTCATTGGTGTATGCAAATACTATGTACCAATAAAAAAGTTTCAGTTCGTTTACTGAAACTTCAATGATAGTTCTAAATTGCATTCTATTGTTGTGGCTTTTTGTTTTTTTAGGTTGGTATTTTTATTGAAAATTTTCATTATATAAACATCTTTGTCGTAAAATCCTGTTGCCTACAAATTTCCTTTCAAAAGAATCTTGTTATAATCTGATGAGCAAAAGCACTGGAATAAAAAATAACCTTAACCCTTGTGGTGTTCCGCACAACAATATATTAATTCACAGGTCAGGTAATTACAATCTGAAATGATGAATTAGAGAGACTAATTTGATAGCTTATAAGTCAACGACACGAGACCATTCCTTTAATTGTTTTGTTCTCGGAAACAATGACATTTTATTCTTTTAATGCGTATGATTACCGATTACTTTTAGATAATGTTTTTTTTTTAAATGGTGATGCCAAATGCAGTCGCTAACTTTATCTATGAAAGTTTCAACTATATACCTCTTTGCGGTATCGTTTCAAAAGCAAAATATCCAATAAAAAATTGAAGTAAACGTTTTATGTCTGTATAATCAATTCAAAAATCGCAATTAATTGGTTGTAAAAATATATGTAACTGTATTCAGTTGATGAATAACACCATTCAGCAATAATGTTCCCAATTGTTGTACAACGGTTTGAAAAAGTTATTTGTTTTAAAATATTTAACGTTTGGAGCTTATAAAATTTTTAACTGTGAAATTTACTCCAGAATAAAAACGTCAAAATAGACTCTAATTCATGACGATATCACACCTATAAAACTCTTTCAGCATTTATATCATTTTAATGAAACAACGAAATTTAATCATATTTTAATTTATATAAGAATTATGATGTTGCATATTTTGATATATCATTTTCTGTAACACAGTACCCATCAGATGCATTGTGTGTTTGTTCCGAACGTTTGGATCAACCCATGTTTTGTATTTTAGGATAAAAACAAAGGACTTTTCGTGTATATGGTTTGAGCCTAAAATGGCCCCCTTAAGTGAACATCGTCATTTTAGTGTAATTCTTTGTTTTCTTTGTACAGATATACATTTGAAGTTTATTCATAATTTTCATTTTGAATAAAGTGCCCACAATTTAAAAAATATGACATCATAAAGTTTACCTTTTCCCGCCATTTTTGCATTTTTAGCATAAAACGGCTTGTTTTCAAGCAGTTTTTCTTTTAGAAAACATTGAGCGATTGCTTGAAAACAAAATATTTTCACCAAAGATGTATCTATGCAGTACTTAGAAGTGACAAAAAGTTTGTTCTTGTTCAAAGCGTCGCACTATATTTCCCATTCGAAAAAAGATAAGAAAAATGTCAATTTTTGACCGAATTTGATTGAATTACAAAAATAGCGTCACTTCTAACGTCATATACTGCAAGTGAGTGCAAATAAATCCAATAAATAGGTGAAAAATATGTTTTATATCAATTCTTCCAAAAAAAAAAAAACAAAAAACACAACAATTTAATGTACCTGAAACACTTTCAAAAATGGCGAATTATGGGGGCCAAATTTGACTAATATTATATATATAGTCCTTTGAGGAGTGTTAATTTTATACTTAGTATAGCCCGTGTTTCATCCACAGGAAAAAAAGAAAGTATTAATTGTTTTAGCTAACTATCAAGTGTACATGTATATTAAAAAAACCAAACATTCTGTTTAATTCACTCTACACCCTATTTTATTCACGGCACTCGGGATGTTGTGTGTTGATGCATGAACAAAAAGTGACACGCATACCAATCTCATTACGATGAGCTTCTAATGAAATTCGAGGATATTCTACACGAGGTCTTTATGCTCTATGATTGTTTTTTCAAGACAGTAGTCAGTTCAAAAAGAGAAAACATCCAATGGCAGAAGTCCTAAAGTGGGCGTCTAAAATGATTGTAAACTGAAAAAGTTTCGATCTACACATTTACAGGTTTTATGAACTTTCTTTACCGCAAGACATGATGCAGTTCTAATTAAAGAATACATCTACCATTAACATCCAGAACTTCTTGTTTTTTGAATTTCAAATGATACTGGTTTTACCAACCTTCATTTAAAAAAATAAAATTATGTACATAATGCTAAACATCTGTCCTTGTTGTATTTTTGTTAGTTTTGTATACTACATGTATTCTCATGTGACGGCATAATTAATGTTGTTGAAAAGTCGGACGTTTCTAAAATCAGGAGAATTTGTGATTAACGGTATATAAGTCCATATCAAATATCGGCCAATTGATTTCTTTAAAATGTTGTTTAAGATACCACCTTTTTTTGAGTGAGACTATTGTTTCAAATCCCGAATTGCGCAGCTTATACTATTATCTAAAATGTCAAGGTATAAACAACAACTCAACTTAAATAAGGAATTCTATATAAAGAATAAGATACATTTGTTAGAGATAACAGATTGAGTCATCTCTCTAAATGCGAAGGATTAAATATTTAGAAAAGAGCTTCTATATCATGACATATTATGTTTTTGATATGCACATCTTCAGGTATCAATGTTCTGTTTTGGTTTTTTTTTTAAATTTTGTAACATTAAATTAATGTTAACTGCGTTTCGAATTAACAGGATGTTTAATCTATGACATGGCATGTTTAAACTTCATATTATGGATAAAGTCACTCACAACTATCTGGTTTTTTTTTTTAATTCCGAGGTAAACAATAATACAACTAAAGATCTTTTGAGGGAAACAATGGTATTCTAATTGGTCAATAATGATATTTCCTACTTCTACTTTTTCAATATAATTGGACATATTTGAGGCAGAGAAAACCCAAACTTTGTCCAGCATGCAGAATAACAAATACCAATAGAACTAGTTCTATGCCCACAGCATTCTTCTGTTCTTGAACCATGGCCAATAACGAACATTCTCATTCAGCTCAGCACTATTTGTTTCCGTATGTTAACACATTTCAAAAAATAAAACGATATGATTCATTAAAAAATCACTTTATTTGAACCATACAATTCAAATATGTAAAAGACAAAAGTCTGTATATGATAAATTACAGAGATGAATGATAAAAAAATAAATTACAAAATGTATGATGAAGCACTTTTCTGTGCAATGCAATTCATCACATCTTTTTCCATGGATCAAGAAACCAAGAACCAAGGAAAGTATATGAAGATAGATTGATACCATATCCAAACTACACTGAATAATTTGACAACAAAAAAGTTTGGCACATGCTTGAGAGAGGATTTGATTGATGTTAATCTCTACAAATCTAATTCTTGATCTAAATATAGCAATATATAAACAACAGGCGTCAAGACGATTTGTAGATTTGAAATGTACATTCAATTTGATAAGGTCATTATCAGTGGGGCATGGGACTTGACATGGTTTCGTTCGAGACATCAATACAAAATAAATATGGCACATACGATCACAACAAAATATTGCACTTGGTATGATTTTTTGCTAACAAAATCACTGCACATTTCATAGCTAACAGAGATCTCTCATGTTGTTTATATATATACATATATATCGGATTTGCTAAAGAACTTCTAATTTGCAACGAAAATAATGCGCACTCAATATTTCTTTGGATTAAAGATTTGTATTATCAGAATAAAGCATTATTTTCTGTTGAAAACCACAAGTGTTTTAATCAGAAGTACTGTACGCTCGCTGTCCCGAGGAAAGAAGGGAAACTTTATTTACCCATGCCGAACCCACGAACACCGGAAAACTTTCGGCGCTTATTAGTACTTTGTGGTAAGCCATTCCATTCTTCGTTCGTACAATGCCCTTTTCCTTGTTTACATTTCCCAGCAGCGGGGTCATAATGAGATTTGTAGCACAATTGAACAAAGTAGTAACCCGCCCAGCATTTGGCGAACCGATTGCAGGAATTCACACATTGGTAAGACTTCCCCGTTTCACACGGTGCGTTGCAGTCACTCATTAGGATTGTACAATCTTTATTAGTAATCGGACATTCTGAAAGTTGATATAAAGAATAATTATTATGTATTTCAACATCATGGTTTTAAACGCAATGTACAAAATCGGATTAAAGATTATTTCCAAAAGTTGACATGACTTACGTTTTAATTGAGTCGCGGGCTCAGTTGTCGCCTCTATGATAGGAGGTATCGGCTTGTACGCTTCGACAGGAGGAGACATGAGGTTCTGAAAAGGACTAGGCTTCATTGTATTTCTACTAATCTGGACTCCAGCAGGGGGCGTTGGTGGGTCTTTGGCCCCTGGTTGACTAAATACAGTTGGCCAAGGCCATCGGTCGCTGTAGTCACAGTAGAAAGAGACGTAGATTTGATCTGTGGAAAACTGGGGACACGATTTCTCGGAGTTAAAGTCAAAGACTCCAAGGACAGCGTCTCCGAAGTTGTTACCAAACATTAACGGTTGTTTCGTGTTGACTCGGAGGGCACCAGAACATGGACGGTAGAGATTGGTGGTACCTGGGACAAGGCAGGATGGACGACAGACTCTTCCACAGGAATCGTAGGCTGATATCAAGACATCAGCCTGTCCTGATCCCGGATTTTTAATGGCAACGTAGGCGATTGATACAGAAACTGCCAATCTGTGATCTACGATTGCAAATTCTTTGTACGTCCCGTCGTAGTTTAGACCATCGGTTTGGATATAGATTTCTCCAGCTCCGCTGCGCGAGCTCTTACAACTTCCATAATCTGCAGGCTTAGGTGAACCACGCATGTATCTGTTCAAGTTACTGTATCCAGAGGAGGCGTAGATATCTGTGTTAGTCATAGGCCTGCCGTTAACAACTGGATAGGATTGGTATTTACCAAAGTCCACCGGTCGGCGAATCGTAACTCTGACAGGAATATAAATCCACTCGTTAACATTCTTTTGGCCGTTGACACAGAAGGAGTTTTGGATTGGTTTGTGGAGGTCGCCTCCTTTGTATTTTGGAGGTCGTGGATACGGTGGGCTGAGGGTGGGGCAAGGTTTAGGGGTAGTGGTCGGTTGTGGCGTTGTTGTTGTTGTGGTGGTGGTGGTGGTTGTTGTGGTTGTTGTTGTTGTCGTCATGCCTGTGTGGCCTCCACCGTTAGCCTTGAAGTCTTCGTATTCCTCTACACTCATTGAACGACATTTGTACTCGGCTTTTTCATTTTGGATACACAAGAGATACGGCGAGCCACAATCTGGTTTTTCTGCGGAGCAAGTTGGTCTTGGAGCGTATTTGTAGAGGTCGCGCATGTAACTTTCCCTTAAACCATCCATGACTGTAAGTCCTTCCATCATTTCACCTAAAGGTTCACTTGGGCCATGATAAACATCGCCAAACTGCTCTGGGTAATCATTTGTAATGTCAACACCATTGTTTTTGGCATTCTCTCTTTGTAGCTCCCAAATGTAATCGATAAAAGCATGGTGCATCCAAAACACTGGTTCTTCAGACGCAATCTCAATGATGCCCATAACGCCGTCAACAAACAGATGAAATGGACCATGGACAAACTCCAAGTCGTGCCAAGTGCTAGCATCGTCTCCGCAAATTTCTCTCATTCGTGTCCGTGAAGTGACATTTTTTATTTCCTCATCATCCATAGGCCGTCCAGAGATTCCAACATTTCTAAAAAGTTGTCCTATTGTTGTGTTCCAATTTGCGAATGGTCCAGATGTTACAAATCCCTCTTTTGTTCCCAAAAAGTCATCATGCCAAATCATGGAGTTTGCACTGTTTTCCAATCCCATATTGAAATCCATTGTAGAGTCGAGGTACGGTAGTGTTACTTCAGGGTCCACTTGTGAAAGAGCTTCTTCGTACCTATTTGAGAATAGAACTCATAAGCTGCAATAGTTTATCTTCAAAAGTTTTTATTTGTCTAGTATTGTTTTATGATAATAAGGAAGTGGCCTTAAATGTCTAACAGTAAATACCATTAAACAATCATTCATTGTTTGGAGATTGAACAGGATATATGTTTCTGCTGACCATGTACATTGATATATCTTAATTGAAGTCTGTGGTTCTGCTTACGTAAATCATGACGCACGATTGACAATCGCACACAATCACACACAGTTCATTAAACACAGTAAGTATACTAAGTAACAAGAACTTACATTAAGATGTAAATTCGGTGAAACCCCAGAAAGTTACAACCACCATGCGCGGTGTATTGAGTGGCTCCGGAATGGAAGGACGCAAGGACGTCGAATTTAGACTCCCCTTCAATCTACAATTATAACATCAAACCAGTCGTAAAATATTCAATTATTTGAAAAAATTCAATGAAGAGAAATTATGAAAAACCAAAAAATAAAAATAAAATCATAATAAAAAAGAAAATAATAATAAAAAAATTAAAAAAAAACCAAAAATACAAGAAAAAAAAAAAAAGAAATCATATTGTTTATTCAAGAATAAGTTTAATTCTTGTTAGTAATGAGGTTAACCATGCAATTACTGTTTTAGGGGCTTACCTTTTCCACATATTTAAGTCTGTTGATGGCCGCGTGGTAGCGATTTCTTTCATCGTCAGTCATCATACGGTACTCTTTCCTTTCACGGCGAAAATCCACACCCTGCCTCCTCCTGCGCTGACCATGAGCAACTTTATCTAAAGCACCTCTAATCAGACTCCCCGTATATTGGATGGTTGCTCCGGTAACGTTTTTGGCGGCAAAGTTTCTAAATCGCGATGTCTTCCATCGATAGTTTGAAATACATTGGTGATAAATACTCAAGGCAACTTCTTCTCTGACGCCTCGTGACTTTTTCCACATGCTGTAGAGACACTGCGCATAGGGAGTTGGATAATCCAGATTTTCTATCAAAGCTAACGTGACGGGAAATAGTCCAAGAAACAAGACACTAATTAAACACTTAGGAACTGCCATCCTAAATCTGTAAACAAATAAAACATAAAACATAAATCAAGATGTAAAAATCATCAAAAACTTCAGCTCAAGACACGAGAGAAACTTTAAAAATAATTCTAAAATACTCACGGTTTTGATTAATATTATTTGTAGTCCTATAAAGTTTTTAAAATGTGTGTTCCCGGTTTTATAAAGTTTCAACGTTTTTTTACGAGTTGGAAATGATTTTTACCATGTCGAGAGTCGTGTTTTATACGGAATGAGGTATTTGGGGAAGTCCTCCGTCTGCTAAATGAAGAGTAATTCGTCACGTGAGTGACAGCACGATGTTCTTACGTCTGCTGTCAACTCCTTGACAACACGGACATCATTAATGAAGCAGTAAACGTAAGACGGGACGTCCCCACCAATCAAACGTAGCGCGGCCCAGTGCCAAATCCTCACTCAGGGGAAGTGGCTACCGATGGTCTCGTATCCATGGCAACGACTCATTTTCTGAATGGAGTTATTACTACAATACTACTAAATGCTAATTTCAGCCACAGGTTTAATGGTCACTGTTTTTCATTGTTCTGTTCTATTTTTATGTTTTACATACACTGGTATTATGAAATTTACATATACTGTTTCATTTAATGTTTACAAGGAAATTCAATAGTTATTAATTAGTTCAAAATATACGACATCGATTAATTGACATTATTCAGCCGGGAATGGATTAAGGGTGGGAAGAAGGTGAGAAGGAAGTAAGGGGAATTATAATGCCACCATAATACCAAGTATATACAATATACAGTAATAATGGTAAAAGCTTTTAAATAGTAAAAATAATACAATTGGAAAAAAAATTAAATTGTATTTAGAACAATTAATCATTAATCCATTTGAAGTGAGTGGGTGGTTGCAAATTAACTTTGCTTTATTTAAACCATTTAAAAAATATTTCAATATACTCTTCTAATGTTAACGGTATTGTTTCATAGATTATTGGTTTTTTTTGCACTTTTGGGGTTTAACACATTTCATTAACTTCTTTAATTGTGATTGATTTGCCAACCGAAATAATTTTTCACAAAAAAGGCGTCCAATTATTCTAAGATTGTTTAACCTATCATGACGTATTGCACAGTTTGCATCAAATTGTCTCTCATTGTTAGGAAGGCGTCCGTGCGTAACGACCCTATCTTTCAAAATGCATTTAGTGGCATAGATAGCATGCCCCGGGCAATCCCTAATTAGACTTGTAAACAGCCGAAACAATGATTCCTTACATCACATGATGACACAAAACATTGTTAAGTATTCAATAATATATTTAATTAAAGTACTGAAATTTTGAATTATTTCCGAGGATTTCATTTTTTGCTTGAAAAAAAAGTATCTTTCGTTTACTCATCGTTGATTTTTTTCAAATTAATTTTTTCATTTTTTCTTCGAAATAAAAAAAAAAATAATCATATATGAAAGTAACCATGTTTTTGTTAATAGTTAGATTCTAATTGGTTTATATGTTTTGGCCTATTTCTGTTCCTATTATTAATTGTATTCTCTCAAATCAAAATATTTATATCAAAAGGTGTAAATTCACATTGTTAACAATTGTAAACGTATAGCCGACATGTCTATATATTAAATGTAATGACATTTGTTATCAATTATATATAACAGTATATCACACTCTGCAAAGTCATCGTTGATAGGCAATTTAACAATTTTCGAATGCACTAACAACAACCCCCCCCCCCCCCCCCCCCACCCCCGCCCTCTTTCTCTGCATGCAAACTTGGGGGATTGCCCGTCCTTATAGAAAATACACGGGAACAAGGAGATATAATACGGGTTATTAGGGTAAAAAAAGAATCATTTTTTAAAATCTTTTTTAATGTTTCTTTTCCTGGACAGAGACTGAATTAAATTGGTGTAAAGGTTTAAGAAAATGGGTCATTGCGATTTCAAAATGAAATGATTAAACAAACATTTGATGTACTCTCACAGAAACTCGCATATTTCATTGTCATCACAAAAAGGTTTTTAGTCTTATTAAGTCTTTTCTAATATAAGATTTTATTGAAAAACATCAAGTAAAAAATTCTTGTAGTCTTAGTTGACAAATCACCTACAATATTTTACAGTTAAAACCCATCGGTTTGGTAAAGTATGAACAATATTTACAACATTATTTTAAATTCATTTTGATGTATATGTATCAACTATACTCTTTCCAAAAACTTGGTATATTTTTATCTTCCACCAGTCATTTACTTGATATATGTATGTGAAATTGTAAGAACTTTGTGTTATTCTATATATATGTATAAAATTGTCCCTAATTAACTTATGATATTGTAAAATTCGGTCATAATAATAAGGCCTATTTTAAAAGATCGATTTTAATATGATTTGTGCAGTATACATCATGTTTTTTATAACAATGTGTGGATCTAAAAGGGGGGTTCAATTCAAACGAAAAAGTTCAAAATTAACAAATTCACACCGTAAAATTACCGGATGTAGATCTTGGACATCCTGACAAACAATTATATTTCTCACCCCACCCCACCTCCTTCCCTGGAAATAAATTCTGCATGCTAGCAGACTTCTAATTGTCAGCAGGACTTGCAAGCTTTTTATCAGAAGTTCCTACAGTGATTGGTTGGTTTGCATATCGAGCGAATTTAGTATTGATGGGAAGGGAGAACTTTTTGTATAATTTAATTGATAACTGACTATATAATGTGTGTTTTTTTAAATATACATAAATACTTTCGTGAAGTTTTAGTACAGATATGATAACGACAAGACTCTCTAGTCTTTCATTGTTATTAATGAAAATTATAATAACGTGCAATTTGTAGCATGCAGATCGTGACGTGTAGGAATTCCCCTGATTTCTTTTGGTTTGAAAATCACTTGTAAAAATAACTGTCACCGTGTATTGTGGAATCTGACGCACATGTGACGAAAAAAGAATGAAATATAATCCATCAATACCGTGCATCATAATTCAGATCCTGTTTGTCAAAGTTAAAAAAAATATAAGAAAATCTAATTAGAAAATGAGAAAAAGACACGGTTCATAGTTATTTTTACGCCCTGATTTTATTTGCATATGCTATTAATGATTATACATTTGCAAGTAAAATTTTAAAGGCTTGTTGACGTACCTAATTATCAGACTAATAATTAAAACTGGGTTTTCTGAAAACTTTAATTTGCTATATATATTGTTTTTCACAATGATGATATCAACAGCAAACGTAGTGTACTATATTTAAAGAAAAAAGTATTATTTGCATAGCATCATTGCATTGAGGAGTTGATGAATATTTGAAATCCAACATTTTTTTTGAGAAAGAAATAAAACCACAAAATTGTTGGGTTTTTCCATTAAATGATTGTGTCCATTTAGAAAAGTATGATTCTTGGTGTGCACGTCAACATGTCTAGATGACGCTATCGTTAAGAAGGAACAATTATAAATCATAATACAAGATCAGCTAAAATGAGTCTGACTTGATTTCTCTACGATACCGAGTATTCTAGATCTGAGAATGGATGGATGGATGGATAAATGAATGAATCAATGAACGAATTTGTAGATGATTTTTGTATCAGCCTTTTTAACAGATTATTATGTTACTCGGATAAAAGATATAAACTGAATATTTGAATGTAATAGACAATCAGGACTCTCGAGCTTTAGACTTAAGCGGTGGAGACTTGGGGTCCTGATTTTCTGATCAACAGGCGGTCGAACTTACGAGGATGGTGTATATTCAAATACCTCTTTCATGCCAGCTCTCATGGCATTAGATAAAGATGATGAATAAGGTTTTTTGCACTTAAATTAATTAATTGAAATTAATGCATACTGATAATGTACTTAAAAAAATACAACTCTTTAATTGTGAAATACTCGTTTGTTTTGACAAAATAGGACCTATATTCATAAATCATTGTGTTTTTGTTTTACCTTGGCTTTTTAAATAAACTGTTCCTTGTTTTTTAGACATTTTTTTCTTGTGGTTTTGAAATTTTTATCACTCCCACTTTATGATTCTTACTGGTAACAAACATGGCTCCAATTGTTAGTTTCTGTCTGTATCTATTGGCTTGATAACGTATTGAAACTTTGCAAACAACATTGAATTACAGAAAATATCACTATTGATGTTGATCTTTGAAGAATGTAACAGTTTGTGCTTCATATACATTAATTCCGTGCTCTTGAAAAAAACCTACAGGATGTCATACATGGATGGGGAAATCCCCTAGTAACGGCAGAAAAAAGGGAATAGACGGAGGAATCTCCCAAAGACTGTAAAGGTACAATTTGTGATGGACAACATCAATGAGCATCAACCATTGTGATATTATACAGCTGTACAACATCTACACACCAGGTGTTCTGTATGTTTAATACAGACCGTTCCATGTCACCCGATATAAACAACATAATAACAAAGCGACTCTTACTCATTCCTCTCTATGCATATACTAGTACTAAATGTTTCTTATACTTTTGTAGATAAGAACATTTACTCTTTCTTGTGTTTTGAGTACTTTTAATTTAATTAGGTTAGTGTAATTGACCTCAGCTTGCTTTGGTTCACAATGATACAAGCACTTGTCAAAGAAAAACATCTAAATGTAAGGCCTCTCTCAGTAGAGTAGCAAAAGTTTCCGAACTATGGAATTTGTCGTCTGAGGTTGTAGTTTTCTTTTTCTTGAACGAAGAGGCCAGAGCGTTCCGATTAAATACGTGGTTTTTTTTTTAAGTACTTTGCTTTAGATTCGGACAAACGAGGTGAGGGAGAATATTCTGAGGACAAGTTGAATGACATCAGGGTTGGGATAAAGATGAATTTTTTTTTATTTCCCCGTGATCGAAGATCGGGGGATCATACTGCATTTGTCTGCACAGGGGCATCTTATCCGCTCTATTTATTTTTTTTTACACATATGATAAATTACACAAGGGAATAATCGAAAATAGCAAATGATTTTGAAAACAAAGTAAAAACAAAGCCAAAAAAAAAAAAACAAAAACAAACAATACCTAAGACAAGTCACACAACTTATCGTTTGTACTGGTGTAAACCATAACCTTTCCAGACTAAATTATTCGGGAAAAAAATATAAAATATAAAAAAAAAATAATAAAAAAAGACATATCCACCGATGTTGATTTTTCATTTCCTAGCGAAGAAGGTCAAAAGTGTGCGGCAAGATGGGTTTTTAATTGGATAAAATCCCTTTTAACACAGTGTATATTTGGAATATAAATTCTCGGACAGGACTTCATTTGAAATAGAGCATACAAAGATATGCGTAACATGACTTATTGAATTTGTAATATAAAAGACAGCGGATAAGATTATATGCTTGATAGTTTAATTATTGGTAAATTTATAAAATTATCGGTTTATAGAATTTTAATCTCTTCCATCTTCTATTATAAGATTATATTAAACTTTGGTAAGGTTTTCGTATTTTGCCGTCATATAGATACTCAGGTTTAGAAAAAATGATAAAATATAATGAAAATGCATGTCTATACCTATTCTTTAAGTAACAAAAGAGTGCCTTCTTTCTTTTCCTGTCTTATCTCACAATAAACATTCTCAGCAGAAAAAATTGAAGTTACAGTGTACATTTTGTATATATCTAAGATTTTCACTATCCCAGAAGATAAAACGTTTTTACTAAGTATTTCTCTAAAACCGATAACCCTATCAATGTTTTGTGTTTTTAAAATCTATACTTATCTTGTGAACTTAAGCTTGCAGGGTATATCAATCTTATATCCATCTTTAATTTTGTACATCATACATAAGTTCCTAGCTCTGCCCGTCACTATAGAGCCGTCCAGTAAAAAAGAAACCCTCAAATATTCATTCAAGGAAACGTAGGTGTAGAATAATAGTGTGGAATAAGGTCAATACAAGTGATTAATTATCTTGTTTGCTATTTGCCAATCTTGTAATCTTAATTACTAAGAATAGAAAATTAAGTAGAACGTCATTCTAACCTTTCCTTCAATTATTCATGTTCCAGGAAATTTGATTTTAACGTAAACATGGCTTTTTTGCTGAGTCAGATACCTGAATCATTGTAAATTATTGATTTAACTTACTTTAACATATGAGTTAAAAAATAACATCACAAGTAAATTGATAAATTCCCAATAGTCAAAGGAATTTTGAATACTTACTATCAATTTACTATAAATATATGCAGGTGACAGTCATCTGTTTCATCAGACTATTCATTGCCTCTCATTGCAGTCACGGCGGAGCTGACTTCTATATATACAAATTTTAATGTTTGAGAGTACAATTTGAGGGGGAGATTATTGTGAGTTCAAATAAGGTATCTTACAAATGCATTCTATATCAAATCGAATGCATTTTTTGTTTAAAAGGTTTTTGATACACCCCAAGAAATTTACATGAATTTATAGAAAAGAACTATATATTAAGAAAGTTTTGTTATACCGAATAATAGTATTCATCTCACCATAAATTTGTCTATTTGTTAGTCATTCCGCTAATCATAGGCCCCAAGCAATATAGATTGATTGTCAATCAAATAATTCCGATATTTCCGTATATTTCTCACTTCATAGAAAGCATTTATCAGACATGTTAGTAGAGTGCTGCCTTACTTTGTAGGTTTGTTTTCTGTGACGTACATGTACATGCTTAAGTGTTCTGGAAAAAAAATGTTTGCACATAATCTGAAAATAATAAATATCCAAGTTCATCTATTTATAAGTCATGACAGTTGCCCCTTCGTTCCTCTGTATTGTTACACAATGACGATTCTCAGCAATATTATTAAAATACTATACCCGGAATACTAATTTGAAGTATTTAAGATCAATTCAAGATCAAAATTCGGTGGCCACGCATAGTCACAGATTTTCCTCATACTTGATAATTTAAAAGACTTTGATGAGTAAAAAAGCCTAACACCACTTTTTTGTTGCTATGTGGTCCCGTTGCCATGGTAACGGAGGGTAAAGATGTAAAATTGGCATTCTAATGCTTATTTGAGAACCTACTGTGAGTAATGTACACAACTTGGGGTTTCCAGGGTAGAATATATTATTAAAAATAGTGGTCATTTTTCAAAAGAATAAAAAACATTCATGGAGAAACGCATATATTTAGAGCGTTTCCATGGTTACTAAACAGAAATTCAAAAATTTGTTTTCTTCATTTAATTTGAATAAAAAGAGCAAATCTTGGATTTTGTGGTAGACGCTATTATGATTAAAAATTTAAATATTAAAATTGAGATCCGTTGCTATGGTAACAAGCTGAAAAATAAGGTAAATTATAATATTTTTAGGCATATTTGAATGGATATTAGTCACAAATGATAAATAAATACATAAAATCAATTGGTGAGAAAAAAATCAAGTATGTCCTTAACTTTAATGACACTTGAAAAAAATCTGACATTTTCTAAAAACAACTGCCGTTGCTATGGACTTTTCAAAAAGTAAGAATTTCTGTGTGATTTCCTAGGCAACTTAATTTTCCATAGCAACAACACTTCTCTGTTCCATAACAAAGCTTTTTGTGGTAAATAATAAAACTTAAGATACATTTTTACAAGTTCCAACTAAAACAATTGCTAAAAAATTCTAAAATCAGGAACTAAAGCATATGAAAATCATCTTCAATTTCTCAGTTTTTCCTATTTCTTGGCCTTCTTACCATAGCAACGGATGTCAATTTTCATAATAATATATATATTGCATGGACATTGATAATGATGTAACATTATCAATGGTATCATTTTATCATATCATGGTAACATATTAAAAGCATTGGTTTCTCCATCAATTTTCTTATATAATGTTAGAATTGAAAATAGGACAAAGGCTGTTTTATGTCTTTGATAGTTTACATCATTGGGCAAAACCTTCTAATATAGCTTCAAAGCAGGTAATTTTTGCTATTTTTTCATCTTTAGCCATGGTTACCATGGCAACGGTTACCCCAAGCAACCAACTTTTATGGTGTTTTGCGTTTTAGACCTAAGTGTGTCAATGTATGAAATATAAGGAAAATTGGTGACTATGCATGGCCAGACCCTTTCATAAATCATTGATTCTTACATACAATTGATCTTAAACATTCTACCATCAGAACTGAATCCTGGGCGACAATTGATAGCCAAAACAAATACTTTCTTTGAATTTATTTTTATCAAACCATTTAAAATTAATTGTTTAAGCATCATAAGGTGTAACTATTCTAAATTTCAGGAATTGCATTAATGTACTATGATATTGATAAAACTTAAGTAAGGCTGTAATTTTTTTGCTGCAAATTATAGAACCATGCATTTTAACAAGACCTTGGACTTTCGATAGGACGTAACTATCTATTTCTTGCATCAGAACATTTTTTTAAAATGATGCTAGTTTCGAGTAAAATATGCATTGATTGCGTAAGTCTTAGCTTAAAAGCCAGACGAATCTGGTTTCAAAGTGCCAAGACTGAGTGGCCGGCAATGAATAGACAGACCTACGTCACATTGTTGTTTGACACAACTACCCAAAGTCCAAGCTCCTGTTAAAATGGTTCTAAATAAACAAAGTACAGTACAAATAAACCAGTGGTTTCAGTATCCAAATACAGTCGATTGTTTTAACTTTAGCTGACATTCTGACAGTATGAGGTTTTAGCAAAAACATGTTAGGTAGCAGACGCAAAACGCGTATATTTTTCTCTCTGCAGTTGGTCTTTAAAAACATCGAATATCATAACGATATACACATTGAGTTTATCTAGTTTGATTTCAACATGGATACCATTGTTTTCTAAGAAAAATCTGCAGAGGAATGAAAGTAATCACATGTGCTTTTGAAGTTTACTTATTTTAATTACTGTAACATGGTCAAATCTAATCCGTGTCAGGCTCGTATCAATGGGGAGGGGGATGTGGTTAAAAACATCTTTTTAACTGATTTTTCATCACCAACTGGCACTTCTTCTTTTTTATGACCAGTACTAAAATTATTGGGAATGTTCACAAAAAAAATAACATTATAAGATACGAGGCATTAAATGTGCCCTTCCCTGCAAGTTAGGATGTCGAGGAATGGTGGTGTAAGGTTTTTCTTTTTGAGTTTTGCTTTTCAAAATGTTTGGTCATGTCTTACCCCGATGCTACTTGCCTGTATCCAAATGTATTTGTCCTATTTGGTAGACATTGTAACTGATTTAACATCTGCTGACGGATATCAATTATCTAATTAACTTTATGAAATTTTCTCGATTTTGACATTTACCTCGTTCATGACATGCCCAATTGTGACAATGAGCACACGGCAGATGAGACCGGTCAACATGGAATGCTTACTCCTTCTAGGCACCTGATCCCACCTCTATCTTTTTTAGAGGTCCGTGTTGCCCTGCTTTAAATTTGTATTTCTCTTTATGGATTTTTGAGATGGTTGACAGTTTGTTATTGTCATTTTTCATTATATACATTAGTACATGTATATGATAACGCCGCAACGACCGGATTTAAAGAACATAACCCCCCCCCCCCAAAAAAAAAACCCACAAAAACAAAAACTACCCCAAAACAAAATTTTAATATGTATAGACAGTTTGAATGAGTATATAATTTTTAGTTACTGTAAGATTATGTCTATGTGGTACATTTCATTTTTTTCAATGTTTGCAAAAATAACTTGTAAAACTATATCCAACAATATGGGGGTATACATGTTCAAAAGACTATCAAACAAACACTAGCGCGTCAATTTTGATAAACTGTGTTTTTTGTTAACAAAACATATACACTGTAACTCTTAATAAATGTTTAATAAAAATAGTATGTAAACAATATAATTTTGAGATATTTCCAAAAATGTCAAATTTTGTGATATTTTTGGAAGGTTGTGTGAAGAATAAATGTAATATTTTTTAATATTATTTGTAGAAAATCAATAAGACTTTTTATTTAATGACTATCGTTAGATTTTCTTAAATTATAACCTAACATGATGCATTTTGGTGCATGATTTAATAAAATGTGAACTAAAATTTGGATGTTGAATTTTTGGACCATGTGAGTTGAAGCTCACTGTAGGAAAACAAACATGCCAAGGTATAAATAGTTTGGCCTCTTTAGTAAGTTTATAAGTTGTTTTAACTGTTGTTCAAATTAAAAAAGGTTTGGTTTGACACAAATTTCTAAAAGGCTGGGTCTACCTTAATGTAATGCGTTAGTATTACATTTGTACATGCAATAAACTTGATAAATAAGATATATCGCGCCTTTTTTTTTTGGATTTTCAGAATAGCTAGGAATGAATAAACTATACTCTTGGTAGGCGAAGTGTACTTCCGATTAAAATTCTTAGGCAAGAAAAACGTGATTCGAATCATTGTGTAACAGTATAAATGTTTTAATCTCAAGGCAAACGCATTAGAATAACCTACATGTAATTTAAGATTTACACCGCATAGTAAACTAAGTAGTGCGAGGCGCAATGCATGCATAAATAGTCAAATTTGCCGGATTCCTACTATGAACACAACTGCGATCGGCCGAAGCCGCATGTGAGATACCGTTTCGTCTATTATCAGATTTTCTAAGAGCAGTAACCCATATAATTCTTATGCAACACATAGCAAGGCATTCAAAATGCATTTCATTGTCTTTCCTTATATTGCGTGCGATTGTACAGCGAATACATTGAACAGAATAGCGATAAGGGTATCTTATCATTTCTACGTGTGATTTTTTTTATTTAATAACAAGTAAGCAGTAAATAAGAAATAAATAAATATTTTTTGCATCTAAAAATCTTAAAAGGTAACCTTATTTGTGTCATTTCGATTCTAAAAATATGTTTTTTTTATGCTTGTGGTTTTAATCTATTTTAACAATAATTTACAATCTGATTTCATTAATGGTGAATTGCAGTTAATTGCAATATCTTTATTTTTTCTTTAAAAAAGTGACAGTTATCGATTAGTTATTCTGATTATCCCAGTGGCCAGATCATAATAATTGAAAACAGAATATATGAAATTGGTGACTAACTATCCTTTACATCAAATTATTTCTCAAAACAATTGAACAGAAAAACCAACTCATTTGATTAATATTTCAACTATTTCCTCAAATAAAAAAAATTACATTATAATATTTTTGATCTGTCAATATTACTAAAGTATAAATCATTCTTGTACAGTTTCTATCTTAAGTGAAATTAAAAAGAATTTGAAAGGCCTAAAAAGTACCAATATTTAAGCGGATGTTGGTATTTTGCAGAACGTATACAGAAATGTTTGTAAACGGTAAAGATATAAACTGTATTTGTTATCTTATAAAACAATGTATTAAACGCAAAAGTACAACATATCCGATTCAATACAATAATATAAAAGGAAAACTGCATATATTATCTTTAATTTTTTTCCAGACTAAAATCATAGTATATCTATACCTTTATTAACGGGTAATAACTCATTCATGTGATAATTTACTCAAGTTGTTCTTAAGGCAAAATACATTCACATTGAAATTGATATCAATACCTGTATCAAAACAACATATGTCATAGTTTAAAAAATGGTTTTTGTTTCTGAAGAACATAACGTTATTGGTTGCGTTTCATTGCTTTTTGTTATATGAACCAACAGCTCAACAGACACAGAATGATGTTAAACTGGGCGGGTTTTATGAACCAACTTGTGGTTCATAGACTTGATCCTAGCACCTACTTGTGATTCATACACTTGATCCTAGCACCTACTTGTAGCTCATAGACTTGATCCTAGCACCTACTTGTGGCTCATAGACTTGATCCTAGCACCTACTTGTGGTTCATAGACTTGATCCTAGCACCTACTTGTGGTTCATAGATTTGATCCTTTCACCTACTTGTAGATCATAGACTTGATCCAGTAGGCAGACAGGTGGTGTACTTCTTTATTTTAAAAGTTTTAAGAAACATACATGTACTAATGTATTTACTTCTAATATTGAAATTAAAGGGATTGAGATTGTAAATGTAAACGAATTTTAATAATTATATATATAAGACTTTTACATTCATAAGTAGATTTTGTAATACAGCTTGCATCACTAATGTTTATTTTAGATAATTGAAATTTTTAAATGATGGCTTTAGGTAGCAATGTATTTTAACACGTTTCTATCTTAACAAATCTTATCGAAAATCATAACTTCGAAAGTGCATGAAGTTGGTATTTCATTGATGCTTTTGAAAATATGAATTTGAAAAATATTTTATTCCCATATTTTAGTAAAATAACTCAAAAGGGTTTTAATTTTCATTCTAAACCTGTTATTTATGGAATTCTTAATCTATAATGAAATTATGCTAACTTCATACAGTTTTGCAAGGACTTGTCAGATGTTGTTTGTAATATGGCCGTCTGAGACTTATACCATTGGTAACGTACATGATAACTTTATTCAAGTATATTACTTTTTCGATTACAACAATACACATAACAAGATGGTGGTGGGGCTCACATGAGCACAATTTGTTTAATGCCTTGGTTATGATTATCTGGAAAACTGTACATAGCTCTTCAGAAAAATTCAGGTTGGCATGTCATAGAGCAATAGTTCATCCTTTTTGAAATCAGCAATTTACGGTGAACGAAAACTTGCGCTAGTTTAAGACCAATTATCTTAAATTTCTTAAAAATTTTGTTTAAACACTTTATACTTGTACAACAACAACAACAACAAATCCTCGGACATTTTACCACTGATATTATCACTTTACTTGGTGCCTAAATTTAATCTTAAACATGCTCAACAACCTTGGAACGTGCAGTGTGTTAAATCTGTAAACGAACAACACTCCTTCACTTTACGGAGATGGTAAAGGTATGTTAAAGAAGTTCAGAGGCAAGTTAAGTGACGACATCTACAATAAAATGTTCGAGGAAATATTTTGGGGCATCGATGATTTGTACAAAATGTGTATGGAAATTAGATTAAGAAAACTAGAGCTAAGTTTTTGTGTGCCGTAAATTGCAAGTTTTGAATGGGAGGAACTATAGCTCTACGGTATGTCAACTCGTATTTTTTTGTAGAGCTACAGATTAATTTGCAGCTTCGTTATGATAGACTTACTTTGTTGGCTGTTTCAGGTTCCAACCCATTTAAAGATCACCCATTAATAAAATAACAAAGGAAGTGGTCGTGTACACCATGTAGATGAACAAACGACAGTTCTGTAGCTCTATCAGCCGAAGGTAGTTTTGCTGTTCGTCTTTTAATCTAGTGGACAACTACAAACGTTACCTGTTGTCACTTCATTTCTTGGTCTGTTGGTACAACTGTAGTTGCCCAGACCTTCAGATGTCAGGTCACCCATAGAGAATTATCAAAGCATTCTCAGATGTGGGGACGTATTTTGGACACAAGTGGTACCCCTGGCGTCAGTTTGTATGATATTTCTTATTCATACCTTTATTTTGTGTATTTTTTGGTCAGAGTCGACTACTTACCAGGTATTCTACTGATTGTTAAGGTCTTCCGTTTCCCAACGGAAGACCTTACTATTATTCTGAAAATTTTTCAGATTTCCCCTTATTTTCTTTCTTCTAGACGCCAACTTTGATCCTTAATATCTCGCTCGTTTGTTCACCGATTCTTTTGAAATTTTCAGGTCTGATAACAAGCCGCACGATGTTGTCGTTTCATATTTTACTTGATGAAAATTCCCATTCGGTTTTGAATTATTCCCCTTTTAGTAAAATTTAACGACCCTTTTTGTCGGATGGGTTTAGCTTTAAAAGATGACTGGCAGATTCTCAAAGATTGGCTGGTTTGGAAGCAGATGCATTGAAATGGTGCTAGACACATTTCATTTGTTATTTAAATGCAAATAAAAGGATGGGTATAGGTGTTGAAACAAAGGTTAAAATAAATTGCAAAAAAATTCACGTATTTCCCTTTTTAGTTTTCTACCTGATAATAATTTGTTATAAGATATACTTTAAAAGTTGTGGGTCTTACCAAGACCTTTAATTTGGTATGAAGAAAAAGGGGTTGACCCCTATTACTAGGGAGTTAGAGGCTTCAAAAGTTTTTTGTCAATAACTTGTAAAGGAAGAAAAATGTCTAATGCATTATTGAAACAAAGTTATTGAGAAATTAATTCTGATTCCATCCGTAGTATTGAATTTGATGTTTTTATAATATATAGTCAGTTTTAGCAGAAACAATTTTAACCAGACCGGCCCATTTTCCGTGGGGGTGTGCACGTGCAAGAAGTTATGAAAGGGCTTCTTGTTATGCACTAACTGATGCATGCGGCGCGTAGAGATGATTCAAAATAAAATTCCCAAATGTTTTTATTGCTATGTACATATTCATTTCATAAAATTGAACCTCTTTGACTTTATTTAATTGTTTGTTTCAAAACTATGCCCCTCTCTATATTTAGATGCAGCTGTATATAGGCCATCGCCCAGACGACGGTGCATGTGCTTGTAGAGCTCGTCAATTACACATATTACGGAGACATCTTGAATTGTTTCATTAATGGAAGATGTGTTAATAAAATGTTTCCAAAACATGGTAATTAAACCCAATTTCTCTACAATACACGGCCGTCCTATAAAACATAAAGTGTATTAATGTACGCTGGCAATTTAAACGAACACGGGATTGATTCCGATAGAACATTTTCTTTTAAAGTAATACATTACAAAATACCGATTTACGATGAAGATAAAGATAATCTTATCATTGTGGAGATGATTTCTAAAAAGTGAACTTAATATTCGCCAATATTACAATTTGAATCCAAGGCCGTTGATTTTTATGGATATTAATTATGACTCGTCCCGTGTTTCGCGTTTTTTAACTCTTTGCAGAACATCAACAAACGAAAATATCAAACAGCCTTCATAAGCAATTTATAAATTATCTGCATACAAAATTTTAATTAGGTATTGAAATAATTGTGATTTATTAATGTACTCGCTATCCTCCGTGGAGAAAATTTGCATTACGAAAAAACGTTGTTCAATGTTTATCAATTACGCTGTAGCCTTAGCAATCAAAGGAAATTAACAAACTGTATATTGATAGATCAACAAATTGATAATTTTTCAGACCTGCAATGTGTTGTTTACAAATTCTATAAAATGTATACTCAATAACTGCATTCTTAACTCTCTCCAGTTTGGAGTATTTTGAATCACGCGTGTACACTATGCATAAAATGTGTACACATAATAGCCATATAAATGAACAGTTTAAGTGTTGAATTTGTAAAAAAGCTTTTGTGAACATGCAAAGCAATGCTATTATTATGCTATGGCTATTAAAGTCGAACAATTTACCTTAGCTGCATATATGTAGCTCTCGATGAGAAAAAAATTCAGACTGACTACCATTCCATTTTTTTTCAGACCGGGGGCTACAGATTGCAGCTAAAATTACCTTAAAAAATATATACATTTTAAAATTTGTTCATAAATTCATTAAAACGACGTGCAGATTGAAGTAGTAATAAGTCGTTTGACATATATCATTTATAACGTCCATTTATATTATTTTCAATAAAATTATTTCATTATTTTAAGCTTGTCGGTGAACTGAAAACAGTTTTACATGATATATTATGGCATGAAGATAGCAATATTCAAGGCCTTTCCTTCATTTTAAACAAAGGACTCAAAACAAGAGAATAAACGCCAAGTAAAGTGCATGTATGCTCCAGGGTATTTACATTGTATGATGTGTCTCGTAAAAATTGATGACTGAAACATTCTGGCGCGAAGTCCTGTTCTACCTTTCGTATCAATAAAATTGACATTGGTTAAAATGGGTATTAAATCAATTTAATCTTTCAAAGTTTTGAATTTGTTAACAACAATTATAAAATCAAATGTTTTAGAAACAATTTATAAATCTAACATACAGTCATTTTTTTTAATCGGCTGAAGTGTGAGCGTGTACATTCAGTAATTATAAGACATGCAACTTACACCCTATATATTCATAACGAATGAAAACGTCCAGCAGATAGAGAAAACGTACGTGGCTTCCGAAACAAAACTCCCTGGCATTTTAGTTCTTCCTGTTAACTTTCCAGACTGTATGTCAATCTAAACTTAAAATTTTGCTTATTAATAATAATATCAATTATTAATTAACAATGTACATTCTTGTTGCGATGACATCCACCCGGACCCGGGACATGATCTCTATTTTTAAATCAGAATTACACACGTGCTAGGAAGTGGCAGAAAACAAGCTGGAACTCATTGTCAACTTTCAGTTACCGATATAATCTCTTTGGAAATGTATTTCTTCTTTGATAATTGTGCAAACCATAGAATACGTGATCTGCGCATAAGAACTGCTTGATACAATATTTTTTTTCAACATGCTTTCGGCCTATAATAATCATTAAGAAAATATGCTAGGACTCCATATGGAAAAATACACATTTTCTTTATCCCCCTTTTCATTAAAAAAAAAACCCAAACGAACGAAGTTGATTCCGATAAATATTATTTTAAAATAAACTTCCAAAACATACTACACATTCATCCTACACTTGCAGTATTGCCTTTTCTATTTTTGTAAGAGTTGTAAATTCATAATTTTAATTTTATCATGATAAGAATATCTTAACGGTATTTGGTAAATTATCTCAATTAATGAGAGAGAGAGAGAGATTCTGTACTTTTTACATTGATATCAAAGTATCAATAACCCCGTTTGTGTACAAAATCGAATACATCATTAGTAGAGTATACTAAAAAGAAAAAAAAATACCCCAAAAAAGAAAGATCAAGCTTTAAAACCAAAGTCCAAAGACCTCTGTTACAGTGTATCAGACCGTAGGTGCTGGCACTATATAGAACCTCTTGCTAATCAATGTTTTCATTCATGCATTTAAAGAAAAAACTCTTCTGATTTTTCTTGAACTTCTTTTGATTTAAAAAAAAAGAAAGAAAAATTAGTTGTTCTCAATCTCTCTTCATTGTGCATGTCTTTTTGTATTTTAAAAGAATGCAATTTAATTTTTTTTCCATGCAACGTTTCGGATAAAGCAATGAAGAGTTGTATCTTGAAACTTCATATAATATTTTCATGATTAGAGCCTTGAATTAATTGTAAAATGATAACACTGAAAAATGTTACCGATTTCTTGCTTTGTTTTAAGGGAAAAACCTCATTGATGTAAGAAAAACTGCCTCCTTGAAACATAATAAATTGACATGATCGATAAGAGGCAGACGATCTCTAGCTGCAGATCTGTAGCTCTCGGTCGGAATATTGCCGTAAAGTTCATTGTCATTGTTCATTTCTTACGCGTATAAGCAGGTTGGCCGAATAATTACCGAGACTAACTGGTTCGTATTTTAATAGTTAGCGCTGCATTCAAAGGTAATATCGCCATTCTGATAATTTTGAAAATGATTAATAAAATAATGATTAAAGTTAACGAATAAAGGCTTCGGTCTCCCCCCCCCCCCTCCCCAGTAAACAAAATTATTATTAAAAATCCCCTGTAAAAATGTTCAGGATCTCTGCATATAACTGATATTTTTTAAATGCTTGTAAATGTTATGTCTTTGGACCTTCATATCGGGTATACCCACTGTGTAAATAAAGTCGTCGTTCATGTGATTCTGTCTATATTTAGACAATTATGATAATTGAATAAGTTTCTCAAAATACACTACACATTCAAGAAACAACATGGGAGAATCAAACTAAAGATAACTTTTAAAGATCTCTATTTGCTTATATAGTATAGAAAATTTAGAAGTCGTGTTCTTTTCAACAGTCGCCTTGACAAAGATGCACAAATACTAGTACTATGTTGTTATAAGAAAACTGGAGGGGGGGGGGGGGGGTGTCCAGGAGTTACACAACAGGATGTCTATACTATAGTATTATAGGAAAAATGTTTTATAACAACTGTGATTTTTATCGATCCAATCAAGTAATGTTGCTTTAGAAATAACGAAATGGTACCGATATGTTTACACATTCAAAACGATGAACACGACAAATTACATTTCTGAGCATACATCGCGAAAGAGTTTACATGATAATTACGCGAACAAAAACAATCGATAAAAAAATGTTATACATGTATATAAGTTCCAGACAATCCCCAAACAATTGATAAAAATGACCAACTAAGCCCTAAGAGCTTCGAGTCCTATGCCCAAGACATTGTTTTCATCCAATCTAAGACTAATCTACATGGAGTAGCTTAATTAGGCTTTATGCATTATTAGGAATATAATAACAAAGCATATCGATAGTATATCAATTCACTTTATTGTACACGTATATGGCTCGAGAGCAATTGTATTTGACGTACAAATCATCATGAAACAAACTGTTATGTATATCGAAAGCATTTGCTTCTCTTACGAAGGGTCTATTCATCTAACATTGTATCATGGCCAGGTAATCAATTTTGTATTACGTCACAAGTATGACGCAGCTGCGACGGAAGACCTAGTCGTTGCTTGCAACGAGCTCGTTTCTAGTTTCTTTTAACTTTCCTATATTGTTGATCCTACTCTTTTAACCCTTCCTTTACCTTGCTGCTGCTATGAGAATGTCATTCATATATTCCAAAAGACACAATGCATTGGTTGGATGGGCATTTACATATATGTTTACATAGAAGATTAAAGGATTTGTCGATTGATCGGCATCATTTCTATCTTAGTTTAACTGTGGTTTGAAATTAACATTTACAGTCCGTAACTCAGGTTGTTTTTATATTACAATTATTCATTAATTTCTCAGCATTTTCTACCTTCCGTGCTGCATTTTTCTTTGAGTTTTTCACTTTAGGCATGTTCAGAAAAGTTCAATCAACTTGACTTTTTGTTGGATAAAACAAAATTTTAAAAGATCGAACAATTTAGAATTTCCTTTCCTCTTACTGCACTATTAATGTACGTATTGATTAGAAGTTGCTTCAAAAGTTTAATTTGAGTAAAATCAACCACACAAAAACTTTACAGAATTTTACAATACTGAAAAAGAAATCCAGTTTTATATTAACGATCTATTTCTTTTTAATAAAGAAAACCGAATAAATACCTCTAAAGTCTAAAATTTTCTGAATGAAAAAGTTTTGCTCCAACCTAAATAAATGATTTCTTCAATAAAATGTCTTATTGTTCTTTTATGCTCCTTGGTTTCTAATGAAGCTTTTACAAGCTATTTGGGCCTGGTGGTCGACCAATAATCGTCATATGTGTGCGTCTAAAGTAAATCATAAACAAAATTTTTATAACTTAACCTTTTTGTTTAGTATAAAAAACATCAATTTGAGGAAGATTTCAACAAAGAACTTTAGCGAGCTGAGGATCAAACAGACTTCAACAGGGAAAAATGGATGACTGCTTATTCAGTTTACTATTAAGTCAAACATATAAAAAAGCTGTAAACCATTGTTAAAATTGACCAGCATCCGAAAATATTTTGGAGATTTAAAATCGTATATTTTCATCTATTTACTAAAAACCCAAACTCAACCCTAGGCCCTATTCAGATAAACAAAAAGACAGACAAACGAACCAACAAACTAACAAATCCAAGTATTATCCATGGAAAACTTGCACCAGAGACGTCAATTAGTCCTATCTCGTTATATTGATAGCAACATTAAATCGATCAATCAATAATTCTCATTAAAATTGTAATTACGAATGTTTAATTCAATTGTTTTCTTAAACTTTTGGAAGATTTTTTGTACTATTGTTTTATGACAAGTTCTTTAATTTTGAATTGGTTGAAACGTTTATTGATAAGTTATATGGCTGGAAATTCATTTCTACCGGTCAAGGTGTATCTATCATAATGCAAAACAGGAAAACGCAAGATTTTTCACAAATCAAACAAACTTTTTTTATAGCTTCAACGTTAATTATTTTGATTTGAGAAAGAGGGAAACCCAAAAATGTCATTGATTTTGTACATGGTGCTTTCGAAAAAGTCAAAGTATGATTCGTCTGTTAATGGATGGTTTTTTCCCATAAAACGAGGTACCAGTTTTATGTTTGTATGACGGAAGACATTAATTTCAATCCACACAGGCTTTGAATATAGCCTGAGTTAGCGCCAAGATTCCAGTACTCTGAAAACAATTAGCAGCAGCTCTTGGTCGAGACCAAAGATATATATGACACCATCACGATTCTAGAAAAGGTAATAACATCCTTCACAAACATCCGTCTTTGTTTAAAAAACTTATCATCAAAGGTTACCAATTTGCCCACCAACTTCAATGAATTGATGGACAAATTGGTTACCTTTGATGCGATGGTTTCATTCAACAGAAAACAAATTACATACAGAGTTCATTCAAATTTTGTGGTTTTCTCAGTGCAGAGATGTATCGACTGGGAAATTATCTTAAAAGTATTGTGATTTGGATTTCTACAAGTTGATTTAGAAAACGCAAACACTGTTGGTTCAAACATTTAAATCTCAAATGACGGAGGTCAGTATGCCTGTAATTAATTATGAATATCATTAAATTCAATAACTGAATAGGAGAGAAATACATCTCTAAAGTGTAATTCTCTATGAAATGTACAAACAACCAGAGTACTCTGAGAAAAGACATTGTTTGGTCACGTTGGCATGAATCATTCACATTCTCAATGTCTGATATGGAAATGAAAAATACGATATTTAAGTGTAACATTATGTGTAGCTCTGATTCAGACACTCCTTGTAAACCTTTCAAATCAAGGATAGGGAAAGGGTAGTTACTGTAAAATATCCAACTGAATGATCTGATTAACTATTGAATCCTACACTCCAAAATCGCCCCAAAACTTCTTGGAAATAGTGTCGTCTGTGACCTACTCATTATCTTGGTGATAAAAAGCTATCAATAATCAATATTTAATCCTCAAATATGAAATAAAACAAAGATTATTTTACAAATGTAAATAATAACGCTAGGCCCCAGGATCACGAAGCAATCTTAGACTTAAGTCAAAAATTTTACACTGTCTTAATGCCTCTTGACTGAAAACAGTGACAAAATTAAAATGCTATTAAAAGTGTCTTAATATAAAGATGTTATTTACAAATTTCAATCGCCATATTATAATCAACAATGAGATTATGACTGACTGAAATTTTGACTTAAGTCTAAAATTGCTTCATGATCCTGAGGGCAGGTGTTTTTGCAATGAAATAAATAACATTTCATTTATATATTATCCCAGAACCTTATGGATTGAACAAGAAGTGCCGATTACATTTACAAAATTACAATTCAAAATTCTTGATATCCAAACAAAACAAAATCGCCCTTTTAAAAAGTAACAATAGGTTAGATGCACAAAATGGAAAAAAGGGAAAGTGTTCTATTTTACATATTTACAGTCTACAATTCAATTATGTAGTGGGTTTTTTTTTACGGAAAATAAATTTGGAATGCCAATTTTTGAATTTTTGAAGAATTATAAAAATCAACAAATCTTTTTAATTTCCTGCAAAAATATATTGATTAAATAAAACAAACTTTCAACATCATTTCATTCACACTTTTTCAGTCATATTCAACTATATATTGGAGGTGGCTACTAATATCAAAGTTTAAAAAAAAAGATTAAATGTTAAAAAAGCAAAAATAAAACAGACAGAACAAAGTAAGAAAGAAAAACGAGAAAAATAAGATAGATGCATGTAGGTAAATGAATCTTAGGTAAATTATAATTGATAAAACAAAATATGACAAAAAATTAGCAAGTTCAAAACGTTACTGCACTTATACATGTACTCGAGTATTGATCAAGTTTGGTGATATAGCATCTACACGCTATTGGTATATATATACATTTATGACCCAGACAACTATGCTGCAATACACGCTGTTAATCACTGCGCATCAGAACCATCATTGCAAGTGAATTTCCGGGAGATATCTGAATTCCATCACAAAATAAAAGGTAAGGTATTGTTCGTCTTTTTATAGAACTAGTGACAGCATTCATGAGATGAAAATCGTAAAAGTGAGGATGATCTTATTCAGTACTGATTGATTCTAAGATACCATGTACAGTTTTTCACTGTGGGGCATTGAGAATTATAAGAAAGAACCCATTGTATATAAGTTGTATGAGTAATTTGTTGATTAATAGGTTATCACCAAAATGTCCATGCATCTTATTTTATTAATGTACCTATCCATAATGTAAAATAAAAAAACACTGTTTGTCAAATTGACTTTTTAAGGAGAGGGCTCAAATAGGCAGATTGCCTGCTGCCCAATCCTTATTGTGTAATATATTTACGTAATAAAATGTTGTTTAAATAAAAAATGTAAAATATATCTCCGATGATAATTTATTGCCCGAGTAATAGAAATGGGTGTAATTATCAGAATAAATATAATTATTCATGTATAAATACATTGTTACCAAAAATATTCTTTCATAACCGGGCGCCAAAAGACGGTCGGTTATATGATATGACAGAAGAGAGTAGCCGTGCGCTTCTGTTGAGCTACCATGAGGGTATAGTTTAACAAGATCGTAAATCAGTCATTGTCCATATGTGGTTTGCAGCCGTTCTTTTGACGTCGACGCTTGCGTCAATCTTTTTTTCTTGTTTCCAATCAATTGGGACTATATAACAGTACAAAGTGTAGAGAGCGTCAACATTTATTTTTCAATCGAGTGATCTTTAGACCTATGAAATATATAATTAAAAAGTAACTAAGCATTTATTAAAACGTTCAATACATTTGATTGCTAGCATTATAACTTGGTTGTATATACATGTACTAATGAAGGCTTGATAAATCAAATTTAGTAAATTAACAATGAGGTTCGTCAATAATTAGGGGAGCAAGATCAATTCAGAATCGGGTTTTTTTTTTCAATCAAACTGACTGAAAAATATTTTGCGATCGCATTTCTTTTCTCTCTTGCTCAAATGAAGTATTTGCATTACAAATGCCAGTGTTGTGTAATACATCATGGTTGCTTTTTAAAATATAAAAAATTGGAAAGTTCATATCGCTTCTTAAGATTTGCCATTGTGCTGGATAATTATGCCAGTGCCAAAATGGCATTTTTGCACCCGCTGATTATGTAACACTTTTAAAAAAGTCTTACCTGACAGGTGAGATACACTGTATTTACCTTAAAAATATCCCATAAAAAAAATCCCAAAGGAGAAATAACTTTTATTCAGGATATTTTGAAAATCCAGTGGGATTTTCAAAATTGCCTGCAGGAATTTTATTTTATAGATAAAAGTATTTCCTACAGAAATTAAATTCAGACATCAAGTTCTTATTAGATTTTGAATTCCTAATGGAGTTTTGTTAAAATCCTATCGAAATTTAAATTCCTATAGGGAATTCTTTTATTTCATAAAAAAATTCTAAAAATCTCGTTGGAAAATAGTTTTTTTAAAGGTTGATATCAGGTGTACAAGAGATAAAAAATTTGTTATAAAACATAGTTTCGTCCTTTGCTCATTAAAATACCTGAATTGCTTCGAATACTAGTACTTGAAATGTGGGTTCCCAATATGAAATTGAAGAAATTTATGCAAACAATAAGCAAGGACGACATGTATATGCCTAAATGAAATTATAACAGACACACTATGACAACCCTTACAATATTCAGATATTACCAGCTTAAATATAATATCATTATTCAAGATTGAAAAAAAAATGTACTGAAAAATTGGAATAATGCTTTCTCATGAGGCATAATCTTACAGACTAATGTGTAAATTATACAGATTAAAGTGTGAATTTTTCACATTAAATGTAAATTTTACACATTAAAGTGTAAAATTTTACTGATCTAAGTGTAAGTTTTACATATTGGTGTACAAATATAAAAGTGTTAGTGTGGCACTTTTGCGCTTCCGTAATTCTCTTTTATTATAAATTTTCATAGAAATGTAAATGTAAGAAAGTTTAATATGGATAATCATTTTTTAAAATTCTAATTGAATGCATTTGATCTACATCGTCTCCGAAGTTGTATAATATTGTAAGCAACTTCTAAGCTAGTCTCAACAATAAGTATACTCAAACACAGTTCAAATCTCGCTGTATGATGTCATTAAATTCGGCTTAGTAGTGTAATTTATTACAAAAATGACGAAGCATATAAGCTGGTATGATATGGGTTCTCTATAACCAAAATCCTTTGAAATAGTAATAATTACAAAATTTGCATCCGGTGACGCTACTCACTTGATGATCATTTTCAAGTTTCAAAGAGCAGTCGCCGCTATAAACAGTACCCAAAAACCATTCATGTGTGCAATTATTTTATTGCTGAAATCGTGGCATTGATTATGCGTTTTCTTTAAAAGAGAAGAGACATTACCTTAGTTGGTAGAATATTTAATCGGTTAGATTTTTTTTATGAAATAAGATATCAGATAAATATGTACCCACGTTGGTATATTAAGATAAGGTTCTTTTCCTTGTTTTGTTATATTTTTGTAAAAGAAAAATAAATCAGCGTTCAAAGAAAGATATAAAAAGACGTGTATATTTGTTAATGAGAAAAAAAAATCCTCAATTCAACTATGATACCTATACCCGTGTCCTCTTGCTGATGATTGTGTTGTATTGTGTTCTGTATACCAATCTATTTCCTACGGCTGCGTTCACTTTGATACTTGTCTTTATGAATACAATGTACCACGGGATAAGAAAATAATTAGTCAGTAAAATAGAGCTTTTTTGTACTAAGTATGTGCTGATGGTTCAAAGGAAGAGTCATCAGTGACTAAGATCACCGTCGTCAATAGCATATAGCTGATGTACATTAGGTGAGTATGGATATAGACCGTATTCTTGCATACCAAATACCATAGAATCAGATTAATGTGGAACCATTATTTGTACGGGATGTATTTTTGTGGATTCCCTGGCCCAAGAAATAATACTTCCAACGAATTATAAAATACCGTTTAAGACATAGAAGCAAAGCAGCGAGGTAAGATCCCAACGAAAATTGATAATATTTACATCGAACGAAATTAGCCCCTAAAATTTAGATGGTTCTACGGTATTAGGTGCATGCGAATGAATAGAGATAATGTCTTACTAAAGTTTCTTCAATAAGCCCATAACAAGAATTGAATTTGGATATATTCTCAATGTTTTAGGAGGTATACTAACTGTTGTAATACTGGTAAGTTTATTAATGTTCTAGCATAACTCGTACATGTACTAACTTTGTAATAAAGCAGATGTTATAAGATTTCGAGATTTTTAATTTTTGTTCAGGAGCCATATATGGTCCAAAGTTAACTTTTTTTTCAAGCTATTTAATCCTTTCGGATGTGAACTAAGGTATGCCGTTTCAGATTGTTCATGTTGGACAGCAAAGATTTAAAGACATCTCCCTATACGATATTTTGACCGTACTTTATAGTATGAAAATCCAGTACGATAACAAAATTAAATGTGGTAACGTACGATCAGTGATGACCCAATCTTATATAGTCATATATGTTAAACGACCAGTTATGAATCGAATCAAATTGTTCGAATACATATTTCTTATATAATGTATATCTATTAGAAACGGTCCATCAAACTTTTGGTAGGAATGGCAGTGTCTAGCAAATACGATCTGCATTTGGAATGTTTCAATTCTCATGATGACAAAATAACTGAAGTAGTTTTTAATTCCGCCGACATTTAGCAACTGTTGACACATATGTACGGTTGTCTATGTCCTCTTGATATGCAATATATTCTAAAACTGATTTTGCGTCAATCAAATGTTAAAAACGTGCAAGACAATCACGTGTGCGGGTATTGTGTTGATAAATGCGTTTTATATTATGTCAATAGCAGAAACAATAGCCCTAGGACTTTTGTTGTACTAACGATGATCGATCTTCATCATTTATTTGCTCAAAGAAGTTATCTTTGATAATTGTTGCATTGTAGTGCGCAGAGAAGAAAAAAAACAGCTCATACAAAAATAACGAATAGTTTTGAACAAAGAGAACCTAGACTTTGATAGATAAAAAAAAATAGTTTATAAATGGTGATGATATAACTGTTCAGTGATGGATATCTGTGTCAGATATACAAGTGATGTGGTAATAACACTATATATTTGACCGCTATATAGCTAAATCTTGAGATTGTGCTGGACCTGATTACAATTCGCCTTTTGGCACATGTTTCATTTTTATTAAGGTGTCTCAGCAAACTTAAAATTTTTGAAAATAATATTATTCTTGGCACAATTTCATGCATAGGCGGATCTAGGTACTTCTTCTGGATGGTTGGGTGTCAGATTATTACATACAACATAATATATTGATAATTGATCAAGCAGCAGGCAAAATTTCTCTAAATCTGGTTGATATCATTTGATATCATGTATGGATATATATATATATAAATATGTAAATGTATAATTATATTTACATTTCATATATATTTTGCTCGTTAATTGTATTGAAAGCTACGGCATTCAAAACACCATAACACAGACAGTGAGTTTGATTTGGGAGTTACAAATGTTAAACGCTGTTAAAGTGCAAAATATTTGTTCAAACGATTTAGGGTTTTGTTCAGACGAATATGCTATTTATTCGAATTCGGACCAATGACCTATTTGTTCGGACAATTGGTATTTGTTTAGACAAACAAGCTATTTGTTTGGACAAATTAACTAGTTGTTTGGACGAATTAAAAATTTGTTCGGACGAATTGAATTAGATATTTGTTCAGACGAATTTTAAGATTTGTTCGGACGAACAAATACGTAGTTCGTCCAAACAAAAACGTATTTCGTGCGAATAAATACATGTAGCTTATTCGTCTTAACATAAACGTAATTCATCGCAACAGATATCCATTTCTTCTGAACAAACATTTTATTTGTCCAAACAAATAGATAATCCGTCCAAGAAAATAATTAATTTATACGAACTTATAGTAAATTCGTTCGGACAAATCAATATGTTTTTCATCTGGCTCTTCTAAGATAAACAGGGATTAAAGATATTAATCACATTTGCAGACAAGGCAGAAAATTAAAAAGTGTACATTGTAAATATAAGCATTAAATCATTTTTGGGGGAACTATATAGTCTTATAACTGCAACAGTATGTACAAACATTTTTTTAAAAACGTGCTCACGTGCGTTATTAAATTCGTGTGCACACACCGTTGCAGGTGTGAGACTATACATTTAAAATTTTTAAAAAAATCAATGATCGGTTGCTTGTATATACAAATAAAATCATAGACGTTGGGCATTTTATATTATATACGCTTTCTCTTGGATTTTTCTTGAAAAAGCATACGCCCATAGCTATACATGTACATCAACTAATGTAGAATATTGCAATCGGAGTACTTTATAAATAAAGACCTTTGGGTAACAATTTTTGTGTTCAATAAAGGGTCAATATATTGCAAGTTTAAAATTATAGAGACCCAAGAATGTCTTCATTAGCTAAATAACTAGATTGGAGTATCCAACATATCATCTTCGTGTCAAATGAAGAATTGATTGTCTAATAAAACAGCAAAGAAATTTTATAGAGCTTACAAACAGTGCTTGGATAACCACAGATTAAAAGGATATGATATTCAGGTAAGTTAAAGCAATTTATTTGATAGACACTTACACATTTTTTTTTCAAAGTCTTTGCTTCGATTGGTTCCACGTAGATGTTACACTATAGCTTTAGTAATAAGAGGTACGTTGAGTTAATAGTTCTTCTTTTTATTTATTGTGGACTAAAATTTGCTTAATATTGAGTGAAGAATAATTAATCAAATTTATGTTAAATACGGTCAAGGAAAAGGACTTTCAGTACATACAATATGTAGATAGATAAGCCAAATGAACATTAAATCAACGTTGAATAAGATATAGATAGGATTGTTTTTGAACATTCGAACAAAATCAGAGGAATTATATACGTTTTACTATGAAAGCATGTAATATGTAATTTTCCGTTGAATAATTAAATGTAAAATTGAAGTAATATAAAAAACTATGAGCAGACATTTAATGGAGTACCGTGCATAATTAAATAATTATATAAATATAAATAATAAGGAATCATTCTTTAAGTATTATGAGGTTATAATTTCGGTCGGAGCGTGATCAATCTATCATAAAGCTCTTCGGGCTTTATTGGATTTGACCATGCCCCGACCAAAATCTTCACCTCATAATACTCCAAGAATGATTCCTTATTCCGTAAATCAATAATGGATAAAAAGGGAGGACGCTATGTTATCTCTGTAGGGATAATAAAATCCTTTCAATATGAATTTTCAAAATTGGATTGCATTCTAGAGATACATGGTCTTGCCTCTTAATAATTATTTTAATATTTTGAAAATATAAAACTTAAACCTAAAATTTGCATATCATACCTATGAAAAGTGGCATATGTAAGCGAAGTTTCAGAGGAATATCTTCGTGGCTTTATATTAAGCAATAAATGTTGTCCTTTTATGGTGTGCTGCTTCTGTAAATACAGAAAGGGATTCAAATAAAATTCTGACTTATCGCATCACAACAAAGCTTGTATTGCTGTGCACTGCTACTCTGATTAAAAGCGTTATTCTGGTTAATAAATCACAGGAAAATGCATGGCGCCAAATCAACACGTTTTTCCCCTTTGCATACCGCATCGAATTGAATATGACTTTAATTAAAAAGAACCATGAAAAAGGTTAAAATTTATCAAAAGTTATAACGAATCAAAAGTAACAAAACAAAAATAACCACACGCGTGTTAAATACATATTTTGTATTGTATTATTCTAATTTCAACATGATCAACACGTATTCAGTACATAGCACGAAAATTAATTTTCCGTTTTTGTTTGATTCTAATTGTTTTTGAAAATGTGTTTAAAATGCATTTTAAAAAAGACTATTGCCATTTATTTAACTTATATGTTTTATTATAATTTTCATATATAATATGTTCATATTATGTAGGTGTCGTTTAAACAGTCTCTCTCTCTCTCTCTCTCTCTCTCTCTCTCTCTCTCTCTCTCTCTCTCTCTCTCTCTCTCTGCGTAAGTGAAATCTGCAGAGCATTTCGTATACAAATTGGAATATATGACTGACAAATTGTGAACGAAAGTTTTAACAATTTGTGAGGTTCTCAGTTATCAAAATTGCAGGACTATCATTAGCAAATTTTGACATCAAAACAAATTCTATGAAATACATAATACTTTAAGAAATTATAGAAAGATTTTGTTCCTACTAACTAGACTTATTGTATGTAACTTTAAAGATGAACATAATGACATGCATGTAAAACATAATTGATTTAGATAAGATAATCTCATCACTTGAGGAGTTATAGAAGCATTCATATGCCCACTGATTGCATCGATCTTGGGCACGCACACAAAAATGTCTGGGGTAGAGATGATTGATTGCTACCCCAAACAACTTAAGTATGTACTTTCTCCATTAAGCTGATTAATTCTTTGACTTAGTAACTGACAGGGGTTGAATCACATGCCAGAGTTCATACAATTTGTATTAAGAAATTAATAAAATTGAACCTAGATATTTGTTATTTTTCATTTTTTGATAATTATATCGTTTTTTTTTTTCATAAATGGATGGTTGTAATTATTCGTAAAAAGAGTATATCTATTTAAATTTCTTCACATGCCATTAAAGCATTCATGATAAAAACAGCGGTTCTTCAGAATCCTCTTTACAACACACGTACAAACACGGACAATTTATAAAAACAATCTTTCTTAGACAACCGTTAGCATATCACCAATCAAATTGAAAATAAGAACCTGGTTGTTTTGCATCAACGGGTTTACCATTTGTTTGCGATACATTTACGTGGATCTTAAGGAGGCTGAGTTTTCAACAAATTAACCATCAGATCTCCCCAAAACGTTTTAATAACGATATTTATTGCCATAGACTATCATTTAATATAGAAAAAAATATTTGGTTTTAAAATTTAAACATTTTCATATATTTTGATACATTTCGGCTAATGGAGGTAAATTTAACCTAAAAATGGCCACGACCATCCGGCCCTCTAAGAAATGTTCTGCCTTAAACTCTGGATTGTAACAAAAGTATTCATGTTTAAAAAATCAAAGATGTCATTCCACTTTAAACCCAGCATAAACCCTGTTTCCGTTAACAATCACCATAAAACATACTTTATTACAATGAATCATTTTGTTTTTATGGACAATCTTCTATATCTGAATTTGTTTTGGCTATGTTTTAACAACCATCAAGATTTACACAATCTCGTAAAGAAATGACATTCTCATGCAGTGTTTTTGGCTCCTCACTGTTTGCAGAGCACGCCATTTACTTGGATTTTGCAATTACAGTCTTTAATGCTACTGTCTCAATTCTAGTCCTCAACGTGTTTTTGGTTCAAAATCATTTATTCTTAAGCTTCGGTAAATCGATGCATCTGCTGTTTACTTTGATCTTGGTCATAACAATTACAACTGAAATATTTTATTTATTTCGATCGATTTCCCTTTTCCAAGACATTTAAATCTTGTTCGCTGAGAAGGTCTTAGTAAATGGCCAATCCAATATACTGAAGTTGATTTCGTTTTAATTGCCATCCAATATATGGAACACAATGGGATGACATGAAGGAAAGATTTACACTGGAATAATTGGTATGGGATACCTTGTGCTAGGTTCCCACTGTCGTGCGATCTTTCACAAACAGTACGATTGACAAATCGTAACTGATCGTGGAACTGCTCTACCATTTTACGTTTAGGTACGACGTAATGCTAGTCGATACGTCCTTATGCGATTTTTTGAGCTATGATACGGTAAGGTAACGATAAACATATTTTAGGTGACGCGATCTGTGACGATCATATTGCCCCGTTTACAAACGATAAAATACTTTCAAATAAGATTGTTAAAATAGGATTACCGATGATAGATCTCTGATCTGGAAATTACAACAGGAGTCTCCGATTTGGAACGCTTAGGTACATGTACGTGCAGATACGTTTGTATACGTTACGAAACGTTCATCATGAACCGATTTGCTCTGTTGCAATAGGGGAATGATAATGACGGCGATTGTTTTCATGATTAAGATCGAAAATGATCACGATTTGAGCTACGATTCGACCCCGACTTATATCTATATATACGGCTGGCCAAATTGACATATCGCAACTGAATGCAGCGCATCATGGTGTTTGTCTCCTCTAAAGATTAATCCAGATCATCACAATGGGGGGGGGGGGGGGGGGGGGGGGGGGATTAAGTGCGACGTGCTGCGCTTAGTAACGATAAAGTGCAATCTGATACGATGATAACGATTGAAAATTAATCGTTTTGATCGTGGGAATTATCATAATAACAGTCAAGAAATTTTCTACGATCAATACGTTGCTACGACAGTCTTCAAGATCTGGTGAGATTTGATGCGAATACTACGATTACTCTTCAAATAAGAACGCGATTTCAATCAGGTTGCAAATTATTATAAATCATACTAGAAAAAAAAATGGAGAGGGGTTAATTTGATTATGATGGATGGGCATATTTTATCTTAAAGGTAATTGATATTATTTTCTAATATAATGTTGTCTTTTTTTTTGCATTTGCTAACGTAGATCGAATTTATTAGCACATCTTTAAAAAATAAAAGGGTTAACAGTCATTGAGACATATTCATAAATAAACAATGTGACTGGAGTTTACACGGTAACAATCTGTAACTCATTATTTTTCCCAGCATGTCAATGAACAGAAATTATTTAGTTCATGTAAATAAAGCCCAACTTAACAACTAGCACATTACCTTTAGTATTTGCCAGATATTAAACACTGATAATAAACCTCAAATGACATTTTACCGCTGGCTTTGTTACAGCTTCAATTTTTTTTTAATATGGAGATATATATAGAAACAGAGGGAAGCGTATTAAAGTGGAACTGTCCAGCCTTGTAAGTATACCAGCACACAGACTTCTAGTCAAAAGTCATGGCCGCTCAATATTTATGTTTATGCTCACATTTTAGAAAGGAATTGCATATACGGAATTATGAAGGCGTCTGGTTTTGTAAGGCATGTAGAGAGTGGATACTGTAAATATGGAAACAGAAACTTAGCGTGAACTAACGGTTCCCTCAACGTTCTAGCAATTGTAAATGACGCAAAGGAAAATTATGAGCCCGAACATAAACCCTAGTTTTACAATTATAGCCTCCTTCATCATGACATATCCGTGACGTGGAAGTCGATAAGTTTTCGCCATCGTTCACTGTTAGTCAAGAGGGGGCATCGAGTTCACCCCACTAGCTTATTTTCCTTACAATCTTGCAGATGGTATCCTGTTTCTCTAATGATTACTAGCTCAATGATTCTCATATGTTCTTTCTCGTATAAGCGGAATCCATTTCATTGATCTTTGATCAATTTCGTTGATGAATTAAACATTTCATGGAAGACAAATTTCACGACTATTTATAAGTAGTCCACGTATAAACTATCTGTACAACCTTTACAAGGAAATTATAACGGAGTATGCGTAAGAGGAATTCCGGGATAGAGCGAATCTCATGCTTGTTTATGAATTATACTTTACTTATAGCTCCGGTCATGATCAAAAACAAAAGGGAGACCATTAAATTAAAATTGGGAAATTCTCGGTGTTCAACGCCTGATTTATGTAAGTTTAAACTTTCACATGTACAAAAAACAAAATATATCGTCATGTTAATCAATATTGTGTCAGTTTTCAGTATGTTATAAGTCGTCTATTAAATTTAACCTAATGTATTAGGGGATGTATATCTCGTTCAGTACTATAACTGGTCGAATCTCTTGCTACTAAACCAATACTCATTAAACCTCCAAAAAACCAACACGCTTTATAGGATTCAGAATTTAACCTGTACTTAACATAGTATAGACTTTGACACAAGTTTGGGTGTGTTTTTAAGTTGAAAATCATCGCTAGTTGGAATTAGACCTTCGGTCCTGATGTCTCATACATTTTCACATACGTGAAAAAAAAACCCGGTAACACAAAGAAAAGATTAACAAAAACTATAAAGAAATCTTTTATCAAACAGTATTGAGTAACTCAAGAATTTTATACATGCAGTAGCATATACATGAAATGGTTGATTATTACACCCTACATAACAAGTTGCGGTGCGGTGTTATTATGGTTTTAACCTGTCCGCCAGTCCTTCCGTCAGTCAGTTACGAGGGTCAATCAAATTATACGAAGACAATGTGGCTGTCTATCACATATTTTTCATTAAAGTCATAACTAACAGACTGATTTATGCAACAATGCTTATTTTATTGATATACGAATTTCATTCCATTTGATGAAAATGTATTTTTGTTACCCGATTTTAAAATCAACATGTTTTGTCACCACGGAGCACGGTGCCGTTAAAACCATGACGTCAAGATGACGCACGCACAGTTTTAAATAGAAATATCCAATCCATATATCACCCTAGCTGGGTCTTTTGTGCTTTTCACATACAATTTAAATCGGCACTATATCACTCTAATTTGTTCACATTTGTTCGAAAATCATAAGTTAGTTCCTCGAAGTTTTCTTATTTTTTACCGCATGTCTCTTCCTTTACAGGAAGAAAATCCTTGAATGTCAGATGAGGCTGATTATTCTTTTGATCAAATAACAGACATTCTACTCTCTTTCGTACTGTTTGATGTTCAAAACACATTTACCACAACCCCTACAAAATATGTTAGAGTTAAACACAAATTTGAAAATAATTTTTGACTTATTTTTTCCACTATTGAACATTTTCACAGTTTTTATTGGCTTTTTCCGGAGTTAGATCCATACTGTTTATACTTCTCTTTGCGTCGTGACGTCGGGCGACATCAATGTTTTAAGTCAATTTTAAAGAGGACTATATGTCTTTAGTTACCGATATCTGTTCAACAAATCTATATATCCCGTCATTATTTGGTACATAGAATATCATGACAATTTTTAATTTTAGGTTTCAATATTATTTGGTTTTAAGGCCAATTTATGGAGATATTGCTTTCAACATGGTATGGTTTATCGTTGACAGAACGCAAAGTTTGACCGTGCGCCGTGATCTCATTTTTGCAGGATTAAATTCAAAATAATTCTTAGAAATAAAGGAATATATGAACTTTTTTTAATTTCAAATTGTTTGAAACAGTTGCCTAATTATGTCTACTAAATTTAGTAATAATATGACGTTAAATAACAGCTATGGCAAAAGTCTTCGTATTTTTTTTATTGACCCTCGTAGTCCTGTTTTTATGCTCTTAAACCACTGCACAGAAGTTCGGGACACTTTTGATTCCATTATTCTTCTGAAATTGACTTTTTTGAACTTGGAGAGATTTGTTGTTGTTAAAGACAAAAGTATTGGCATAGATGTGCATATTTGCAGGAATTTGTTGGGGAGTTATATACGCCCCTTCAGTAAATCATGGTGTGTATTTAATGCTTACTCTGTTATTTATTTTGTGTAGCATTGTCAAGTCCAGAAATGTTTATTTACACAATAATTACAAAAAACCAAAGAATAATTATATTTCACACAATGACACATGTAAAACAGCAGTACAAATAAAATGTATTCATGCTTGCAATTTATACAATATGGCGCCCTTGATTACATATAGTGTGAAATTAATCTTTTATTCTTATGATTACAAAACATTGGAAACACTTCACGAATCAGGATCCTGTCACGGACGTTAGTTTGCTTAAACCAAGGATCTGTTTATCTGAATACGTGTTTATAGATGAAATCAATTTCATGAATTTCATGTACTTAACAAAAGTGATCAGATGAAAATTTGCTTTCCTCCTTTATGCATAATAATATACGACAATCAGATCCTTTTGTTTTTGACTCATTTTACGTACACAATCCTCGATTTCTAAATGAAAAAGATTATCATCGCGTTGTTTTTGAGTGTCAGCTTTCAAAATCAATTAAAAAAATTATATCGGAGCAAATTTAATCCGATTTCATCTTGTGGTAATATTCTCAAATTTCTATTATAAAAAAGGCATTGCGTAAGACTGAAGTAGTTTATGAAAAACTTGAACGAATATATATCCATATAAATTCCTTTGAGGGAACATCCATTGACCTTAGAGTATAGTTTAATATGCATCCTGCTATTATGCCTCGATATATTTAGAACAGGAATACAAGTATTCATTTCCTTTAAGCTTCAAACTTTAAAACAATAAACCTACATCGGTATCCACAGTAACTACATAGATTTGTCATGTTGTAAATTTTGAATTTACACCCACCCAGTAAATTCAAAATTTACAACATGACAGATTACATATTCTTCAGCAAATTAATAGTGAACGGTTTTGTTTATCTATATCAAGAATGACAATTGGTTAAGAGCTTGTTAAGAAAACACTAATAAATATATCGGTTGCCTTCACATTAGTCGCTATTAGGGGTACGCATGGTGTGAGAGCTATACATGTACTGCGTTCTCTTGAGAATCGATTGTTGGTTATATTTATGCATCGATGCCTAGTTAAATTCGTGACAAATGGAATTCTCAGTGGACTCTCTTGTTTTCATGTTTGTTGTTATTCTCTGACGTATCTACAGAAGCAGAATATAAATAAATGGTCATTTGACTAATTACTCACACTTTTGATTAAATGAACCACTCGCTTAGCCTTTATCTGCTCAGGTAGGAATATCACGTACTTCTTTGTAATGTTTATTGATACGTGTATTTCGTTTTATTTATAAAGTTCATAGCAAACTTGTAGACAAGATTAAATAGAGTGTAATTAGAACTTTATAGTTAATCACTTTAGATAATTATCATAATGTCCAGTGGTTTTTTTTTTATTGATTTTGTTTTGTGGAAACATTTCCCTTCGGTGAATGCATTTTTCTGTAAATGTCGCTTTAGTTCGAGGAGTCATTAATATTGAAAGTAAGCGACACTGCATCTCTTAAAGAATGTTCATTTAAAGAATGGGATGATGGAGATAATGAATAATTTAATTTTTAATCTTTTAGGCAAGAATACATGGAGCATATGGATGTATTTCGATTATAAACTGGCATCTATATAGTGACAATGGTAAGTTAAACTTCTGTTTCTGAGATAACGAGAGAGTATGACAGTAACAAAGTAAATATAGATTACATTTTTTTGTCATACAAAGAACTATGTGCGGTATAAAGTGTTTTTATGCCCCAAAATTCTAAGTTATGAATAGAGCTTTAGAAATTTGCTAAAAGAGAGGTTATTATATATCTAGTTCAGGTTTATAAAGATGAATTGTCTAATCGAAGTCATAATAGAAATATGATATGTTAATAATAAGCTAATTTCACAAGAAGTTCGTATTTTAACCAAAAATGGGGGATTTCCTATCAGTTTTTTGAAAAGGAAACATCGAGCGCATGCTTGCTCCAACACCATTTTCTAATATGATATGCAAAATAATATGAACAATAATATATGTTAAAATGGTTTTGGAGCAACATTGCGTTCTATACCTCCTACTCTTAAATATGAAGAAAAACTGATGAATTTTTCATGCTTTTGAGAAAAAGCGGGAAATGGTCCATTTACGTGACGTCATAGAAGCACGAGGAATGATCGATGTTAAAAAAACTTTTAGATTTCTGCAACAAGCATATTCAGATTTATATTTTTTCAAAATATCTTTATGATATGATTTTTTTTCCAAATTTATAAAACACGGGGGCAGAAATTATACCTTATCGCATATAGTTCTTTGGGTTTAACACGCCTGATAGATAGTTTAAAAAGGTAAACCACGTATTATTAACAAAGATTTCTGGATTCTGACCCACTAAGTCATGTTATGGATTCATAAAGAAAAAAATGAAACGGCAAATAATTCTCATATTTTTGAGAAAAAAAATCTGGTTGAACATACTAAGCATTGTATCATATTAATGTGTAAAGTGTTAAATTCCCGCACTTGCGTGGGATATCATCTAGTTTAATAAAACAAAATGTAAAACTCAATCGGAGCATAAAATCTAAGGTCGCTTGATGTGCGACAGTCTTAAACATTTGAACATTTTCAGCCTTTCATAAATTACTACGAGTAGACCAATCTTAATGAGGAGCATCTTAGAATAAGGAGAGATGAGCATATATAGTACAATGTAATATGCTCCTTAATCTTCCGGGGCACACATTTTAGTTAAAAACTTTACCAATCGATGTAGTTTTAAAACTTTTCTCTATTTTTCTGGGTTTTCAAACGGACAATTTTAGTATATGGTTGTGATTAGCATAGCAAGTTTGCTTCTTGAGAAACTGTAAGTTTAATAGCTTAGAGTCATGGGTTATAGGGTAAGAGTGTGGTGTTGCAACGCACTTTGAAAAAATTACGCACTTTGGAAAACAAAATTCAAGTGCGTTAAATTTTGGACCAAATCAACGCAATTTGAAAATATTTTTTCGAATTTCGTTATGGCTGTACATCAACTTTTTTTTATCATCAAGACACTTAACGCACTTTGAAAAAAAAAATTATAAATCACAAAATATGGACTTCGTTTTGAACTGATTTCGTATTTAGTCAGATTAAGTGTTTATATTTACTGTAAACACCGTCTAGCATCCCCAAAACGGGTAATGTACAATAACAGATACAGCCCGATTTCCAATTTATTTATATTCAAATTGATAACTTAAAGAATTCGCCTGCATCCTTCCCTCCAAAACATATAATATGAATCCCATTAACTTATATAAACAGAGTTTAATCATATAAATTGATCATTTTTCCTATCTCTTAAAGGGGTTAATATTCACAGAGTAAAAAGATAAAAAGATTAGGACAGCTGACGGCTAATATAGATGCAGTTCATGTGATACCATTATATACAAATCTCAGTAAAGCCTTGAACTCTTGTTCTTCATTTGTAAATTGTTTATTCAGGATCGCTAAAATCTAATGGGTTCTGTTGTCAATGTAGCATCGAGCTAAATTAGGTTAAAACAGTTATCTATTATATTTGAGGGTCTTAACAATGTCGACTTGACCTATATTCTTTTTCAAAGTGCATTAATATCGACCATACCAATGCACATTGAAAAAAAGTTTAATTTTATTTCAAAGTTTTTCAAATTGACTTGGTCCCAAATTTAACGCACTTTGAAAAAAATTTCAAAGTGCGTTGTAACAGTGGGGCTATTTTGTTCGCTAATAATGAAATTGCATACATTTGCATACATTTGAAATACTCTTCTTTAGTCCTTATCAAATTGGTAAAAAGTAAGCAAACTGCATTCTTATAAGTTGTTTAGTCTCTACCAAAACTAAAATAAAACAATGAAACCCATGGCCCTTTGATCAGGGTTTCTGGTTTCGGGGGGGGGGGGGGGGGGGTATGTATGGATGAATTAAAAGTAAATATTTGTGGAAGAATTAAAATTGTCTTCTGGAGCCTATGAACACATTGCAGGTAAAATGACTGTGCGGATAAGATAAGCAAGGAGTCCTTCATAATAACAATGTGCGAAGAAAACGTGCTTGGAGTGTAACATGATGCATAAAACAACCACCTACCCACCCCTCTCCCTACTAGTATCATGATCAAGCAGTGGAAATGTGGTTATTCTTTTTGTCCCCTCTTGTTTTCTGTGTGTATAAAACATCTTTTTAACATTCGTTGTATTTATACTTTTAAGCACGGCCACGTTCATCTTTGTCTTCGTGAGATGGTTCTAAAGCAGTATGGAGAGGAAATTTGGCAAGCTGTTCTGTAAGCAATTCATTTATCTTATGAAGTTACACTCTATCAGATTAATTTAGTAGAGCGTATGTTTTATCATTTTATAAATAAATGTTTGATCGTTAACGTGTCCATCAATATTATCATTTGGACAAATCTCAAAAATGGACATGACTGTATATATTATATAATATAATTGGACAACTGCTAAATTTAACTAAATAAAAGGAATCGCAATAAATTTTACTATATATTTATCTTTCCTAACGCTTCACGCCATTAAAACAAGATAAAACATCGATTAAATGTACTGGGAATTTCTTACAGTAAAGAAGCCTCTCTTGATGACGACAATGATTTCATGTTGTTCCATTACTACGACGATAAAAGAACGATTAGCTTGGTTGTCGCCATTTCCAATAATACAGGTGCTGAATTCAAATGAAATTACTAGAATGTAAATGTGGGTTCTTTATACTTCTTTATATCCCAGTTGAAAAATGGATTAAGATATTTGATTTAGACTTAAGCTCTCTCTTTTTTACCTTTGAATATACAAAGTCATTGGAGCATATGTTTATGATTCGGCTTTTTTGGTGTTGGCATGTTGTAAATGAATTTACCGGGTGGCAGCAGATACAATAAAGTTGTCATGTTGTGAATGAGTTTACCGGGTGTCAGCAGATACAATAAAGTTGTCATGTTGTGAATGAGTTTACCGGGTGTCAGCAGATACAATAAAGTTGTCATGCTGTGAATGAGTTTACCGGGTGTCAGCAGATACATAAGAGTTGTCATGTTGTAAATTTTGTGTTTACTGCCACCATTTAAATTCAAAATTTACATATACAACATAACACTATATTGTTTTGTCTGTCGTCTTTCTTTCGTTCATTTATAGTAAAGTTGACGAATTTGATATCATGTATGTAGGATCATGGAGAAAAAAGGATCATAAATTTTAGAATAATGACCCTCATCACTGACGAGTTAACATTAAGGGTTAGGGTACAACTCTGCTGGATAAAATCTTTTCATTAACTTGGAATTAAGTAGACATACATGATTTGGCAAGGATTAGCACGACAGCTTCTCCTGTATATATTCTAACACTGGGACAGGGGTTTAGTAAGATTGGGACTCTATTTATTACTTATGTTATTCATATATTCTATTAAACTATTTTCTTTTGAATATCTAGCAAGAAACCTGGGTGAGTAAGGATGGGCAAGAAGACCTTTACCAAAGTTATAAAATTTAAGACCCCTGGGTCATTGACTCTGTTGATAGGACAGGAACCCTTGATTAAATAGATTCTACATGTACATCTGTGCACCTGATAGTCAGAGTGCATAGTAAGATATATTTTAATATTTGCATAATAACAAGTGTGTTTAATTGTACCGAGCACTACATTCTGAGTCAACAAAAGTCTTATCCTTTATAACATTTAATGAATTATATTGAAAAATCTGTCATTTTAAACACATATCTTAAACTATCTCTGCATCATAATAGTCAAATACTGCACCAGACAACCGTTTTGTTTTTTTTTTTTTATATAAAAGTGCCAGTTCATGGACCTTACAAGGTTGTATCATTCTTATGTGAACGTTACGACCTATGAACATCTTATTTCTTGCTATACAGGGTTAGACGTAAGTGGTGTGTTAGAGTCATACGGACACTACTTCTATTTTTACTCGACAAGTTGTGGATATGACCGGATGTTGCGCACTCTTGGGAAAGATTTCCACACATTTGTGCAGAATTTGGATCTTCTACACTCCCTTCTGGCCTTAACCTACAAAGGCATGAGACCTCCTCACTTCCGGTATAAGCAAAACGTTCTTTTGAATATGGATATGTACATTTGTATGCACTGCATCAAGGTGTGTTCTGCCCTTGATTTTGTAAATGTATGGCTAATAATTTTAAAATCAATATTTCCTTTTCCTGCTGAAATGATTAGTAACTGTTTCATATAAATTGTTTGGTATTCAGTGATGAAAATCAACGATTCAAAACCGTGTTATTGATTATAGATGTGAAAAGAAAGATGGGAAGTTGTTCGTACACGTGTTTACAGTACGTCCGGGAATGTATCCAGCGGCCATTGGTAAATATATTTTAATGGTCTCTTGAAACAGAAACAACAGCATACATGCAACCCATAAACTTATATAAACCGATATATAGTTTGTGATAAAATAACATCATTCATTCGTTTTAACAGGAATGTTAACTGAAGTTGCACTGCAAATTTTCGGAACTCGAATCAGCATGACAGTTGTTACAAGGAAAACGGGGGAAATATTTAAACAAAAATATTGTGAACATGTAATCACTGAAGTAAAGGTTCTTGAGGAACAGAAGGTTGCAGCTTTTACTGGAGAGGACCAACTCATGAAAAATCACGTAGAAAGCAAGCTTCAACAACTCGCGCATGCGCGTGAAAATAACGTGGTGGCGGTTCCGGAAATCAGTTTGAATACAGCATTACCGTTTAGTGTCGTTTTTGACAAAACCATGTTCATTCAAAGTGCAGGCTTGCACTTGAAAACTCTTTGTAATGAAATTCAAGAAGAAGGAACAAAGATAAATGACATCTTTGAGATAAAAGAACCAGAGATGAAGTTTGAATATGATGCTATCATGAGTTGTAACAGTTCATACATGTATTTTTTCTTGCAACCAAAAGTAAAACCTCACAATGGATCTCTCCCAAAATCAGATTGTCCTGTTCTACGGGGTTAGTTATTTACTTGTAATTTAATTCTTATGAAGTATATATTACGATATTTCGTTTAAATATGAATTGATACAATAACTGCAAAAGTGCATGTACCTTTGCATGTTCTTTAGTCTGCATAGGCTTAACCCCGAGTTTGTTTTGTTCATGTTAACTTGACAAATCTTTGCATTTTATGAATCGATTTACATTTTTACTTCAAATAAATGTAGGTCACATGGTTCCTTTGGAGGAGAAAGAGGAACTCATGTTTATCGGCACCCCTCACTTTGACAGCCTGGGGGATTTGATTTCCTCCACGACGTACCTCACAAACATTCCCCAAGATAACATGACCATGGAAATTATGTTCATGAACGAACAAAGACGAGCGGATGTTGAAATGAGGTACATGTACGACACTCTCTCTCCCTCTCTCTCTCTTTATTTCTCTCTCTTTCTCTCTCTCTCTCTCTCTCTTTCTGTGTATGTCTACACATAAATATCGATACACACTCGCACCCTGACATATACTAGAACATTTCAAATATTGTTAAATCAATTGCACAACAATGTAGACCTTGAAAGATTTTAAAACAAAATATAGCTATGTTAATTGTTACAGGATTTTTGAACGAGGGAGAATCAGCATTCATATTTTATGAGATAAAGTTAACAAAGTTGATAAACATATTAGATTATACCCGTTTGTATTTTAAATAAAAGTAAGAAGTTAGATCAGACCACAGCTGACATGAAGAAACTAGCTGCGGCTCTTGACCAGGAGAAGAAGAAGACCGACATGTTGTTGTATCAGATGCTTCCGATGAAAGTAGCCAATCAGCTTAGAGAGGGCCGGACAGTGGAAGCAGGTACATGTACTACATTATTGTTAACAGTTTTTGTCTAAGACAGGATTGCCTTCCTTTTGATGATTGTGGGTTGATAAAAGAGTGGACTATTTTAAAGTAGTTTTTCCTGATTACGATAAAAAGCACACGGCGGGTGTGAACGGTCAGCAGAGGATGCTCACTCCTCCATGGTACCTGGTCCTGTCTCTGGTCCGTGATTGCTCTGCTTTGGACTATTATTTGAATATCTAATTGTCGACGGATTTTGTTAAGGCAGACTGCTGGACGAAATCTTACAAAAATCTGCAAATATAAACAATATTCATTGGTTAATGAAATGAAGAAAGAAATTGAACGAAATATTCTTACTTCCAATGCAAGTCTTTTACTGCAAATGCAAATGTTTTATATTTGGGCAGTTAGGATCAATCCAAGAGATCGAACTATATCGAACTATAGTTTATATTCATCATACATCTATAGTTTAAGTTAAAATATTATATATGCTTACCTTTATCATCCGTCACGTATGTAGGATCTTGTGCTGCAGGTGACATAACAAAAATGTATCGCCAATAGCAGAGAAACATTATATTCTTTTGATTTCACGATTTCCATACAAAACAGCTGATAATCAATGTTAGTTGAAAGCTTGATACACGATCAAAATTGACATATTATCCAGCGTTTTGGTGATTTCATTCCTATTTTATCTCCATCGTTTGAAGAGTTCAACTAAACGGTGTATATTTTTTTGTACCACGAAAGAAATGTTATCAATCTGGAACAATATTGCGTTTCAAACGGATGTCAGACATGTTGTGACGATGTAGCATTCCATCTTGAATAATATCGCAATCAACATTATTAGACTTTTGATAAAATACTTAGCTTAAAGATATTTTACACAAAACAATCATTTCTTTTTTCTAGAGAAACACGAAAATGTGACCATCCTTTTCAGCGACATAGTTACGTTCACAAACATGGCAGCACTGTGTCATCCTATGGACATAGTTAAACTTCTGAATGATTTGTTTCAAAGGTTTGATCAGCTCACAACAAAACACGACATTTATAAAGTAAGTTTCATGGATAGGCCAACAAGTAGTACGATACAGATGACCTCAATATTTAAAAATTTTATTTTAGTTTAGCACAGTATAAATTGCATTCAAATTAAACATACTTTCAGTTTAGCACAGAATAAATTGAATTCAAATTAAACATATTAGTTGAACTGAAAAGCGAAGTTTCCGATATTTCTGCTTTGTCTGAGCTGGTTTGAAATTAAGTTCATTCGCTTTGTATTTCCTTCATTACTTGTAGGTGGAAACAATTGGTGATGCATACATGGTTGTATCAGGAGTTCCAGAAGCCAGAGATGACCATGCCATCAGGATGTCAAATATGGGCCTCGATATGATTCAGGAGACAAATCACGTGATCAACCCTGTGTCACAGAAATGTATTCAAGTAAAATACCAGTTTTTGTTATCTAACAAGTTTTGTTAAAGAAATTATCATAAATGTATCGAATAGTGCAAGTATTTAGGAAAGAAATTAGGTAGAACATGTGAGTGTACTGAGAGAATCGTGAACACCATACATTTCAGTCTGAAATTGGTGGTGTCTCAAATTATGTGTGGTGTACTATTCCCAAGATATAACGAAATATGATTTATTTATTTTTTTAAATATTCGAAAATGAAGCAATATTAGCTATAATTTCGTATTATAGTGTATTATGACTATTTCAATGTCCAAAAATCATATTTACAAATTTCTGATTTTTATTTGGAACCTAATGAAGCTCCAATCGAAGCAAAATTACACTTACACATTTTTTGATTAACAATTTTTAACAAAAAAGCAAACTCTCATTATGATATTGATTGCTTAACACTTTATCTGACAAATTTTTTTCTACTAGAAAATTACACATACAGACTAAGACTCAGATACGTTCGAAATTATCACATATTAACAAGTTTTAAAATGGAAAATATATTCAATAAAAGCAGCTCTTATAGCTTTGAACAGAAGACTAGTTATAATTTGTTCCAATCTTACCAAACCTTATACCCAATCAGATCAGAGTGGGCATCCATACTGGACCGGTGGTGTCGGGAGTGGTGGGCACAAAGATGCCCAGATATTGTCTCTTTGGTGACACCGTGAACACAGCTTCGCGCATGGAAAGTCACGGACTTCCAGGTCGGGTTCATATCAGCGATACAACATACAAGTGAGATAAACATTTATTTTGTTCCGTAAAATCAGTTTTCGTTAAGTATTGGCGCATATTTAAAAACGTGTTGAAAACGTGTTAAGCTATTAAATGTAACATTTAAGACTGTACATAATAATGTTTCCTGATTGTAAATAGCATAAAACTTATTTCACAGTCAAATTCGAAACGTTGGTTATATCCTTGAGAGAAGAGGTGGCGTTGAAATAAAGGGGAAAGGGATTATGGACACATACTTTATGAATGGAGTATCCGACGATTTTGATCCGAGCCGGATAGCTAATAATTCGGAAATCACCAAGACGAGAACTGAGCCGAAACAGTTAAAGGAGGAGTCACCGGCTTTGACAATGGCACCTACTGTTACAGAGCCAAAATCTTCCTCTTTTTGTTCTTTAATGTGACGCACAAGTCTTATAATATGTATTTATTTATACATGCATTTATTTATACATGCATAGTACTTAGAACACGTTTATGTCAACAAAGCCCCTACCAAACATGTGTGTTACATTTCTGCGGATGGACCTTGAAAAGAAAAGAATGTATAATAATGATGACAGAGCTTAAATAGAGTAAGATAAATTGTCTTAAACTCACACTTACTGATGAGTTTGCAGAGCATGTATCATATATTTCCTTATACATACATTTTCGATTTTCGAATATTCAACGGCATGATTTACACAATAAAACATCATTCTCATGCAAAAGTTACCCATTTTTGAATGAGAGTAATAGCTGTCGTATATTGTATTTTCTGTATGAATTTTTAACATGACATCAATTCAGTCAATGGTATAGTTGATGCAAAATGTTTAATGAATACCATTAAGAAAGGCACCCCCCCCCCAAAAAAAAAATAAAAAAATTAAAGAAATTAAAAATTATACAAAACAAAACGCTTTGGGTCTGTTTTCAAATATTATCTTTAAATTTTCAAATTTCGCTTTAATATGCTTATTATTTGTTATACTTTTCTGGATACATTCACTGTTAACAACAGAATACGTTTTCAACCAAACGTCTTTCATTCATTCAACATTGTTTTATTGTTCATCTTTGTTGTTAGTATAAAAAAATAAAAAAAATAAAAAATCATTTTATTTCTTTGTTTTTTATGTCAATTTCCTACAGAACTCTCTTTTTAAAGCTAGAGACATGTCATATCAAGATATGTTATTTGAAAAAGTCACACGCAAATGAACGAGGTATTAAAAAAAGATCGTCATATGATATGTTTCTACAACTACAAGTTTACTAAAATGCAAATAAGTAGTTTTCTAATGCTAGATCTAATGCTAGATCTGTAAAGGTTCAGATCACTTTATCTTTACTTTCACTTTACACATCCACCCCCTCACTCACAGGAAAGAAGTGACGTGGTTTTAACAATAATTAAAATTGACTCCAATTTACCGATTTCAATTCCCGTCATGATCTTATACCTTTAATACCTGTGACATTAACTGTTTCATATTTAAGTCGATTAGATATCAACGTCTCGAAGATTTGTTAAATCAAATTTGTTTAGAAATATTCACAAATTTTGATCTCTTACAACTAACTGAGAACTGATTTTGAAGGTCATGCCAAAATATGAGACCGAATTCAATTTTAAGTCAGGCTAGGCCAGGCCAGTTCTAGAAGATGCCTTTTTTAAAACTCGCTCTTGGCAGACTTTGATTTATAAATTTATCATTGTATATCTAATTCAGATTTTGATTCAAATAAAATTGATTCTTTACATTGCATGATTGTATAATTTGAAGACATTATGAACGCGTGATATACAACAATCAACATAAAGTTATATTTGTAAGGATAAGAAGAATTACCTAAAAGGCTAGTCCAGACAGAAATCATTTTCAATTTTGATTTCACTAAAACGTCAATGTCAACTCAAGTCCAGTACGTTTGCATTTAAAAAAATCGCCTGTGAGAATCATTAAAATTCATGGTGTCCACTTTCCGGGGTGTTCGTGGCTAGCCCTACCCCACTATATACATGAAAGAGTTAGTTTGTTTTACTGAAACTGAAAACCGACGCATCCACAAAATTACATCCCCACAAATAAGCTAAAAATCCACAATCCAAGAAAATTGGCCCCACGAATTTAAATGATTTCACAGTACATCCTTAATCATTTTTTGTCCACAAAAATTGTATCCACAAACAGCATTTCTTTAAGCGGGTCACTACTACCACAAGATCAAAGTACTGAAAGTACTGTTAGACGGTGGCGCCATTTGAAAGTGGCATATTACATGTATGTAAATTATTATTGTCGAAAATCCACAGCCAGCGTCTCATACATGTACTAATACCTAACGCTTACTCGCACAACTGGTCGTGAGTTATTTACATGGATAATTCTGTGGAAATCGTAGTTGTGTTCACAATCCACACTTTACAAATGTTGTGTCTCTTTATCGTCATCTTTTTGGGAAAATCCATAGATTTATCACAGTAGCCTTTGTAGTATAGAAGTTTGTATCTATATGTTTTGTATCTATATCAGTTGATATTAAAACTCCGTTTTTGGTAATACATGTACTACACAAATGTATTTTGATTGCCCCAGAATGACTCATTAAATATGTAGGTTGTCACCACATATTGAATGAATAAATCAAATCAAAAGCGATTTCATCACAGTACGCCAAACTACATGTATTTGATTGTATAAAGAAGGGGAATTTTGGTTTTTTCCCTTTTGACCTTTGGGGTGACCCTGCAAATGGGGAACAACTTTTGAAAAGTGTGGATTGGACTTTTGTGCTTTAAAGATATTGTAGATTTCTCAAAGTAACAAGAACAAATAAAGCTTTAGTATGATAAAATACTTATCAGGTTTTTACTAACTATTTGGGCATACATGTAGTATGTTTATTGTCCCTCTCGACAGCATTTTCCCTCAATTTCTTCACGGGGAAAAAGTTGCATCATCACACTTGCTTGTGGACCATCACACTTGCTTTTGTCCTCATAATCAGTTATACATTTAGGTGTACAGAAAACGGAATGGTTTGCAAGAACCTGTTTGATAAAACTGATATTGCTTTTGGAATGCACGTCATCATGAAACAGAAGAGTCAATCAATATTTTATCTTCGACTGTAGTGGATTATTTCCATTTGCTCACAACGAAAGTGAATAAAAATTTGGGAAAAAAAATATCATACAATATTCAGTCGCGGCAGTTTCATTAATCAACGTTTTAAAGTACATTTGTCTAATTGTATTTAGCTATAGATTTATTCAAATCATTTGAATGAATTTGGGAAAGTCACATGTATATTTTATCGCTTCTCAGTACACTTTAACACGCATAATTTACTTGCAACATTAAACTTTTCTAGTAAACTTACAAGAAATATAGATTAATTATTCAAAATTAGTTTTTAAAAACACCAAACAAACAAAATCCAAGTTAAACGCATGTGTTTTCTGACCGTACAGCTGTGTATATAAATTTCATTTCAATCTTTGCATGTACTATAGTCTATACATTAGATCTACGGTCCGCAAATCCCGGCAATATTTCCGGAAAGCTAAAGTTCTGTAGCTCAGCAGAATACTAGTTATCTATGAAGCACATATTTTACCTTCATGTTTCATTATTTATCGCAAATATAGCATGGATGTATACGCTACGGTCGATGTAGCATTTCGTTGAGTGATGACACTTATTTCAATTGCGAGTCGCAACAAACTGGCGCATTTATATAGGCCCGCCTATTTGTAAATGGAAACAAATGTCGAAGAAAGCTCATACTCGCGAGTTAAAAATTATTTGAGAACAAAAGGGGTGATATTTACGTACATGTGTAAATAATGTTATCTGTTTGCGAAAAAATCCCCCAAAACCAAAGAAAAGGTTCTCTAGTAGCAGAGACGGGTGCATATGGATTAAAGTCACAGATTGTACTTCGCTCATCAAATTGCGTTATTTCAGTTAAATGTGAAAAATTCGTCAGAAACTGTTAAGTGAACAAAATTATTATATCTTACATTACCGTTCAAAATGTACCATAAATGTATATGGACTATTGCATGAGTTGAACCGATTGTTTTTTCTCAAAAAAAGCTAGCGTTTACTGCAAATTAGAGATACACGAGCTGATACGCCGTGCAATCCATAAGACGTTTTACAGCATGTCTTTAATCCCTTATTTGCTTACAAAAAATCTGAACTGAAAATCTTTAAAACATCGTAAAATGTTGTTTGTTTATACATGTACATGTAAAATGGCGACTTGATTTGCACGTGAATTTTACAATCCGAGGTCTATCGATTAGCGTGTTTGAGAGAAAGTCAGCAGCAAGTAAAGCGTCAACATCAGTAGTAAATATTGTCTGATGAATATTGAGGTGCCTGTAATAATATTAATGTTCCTACAGACTGAGTGGGTTACAAAATTAAGTAAATCACAGGATAGTCCAAAATTAAACACATTTGTATCGTAAATTTCAAGTTTTTTGTGTGTTAAAAGAACACATGAACACTTGTAGAAGAAAGTGTGCCATTGATCGGTTGAAGTTCAATAAAATGTAATTAATCTAATATTCATTATCAGTATCTGTTGTGAATTCTTTAGAATAAGTTACAAAAAAATAAATATTTTTCCTCAACTAAAATTAATGCGTTGAAAATGAATTAATTTATCGATGAAGCATACTTGCTGAAATATGAAATGGCAAACTTTTTTAAATTGTGTGTGTTTCTGACAATTGTTTACATCATAAAAAAAAACAAAAAGCGATTATTGTGAGATGTCTTAGCTTAGTTTATGCAGTCCTGATACACAGTTTAACGTCACAACTGGCAGTTGGTGCATAAATTATCGATACCGCGTAAGCAGACATGGTAACGGCTCATTTAAAATAAGACACAATTTCATAAATTATTTAAATATATGTACAAAATGATTAGCAGCTATAATGCTTAAAATATCTGAAAAGATTAAAATTACTGAAATCGACACATAGATAAACATTGCGTGTAACACTGCATGCCCAACAGAGTTATCATTCGTTATCCGCTAGGGTCCCCGTGAGAAATACTCTTCCGGTCAGGACCGTAGCAATAGACCGTGTTTATTTATAGCCACCGTCTAAAAACCACAACAACATGATATTATCAATACAGGACATTATAAGGTATTTAATTGTGAAAATTTTGCATTGTTGTTTCATTGTTTTTTTGTACCTAAAAACCACCCTGCATGATATGTTTTCATAGCTTTGAGAGCATACATACTAATCACAACGCAGTGATATACAAGTATTTAGCATTCACAAACACAAATCACGACTGAACATACATATTCATGTAAATAACAAAACAATTAATCAAAGGATCAGCAACTTTGCCACATGTATTACATGATACATATAGTTAAAAATGACCCAATTTGCCAAGTTCAAAAGTCTAAAAAAAATCATATTTACAGTACCAATCAGACCCAACCTAATGGAAAGTAAACCAAGACTAAACCCTTGGTTTACTTTAGAGGTTTACTCTGGATTTACTAGAGCAGACCCAGAGTAAACCCCAAGTAAACCCAGAGTAAACCCCAAGTAAACCCAGAGAGTAATCCCCGATCAGAAGTAGACTCCTGAAGAAGACGCTTCATGTGTATTTGGAATGTACAAGGGGTGGGAATTACAGGCAGTAAGATGGTAAGATAAAAAACGGATCTGTTTCACATTTCAATGTTAAAAGAAGATCCCAAAAGCAACCCGCGAAAACCCCCCAAAGTACACCCTGAGTGGACCCAAAGTAAACCCCAACGGGACACAAATTTTCAAAAATTAATCGGAGTAAACCCCAAGTTAACACCGAATCGGAGTAAACCCAAATTTAACCCCGAAAGTAAACCCAGGGTTTAGTTTGGGTCTACTCCGATGTTAGGTTGGGTCTGATCAGTACCGTGTTTACCATGATTTTGGCGAAAAGAATGTTTTTTAGGTTTCACAAAATAATTATACACTATTATACATGTATGTAATAAATTTCATTTCCAATTTTCAAAATACATAGATTATTATAGATAGAAAATTTCAATACTTCTAAATTTTTTTAATTTACATTAATATTTTTTCAATGTTTGTCCATTTCTAAGATCGTCGACAATACTTTAAATCAGCTGATACTAGATCTATCTTAATTCCTTCTAAGGGGACTAAAATGAATTGAGTATTATTATTTGTTACATCTAATGGAGAAAAACTGTCAGTCGATTCAATAACATGTAATTACTCGGATCTTTAGAGTTTATATCTACAAATGAAATGATAATTCAGCGTTGATGAATCTGACATGACACCCATTACCTGAATTGGTTTATGTTCACTAATTTCCCTTCTAGACATTAATGAAAGTGATTTAGATTCATTTCTCTTCCAGAAATTTTGTGAATTGGTTTATATTAATGTATGTACTAATATCAATTGTATTAAGACGAGAGCGCGCATAACTAAGTTTTATTAATGATCAATATTAATGAGGCATTGATGTTAGAGAGATTCGCAGTGGGTACCATATTTTATATCTGCATTATTACTGTTAATACTAATAACAACGCAGTGATATACATGTATTTGGCATTTGCGAACGCAGAACATTTATATAGATTATGACTGAACATACATGTAAATGTAAATATTTACATTTTCCAGTGTCTCTGTCTGTGATAACACCACGAATCGATTTTGTACTATACAGCCCAATAAATTCAAATGACGTATTGTTAGGGGCGCAAGCGGGTTTGCTTAATAAATATTATAATATTTAATCGTACAACTGCTGAAAAGTATATAAATATAAGTAATAAGGAATCATTCTTTGAATATTATGAGGTGATAATTTCGGTCGGGGCGTGATCAAATCTATCATAAAGCCCTTTGGGCTTTATTGGATTTGATCACGCCCCGACCGAAATTATCACCCCATTATACTCAAAGAATGATTCCTTATTCCTTAAATAACAAAACAATTAATCAACGGATCAGCAACTTTGCCACCTTTATTACTGATACATGTTCATATCAAACATTTTAATGCATTCAAACTTGGAAATGTTCTACTTGATGCAAATCATATTAAATGATGAGGAAGTTTTCAGCACCAAATTTTATTTCTGACATAAATCAAAATATTACAAATGTAAAACTTCTTCACTCAGTTCTCTAAGATCAAGAAACTAATATAGTTAAAAATGACCCAATTTGCCAAGTTCAATAGCCTCAAAAAACATAAATATTCATCATGATTTTGGGTAAAAGAATGGTTTTTAGTTTTACAAAATAATTATACACTATTAAACATGTATGTAATAAATTTCATTTCAAAATAAATTGATTATTATAAATAGAAAATTTCTATTCTTGTAAAAATTTTCACATTTATATTAATATTTTTTCAATGCTTGTCCATTTCTAAGATCGTCGACAATACTTCACATCAGATGATTCTAGGTCTATTTTATTTCCTTCTAAAGGGACTATGATGTATTGAGTTATTATTGAATGTGATTACTAATGGAGAAAAATTGTCTTTCGATTCAATTAATTGCTAGGATCTTTAGGTTTCATATCTACAAATGAAATGATAACTCAGCGTTGATGAATCTGTGACATGAAATCAATTACTTGAATTGGTTTATATTCATTTCGCTTCTAGACATTACTTAAAGTGATTTTTATTCATTTCTCTTCTAGAAATTTTGTGAATTGGTTTATATTAATGTATGTACTAATATCAATTGTACTGAGACGAGAGCGCGCATTACTAAGTTTTATTAATGATCAATATTAATGAGGCATTGATGTTAGGTAAAATCGCAGTGATATTCTGTTTAATATCTACATTACAACTGTTAACCTTCCGCTGTTAACAGGTAAGAATATAATATTTAACATTTTAGAAGAAATGGTCTACTAAATTTAAACTTCTAATACAGTTTGTAAGGAAGAGTTTTCTTGTTAAATCAAGGAAGTCTGTATGTACGCTTTAAATAAAAAAAAAACCCCAAAAATCATATAAACTACTCATATTCTTAAAGTGAACATTTATTTCTCAAAGCTTAACATTTAGGATGTTGTTAAATTATGTAGTGGTCATGAGGTTGTAGCAAAGGCTGCTAGAGGAAATTATTTTTACTTAGGTCTTGTAATTACATATTGGGTAAAGTTAAACCTCTTCTAGTTACTGCATTGATTAATTGCGAAAAATATGCGTATGTGCGTGTAAGCTGTTTCTTGCTTTTTATTAAAGAAACATGTTTACTACAGTTTCTTACATTTTACTTACGTAATAAAAATGGTCACCATACATCGTGTCATCCGGTATTTTTCCTTCAAATTCTCTCATTTGCATTGGAATATATTATTTGTACATGCATATATATGACGTAATTTTTCAGTATTAAAATAGTTTATTTAATTACTTATCTAGAAATAAAACAAATTATAATTTCAAAACCGATAGCATTGTTTAAAGAAATTCTTGAAAATACCTTCGAATAGATTCTAATAATTTTTTTTCAATAGATCGAAAAATGAGGGTGTCTGGTGTTGTTTCTTTTAATGTTTAATGTATGTATATTTCAATTGCTGCAGTTGAAAACTTTAAGATAGACAGATGTAAAAGAGCTTATTTATCTTTCAGATATTTCAATTTTACCGAACGGATAGTTTTCTATTGAGTGACTATATATGAAGTGGCAATGGTAGGTCAAACACATTTTGAAAGAATAAGAAATTACCCCTTGAAAAATTCTGCCTATATACTAGTATAACCGATACAATATGAAATAATATAGATTTGTTACAGTTTACCGAATATATTTAAAATAATTTTTAGTTGCATGTTTTATTTTTGTCTGTGATCATTTCAAGCATGGCCACGTTCACCTGTGTTTCCGGGAAATGATTTTAGAGCGGTTTGGTAGAGACACCCTAATGGCTATTCTGTAAGCATTTCATTCTCTATGTACAATGTAATTACATTTTTAATAGAAACTACATCTATTAATAGCTAAATAATTTTGTATGTTATACCTTATTTGTCAAGAAACCTGACAGTTATTCATAATCCTAAAGTTATCTTATCAAATATTTTCTTCTTTTTTTTTCCTTTATATTTTTTCCTTTTATCTCTTGATATCTGAATAGAGCCAAATCTCGGAAAGGAATACACACAACTCATTGGATAAAAATCACATGCATGTACCATCGCAAATCATGAGGTCCTATATTTATTAAAAACTCTCATGACTAACAAGTTTGTAAACTGATCCATCAGAAGGCAATATTAGCATTGAACGGCCAGTTTGGATCATTAACTCATATTATTTATTACTATTATTTACTTTTAGGGAGGAAGGCCTTTTTGATGGGGACAACGATTTCATGTTGTTTCATTACTATGACGACAACAGGACAAATGAATTGGTTGTCGCCATTTCCAAAATCACAGGTGAGAACAAATCGACACGTTTTAAAATCTTACATTAACACAGATCGAAGAAAGAACTATATAACTTAGCATGTATTTTGTTTTGAACAGGACTAAGTATGGATGACGTCTGGAAGTCGTTTGGAAACTACTTTTTCATTTACGCTTCTAGACTAGGATATGACCGATTGTTACGTACTCTTGGAAAGGATTTCTACAGTTTTGTTCAAAATCTAGACCACTTACACTCCCTCCTGGCATTAACCTACAAAGGGATGAGACCGCCCCACTTCCGGTATATATAAAAATAGATTATAACAGTGCAGCTATAGCAGTATTTTTAGTTGGTTGGTACAAAAAGTAAGCTACAATGTACATGAGACATGAGAAAAATTGTGATTATTGCTGCTCCTTATCCACTCCCTTCATTTAAGTTTTGTGGAGAGAGAGAGAGAGAGAGAGAGAGAGAGAGAGAGAGAGAGAGAGAGAGAGAGAGAGAGAGGGGGGGGTGAAATGTTTGATCTTGAATACCTAGTGAATTTATCGTTAGATGTAATAAATAGCTGATGAATGACCATATTCAATTATAATTGATTTAAAAATTGATTGTATAAAACTTTTCTACTCTAAAGCAGGAATGGAGCAGTTTTTTAAAAAGATATGAAAGATATATGCATTTGTACCCTTTTGAAAAAAAAAATTGGTTTAGAAACGTTCATATCTGACAGCAAAATTAATATCTTAACAAAATGCATACAACTTATTTCAAGTTTTTAAATTATGGAAATTTGATGAAATAAACACAACAAAGTATATCATTCTAATGCAAGGCGACTTAGTTGGAGAGCTGAGCAGTTTTACTGATGCGATAATGATATAATTTGAGAACGAAATGATTAAAAATGTTGTAGGTATTTCTTAAACCATTCTTTTATCGACAAAAATCATGATCTTCTGATCCAATCCACTTCCTCCAATGATCAACTGGTTCAATTTTACATTTAGAATGATTTTAAAATTTTCAAACTTCTCATTCATATTAGGAATACAAATGTACTTATTTAGAGTAAGTGATAAGTGATTTATTGAGAACTTAAGAATAAACTCAAGTTTAAATTCTCGAAAACCAAATAATTAAGAATTACAAAATTATATGTTTTTAGGTGTGAAAAGAAGGCTGGAAAAGTTTTTGTTCATGTTTTTACAGTGCGTCCGGCTATGTACACAGTAGCTATAGGTAAAACTACATTTATTTGGGGGAAAGATAACTCTTAAATGAACAAATTTTTTTTTCACATAGTTAATTAGTTTCCTTTTTCTGTTGATTTTGTTCGTAGATTAAAATTAACACAACATATGATTTGCAACACGCAGTACACACGCACACACATAAACAGCTGATTAAATCAGATGTTATCTTGTATACTCGTATTGCCAGTTGGTTTCATTTGCATACTTCACTACCGCTTTTATGTTAAACATTAAAAAAGCACACAAAGTTGTTCTCTACATTCTGTAAAAATAAATTTTACCTTAAAACTTTTTTCCCAGGAATTTTAACAGAAGCAGCGCGAAAAAATTTTGAAACTAATATTAAAATGTCAGTCGTCTCCAGAAAAACAGGGAAAATATTTGAACAAAAATATTGTGAACACGTTGTAATGGAAGTGAAAATTCTCGAGGACAAGAAAACATCTGCCTTCAATGAAGAGGACCAAGCAATGACGAATCATGCGCAAAACAAACTTAAACAGCTTGCGCATGCCCACTACAATAATATGGTAACGGTTCCGGAAATAAGATTGAATACAGCTTTGCCGTTCAGTGTTGTTTTTGATAGAAACATGTACATTCAAAGCGCAGGCTTGCACTTGAAAACGTTATGTAGTGACGTTCAACAACAGGGAACAAAAATAAACAACATTTTTGAGATAAAAGAACCGGAGATAAAATTTGAATATGACGCCATTATGAGCTGTAATAGCTCATATATGTATTTTTTCTTGCAACCAAAAATAAAAGATAGCAACAGATCCTCTCAAAAACCAGATTGCCCTGCTCTCAGAGGTGAGTTTAATTAAGGAATTTACATTAAGTTTACTTTCTGTTATCTGTTGTAATAGATTTCCTAAAAAAATCTATTTTATTTTTAAGCTATAGATCAGAAATAAAACACGAATTCTTTGTAAAATAAAATTGTGTTTATTGATAACAATTTCGAGTCGTATGAAATAATATCTTATTCTAATAGCAAAGAGAGCAATTAGGAATTCGGTGCCTTTTCATGAATATTGATGAATCCAACCTCACTGCGCATGTCTGCGGAAAATTAGGTGGTTGTTATTGTTTGCAAAATTACATATCCGTCACCATTGTGTATTTGCTTAACACTGGTTGATCATTTATGCTTTAATGAAGAAATGGTATCCTTTCCTAAATGGCATAGTATAGCAATTATGAAGCTGTTGACCTCCACCCATTTTTGTATACTAGTATTAGTCTAAACATTAGCTGTCGATCGGCCGCATCGTTAGCCATTTTTAGTGCTTTATATATATATATATATATATATATATATATATATATATATATATATATATATATATATAGATTGTGTGTGTGTGTGTGTGTGTGTGTGTGTGTGTGTGTGCATAATTATTGGAAGGTAGATAGATGTGCTTTCAATTAAAAAGTAAGACAGTCAGCAGGACGGGAAATGTTGAAGCGTTGACAGATGATATTTATATGTGTTGGAAACAAAATAATGTAGTACTTTTTTCTTACAAATGTAAGCCTTCATTCTTCTTAATCTCCTTGAAGAACTACCCAAACTTAGGAACCACCAAGTCCAATAGTTGTTTCACAAGCATTTTATTAAAAAGCGTGATCGTATAGGTTTGTCACAGTTACAACATCAATTATAAACAAACCAAATTAAAGATCTCCATTGACATCATTTTGCAAGGGATTATATAACATTTTACTTCTGATTGACAGTTCCAACTAGTTCGGCCCATCTACGATGATCATGAGTGAACAATTAGTGTTCAAATTATAGAGTTATGTTTTATTTTTGAATAAAGCGACAAAACTGTCAAAACTGTCTCTTAAAGAGTATGGATGCAGGTTTTGAGTCTTCGAGTCCCGAGTCTCTGAGTCTCACACCTGGGTATGATGCATCGCTTACGCATAATACATTCATTCATACATGGCTTAAAGGTTACAAAGGTTAAATAGCATTACATGACTAACTTGCAATATCAGGGCCTTCATTGCAGACACAGGATGCCAAATATGACAATATTTGTTGATAACTTGTTTATATATTTTCAGTGTGGATTTTACTTGTGCCAGAAGTAATTAACCTCATTTAGGACTAAGAATATTTTTAATGCAGGCTTTGAGTCTCCGCCTTAGTATGATGCATCGCTTGCGTACAATATTTAAATGTCATATATAAAAGTATACCTGAGTTCATGGTTTAAAAGGTTACAAAGGTTATATAAAACATGCGATACATGACTCAGTATAGAGTACCAGAGCTATCGATGCAGACACAGAATCACCAAATATGACTTGTTATAAACTCCAAATTTGGATATTATTGTGCCAGCATACTGCACCTGGTTACATAACATCATTTAGGAATGCTGCGCAGTGCTACAGAGTCACAAAGTTCATTCTGTTAGTCATCATTACAACAATTAATTGCGCAGTATCAACGTATACATAAGTATCATAGTGACCAATCTGTAAAACTAACAATTCAAGGTCATAGCATGGCTATCTGGTAACATAAATTAATGCAAATAATATACTTGATTTTGTTTTGGTTTAAAATCAGGTCATATGGTTCCCTTGGAGAAAAAGGAAGAGATAATGTTTATTGGAAGCCCTCACTTTGACGGTCTTAGGGATCTTGTTTCTTCCAAAACGTATCTTACAAACATTCCACAGGACAAATTGACCATAGAAATCATTTTAATGAACGAACAACGTCGAGCAGATGTAGAAATAAGGTAAAACGGTTCTTTGAATAATAAATATTATAACAGGCACTTAAAAAAGTATTCAGCGTTATAATTCAGTTAGCATATAATATAGAAAGATCGTCCAGGAAGCATACTGCTCAGAAATAACAAAACAAAATCAAAACAACGTCTGCTAATCGATATTAAAGATAAAAAGCAAGTTCATAATTATAAGAATTTCAAAAAAATATGTTAAACGTAGTAAGAAGCTAGACCAAACGACAGCTGACATGAAGAAACTAGCGGCAGCTCTTGACCAGGAGAAGAAGAAGACCGACATGTTGCTGTATCAGATGCTTCCGGTGAAAGTAGCCAATCAGCTGAGAGATGGCCGGACCGTGGAAGCAGGTGATACAATATTTTAAGTATTTGTACTCTATCCCCCGGTCTAATTCATATGTGTGTTTTTGTCTTGTATTACACATGCAAAGACAAATATATTTGTACCTGATTGGCGGAGTTAATAGAATAAAACGCAGATTGAAATTATAAATGTTCGGAAATGTTTTATCATTATATTCTCATAACAGTATTGTGAAATGATTTTGTAATCATCATCGAAAAACACAGAAAGGGTAGACAATTATTCCAATAATATTTGATAATGCTTATAACTTTTGTGAATATAAGCTACTGTTTAGGAATTAAATTGTTTGATTGAACTATTAGAAGAAAAAAATGTATACATGTAGTTAGTCAATTGCAGCATGCTTAAAATGTATATTTAAATTAAATGGTTAGTATTCTATTCTGATTCGTGTTAAGATATAACGAAACCACTGATTAATTTTAATAAAATAATTCAATAAAATGATTGAACAATTGAGTAAACCAACCGTTTTATATATCTCAATCACTACTCACTTTAAAGATGAATAGCTTTATTACAAATTTATCAAAATGTCAACAGAAACTTAATTTTTCAAATAATTGTTAAGATTTTTATTCCAGAAAAACATGAAAATGTGACCATCCTTTTCAGCGATATAGTTACGTTCACGAACATGGCAGCGCTGTGTCATCCTATGGACATAGTTAAACTTCTGAATGATTTGTTTCAACGGTTTGATCAGCTCACAACAAAACACGACATTTATAAAGTAAGTTTCTAATGTTTTTGATGAAATTAATTTTTCTCCTTATTATGTATATTTTTTTTTATTTTGCAAATGTATGCATTTGCTACGCCTTGTTGATAGACACTAGTCGGGTATAGTCTTTACGTGATATCTAAATGGCCTTGTATTGATGTGTACATACAATATAATTTAGACTTTGAAATGCAAACAAAGTAACAATTTCTTGGATAAAAAAAAAATACGCGACAAAGCAAATTAAAAAGAAATATTAATTTAAAAAAATTAAAAAATTATGTTAAAAAAATTTGTTTCATAAAAAAATGCAAACATTGAATTGTGTTTCAATTTATTTGATGAAACACAGCTATTAACCAAACTATAGTCTGTCCCAAGATATTTATGCAGCACACGTTGGGCGATTTTTAATAAAAATACACATACCTGTGAAAGAAGTACAACTGAAATTGATGAAAGGGAAATATTCCAAGATAACTTCATTCACACATTATCATTTTTCCCTCGTGAAAATTCACAGAAACGAAAACAGATTTCTTACGGAGAATAATAATGCGGAATGTTGACATCTTTTCTCCATTCGGGAGTCACTCGGAATACCTCGGACAATTTTTCAACGTTATCATCCGGGTACTTTCATCTCGTTTGTAATGCAAAATCCCCATAGATTTTATATTTTTAGCCGTGTATGGAAACCTGACAAGCTAGAAGGGACGTTTCAAAGGGGAACTCTTGGGATTTTTTCATACTTTTGAATAAACATCGTCTGGACCCAGAGGTATTTATAAATGTAGAATAATTTCAGAAAATATACGACAAAAATATTTTGGGACAGTCTATAGGATTGAAATGTTAGAAAAGGTTTTTCCTACATTCTATTCGTAAATATTTTTTTAATACATGTAGTTTATTAATTGTTTAAAACTTGTAGGTGGAAACAATTGGTGACGCATACATGGCTGTATCAGGAATTCCAGAAGCCAGAGATGACCATGCTATCAGGATGTCAAATATGGGCCTTGATATGATTGAAGAGGCTTGTCACGTGATCAATCCTGTATCGGAAAAATGCATCCAGGTAATTTGAGTGAATCTATTAATAATCTTCAAAACTCTTTTTAGTTCACTAGAATTGATGATTATTAAATTTATCTCGACTTTTTTCATCAACTGTTGTCTATTTCTCTGTATGTCTGGACTAAAATGCTTATGTGTTTACAAATTAAAATCAACATAAACAACCCTGTTTATAAACAAGAATTATAGTTATTGTTTGGTAGATGGATCATTTATGATTTGGTGGCACATACCACATCTCTCTATATTACTTCCATCCAAGCAATCGCGCTGTGGGTTAACAGGAAGGCAACCACTTCGTCAATTTGAACCATACTTGGCAAACATCACCTTTAATTTTAATTTTTTAAAGGAATGATCACAACATAAAGTAGAAATAATGTTGGCTGCTTCAAACAAATTCTTTTAAATAAAAGAAAAAATATTTACAACAGTTCTATAAGAACACTACCACAATTCTCTGAATTGAAAACACGTTTTATAGATGAAATGAAAACTTTCTATTATGAAAAAAGGAAGTGCTTAAAATACTTTTAAAGAAGTGAAATAAATTTAGAGAATTTTTTTTTTTTATCAGAAAGCACTTTTGAGCGAAGTTATCCACTTGCTTTAAAAACAATATAAATATCTGAGTGATTGCATTTTACAAAACAATTAATTAGTGAATTGATTATGAATGTTAAAGCTGCATAGTCCGATTTTTTTTTTTTTTTAGCAAATTTTGTGTTTGTTTTTAAACGATTGTTTTGCTGAGTATGTGTATAATATTAGACATTGCAGTAGTTTTCCCGATCAATTAAATCACATTTCAAAAAGAAAAGATTACACAAAATTTCTTTACAAAACAAACTATACATACAAGGGTACCGCGTCATTTCACCCCTTATTAAGATTCGCCCCCGACGTCGAGGCGGATATGACTCTAGTACGAATCTGACATTCGTTAAAAATAAAAAAAAAAATTTCAAAATGTTTTGGCAAATCAAAGATAGTCCTATGTATATTTTCAATAATCTTTCTGAAGTTTGTTTTGTTTAAAATTGATGCATAATATGCGGGTTGAATAAACCCAGACATTCGCTTCCTTTTTCTAAATCATTCCCATGATGCATTTGGGTATTGTATTAAATAACTTTGCTGAATTTATCATTCACACTTATACTAATCAAGTAACGCAGTTAATATTGTTGATGGCAATTATAAGGATTATTGATTACCTACCTAATCAAGAACCTATTTTTTGTGGGAAAGAATTCGACTTTATATGCTTCTGTGTACAAATACTTATGTAAATACCAAGGTTATGCAATTTGTAGCTAGTCAGTTAAAAAAAATGTTATGGTCAAAGGTAAGCATTGTTGCCCATTGGCTTCTAGACAATTACAAATATGGCGACGTTAACACCAGCATTAATGAATACAAAACAAATACATAGCTAATTGATGGTGTGGTTTTCACTAGAAAACGTTTTTAATTGTATCTGACAAATTATCTTATACCCAATCAGATCAGAGTGGGCATTCATACTGGACCGGTGGTGTCGGGAGTAGTGGGCACAAAGATGCCCAGATATTGTCTCTTTGGTGACACCGTAAACACAGCTTCGCGCATGGAAAGTCATGGACATCCGGGTCGGATTCATATCAGCCATACTACATACTAGTAAGACAAACACTTTCACACTTTTTAGGGCTGGATGACCGTGACCATATTTAGCCTGTATTAATATCCTTAATAGAGAAGAGCGCTGTATAAAGATATAGGAAAATAGTTAAAACGAAAATATGTTGAATTTCTCTTTAGTAAATGAAAATAATAGATATGGTATGGCCACAAACTGAAACAATTAGGTAGATCTGATGGTTAACCATCCAGTCTCCTTGATATTGAACATATACATTGTAATGTTGAAATTATATCATTATATCATAGCTAAACCAATACTAAAAAAAATAGTTGAAGGATCAGAAATGCATCAAAGAAAGTATTTATTGATTTTGTACAAATATGTTTGCATTTTTTGCACAGTCAAATTCAAAGTGTTGGTTACATCCTCGAGAGACGTGAAGGCATTGATATAAAGGGAAAAGGAATAATGGACACATACTTTCTGAATGGAGTATCGAACGATTTTGACCCGAGCTGTAACAATTGCACTCAAAAGTACCAACAAACGCCGCCTCATCCTACCCAATTTAGGGAAAATCCACCGCCTACAACCAAACCAAACTACAAAGCAGAGCTAACTGGATCAATCACGCTTTGCTCTATAATATAGCTAATGGCTGCTGTAGTTTGTGATCGAGAAAAAAAATCTAAAAGCAGATATTGTTTCTCAAACAAGATGGGAAAATGCATCATAAATGTATCAAAAAATGAAATGTTATATTGGTGCAGAAAAAGTAGGCAAACTGATCGTATATTTTTGAAAAAATTGATTGATAGAGTGAAAATGGATTAAACTTGATATAACATTAACAACTAAATAATTAAAAATAAAGTATCTATACTTATTAGTGATAAAACAGGGTGAGCCTTTAGCGAGATAAAGTGGTAGATTTTCAAGATAATACTCGGCATTTACATATATTAATCGTTAATAATAGCTCAACTTATGAGTGACCAAAAAAGAGGAAAAAGTCCGTGTTTCGAAATGTTTATAACAATAATTTTCTCAAAATATTCATTTACCCACTTTTTTACGATTCCATTTTGGTTGCTATTGTCTACAAGCCTCAGTTTAGCTTATTATTGTTATCTTTGTATCTATTAACTCTTTTACCATGACAACATTTTCCAGTCAATCAAGTGAACCCATTAGTAAGATTCCGGGGATGAAGTGAGTCTGAGAATACTCTTCAAACATTATTTACTAACTCTGATCATAATCTATCACAGCTTAGTACTCTATCAAAGGTGAAAAGCCATGAATATTTGAAAAAAAAATTGAATTATTCATTATATAATATAATGAAATTCAACAATTCAAGATAGATCGTTCAAAAATGTTAATATAAATTCTGTAAATATTAAAAGTTTGCACATGCACTTATAAAATATAACGATATTTTAATTGTTTATACATGATCAACTGTTGCAACTTTGCAGAAAAAAATGTGTTAGCCATGAATATTTGATAAATATGCATTATTAATTATACAATTCAGGGAAATTCAACAAATCTTCATAAATTCTTAAAAAATCTTAGTCAATATCAAAAGTTTACACGTATCCATTGTACAAACACAAGTAATATAAATAAAATACAACTATATTTTTATTGGGGCGGACATTTTGTAAGGGCGGAGTGAACGTAACGTATTTTCGATAAAAAGGAAATAGAGGCGGACATAATGTGACGGCGGTGACGGCGAACAAAACGTGACTCAACGACGTAGGTTCCGGAACCATACTAAAGTTAAGTTTAAAACTTACAACTTTTGATGAAACGGGTCCCAGGATAAGATTTTCTATTTAAAACTTCTAATATTGGGCATCTTGATATTACATGTATAATTTTATTTTGAATTTACAATGTTCAGTGATAAAAAAAAAAACGTTGATAAGGTTTATTCTTTATTAAGAATTCTTTCTGTTTTATGACACATGATATAAACATTTCGTAAAGTGTTTTCTATAATTTCCTTATGAACACGAGGTGTACTTTAAAAAAAATAAATAACAATCAAAGTAAATGTTTAAACTATCTGAGGATATTTTAACATCACCCTTGTACTTTCTTCACTATTTCTAAAGAAATCCATATTGATTCATATAGTCAGGACACTCGATAGCCCATATCACGATGTTACTCATTTGAATCAATTAATCCGTGTTTTAATGTTAGCGTTAATTTTACTTTTTGAAACTATTTTGAAATGTAATGTTAAGCACATTAAATATATTCAAATACCTATTTTGGTATTGTTTACAACTTTCATTGGTGTCTTGTTTCATACTTTTGGCCAGGCATTGTGTTTGGTCGAAATTTTAGCTACATAGAGATCACAAATTCCATGGTATAAAGACGAATTGGCGGTTCATTAATATTCTGTGTGACTTAGTGATCGACAAGTCAATTTAATATGTATTTTTACTCATTTTAATGAATATATTTAAGGTAGTTGCTAATATAAATAGTTAAATGCTTATTTGTGTTTAATGCCGGCTTTGAAGGTAGCAATCATTGCATATGTTTTAATACAAACCTGCTAACGTGAAATTTGTTTTTTATTTACAATGTTCGCTACCTTCATTACCACATAGCATTTAATGGTTTCATTGGATCAGATGAATCTTCAATTTACTTGATGTACTTGTAATTGTTATCATGATGTACTTGTAATTGTTATCATGACCAAGTACATTTAATATGTATAAACTAGCAGTAGATTGTGCTGTATTTTGCTCTACTCGCTTTATCATGTCCTGTTTTGAAACCAATACAATATCTCCAGCTTATACGAGTATAAAAATAGAATTATATATATATTAATAAGTTAAGACCAATTATACAAATTTAAAAAACTTTACTTTATAAATCCTTTAAATAATTTTTTGGAATTACAAAAACATTCAGTATCACTTCTAGCATCAACAAACTTTCTCATTTTGTGACCTTTGGTATTGTTAAACATTTACATTAAAGCAAATGAGCCTGCGCTATGAATGTAAGTCTAATAAACCTGTTAGTATTATTCATGGAAAGTCCTGTCAACAGGTTGAGAGCAACAACATACCTTGGTTATACAGAGGCTTGACCTTACACTTTCGTACTTGATCCTTTAAACTTGCACTGGATTACAATCGATAGTTAAAGATAATGAAGTACAGAATAATTTTGCCGCCAAATTTTGGGGCTAGGTTAATTCTAAGGTTATGCCAAAATAAGGCACAAATTTAAGTCAAATTTAAGGTAAAAATTAAAGTTCAATCAGATCAAATACGAGTCCAGACTAGGCCAGGTCCGTTTAAGAGGATGCCTGTTTTTCCTCAATATCCAATACTGGCAAAAGTTGATTCATAAATGAATTTATCATTGTATATATCAAGGGACACTAGTTTAATATGTCCTCTAATTCAGATTCCGATTGAAATTGAATTTGTTTAAACTAACGCATCAATAACAACTCAATTTCAATATGTTTCCTTTTTTTGGAGGTGTGAGCATTTGCGAAAAAATATAACGAAAAGAAATACGATTTAAAACTGTTGTCATAGTAATTACTGTTTAATTAATCAGGAGAAAGTTGATATTGAAATTATAAACTTAAAAAAATTAAACAATATAAAACTTTCTACTCAACTTTCTTTTATTGATTCTTTGAAGCTCGAACACACTTTCCACTCTACTCTCTATAAAATAGGTTTAGATATGGAGAAATACAGATCACCAATCAAGGTCAGATTAGGATAACTCCCATTGTGGTTTTAAGGATTAGTTAGAATTTTTTGGTCAAATTAGCAAAAAAGATGGACAATCATGTAAGTGGGAAGTGATATACATAAGTAAATTTGAGTTGAACTGAACTTATTTTCACTGAATAAAACTAATCCTTACTTCATAAATTATGATGACTTATTAGCAAAACGAAGAAAACAATACTAAGTATTTAAAACATGATATTGGTTTTGAAAGTTACATGACTACATGTAAGTTACCTGCTAAATGAAACAAATTATCGTTTACCAGTAGAAATTCGGGATGGCCATTAGGCGAACTGTCCTGTACACTTTGTACGAACGGCCAAATTGGTGACGCATTTCATTATATTTTAGAGTGCAAGACTTTAAATGATGTAAGAAATATGTTTTGGGGATGTAATTAATTACGAAGGTCAAGCGCTTTTTAATTTTGAAAATCAATGTCAACACATAATGGAAAAATAGTTCAGAAATCTTTTATTCTTAATTTAGAAATTATATGACACCGTCTGTTCTCCATGATTTATATACCCGTTTTTGTAAATTCGTAACATAAAATGATCTAATTCTGACAAATGTATATATTTGTATATAATTGTATGTAAGTTCTTTTGCACCTCATTTACCATTTTGATTGTCGGTATGAGTTGTAATGGTATAAACGAATTGAAATTTGATTAAATTGGTTTATATTAATAATTTACTAGGTAGTGAAATCAGTTGCACTGAGACGATGAAATACAATACAATCTGTGATTGATGATTATTGATAACGCAGTATCGATGTTAAATTATCAGTGAATACTCTATTAAATATGTATAACAATATATTGCGTGTGTTAACAAGTAAATGATTTATTTCTGATAATAAAGCAATGACTGGAACAAACAATGTTGTTAAGTTTGTTAGGAGGGATATTCTTTAAAAATCAAGAGATTGCACACTTTTCCGAACTTTTTTTACCACTATATTTTACAATGTAAAACATTTTTGCATAATCTTGAATAACTCCAGGATGTTCATATATTCTGCAATTTTCATTCAAATTGTGGCAAATTGCGCTAGCTGCTTAATAGATGATCTTGCATGTTCTAACGTATTTATTTGGGTGACATATCGTGTTTTGGGAAATATTCTAAATCTGAATAATTTTCTGGATTGATGTTGTACAAAATGCATATGTATATGATAGCTGTTTTCGTTTTTTGATTCATGAAGTTTCCTAAATCTTTACTACAGTTTCTAATATTTTACAGACGAAAAAGAAAAGAGGGTCATCATTTTTCTGTATCTCTCAATTGCAGTGGAATATATATTAATTATACATGAATACATAATCAAAAATCAAAAATATATTACTCTATTAATTACGCACGTAAAATTATAAAACTACACTATAATTTGTAGTATTACTTTAACAATTATTTTCAAGTTATCGTTTGTATTTCTTATGGAACACTTGGCGGTACTTAGTGTTGTTGGTTCTTTTCATGCTTTTTATGAATATATTTTCATTGGATGCATTGGGAAAATGTACATATAATCGGTTGTAAAAGGCTAATTTATCTTACAGATATTTTAGACTCACTTTATGGATAGTTTTTTTTGAGTGCTTAAATATATTTCATTTCATGCAGTAGAAAAAAAATACTGGTTAGCACATGTAAAAATCTTATTTATCTTTCAGGTATTTTAATTTATCCTTCCGAATCGTTTTCCGCATATGAGTGATTGTCTATGAAGTAACAATGGTAAGTTAAGCATATTTTCATGAATAAGGTTATCAAGTTTATCCTTACAAGATAAACAACGTTAGGTATATAGACTTTTGATCTTTTTAATGATTAAAACCCAGTAGAGAACTTAGACGCTAAACCTTTTTCCTTTAAAAATGCTTATGTTTAATATTTAAAAATAATATTAATTTAAAATCATCTTATGTTTGGCATCTTTGTGTTTTGCTTATAAGCAATAGTCTTTTCGTTATAATCAACCAATGCACTATGAAGGTAAACACGGATACACTGCATATTAACAACAAAGAAATTGACTCAAAATTTATAGATAAAACAGCATTAACAATTAGTGACGTGTTATCGTCACAATCTATTTAAACAAGAACTGAGTGCAACTATCCCGGCAAAACCCAGGAAAATGATACCGGCCTATAGCGATGACTTTGCACTTGGCGCTAGCACCCATGCATGTGACTGTAGTGGAAACAATATTCTTTGTACCCCCCCCCCCCCCCCCCAAATGTGTATGCCAAGTACGAGGAAGGAAATCGACTTCTGGCTCGGGCCCTAACGTTAACCTGCCTCCTCTGATATAAAACAACTAACCAGGGATAACAACCCCGGTGGTAGACCTCCCCCCCTCCACTTGTGCTCTGTACCCCAAGAATCAAGCTGCTCCCTCAGGTCCCTCAGGTAGCCAGTAACCTTAAATCCTAGAGAGTAGATTACTTGGAATTTGATTCCCTCCCTCGTGGTGACACCCAAATTCCGCCATGTTTTAAACTGGTTTATAAGACAACACCTGGTGCATTGACCCAATATGAACCATGTCTGCCCGCAAACGAGCTACTTTCGAGATGTTGTGTTCGAGTTCTCTTAGAACTTATTGATGCCGTTGATGTCACTTGTAGACCAGCGACGAATAGATCCCACTATATTCCCACACAATTGCAGGTATAATGTAAACAACACGAAGGTTGATGAATTGTTTCTCCCTTTGGAGAGCTCCCTACCAAAATTGTGTACCCGTTCATGAAATTATTCGTTCTCTAACACTTGTAATTTGAGAGGTTGTATAAGCATATACTATTTCCCAGCTGGTAATAGTAACAATCATGTGCATGTTTTTTTTAAGTTCGTGCACATTGCATTCAGAACTAAACAAATTAATGAAATTATATCTGTGCAACATTCTGGAACATTAATACAACCAAGTTAGGAATTGCCAATTTATTGTGTTTGTAACATTTAAAATCTTCTATTTCATTAAAAACATAGTAAAGCAAACAGAAAAGAGAACATGAAAAAATGTTTTTTTTCAAATGTAAACTAACTATCATTAGCTAAAAAATCATGAATTTATATACTCGCTGTCAATTCCCATGGTTTGAAATTAACCTCAGGCGGAGGTCCACCCCCTGTTTTGTTGGTTTCCCTCTTTCTGAACGCCTCCTTCTTCTTTATAGAAGACTGAGCATCTTGAAACCTCTTTTTTGTTTCATTCAGTGTTTGTATGCAGTTTATAGCAACTGAATTTACTCTAAAAATAGCAGTTTATAAACAAAGTACGATGTTATAGATGTTATAGATCATTATAGATATATATTTTTCATTTTATCCTTAATAAATTAAACTTTCGACAACATGCTATATTTTTAAAAGAATACTAGATGATATCCCGCGCAAGTGCGGAAATTAACACTTTACACATTAATGACACAATGGTAAACTGTTGAACCACATATATTTTTCATTTTCGTATACACTGTGTCCGATTTATTTGAAAAAAAACAAAACCCAATTGAATGGCCGGATATTTAGATGACGGATGAAAAATCTAAACTGAATTGGAAGATATACACGTACATGGCCTTAATTCTTTTTGTTGCAGCTGTGTGGAAAATGATAACAATGAATTTATTTTAAACCAGTGAGTGGGTATTTAGGACGTCTCTAAATTTTGTTCTTTAGATCAAATTTCACAATAATGTTTATAATAACTGTCTCATATGAGAATTTCAGAAAAAGAATATTTTGAAAAAAAAAACCAATTTGGGGAAGGTGGTCAACCCCCCCCCCCCCCAAATTTAATTTCCCTGTTTAATGCATACATCATTTATTCATATAGACATGCTTATTCATTTGCATATTTTAAACCAAAGTTGTCAGATCCAAAGTATCTGCCCAATGGTTAACTCGCCCTACACTTTCCGCCATGATGTAAATTAGTCAGACCACGTTACTGAGCAACCCGTTCTAGAAAAAAATCTTTCCATTAAAACTAAAATCGCATCAAATTGTTCCATTTTATTTGTTAACCTTTTTTAATTAACCAAAGAGTCCCATCCAAGGTATGACTATCTACCCGCGATGCATGATGAACCCGTCCTACACTTTTCGCCTTAATGTTAACTTTATTAGTCAAACCGTGTTCTTGGTTACTCCCTTCTGGAAAGTTCTATTCAATTCTCTCGCAAGAGGTCGCGCTTCGCTAGCTTCTATCTATCATAACTAAAATCGCGGAATCAAGAAACGAATTGCCTTATTTCATTTATTCAACATTTGTCAAATCTTAACTTCTATGTATAATCCAAGTAAGTTCCTTATAATTTTATTCATTGTTTACGTAAGTAAACTTAATCATTCAATATAATTTCATTGCAAGCATATATTTTGATGCTAACTCCCACTGACTTGGATCCGCCAAAGCGTGTCCACCACCTTACTCTCATTTTTTGCTATTTCGGGCTTGTTTATCAAAAATGAAAGTAGGTTTTTAATCAATTTCAAAACAAGTACTTACCAGTTAAAATTCAATTATAGCTTACGGACATCATCTCACTCTCACACGTGCTGAAATACCGAAGGTGTAAGCAGTTACTCCGATGCAGGCATTTTTTAGTTTATTTGCAAAAAGTCTTAATTTATAAGTATAGATGCTCATAAGTCAGCTATGGATTTACAAATTTCGTATGATATTACTGGAGATAATTTCTAATGATATTCATCAATCTTTGAAGTAAACTTACTTACAGAGTGTATCGGTGATGGCTTCTCAATCCGAGGTCAAGGATGGTGACAATTTACCTCGGATAACATTGTTGTACGAGAGACACGCGTCAGCTAAGATGCCAATTTCTCCCTCCGACCAATTCGGTTTCCGAGGCTTTTTATCCGTCATTATAGAAAAAGCAGACGATAATGAGCTAAGCGAAAGTAATCAATACGCATGCGTTAGGAGAGTTTTTGTACCTTTTTTTGAAGAGTTACAAACGTAAACTACGACAACGTCTACGTGTAAATCTACGTTTACGTGGGTAGTTACGACCTTTAGTAAAAACACAATGCACACTCACGTAAATTTACTACGTTTACGACTACGTCTACGTCAAAATTTACGACCTTTAAAAACTCGACCCGGGTTCCTGGTTTTGCGTCTCCTCTGGTCCGTTTGTTTTTTGGCATGGTTGGAGCGTGTGTACTATTTTGAGCACCAGAATCACTTGATAGAGCCTCGACACTTCGAAGACTTGGCATCCTTTTACGCTTCGCCGTGTTTGGTCGACCGCTTTTATAGATTTAGGTGCCATGGTGCCCAGTGTCAGCGGATAAGTCGGGGAAAAAAAACTTTCATGACAATAATACAATTATGTTTTGATAATGTGCATATGTTTATATACTATACTAAAAATTATTAATCAAATTCGTTAGATAGTCGAAATGTTGTTTTTTTCACTTGTATGTATTTTTTTTTTAAAAGTTGTATTTAATAAAAAAAAAAAGTCTTTGATTTCATACTAGATTACTTTTTGCAGATTGGCTATAAGAATCAGTTTTCTAGAGGCTTGATTATATAGCTCAAAGTATATCAAATTCATGACCTTAAAAACGATTGGTTGTGAACAAGCATGCGCAAGTTTTCGTACCTGCACTGGAATTATGAACGATTATTACAATATGGTGATAAATGCAATAATATACATTAACCGATCAAGGAGTTCACATGGCAGTTTACAACGCACACATTTGTGAAAAGAATAATTAAAATGTTTTCTAATTATGAATCTTTAAAAGTATTTGACTAACTGTTTTTTGTTAGACAATGAAAATAGAAATTTAATAAATTTCTGATATAAAATGAGAGAACAAAACAAACTTAAATGGATTTTATCTATGTCAGTCGGGAATATGTAGTTTTTTCTACAATTAACAAAATACTAGAAATAAATTTTATTTTTTGTGTGTGTTCATTTCAAGCATGGCCACATTCATCTGTGTTTCCGAGAAATGATTTTGGAGCGGTTTGGTAAAGACACCCTGATGGCTATTCTGTAAGCATTTTATTATCTTTCTACGATGTAATTAAAATTGTAGGGACTGCATATATTGATAAATAAATTCATTTGTATGTTCTAGTACCTTTCTTGTTTAGAAATCGTATACTTAATCATTACTCTATTGACACTTTATCAAATACATTTTTTGTTAATTGATCGCCGTTCTTGATGTTTGAATAGAGCCAAATTGCAATGTATTCCACTTGCTCAGCCTTAAACTAATCAGATAACAGAAAGGGAGTCCGATGATTGTCGACGATTAGTTCAAGAAACGTAACAGTTATTAGCTGTCCCGTTTTGAGAATACTGTAAAACATCTCCGCTACCAGAGATCGTTTTGTCATGTTATAAATTTCAAAATTACCACGTGAGAATATTTGCAAAATATTGAACCAGAACAAAACTGTCTACTGTAAATTTAAGAGCTAATGCAAATTTGACACTAGTACGAAAAAATTAAAGCTACATATATACTTCAATGAGCTGAACAATGGTTTTTAATTTTTTGAATTGGGAAGTGTTAAATAATTTCAAAATTTCAAAACAGGAAATCATTAGATGTGGTTAATACTGAGAACTAAATTGTACATTAACAGTCTATCTTTTCACCGTTCGACGGTTCGAAAGGGGTACCTGTAAAGTGTGAAACGAAATCGAAACGAAACGAAACCAATCCAAACCAAACCAAACCAAATCAAACGAAACCAAAAATCGAAACGAAACGAAACCAACGAAACGAAACGAAAGCGACAAAACGGAATTAAACAGAACTACAAATCAATTATGACTTCATAAAAGTGAAAATAAATTCTTTGAAAGAAAATTTTAAACCATAAACATAACAGCCTGTATGTTTCAGATTGCCGTTGTAAATTCTTAAGCCGATTAGCCGTTATTTGCAAAATTCATATAATAATGTAAATAACTGATGTACATTCTGATTTCTTTTATGCTTTTAATTGGTTTCATTACAGGGATAGTCGGACACTAATGAATGTAGAAGAATGTATGTACATGTACTGTGGTTTCATCATATACAGCTTTTAATTGGTTTCATTAAAGGGATAGTTTTGTGTGGGCAAATTTCCGTGGATTGCTTTTTTTTTTTTTTAGCTTGGTTTAACCCCTGCTATGGAAACTTTGATCATTTTGCCCATATTCAATGAGAACATATTAACTTCTAAGCCTAGCAATGAGCTCGAAGTTGAAAGACCTTCTATGATTATGTTGTGCTTCATTATATCATGTACAAATCTATTTTGGTAAAGGGGAAGGATGTATGTACTGTGGTTTCATCAATATTTGTTGAATAAGTTTTGTGAATTTCGTTGTTAAGTTGATCCATGAAAATAAATGTTCATTGAAGTGCAATTTCTACTAACATTTTGAATTGATAGGATTATGGGCCACGAATTTACCTTGAAACTGTGATTTTCATTAAATCCACAAACATTGATACCTACGAATATTAATGAAACCATGGTAATTGAAATATTTCAATTATATGAAAATGTATCGTTATTGGTGCAATTTTCAATCATATATTTACTTTCCTTAGCAAATGCGTATTCATTAGTTGCTCGTGGTATTTTGTACGTTTAAACTTGACTTTATTGAATTTGACTTTGTTCAAACTGTGAAGTCTATGCTGTATTAAATGCAGCAGTCAACACTGCTTTTAATTTGCTTTAATATCAAGCTTTCATTACAATATAGGGAATCACAAAATCTATAGAAAACATGTAAAATGGCCAACTTCTGGAAATCTTTTTAATCTAAATCGCATGCCGTCTTTCAATATACAGGAAAGATTGGGTTTTTTCCTTAAAATTCTGAGAATTTTTTCATTACAGTCATCTGCATCGTTTGTAATTATTTTGATTGATTTACACGGGCTGATACATTCAAAATTAATATCTTATAAAGAAAACACAGTAATGTTTTGTTTTACTTAGGGTTTAGGGAATTCTTTCATTGCAATTCCCTGCATTAATTTTGATTGATTAACATAGAATGGTACATTATAAATGAATATTTTATACAAAAAAACATATTGTGTTTTACTTAAAATTAAGAGAACTCTTTTACTGTAATTCCCTGCACCAGTTTAGATTGGTTTACACGGAATGGTACATTATGAAATGAATATTTTATGCAGAAAGCATTGTGTTTTACTTAAAATTCAGAGATTTCTTAATTGCAATCTCCTGCGCCAATTTTGATGATTTTCACGGAAAGGTACAAAAGTAAAAATTCAGAAAAAATCATTGCAATTTTCTGTTTTCGCTTTGATTTACATTGAATTGTACGCCGGTGCATTATGAAATTATTATTAAGAAAATATAATTTGAGATTGGTTTTGGTTGATGAATACAGAATGGTACATTATGAAATTAATATCTTAAATGACTTCTTTCGTTGAAATCATCATCCTTCATCGATTGTGGTTTATTTTGATTATTTTTTTTAATTAACTGGTACATTTTTAAATTGATATTTTATATAGATGTTTACAGGCAATTTGTGCGTGCAATCAAACTTAGCTGTGCTACTCAGTTATTCCTAACATTGTCCGACATTTCAGTTATCATTCAGTTGGATGGATAACACACACATGCTCATCATGCCATCATGACTTGGTTTTTAATATCATTTAACATAATTGAGTTAACCAAGACGAACCGGAACCGGAAAAGAATGACGACAAATCGTAGATCTAACAATTTCATATTGTAAATGTATGTGCTTTAAACTCCAAGAAATAAGAATACATCTTCCGATACATATTCATAACATTTTGCAACATTACATTTTGCGTTAATCTCCACGAAAATATAATAACACAAAATGTAATCATTTCTTATGATCACTCAAAACCTGCCAAAATGTATCATGATAACAACGAATAATACACCAGTAATCAAGACCTTACCAATACTGGCACTGTACCAGTATGTCTATTATGTATACCAAATTAGACACAGTTTAAATGTTTGCTTCCTTATATCACCTCTTTCTATCAAGTTATAATATTATACGAATCATAGAGGACTTTGTACTTTTTCTAGTGCCACATAAAATACTTGAGGGCCATTTATCACCTATATACATGTACTATTAAGTGAAAATATTAACATGACGTCACTTTTTTCCCCTGTTGAAATAGCTTTATCAAAAACGGAGAAAACCTCAACTTAGAACTGGTTTAAAGCCATAAAATTTCAGATTTGACAATTATGAGATGTGTTTTATATAATTCTGTAAAAATCTCAAAATGTGCAAAAAATGCCTTTTCTCATGGACGAAATTAATTATACTGAAACAATTCTAATTGTATGTTAGAAATTAGTAACCATCCAGTATGCTATAAATGTATTCGATCGTTCCATTTTTACAATATTTCATGTCTAAAGGAAAAAAAACTGTGGTTGAAATGTCTCCGTAAGTATTATCTATTGAATCATCTCTCTCTCTCTCTCTCTCTCTCTCTCTCTCTCTCTCTCTCTCTCTCTCTCTCTCAACTCAAAACGTCTGACTATCCCTTAAATGAAACCAATTAAAAGCATAAAAGAAATCAGAATGTACATCAGTTATTTACATTATTATATAAATTTTGCAAAGAACGGCTAATCGGCTTAAGAATTTAAAACGGCAATCTGAAACATACAGGCTGTTATGTTTATGGTTTAAAATTTTCTTTCAAAGAATTTATTTTCACTTTTATGAAGTCATAATTGATTTGTAGTTCTTTGGTTTGGATTGGTTTCGTTTCGTTTCGTTCGGTTTCGTTTCGTTTGATTTCGTTTCGCATTTTACAGGTACCCGGTTCGAAAGTTCAGAAGTTCGACAGACTACATCGGTTAACTCATTATTTTGTAATATGAACAATCAATAAGCATTGGATAACAAACCTATTGTTTATTGAAATAAATGATTCTTACGATTTGTGATTTTGTATATTCTCTTCCTCGAACCAGGGAAATTCACCAGCTTGACTTACCAAATAAATCATAAAAATATCGGTCTATAATGCAAACAAAATCATAACAACGTTGTAGAATGCGCGCTTTGCCGTAATAATTGTTGTCCCATCAACATGTACTTTGTTCTTCTATTATTGAGACGTCAATTAAAGGTATCCTCGCAGCAATGACGTCGTTATTATGAGAGACATCGGATGTATTTCTTTGATTACAGCAATGTAATAAGGAAATAAAATATTTTTTAAACCAATCTACTAGTGTATATGGGGTTTTTAAAACTAAAAATACAATTAATTTGAAAACGGATCCCTCAAAAGCAATATCAGAGTTTAACGACCAATGTCAATAAATAAAGACTTTCAAAGGAAAATCCAGATTTCTACATCAGACAAGATGTTTTTGCCTAAGTCATATAATATAACTATAATTACTTAATATTTACCTTTAGAAAGGAAGGTTCTTTTGATGGGGACAACGATTTTATGTTGTTTCATTACTATGACGACAATAGAACAAATGAATTGGTTGTCGCCATTTCCAAAATCACAGGTGAGAACAAATCGACACGTTTTAAAATCTTACATAAACACAGATCGAAGAAAGAACTATATAATTTATCATTTATTTTGTTTTGAACAGGACTAGGTGTGGATGCTGTCTGGAAGTCGTTTGGAAACTACTTTTTCATTTACGCTTCTAGACTAGGATATGACCGATTGTTACGTACTCTTGGAAAGGATTTCTACAGTTTTGTTCAAAATCTAGATCACTTACACTCCCTTCTGGCATTAACCTACAAAGGGATGAGACCGCCTCACTTCCGGTATATTAAAAAACATATCCTTTAGCAATAATTTTGATTTTGCAATTGTACGAAATACGTAAACTGCATGTAAAAGGCTGTGATGATTGCTGATCCTTGCCCGCTCCCTTTATTTACATTGAGAGAGAGAGAGAGAGAGAGAGAGAGAGAGAGAGAGAGAGAGAGAGAGAGAGAGAGAGTTGAAAACAAGTTAAATTTTCTTTAGATAAAAAAAAATACCTGATGAAAGATCATATTCAAATAGAATTGATTTAAAGATTGGTTTTATAAAGATCTCGTATAATTGTTTCTTCACTAGGACGAATGTAATAGTATGAATGGAAACAAATTGAAGAGGCGTACACGATATACCTATTTTGACCGCGAAACAAAGCTGTCTTCAATTTTTTCACCAACCTATTAAAAAAATTTGATCATATATGACACAGCAAAATCAATATCTTAACAAAACGCATAGATTTATAAAGTCAATCAAAAATCCGAAACTTGATTTAAAATAGTCACAAAACTGAAAAGTATTGTTCAAAATCGACAGAAATATATTTTTCTTTTGATCCCACCCATTTCATTCAATAATCCTAATCAATCTTTGGTTTTACTCTTCCATTTCGAACAATTTTTACTTTTCAATTAAGTGTAATTAGAAATACTTATACCTGAGAAATATTTAAACAATAAAGTGATTTGATGATTCATGCAGGATATGAAGATAGCGAAAATGCAGAAAAAATACATAACCCGCGTTTTCTGCAATGATCACTACCTTCATAACCAAAGAAGCAATTTATTGTTTATATTTATATATTCTTTTTAACAAATTAATGAATAATCAATTGATCGTAAAAAGTAAGTAAAAATAATTAAATCATTGTTAATGTTCATCAGTGCGTTAGAAAAAAGAAATAGCCAAATCGTCTTTTATGGGAATTTAGATCTGGCATCATCATGATAATTTCGTACAGTCCGTGATTTTTTCTAAGTTGCTGAAGGTTTTGACCAATCGATAAACTTGTTAGAACTGCGTCGTGTAGATTTCAGTTTTTTTCAGTTTCTATATAGCTGTGATTTACAATTAATTTCCGCAAGAAATAGAGGGAATAATATCTAGTGGATGCAAATGTTTAGTGATATATGTTGGACGAATACAGTGTTAATAGAATAAATGAATGATAACAAAAGATTAAGAATAGCTTTATATCTTTTAGATGTGAAAAGAAGGATGGAAAACTGCGTGTTCACGTGTTTACAGTGCGTCCGGCTATGTACCATATAGCCATAGGTAAAATTACATGAATTTGGAAAAAAGAAAAACAACTACATTAACAAATTGTTTATTATTTCCTTTTTCCTATTATTGATATAATACAAACAATTTATCATGAAATTTTTTTTCTCTTTGAACTTCCTTCCCAGGAATTTTAACAGAAACAGCACGACATATTTTTGAAACTGATATTAAAATGTCAGTCATCTCTAGAAAATCAGGGAAAGTATTTGAACAGAAATATTGTGAACATGTTATAACAGAGGTGAAATTTCTCCAAGTACAGAAGAAGACATCATTTACTGAAGAGAACCAGTCAATGATAAGTCATGTGCAAAGCAATCTTCAACGACTGGCGCATGCGCGCAACGATTGTATGATTACGGTTCCGGAAATCCGTTTGAATAGAGCTTTGCCATTCAATGTTGTTTTTGACAAAAACATGTGCATTCAAAGTGCAGGGTTGCACTTGAAAACACTATGTTATGAAGTTCAACAAGAGCAAACAAAAATAAATGAAATTTTTGAGATAAAAGAACCGGAGATAAAATTTGAATATGACGCCATTATGAGTTGTAATAGTTCACATATGTATTTTTTCTTGCAACCAAAAATAAAAGATAGCAACAGATCCTCTCAAAAATCAGATTGTCCTGCTCTCAGAGGTGAGTTTATTTAGGATTTTTTAAAAAACCTTTTACAACCTGCAAAGTGTCCAAGTTTGTGTTATACTTGGTAAAAAATGCGTAATTTCTTTTAAGATTTAAAGGCGTTCTGTAAATTTAAAAATATATATGATTTTGTATCAAAATGACAATAATTCAGAATACATTGACATAAGTAACACATTAAATACGATATTTGCAAATTGGTTACTTCAACCAAAATTCACGTTTCAACAAGAATTGAATCAATTTCGGTTAGACTAAAGTAATTTAAGCGTCATTTCTAGTAAAATATGAAATAAAGTCAGAAAGTTAGAATGAAGGGAGGAGGTAATGTCAATGCCATCGTTCATATAGAATTGTTTCCTGATAATAAACAATTTCAATGTAGGGCATATGGTTCCCTTGGAGAACAAGGAAGAGATTATGTTTATTGGCTCACCTCACTTTGACGGCCTCGGGGATTTTATTTCCTCCAATACTTACCTTACAAACATTCCACAGGACAAACTGACCATAGAAATTATCTTAATGAACGAACAAAGACGAGCAGATGTAGAAATGAGGTATAACGTATCTAATATATATATATATATATATTCCATCAAAAGCAAAATAGTCTGCATGTTTTCCATTGCAGATTACGGCTATGTATTCTTTATGAAGCATGCAACTCTGAAATAACAAATTAACGAAGATTTATAATCCGAGATTAAATATCAAAGATACATGTAAATAAAACAAGTCATGTTTTTATATTAATTTCAAAAGATTATAATTGCATTGAACACAGTAAAAAGTTAGACCAGACCACAGTTGACATGAAGAAACTAGCGGCGGCTCTTGACCAGGAGAAGAAGAAGACCGACATGTTGCTGTATCAAATGCTTCCGGTGAAAGTTGCCAATCAGCTGAGAGAGGGGCTGACCGTGGAAGCAGGTGCTACAGTATTTCAACTGTTTGTACTCCATCCCCGGTTTTGTAAATGCGTGTATATCGTTATGTAATACAAACGCAAAGAATTGAACTACGTTCTTGTATTTATCACCTTGTTGCATTTATAATATCAAAAAATGATATGCCTGTTTGGTTGAGTTAATCGTATTATGAAATAAAAACACAAATACATGTAATCGGGCATCAGAGTTACCGGATGTATTGATTATCTAGTTTGAATAATTTAATTAGATAATCAAATGATTAAGTAAAACAAAACCTTTTCATAACCTCTTTTTTCCTAGAAAAACACGAAAATGTGTCCATCCTTTTCAGCGACATAGTTACGTTCACAAACATGGCAGCACTGTGTCATCCTATGGACATAGTTAAACTTCTGAATGATTTGTTTCAGCGGTTTGATCAGCTCACAACAAAACACGACATTTATAAGGTGAGTTACGTAATGAAATTAATATCTCTCGTTATTGTGTCCACATTGAAATTATTTTTCAAATATGAACTCAAGGAATGTTTGCATTTCATTTGATACGCATTTGATAGAGAGTAGTCGGATATTGTCTTCGAGTGACATCCAAATGTCATTGTGTTGATATGTTTATACAAGATAATTCTAGACACCGAAATGCAATGAGCAAAGTTACAATCCACGAATGGAAATGTGCGAGACAAAGCAAATTTAATTTTTCGTCAGTTAAAACCATGTTTTAAAAAGATAAGAAATGATACCCAGCACAATTTGTTTAATGAAGAAAAACACTGCATAAAATTAAACTGGATGTCTCAGTTAATTTGATAACAACAGCAATGAACATTACAAGATGTTGAAGGATGTTTTTATTAGTTTGCCTGAGCCAAGGGCTCAAAGGAGCTTTTCGGATAAAAATTTGTCCATTGCCTGTCCTCCGTTGTTGTCGTCGTCTTCGTAAACTTTTCACATTTTTATCGTCGCCTTCAAAACCACTGGGCCTTTTTTTAATCAAACTTGGCACCGCACATTCTCGGGTAAAGGGTATTCAAGTTTGTTAAAATGTAGGGTCACATCCTCTATCAAGAGGAGATAATTTGGAATTATTGAAAATTTGTAGGAATTTTTAGAAATACTTTTCTCAGAGACTATTTGGCATAAAACGATAGTGTAGTTTAAAGTCTGTACAAATTATGATCTCCATGAAATAGGGTGGGGCCAAAGTGGTGTTGAATTTTTAGATAGGAATACATAGAGAGAAATGCTTTTAAATCTGCTTTTCAAAAACCATTTGGCCAGAAAGGCTGAAATATTTTAAAGTCTACTTCACAAAAATAACCATTTGGGCCAGAAAGACTGAAAACTGTGTGGAACCATCCTCAGGTGGTAGTTTATAGATGTATTTAAGTTCGTTTAAGATATTCCCATGTTACATAGAAAAAAAGAGAGAAGTCTTTGTAAATCTTCTTCTTAATAACTGAAACAACGAAAGCATTCATAATACATTCGTGAAGAAAAACTTGAAAATCTTTTTTTTTATCATTAATACCTAGATAGTCTAGATATTTTGTATCTAATACCTTTAAGCTGATTGTAATAGAGTTATGACTAATGTTGCTCAAGTGAGCGAAGTTGCCTCTGGGCCTCATTTTTAGTGTAGTCTGTAAACTACAATTATACTTTATAAATGTATAAAACTTGTAGGTGGAAACAATTGGTGATGCCTATATGGTTGTGTCAGGAGTTCCAGAAGCCAAAGATGACCATGTGATCAGGATTTCAAATATGGGACTCGATATGATTCAGGAGACAAATCACGTGATCAACCCTGTGTCACAGAAATGTATTCAAGTAATTTACCTAAATGCATTAGTATTATTTTCATAGCTGTATTTATCCCACCTACACTGATTATTTCTAGTTACTGATCAACTGTTCTCTGCAATCTGTTCTGTCTGTCTCTCTGTCCATCTGTTAACAAAAAATTCACTAATTTTTATTAAATTTGATTGCACTCAAAGTAACCGAATGGCGTTTTTCAGTAGAATAGTTCTTGAATTTATTTGAAAAATTATCTTATACCCAATCAGATCAGAGTGGGCATCCATACTGGACCGGTGGTGTCGGGAGTGGTGGGCACAAAGATGCCAAGATACTGTCTCTTTGGTGACACCGTGAACACAGCTTCACGCATGGAAAGTCACGGATTTCCGGGTCGAATTCATATCAGCGATACAACATACAAGTAAGATCAAATCTTTTTAACATTGAAAATATCCATGTTAATTGTATGGTCAAAAATATCATATTATTTGGAAATAGCTTATATAGCAGGTATTTACAAAACATCAATGATGCATCAGATAAAGCATTTATTGATTTCGTATATATTTGTTTGCAATTCTCACACAGTCAAATTCGAAGTGTTGGTTACATCCTCGAGAGACGAGAAGGCATTGATATAAAGGGGAAAGGAATTATGGACACATACTTTCTGAATGGAGTATCGAACGATTTTGACCCGAGTCGTAAGAATAATTATAGCTGTACAAACAACCATAAGACAACGCCTCAAAGTATCCAATTAGATAGGAATTCGTCGCCGCTAATCCAAACTCACAGGGACAAAACACTGGGAAAGGAATCGTCCACGTTCTGTTCTATAATCTAGCACAAATATTCAACGTATTTTTTGTGTTTTTTTCTAAACCCAATTCCTTCGGAATATTTTACAAGCATATTTTTTTTTAGATTAGATTGCATCTATATTATTTCTAGGAATTTACATTAATAACAATATGACACCAATTTCCCTTAATTATGATGGCAAATGGAATTCTTATTAACGATTACTGGAAACAAGCCTTTGTCGTTTCTTTTTTATAAAGAAGCACACGTTAAGATTTACTTACAAATCAAATTTCTTACACAAAGAAGTTAATTGGTGCGTAATTAAAGTTAATTGTAATCTAATCTGCTACTTTAAATTTCACCTGCCATGCCTTTTTGTGTCCATATCAAACATTCGTACACCTCTTAAATACATTATGCCTTTACAACTTTAAAATGGAAGTGTATTTCAAAACTTGCAGCAGACCTTGCCGGATAGTAATGCTAAAATTTAGATGGAATTTTCATTTTAATGTGTTTTTTTCCTAAAATAAATATAATTTTTATATTATTAAAGACCATTACCTACAAAATATATATCAACTTTTTATTTGGTGTATTTCACCTTATCAATGAGTAATTTACCTTTAAAATGCAATATTCATTGGAACATGTTTTTCAATTTTCGGAACTTTTTGAATAAAATCATTCTATACTCATTAAAAATGAAGTTTATTATCGTTTACACAAGATAATCTGGCCAATTCATTAGTTTGAAAGCGATGAAATTCAAATGTCTAGATATGCATATTTTCTATCTCGATATATCCGCCATTATGCGTGACGTCATATGCAACCTCGAGCGAGAAGGTGCTGTTAGCCATCTTTGTAATTGGATGAGATTTAAACGAAAATTAAACTAATTATCACCTATCAAATTGCCGATAACGGGACATGATGGTGTTTTGTGTCTCCTACGGGTATTCTAGCCGTCAAAAATGGGGATTTGGACTTGTTTTTTTAGTTTCCCATACGAAAGTGTGCGGAAATCTTGGGACAAATATCTGTCGACGAGAGGATGTATAAATAAACTATCAATACATATATATCATTAAATATAGGTCTATGGTATTTTTTTTGTAATTTTAGTCTTATAAACAAGTCCTATTTTATTTTTTAAAGAGATAAATAGAAGTTTATGCACAGGGACCTGTGTACAAAAAGCAAGTTCATCGGAGGAAAATAACAAGATAGGACGCCATTTTGGATACCGCCTCGCTTCTTTATATGTTTTCTCATTGATATTGTTAAACTAAACATACATGTATGCGTCAGTTTTGTATAAGTCATTTATTCATCCAAAGATCACCTCTGCAGAAAACATAAGTACGATATGTGAGATTTCTGTAAGTTTTATTGTTTCGGGAGAAGTCAAGGAGTAGTCGATATTGAATGTTTACGCGAGAAATAGACAAAGGTTGTTGATATTCATGTATACGTAAACAGATTAAAACCGGAGATGGGATCCTACAGAAGAAACAATTACTAAAGAAAACGGATTTTTTCTTCCTTAACAATCCCTGCTATATATATTCATACAGTGTAATATGAAATAAAGAAGCGTAGAAAGTTGTGAACAGTTACGGCCGAAGAAACAAACTTCTTGTGCAACACAGTTTTACTACAATGGACATTCTGAGTCCTGAAAACGCCAAAAACAATATTATTGATTTTAATAAAATAAATACCTGTTACCGTTTTTTTAAAGCTATAATCCTTACCAAGTTGTTTTTACATTGTTTACATGCGGCTATAACATCGTTTTTTTATCCGTATTGGTGCCTCAAACATGTACGACTGAATAATAAGATTCTAATTTAGTCAACATCGAAAAAAACTTGGCACATAGTGAATAAATGTCAGATTTAAAGAAGATAATGCTAATCCTACATTTGTTTACAGTCAGCTGCTCGAAGAAGGTCGCATGTGACGTCACGGTACCACGTGACAGGCTATCTAATTAACGAGTTTTTATACGATCGGGGCTACGAATTAAATTGATATTATGGCTAATTACCGCTTTTTTACAGCAAACAAACTGTTAGATGTAATTAATATATGTACAAGGAAGGCAAAAAATGTAAAATGTCCCATACTTTAGAAACATGCGATATGTTCTTTAAGTTGATTTGTGATTATATTTTATTTTGATAATTGAAATTATATTAGCTATTATAACATCCAACAGGACCATTGTTGCCTACATGATAACAGTATTTCCTGTAAGAATATATTTTACATAAACTATTTTATGTAGGAAATAGTGCGTAATCGGGTTATGTAATCTTTCTTTTACAATTCTAGCTACCTTCATACCCGTAAAGAGCACTAAAGAAAATGAATACAAAAAGCTGTTCAGGATAAAATGTCATTGTGTCTATATCATAATTTATCTTAATTTAGAATCGAAACCAAAAAGCTTTACAGAGAACCTTGGAAAATAATGAAAAAAAAAACACCCCTTTTAAAAAAAATGACTCCACGAATGTTTTTCACTACATTAGAAATTGACAATTTAAATATTAAGTTTGTTTGGAATCTTTATAGCTTTTATTTGTGTAAAGGCCATATTGATCAGATTAAATTTTACAAATTCAAACTTGTTTTTTTTGTTGAAAATATTATTTTCACTGGATTTTCAAATCATATAGGATATGAAATATAAACTTCGAAATTCTAGAATTCCTGTAGGAAACTATTTTGTTTGGTAATGTCTATTTTCCCTTTGGAAATATTTCTTTAAAAAAAAGCAAATTTTTGACCTAACAGGTTAGATAAACCAATAACAAAAATGGTCTTACAAACTTCCAGCAATGGTCTATCTGAAGCATATATGACGCTTTTGGAAACTGCACCTACGACTGGAACAATAATTTGACTTAACAACTGAAACGAATATCCGACTGAGTGTACACATTTCAACAAATCAAATCCAGATATTTTAAATACGTACCGGAGTTGCATAAATGGCGACGTATTAAAAGTAGACTTAATTTTTTTTTTATATTTAAGAGAATATATCTATCTTGTATTTTACAGAAGAGGGTTTCTTGTTTAAGCCGATCGAACTTTTTATCTTGTCTGAAAATCTTATGATCAAAGAATGAGATGAAATGCATTCAAAATTTTTTCAACTTTCCCGTTTTATGCATAACACAATCTGTTCATTGTTTACAAATTAATGTAAAATTAAGGTTAACTAGACGTTAATTAGTCAATCCGCGTTCTTGGTTACCCCGTTCTGGAAAGTTCTATCCCATTCTCTCTAGGTCGTTCTTCGCAAGCGTTCTAACTTCTATCTATCAAAACTAAAATCGCGCACTCAGGAAACGAATTGGCTCATTTCATTTGTTCAGCATTTGTCAAATCTCAACATCTATGTATACTCTAAGTTACCAGTAGATATAATCGTTCTTTACGTAATCATTCAATATTACTTCATTGCAAATATATATTTTGATGCAAACTACCCCTGACTTGGATCCGCCAAATCTTGTCCACCACCTTTATCTCATTTTTGCTATTTCGGGCTTGTTTATCGAAAATAAAAGTAGGTTTTTGATTAATTTCACAATAACTACTTATCAGTTAACATTCAATTATAGCTTATGGACATAGTTACACAGTGTTGAAATAAAGTTACTCTGGTGCAGGCATTTTGTAGTTTATTTGCAAAATGTCTTAATTCATAAGTATAGATGTCCATTTTGTTTGTTGGGTTTTTTTGTGTTCCCATAAAGAAATTATTTTTATTAACTTTTCTAACATTGGAAGCTTAAGGAGACCAATTCTGCTGGTGTAAATAGACGAAAGATTTAAGATTATTGGTTTGTTTGGAAAATTATTTGATACTGTAATAACCAAATAAATCAGATCATGCAGCTTTAACTAAATACATGAAAATTCTATAGTGAAAAGTTACGTAAAATCAGTAGGGTCGAAGACAGTTACAGTTCAAGTATGGACAAAATTAATGATTGACCAATTAGTCTATTTGATTGTAAGTTGTATTTTACAAAACGAGAAAGATCATACGTTATTTGCATTTTATGATAAAATAAGGAAACATAGATCATAGAAAACGGAAATCCATATATCTATAATTACCCAGGTGTCTGGTCTATATCGATTAATAGTTTTAAAATGAAAAATGGAATGAGCATATCATCAATATTTATCATGAAATTCAATATTCAAGAAGCTACAAAACTTTTGAAAAACAACTCGTCTATGACATAGAGTTTGATGTTATTAATAATCTCTATACAGCTCTTTCAAATATCAATAAGATGGATTGCGTTTCGTTATTTGGACTTTAAACAATTATTCTTTATTTTAAACCTTTGAATGCAAATTGTAAATTAAAGAATTAACAAGCAAAATTGAAAGTTACAGAAGAATAAAATGTCAGTATCAGAGAAAGGTGGTCACACATAACTTGAACATAAACATGTAGCATTGCATTTTTGAAATGATAAATATCTAAAAAAAAAAATTCGTCCAATGTTTTGCATATTATATATCTAACACGACAAAATACTCTTTTTTCTGGTTAATTGCTTTGATAGACACACGGCCAAAATTTTGTCAAGAGGAAACAGAATACTTCTTACGACCAAACTATATATAGATCTTGACTGACAAATAATATAACTTATAAAACAAGAAATTAATATTGTTCTCCAATTGTTACTTGAACAAATGACCTGAAAATATGAAAATTATTATGATCAGATTTAAATTGCGATACAGAGAGATCTAAAAATAACACATAGACTACCCGATAAAGCATTGCAGCAACCTATAATGATACAGTATCCACTTATGATATAAAGTTGCAATAGTGGCCAGAATGCTGATCATTAATGAAATAAGATTATCATTTACGAACAACCTAGCCGTCCACTAATGATATAATTTCAAAATTATATCATTAAGTGTTAACAGTTACATTAACTAATGATATAGGAGAAAACTACAAAATAAGTACATTGTTAATTTTTAATGATATAATTACCATTATTAGTCAGTGATGTACTTTTCTAAATTGTTTATTTTTATTAAATAACCTATCTTAAACTTGTCTTAGCTAACAGAGAGAGAGAGAGAGAGAGAGAGAGAGAGAGAGAGAGAGAGAGAGAGAGAGTGGCACGCAAATGTGCATTACTTATCTATCCACTAGGCAAGATTATCCACAAGGCTTATTGCAATATAAAGATTTATCATTATTGACAAACGAAGTAGTTACTAGTATTTTAAAATTGTCTTCTTTATTGATCGTCTATCTAATACACTTTTCAGCCAGAGGGGCGTGCAAAAAAGCATGACTTGTCCAAAACTTGTTCAAAACAGTACTATTTAATACATATTTGTTTCATTAATTGTTGAAGTTCATCCCCTAATGCAATAAAAATATAATATGATTTACGGTGCTACTATTATATCATTAGAGGTTGTTACATGGACTTCAACAACTAATGAAACAATTATGTACATGTATTATAAATAGCACTGTTTTGGTAATTTTTGCGTGTTGTCCCTCAAGCTATATATTAGTATTTGTCTGTTAGATGTAGCTGAAATGACTTTAAATATATTATTTAATCGGTATTCAATTCATTTAATGAGATAAGGTTTAATCTAATAGGCACATGCTTATAAGAAAGACAGAAATGTTTTTTGCCTGCATTGGCAGCTTTTATTTTGAGTTACGAGTACCAATGCCACATAGTTTATATACAATGTTTAAGAGAAAGAGGTGAATAAAGGATTTAGTTTTAGTTTATTACGACTCTGTTTTTACTGTTTATAATCTGCTCGTTCTGGATACCTCATTTATAGATATTGGAGTAAAAGTAATATCAATTAAGAATAATTTTTAAATATAGGAAACGTTATATGACCTTATTCAAAATATCTTGAATAATCTTCACACACACACACACACACACACACACACACACACACACACACACACACACACACACACACACACACACACACACACACACACACCCTCCCCTAACTCACACACCCTCACCCACCCACCCATCCACACACACAGAGAGAGAGAGAGAGAGAGAGAGAGAGAGAGAGAGAGAGAGAGAGAGAGAATGTAGTATTTTCAACATTCTCAATTGTACTTGTGCAACGAGAGTTTCCGCTCTTTCTCCAAAACATTACATGAATAGTTAACATGACAAGCGGCCTATTCCAAAGTCAACCGTCATCTGATATGTGCATAAATGTGTTGAAATCTCTCATTAAACAATTTAATTTTAGTAGATATACTTGATTAATTTAAAAAGGCCTACTATAGTTTTCATTGCACATGTTTTTGTGCATTCTAGTAAAATACAGTGTATTTATACAATTTATGAAATTGTTTCGATTCCAAAAAATTAATTGAACACAATAAACAAAATAAGGATAAAATATTTATATTTTTTTTGAACATTTTATTTTTTAGACGACTTTTCCGTTGTTCGGTAGGTGAGCGTTGTCACTGTACTTTTATGACGTTAGGGTAAAAAGTAGCTTTGTAGGAGTACGTTATAAGAAATAACATTGAAATTTTACACACAGAATAATGCTATCCTCAGGGTTATTTTTCTTAAAATTCTTTGAATGAATCCACCACACCAATCTACATTTGTAATGCTCCAAATATAGAGCAAAAATTGGTGCATTTTGATATTTTGAGATGACCTCCACTAAAAACCAGACAGTAGAATTTAATATTCTTGATATTGATATTATTAATATTAACAATCACATAATACAACTTGAGGAAAATCGTTTTTGTTTTATTTTTTAAATCTGCTTCAAATTGCGGAAAATGACAATTTCCTATTATTCCTAAAGTAAATGTAGCTGTATTTTGAGATGGCCCCTAAAAGACCAGATGGTAGATTTTCTTTAAACTTCGCAAATATACTAGAGTTCGTGTAAATTACATATGGTTAAAACATAAAGAGATTTACTTTTGTAGTCTTTACGCCAAAAAACTCAGAGCGGCTTCCTTAAACATGTATTCTTGTTAACAGATGTCAAGAGCACGTGCATTCAGCACGGTAAGATGACGTCAAACCGACGGATTGCAAGCTTTTTCAAAGCACCCCACTCTTGCATTACAAACGATCGTCATATAAACTAAGAACTACGTCTACAACAAAACGAAATACTATTTAATATTCATTAGTTTGATAATATACATGCACTTCAAATTACATTGCTGTTATTGTTGCGTATTCCTACGCACCGCACATTTAAAAAGTTTTGATGAAAAAAAACTTTGTTTTAAAGCAAAGGCGTCATTACCAGCTAAAAGAAACTGATCTAAAAATTTGAGTCAAATTCAACGTAAGAAAAAAAAACCCGACGCCTATTGAGGACGTTTTTCGGTCTACACTTCACTTAAGTACGTGGATCAATTTATTTCTTAAATCAAGTTAAAAATGAATCTGATTATATGCCATTTGGTTTTGGTATAATTTTAGACATATAAAAATCGACGTGTATGGTGTATTGACATGCGCCATGACTTTATTTTTGAATTCTAAAATTCTATATATTACTCCAAATAATATATGAACGTTTCCAAATTCAAATTTATTGGATCAGTCGTGAATCGTATTTCTAAATTAATTAATAACATAACATTAAAAAACAAATATTTTTATTTTATGTTCTTGTATGATTGTGTATTTTTTAAATAATATATTAAAACAAGGGATGTCCGGCTTAACCGTAGACAATTTTTAAAATTTTAAAACAAACGATTGCACATGCTTAATGTTTCTTACGACGTTTTTATACACCATCTGTGTGTTCCAATAATAAATGTCTTAAATAATGGTTTTTTGACATTCGGATCACCAAAAACAAAAATAAAAATAAGCATCATAGCTACTTTTGATACATTTACATTAAAATTATTTGAAGGGTTTACGATCCACTCCGCTCCCCTACAATGGCTAGCGAAGATGCATTTAATAATAAAATTAACATATAAATGAGATTCTATAAAAAAAATTGAAAATCTAGCAGCAGGTCACTTCCACTGGGTCGCATGCTGACTGACGTCTTTCATACTAATTGTTAGACCGTAATTAATCACCTAATTGTCTAGGACATTTCCGTTTTTCCAGATTACGACAAAGAGCCCACGGCGGGTGTGACCGGTCAGCAGAGGAAGTTCACTCCTCCTAGGCACCTGATCCTCCCTCTATATTTTTAAGAGGTCCGTGTTTCCTCTGCTCCTGTTTTGTTGTGCAAGATAAAAACTATATAGAACGGTTAAAGGAACAAGATCACAAATTATCATGTGTTCCATTTCCTGCAAAACTGTCATCAACGGCCGCAGAAGTGATCTAAGTATATGTTGGTAAACTTTTTCCCAGGTACCATGATTTGATGCCGAGCGAAGCGAGGGACCAAACCAAATGGCGAGGAAACATTAGTACATGTTTCACAGGAGAAATTAAACTCTGTGTAATTCTATCTGTATTTTACAATTCTTTAGCTATCTTTAGTTATCATTAGTTCAAGATTATATACTAAATTCAATAGAAGGACATTTTTCTCCTCAGCTCACACTGTTATAATGGTGATTGAAAATAATATTCTCTCTGGAAAGTTTAGCAAAACTGAATTGATTAGTATTCAAATCCCAAGAAAAATAACGTTAGAAGATTTGGTCATATTCAAGCTAACATGTCTTTTTGGACGAAGGATAGAAAATTGAAGAATTGTTCAAATTTTTCTATTATGTTTGAAAAAGAAATGGAAACAAGCGTTTCCACAACATCATTATTTAGAATTCAGAAGAGACAGTTCAGGTTTGTTTATAAAATTTTAATTGTACACATATCTTTAGTGAAGATTCAAAGGTGAGGATTATTTGGACTGCCTTTGCTTTGAAGTAAATATATGTGTAATGAATTATGCATTGTCGTTTTTATGAACTGTTTCTGCGTTATTTTCTGTTTTAAGGTCCAGTTTTAGCTTTCCACAATTATCTATTCAATGGGATATGTTGCACATCTTATAATTTATTGGTATTTTATTTTGATGCATCATTTCCATACTTATCTATTTGTTTGCTTGCTATAAATTATTCCCGAGTTAAAGGTAGCTTTTATTTGTTCACATATGAATCAGCGGGGTTATATTCTTTCAACCCAAGACACGGCAATAATTGGCCAACAACCAATCATTGCCAAATATGATCGAATGATTATGGTTACAATAACATGACCACTAAGCCATAAAGCTTGGACTTGGCGTGTACCAAGTCATTCAGTATCAGCAAAAATCCATCAATTCGAATAGTGGTTGTATTAGAAAGTGAATAGTGAGAAGTGAGACCTTATTTTTCTTCGTTTGATAGAATACTGCTTTATTAATACACAATTTAATTTTAGATTTTGTAAAAGTGATATAAATAAAGTATTTCAAAATTGTTAAATTTGAATTTGATAAGTGTCTTATAAAAAAAATTAAACTAATTTTTTATAAGAAATTAATTTAAGATTATTGTCTAATATATATATATATATTTAAATTGATTTTTAAATCAAACCCAGGAAAGGAGTGTATAAGATATAAAAGCATTTTGGCATACTTGATTAAGATGTATGAGTGTCCCGATAAGAAGAACAACTATAAGACTATTAGTATAAGTATATTAATTCATGTACTACCATCAAATCTCTTTCCATACAGATAATTCTTGAAGAGCATTTAAGGAAGGATTAATTAACATCTATCATCTTTTTAAACAAAATGTTATAAAGTTCGTTTTGTTGTATTACATAGCAATGTTTTGGAATCATTTGGTAATGTCACCATGACCACATGACCTCAAATATACATGAATGCCGTCATTTCTCTTTATTTATGATTTTCTTTTGCAATAATGACATATATTATCTCTATTAGTGCTTTGTTTTAAATAAATTTGACAAGATCATAATAGCGATTAACCCATCAGTAGCACACGAACACGAGGAATATATTTCTCCCTCACAAGTGACAGCTTTAGTTAATTTAGTATACTTAGTAACGAACCAGTCCCGTCAGTGTCTTGTAATGGGCGCCAAACTTCATGCACACTTAACATGAACCTAGTAGGCGTTCAATGCTTGGCAGCTGCCTTTTTTCTCTTTAGATGTTAAGAATATATATTATGAAAAATGATAGCGATGATTATGGTGATAACGAACAGTGTTCAAATTCAAAAGTCCAAAGGAAAATTACATAACAGGAGCAGAGCAAACACGGACCCCCTAAAAAAATAGAGGTAGGATCAGGTGCTATGGAGGAGTAAGCATCCTCTGCCGACCGGTCACACCCGCCGTGCGCCCAATGTCATATCGATAAAATGTCATTATCGGGGAAATTGTCGTAAATTGGGAAAAGCATCATGATCGGGAAAAACGGAGAAAAATCCGTGGGTAATTCAATACTCAATTATAAATAGTCCAACGCAGAGCAAACACATTTGTATTTAACTAGAAATCTTGAGAATAATTTATTTTTTTTTTAAAGTTTGGTGATTTTTATAAAAGTATTGACCTAATATTTTCCCACAAATCATCATCACAAATAAAACTAAAGGAACACAAAACAATAGGGTCTGGTATAATTATCACCACTGAATGCCAAAATACAGTTAAAGTGGATACCTACCAGCAATAATTTGGTAAAAGTGGACTTTTTCCTTGAAATTATTAGTTTGACACCTTGTATAAAAAATCCAAAACGTTAATGTCTTAACTTGTTATTTTTCTGACCATAACCTCCACTATATGAATGTTCATTTTTCATAAAACGTTTTTAGCCAATTTTAATATTTTGCAGTTCAAAATGCATTGTTCATGTAAAACAAGTTCAAATCTTTTAATTCATATATTTTGAATTAAGTTTTATGTAAGAACACATTACATTTGTCATTTTCATTTATTAACTGAAAAAGACATTTTGTAGGGAAATAATACCAAATGAAAACATAAGAATTTTTATAAAATTTGAAATATCTTTACATATTTTGTAATATGATGGTTAACATGACGATTTTTTTCTCTTTAGAATTTTAGATTTATATCACTTGAACTTTGAAAGCTAACAAATATAGGGGTTACCACGTTTATTTTCTTTAAACATGCATACTTCATTCCACTATATTTACATTCACGTTCTTTCCTCCTATTAAATTGCATTGATTGATTTGAGTGATATTTACGCATTACACAGAAGACCCAATCACCAATTCTGGTGCGTGTGAATACACTCTTCCCTCAGTATTACTCGAAGACTCTCCTTGCGACTGCAAACCGGATCACGACCTGATATTATTCCTACGCTGATAAACATTTCATTGATTTAAATATTTGTTAACAGTTAAATGAATCCAATTTATTAATTTAATATCATATCAAAGGTTATATCTATCGGTTAACAGAATGAAAAATAAAATTGTGTTGTGCACTATTTTTGTCAGCATACTTCGGCTGTTCCAATCGCTCTTCCGTTAATGGCGCATTACTCGTAGAATAAGGCAGATATTTGAAAAATAAATCATAATTGTGGAAAGGGAAGAAAAGGTAAAAAACGTAAATATAAGCATTGAATCATTATTTTTTGAAAGATGTGGTCTCATAACTTCAACGGTGTGTGCAAACAAATTTTCATAACGCGATAGCGCGGGTTATTTAATTTGTATGCACACACCGTTGCAGTTATGAGACCACATCTTTCAAAAAATAATGATTCAATGCTTAACAATCAACTTGACCTTTGGATAATGTTAATAAATTTTCTACTGACATTTTTTAGGTGAGTTAGATTGTATGTTTTGAAAATAGGTAGAAGTCTTTATTTTAAAGTGATAGCCCTGTGATTACAATAGTATGTCTCTAAAAACTGTGTAAACAGTGCATCTATAGACTACAATGCAAGTACTAATACAATATTTTGAAGTATATAGTAGTTAAAAAATACCCCCCCCCCCAAAAAAAAAAAAAAAATACACATTAGTCTGCTACTAATGTAATATAATTTACTCAAGGTCTATACAATAATTATTTAATTATCTAGTAAAAATACTTACGAATGTACATATTTTCTTAACAGTGTATACAAAACTATCAATGATGACGTCACTCGAGTAGGGAACCAACTTAAATTGCTATCTTTAATATAAATGTTCATTACAACAAACAGACCAATATGGTTTTCCTTCATATTTCTTCATCTGGATGAATTTTAGTACGAAATATATGCAATCTTTTAACACATTGAAAACTATATAACGAGAAATGGTTACTCATTACCAAATTACATTCTTTGCAATTAGTTTCAATGGCGCCTAACTTTCGTGGATTCATGATTTTGAACAATGAATAAAGATCAAGTTTCATAATTCTTTGAGGATTGAAAATCGGGCAAGGGATACCCACAACAATTGAACAAGCAATGATAACATCATTGCTTTAGCAGTGATCAATTTTTAGATTATCTTTCAGCGCAGAATTTTCAAAGTTAAACAAAAGTTTAACAGTAAAGAGAATTAATCGTCTATCGATATCTCGACGAGTGTGAGGACTTGTCTTATGTGAGGATATGGGATGGTTTTAATCAGATTAATCCAAAATGATGCATAGAATGCACAACCAATTTTTTTCACACTCGTACTATTTATGGAAGTACTGTCGGCATAACTCGGTCAATTTTTTCTTATCTATTGTTTTTACAATCAGTCGACTTTTTCTACAGATAAAAGGTTTGATACTTTGAATGTCTGACATTAAACCGTGAAGTCGTGTTTTCATTGTACTTTACGTTTCGATCGATCTCGAAATATTCCAAGCAAATACTAATTAGTAATCCATAAAGGCATTGAATTAGAAACCGTTTCCAATGTAAAACTTCATTATAGATATTAGAATGAGTGTTGTCATTTCTGTATACTTGGAACTGCTCATTGATGCATTCATTAAAGGCTTGTTAAAATGTTCAAAGATTGCAAACTGGTAAAACCGCAAGCCTGGTATTTCAAGTACCGGCTAAACCTTTTCTTGATGATTTAACCTTCGAATATTTTTGATAGCTTACTTGGTACTTAAATTCAATTAAAATATATTTTTGACATATATGATGATGAAGTGCAAGATTTAAGACCTTATTATTTCCTAATCTATCAAACAAACGTGTTAACACGGCATTGTTAGGAACCATTATTCATGCTTCCGACTTTAGTATCCTGTAATATTATAATTTAAATAAAGACATGCTTTTTAAGCTGAACAAAACATTGATGTACGTTAACTATTAAAATGACTTGTGCATTCTATGATAGAGAAAACAAATGAAATAAGACATTTTAGCATATTAATTAATTGTTTTTAGAAGGTATTTAGCAAACTCAAATAGTTAGTGGTATATAAATTTTCTTTTGCAATATGATAAGGATTTATTAAATGTTGCAATAGATATTTATTCTTGTCAGGGACTGATATAAGCACGAAAACGACATATTTCAAAATATCAATAATGAAAATAGTAGGACAAAAAAAACGAAGCATCACCGAGATGATGATTACTTCAAAAGACCTCGCTTTAATAAATTATAATTAATAATAGTTAATAAAATATGAGGTATATTGGGTAAAAGGGGAGAAAATATAGTTTCTGGACAAGGAGTTTACGGATATGTATGTTATGATCTGAACATTTGACATAGAAATTAGGTTCTAGGTCATTGCACACTTTTTATAAAAAAAAATCGTCTGTATGTGAAGTCTAAGCCAAATTTGGTCAACGGAAAAGAATGAACTGAACAGGATACTGTTGGACGGACAGAGAGAGACGGACGCGTAGATTTATTAGTTAAGGGCGCCAACAGTGGGAAACCGTACTAAATGCAATTAGAAAAAATACTAAGACTTCAAAAAATCTTACATCATTTCTGCCACTTAAATTTTGATGGAAAATCGTTTTGAGCTTTAAAGTTTTATTTAAGTAAAGCGAAATAAAATAATGCAAAAAAGTGTCACGTCTGTTACTTCGAATGGTATGCCGTTCTCTTTATCAGAGATCTATCTATTACAAAGTTTTATGCATTTCACATTTCATCTTGTCACAACACATCATGACATTATTCATTAACATTATTAATTAGTTTTTGGATTTAAAATTGGAAAAGACAAAAAGCATGATACTGGTACAATAAAGTTATGCTATCAAATCCATAAATAAACGTAAAGCGTCGTAAAAATGGCTTAAATTACAAGTTAAACAATTAATATGACAGAATAATTACAAATATAATGATTAAAAGTGTCCCATTATCAAAGTTAAACACGCAAATTTTCTCTGAAAATAGTTCCATGAGCTTATGTATATTAGTTCAAGTTCAGGTTCAAAACACACATAATATCTATCTTTGATGTCTGCAATGGCCAGTGCAGAAAAGCTAGTGAAAAGGTAGCATAAACTTTAGAGTTTGAGTTCAAACACCTGTTTTCAATTAAAAGTATATAGTAAATGAAATACCCCATTTTCTGATAGTCTTGTTTCATTTAAAATCTATTTTACATCAAAAAATATTTCATAATAATTTGGTGAAAATTTTGTTTCATCTAGTTTTTTAACCTACCTCCAAGCAGAATCAAGAGTCTTTTTGGTCAAATAAGCAATAACGTGTAGGAATCACTGTATGCAAATTTTTCATTATGATATAAAAAACTATTAACATCTGTAAAAGTAAAAATAAGTTGAGAACATTTTTAAGGAAGTAATGCATTTTCACTCTCTGGTCACGAGAGTTCAACGTTTAGACATGAACATTTTGCCCTTAGGGTCTTTAATTTCACAATTCTGGTCAAGGCTTTCTTTCCATCATAACCATGAAATTATGCTGCTAATTGGCCAGTCGCAGATAATAATATTTTTAGAAATGTTAAAAAATCCCTCCTACGGAAGATACACGCCAAACCTGAGTGTCTCAGGTGACGCAAAATCATATAACAATGGAATGCAAAAATCAACAAATAATTTATTGCACTGTTTTCCTAAATATATCCAACTGCCATTTATCTTTTGCCGACAAGTTGCCCTTCTGAATCTTGTGTTGAAAGTCTGAAACCAAACTTTATTCTAACAGAATGTTTGTATACATTGCTATGAAAATTAAAAAAAAATGTTTACTTTTGATTTGAAGTTAAAATATAAATAATCATTCTTTAGGAATATTTACCTATCGTTACAATTATAAGCTATCATAAAGATGATAAAATAGTTACAACATATTTTACATACTCTTTTTCGCATATAAAATGGTTATCATGTGTACAGCGTATATCGTTCCACGTGAAATCAGACAGATAAAGCTCCAGACAGTCCTCTCCAAGCCCAACGAAATTGTTGGGTTCACCTTGTTTCCAGTTTGTGTATTTTATTATTTCCATTTTTGATGCCCAGACCCATAGTCCTTCGGTGATTTGATCAGAACCATCCATCCAAAAGTTCATAGAAAATGCACCTGTACAAAAGAGGGCCAAATTTGAATTCCGGTTTAAACAGAGATAAGGAACATAAAAGTAAGGAAAATTTTATCTTTTGAATACTTATTATTTTTTTTCTATAAAATTATCTTTTTAAAAATGTATTGTGTTTGTTTCGACACGTTCCTATTTGAATGTAACTCGTGTTTACTAGCGATAATGATTGTAACACTGTGCCGGATAATTATGCCAGTGGCATTTTTGCACCCGCTTAAGATGCAGTTTCGTAAAAATCCATATTTACCAAATTATAGACCATTGTCTGGAGAGTATATAACTACTTTTGTTTTAAGTGTCTCTCACCTGACAGGTGAGATATTTACCTTTAAAAATTAATATCCCATAGGAAAATAATAATTCCTATAGGGGAAATAATTTTCCTACAGGAAATATTGAAAATCCTATAGGATTTTAAAATTTTTTTGAGTTTTGCTCAAATCCTATCGGAATTTAAATTTCTATAGGAAGTTCTTTTATTCCAGTGGGAAATTCTGAATATCCTATATGAAAATTGATTCTCTTATGGGAAAAATTATTTTCCTGTAGGAACTTATTTTTTAAAGGTAAATATCTCACCTGACAAGTGAGATACATTAATAACAAAGGTGGTTATAAACTCTTTTAGCAATGGTCTATCATATGGCATATTTAGCATTTTTGATACATGCAGCTAAGACAGGTGCAAAAATGCCACCTTTGCACTGGTATAATTATCCGGCACAGTGTTTTGTACAAAACAAGACAGTTACTTCACTTGTTACTACCTTTGATATTGGTGATCATCTTTTTAAGGAGAAAGTTTTCTTCGCCGTCATTGATCACGACTAGTTCGCTGTGGAAAGCTTGACAAATACTCTGAAAGAAAACCGTGTGCTTAGGCATTGACGTACTAGTGTTAAACTAATCATAACAAATCTTAAATGATTTTTATTGTACATTTAACACGCTCATTACAGTTAAGACGCTTAAGGTTCTTCATTAATTGGTTAGCAATGGAATTCAGACTTAAGGATATATTTGGCACATCCATTTTGTGAAGTATTTTCTTTCAAAATGAACTATAAAAAGGATATTGTCATAAATATTTTCTTTCACAATGTTGTCACATAGCACAATTAGTTTACAGCATCAGCTAGTGATTTGCAAGTCATGAATGTCGAACCCGATAGGGCATTTGCAATCTTTACTTTTCCTTTTTTATCAAAGATTTTTATGGTCAAATAATGTACACTTTAAAAACCTATGAGTTTATATATTTAAATTTCCAATTCCATCATAACCATATGTACTTCTGCTTCGATCCTTTTTAACAAAAAGCACAAACATGTATTTTACAATTAATTGTATGCTTTGAAAGATTTTTAAGATATCCTTTCAATCATGAGACTCAGATAATTTAATAAACTGCTTTATAAAGATAATAGTAGAAACAGACAATAATATTGATACACTTTTTCGTTTTATTTCAATTTGCTTTGACAAAAACAAATTCTTCAAGTTTATTGAAGTAATATGTAGACACACCAGGTCTGAGACTGACTGACAAAATTGTAATAAACCCAGTGTTATCTCTTTTATCAGATATTTGTTGTGTATATGTGTACTTCAGAACATTTCTTCTTTCGGTCATATCCATGCGCGGATCCAGATTGTATTTCAGGAGGAGGGGGGGTCAGGAGGGATTAATTTTGTTTGAGATCTGATGCCTTTTATAGGTAATTTTACAGGTAATTTTAATGTGTTCATTAGAAAGAAATCCGGGGGTTGGGAGTGTCCGGACCCTCTGACCCCCTTTAGATCCGCGCATGAAATTTGTGTGTGCTTAAAGGAGGCTAGGTTGTCAACAAATTAGCCATCGAAACGTTAACTTATTTAGTTCCTTACAGATGCTTCCGCCCAAGTCTTTAAAGATGTACCTATGTAGTAACAGGAGTTCTTTCCCTTTCTCCAGCCATCAGGACAACACAGCTGCACAGTTCCTTGATAACAAGTTTGAATCATTATCCTATAACCTTTTATACATGTATATCACGTTTTTAAAGTCTGAAAAGATTTTTTACAGTTGAATTACTTTAGCAAGGAAAATACAGAAATTAATCAATTATGTAATATACATGTACCTGCTAAACAGATGAATATTAATACTTGTAGACACGGCATGAATGGGAATTAGTAATTCTTATCTCAGCACAGTTTTTGTGTCGCCTGTGAAATTATCATCTGCATACTATTTGTGTTTGTTTCGTGATTAAGAGAAACTGAGTGTCAGAAATCGGGATACTCTACAGCTCGAATGCAGCATCAGATTTTGAGCCAATGAATACGACTGATAACTTAAGTTTAAGTTTTAATGAGAAAGAATCAAAACATGTATCACAATAATCCAAGATCTTTCATATACAAGCAAAGTCGATGTCAAGGACGTGTACATTACTGTATATTCCTTATTTTACGCAAAAACTTAATTCCACGACCACCGTTTAAATCAAATTGCGAAAAAAATATAACCGCGAACGCCGAATTTTTATCATTGTTGCATTCAGTTTACTGTCCAAATCAAAATCCGCAAGATGTGCTTTTCGCGATTTTACGCAGATATTATTTCCTCTCGTTTAATTAGGAATCTTCAGTATCAATCAAATGTGTGGCCTTTAATGCGGAAACCTATAGTTATCAAATATGCTAGTTTGATATTTAAAGTATTGATTTCTTTAGATCACGACACGTTTTATTTAGAACGGTTATATTGATATGAAACATTGTTGTGAATGTCGGGAATCCACTATTGATGTAAACTTTTATTAAACACTTGGTTGGCAGAGTTCGTCTATATTTCTATATATTATAGGAGACAATTACAGAAGAATACTACATCAAAAGTTATTCAATGAATGATTAAATATCTTTTGGGAGTTTATATTATAGTTTAAATACTAATGAAAGCTCTTTTTAAAAAGTCATTCTTCCCATGGTAAGAGAATGTAATAAAAAGTTATAATTGCAAAATCAATACTTAGAATACTTATAATAATAAGATTTGATAACATGACATTTAAACTAGAGAAAAAACACAATTTTTTAGTTTCTATTTATGGAAACTTTATTTTACAAAGACACTTAGAGAATAAAATAAAAACAAATTTTAGAGGAAATTGAGTTGGAATTGAGTTTCAAAACCAATTCCGGTGAAATCAAAAATGACAGAACTGATAGAAAGTGACAATTATACAAACCAACATTGATGTGTAGTAAAATGATGTTAACAAATTATTGATACTTACATGTACGAAGTGCATTGGTTTTAAATAGCTACTGCAGTCATTTTGCTTACATTCCAGCTTGAATTCCTTTTGAACGGAATCATTTCAAATCCGATTGATTTAAATTCTGAAATTGCATGCGCGTATCTAGAGGGAAGGGGTGCCAGGGGGGTTGCAGACCCCCTGCAAAATTCAAATTTCTGTACATTTACATTATAAAATAACAGAAATTATGGCTAAAATTTTCTGGATCCGCGCATGAATTGACATTTTTTTCAATATTGAAAACCACGTGCAATAAAAATGTTCATAAGATTTCAAAACATGTGTACATATACAAATACAGGGTATTGTTTGATTTAAAATACACATATTGAATTTGTTTAGGCATGTTTAATTTATAGGAGAAAAAAAAATACCATGAATATAATGATAAAACAAACTCTTGTTTTAAAGTTGACATCTTTCGATATAAATGTTCATGAATATACCTATCCACAGATATTAACGCCTAATGTAAAATTGCAGTGGATAGTAATTTTAAAAGACCCGGTTTATCTATGAATGGAGTGTTATAAGCTGTTTCAGAGGTACATATACATATCTACCATAATTGACCATAGAATACTGTCCTACAATTTTAAGAAAGGAATTTATGACTTGCAGTTCAGTAGCTAACTGTACAGTTTCCTAGTGTGCTACGCTGTTATATATCTTTATTATATTAAAAAATACTTAAAATTATGAAATATATTCACAAGAGATACTTCTCTAAGGATTCAATAAATAGAATGTTTTAATCAAATACTTCTTTATTTAAATAATACTTTCAAAGACTGGATATATCATCATATCATACGTACATGTAAACATGTGAAATAAATGTTTCAAATGACGTAAAAAATTGTAAAGTTTTTTTTATCTTGTATTTGTTTTTCTATTGTATGAGATAAGTACATTGTGAAGTTAACTCAAACAAATAACCACAGCGTAATTCAAGTACTATACATTAATTAATGTTAAATAGTTTAATATATACCAAAATATACTTTATCTTAAACAAAATGATATATCAAAGAAAGTTTATCTTATTTGATAGTCGATTTTTTGTAAAAGGCCGCGCTTATAATAATTAATTCTAAATTTTTTATATTCAAAATTAGATTTTAAGAGTCACCATTTTAGTTCCTCTGATGTCTGTGAAATATTAATGCATAAATCATGTCATCTGCAGTAATTAATCTTAATTTGAATCTAAAATAAAATGCTGCACGTAAAACACATTCTTTCTGGATTAATTATGATAATATGCAAGGACTATTTGAAATTAGCTTAAGGAATTTTAGTTGTTTTGCAGATCTTGTTTTGCATACTCTGAATAAAAATTCTCAAGGTGTCCTTTCCATTTTAACGCAGTGCAGCGATGTGCTGTATTTCCCCAATATTATACTGATACTTTTCATTGAGATTTGATGCATAGCAAAATGTGAAACACAAATATTGCAGCAACATGTAAATATACTCCCCCAAAGAATTCGGTTGGACAGACTGTTTTATGATACATGTCCAGCTATACATGTAACGGTTAAGATTCCATTACAGCAGCCAGCAGACCCCTCTTACCGATGAAATGAATTATAAAATAAATATAGTTTTTACCATGTCTTTATAATATTCTCAAACGAGAGTCAATAAAACTGACACATTCTGACCAGACTAGGTAGTTCAGGTCGTTTTTATTTGTAATGATGACAATTCATCGTTGATTCATTTCATCAAAAGGAGAGAATCAACAGTATTCTTTTTAATGGGAAAGGAAGCTTAGTTTCTGCATCTTTTGAAAAATAACACAGAGAGTGTAGGGAGATACCTTTTTCTATTTTTACATACAGATAGTGTTTGAAAATACATTGACCAACTGAAGGAAAACATGTTCTTAATTGCACTCCTGTATTTTGAGGGATTTCAATTTTCAAGTGATGGACGGAGCTAAGATTGTAAATAAAAAGGGGTACTTCTGTCATTAATAAGGTTGTATTTGAACTTGGAGGGAGGGGGTAAGCCTAAAGGTCTGTGAAAACCAAAACCGCCATACTCTGTTGTAAAATTTACTTATTACCCAAAACATTTAAAGATTTGAATTTGAATAAGTTAAGAAACTGCAGTGTTATTAATCACATGTTTAGCGCTAAATGAACTTGATTTCATAATGTTCAGTTTCCATGGGATATCAGGATGAACAAACTGACATCATTCATGTTTAGATAAAGAAACCAACAAAATTCACTTATTTATGTTTAAATAGAGAAATGGGGGTAAGAGATAAGAGGTAAGAGAAACTTTTGGTTTGAAATTTGTCTTGTTTCAAACTTTATTGCGATATGTGAAAATAATGGCCGATTGTTTTGCACTTTTTTGCATTAAAATAATAAATTGAAGATCTGAAAAGTACAGTTTTATCGTTATACTGTTTATTCTGCATTTTCAACACATGCAATTGCCTCCATATCTGAATTAATTTTATCCAATGACCCCAACTGGCTTAGAGGATTCAACATTCTCGATACTGAAATAAATAATATATGTTATATATAATGATAATGACAAATAAAAGTACTGTATTCCGATGATTAAAATGGCTAAACTGACTTTTAATCATCTTTGAAATACAATATTTTCATTGGATAAATATTTTTTGTTGTTATTTTTTTTCTTTTAAATGTCATTATAACGATAGGGGTATGGTCCATATCGCTCAAACAAGTAACTCCTTTCAAATGAGTCTTTGCTTTTTATTCAATAAGGGTAGGAAAACAAATTTCAAGAAATAAATTAATTTAAATCTGGCCCCACCGTCACCAACTTTCCTCGAGTCAATATTCAGCCTCAAGTCGTCTGAACTTATATGGTCACTTAGCTTGTCATAATTTTATTTCAGATTTTAATCAACAAAACAATCTAATATATATTGTAAATTTATATCAAAATGAAATACTTAACACTAAACTCAATAAAAGCACTTGATAGATGTTACCCTTCAGCATCTGGGTGGTATTCAATGTCGCAGATGTATGTGTACCTGTGTGACTACATACATCTAAATTATTTACATTTTATCTTACCTACTTATACTAAATGAAATACAATGATATTTTGATTTATGCAAAATTATTAACAAAAAAGTTCAAGAATCCCATGTATATATATATATATATATATATATATATATATATATATATATATATATACAATTTTCTCAAAATTAAAGCATAACCTAATTAAAGCATTTATATCTCAAATTGGAAGAAATATGCGATAAAATTACCACCGAGAGTCCTTGAGCTTACTTACCAATTTAAAGCATTTTCTTTACGAAAATTAAGGTAATACAAAATGAAGGAAGTTGGCATTATAGTTTGTTATATTCTTTAGTATATTCTCACTATATAACTCTATATAGACGAACAGTCAATAATTGTAATATTAGCTCGTCCGAAAAATATTGACCGGTCAATATTTTTTTAATATTGACCGGCTGGGAATAATATCTAGAGAAAATTCCCTCTATTTCAATTAATCGCTTCTGATTCGTGGATTCGTAAACGGTGACGTAAATAAGTCTTCGCGACAACAAAACAAGGTGACGTCATAATAGGCAATCAGTCATGGCAAGTAAACAACGGACGCGCAATGCGACGGTTTGCTATCATGACGGATATAAGGATTTACGAATTGCTGTGAAGTAAAATCAGGTAGAACATATGTAACTTAATTCCTACGGACGCCGGATTATCACAGTGACCGTTTGATGCCGACGGTTTTGGAAATGAACCTTGTGCAAAATTTAATTCGTGAATTCTATGTTGAGCTGAGAAAATTACTGCAATCTGTTTTCAAATCCTTTCTTCAATTTTGGTTTGTTTCTTCATATAACAAAACAAATGTTGACTGTATTTTCGGGAAACATTGATTATATGAGCGCCCTTGAGACGAGTGTATTTCTCAATTTTATTTCGTCCCTCGGGGGCTCATATAATCAATGTTGCCCTCAACCCCAGTCAACATTTGTATAATATTTTCGCGTCTACTTTGATAGCGACCACACACGACAACCATTTTAATTTAAAGTCTAGTGCATAAGCGAATTAATAATTTCCAATGAATGCAACGTAACCTTTTGAAAGGGATATCACTAAGTAAGTACTGTAAGTAAATTATTTATAATAGTAACATGTGTTATAACAAATTACATATATGAAATACAAAATAAATAATGAAAAACCCGGACCATTGGGCCTATATGTCATTGCAAATACAATTATAACATATATACACATACTACGCATTGCGTTTTTATACAGTAATAATTGTCTGTAAAGGTAAGATCCAAGTAAATATTTAGAGGTTTGTCTTGAAAAATTTGACAATAGGAGAATGATACAGTCTACAAGTTACATATTACTAATGTTGGATTATATCCGATATTATTAAATAATTCCGTTCTAAAGTTAGAATACTTGGTACAATTCAATAAAAAAAAATGACAGTCGTCTTTTATTTCATCTAATAAACAAAAATTTTATATTCTTTCATCGAGAGGTCCCCTCTTTTATCGCCCTGTTTCAATTCTAATAGGGAGTATTCCACATCTACGCTGTTATATATCTTTATTATATTAGAAAATACTTAAAATTATGAAATATATTCACAAGAGATACCTCTCTATAGTATGTTTTAATCAAATACTTTATTTAAATAATACTTTCAAAGACTGGATATATCATCATATCATACGTGCATGTAAACATGTGAAAGAAATGTTTTAAATGACGTAAAAAATTGTAAAGTTTTTTATATTGTGGTTTTTTTTTCTATTGTACGAGATAGATAAGTACATTGTTAAGTTAACTCAAACAAATAGTCACAGCTTAATTCAAGTACTATACATAAATTAATGTTAAATAGCTTAAAATATACCAAAATATACTATATCTCAAACAAAATAATATATCAAAGAAAGTTTATCTTATTTGATAGTCGATTTTTTTTTTTAAAACGCGCTTATATTAATGAATTCTGAATTTTTCATATTCAAAATTAGATTTTATGAGTCACCATTTCAGTTCCTCTGATGTCTGTGAAATATTAATACATAAATCATGTCATCTGCAGTAATTAATCTTAATTTGAATCTAAAATAAAATGCTGCATGTAAAACACGTTCTTTCTGGATTAATTATACTAATATGCAAGGACTATTTAAAAATAACTTATGGAATTTTAGTTTTTTTGCAGATCTTGTTTTGCATACTCTGAATAAAAATTTTCAAGGTGTCCTTTCCATTTTAACGCTTCCCCTAATATTATACTGATACTTTTCATTGAGATTTGATGCATAGCAAAATGTGAAACATAAATATTGCAGCAACATGTAAATATGCTCCCCAAAGAATACGTTTTGACAACTGTTTAATGATACATGTCAGTTATACAAGTAACGGTTAAGATTCCATTACAACAGCCAGCAGACCCCTCTTACCGATGAATTATAAAATAAATATATCATGTTTTTTATAATATTCTCAAACTAGAGACATCCTGACCAGACTCGGTAGTTTAGGTCGTTTTTAGTTGTAATGATTGACGATTCATCGTTGATAATTTCACCAAAAGGAGGGAATCAACAGTATTCTTTTTTAATAGGAAAGGAAGCTTAGTTTCTGCATCTTTGGAAAATAACACAGAGTGTAGGGAGATACCTTTTTAGCATCTTACATACAGATAGAGTTTGAAAATACTTTGACCAACTGAAGGAGACATGTTCTTAATTGCACTCGTGTATTTTTGTGTATTTTGAGGGATTTCAATTTTCAAGTGATGAACGGAGCTAAGATAAATAAAAAGGGGTACTTCTGTCATTAATAAGGTTGTAAGTGATGATAATAAGTGAGGGGGTATAATAAACAAAGTAATTATAATTAAAATGATAAATTGAAGATCTAAAAATTGCAGTTTTATCGTTATACTGTTTATTCTGCATTTTCAACACATGTAATTAATTAATTTTATCCAATGACACCAATTGGCTTAGAGGATTCAACATTTTCGATACTGAAATAAATAATATATGTTATAGAATGATAATGACAAATAAAAGTACTGTATTCCGATGATGAAAATGGCTAAACTGATTTTTAATCATCTTTTAATATACATTTATATTTGATGAATTTTTAATTCTTTTAAAAGTCACTATAACGATAGGGGTATGGTCCACATCGCTCAAACAAGTAACTCATTTCAAATGAGTCTTTGCATTCCTTCCAAACTGTTCTTATATTTAACTTTTTATTCAATACGGGTAGGAGAGCAAATTTGAAGAAAAAAAATCAAATCTGGCCCCACCGTCATCAATTTTCCTCATGTCAATACTCAGCCTCAAGTCCGAGATTGTACCTCAAATTAAATTTATACACTTTTCTTTTAAGATTTGAGTTGAGGACTGAGTTAAGCGATTTGAAAATTTTGGTGACGGCGGGGGCCTGAACTTATATAGTCACTTAGCTTGTTCATAATTTTATTTCAGATTTTTACAATAGTACATGTACCCAAAGCATGCCTGCAATGTTATATTAATCATCAAATATTATTTAACAAAGACTTTTTTCTTTTTAGTGTGCCAAAAGAACTTTGAAAATTTAGAATATAACTTCAAATAGGCTTGCGAAGTTTTAAATGTTGTTATTTGTTAACACAGACAGACAAACAGACAAAAAGAATCGGTTCTGTGATTGACTCATGTGATTAGAAAATAAGCACATTACCTTTTTTCACAAATAAAATGGTTTTCATAACTACACATTTTATCATTCCACAGCCCGATATGCTGCGCGTCAACGAATTCTTTGAACAACATCTCCAGACAGTCCTCAGGCCCTCCACTGGGTTCATGGGCGTTCCAGTTTTTGTACACTAAAGGTTGTCGTGTCGATTGCCATATGAAGTGTCCCTCCAGTTCTCTGTCATTACCGTCTAGCCAGAAGTTGTGAACATAAGCCTCTGTATTAAGAAAAGGGGTAGATAAAATGGTAGGGGTTTATTAGTCACTGTTTCACCTGAAGGACAAAAATCAATTGTAGTTGAAATTTCATGGCATATTACTAGTATATATAAAAATATTTATATAAATATTGTCTTGGATTTTTGTTTTATATGAAAAGAATTTTTTTCATAAATAAATCGTCAATCAAACAATAAAACAATCACAAGAAGCACATTCACTTACGAGCGTATTCTTTAACGATGCCAACCAAAAAATCATTTTCAGCTTTGTTGTTTACAACCACTAGATTGCTTGACATCAAACGACATTTTGCCTAGATCGTAAAATCAGTTGATAAACTAATAATTTAGTGGTGTTCAGGAGAGAGAGAGAGAGAGAGAGAGAGAGAGAGAGAGAGAGAGAGAGAGAGAGAGTTACATTTGCGGTGGTCCAGGTGGCGTTTTCGCTACTTGGATAATAACAAGAGGAGCTCCCCTTTACCCAGCCTTCTGGACAACAGAACAGGTACTGATCTAAAACAGATTAATGATAATTTCGTTTAATGTTTGCCGGTCATTACCTAAACAATATTTTAAGAAGCATAGATTCCGTCATACCTATATCTGATACAAGTGCATTATTCGCTGTAAGTTTGTTTAACCCAGTTTAATTAAGAGAGTTCGATGGTTGTTGCCATTATAAGACTATATTAACTCTTTGAGAAGAAGAGTGCTATAGAAACTAATAGAAAATCTTCAAAATTAAAAGCGGAAATATTTTTCTTGACTTAAGAACTTTTTATTTCAAAAGTAACATATTTAAAATTTTAATGTAGTTTGATTGGTAACATCTACCCGCCCTATGAAAAAAATTAACATCTTAACGATAGGTGGTGTTGCTGGGATCAAAGGGTCATAAAGAGGTCAATGTTGCACTTCTGGGATTTTCTTTAAATCCTTAGCAAAACCAACAAAACAAGCAAATATATATGGTAATTTATATCAACATGAAATACTTAACACTAAACTCAATAAAAGCACTTGATAGACGTTTCCCTTCAGAATCTGGTAGGTATTCATTGTCGCAGAAGCACGTGTACCTGTGTGACTACAGACAACTAAACTATTTACATTTAAACTTACCGACTAATAGTTAACTTAATAAAATGCAATGGTATTTTGATTCATGCAAAATTACAATTATTAACAAAAAAGTTCAAGAATCCCATGAAAATAATAAATAAAAGCAATACAAACCAGGATACGAATCTTTACGGCTCCATATGTATTTTTTTTTTTACAATTTTCTCAAAATGTTTAAAACATTACCTTTAAAAAGCAGTTATATCTCAAATTTGAAGAAATTTGCAATGAAATTACCACCGAGAGTCTTCAGCCTTACCAATTTTAAGCATTTTTTTTTTACATAAATAAGGTAATTTGTAAAACAAAATGAAGGAAGTTGGCAATATACTATATTTTCGCGTCTACTTCGATAGCGACCACACACGACAACCATTTTAATTTAAAGTCTAGTGCATAAGGGAATTAATAGTTTCCAATGCATGTAACGTAAACCTTTAAAAGGGATATTACTAAGTAAGTAAGTAAGTAAATCATTTATTATAGTAACATGTGTTATAACAAATTACATATATGAAATACAAAATAAATAATGAAACACCCGGACCATTGGGCCTATATGTCACTGCAAATACAATTATAACATATAAACACATATTACGCATTGCGTTTTTTATACAGTAATGATTGTCTGTAAAGGTAAGCTCCAAGTAAATATTTAAAGGTTTGTCTCAGAAAATTTGACAGTAGAAGAATGATACAGTCTAAGTTACACATTACTAATGTTGGATTATATCCGATATTATTAAATACATGTAATTCCGTTCTTAAATTAGAATACTTGGTACAATCCAATAAAAAAATGACACTCGTCTCCTATGTCATTTAATAAACAAAAATTACATATTCTTTCATCGAGAGGCTCACCCTTATATCGTCCCATTTCAATTCTAATTGGTAGTATCCCACATCTAAATTGTGGAATAATAGATCTTTGAGATTTTGAAATTACTATATACGAGTCATAATTCCTCAGATTATCATTGCTACTGTGAATAATCAAATTTAAGGGGAAAAAAGAGAATATATTAAACATATCTAGAATATGTACACAAACGCTCCGAACATCGTAATAGAGTTGTTTGCGCAATTAATTCTGCTTAAATATGCATGCTTTAGATTAACGATCGTGTCTTCCTTGTATTTTATAACAATCAGAAACGTATAAGTTATGAAACTATATTTTGAAGACAACTTCATGATATAGAGTGAGTGGTAACAAAGTTCAAACAGTCACAAGATGCAGATATATTTTTAGCATTAGGCCTTCCATTTAAATTTTTGAAATTCGTGATTCATACTTGGATTTTCAAGAGAGTCCGCTATGTTAAAGAACTAACATATATCCCTGGGTTTGGTGCTATTTTGACGCTGTATGTATACTGCACGGACTTGGTTTTTTAACAGTGTTTATAAAAACAAAATGTTTTATAATCTTATAAATCTTGAAAAAGGGCCACATGGAATCTTTTCATTGTTATTCTTTATCTCAAATGGGATATTAAATAATGTGTAAAGTTCTAATTAGATCTCTCTGACTTTTTTTTCTCTCTCCATTCTTATTATCGTTTTTATGTTAATTTCTTTTCAAACTTACTTGAACCTATTAAACTAAAATTAAATTCGTTCATTCTATTGAAGATGTAGATACTATTGTTTTAATGTTTGAAGGAGGTCCTTCAAGATAATGTGCACATTTACTGTTCTTATGGAATATCGGTGTTAACGTAGATTAATCAAAAGACTTTGTTTTTTGTTTTTCGAAAAGGTATCATGTATCTTTCCTAACATTATCTATCATAGTAATCAAAAACGGATTGTCATATCATACCTATTATTTACACAATCATTGAATTCTGTTTCAAAAGTATTGGCCTATATTATATATTTTTCAGATTTATATATGAAAACGCCAATCTACTAAAATAACATACTTTTTGTGGATAACAGACTGAATCAAATCTGATAAAGCCGTGTTTCCCGAGCTTATGATCACAACAAACGACGATTTTTGACGAATTTCAGGCGAGCATTGAATTGTTTGATTATTTATATCTTCAGTTTTAAGAGTTTCTTGGGAGGACTTATAAAGGAAAAAATACATATCAAAGACGTACAAAAAGGTAGCGAAGTTTTTATCCTTCTTAAATATGACACATTTAATATGACCTTCTTGTACTTAAAATGTAATATTGCCTTAATAACGTATGTCGCTTATAGTCTTGGCAAAGCGGGAAAAATACATAAATTTTATTGTTTATTAAGTCATGCGTAATAATGATAATAAAGACTAAGTACACATTCTGTATAAAGCCTCACAATTTTCATTCATGACATTTTTGCACTCATACGAACTTTTTTCCTAATAAAATAATTTAGATTTTTATAGAAACTCTTTTGATATCATTTTTATGGATTTAATGCAGTTTATATATAAAGTAATGTCTTCAAAATATAATTACTATTATAGAACCTGGAAATCACTGTTTAATGAGATGGCTTTAAGAAAAAACTTCCTGTAAAATATGGACTCAGCTTTATCATGAAAGTCCAAAAATTACACGCTTTTCCTTATTCTCCTCTAGACAAGACTCTGTCAAAATTCAGTTCCCCCAAAAGTTATATACTTATTGATTTGAAATAGAAAAAGGAAATGCTTGATTATAACGAGCAAGGAAGTTCCTACCAAAGATGTATGTGAGCATTGTGAGGGTTTCAAGTGTTAGGGAGGAGCTCTATTGGTCATACAGTGAACATGTATGAAATATTCAGAATAATATCTTTACACTTAACAATTTGCAATTAACCTCTAGGTGCGTGATTGAAATGACCATGATTCTAAATACATTACCACAGTACGTGGTATTTAATGTCCGGGGCGGGTGGGGTGGGAGCTACTGATTATCTAAAATAAAATGGTTTTATATTATTCAAGTAATTCCCTTCTCTTGCTGCTGAGTCAAGAATATTTGTTGTAGGACAGGACTATTTTTACAAGTATGGGTCATATCATCTTTCATCCCCGCTTCTTAAAACTATCATAATTATATAATCAACATTAACCGGTGAATTTTAAAAGTCTATTTTGAACAATCTTATCATATGTCTTGGAATGCATTCTTTAAAATAATGCACAGAACAGTGTTGCAATGTTCCTGTCGGTGATCATTGGCCAATGGGGTTTTACATATTTTATTTTACAAAATGCCTGCCATATATGTTGCATTACGCATTAGTTATGCACAGCTCGTTTAAAAATACTTTAAACAGATGTCATCCTTTCTGAAATTAATATAGCAAAAACCTATCTTTCTTTATATTTTATTCCTTGACGTCATATTCACAACAAGTAACGAGTTATTTGAATAAAATCGTCAGTATTTTATTTAAAGTTTATCGCTAGATCATGACAACAATCGTTTCCAAATTTTAGGTCAATTAGTTATCCATAAATAGGACACTGTATTTGCTTAATATGTAGATTCAGAATATAAAGATTGTTCCCCCTTTCGCACTCATTCTTTATTGAAATTAATGACCTGAACAGCGATTAAATTACATTGTTATGTTTTATGACATCTGTTAGTCAACTGAAAAAAGTTACCATACAAATCAAGTCATGACGATTGCGCGCAAGTAAAACCCGTTACACAATCTACACAGTTAACTTTCTAACGCATAGTTTGATAAACTAAACGTACGAAACAAAATTAATATTATTTTTTGTTTGTAAGCATACTATGATAACAAACGAATAAAACTGATTGAACTTATCATATAAGTCATTAATGAAATTTAAAGAATCTTTATTTTAAAGAATACATTCTTAATCAGATCAGTCGGACTTCAATTCAGAGAGAGAGAGAGAGAGAGAGAGAGAGAGAGAGAGAGAGAGAGAGAGCGTAAACGTTAACATAAGAAATGTACAATCTATTTTATTATTTTTTAAAAAAACTTATGAGCAATTTAATAACTCACGTATTTTGACATTTGACATTTGTGCAATAACGCCATTATGTTTCTTTCTTTTTTAATTCCCTTTGTAGTTGATGAAAACATTTTTTAATATAAATGAATCTTACAATGTAGATCAGATTAACTTTATCTATATGAAAAAATACACGGTGATTATTTGATTAGAATTTGAAAAGAGGATATATGTTTTTTCAATATCACTTAATTTACAACAAAGCGTATTTCTTTTTTCGTTCTTAAACATTTACTCCAATTGGCTGAATATCATATGTTTTGGATGAAAAGATGAGGGGTATGGGGCCTTCTTCCTGTAATCAATTAAATAATGTACTTGCAATTGCCCTATATCTTTGGTAAACCTCAACCCCACCCCCGTTCTCAAAGACGGTATATTAGACTCACGTGATAATTAATCATCATACTATAAACAAATTAGAAATTCAATTCAAGAATCTGTTATTTATACATATTTTTTTGTGAAGTGCGTTAAGTGTCTCGATGATAAAAAATGTTGATGAACCTTCATAACGCACTTTGATTTCAAAATTTCAAAGTGTGTTGATTTAGTACAAAATTTAGCGCACTCAAAGTGCGTTGCCACAAACTTTTAATTAAGAAGGCCGGCAGATCAGCCTCATAATTCAAGTTTTGATTGTTGCAAAGGAAAGACAAGTTTTCAATGCTACTTGTTTTACAAAATTTAAGACAACTATTTATCTTGCTGCTTATCTCGTTTGATCAATTTGTATAATGACTACAGGTCGTGACATTGATGCTCTGAACATTAATCAGCTCCACATAAATTTAAGATGCTGTTCATGTATTATTCATGCAGTTGATGGCCTATTTTTTGGGATCTAAAAGTTGTGAATCATGTTACACTGTAATGTAGAGTACATGACTTTTTAGAAACCAAAAAGTACTTGTTCTATCATCTTAATTTTACCTTCCATAACTGTCATACACTATAAGTCATTTTCATTAAGGGGTGGGTGTAACCTTAGGGACACTTGTCTAACCAAACACTTCAGCATCTTTCATGAGTAGGTAGAAATACTTATATATTATAGGGAATGTATCCGACCAATTTCAAGATCTTTTACGTTAGTCCTTACTTTAGTGTGATGAATTCAAACAGTCTGATCACGGAACCTTATTACAGAGTAAGAGCTTTTGACAGTCATGCTTTATAAATGTAGATTGACTTGATTACCATATAATTAATCTTCCCCTCTCCCAAATTAATTCAACAGTATATTTTAAACAATTCAAATGTATCTTTAGAAATTGTCATAATGCTCGTCTTATCGTCTGACTTGCATCAAAATAATCAAAATGATCATGACATAGTTTACACGAAGTTCAACAGCGGTGGATAATATTTCTTTACAGTCCCTACTTAACTGTTATATGTATGAGATAGAGATTGTGTAACGTTTAATAAAAATTCCATATTAATCAACCGCAGTCCAAACATCATGGATCTTAAGAATATGTTTGAAACAGTTATACCGCGCCATTGGTTGCTGAGCGACCACCGCCGCCAGGTTCACCATCATAAAATCGCACAGAAACGTCAGATATCTAGCTTGAAAAATAATCTTTTCGAGGACAAACTGCAAATTTACAGCTATCTACCATAAGTTTACGCAAGTTTACGTTGGTGACTGATTACAAGCCTTTATACTTTTTTTGCTTTTATATATCTTTTAATCCTCTTTTGAGTAAAAGGGGATTGGTTTGGTGTTTTTATGTTCGCTCAGGTTCGGTGTACAATATATACCGTCGAGCTTTAATTCTAGAATAAATGGATATCTGAACCACATGTTCGTGTTTTCTCGAGTTGAATATTAGCAGCTTCGTTGAAAGCCGGGAAATTATAGTGAATACAGGTTCTGTGTACCAGAAACTTCGTCAATACGCTGAAAACGACAAGAAAGTTAAATACAAACTTATCTAATTTTAAGCACATATATTGCCATTAAATCTGACTTTGAAACAGAACCGTATGTTACTTCAAATATTTCAAAACGAGAACGTTCAGTCCCGACATTTATCTTGCTTAAATGAAAAACATTTGCTTTATCTATGCCTCTGCAATATATAGGAGGAAGTATTGTTTTATGATAGAGATATGAATTTTGTCGAAAGTTGGTTTAAAATTCATAAATTAAAAGATACGAGATTCTGCTCTGAAAGTCTACATGTTCTCGCAAAAAAGATAAAAATAAATAAACGAATCTCTTACCCGAATTTCCTCGACAACTCGGTCAACTTACAACGTACATGTAAAATAATATCTCTCAAATAATTTTAGGGAACCATTAGAGGATATGTATTTCTCAATTCTATAAAATTATTGTTGTTGTTAATTCCAAATGATTGATTGAAATACGTTAATTTTAATTTTTTTATTTGAAGACTGGACAAAATAGTTTTAACATTTTAATTTTTTGTTCGTTTATTTACAAAACAAAAAAGCAAAATAACACCGCTGGTTTTTGTTATTGACTTGCTCCTAATTTAAGTGATTCAAGTAACAAGCATTGAGAAAATGTAGCATGAAATAAACAATACCCCAACAAAGTTCTTGTAAATCAATAATTTGATGAATTATTCTTTAGTGAACAAAAACAGCCACTTACATGTATTAAAACACTTAATATTATTGTCAGATTTAGAACATTAATTAAATATTTTTTATGCTAAGATGTTTTTCATTAATTTATAAGAAATATTTACTAAGGGGTAAAGTTTACTTCATTATTTTTAAGAATAGTTCATCAAAATGTATCCTAAGCTTATTTATATGGATCTGATCCGTATTTTAAGCAGTGATATTGGCGATTAACTAACTTGAACACTTTTAGATAAAATAGAATTTCGACATTTCATACTTTTATGGAAAATAAAACTAATTACTGTGATAATGCCGGAAAATTTTAGTTTTACAGTATTTTAAAGCTGCATGGTCCAAATGTTTCGTCTACTACAGTATCAAATAATTTTCCATACAAACCAATTATCTTACAAAGTTATAGACTTTCGCCTATTTACACCAGCAGAATATTCAAAGTAAATAGAAATAATTTTTTTATGGGCATACGAAAAAACAAACCAAAAGCATCATGGGAATGTTTAGAGAAGAGAACCGTTTGGTTTCGTTCCCCAAATGTTTGGGTTTATTCAACCCGCATGTTATGCATCGATTGTAAACAAAAACTTCAGGAATAACAGTTAACAAAATGTACACATGTTTATTTGTGATTTGCCAAAGCATTATAACTATTATTAATAGTGATGTCAAGGTCGTAATGCAGTCTTCCTCGACGTCAGGGGCGAATTTTAATATGAGGCGTTATACCCTTTTTATGCTGTTTGTTTTGTAAACAATTTTTAATATAATTTTTTCATGGAAATATGGCTTAATTGACCGGGAAAACTACTGCAATGTCTATTATTATACACATACTTAGCATAATTATCGTTTAAAAGCGTACACAAAATTTGATATAAAATCGGACCAAGCAGCTTTAAAGGATACATGTACTTTCAATAACCTTGATAGCTGTCAATGGGGATTTGTGTCAAGTATCAACCTACCCCTGAGTTTTCCTCTCCCTTTTTAGTATTGTGACTACATTACAATTGTTGAAGTAGATAATTCCTTTTCGGCAGGTAGAGATTGGAACACTGTTTATCTAACAAGACGAGGATTCTTAAGAGTAGATAAACGATAAAAATGTACTATGAACTTCACATATTTCAATTGACAATGCAATGGCTATTATAGTACAGTAACGCTGATTTTTATCCGAACAAAGTATGCGCAAAATTAAGCTTTAAAATGAAACTTATCGTTTTTGTGAAATTACTGTCTTTGTATCAACATCCATATAAAGTGTTTTCATCATTTCAATATTAGGTGATAGAACCGTATGTTACTTCAAATATTTCAAAACAAGAACGTTCAGTCCTGACATAGCTTAGATTTGGCATTTTTCCTATTCGTATAAGAAACTGGTCGTTATAGAAATGAACCTTTAAATGAGAGTGCGTGTGTTTCTAGATCTGTTCAAACTCTTCTGTCGAAGATAAAAAACACTTCTTATTAGACTGTCAAATTTATGATAATATAAGGAAAAAATATATTGATAGATTTTATAATGATCATCCAAATAATAATGATACGGGTTATATTTATTCAAAGTGTTAAATCAAGATTAACAGATAAAATTAGCCAAATTTGTACATACAGCCTTTAACCATAGAAAAAAAATCTTCTGCATGTGTAAATTTATATAATTTAATGGAAAAAGTGACTTATGGGTTCAATGAGCCGGATGCAACTTAATTTAATGCTCATTTTGTTTACAGTTTAAATTATAATGTTTATAATGCACAATGTCACAAAATAAAAGATTACTTACTTATTGCGGTGTGACGTGTAAGAAATCGATATTCCATAAAGGTTTGAAACTTCAGTGTGATTAGTTATCTTGCTTAAATGAATAACTTTTGCTTTATCTATGCCTCTGCAATATATAGGAAGTATTGTTTTATGATAGAGACATGAATTTTGTCGAAAGTTGGTTTAAAATTCATAAATTAAAAGATACGAGATTCTGCTCTGAAAGTCTACATGTTCTCGCAAAAAAGATAAAAATAAATTAACGAATCTCTTACCCGAATTTCCTCAACAACTCGGTCAACTTACAACGTACATGTAAAATAACATCTCTCAAATAATTTTAGGGAACCATTAGAGAATATGTATTTCATAATTCTATAAAATTATTGTTATTGTTACTTCCAAATGATTGATTGAAATACGTTAACTTTAATTATTTTATTTGAAGACTGGACAAAATAGTTTTAACATTTTAATTTTTTGTTCGTTTATTTACAAAACAAAAAAGCAAAATAACACCGCTGGTTTTTGTTATTGACTTGCTCCTAATTTAAGTGATTCAAGTAACAAGCATTGAGAAAATGTAGCATGAAATAAACAATACCCCAACAAAGTTCTTGTAAATCAATAATTTGATGAATTATTCTTTAGTGAACAAAAACAGCCACTTACATGTATTAAAACACTTAATATGATTGTCAGATTTAGAACATTAATTAAATATTTTTTATGCTAAGATGTTTTTCATTAATTTATAAGAAATATTTACTAAGGGGTAAAGTTTACTTCATTATTTTTAAGAATAGTTCATCAAAATGTATCCTAAGCTTATTTATATGGATCTGATCCGTATTTTAAGCAGTGATATTGGCGATTAACTAACTTTGACACTTTTAGATAAAATAGAATTTCGACATTTCATACCTTTATGGAAAATAAAACTAATTACTGTGATAATACCGGAAAATTTTAGTTTTACAGTATTTTAAAGCTGCATGGTCCAAATGTTTCGTCTATTACAGTATCAAATAATTTTCCATGCAAACCAATTATCTTACAAAGTTATAGACTTTCGCCTATTTACACCAGCAGAATCGGTCTCCTTTCTAAGTTATAAATATTCAAAGTAAATAGAAATAATTTTTTTATGGGCATACGAAAAAACAAACCAAAAGCATCATGGAAATGTTTAGAGAAGAGAACCGTTTGGTTTCGTTCTCCAAATGTTTGGGTTTATTCAACCCGCATGTTATGCATCGATTAATTGTAAACAAACACTTCAGAAATAACAGTTAACAAAATGTACACATGTTTATTTGTGATTCGCCAAAGCATTATAACTTTTATTAAAAGTGATGTCAAGGTCGTAATGCAGTCTTCCCCGCCTCGACGTCAGGGGCGAATTTTAATATGAGGCGTTATACCCTTTTTATGTTGTTTGTTTTGTAAACAATTTTTAATATAATTTTTTCATGGAAATATGGCTTAATTGACCGGGAAAACTACTGCAATGTCTATTATTATACACATACTTAGCATAATTATCGTTTAAAAGCGTACTTTCAATAACCTTGATAGCTGTCAACGGGGATTTGTGTCAAGTATCAACCTACCCCTGAGTTTTCCTCCCCCTTTTTAGTATTGTGACTACATTACAATTGTTGAAGTAGATAATTCCTTTTCGGCAGGTAGAGATTGGAACACTGTTTATCTAACAAGACGAGGATTCTTAAGAATAGATAAACGACAAAAATGTACTATGAACTTCACATATTGCAATTGACAATGCAATGGCTATTATAGTACAGTAACGCTGATTTTTATCCGAACAAAGTATGCGCACAATTAAGCTTTAAAATGAAAACTTATCGTTTTTGTGAAATTACTGTCTTTGTATCAACATCCATATAAAGTGTTTTTATCATTTCAATATCAGGTGATAGAACTCTAAGCAGTCACCTGTAATTAAGTCATTTATAGACCCATCAACATGTATATTATATAACTATGAACAACGGGACTTCATGGTAATATATATCTTTTACTTACCAAAGTTTGTTAGAAAGAAGTACAAAAAATACAATCCACTGCGCCACATGATATAGGATAAATGTGTACAGATCTAAAATAGTTACTATCCTGAAAATTGATAAGAAATCTTTGGGAAATGGTTTTCATTCATTGTGACCTACTTTTTTTTTAACCTTAAGTAACATTTGAAATGTATAACTACTATCGAAAGGTCCTTTGATGGAAATGAAGATTAAAACATCAAAAACCTATATAGAGTAACGGCAGTAAAAAGTCTTTAAATTGCAAACACACATAAATATTAACAGAGAAATACGATTTATAGGTTGGTAGTGGTATTCGTTCTAAAAATGACAAAGAGAAAAAAAAACATTGAATAAATTTAAGATGAATTTGAAAGGTTAGTATTTTAGTATATAACATATTTTTGTTACTGTTTCAAAAAGACTGCTGAAACTACTAAAGTGGATACTTGTAGCTAACAGCAGAGTTACATTATCTCTACCAATAATATCAAATATCAACTCCAAGCTTCCAGTTGAAATTATATTCAGAAATATAGATATTATGTGTTTATGTATTACTTGTAATTCGGGTATAACAATATCAAAATATATGTAAATAACCAGTTATTGATAACTGAGAAATAATAACAATTGCCTGCATTTAGTTTATAATGGATTCCAAAGTCCTTTTTCAGAAATAAAAGTATAACAAGCATTCTGAGGGAATTGAATAAGCAGTACATGTCCCATACCGGCACCCCCTAATTTTAAAATAATTGTCGTTTTATGGGTTAAATAGGTGAGGAGAAAATTCGGTTAAAGATTTTTTTATAGGGATAAATTAGAAAACGTTCCGCCTGCAGATTCTATTTCTATTACAAGAAAACAACCTTTGTCCATTCATTACTATTCGTTGGACAACTGTATAGCAGTTTCGTTTCAAATAATGAGACCTCTATCACAAAGCCATGTCATTCCTATAAACAAGTGAGTCAGAACATTGCAACTCCAGTTGGTGAAACAAATGTTCTACCATTTAATATGGAATATCAAATGCGTCGATGGCAGGTGCCTTTTATGTTCCCTTTGGACGATGAGCAAAATGCAAGATATAATTAACAAGAGAAGAGTTGCTACAGTATATTTACAAGGGCCTTCAGTGGCACTAAATAATGTAAACAAAAGTGGGGTTTAGCATTAAAGGCAAGGGTATGGTAAGAAATATTGAACCACGTTTAAACAAAGTTTCAGAACCGTCTGAAGCTGATAGAGATCTAGCAAACTATGCTGAGTCGGCACATGGGTTTGATTAGTTGGAAAGTCCCTTATAGGCTGGTTAGTTAACTTTTTTCACAATTTGTACCACAAATGTCGACTGGAAATGCTTTTTTAGAGTTGCAAAATATCTAGGTTCTAGTATTCCCATGAAAGAAAAGGTTGGAAACTAGAAGCACATGTATAGTGTCGGCGAGCATCTCTCTTCGTACCAAGAGAGACAAAACAGATTGGTCTCCCTTTAGAGGGTTCATTTGCACACATGCCGGAAGTAGTACACAAGGAATGACAGGAAGATAAAATTTTGACCAAAGGCACTCTAGAGATGAGGCTAGATTGAGCCGATAAAAATATGAGCCGGACAAAAATTTACAAATGATTCTGCTATAACATTAACCTTGGATCAGGAAATTTGGGCAAATGTCACTGCAAACCTTTCAACAAATGGCAGTATGTGGGTGAGTATAAGAAAAAGCCAACTGGGAGAGAATACGCCAGGACAAAAAATGTCGGATGGGCAGACTGATCGATATCGCTGTTGGTCACCTGAAAGTGATTTGGGCAAAGTAGTAAGAGCACGTGACTAATTGTTAAACGTTGGATGTAGGTGAGTATAGATATCATATAAAAAGAGTTTTTACCCTTAAAAAAACCTTTATATTCCTATACAAAAGTAGATTTTGCATATTTCGCCTACACCAAGAGTTCACGAATTTTACAATATATATTGATTCAACTGTATGTATATTCATCAACATTCATTGATAGATCTTGAACCATGTTAACTTTGTAACATATTCGCATCACTCAAGGTCAAGCACGTGAAAGCGCGTTTCAAGTCACATGAAGAACAATTTCTTTTGGAACTTTTAAAATTGCCGAATACTTCAAACGAATCACTGGGAAAGGTAGGTTCTCTGTACGTGTTATAATAGTTTAACCACTCAATAGGTAAATGTATTAGATTTTAGGTGGATTGCAGGTCAGTTGCGGTATTTTAATTTCAAATTAAAGAGATATCACTATCCGAAGCTTCAAAACACCCCAAAATTGCCACCAGAAGGAATTTTCGCTGCTCCATTAATTTATATTCTGAGAATTTATAAGAATTATTATAAATATACCGCTGATTAGTTTATTTACAATTTAGTGCAGATAATATAGTTGATATAACCACAAAAAATCCTTTGATCCATTTACCTTTTATTTCATATTTTGTAACATTGCATGAATATATGAAAATGTTTCTTGCATTTAGTTATGATTGAAGATACAACGAAAGTTCCCGATATGACTAAATTCTGTACAAACTGCATAATTTCAATATATTATGACCAAATTTTGACGAGATGACATTGCGGGCAGATTTATGAGAATATAATGGTTGTGCCTTGTATACTTAACATGAAGAGCTGTTACAAGAAACTGTAGTACCAACAACATCAAAACTAACGATAAAATTTTTTATTAACAAATTCAATCCCGCGACGATCAAGCCAAAGGGAAAGTGAAGTAGACATGTGCACTCTTTTGATTAATGGAATCGCATCGTGAAATTAATTTTTTAAGAAATTATAAGATGCTGACTGTTACTAGTTGAGAGCATACTTATAGGTATTCAATTGTGTTTAAAGGGGCATGGTCACGATTTTGGTCAAAAATCATTTTTCTGATTTTAATGTTTACAATGCTTCAGTAAGGCATTTTTAAAAGGCAACCAAAATTTCAGTGTCATTCGCTGAGTTATAAGCGAGTTACAGAGCTTACAATTCTTTTCTATGTGAACAAAGCGTTTGTTTACATTTTGAATGTTCAAGTGAAAATTCCAGTTTTAGGCCTAAAATGAATGTGCTAAGCGTTAGAAAATGTTTCTTTATGCTTAAAATGAATAAGAAGATAGACTAATCATTAGCTTGAAAAAGATTTTTATTGGTATATTGAAACATATGTCAACAAAAACAGGGCACGAGCCTTGTTTACATGACAAAGAATTATGAGCCCTGTATCTTGCTTATAACTCTACCACTGACTCTCAAATTTCATTTGATCATTAGAAATGCATACCTAAAGCATTGTAAATAATAAAAACAGAAAAACAGATTTGACCAAAATCGTGACCATGTCCCTTTAAAATCACAAAAATGTTACCTAAACTGAATCGAAATAAAATATTTATGGCACAAATTTAGAACAACTAAGCACTTGGAATTTTTCAAAAACAAACCTTTAGAATTAGTAATGACACAATGGCATGCTTCAGAAAAAAAGGTTTGTGTATATTTGTGTATGGCTAAGTTAAACAATGTTGAAAATCAGAAGTATTGTATGTATTTACTTGTATTCTTAATTGGTAGAGGGGGTTACCTTAATAAGCAAATAATTCTGTTTTATTTCACTTTAGATAATCTGTAACGACGAGGCGTTTTCATATTGAATTATATAAACATGTCAACATTAATATAAACATATTCGATACCGAGAAGGTTATCCTGCAATATCTACGAAAATTCATACTTTATTTCTTAAACACCCGACTGATTATCAGTATCAAACTTTGTTCGAACTACGATCTTACAAGATACAAAACAGAGGTACCACTACCACTTTAAGAAAAATCTGGCGACCAAATACCAAATAAGACAATGAGAAATGTTTAACCAGATTTAATCATCAGCCGTTAAAATATTAGTTTTCTTCTCAAAAACTACAAAGCCAGTTGTTACTATTTTCGGTTCAAAACATCTCTAGAATAATAGGAACCAAATTTTTGAAAATGACCTTAACATCTCCGGGGCCTCACGGGCTGGGCCCAATATGCGGAAATGGCTAAATTTTCAACAAATTTTCTTCTCCCCTTCAACACAAGTACATAAGAAAAACTAAATGCATGGTTATTATGTCAAAAGAATTTAAATTATTCTCAAAAACTAAATTTTTATAATATATGGTATTAGTTCAATGCAAGGCTTTTGACATTGATAATTCTTTAAAACTGTTAAGACTTTGGCCCGTGGACAATTCTTGGGTCCCACAAAGGGGTTCAAAGATTGATGTACGTTTACTACCCAAATATAAAAAGTTGTTTAAGATCTTCTTGATTACTGCAATGCTCAATATGTGATATGACTATTAAATCATCCTGTTACAAAAGGCTCAACGATAAAAATAAGAATATTTGGAGAAAAATTTGAAAATCTGTTCATACAGGATCTATTCTACTACATTGTTTAAGAAATAAACAGCAATTTAAAAAGTTCACCGGGATATGAAGTTGGTTGGTCACGTGATCAAATCCTGTGAAGCCCGAAGGACTTCTCAGTAGATTTGATCACGTACCAACCAACTTCATATCCCGGTGAACTTTTAAACATTGCTGTTTATTACTTATATTTACCTTTGTGAGAGACAAATCGTTCAGGACTGTTAAAATTACCGACATTTTATGTTTACAATAATTCAAGCGACAAGCGATAAGCGCGCGCGGTTATCATTGTGACGTCACGGAAACGTTCACACAGAATTGAACGTTTTAGCTATTCTATATGTTCATAAAAGGAAGCATATTTGCAAATGTAAATATTCTGATATATTGTATGTGACACAATAAAGCTGATTTTATTATAATGACTTTTGTTGCTCAGGTGATCGATGTGGCCCATGGGCCTCTTGTTTTTTTTAAATCTTATCTTTTTTGATCGGGACTTCGCTAAGAAATGTGTCAGTACTATAAATATTATTCATCTTTTATTTGATATTAATAGTATGCTTTGTATATTGTGTCAACAATTGATTGGGTTCACCAATTACAAATTATATTATCCAGTGTCACCTGTATAAATACGCGAATTTCTATTTTATGGCCCTTCTTTCAGGTCACCTTTTAGTTTGTTTATCTGTATAAGAAATTGACCCCGACACGACAACTCATCGTTTGTTTTCAAACAAGGCGATTTTGCATACCTGGTATATTATCTATCATTTAGTACAGAAAAACTTCATATATTTTAGCTTTAAAATTTGAGCATTTTCCTATATCATATACACAGCTCTTCATCTAAAGGAGATTAATATAGCCTGAAATGGCCACGACCACCCAGCCCTCTTAAAATGTTATTATCTTATAAAGCTCTTTCTTTCAATGATATTGATATATAGTCTGAAATGGCCACGATTCTCCAGTTCTCGTAGATATTATCTATTCAAAGGTATGGCACAATTTCCATCTTTTAAATAACATGATATTACGTAACATACATTTTTTCCACGAATTTAGACATAGAACTTAAATTGGCATTTTGTTATTTCTTTTATAAAAAGCACCATTTAACGTTGGTGAGTTTATCTTTTTCTATCTTAACTTTTGATCTTAAATGGGAAATGCATATAAATTATACAATTTTCATTTTATTTCTCAAAAAACTAACATCATATTAAGTAACCTCTCATACAACATCAGCAGACTTGAAAATCTTCCCTGTCATTTAACCAATGAAATAAAAAGATTATAGAATGACGGATGTACGGATATCCATTACACACACATAATAAAAATTAACAAGAGAATCTTTTTATGCATGCATAACTAAATATTTTATATTTTAGTTAGCTCTTCTCGTCTCAGTATGTGTTACCTCGTACATAAAAAATAAAACACAATGTCTTATTTAAAATTGTGTGTAAAAACCTAAATGTTGTAATTTAATGCACATGGTAGATTTAGAAGTTTCATTATGACAATCAATTAACATTTTTTCAACTTTTCATAACACTTTAAATTTCATAAATTCGAGGAGCGTAGCTACAATGTAGGAAAGCTTTCAAGAAAGTCAACGGAGAACAGGAAACTTGAGAAACAGACTGAAGTTCAGCGGAATCAATAAACTACTGGGATATGTTAAGTCAATAACCAAGGTTTTGTACAACATGCATGTATTTGTGATTTATTTGAATAAACGCTCAAAAGTGCATGTTCTGGTATCTTGTTATACTTTTTTAAACAGATACATTGAATGTTTAACTTTTTAGTAGTAGTGTAATGTCTAATTCACACACACACACACACACACACACACACACACACACACACAATTATGATACAATTAATGATTTTATAGACATTAGGACAGAAAACTTATATAAAAGTAAGCCAGTTGTTGTAAAGCATGAAATATGCTATTTCCTCTGGAGTACAGATTTTCATTACATATCAATGTGAGGTTCAGACTTACCACACTACATTTCTCTTTTATTGACACTCAAATCTAGCGAGAAGAAATGCTGAAAATATTTATTTTTTTTAAATCAGGGCTTATAAGTTGAATGGGTGTCAACCGATTACTGATCAGATCTACATTACGATTTTAGAGACAGTTTTTAGCCTCACATTAGTTAGTAAAATTCAAATATTTTCAAGGAGATTAGTGTAGTCTACACAGATTACGGTAACCTCCTGACCGGGAATTTGCCATTGACCATTAACCAATTAACCCTCCCCTCCCCCCGGCACAGGCATTTAATGGAGATTAATTTCTTACAGATTAATTCAGTACTTTACAGCTTTGCTTTTAGAATTTGAATTTTATTTTTAAAAATAAGTTTAGAACGGATAAATGGTGTTTTAAATACTGGCAACGCTATCGGAGAAAGCATATTGTCGGCACATGCACCGGCCAAAAACTGATCACGTTTTTCAAGCTCACGCGTCATGATGCCGAGAGTGTGAAGGTCGTTCTTTGGTTGTATAACTTGCTGATACCAAATATAGATCATGACACCTCGCTAGCGAACCATATGACAGCAATATAATAGATATGCAAATCCGAATTAGGTTTGTGGGCACTAGCTAAATGCTGACTTTTTTTTTCTAGATATCTACATTATTATAATTGTATGATATATAATAAAATAAGTTTATTTAATCAGCCTTTCAATTATGTACAAATGTTGGTTGTGTAATAAGGCATAGATAGCAGTAAGAAAACTATGTAAAGATCCACGCTTGTTTAAAAATTAAGTATTGATAATAAAAAACGGCACAAACTTACATTTCGAATATCAACATAACATTTATGAATTTGATATAAATTTATACAACATATTATTCCAATACAAGATACAAGAACATCGAACTAAGAAGTGTATACTTAATGATCAAATCACATTACTCTCTCTCTCTCTCTCTCTCTCTCTCTCTCTCTCTCTCTCTCTCTCTAATATATCAACTTTATTTTTTTCTTTTAAACCATTTAGTATTTTTTCTTTTAGATTTAAGTCATGGTTTCTTTAAACCGATTTTATTTACTTCAGATAAACACGTTGGATAAAAAGATTGTTTTTAAAGTTACATTGTTTCATTATTAACCTTTTAAAACCCCATTAAACTACTGTTAAAAATGACAGCTTTCGGGATTGAATACCGTTGAGTTATTAACATACGTAGTAGTCACGCTTTGCTTATAACGATAGATCAGTAGGTCTAGTACTAGAACTTCATCTTTTTTATATTGCGCCAACATCCTGTTAAAATGATTGAGTGGCAAAGAAAGAGCAGTTGGATTACTGAATTAATTAAACTAAACCGACATACATAATAAATAACCTAAGTCTGTACGGAAATTGTTGTTCTAAATGCTATATGAAACTTTTAAGATTAAACTTTGTGAATACGATTTTCTGCTTTTTTATGTAACACGTGTATCAACATGTGCACATTCTTGTCGCTTTATCGATAAAGAAAAGAAGGTTTTGAAAGTTTAATATTCAAAATACACAGGCATCTGAAGGTTACTTAAAACTCATCGCTAAAATTATTTTCGATCCTCCTCGTCTTCCGATCGCTGTTTCAACACCTAAGCTTACAGCAGACTAAACCAAAACGGTGCATTACACCTGTCATTAATAAACATCATCCATCAATCTGCATATACTGCCTTAGATATGCGGTAAATGTCTAAAAGGTGGACGGAAGTAGTCACCTATATGTAAATGAGATTTCCCTGCACCGTGTGTTTGTTTCAATATTTCAAAATATACGCATTTAAACATTATTATTTATTTAAACTTTGTGTAATAAAAGTTATAATTGACAGTTTGTATTATCCCTTTTCTTCATTTTAACTTGCATGTTGATCGAATTCAAAATCTACGCCTTTTGAATATTCGTATCAGTGCTATATTTGGAAGGGATTACCCCAAGTATGACGCAATTATGTCAACTTCCGTCCACCCTTTAGCCTTTTGTCGCATATCTAAGGCAGTAGATGCAGATTGGTGGATGATTTTTATTAATGACAGGTGTAATGCACAGTTTTGGTTGAATCGGTTGTAAGCTAGGGTGTTGAAGCACCGATCGGAAGACAGAGAGGATCGCAAAATAATTTTACCAATGAGTTTTAAGCAAAAATTTCACTTGATGTGACAGTTTGAAATAAATCAAAGATGGCGGCAATGGTACCTTGTGTATTATAAGTTATAGGGTTTATTTTTATGATGAGAAAAAATTATAACGTCAGGTGCCTATGTCAAATCAATATTCTTTTACGTCAGTGCGGTAATAGCTTTTCATTGGTGAACTGCCATTTGTGACTTCCTAAAGTCAGCTGAAACTTTCATATTAAATGTACCTAAAGGAGATCAAAACTTTGTAGTTACTGTAATAACGCATTGTTATGATTTCTTTCGGGGGGTTAGTATTTATTCTAGAATTTTACAGACAATGTACTAGCTACAACGATGGTTCAGTGTACCCTTACAACTGTTTGGTGTTTCTTTATAAACCACAAGATTGGTTCAAAAAGCAGCTTAAGTGCATTCTGAAAACTCCATTGTGATATACTATCAGACAGTTGTTTCAACAGAAACCTCTCAATCCGCAATACTCGTCCATCTAATCATAGCATAGGTTCACATTTTGGCTGTAAATTAAAGCAAAAATCAAGATAACATCGGTACATGTAAAAACGACCAAGGTTTTAAATCAAGTTTCTCATTAAAGGTAAATAAAATTTCCTTCAACCGAGAAAAAGTAATAATTTTTAAATGATTAGATACATAACCTCTTTAGAGGGCGCAGAAATAAACACCACGATACATGTAAACGTAAACAGTGGTCCAGTACTTTGCTAGTCAAAGTCCATGCGCGTTTTTGCATAACAAAAGGTGACCCTTAGTTCCCCCTTCATCGTTTTGGTTTTATCATAATTGGAATTCCTTAGCAGAAAATACGTTGTAAAAGGGTATTAAAACGGGGTGGGGTTGAGACACAGGCAAGTATTTGTGCCATCGGGTAACTGACCACCGAAAATGAAATGAAAGGAAACAAACACGTGCATTGAGAAGCCCATCAAGAAGTAAACATTGCTGGATGGTCATTGCCATTTTTAAGTTATATTTACCTCCATTTCACGAAGAGCTCCGTGAAACGATATAGGAAAAAGTTCAAATGTTAATGCAAAAATATTTCTTCTTTACTAAATGATAGATGATGGCTATAAATATCATGTTACAGTTGAAAACAGATCTGATGATTAATATGTTGACTACTTAGCCTCTTTAATGTAAACACCTATCAGTGGGATGTCATTTTTATTGGTATGATATATACCTTATCTTTAACAATTATGGCAAGTCTTACGAAGGGTCAGTCGCAGGTTAGACATATAGTGTCTTCTTAATGTAATCCTATATCATAGCATTAACAACTATTCAACCAAACCAAATTGAAATAATTTTACAGCGCAAAATTTACATGCCAGTTATCCAAGTGTGCTGAGGAACACCCCACCCCCACCCCCAACCAACCAACGACTGACCAGATATTACATGCGCTGTAAATTCACTTCACATGTATATCTTACTTTCATCGATTAGTTATAACATGGATGGGAAAAAGATCTACAGGAATGGACAGAAACATAAAAAATATCAATATAATTGCCATGGATTATTCATCTTTTAATATCGTACAATTTAATAATCGGTTCAAAATTCAACGACAAAGACTAATCATCTACTGTTTTACTTGTTGAAGCGATTACGATCTAGAGTTAAAGGGATAGTTATTCAATTCACTCCTATCTTATGCCGCGTTTCGATGACATCTCGGCCATTTAACACGATCTTCGGGTGCTAGGTTTTCCAGTTAAACACCACTACCCCAGCATTATCAAACGACACCAGACAAGCTTAATATGTTGCTATCAAGTTTATTGAGTAAGTATTATATTTAATGTCAAAATGTATGTAAACTGCTGTCGCTTCCCAGTTTCTGATTTCGAGCAAACCATTGATCATTATCGTTTTGTATCCATTTCCTATTTACTTCCTTTTATTGCAGATCAAATTAAATATTGGGAGTCAGAGAAACAAACAAGACTTCATTACTGGAGATAAGTTTTTGGTGATAATGGCCATGGCTGCTTAAGTTATATAAAAGTATATGTAGGTATGAAAGTAATTGTCACGAGGTGTACCCTGGGAACAGACGTACACCTCTTTGTGGTAAATCTTTGAACTTAACCTTACTAAAATTAAACTGTCCACATAAATAATCTGAAATGAGCACTACTGGTGACCCAAATTCCGCCACGAGACTATGCTACAGCATGGTCTGCGCCACCAGGAGGGCAGAATGTGGGAGTTTATTTAGATGAATAAGTAGCCTAAATTATCGAATCTCCAAGCAAACAATCCAAGGAAAATAACAAAAGGTGGCTAAATTTGCGTCCCAAAATAAAAAAGGAGGCCAGTCATGCCTTTACAGAACATGTACCATGAATTTGGGACATAGGGGAAATAAATGAAAAATTTCAATAAATGAGGGAGCCTAGATTGGAATCCCTAAATCAAAATTGAGGGAGTCTAAATCAGACATCCCCATCAAACAAGGGGGGAGCCAGACATTCAAATTAAATGCCTTGTAAATGGGCATCCCCAAAATGAGATTTCAATAAATGAGGGAGCCTAAACTGGCATCCCTAAATCAACAAATGGTAGCTTAAAAATTGTGCATCCCCAAGGAAGTAAATGAAAATGAGGGAGTCCAAACCCCCAAAAATACAAATTCAAAATAAAATGAGGAAGCCCAAATGGCATTCCTATATCAGAGATAGGTATATGGGGCACATATATGCCTTGAAAATTTGGCATGCCTAAAACTCGATGCAAAATTAAGGGGGTCTAAATCGGACATTTAATCAAACAAGTGGATTAGAATACATGCCAAGTTAGATGGGTGGGTGGGTGTGGTTAACTGAAGTTGTGCGAGGTGAAGCCTGGCACAGAACAATTATAAGTGCTCAACTATTAAATCTTCAGCCATGGCCCGTGCTCATTCCATTTCGGTGATACTTTCAAGCCCCGATCTACTAAAAATGATTGCAAGCCTTGTTGTAACCTATTAATAAAGAGGTCGTTGCCTACATGGTTAAGATGAACAGGATCCCTGTACAGGCTAGGGTCCTCAATGTCAGGCTCAGGGTATCTAATGTACTTACCCCCCCCCCCCATATTTGTTAAATATGTGGCTATGTGGCTATTGATACGCACTCTAACCTTTTCTAAGGCTTGATGGTCAATCTCCCCACGCCAGTGAAGCCGTGGTAGGATCTGTGACCAGACTAATATGGTGTTTGGCAAGAGCACGGAAAGCTTATCTAATATTCTCTTAATAGTGGCTCTTAATTCGACAGATTTGAGAATTTGACCAATGTCATTCCCTCTGCAGTGGATGACCAGAATGTAAGGTGCATCCTCGTACTTCAATAGGGTCCTTACCTTGCGGATTAACTGATTTGATCTCATTCCCCCCATTCCCTGCCACAAAACTGAAGCATTGTGTCTCTGAAGCTGGAGATTACTTCCAATGTGGCAATTTTTAACATGGACAAAAGCGTGCTTTATGATAGATGAGCCTAAAATCCATATTCTTCTAGATTCTACAAAAAGTCTTAGGTTGAGACATGCAATTTCTACAACGAGTTTATTTACAAAGTTAAGGTAATCTAACACAGAAAGAGGGGTTCATTTGCGGATATACCTAAAGAGGCAATTTGAGGTCCATCTACCGTCTTGAGCAATCTGCTCCTTACCTTTACCACTAGACCATGCATGTGTGGCTGTTCCTATACGAAATGAGTGCAGCTTGTAAATTTGTGTATCCAATCCTAACCTTACAAGCGACTGGTTGAAAACTGAAGCTGTTTGGTAACGCGTCACTGGTGCCCCATTGACATGACAAAATAGAGAACCCAGGACTTTTGGTCTTAATTTAAAGAAATTGCATAGAGACAACACTGGACATAGATGTTTGTCGGCAGATTTAATATTCACTACGGCACCCCTCCCATCCTGGTCTGTCTTAGAATGCTTTAGGCTAATGGCTACTGACTTGTTATCAGCGCCGAATGTAATATCCTGCAACTGGACAGCATGACCAATGTCAGTGATTGAATTCTGAGCCAATTCCCCAATCCTAAAGTAACCATAGAAAGCTGTCACAAAGATGGCTGTAAACAAGGTTGCTTCATAAACTGAGCAACATACCGATGGCAAGACTTGAACTAACGCCTTCAAAATATCAATAGTAATAGGCCTGCGAATGTCTTTGCGCTGATCCAAACGACTTAAGCCAATCATAGCTTTCTTTAACATGAATGACTGAGTGGTGTCATAAAAATTGTGAATACGAGAATAAAATGATATTCCTGCAATGTAGGACTTAACTGAACTTGGAGATAACTGTCTTAATGACAGGTATGCCACAAATTGTACCAGATGACTTGGAGGTGGGGGCCAAGTAAGGCTCAACGAATGGTGTGCGGAAGCAGTGAAATGCATGCAGGACAGTTGTGTATGTTTTCTTAGTGTTCTTTCATAATGAGTAGCTCAGAAGCTGCCAGGATCTATGTTGTAGATTACTTGCAGAAATGATTGCGGGATGTGTGATGCACTTGGATCGGCATCCGGAAAGGAACTGTGGAATCTTCTCCACTGCTGTCGAGAGAGGGAATCAGCCTTAACATTATGTACACCTGGAATGTGCACCCCTTTAAACTGTATGTTATAGATCAAACTCTGCAAGATTAGAGGTCTAAGCAGGTGCATGACCAGTTTTGATTTAGATGTTTTGGTGTTCAAGATAATGGCCAAGGCTTGGTTGTCAGTATGAAGAATTACCTTTTTCCCGAGAAGTTCCCTACCCCACACTGCAAAAGCCATTGCTATTGGTACAAGCTCCAATAAAGTTATGTCTGAGAAAATATTAAAAGGCTTCCATTTTTGGGGCCACAACAAATACAACCAATGAGACCCGAATACTGCACCACAGCCCAAGTCAGGGTTACCTGCACTATCAGTAAACAATTCTAAATCAGTGTCAATGGCCCAGTCAACTAATCTGTATGAAGTTATTCCATTGAACCGATTAAGGAAAAACAACCAAGTATATATATCTTCTTTCATTTCATTATTGACACACATTATTTTCAAGCCACATGATGCATCGTATAATCGCCTTATAAATGCTCGGCCAGCAGGGATAGTCCAAATGCAAAAATTAAGGAGACCTGTTAACTCTTGCAACTGCTTCAAAGTGACCTTTGTTTGGATTGCAATGCTCTGCAACTGAGACCTTAGAGAGATAAGTTTTTCTTGGGGTATCTTGACACTCATATTTTGTGTGTCAATCTCAAGGCCCAAATAAATTAAAATAGTTGTAGGCCCAATAGTTTTTTCTTTAGCTAACGGGACCCCTAAATCTGAACAAATTTCAAGACAATCAGCCATTAACTGTGAACATTCTTGTGTACCAGATCTACCAGCAAGCAGAAAATCATCAAAGTAATGTACAACATTAGTACTTTGAGATTTTTCTTCCAAGGCCCATTCTAAAAATGTTGAGAATTTTTCAAACTTTGAACAACTTACAGTGCAGCCAAATGGGAGGCATTTATCAATAAAAATACTGCCTTGAATCTTGTATCCCAGCAAACTAAAATCTGAGGTATGAACAGGTAATAAACAAAAAGCAATTTTGATATCTAAACGAGAAACCAATGCCCCCTGTCCTAAACTGGCCAGCATTTCTAGAGCCTCATCAAATGATGTGTACTTAACAGAGCTAAATGACTGGTCTATGAAATCATTTACACTTGATCCCTGTGGATATGATAAATGATGGATTAACCAAAATGAACCATCTTTTTTTGACACCAAGCCAATGGGCGACAGCCTAAGGTTGGTAAATGGTGATTTTAAGAATGGACCAGCGACCCTACCTAATGAGACTTCCTTGTTAATCAACTTCATTGCTTCATGTTCGAGACCATTAAGAGATTTGAGATTATGACAAGTTGTAGCAATTCTAGGACCCTCATAACACAGTTTGAACCCTGTAGAAAAACCTTGAATTAGTTCATGTGCGGCCAATGTATTTGGGTATGTTAGTAAAAGTTCTAGTAATCTATTAACATCTATTGGGGTAGAAGCAACATTAAGGGTGTCTAAGTGGCTTGGTGGCTGCGGCTGGCATGCGATTGGGGGCTGTTCTCGGTACCTGTGGTCGCAGTGCCTGCTGGGTGCCTGCAGATCTAAATGTTAAACGATTTTTAATAACAAAACATTTTGTAGAAGGGTGATTCTTATCACAATGGAGACATTGGTGCTTGTAAAAGCAATTGTTCCTCTGACAGAACCCCTTGTAATTGAAGTCAAAACACTTAAATGGTCTGGGTTCCGACACCCGAGAAGGGGATTGGAGTGATTGATGCATGTAAAGAAGCCACAGTTCACTGTCCACTGAGGCAAATGAGATGGAAGGGTTGCGTTCCTTTTTAAGTCGGAACTGGACATCATACTCCCTCCAATCCAAATTGTTTGTCCTAGATGCCCCCAACCGGACAGTGTGCATATATTTCAAAAGGGCTGTGGCACGTACATTCTGGGTGGGCAGTTACGTATATACTTGCAAAGATTAAAAAAGCGTCTACCCACATTTGAATAGAGGTTATCGTTTTCGCCTTAGACTTTTGAGACATTGAGACAGTGCCCTTACAACGTCAAAAATTGAACATCATCGTTGGGGTCCGAGTTGTTGATCAATAATTTGCCTAAATTGACATACTGGTCATTTGCTATTTGTACTTAAGATTGTTATAGTCTGTCCCAAGATATTCATGCAGCACATTTGGCCGATTTTGAATAAAAATACACATACCTGTGAAAGAAGTGCAATTGAAATCGATGAAAGGGAAAATTTCCAAGAAATCTTCATTAACACATAATCATTTTTCACTCATAAAAGTTCACAGGAACGAAAACAGATTTCTTACGGAGATTTATAATGGGGAATGTTTACATCTTTTCTCCATTCGGAAATACTCGGAATACCTCGCGCAATTTTTCAACGTTATCATCCGGGCCTGCTTCAATACAAAATCCCCGTAGACATCACATTTTTTAGCGATGTATTGAAACATGATCAGCTAGAGGGGGCGTTTCAACGGAGAAATCTTGGAAATTTTTCATACTTTTGAATGAACATCGTTTGAACCCTGAGGTATTTATAAATATCGAGTAATTAAGCAAAATGTGAATCCAGGATATCTTGGGACAGAGTATAGGAACATAATAGCCTAATTGGTCATCAATGCTCGAAATGCCTGTTACAGGTTGTGACAAGTGCTCTACATTCATATCAGGGAATGAATTACCTGGCTCTGGCTCAAAGGAGTCACTTTGGTTTGCGAGGATGTTTTCCACTGTGGGGCTGTTAACAGTCGAGGGGGTGTTTCCTGCCGAGGGGGCGGTAATTCTCGATTCAATCCTTGAGGCCACTACTTCTGATAAGTGACGAATTTGTTCGTCGCTGAGGCCGAGCGCTGGGACAGAAGGCTCAGCTGGTGCCGGCGCTAGCGCCTGCTTCCGCTTGCGCTTATCAACAAGTGCTAGACCTACAGTAGTCCGAAATATCTGCACCAATAATACAGCTTAAAATATAATTTTACTGCACATTTTGGTAATCACACTGATAAACAATAGTGTTGTTCACCTATTTTCTCGCGAGATTTCAAAAATGCACGAAATCAAAACAAATCTCAACAGTTCGATAGAATGTGTTCAACAGCCTGTTTATGATTTGTAAGGACCCATAAAAACGATATTAGTGAGCAGTAAAATCATCGTTTTATTAATTACTTGTGAGTAAAACATTTGACTCCACTCGTAAATATTTAAAATTGAGCCGAGAATGCCGCCTCTAGTTGGAGGCGGCGAATTTCCACTTTTCGTAATGGCGCCGGTTCTGACGTTTTCCTGGCATGTAAAATATCAAAATCGTTAAAAAAGCCAGGAAAACGTCAGATATTTCGGACTAGACCTACAGGTGTTGCTTTCCTCTGAATTGTTTCTGGAAAACTGGGATGACGTCATATATGGTATGACTAATAACCAGACCCGATGAAGATGAGCAGTAGTGATAATAAGCGGAAACCGTCAAGGACCTAAGGTGTTAACTACCGGGTATCTAGCGCGTTGATTGAAATAAAGTGGAATTCCACTTCAATAAATGTATTTAAACCTTAATGCTTAAATACTATTATTAGAGCATCTTAATATCTTTTTAAAAGTATATATAAGATATAGTAAAGATCACAAACAGAAAGGGAACTGTACTTGACGGAGATCGCAATAAATACCTGATTATTTTCATTGGCAAATACTTTTTGAGCATATGAAGAAGAAGAAAAAACCAAACGTTTCGCCATTCTCCTAACCTCTAATAAGGTACACGAAGAGCACAATGGTATTCATATTTAATTACTTTATTTTTAATTTATATTCTCACGAAAACAAATTTTGAAAAATACGGCTGTATAAGTCGGTGACAAAAAATAAATGCATTTCCAAAAGGCATTTTCAAAACTATTATGCAAATGTGGAATGTGCATATCTACTTTGCGAATGCATACATATCTATTTTGAATGATGCTACGAAAATGTCTTATCGTTTACCTCTCTTCATAGATACGACAGACAGTTATTTTCCCGAATGTTTACCTCCAAGGAACGAATTAATAATTTAGATAAGGGTATACCTTTTAAGTTAAAAGTCAAAAGGGGTTTTAATGTATGTGACAGTTTCGTTAAATTGCAACTTTATTATTGAGATTGGTTCGCTTATTTTCAATATTTTATAAATTATGGTCTGTATGATGCATTCTGGATCCTATCTTTACAATCAAGGTTACGTATTTATTTTTATCAAAATTGCCCACCAGCTTTTCAAGACACGATATGCAAATCTCTAAGATTTAATGCTAAAGTCTCCATAGAAAAGGATATATTGTCACGCGGTTGGCTAATTATTCAACGAAATAACTTAAAGAATATTACATTATTCTATCTGCATTTTCAAATCGTTTTATCTTTCAAAAAGTGCATTTTATATCTAAGATGACAGATAACTATTCCACATGTTCGAATTTATATGCACCGAGTTATAAATGTCTGTTCGTCAAGAGTTGCATGTTTGAATTTAAGGACCCGCTATAATTTAATCATTGTGATCATTATGATAAGATAATACATGCATATACACAATCCAACTGTCTTTCTATTTTTTCAAGATTTCACTAATTAAACTATTTAAATGGCATGTTCAAAATCACCAGTATTCAATTATATGCTTTAAGGAGTTACATATAATACGATGTTAAAGATTTCACTTGCGACGTTGTAGTTTTGTGTCGTTTACACACACTGGGCCTCGGTTGTCCGATAGTGTTGTTCTAGCATTGCATTATTCATTTTTTTATAGACAAAATATGAACAAAAACTGGTAACGTCATATATGTTTCTATAATAAAAAACAACCTCGGAAAACTGTTTTTATGGTCTTATAAATAAATGTATGGTATATGTCTATGATAATAAAAATAAGAGACAACAGTCGATAGCCAAGATTTTGTAAAGTTTTTTTGACGACAAATATGACCATAACTAATCTTATAATCTGTCGTTTAATACATGTTACGATACAATAGCAAGCTCACAAATAATACCCCCTCACCCCCGCTAAGTTACCGAAATGACCGAAAGGTCAAAATCATGACTTTCTCAGGTCATAAGCAATCTCTGTGTGACGTAAGAACTTCCAGTTTTTCTCCATAAGAAAGATATAGACCGGACACGAATTTTGCACTTTTCTTTCCAGTGACCTTGAACTTTCCCAAATGACCATGGATCAAAACCATGTCACACCCTCAGGTTATAAGCAACCTTTGTGTGAAGTAAGAACTTCCAATGTTTCTCCACAAGAGAGATATGGACCGGACACGATTGTTCAGACACACAGACAGACGGACAAGGTGATTCCTTTATCTCCCCCTCAAACTTAGTTTTCGGGGGATGTAAAGACTACCATTAAATCATGGTTTTGTCGTATTTGAACATATTTCATGTTTGCTGGTGTAAACAAAAGGATTGGGCACAAGTTCTTAAAATTTATGTCTTTTCCTACATAATTATATTCTCTTTTGAGAAGTGGACAGGCATAGCCTACATCCACTTCTCTTCGCAAGCCCTCATATTTTGATTCTGGAAAACGTGTAAATGTCGGAACCGAAGACGGTCTACGCTTCGACCCATGTTTTGACTCCAGTTTCCTTGAATTTATATATGCGTGCATTTATGTTTAAAATGTACAAATTATAGGTCTGTTAGGAAAATTTAGGGAAATTGGAGTCTAAACATGGGTCGAAGCGTAGACCGTCTTCGATTCCGACATTTACACGTTTTCCAGAATCAAAATATGAGGGCTTGTGAAGAGAAGTGGATGTAGGCTATGCTGTCCACTTCTCAAAAGAGAATAACATAATTAGTGATAACACAAAGAGATGTTCAATATTAAACACAAAAGTATCAAAGGTCAATAGATACATGTACACATCATAATGGTTGAAATTATGACAGTAGACATACAGGCAAATAGTGTGAGACAGTGTATGTAATAAAGACACTAGATATAAGTAAGGAAAAACCGACCGGATGTAAGAATAACTGTACATTGGAAAATAGATTTTTATTTTCTGCAATACCGATGGAATTATCTCTCCAAAACAGAACGTGTGTCTACAATGTGTAAAATATCTATTCTAAAAATAGCATTAAACAATTCATTTCTCGGAACACTATATTTCGTACAAGAAAAAAAAATAGTATCTATCTTCTAGTTTTCCACAAGAGCATAGAGGAATATCGAAAATATTTCAATTTAAATAGATCTTTTTTTAAAACACAATGATGTCTTAATCTTGTAAGAATTAAATTTCAATACTATAGCGTTTTGCAAAAGAAAAAATAAGATGGCCGTGAAGTTCTAGAATGGGGGAAACTGTTTGCCGTATTAACATGATAATAGGTACACAAAAAGGAGGCATCGATTCAAGCTCTGTTTGTTTCCATTTCCTACACTTTGTCCATCGATTTAATTTCCTCACCGCGTGTTGAATTTCATAGTTTGAAATACGTTTGTATTATTAGACCAAGATGTATATCAAATTTTTAATGAATTTTTAAACAAACAAAAAAATAAACACACCTTTGGTTAACCTTGACACATTTTTTTTTGGGGGGGGGGGGGGTATTTTTTCTGTTTTTCTGATGGCTAAAAGGAAAATGCGATCTGCAGGCATCTATCAAAAGGTGTATTCAAGCAATAAATCTCTCAAACAAACTGCTTCTCGTTGAGGCGTACCACAGTGTTTGCACCAGGCACCACAGTTTTTACATCTCGGTATGTTTGTCTAACCATCACTTCTAACGCTTTTGATTAATAATATGAAAAAATGCATATTAAGTTCTTTATCCATGCTCTATTTCAGATTGACATTTTAAAAAAAAAAGGAAAGTCCAAAGTTTCTCAATTTAAAAGTTCCCTCTTTTTCTTAAATGAAAATACATTTAATGAAGATATATTTCTTTTAAAAATTATAATTGAAAATTAAGATCCATTCAGAATTTTTCATAACTCCCTGCGAACTTTTTCAACATCATCATCGGTGTTCGTTATTCTGCAAATTTTATAAGTCTTTATCTTTATACTCCAGGGCATTTAACAAAAAAAACTATCTGACTTTGTCAGTTTTCTAGTTTAATTCAGCCTGGTGTGAGCTTATAAGCAGCGTTATTCCTAATTATGGAAAGAACCAGGATAACGCAATTTTTTATTCGGTTAAAGAAAAAGAAACTGTATAAAGATTCAACTAAAGATGTATTCATGCATGTTAACGCAGGTTTCTGTATTGTTCTGCTTGATGACAATAAATAGTGACTTAACAAAACGAAATAATTTAAAAGGTTAGTAAAAAAGGACCACACAGCAATAATCTGAGTACATTATGTACTCAAGGGAACTGCACATTTAATTTAAGAAAAATCCATTTATTATTCAATGAAATTAGATGTTGATGTGAATATTACATTGTACATGTACAGTTAATAATGCTGTCATATTGATAATTTTGTATTTACATCCACCCAGGCGATTTATAATGTACATTATGTCAATACCTCAAAATACATGATTGTATATAGCACATATTTTTCAGTGTTTCGAATGTCAATCCCTCTAATCAACAATAAACTTGTCCATCTTGTGCACGTGACCAGTGACCTTTCTTGAGCTTGAATTATTGATTGCCGTATCATGCAAAAACAAAAATTACTCTTCATGAAATTATTCACCATTTAGAATACAATTCATTTTTATAGTGAATAAAATAAAGAATTAAAACAAAAAATTCTATAGGTTAGTTTCATCAGTATTAGTTCACAGGAAAATGAGTAAAACACCCGCACATCCTCTCTGTTTAGTTCATTCAAAATAGGGAGATAAACGTTAAATGAAAGTCCAACGAATCATAATTTTGATGTTGAACAGCAGGTGGACGCTTTACATAAATATCTGACATGAGAAGAGCAGAACATTGTCATTTCAAATAGATAAGTAGTTCAATGACTAGAAAATAATGTTTACAAATTAAAAAAGATTGCAATGCAAAGAGTCCACAAAACTAGTTTTATCCAGGTATTGCCTATTGACACTTACTTAATCTTACGCATTTGTTAAGGGTTTTTAAGCAATGATAGGAATCAAACCGTGAAAAAAATCTTTAAAAGTCTTTTGAATTCCATCTTAATGTAATTTGATATCTGTTTAATGCATCAAATGACTGTAACATCGAAGTTTTTTTTTAAATAAAAATACAAAAAGTTCCCATGATGAATACAGTATCTGAATGAAATCACCAGATTAATGTGCACTTTTTATCACTGTATTTGTCCCATTTAAGGCCATTTTAGAGTAACCCTGAATTTATAAAACGTTATTTTTTCTTTTTTTAATACGTAAACACACGGAGAAATTTAATCTTAAATATAAATTTCGTTTAGTCGGTAACAATAGTTTTTATAACCATAAGAAATAGTATCTTCAATTGAGTGAAATTTCACTTGATAATATCACAGAGTACAGGTAAAAATTCAATTGCTGGACTTTAAGTTACCACAATATTTTTTTGGTTTGTGCTATATTTTACCATGATTTATCTAAACGGTCAGATATATTGCCATGCACTTGTAAAAATATCACACAGGTCAGAAGTAAACTGTTGTGTGAATACTTTGATAGTTTTCAGGTGAGAAATCGACCGCTGTGTTTTAAGAACTTTAATGAAAAATATTAGTTATACATATCGTAGTATGATTTCTCCAATACGATATTTCAATTAATTGATCCTCGGGACCTTGTTTCGATCTTGACCAGACACCTGGCGTTGCCTGTGCCACGTTTTAAAAACCAGAATTATCTCCTCTTCCTCATGGGGAGTAGCCTGTTTCCCTGTACAAAAAGAGGAGGCAAAAGACAGCTTCCAGTTGACTACTCCTTTTTTATTATAATCAAACTATTTTCATTATGAAACATTTCAAATAAAATTCCATAATTAAATATGCTATAATGTATAATAAATAACAATAGATATTGATTACAAGAAACTCTGAAAATAAAATATTATATTTATTTGACTCCCCTAAATCATTTATGTTAACTTTTATAAAAGCGCGCAAGTATCTTGATAAGATCTTATATGTACAAAAAGAGGAGGCAAAAGATGGCTTCCAGTTGACTACTGGAGAGCTACTTTCCCCGCACCCCCCTTTTATACGCACGGACACTGTGCCTCAAATTTCCGAACATTATAAGTACATGTGGTCAAGTCCGTACCAATGATCTGACGCACCGTGGCCAGCAGTATCATTTTATTCATATCTCCGACCCGGCGCAGACAGGCTCATCACTGGACTTAACTACCCATTTTCGTTCCCAACGTAAACAATCATACGCTATCTATATAGCAAATGTACTTTAACCAAATTCTGTAGAATTCACGGTTCTCAGGTATATACATGTATATGAGTATGAAAAATCATTTATACATGTAAAACTTTAAATTTATGTGTATGTATTCAAAATCATATCCAGTGTCAAATAGTGTATTACCAGATAGTTTAAGACACTATGTAACTTTTTTTCCTAGCACACTTGTATAAATTCTGCACCGTTTTTTATGTGACAATCCTAATTGGGCTTATCAACTCTTGTTCGCGGTGTTTGTTGTTTGGTTTTTTGGGTTGTTTTTGTTTTTGTTTTTTTTTTTTTGCAAACGTGTTTGCTTTTTGTGGGCAATTTCTTATTTTCGAACGCCAACGATTTCGTGCTATTGTATCATATGTATTATAGTTTGTTCTCTTGTTGATCAGTATACAACGATTTAATTATTATCAGGGGAGATCATTCAACTCCTGTATTGTAATAGAATAAAATATGATTTCTGTAATCTCCCCGGCCGTTGTACATTATTGATATATGCATAAATATGTATGTATAACCTTTGTCATTTTAATAAATGACAATTCATAAAACTTTTGTGTTTGTCATGTTTAACGTTCGGCAGTGGACATTTTAGGCAATTCCTCTTAAGTATCTACAATGTAAATGTATTACACAAACATGAACTTCGTTTTGTCGGTAAAAAATAGTTTTTGTAACCATGAGAGATATTAGCTTCAACTGAGTAAAACCTCACATGCTATGAGAGAGAGAGAGAGAGAGAGAGAGAGAGAGAGAGAGAGAGAGAGAGAGATTGATTCTGATTTTGTGTATTTAACTTTGTAAGATGAATCCAATTTATGTTACGAAATTTATTTCTCACATCCCAATACACATTCCCTGTTGCAATGAAAGTCCATATAAACCATATCAATAAGTGAATTTCTGTTTAATACATCGTATGATCATAATTCACTATGTATTAAGATGTTTTATTCAAGTATTCTTTGTTTACAATTACCAAATCATTGTCGAAAATATCGCCGAGAAATCATCCCGAATTTCCTCGACGGCATTGTCGGTCAGGTGTTTCATCCCAAGTACACAGGAATGCATTGTTGATTTCATGCTTTCCAGTCACAAATTCCATTTGTGAATTGTTATACGAATGATACATGTCAGTTTCTTGTTACAGCGCTTTTATTCGCGTGATTTAATTCTCTGTTGTAAACTGCTTTGCTTGAACTATGGCGGGTATTTGCATGTTGTGATCATGACGTCACAAATATCGATCCCGATGCCAATAAATAGCGAGCTCAGCTGTTTGCACAGTCAGTTGGGTTCTGCACTTCTGCAGATCTGCCACGCAGAGCAAGATATGCCTCTGACTCCCAATTCTGGGAATGGCAATGATTAATTATATTTATTGTTAATTGGAATTAGCTGATGAAACATTTATTGTTTAATTAATTAGTGTATTATATACAAGTTAAGCAGATTATCAGGTGGGAGGATTGTAGGATCGGGACTCCCGCACACTTTAGCGGGATAAAGAATATTATTACATTTATAAGGGTTTTGATGTCTTTGATTATTCTAGTATTTGTATTGCCATCCCATTAAGTTTGGGAATTTATCAAATCATTTATACATATACTTCCAGAGTTCTGGGATTAAAAATAAATTGGAGATACCTTTGTTTTATTTAAATCCTGACTTTGAGTTTTCTTTGATGCCAATGCACAGATTTGGGAGACCCACAAGTTGCAAATAGTATCCCGGATTAACAAGATAAAACCCAATATTGAGGTTGTAAGATTAATAAGCGGGATACCCGGTAAAACGCAACATTTATTTCAGTATAAATTAAATATAAATAAGTGAACAAATATGAAATAAATGACACAATATTTTGGGCTACTGATAGTTCTTTGAAATACTTTTTTATAATATTGTTAATGAACTGGTAATGTACAGATCTACAAGTACATGTACATACTTTTAATATTCATTCTTGACTTTCAATATTTATTAATATGGAAAATTAAGATTAAGAATTAAAATTAAGAACGAACCCATTGTTTCAGTTCATTATTTATTCAAATATAATTAATTGAAATATATCTATATACTTATATTATAAAACTGTAACAAAAATATGTTAAAAATATAAAATCTAAAATATGTTCTGAAATGTCATACAAACATAGATTGTTTTATCTTATAATACTGTGAATAAATTGTTGACTATGCGAAACTATTTGAAGAGTAAACATATCCTAATGCACAATAGCTTATAAACCATATTAGGCAAGTTACATTAATTAGTAGATTGTCATCAGATTGTCATCGTCATTTCACCGGTAAAGTAAGACAATATCCATTGAAGTTGTATAACCTGATTAAAGTATTGATTTATGTCAGATTATTATGCCTTGTATTGATAATGTTGAATACGGACTTCTGTTAATGGAGCTTTTCTCCATAACACCTCAAAAAGCTGCATGGTCCGATTTTTTCGCTATGACAGTATCAAATAACTTTCCATACAAACCAATTATCTTAGAAAATTATAGACTTTCGCCTATTTACACCAGCAGAATCGGTCTCGTTTCAAAGTTAGAAATATTCAAAGTAAATAAAATAATTTCTTTATGGGCATACAAAAAAACCCCAAACTAAACTGCATCATGGGAATGTTTAGAAAAGGGAACCGTTTGGTTTCGTCCCCCGAATAATTAGGTTTATTCAATCCGCATGTTATGCAAAGATTGTAAACAAAGCACACTTGAGAAATATTAGAGAACAAAATGTACGCGTTTATTTTTGATTTGCCAAAACATTATGACCTTTACTAATAGTCGTTTTAAAAGTCGTAATACAATCATAGCTACCTCTACGTCAGGGGCAAATTTTAATATGAGGCGAAATAACACGGTACCCTTTTGTGTCGTTTGTTTTTAAAACAAATTTTGTACATCAGTTTTTCATTGAAATACGGCTTAATTAACCGGGAAAACTACTGCAACGTCTTTTATCATACACATACTTAGCATAAACATCCTTTAAAAGCGTTCACAAAATCTGATATAAAATCGGACCAAGCAGCTTTTATTAGTTATTTATTTCTCTCCTTATTCACATTGTTTAACATACAAGTATCAATTTTGGTCTCGGATTTCAAGGTTCCCCGCGTTCAACAAAACTGAAAAATAAAACCACCCGTGAAGAACTGTGGTGTCTTGAGGGTCATGCATGTTATTTCTTTTCAAACACATGATAAGCTCCCTATCACCTTTAACGATACAACTGTTTTTAAATACTAATACTAGGACATGTAAAGGTGCACTTTAACAGAACGTAAATGTCCTAATTATTTGTCAACGCCCAACAAGACACGTGACAAAATAGTTCGTGTCATGCATGACCTTACAAAACTGCTGCCGAAAATTCTGCGGTCGTCTCATCCTGTTGATCAGCATTTTGCGGTAAACGGTAAATTTTGCCTTATGACGACCGTGTTACTTGAGCCCTGTGCTGTCGATAGAACTTTCCAATGACTGAGTCCCAGAAGAGCTGGTTGACGAACTTCCTCTATCGTTTTTCCTCAATAAAGCTTCAAGCATGTTTGTCGTCAACGTTACGGGGGATAATACCGGGGAAGTTTCCTTTTCATCTGCGGGAGATGGTGACGAACCAGCCACAGAAAACTGATCAGAATGCTCATCAGTTTGCAATATAGCAACATTTTCTGATCCAAATAAATCAAGCAAGAGATTGCATTGGTCTAAACTTAATTCTGCATTTGTTGTAGAATTCAGAGGAGAGCAATTTACTTGACCATGTTTTGATGAACACGATTGTTCAGGAATTACGAGATGCAAACTCTTTTGTTCCATTTCTTCTGAGGACTGTGCTGGTTTAGATTCATTATTTTCATAACGAACCCGATATTCTGTATTGTCTTTAAAGCTACCACACGAATTCTGTCCGGCAGATTCGTTTTCGGGTTTTAAACTACTGTTTGTAGTTTTAGAATTGCACCTATATTGGACTACTTCAGAGTTCTCTGAAGAAAGTCTTTTATTGATAAAGTTTCTTAAGCCGCTCTTTGCAGACTTTGGAGGGCGTGTACTAGTTTGTTGAATATCTGAAACGGGTTGTCGACTTGTTGATGAAATTGTGGAATTTTCATTCGGGGCTTGCTTAGATGGCAAAGTTTGTTTCATCAAATCTTCCACCATAGCATCAATGTCACACAGCCGCCTCCTCGGGCGCTTCTTTCGCTTCGTTTGGACGCGGTCCATATCTTCTGTTAAGCCATACAGTTTCATTTTCAATTCAAGTTGCTAAAAAAGTAGAATTTAAAAAAAATTAAAGTATTATACAGACGAATGAATATTTTGAAACATAATGCATTTTGTTTTGTTAATAGGAAATACGTACGAAAATCCGTATCAACATCTTTTGGTATTTGGCTTCCATTGTTTTCTGTTTGGTTTCAAATAAAACCAATTTTTCTTTGTCCTTTTTCAGTTCCTTTACATATTCCACGGATGCTTTTAAAATCGAGCCCTTATTAAGTTTCATCGCTCTACAATAACGAATGGTATTTCAAATTGATTTTTTTTTCAAAAAGTATAAAACGTAGTTAGTAATTGAATGCTGATAAAATATCTCTAGAATAATGGATATTGATATTTACATGTGTCGGAAAATGTACACCAAATGCAGTTTTATGCAAAGAAAAAAAAGGCTACGTACGGATGAGTTGTTGGAGGCAAAAGTGTTGCCAGTTCTTTTATCCGATCATTGATGTTGTATCTACGTCGTCGTTCAACTACATAATGACAAAATGATTAAATATTTAAAGCATGAAAGACTGAACTGTTAAAAAATACTTCAAAGAAGGATGCGACAGATAGGCAATAAAAGACTCTCTGTTGTACAAGTTTTACGTTTCTATGGATTATTTAGCATGTAATGACAAAACGCCAAGAACTTGTATTAAACGTTTTATCTTATATTGTATATTCGAAATTGCTTACTAATATTGTGGTTATCCTTTTTTATTCTATCTTTCTTCCATAGGTGCTCTTCTTCCTTTGATATGAATGGTCTCGGTTGTGGATTGTCTGTCGTTGACGATTTCTCCATAACTTTGCGATACCCATCATTACTGCTATTCTAAATCCACAAAACATTAATCTCGATCAATTCTTTACTATCTAATTGTCTTTTCATTTATATGACCTATAGTCCAGTGCACTTACTAAAATGAAACCTTTATATCCTAATTTTGTTTTATCTCATTTTTTTAGACACTGTCGTTCAACGATATATGTCTGCCTGCCATGAGAGATCTACTGGGAATTTAAATGAATTACCATTTCCATGGGAACAGACACTTACACATATATTAATTTCGTTCAACCTACTATTGTACATGCCACTGCCTGTTCAATACAATGGAGATCTTCGTCGTAGGATGAATCAATCTGAACAGAATTGATGACGTTGCCAATTAAGCTGTCCACCTGAAAAGATAGATAAGAGCTAATTATTCACTGCATGAGACATGACCGCCACAGCCATGACATCAGCAGTTATTTTCTAAGCTAAATAAATTATTTGATTAGGAAATTAAATTTTATAGAAATACATCCAGGTATTCTCCTGAAACTTTTTTTCATCATACTATAGATTATTTTAAATTCCTGTTGTTAAAATAGAATGAGTACTGTTCAAGGATTTTTCTCATGTATTCAAGTTCAAGCAATTTTGCAAAATAATATAAAAGCAACATTTTGTAATTTGTAAAAATGTAAAAAAAAAAAAATATCATAGAAAATATGAAACTGTGCAAATTGTTTCCTTGCGTAAAATGCAAATATAAAAATTGCACCAACATAAGTAAAATAAGATATAATGATAAACTGAATTTAAAACATACATCTTCAATATCCTCCATGCTAGTTATGGCTTGTCGTAACTCGTGGGAAAGGGGCATGATATCTTGGGAATCGTCCGGTGAGTCTTCAATGAGTGAGGAAAGGACCGACTCAACATGCTCAAAATCATTTACGTGGGAAACGCTGACATTCGACAAAAAGCTGTGGAAATTAGACCGGGTGTCGTGGCCTTGAGTAATCGTGGCATTTTCCAAGTTTTCGTGGCTTCCTGTTACCTATAAAAAGTTAAAAGAATTATTGAATGTTTCACGTCACACTTTAAGTCCTACATAAATATTCATAATGTTAATGACAGAAGACTGATGATACATGAAGTATGGTTTCATTACTTAATCGTCAGGTACTTTTATTAAATTCTTAGGTTAAGTTTGTTTGTTTGTCTTCCGTTTCATAAAAAATCCTAAATCTAATACAATTGTTCATAAAATTGTATTATATAAATTTATATCAAATTGCATGGTTTGCTTAAAGAATTTAAACATCATTAAACCCTATCTGTTTAATACTTTATACTGTGTCGTTTATTTAAAATTGCACAAGTATGACAGCTCCTATTTACATCCGGCTATAAGATCATTTAGTCTAGCTAGCATGTGAAGTCACGTGTACCGATTAACGTTGTCAGCATGGTTTTTTAAGGACACGTGTGGCATATTAAAGATAAAAAATGCGTTGAATTGGAAACTTATAATAAAGTTAATGATCATAATTATTATTATCATAATAGTGAAATAATAATAATAAATTTTAATAAAATAAAACTGACCCTGTATAAAAAAGATACGTAAACGTGTTAATTTGTATTTTAAAGCCATAAAACCGTTAATTTTTAGAAAGATAGTTCAAAAGTGTTCCACTTAATGCATTTCAATTAGAGACTAATGGTTATTCATTTTAACATTTATTTTATTATTTAGATTTACAAATCAACCAAAAAAACCCTGGTATCTTTTTTCTGATTTTTGGGGACAATAATATGTCTTTGCAGTTTTTGGTAAATAAATGTGCGTTATGGGTTTTTTTTTAATTATAAAGCATTTTAGTTATCATAATTTCTAAGAAAATCAAGAAATTCAGTACTTGCATGTGTTAAATTAAAAATGATTTTGATACCCGCAGTTTTAAAACAAATTAAAATATTCTCTTGTCCAATACTTCTTTTTTAATGACAGAGCAGAAACCACTGTGCTGCATTAATGTAAAAATTCGTGTGAAATTGCAAATTTGACTGAATTCAGATTATTAATCCAAGGCATACCTTGTCTTGGGTACCCGAATCACTAATCTGGTTTGAATCTGCTTTACTTATAGCATCAGAACTATTATCCATTGAATCCGTCTTGATTCCATCTCTATATTGCTCATCCATTTGTTTTAACTGTTTACGAATTTCTTGCAACTGTTTACTAGCTTGAAACATTGATGTCATATTAAAGATACACACAGAATTAGAAAGAGGTGTCTGAACAAGAAGATACAGCTAGACCTTATGAGAAAAGAGCCTGCTGGCAGACTTTATATATAGAATCCAGGTGTCAGCAAATCCCATTCTGTTTTAGAGCAAAGATTTTTTTTAGCTGTGAGAAACTCATGACGTTTAGCCCCGCCTATCTGTTTTCTTATTCATCATTTAAGTATACCGAAGACGGAAAGCAACCCTATCGTAACTAACCATTCATCGCATATATTATATTCTGATCAGTCATCTGTTAAACGAAGGATAATTAAATAATAGACTCAACGTGAATGATAGCGAGCCTCGTCCTCAGTTTTAAACGTCTTGGACTTTATCAGATTGTGAAAGAAGTGCGATCTTTCTAAAAACTTATACAAGGGTGTAAAAAATGAGAGAAAAATGTGGTTAGATAAGCCTTTTATACAACGATTTACTTCTGGGAGGTTAATATTCTTTTCCTATTAGAGATCAATGAATCGTTGCATCGTAAGATTTATTAGCAATTACAATCATGATGTTATATAATTGTCTTTTTAAGCTAAAGAATGGAAGAAACAAATATAATCTTCCTCTGATTGTGAAAATCCAGGGGTGTGGGTTTTATTATTTATGCGCACACATTCCTATACAGTTTTGTAATTATCAATTACAAAACCATTTTGTCACCCTATATGTACTATGAAAAAATAATTAAACTACCTTAAATAACTTTGACCCATATTCATTGGAAGTTACACAACAAAAAATGCCCTGCACGGTGGCTTCGGTGTGGCCATAAATATCCTGTTTGAGTGAATATTACGACACTTAAAGGCAGCTGAAAATCATATCGTGTTTCGTAAAGCATTGTGATTAGTCAGCTGGGATGAAACTTCAATTGCGCTTGCGTAAATTGGAATTCTGGGAAGAAGTTACACAGTACGTGTTAGAAAAATTCGTGAAAGTTATGAAACTGGTCAGCTTCTACGTCAAACTGCGCATCGTCATTGGAAGAATGTCCATAGGTATCGTCCGCAGCCACGGTCCGGAGTTCGCATATGAATATATCTTCCCGACGCTCTAAGTAAGATTAGAGAAGTGATTTGTGACGGGACCATTAAATTCAGAGAGCAATCTTTGCAAATTTACAACTTTAAGTAATAAGTAGGTGTACAGTCATACATTCTGTGTACACTGTTAACGCTTTTCTCCTCATCGACAGCCTTAGAAATAAAGGAGCAAACTAAATGTACACCCGTATATTTTTATTGTTCTGGAAACTATATTTTGTATTTTAAAAGATTGGCTATTCATTTTCTACCTAAAATTACTATTCCGCTGTCTGACTTTCATAGCTTTTTAAAAAGTTAACATTGTATCGCATTTCACTTGTAATTTTGTTCTGCGTAGAGTTTCATGTACATGTATAGTTTAATTGAATATTACAACTATTTTTGATCCTCTCTACAAAGGACAATACTATGTCTGAAGTTTTTGTTTCCGCCACCTTTTCCTTGACATTTCGATATCTATAAATGTTTTGTGTTTAGACCTCAGTCTCAAGAATTTTGTTTTTTAAAACCCACAGCTTTATCTGCTTTATCCGTTTAAAAAAAATGTTTAAGCAGTTTTTTTTTTAATTTTTGCCTTGCAAACGGCATGACGGTGTAAAATTGTGCGGTGTGTTCTGAGAACTTCCAGATATATAATAAATGTCGGATTACTCTATTATTTAGATATACATGTACATAATGAAATAATTTTGCTTTACTTTCCGATTTCAACGGGCTCGAAAAAGGTAATATTTGAATCCTTTTCCATATGCACTAATGTCAGCAATTCCTCTCTGAAAGGTAACTGACAAAAAGGGGGCGGAAACGGGAACATTGGACAGATTTATAATAATTTTAACGTTATACAATGTACTTCATAGTCAAAGATTACAAAACTCATCACACAATGAATAATCGTATACATGTTGTTCCTCATAAATTTTAATACCATTTTGTTTTCATTTCTTTGAGTATACCTTGCGTAACGTTACATTGTTGTCAAATTAGTTTTTATACATCTGATTCTTTAAAAATCTACATCTGCAATAGAACGATTATTCGTTTCGACTATTTAAGCTATCCTGTTGATTTCAAAATCAATATACATTGTGTAAATATTGTTTATCGTTCATCTTTTAATAAATTTTATTTGTTTGTTTGTTATTTATTTTTAATTTTTCCTTATTTTCGTTTGTTCATTCTCTAAACTTTTATCAACAATCACACTTAGCATGAGCTATCACTGTCAAAAAAATCAGGAAATGACCGTGGTTTACTTATCAAAAATAGCTAATTCATATTCAATGAACATGGCTGTATCACTTTATCTTCAATTTTTGCCAGAAATATATTAAGTAACACAATCATGATTATAAACTACATAAACTTTGACAGCTGTATTCGATTCAGGAAATTTTCTCGAGTGCATAAATTGATGGTGCGTTTCTTACTACAGGCTTACCAATGCACTTCATTTGACTTTCATGCGTTATGTTTTATTCAAGACATAAAATGGCACATCATCGGCATTTATTTATTGCTACTTTAAATTAATTAATGGTCCTTATTAACACTACATACCTTTTATGAACTTGTGAAATAGCAGATAGGTATACCAATAATGATGGCATGATATACACATAAATAGGGTCATTCAGTTTATTGACTCTTTTGAAGCAATGTAACTTTACAGAATACCGGGTTTTTTTCTTTTTTTAATTAAATTGTAGAATAAATTAAAAGCGCATCGTTAGAAATTCACCTTTATCAAGTTTTATTTCTATCATTGCAAACCGATATATTAGAATACCAATTAGATATATTGAAAAATATTGGAAGATCTGTTTCAGCTCAAAATATGTAGTAAAAATAAAAGAAAACCCAAGCCATTTTAGGATTGCCTTTAGAACTTAATTTTAAATGGCGAACCATCCTTTTAGCAATTATTTTTCAACAGTGTTATTGTGATCCGATTTACAATTTCCCCAAAAAATCAGCAGAAAATAACAAACATGATTACCTAATTTTTTTCTATATTGAATGATCGGTCTTCTATATAAAGCTTTATGAATATTATTTGATCTGCTTCGGTAATAGGAAGCTCTCTCGAGCTCTGTTTTGAATTTTATTATCAGCTTTGGTGTGATTCAACTCGTTTGAGTGTCAACTCGTTTTCTTAGGCGGAGTTATATATGCACGCTTACGCAATGCCAGAACGTATGGATTTCTCAGAAATGTTCGTTTACCCCCATCATTTGACTCTCCCCTTGTATTTATACAATATGCAAAACTCATTCTCTCTCTCTCTCTCTCTCTCTCTCTCTCTCTCTCTCTCTCTCTCTCTCTCTCTCTCTCTCTGTATCTCTCACACTCACTGTAAGCGGGCGTTAAGCCACGGTCCAGAGTACGCATAGCTCTCTCCTAGATGGGAGAGGAGCGTACATGTTGGCCGTGGTTTGCGACGATGTTGCATGTACCCCACGTTCATTTTATATCTTACATACTTACTTACCATTCGGAGTAAAAGAGATGAATATCTAATTTTTTTTATACATTTTGATCGGCAATCGACAGTCAACAAACAAATTGAACGATATGAAAGATCTTGAGATGGAAGTGGAAAGTGCAAGGGGGTATGTACATGTACGTAGAACTGAGCCATCTTCGCTAGCTAGGAAAGTTTCCGATTAGATTACAACATTATGTGAAAATAATATATACCAAAATATCATCATAAATTTAACCTCTGATGTCTTTCTTCAATTGTATCTGAAATTCCTTTAATGCCATCATTAGCTCCTAACAGTGGCATGTTTACACATAAATGACGACTCTTGATTGGCTTTCCGAGGTCAGTTAGCATATATAGATTGTTTAATATGAGAAAGTTTGGGGCAAGTTGAGCGACATTAACACGTATGAACAGTAAACTAAATGAAGATTTTTTTAAATGGATTATTTTCACAGAATGTGGTACGATATGTTAATCTGTTAAAAACTAGCGTATATTTCGTGCGCCGTAAATTGCTAGTTTTTCGTAGTTATCGTATACATGCACAGTAGCTATATAGCTATATATAGTCTAAACCAAATTTTCTTCGTAGAGCTATGTTCAGCTATATGTACTGTATATATGTTTTGTCATAAGTATGCACTTTCAAAAAATACCCCAATTCAAACAGTCAAAAGTAACCCGATGAATTTTTCATTCTTTTATAAGTTCAGTGTTGTTTTGTCCGTGCATATATAATTAGTCTGCACCAGAAGCCAATCAGCAGTAAACTGAATCCATGCACCAATTAGAAAGTTTGTGGTTAAGGAGCGGGTATTGTTTATGCATGACGTAGACGACAGACTTGAACGCTATCGGAAAAATCACACCAAAGCCAAATGTATTTTCACTTTTTCTCAAATCAGTCGACCATATGAATGTTAATTCATAAATTGTAGTTTGCATAAGGATGAAAATGGTTTGTAAAATGTATTCAAAATATTAAGAAAAAACTAACTTGTTTGTTTGACATTGACCTTGATGTGTCACCGTTGAAATGAGAAAGAAAGGTTTATGCGAAAATGTCTATGCGACAAATCTCGATATATTCAAGAGCTAAAGGAGAAATGAAATAGACTATTGCGACATTGAATTACCTTTATCAAAAGTACTTATAGCCAATTGTAGTTGATTTTTTTTTATTGATTATTATATACATACAGTATATAAGTAAACAAGTGGCAATATGAAACATATACATGTACATGTAATATACGTGGTCAGAAATGAACCAATTCGCCTTACTCAATTGCAAGTGAATTTCGTAACCACGTTTTATAACATGCGTAATGCTTTAGCACAGAAAAAAACCCCATCCCTTTGTATAGTAAATTTAATGAGACGTAAATAGGGCAACGTTTTGTAAGTTAAAAGTTCAACATATAACGCAAACTTATCTCCGGTTGTGTAAGCATTTTTGCACCCGTTGCATGTTCTGAAAAATTCAAATGTTATATGTCCTATGATAGACAAATTACTTTATTTTTGTTATTGATGTATTTCACCTTCCAGGTTTGATATTTACCTTAAATTCCTACGAGAATTTATTTATGGATAACTGATAGGGCGATGCTTCGTTTGACATGTTACTTACTCAACACATTAACACAACACATTTGTAAGGAATTAGAATGGTCATTTATTGAGGAAATAAATGACAAAGAATATATAACACAAAGGAATGTAGCAAACTGACAATGCTACGCTCGTCCAACAAAATACATGTATGTACAATAGATACAAAAGGAATGTAGTTATAAAAAATACTACACTCATCAAGCAAAAACATGTATATACAATAGTACTGTTTAAACCATAAACAGTCCAAAGTTAAAATCACAGTACCATAATGATGACCAGAATAATTAAAAAAGTACATCATCAACAAAAAACATCGTCAAAGATGGGGCCAATGTCGCCACATATCAAGACCTGTAACAGGTGTTAATAAGCCGTTTTTTTCTATAGGATAATTTGAAATTTAACCAGGAGTGAAAGAACTTCCTTTATGAATTCCAATAGGATTTGAACAAAATTCCCGTAAGGTTTTAAAATCCGATGGGATTTTTTAATTTCCTACAGGAAAAATACTCGTCTGAAGTAAATTCCCCTAGAAATATTTTTATCATATAGGAAATATATTTCCCATAGGAGTTTCAGAAAATCCGACAGACATTTCAAAATATCATGCAAGAAAAATTCTATCGCCTTCAGAAAGTATTATTTTCCCAAGGGATACTTTTTAACGGTAAAACCTCACCTGTCAGGAGAGACACACTAAAAACAGAAAATGGCTATTTACTCTCATAGCAATGGTCTATCATTTGTTATATAAGGATTTTTACCAAAATTGCATCTTAAGCGGGTGCAAAAATGTTATTTTGGCACGGGCATAATTATTCGGCGCAGTGTTTTAACGACATTTGCTGGTAAAATTAAGAATCAAAAGTTATAAAAGTAAATAGTAATTTCCATGACTGTTTATTCTCACAAGAGTCGTGTGTTGATATGACCCTTTTGAAAAAATAAAGTAAAAGATTCTAACTTAAGCAATATTTAATTATGAAAGACATAAATAGAAGAAATACATGTAGCAGGGATTGCCCTTAAAAGCCCTTTCTTTAATTAAGATAAAAATTAAATTTACCGATGCTTAATGTCTACATGTACATGTATTACTTATAGAATCCTTTTAAGAGGATATTACATTTGAATCAACGACTAAATGTTTACAAAATATCACTTATCACATTAGACCGAGGTGGCCGGTTCACCGCTTTGTCGTAATTACTACTGAATGATGGTGTGGAATGTTAAATTTCACACGATAAACAAGTTATAAAATAACTCTAAAAACGACCAATAGCGCTCGAATTGTTAAGAAACAATGACATAATAGCGATGTTCTGTGGTGTCAAGAATACTCAAAGCATACAATCCAATGCATTGACCTACATTTTTTGTGAATGTTTTCATGCCTTTGACATGACACTAATGAACATTGTGGAAATACTGAAAACGGATTGAAGAGTGACCGATTACCGGGTCAGTGGGCATCAAAAGATGAAAAATACGATAATGGATTTAAGGGGAATCTCTGATGCGGCCAAAGGGGAGCGGAACCCCTGATATACCTCGATTTTTCCAACTGGAACATATTATCTACTAATGTTAGTAAACTTACCCATACTGACTTAGACTTTCTTTAAGCCGCGTGTGGCTTAGCTGCAGTGCATGATGTGCACTTTAACAGTATAGGAAGATCACATTATTTTTTAGGTTAATTTAGAATTTACATTTACAATTATAATGTAAAATCGCCGAGAAACTGGAAATTTTGTCATGGCAAAATTTTTATAGATATTGTATTTATAGAGCAAGGCACCGTAGCAATTTCCTCTCTGCCTTAAGTCATGATCTTTAAAAAGAAAAAGGAACGTTTAGATCGTAATAAACACATTACGTAAATTTCTACATTTGATAGATTCAATGATTTGCGATAAATTTTACTTATAACATGTATATAATTATATTTTCTCTTCACTTACTTACTTTAATTGCATGGGACAGTGGAATACGTATTGGCTGTAGTTACAACGATTTTACAAGTACGATTATATTAATGAAATAAACCAAAGAATAAATAGGTATTTACAAAAAAGTGTTTGCATGTGTTGGTTAGAACCATGAGATAAGCATATGCAAAATTGAGTAATGTTTAACGGTTTGAAATCCGAGGACATTTGTCCCTTTTTTAGCAGAAAACCAGGAAATTTAAAAGAACTATCCCCCCCATAGCAAAATACTATGATATTTATACTTTTCCTTATTTTACTATAATTGCAAGTGCAGGAGAACGACCCATATATATGCTTATTTAAAGGGGCATGAAATTCCTTCAATCGAATGGATAAGTGTTAATTATTGTTTTAATTTTCGTGCATTAGATCGTCCTCTAATTTCTAAAGAGAGTATTTCTCCTGGTCTGGAGATCGACAAATTAAAATTGAAATGCAAGACAATTTAACCGGTAGGTTCAAGTGGAATTGTGAAACATTCAAGTCTGTCGGTTTTATCTTTCTTGTGTTTTTGTAAGTGTTCGTTCCCTATAAACTGTAATTTGCAATATGTAACCAAAATCTGCTCATATTGTATGATACACTCAATATCTATAGGTAGCACAGTGTAGGGGATCTAGGTAACAACAGATTCAGTTAACTTTTATTCAACTCTATAAACCCACGACATAATGAGCTCGAGCTGACATGTCAGAAATTGAGTTATCTTTCTTGGAATATACAGGCATTTATTTTCTTTTTTAACTTTAAACATTGCATAAGAAACACCCAGCTACGTTGAAAACTTATTAACTTTATATTCAAAATGGCTCTATTTGTTAAGGCCTCAAATGCAAGTAAATATATCTATAATTGCCTCGTGTTTCAGTGCTACTTTGCTTGACAAAAAGTACATACTAAATTGTTCAAATATTCATGAGATAAAATCGACAAATGAAATGTCTGTAATGGAATATATTAAATGGTTTGCCTATAATATTCAACAATACAGATAATGATACACTGATCATATACATGTACTTGTATAAATATTAAGTTTTTGAGAGGTGCCCTTTCCTGAAAGTTAAAAATAAACCAGACTGATTTTATCTTTAGAAGTATTTTCAATGTACATTGTGTCTATAAAAAAGGATGCGATACCTAATGCTTAAGTTTGAAAAACTGTCACTGCCAACTTGAAAGTACTTTGTTATTAATGATACACTGTATATACGTGAAGTTCCGTACGGCAGTTTTTATGATATTAAGCAATCTTTTTACCTTGAAAATAAATTAAACTTTCAATTTCAGATTCAAAGTATTCAACAAGAATTTTGCTGACACGACACCCAGACAGTGTGACGAAATTGTCTAATATATGATTTTAAAATACAGTCTGTGGTTGCATTCGTTATTTCAAGGTCTCTAGTAGCACTACTCATAGACCATTCTCAATTAATCATTAATACAAATTATCTTGATAAATATAGCATTATGAATAGCATCTTTCAAAAGCTTCCACACCATTGGATCCTTTTTCACTTTCTGTTTTTTATTTTCTTTGCCATACAAAAAAATTGTGTTCTATTTAAAATAACACATGAAAAAGAGATTAAAATTCGCCTTGGGGAAGCTTTTTTATGCAAATGATTTACATTACAATGATTGACATGGTTTTCTATGCAGCGAACAAACACTAAATAAAAAAGAAGGTTGACGATTTATCTGGTTTGGTTACCGATTTTATACTTGATAATGTCATTCCAATTACGTTTAAAAACGGGTTATGTAAAGATTATTCATTTTCACACGATGGCATCGATTCGTTTTGAAATGATTTATGATTAACGTGTACAATTGTCACCATGTAAAATGTATATTTTATGTATATATGTTACGAATATTTTCTATAGTTTTAGTTTGTTGGTAAATTAATATTATTTACTCTTCTTAATTCTCGTGAAATTCCTCCTGACTGTGATGTGATAGAATGTAAATTAATGTTTATCAAACGTCTTAACTGTAACAAAGAAATCGAACATCAAAGTAATCAATGTAGCCTTAGGAAATATACTTATTAGAAAGACAGGATTGAATGATAGATCACATCCAAGAGCCATTTCATTATTCTCATGACATAGCAAAATATTCCACAATAAGGATGGATATCATAAAATGTACCATGATAAAAACACTATTCCAAATTTAAAATTGACTGTTTTCATATTTCCTCGTACCAAACACATAAAGTTGGCAATACTTGTTTCTTTAGAAATAATTTGTTCGAATAAAACAAAATGTTTTTTTTAACATTGATTATATTTAGAAAACATATACATTATTAATCTCTCTATGTATTGTAATAAATCTGTTAAGTCGGGCAAGCCATTTGAAAAGACGTTACTTCTATGATCGATACAATGACCTTGTCAACAATTACAATGTTTCATTAAGACACATGCTGACTGACGTTTTTTATGTTTGTTAGACCATGATTTATACACCAGACTGACTACGATTTCTTCCTTTTTCATGATCTTGACAATGAGCACATGGGGGGTGCGATCGGTCTGCAGGGGATGCTTACTCCTCCTAGACACCTGATCCCACGTCTATCTTTTTAGAGGTCCGTGTTGCTCTGCTTTGAATATATATTTTTGAGATGGTTGACGGTTTGTTATTGCCATTTTCTATTAAGAAGGTTTTGCAGTGGGCTCTTGGATATTTTAGATTAATAGTGATGTGAAACAAACGCTCACATTTCCGCCTGAACACACCATGTTTACAGTTAATTAGCTTTATTAGTTCTTGCAGTCATGAAACACTTGAAGATTCGAGGCCACACATGTTCTCAAATAATACAAACGCTGAATAATAAATATATTAACGACTGAAAGATTAGAACTTATGCCCTTACTTTGTTTCATTCATTGCATGGTTTGTGGCAACTCAATATTGATATATGTCTTCTTCAGAAAAAAAGAGAAATATTGGTCATATTTAGACTTGATTTATATCTATTTTGGGGTATACATGATAAACGATCTCTTTTCAACAAGATATGAAACCACGTAAGAATAAGAAATAAAACAACATTCTACATATGATCCCTCTTTGTGGTATCGCTGTCATGTTGTAAATTTTGTATTTACCGGGTGGCATGTCTTGTTGTAAATTTTGTATTCACTGCCACCCGGTAAATTCAAAATTTACAAAATGGCATCGCTATAGAGAAATTTAATTCAATCACTTTATTGCGAAAGCTTATTTGAATGTTTTTAAAGTAAAAGGCATTTGATTTTGGAGAGAATGATTCTAATTTTTAAAAACATCCACTATATGTTACCTATTGAACCAGTACTTGAACCTCTCCTAGAGAGGGTGGGTGGGTGATTCTATAATTAAACACATTTTAACCATAAAAGTAAATAATACGGTTATTTTAATGATAATTATTAATTTGTCGATTTTGAATTTTTATTTAAGAATTAAAAAAATATATAATTATATACTTCTTTAAAAAAAAAAATTCGGATGATTGAAGAAAAATCCAAAAAGTCGAAGGATTTGTTATGGGATACGTTATCATTTACAGCCAAGAAGCACATTTCTAACAACATAAGCTTAAATTCTTAATCCTGATATACGAAATGAGTATACTCTTTTTTGTGAAAAAAAATATGTCATTTGGGGTTTCTAAATAAAAATTTAAGATTGTTTATGCAAAGGAAAAAGTAAAGAACAAATATTTTACTCATTATTTTTATATTTTCATTAAGCATAGTAATTATACAGTCCGACGAGTCCGTACAGCGTATTCGTTTTGTGTTTAGTTATCTATCACATTCTGTTTGTAGATGGAAGTTACTCCGTCGTGCGTCCTCTATTAATAATTTTTACATTGTCATGGAATCGAGGGGGGAGGGCTATTTTACAATGTAACCCCCTCCTATCCTCCCGCCACGGATTAGGACTTTGAGAATTAGCGAAAATGTATTTGTTTCTTTTTTTACCATCTCAAGATTTTGGATATGTCTGCCCTCGCCCACCCCCATCCCCCCTTGCCGTTCCGTCGCCTACGCATTTTTAACCTCTCCAACAAGGCCAATTCTTACAATTTTCGGTTTGAAGCATTTACAGGATAAAAAAATATAGATTTTGGAAACTTGGCCTTACCAGCCACGGGGCTTCATGGGTGGGGCAAAATATGATATGGCTAAATTTTTAAAAATCCCCATCTCTCATCCTATATATTCATATTTGAGAAAAACTAAATACATGATTATAATAGTAATGAAGTCATTTACCAAAATTGTAAAATTTGTGGTCCTTACGTCAGGGGTTCACGAACTTAGGCGGGGCCAATATGACCATATATTGAAAATATATTTGTTCTTAGAAAATTTGCTCTTCTTCCACAGTAGTGGAAAATAAACTGAATGCATGGTTAGGAATCCATAAAGCAGTGAAATACTTGACCACTTGATCAGGGCTCAGGCCCTTAGATAGGGCCAATATGACCACACAGTGACAATGTATAACATTTTACACATTTTTCTTCTTTACATTCACAGTCAAGGGAGATAAACTAAATGCATTATTATTAAGTCCATAATTTTTAATGTTGTATCTTGTACACAGTAACCATTAGTAAATGCATCAAATTCCTGTGCCTACACACTTTGACATCTGAAGAGCTATTAGAAAGTGCGACTTTAATTATTTTTTTTATCTTTGACAAGTGACCATTAAAAAGCCTGCAGGTCATTTCTTTTTACCAAAATTAAACAATGTTAGGCCCCTGGAGCTAGGGTATAGTTAATCCGAGATTGCTCCTACTCTTCCCACCCCATTTATAATTGATGTTTCCAAACATCAAATAATAAAAGCGGGGAAAACAGCCAAAAGTGGCTTGGATAGGGGATTAAACTACAACATTAAGCATAAAATGCAAACATCAGACTCCTTGACAGGTCCATCTACTGGCTTTGGTACTATGGTGACCGTCAAGGTATGCGAACCTCTTGTTGTTAATATCATTGGTGGTTGGGTACGGGGGCGCTGACACTTTATTGTTTAGCTGTTCACAGATGATAAATATTGATGTAAGTCACAATAGATGCCATCTATAATTTATAATCTATATATCTAATATTCAAAAGTGTATTGTAACTCAATAAGCATTCTCAGCAATGGAACTGAATTAATACTTACAAAAACATTTTCATGTGATTTCATAAGATGCGCAGTTGTTTTACTAAATATTTTTCCGGGTGACAGATGATGGCTACGTCAATGTCTTTTTTGTATTTTAAATCTTTTTTAGGTTGTAACTTTTGACAGTCTGATTAAAATCAGATCCTCGATGCTCCCGTTTTTATGATATGTCGATCTGATTTTAATCAGATTGTAACATTTGAATAAATGTACTGTAACTGTTGTAAAAAAAAAAAAGAAGAAGCATATTTGAGCTCGTTTATAAGTAACCAATGCATACATATTATTATTTTTACGCAATTTTTCATCAAGGAATCATAAGTAAGATAGTTTTTATTACAAAACATCACGACGTTTAAGTTTTATGAGATATGTTTTAAATATATCAAGACCTCGGAAGTGAAATTGAAATAAAAATAATTATAGGAAAACCTATCAAAGACCAGAAGACATAAATTAATGTATATATTTTAAAGGTGTAGAATGCTCTCATATGCATTTGAAGTTGTTTGGATATGTTTAATAAAATGTTTCAACAAAAATTATTTCTGTACAAACTGCAATGGTAATACATATAACACTTAAAATTGGGAAAAACTCTTTATCTTTTTTATCTTAGATTAGTTGGCGACAAAAACAAACTTGGTACTTAAACATTTTCAGCAATAAGCATAAAATGATTGTTGAACATGTAATGCATATTCACTGATATTGAAAATCAATACGATCAGCATACTATTTATACCTTATATTCTAGTATATATAACTACAAGGTAGACTGAAGGTAAATGCAATTAGCCTGCTATAGAAGATGGTCCAATCTAAGGTTAGAAAGTTGTGGTTTAAACAGAAAAATGGTGTCTCTCTTCCATTCCTATAGAGCAAGTTATTTTTAATTATGATTGAAAAGGTTTGGGTGTCATAGATCAAGAGATGTGGAAAATGTTCATTTATAGTGAATTAAGCTATTTTAATAGTGTGAAGAAACAAAACCTGTAATTCAATTATTTCATATTCGTGTGGGTTTTTTTATAAACTTATATATCTACAGTTAAAGGAGCATGGTCACGATTTAGGTCAAAAATTATTTTTCCGATTTTAATGTTTACAATGCTTCAGTAAGGCATTTTTAAAAGGCAACCAAAATTTGAGTGTCACTCGTTGAGTTATAAGCGAGCTACAGAGCTGACAATTCTTTGCTATGTAAACAAAACTGTTGTTTACATTTTGAATGTTGAAGTGAAAATTCCAGTTTTAGACCTAAAATGAATGTGTAAACCGTTAGGAATTGTTTATTTATGCTTATAATGAATAAAAAGATAGACTATAGATACATTGAACCTTTGTTAACTAAAACAAGGCACAAGACTTGTTTACATAACACAGAATTGTGAGCCCTGAATCATGCTTATATCTCTAGGACTGACTCTCAAATTTCATTGATCATTGGAAATACATCCCTAAAGCATTGTAAATAATAAAAAAAGAAAAGTAGAATTTGACCAAAATCGTGACCATGCCCCTTTAAAGTGACAACTTTAAAATAAGAAATGGTTATAATGAATATGTTAATTTTGGGCTGTTCCATTAAGGAAGGAGTTTCTGGTTTCGACCAGTCAAAAGTTAATTTGATTAAATGTTCATTAAATCAAGATGAAAGGAAATAACTTTTTTAATATTATACAACCTGGCATAGAAGTAGTTATCAAATTTTAAAATGTAACAGGGACTATATTTTTGGTGGAACATTGGCGTAGGAAAATATCACATGTTTTCGCAATTAAGAATTGCTGTAGATTCATGAGTTATTTAGCATTTTTAAAACAATAACATTAATGTTGGATTTTTTAACTAATATGAACTAATGATAAAATACTTGGGTTTCAGAATATGTTTTTAAAATATGAGTTGCCTATCAAATGATATTTTTATTAGTTTTTTTTAAATGCTCATTTTATAAATACATTTGTGTGAAAAAAATCACTAAAATCGGATTTTCTCTTATTAAATGGTCAATATATTAGCTTTTCTGTCAATTTATATCTTTATGTAAAGTCAAAATCCGAAATATTTTATTATTGGAAGCATAGAAAAATAATCAAAATATCTTCAAAATTTAAGAAAATCAGAGGAAATGCGGGCTAAGCAATATCAATTTTAGCTAAAATATTTATTTCAATTAAGTAGTATAAGCTGATAGACATTGAAGAATAGAAACTTCATATTTAAACAGATGTCTACATAACTGCAGATAACTACATTTATTTTTATCATCCTTTAAGTTGAGAAAAAAAGGTAGTGACCTTGATGCGAAAACAAAATTGTCATATTTGAGTAAAATTGTACAAACATTGGGTTATATGATCTGTTTGACTGTGTAAAAATTTCATGAATTTCTTAATATAAGAAGTGTGTCATAAATAACGAGAAGACTCTTTCCTTAAATGAAAATTGCTTAATATCAGTCTAGGATGTATGAAACAGAACATTGCTATCAGTAAACTCTAAATTAAAAAAAAAAAACATTCATTTGACAATTGTTCAAATTGAATTGTATGGTCATCTCGGACAATATAACCTTTGGAAGCCAAGTGAATACCCAAAATGTAAAATAGGCATATTACTGTGGAATCATTTTTATTCGTGGGGGTCAATGTTCGCGGGTAGCTAAAATTTTCCTGGTTCGCGGGGGCGTAATTTCGTTGGTAGTGTAATCGGGTTAATTTTAATAAATATTACACAAATGATTGTATATAGGTTCGAGGGATGTAAATTCGTGGGCAAGTGTTACCCACGAAATCCATGAACATTGGTCCCCCACGAACAATGATGATTCCACAGTAATTGAATTTACCAAATGAGTAAAAGGAACTCTTTATATTTTTTGTCTTCGATATCGAATTAAATCTTGAGGTTTTCAAAATTAATTTTAGAATTACTGAAACAATCTTGGAATATACAACTTTGATATCGATTTTCAAATTTAATTTTTAAAATTTCAACTTTGTTAATGTTGTTCAACTATAATCTTAAAATTTCTTATTAAATCTCGGAATATCATAATGAAATGTTTGAATTTTAGTGTTAAGTGTTATTGTAGGAATTTTATCCCAGGAATAGCATGAAACTATTATGACTTATGTTTATTCCATATTCACTGTATTAATCCCTACCTTAAGGTTTCACTTTTAATTTGGAAATATCAACGTGAATTAAGAATGTTTTAAACTTACGTACTAGAAATTTGAACAGTTACTTTTTTATACCCGATTTTCATTTTTTAAATCATTATAAAAATTGAGAGAACTGATTAAGCAGGGGATGTTAATGCGAATAAATTAAAACACTTTTAATTCAATTTAATTTTTGCAATATTCTTGAAACATTAATTGTTAAAGCATGACACGCCGACATTTTAACATTAATTAAGAAAATGAGAAAGGGAGATTAATTGATGTAAAGGTCGCTAATAATTGGATTTGAATAATTAGTTTGTTTCAATAAAATTTATAGTATTTTGCGTGTCAAATATAAACTAACAATGACATTTAACAATCAATATTAACGTCCATATCTTAAATAGCAACAGGTGGGTTTTTTAAAGAAATTATAACTGTAACTTTCATATTATCAAAAAGTGATTCATAATAAAACTTGAATTATATGATACTGCACCGGACTGTTTCACTAGTAAGTAAGTTTTGATATAAAATGCTGTCTGCCACATGTGGAAACAACTTAATAAAAAATATTAAAAAAGGCGCGAGAGTTTTAAACTCTAGAAATAAAGACAAAACCCACAACAGTCAAAGTAGAAATTCCTGATGATGAAAATTCCATAATCAAATTAAACACGTTGAACAATAAAGATGGAAAGGCCTAAAATTTAAAAGAAACACAAATTGTTGTTGAAAAGGTCAAGTTAAATGTTGAAAAAGTTCGCATTTCGAAAAAAATTGAAACACATACACTTCCTTAGAAATAAAACTAAAGATACCACAGAGTCTGCGTCATCTGTTTCATATTTGGATATTTTACTGGAAATGGACATTGATGGTAACCTACCAACAAAACTCTATGATAAACGTGATGACTTAAATTTTTCAATAGTCAACTTTCCATACTTATGTAGCAATATACCTTCATCACCTGCATATGGTGTTTTTGTCTTTCAGTTAATTCGATACGCAAGGGCATGCTCTTCGTATCAACAGTTTCTAAGGCGAAGAAAGCTACTGACAAACATGTTGATAAAACAGGACTATCAACAGTCTCGTTTGAAGTCATTTTTTCGTACGTTCTATGGTCGACACAACGACCTTGTCAGGAAATACAACCTTCCACTGGGTCGCATGCTGACTGACGTTTTTCATGCTAATTGTTAGACCATAATTAATCACCTAATTGTCTACGAACTTTTCCGATTTTTCCCGATTACGACAAAGAGCACACGGCGGGTGTGACCTTTCAGCATAGAATGCTCACTCCACCTGATCCTACCTCTATCGTTTAAGAGATCCGTGTTGCTCTGCTTTGAATTTGTATTTCGTTTTATGGATTTTTCAGATGGTTGACAGTTTGTTATTGTCATGTTTCATTCTTTCCATTACAATGAACAAAGTATGTAAACTATGCATGTAAAATGTGCAATTTATGACTTGGAGGAGGAATGTCAATTTCTTCTGGTTTATCTTCTTTCTGAGGAACCTCTAAAATATGTATAAATTCAGGCGAAAGATATCATTTCATTTTTAACCTATTTTATTACAACTTATTATAATGTCCGCCATCTTTAGTTTTGACACAAATTTCTATGACTTGCATTTAAGTAGTACGAAATTACTTTGACAATTTGTAGTATATTATTGTACCGCCAGTATATTTCTTGACATTGCCAACAATGCAATGCCATTTTTTGTACCTTATGTCATCAAAGGTGTGTCTAAAGAAATTATATGGACTACTAAATATTTGATTTTCAGTATTTTCATGTTTATCGTTTTATTGAAACTAATCATTCAAAGGCAACAACAATATATCGATATAATTTATATACATTTAGACACTTTGGATATATCTTGCCTGGAACAAATTGCCTCATTTTTGGAAGTAAATTTTGATCAAAAGAATTGTTTATACATGCATCAAATTGTTGGTTCTTTGCAAAGCATTGAATTTGCTAAATAAACATAATATACTTTGATTCAAGAATAAAAAAAAAACTAACTCGTATATTGCTTCATTCGAGGAACTGGTATACATTATTCATATCACAATACTGACTATATCACAGATTGCCAGTTTTGTTTTATTTTTAGCAGTTTACTACTTTTATTCTGAACAGCAAAGTAAGGCAAGGGTAACTGTTACTGTTTTAAAAGACTATTTGAAGTCAATCTAATAAATTGAATTGAAAAATCAAATTTTAATCATAATTTTTTAGGGTTGTCTTACACTGAAACATAACTGACTGTCTCTGTGAAGTGTTGGAACTTCAAGAAACCTTCACAATGCCGTTAATATATATCCTTAGGTAATAAAGAAAGTAATAGATTCATTAATAGTTGTAAACGAAGCTCAGCTTTACCGACGGAAATGTATGCAACCATATAACTTTTTTAGAATTCTGTTAAATTGTAGCAAATGTTATCATTAAACTCTTGAAAACTTAACAAATCATCTTGAAAACAAGCAGCATGTAACAATCTCCAGTGAATACTGTAGATTCCTATTTAAACGCAAGGAATCAATATCCGCGTAAAATCGCGAGAACAAACACTCGCGGATTTAAATAATTCTCGCCTTTAATTTTCAAACAGTTTTGAACTATAGGAAATTATAACAAAAATTGGTGATCACGATTTCATATTCTCACGATTTAATTTAAAACAGCAAAATCGCGGAATTAAGTACTCGCGTAAAATAAGGAATTTACAGTATATAATTTATAGCTACAATTGCATTTGAAGTATACCAAAATTCTTTCAAGTGTAATATGGAAGCAGAGTTAATACTGTTCAAATTTTTACTTTAAATCAAGGATACATTGCAACAACATAAACAGCTCTAAGAAGGGCAAAAATAATTTTTATGCTACTTTTATCCATATTGCACAAAATAAAATATATTTCTTTTATATATTTTACATTTTTCTAACATTATAATGTACAAATAGTTTAAATAAATTCGATTTATATAAATTTGAAGCAATCCAGTTTTTATCTTCAGAAAACATACAACTAGGAATAGAAATTTCAATAGAATGAAGTAACAGAAAAGAGAAATTAGTGCAATGGGTTTTACAGGGGAAAATGCCTCACAGATGGATTTCTATTGTGATAAGACAAGCAAATCAGTAACAAATCCCGCTTTCCAATGAACACGGTGTCAAAACAAATTACTTAAAGATGGATTAGATATCATTTAAAGGGCATGGTCACGTTTTGAGATGAAATTTGTCAACCTTATTTTTCTATTGTTAATGTTTATAATGCTTTATACGGTTCTTCCAAACGTTGAAGTCAGTAGTGTAATTTCAATATTAAGTTGTTCTCCTTCGTAGTTTGTTATAAACACAGATAAGCCGTTTTTAGAGTAAGTCACTCAAAATATATGTGAAATCTTGTATTTTAAGTTAAGCATTTAGCATTCAATATGTACGCAAAACATGGCCTTAGCAATGAGTTGTAAGCAAACTTGTTTAAAACAAGCCAATTGACACTAGAAGTTTGGTTTTATTGTATTATATTTTTAAGTTTGCTGTCATTCTCAAATGAGCTAATAACTATAATCCTTGAGTGATCATTTTAAAATTTCAACCATTATAGATCTTAAAAAGATTTTCTGGTTGAAAAATCATTGTGTTTAAATCTTTATCAATTTCTTCAAAATGACGCTTTGTTTTCGTCAGAAACGTAAAATGATACACTTGCTCAAAGAGAGATACGTGAATAAGCACAAAATGGTCTTGATCTAGTAGCAACATAGTAATGTAAAGAAATATTTTCATAATAATCCTTCAACATACGATGGTTTTATTATTTATCCTTTACAGAGAATATTTACCTCCTGACTTTTGACATCCAGCGTGAAAGTTTATTTTTATTGTTCAAAAATAACATTTTTTGAAAATATTAAAATAACTGTATGTTTTTTCGTTGAATTAAATTGTGTTTCAAATATTTGTCTTATTCAGTAATTATTAGTTAATAATATCAAAAACCTATAATAAATAAAATAAATATTACTTCTGCAACATTTAACATAATCTCATTTTATAACCTCTTAAAATATTTTATATAGGAACAATTTTATGCGTAGGTGTAGAAAAAAATATTCTACTCTCCAAACAAGAACAAGGCAAGTGTCGTGGTAAGAATATGGTTTTACTGTTGATCTGATTGCAAAAATAAAGATAAAAAATATGTCGTTGTAAGACATTAATTTTGCAGATGTGAAAATGATATTCACAAAAATATTACAGATTTTAAAAAATAAAAAACTGATCACTAATATTCTACTTTCCAAGCAATAACAAGGCAAGTGTATATGGTTATAATGTGGTTTTACCGTTATCTACTGATTGAAAAAATGGTAAAACTAAATGTCCTTGTAAGACATTAAATTTGCATATGTGAAAACACTATTAACAAAAATATTACAACTTTTACAAAATAAATTAATAGCTCAGTGGTCTTTTTAAGAATGTTGATCATTTCTCTTTTGTTATGGTTCACATCGTGCTTTTTAGGTTTAGGAATACAACCTTGACCTACATTCAAACCTATCTAGTTTCAGGACAAACAAGAAATCATGTGATACCTGATTTTTTAGATAATTTTTCAGAGAGTAACTTTTATCTTTCAACACATCGCCATTTGAAAAGGTTACCTTGAGCCAGCGTGCTCAAGCATGAAACACCATATTTTTTAAAATGCACATTTTGTGCTTTTTATGACCTGATTCCGTTGGGTAACGAATACCTACACACCTAAATTCTTATTCATTCTCCGGCTCGTGCACTATGTATCAAACTCTACTGTTATTATTATGCCGACTGTTGTACTTTGCTATAAGTAGCTGTCACGTTTTAGTGTTGTCTTTTGTCCCTGAAAATAATCACCGGAAAGGCAAGCGTTTGTTCTTTCAAATTAATAAATTGATTTGATTGATTATTTAATCAACAAGTTGCTGTACAATCAAAAAATCACCAAAGGTGTACCGGTTTTTTTTAAAGAAATGAGACACGATTGACCTTGCCGAGAAAAACTTAGCTCAGTTGTAAAATTAGCAGACGAAATCTTTTTTCTTGTACATGCGTCATTCAAAAAAGAGTTTTCGCGATTCTCATGTACAATTTATTTGAAAAATTTTAATCAGTTTGTTCAAAGGCTTATTAGAAACTTTAACTTTAAAATTCACGTTAATAATTAGGCGTTTTTGGAATGTTAATAATTTTAATTGCTTGATGTCAATTGTATGTATCTACGTTTTATATATATATATATATATATATATATATATATATATATATATATATATATATATAAACCGCGTTTTACATCATTGGTCACTATGGTGTAACGGTAACGCGTTGGGCTGTTGGTTGTAATGATTTTAGGGTCGAGAGTTCGGAAACCGCTGTCGGGCTATGTAAGATTTTAGTTGAAAACATTTGCCGTGCTCTTTTTCGTATAGTATGATTACGCTATATAAAACCTTTGTATACTATGCGAAAATAGATGAGTATTGAATATATAGAGACAAACTGACAGGAGGCATAAAATATATAGATGATAGAGTATTAGATATCATAATGAATAAACACCATACCCATCGGACTTTTATGGTACTTCATGCAAAAAAAATACTAATCATCATAAATTTACGCATTGATTTTTTTTTACATAGTAAAGACTGTCTGCAAATATATGCTGCATATAAGAATTGATATGTAATACGTAATGAAAATGCCCTTTTTATAATGCCCTGACTGGTTCAAAAGGCATCAAGTATTATACTTCCTCACTTTGACAGGTTCCCAGAGGTTAATGATTTTGCAACATCATCAAAGCTACTTGTAACAATGTAATTTTAAAAGTCTTACAGTTTAAAACAATTACAATTTAGTGTATATGAAATACTGTGTATATGTCACTGTTATTGTCCAGTGTATGTAATTAACACATGATAATGGGTAGTCCGAAATATCTGACGTTTTCCTGGCTTTTTTAACGATTTTGATATTTTACATGCCAGGAAAACGTCAGAACCGGCGCCATTACGAAAACTGGAAATTCGCCGCCTCCAACCGGAGGCGGCATTCTCGGCTCGATTTTAAATATTTATGAGTTGAATCAAATGTTTCACTCACAACTAATTAATAAAACGATGATTTTGCTCTTCACTAATATCGCTTTTATGGGTCCTTACTTCCCATAAACAGGTTGTTGAACACATCCTATCGAACTGTAGAGATTTGTTTTGATTTCGTGCATTTTTGAAATCTCGCGAGAGAATGGGTCAACAACACTATTGTTTATTAGTGTGATTATCGAAATGTGCAGGAAAATTATATTTTAAGCTGTATTATTGAGTTTAAATACATCTATTTAAAATCGAGTCTAGAATGTCGCTTCCAGTTGGAGACGGTGAATTTCCAGTTTTCGTAATGGCGCCGGTTCTGACGTTTTCCTGGCATGTAAAATATCAAAATCGTTAAAAAAGCCAGGAAAACGTCAGATATTTCGGACTAGATAATGGGGATCAATTGACAAAGAATTTATAACAAATACCTTCACAGTCAGGAAAATAGCAAAAGAAAAGGGATACAGGCAACGATAATGTTCAATTCAAATTAACAAAGTTGTTTCGATTGTCTCAATTCAAATTGAATTGATACAGTTACTGCAAAGATTCTGTTAAAAATATTATACAAATAGTGCTTGTTATTGTTAACAGAAAGAATTGTGTACTAGCATATATTCTAAAGGTCAAATAACTCTTATTTTATCGCAAATATTTGCTTAAAATAATGAGGTTAACAATGAGACATGATTCTATTGATGTTGACAATAAAATGTAAAAAAAAAAAACCAAAAAACAAAACAAAACAAAAAAACAAACAAACACCCCCCCCCCAAAAAAAAACCCCAACTATATAGTTAAATTATATGTACCATGGTAATAAAAAAAATTAAAAAGATGTGGCATGCAATGTCCACTGATATAAATAAAAAAATAAAACAGACATTCTAATGCTATCGATCTAAATTTAACTTTGATCAATTTAAGAGAGACTGTAACGAACGATTGTCAATTTAAAATTGGTATATTTTATGAATTATTTATCAGCAACTTAAATTTAGCATTAGAATATCATTCCATTATTAATATTTTTTTCAATATTTTGACATTTAATTTTGTTATGATTTTTAGTTTTATGTCAGTTTTCTTTTGATCATCATAATGCACCAGAATAATGTTCATTACATTCAATATTCCAAGACTCGATTTAGAACATGCATTTAGATACAGCAATGAATCTCATAATTTTATTTAAATCGATTTTAAACATTTCACGATGGTGGATTTTTTATGAAGAATAATCTTTAGATTTTTTCTGTATCATTAAAATTAAGACACTAACATATATATATATATATATATATATATATATATATATATATATATATATATATATATATATATATATATAAGGGATGTCAAATCGGTCAATTTTTAGTACTCGGTTACTCGGACGTTTTTCCGATCGAGTACCTGGGTACTCGGTAAAAGTGTAAATAAATATGAACAAGTACATTGATAACTGTAAAACCTCGGTCACTTTTGTAGAAATAAAACCACATGATCTAATGGGAGGTTTCCCCGAAAGTGAGTTTCTGTTGTAAGAATTATGAGCACTTCGTGCCCGGACATCAGTTTTTTAAAGCCTTTGCCTTCGACCAATTGTAACGGCATGTAATTTAACACAACCATATCAACAATCGCACGTGTAATATCATCTGTCTCTTTTCCCGAGAATTAACGGCTTCTTGGAGAATTGACAAAATTAGATAAAGTTGGTTGTTTTTCTGGAGTTTCTGGCCTGTCAAATTCCTCCTTATGTTTAAGACGAATGTGATTTAACATGTTTGTCGTTCCCCCCGTATAGGATAAGTTTACTTCGCACAGCTGACATTTTACGTTTTTTGAATCTTCAGTTCTTTTAAAATATTTCCAGACCTTTGAAGTCGGTGGCGGCATTTTAGGTCTGTTCAATTTCTTTACTGTGTGGTATCTAATTTATATAATAGACTATATAAACGATGTTCAGTGAAAACAAATCATTAAAGTAAGCCAAAAATAAGGGTAGAAGACAGCCAAAGGTGAGAAAAGCTAGGTAACAGGTGCTTGGTCACGATAATTACTAAATAAACACTGCCACAGGCGATAACGATCATTTAGCATATTTAGAGGCGTAGGAAATCCTAATTACTGTATGTACAAGTGCAATGGACATTTTAAGTTTTAAAACCGATGTTTTAATGCATTATTAAATAAACTTAGAAATATTAAAAAATATACATCCGAGTAACCGAGTACCGATTTTAGTATTCGATACTCGGACGTTCGATCGAGTACCCGACAAAGTTGGTTTCAAATACAACTCCCACAGTTTTTTTAAGATTAGCTTTATCATAGTTTTGTCTGCTCAATTGAAGGGGAAAGAGTTATTCTAAAAACAAAACGGTATCTTTATCATTGCATCAGAGTTCTTATACAGCTTATTTTTCAAATAATAACAAACAACACTTCATATAATAAGAAACTTACATATTTGTATCTTTTTAATCATGGTGGCAGCTTTTATCATAACTATTTCAAAAGCATGAGTAAAATAGACAAGACAAGTATGTGTTTATTTGCATAATTTAAATTAATTATTCAAATTTTCAAAGATATGTCAAAATTCAATGTGTCTTTTACAATAAAAGTAATATAAAATTTTTGAGTTTGGCGTTATTTAAGCTGTCAGTAAATAAAGTTAATACAGCGACTAATAATGCCTTTGGTTTGTGTATTTTATATACGTTGTATGGATTTTGAGAAATATTTAATGTCTTATATCATCTTAAGATCATCATCAGAATAGAACCTTTACAAATATCAACATACCAGTCAACAAGAGTATACACACCTACTTGATGGTTACTAAAAATGAAAACTCATCAAGTTGTAAAGCAACATTTCTTATTACAAATCAATATTTATCTATTATGTGCAATACATATGTGTTCAATTTCTTTCATGTTTTATTTCATTATTTTCATTTCCTGAAGTAATCATTTATAATAATTCATTTTTCCATATTCACACTGCGAATTCACATGCTAGTTCCAGTTTTGCTAATTGAGAGCATATAGTAAATAGTAAATAACTAAAGACAATGCAACTTTCCTATAAGAAATCTTTTTAAAATTACCAATAGTCAACATAATGATGTGTTTTGTATTAAAAGATATGAATGGTGTTTTAATATTAAACAGCTAAACATCCAATATCACGTGTTATGATGTTTAATGTTGCATTCTCACGTTAACATAATCCTATTTATTTTACATATATGGAAAACAGTGACCTGCTTAAATATTACATTTCATAAGTCTTAAGAAGAAATGATAGAAAAATATAACTTTTAATTTAAACGGGCATATATTTTAACGGGCATTGTTACACGAAGGATAAAATGTCAATCAATGTTTTTAATCTAATTTGTTTTACACCCCGAATATTGATACCAAGAGAATATGCCACTGCATCCATCCATAATCATTATGGTTGTTATTGCCAATGATTAACTACAACTGATTACCGAACAATTTAAAAATCCCTTATGCTTAGTCTAGGAGGGAAAGTACGTTCTTATTCAATTTCTTTTAATGTATACAGTCATGTAATTTCCTTAATTGGATGATTTAATTAATTCCAATACCATGAATAAAATGAAAAGTAAAGCGTTCGTCTTTAAATTATGAGATAAAACTAATCGACATTTAACCACATATTCAACTTAAGGACTAATGACCCTCTAATAAGATAGATAACATATGAAGAAAAAATCCAAAAATATTAAAAATTCTGTTTTAATAGGATCTGAGTCTTTATACCCTAATTAACTCTTTTTTTTATAAAGGTATGTAAAGGATACTGTTGTTGATGTAAATAACAATAATGTCAAATGTAAAGAAAAGTAATTTTAGAAGCCAAGAGTAGAAGGTGTAATACAGGGATTACATATCATGGAACTACCCTTTTCAGATATGGTGAACTGGTATCATGCTATCCACTGGAACATGCATTATCCATATTCTAGGATTTCCATCAGGAGTTTACTGTTTAGCTGTTTAGTTTTCCCACAATTGTCAACAGTTTGTTACTCTTACATTATGTCTTGCCATGAGGAGAGTTCCAAATATACATTTAAAAACCTGAAGGGTCACAGAAATATTTTCAACCTTTATGGATCATAGAACCAGTAAAAGACTGACATGGAAAGAATTATTTTCTGTAAGAATTTTCATTTAAAATAGCAAAGAAAAATATAACTCGATCTTTTTAAATGCTTATAGTAAATTGCATCATCACATTGTGGAAGCAGTGATGTAATATCAAGACTAATATTTTATTTCCAGGTGCATATTCCTATTGACTTATGTTCAGTCTGTAGGTTTGTATAAGGCAATTCATCCCTTAATTTATGGTGTTCTCGCCAAAATGACATTTTTTTACGTCTTACCAGTCAAAACATCTACGTTTTGTGTGCAAATGTGCATGAAAGGGACTGAATTTTACAAATATTTATTTTAGGGTAGAATTATGGACCTGGTAACCTTGGGCATACTGAAGGAAAACATACCACAAAATCTCCCTGCATGCTATTGGAGGCACATCCTATGTAGTTGAAATATGATTTAAAAAGCTAGAATAAGAATATAACTGTTATAAAACCACTTACTTCTTGATCACGAATAATAACTTTTATGTATTTCATGCACAAAACGTGTTTATATTCAAATTGTGTTAAAATCAAATCAGTCAATCTAGTACAGTCAAATGTAGAAAACTCGTAGTGATTGTTTTGATACATTTTTTAAGAGGTCCGTGTTTGCTCTGCTCCTGTTTTGTAATTTTCCTTTAGACTTTTGAATTTGAACACTGTTGGTTATCACCATATGTCATTAAACAACACAAAAAACAAAACACCGCGGATTTACGTTAAACCAATTAATCTAGGGTTATAGTGGACGACACCCAATTGACCTAGATCTTGAGTAACTGACACCCTTCTTTGAAAAACGACATAATCCCATTACCTTAACAAATAACACGTGTTCTATACTTAATTCGATAATATCGAATTATGTATAGAACACGGGTTATTTGTATAATGAACATCATTAATAATAATTTATAAATTTATAGATATATGTTACATTTCTCGAAGCGAATTGGGTTTACGTAAAACCTGGAGCAAAAATTATTGTTTATTTATATTTAAACATAGATAAACTTATAGGAAATATTTATATATTTTTTTCATAACTCAGACTGTTCGTTTTAGTACATATTTATAATACCGCACATAAACCATTCTTTTAAACATTTTTCACTCAACGAATTAACGTTGACTGTGTGATTTAATGCTGGTGTCTTGCTCATAAGCGCTAATGTACTGTAATATCATCTAACGTTTTTCTTGCCTGTCAAGCTATGTGACCTAGAAAGCAGGTTTCAGTTCAGAATTTGCTTTTATAACTGTTACACATTTTTAAAACTATCAGTGCAAAAAAGGGGAATAAGGACATTTTGGAGATTTATTTAGGTTGAAATATACCCTTCACAAAACTTCCTCTTTTTGCACTGAGTTGTAGAAATGTGTTTTGAAAGCAATGCCCCAGGTCTCGGGTCACAAGCAGAGGTCAAGATTGCTACATCGTTCTTAACCACTTGAGAGTTTGATGAAAATCTGCAACCCAAACGGCAAGACATGAGTTTATTTAATTTGATCAATACTCTATATTGGGTGAACTTTGGTCCAGTGTATATCGAATTACAGTGTATATTTAAATGTGAATATTATTCTTTACTACAGTTTGATATATCAGGTACGATTCTATTTTATTTATATCTTTCCTTCGCATTTTTACTAAATTATTCCACCCAGTACAAACAAGTTTTTGGTTGATTTTGCGCGGTGTAGATCGCAAGAGACTTAACAATGTCTTTAGATGAAAAGTTTATATTTTTAAAATGTTCACATTCGCTGTTATACATACAAAATTTATTAATGGTAATCAATTTGAAATGTCATCAATGTGTAAATATGAAAATAAGACAAGTTACCATGTTCCTGACATCTAAGCATTTTTGCAAAAAATTGTTCATTTTCAAGCAGCTGTTTAGAATACTAATGACAGGCTTCATCAAACACATTTTTCTGAAATATGTGTCCATGAAATACAATTTTATCCACAAAGATGAAATATGAAGCAGAATAAATGCTTCACATTTCAGTGAAGTTTACATTTTGCAAGCGGTTTTTAGTAGAAATTACCAATTCTATGTTATAATTTTCACTGTCTAGGAAATTATTTTATTTTGATGGCGTTTGAAGTTATCTGATATTGAAACCCTGTATGTGGTCTTTGACTTTGCTCGACTTCCAGTTATTCAACGACTCGATAATAACTAAATATAATTTTAAAGATTATAAACTAAACATTTCTGAATGATTCAATGGCCGTCTTAATTGAAATAATTCAATAATAGTCCAATAGAGCAATACCGTGGAATCATATAACCTATTGGTGGTCAACTTTACAGGATTGTCAATTATCATAGGGATGTAATTTCGAGGATTATGATTTAATTAAAAGTAAACTTGTATGTCATATGTCGAGTTACAGGCGAATTTTAAAGAGCGTTATACAATCCCTTTGTACTCAAACAAGATTCGTACCATGTTTTTGAACTTTGAAACTTGTTTATTGGTAAAATATATTTAGTTTCGGGTTTTTTTTATATATATAATATATATAATATGATATTTTTTCCAGCAACTTATATGTAGACAAAAACATGACACGAGCATGATTTGCAAAGCAAAACATTGAAAGTGAAATTTGACCATTTCCCTAGTTCAACAAACAATTCATCATAAATTCTTCACTGGAATGTTTGATTTGTTTGTCTTTGTCTGTCTGTTTATCTGTTTGTTTTGGGTTCTGGGAGAAGGCTTTTAAGTTATTTTTAATTACATGTCATTTTTTTTCTTATATTGACTATATATTTTTGTGTTGTTCGTTAATAAAAATTTAAGGATGATGTATTGAATACATTATTATAAATAGCACGCTAGACGCTTAATTTATGAATTTATTAAATGTTTACCTCTTCTCCCATATTTGATACCTATTCAACAAATTGTGATGATTTGTATCTTTCAGAAAAATAATATTTATGTCCTATCAGTTAATAAAGTTCAATATCATAATACATGATAAAAGATAAACTGTGTTTACATATTTTCATCATCAAAAATATTGAATGTCTATGCTAATTAAATGCTACAATTTTTTTTTACTTTTGATATGAAGTCATTGCTGTTCATTTAACAAATATCATTGTGTCAAAACATAAACAAAATCTTCGAATATTGGTTTTTTTTAAATTTAGAGTGTAATATCAAATGATGTTTAAATCATTGTAAAACATATGAAAGCACAGAAAGTTTTTATGTTTCTTCAAACTTATTACAAAATAAGAATAGCAGTTTTTATACATTTCAAACATTATAGATTTATATCATAATTGTTTTCCACACAAAACAAAAACTGAACGGGTAATGTTGCTTTGAGTTGCCCTTTTTGATGTTGCCAATTTTGATCAATAAAAATATCTTTAATGTATATGTTTGGAATTCATTCTGATCATAAATGTAAATAAAAAAAATCATTTTTAATGATGAAATATGCACATATACCCCTGATTGACCGATATTATCCTATAAATCTTTTTTAATCCTCATTTAATTTAATGTAATATTTCAATGTAAGAATTGCGTAAATTTTCTTGAGTTGTTTTCTTTTTACTTAATTCAATGGAAATATTCAATATAAAGATTCTGAATCATTTGATGTATAAAATACATTTTTCTATACATCCCTTTTACTTTCTAAAGTATACTTTAGAGCAATCAAAGATAACATTATGTTTTAAATGTATATTTAATGCAATTTCATACGTTGATTACTACAAGTAATTTTAATACTTTGTCATCACAAACAAATTGTATGATTTTTTTCTTACTTTGAATGAAATCGTTACTTTGTATTTTTTTAATACACTGCCTCACTTATACTTATAAAGTGTTTTGATTTTTTTCCTTTTAAACCTATTTGTCAGATTCAAGCTTTTAATACGATTCATCAATATATATTTATATCAATAAAATAGCCATATTATACAAAAAAAATTTGTGTTCCTTTTAAAAAAAATAAGTGATTTAATATTTTAAAATATGAGAACATGGTTATACCTGGTATATCAAAGCAAAACTTTATCGAAAGTTACACTTGAAAAAGTCGTAAAAAGTGACAATCTTCACATTATATTTTTAAACAGAAGTGAACATAATTTGACATTATTTGAAAGTCATCACAAAATTTGTGTATGAAATTTTCGTCAGTAAATGGTTGATCCTTCACACAGACGTCTTAATGCTTAATACATGGTTGTTAATCATTGTTGGATTTATATTTTTGACTTTAATTATCAGTAGATGAAATTAAATGGAGGAAAATAAAATGCAAATTCATTAATATACTACTTAAGCTCATATTTTCTTTAAAGAGACAATTAGTGATTTTAAGCTACAGTGAAATAAACAGAGCGAAAAATAAGCTGTTCAAACCAAGATTTCTACAAAGATACCTTTTAAGTTACAAACAACATTGATACTACTATATTCACCCCTGCGAATATCATTGTCATTTAAATTTAGACCACGTGGTTTTATTTTACCCTTTCAGTTTCGCAGTAAAAATCGTGCCTCGTGGTTATAGTCTATTTCCTAGAATCTAGGTTTTTGTAGTCAAATATAAAATCTAGACGTGTATTGATTTTAAACTTCATCTTCATTAATTGGTAGAAAATAAGTTCTAGAAATAAATGTGACAATAGAAAATACAGTTTTTCTGCTGTTGCAACAATGAACAAAAAGATTTAAATTTCGATCCGCGCCTGACCTAGTAATAGCATGAATATGCAGAATGTTCCGTGAGAATGGCTCGATATACTATGTTTTTACACAAAACAGACACCCATTCTTTTTTTTTTAAAAGTATGGTATTGCACACCACAAACATCAAACATGGCTATGATTTTATCAATCAACCCAATGTTTATATTTTCAACCACGTGTAGAGTGGTTGAACACGAACGATAACTCTGTTCTGAATATCATCGTTTAGTTTGAATAACCGCTAGATGATGAAATAAGACATAGATCTCAAGAGATTTTCATGTTTTAACATATATCAAAGTAAGATATGATATGAAAAACGACCAGTTTTTACGTATTTTGAGAATATTATCCGAACACTCATACTTCCGCTCGAAATTTCACAGGAACTGAATAAATCTCGAGGAAGTCTCGTGAAATTGCATTCGAGCATCTCTAGATTTATTTCAGACAAAAAGTAATAAAGAAAACATTCCGAACATATTCGCAGGGCTGTAATTTTTATCACGAAGGTGTGGTCTTTCTTAACCCATTTTCCTTCATTGAGCCTCCAAGCTTTACTCTGGTTTAAATGGAATATCGTTTCACACTTAGGCCCGCGTACCTTGTTTTAAAGTTTTTAGATAAAAAGTATTCACACCTGAGTGGTTCTCACACCTTGCTATATATACCCATTGCTGACCAGTGTCCGAGTCTTTCGTGTTAAAGGCCCCGTGTGCTGTGTCAGTACGTCCTGCTGACTGAATCAATTTACTGATTGTTACGAGTTAACAATGACTAAAAATTCATTAGATTCAAGTTCTGAAGAACAATTGCTGATATTGTTTAGCGTCTGAAGATTAAGTCTTGGAAACACCTCAGACGGACAGACCGAATACTCGTAGTGTCGTGACTCCATCGGGATCCAACGGCGGCACTACCAATAATGGGCCTGGTAAAGGACCGGGAAAGAACAAAAAAGGAAAAGGGCCAACAAAAAGAGTAAATGTATCAAATAAAAGAAAACAGGACGATGTTCCCGTGCCCAAGAAACAACAAAAGGTAGACTTTAACCCGTCTCAAATTTATTCTATGTTATCAGAACTGTTAAAGCGAAGAAATACTCAAAGTAGTTCTGATGAACCGGAAGAGCGATAAATACGGAATCGGTAGAGGAATTTTTTTCGTTTTCTGATGATTTAAATGGTATGGATCAGAGTGATCTTTGTTCGATAGATAATGACCCAGATGTCATACTTGATGAAGAGAGTAGTGAATTTTCAATGTCAAAGATTTTTGAAGTTGAGACAAAATTTTGTCTCTCAGTGTCGGAGAATTTGGCTAAGTTCGTAAAAATGGGCTGCACTCAGAAAGCAGATGTAACGAAATATCTTGACGAAATAAAAGTTCCAGAAAACTGCAAAAGTTTAGTTCCGCCACTTATAAACTCAGAAAAATGGAACAATATATATGTTAATGTTCAGCAGAGAGATAAAACAATTCAAGAAGCTAAAAAAAATTCTGGGTTTAGCGATATGATTAATATATTCCTATGATTAATTTGGCAGAAATGTTTAAGAAAAACAAATTTGATATGAAGCAGGCAAAGAAGTATGTGTCTGATGCTATAACACTTGCGTGCAATGTATTGTATGATACAAATGTAAGGCGCAGATACATTCTGCGCCCGTATGTTCATAAAAAATTCCAACAAGAGAAAACATTATTCCCATCAGAGGTTACTAAGAGAATGAAAGAAGCAACTAACAAACAACTACTTTCCGGTCAAAGTTCATCAAATTTAAGAAATTTCAGTGTTCCAAAATACGTCCGAGGAAGGTTCAGAGGAAGAGCCAGTACCTACAGGGGCTCAGGACGTTCAAGCCGCTCAAGAGGCTTCAGGGGAGTAGCCCCAAGAAAAGGCTACCAGGGTACTGAATGTAAGTAAATTTAAGAACCCTTCCTTCGCTGCGTGTGGTTTAGCAAACCATTTAGTCAAATGGAAAGAAATAACTAGAGATTCTTGGATATGAAAGTTTATAATGGGACATAGCATAGAATTTGAGAGTAAATCATTTCAAAGAAAAGTACCAACGCCAATAAGAACAATTTGAGATTATTGATAATGAGATATTGGATTTGTTGTCTAAAAAAGCAATTAGTGTTTCAAATTATGAACTAGATGCTGTCATTGGACAGTAATACCCGCACCAAGTGTTAGCCTCTAAATAACACTCTCTCGTACCAGTTTTAGTCAAAAAGAAGGCCACATGCAATTTCCGGTACTTTTTAAAAATTATAATTTTCATAAATGATGAGTTCACATCCAATAATACACATATTGCCTTTATGTACAATTTGGGGTTGATCTGTTTGCATCTGTTTGTGATCTTCATATTATTTCCATTAAAAACCCGTTTTTAAATATGACACAAACAAACATTCTTAGGACTTTATATTTGTATATGTGCCCTCATGCAGAAAAAAATATGATAAAATAAAAAAAAATCCCTACCTACCTAACCTAATTTTCTCATCAGTGTTAACCTAAACACACAATATTTTTTCTTAGGCCTAACTGTTAGGTAACACTATTTTGGGGGAAAATATTATATTTTATAACTTTATTTAATGTTTCGTTCAATAAGGAGTACATCACAATGTGGGTGTCCCATACCACCTTAAAGCTGAAAATTGTGCTTTACATGGTTAATTACCTAATAAAATTGTGCAAGGGGTTTTAAAGAATAAAGTTATGAAAATACATGCAATATGTTACAATTAAATGATCTTTGTCTGAAGTTACGTACACAACACAGGTCTACAGGTTGCATTAGCGGGTATTAGTTTTACCCAGCTCTTTGGTTTGATGAGTATCACATGGTGTACATGCATGTGTGTTTTCGATATGCAGAATAGGATTAATTAACACGAATAAACGTTTCTTTCGTGGTGATCAGCTAAAGGAATTCATATTGTGCTAATTGGATTATCATTATGATGTTGACCAATATAGGTAAGTATAATACATGTAATAGCGCAATATTATGAGACACCGGCCGGTATACAAAACAGTTAAGTTTTACTTTCACTTTCTAAAATGTGATCTCCCTTTGCCAGCATACTGTATCATCATCTTTATTTAAATAAGCTTATCTACAGTTTCTGTCATTTTAATTGCAAAATTTTTTTATTTTTTCATTTGTCAGACTTACACTATTGAGTTGACTCCATATTGACCCTATTTTGTATTAAATTTGGGTATTAAATATCATGTTTATATGAGTTATAATAGGGAGGAAGGGGAAGGGGCCTTAACCGTTCCCAATCCCCAGGATGTGTGGATTCGATATACATTTCTAGTGAGAATGAAGGCATGCTGCAGCTTTTTTTTTTTATTATACCCCCTACCCCATCATCATACACCAGTAATAGAAAAAGAGTTAATGACTAATTTTCTCTTATTTTAAATTGCTTATTCTTTTTTGTCAAGAGATATGTGGTATGTCAAGATTTATGACTCATGAAAATTTGTGCATTTAAATCCTGATTGTTAACATACATGTATAATTATATATAAAAAAAAAATACATGTGATATTATACTAGCAATCAATTGCAGAATTGCCAATGGGTTATTTATAACTCATTTTGACTGATTAATTTATTAACCATTTTGAAAATAAAGATATTTCTAAATAGATGTATAACATATTATCAATAGATTGATTTTGTAACTATTTAGGGCCCCACTCTGCAGATGCCCTATAGTGATCATTCTGTCCAATTCTGCTGATCATGTCAAGATACATTAGATACAGTTAAGACAAATTGGCCCCTGCCCCTTGGGTTATTCCCCCACCCCCTGGAGTTGTTTTTAAACAACCACCCCCCCCCCCTCCTCTGAAATAGGAAATTATAATACATTTTAATAACTGTTGATTGAGATCCCCACCCCTAGACCATATTTATTCTTCCTCCTTGTGTCATTGCACATCAATTGGTACATGTATATAGGTAATGCCCCCTTTGAGATGCCCAGTGACTTTCCAGAGTTGGAACTAATCAAGTATTAATCTATCTTATTCATATGTAGTGTAATTCCTAGCCCTAGCCCAATGATGACCCTGCTTTGTTTTTTACAGCAAGCTCTAGGTTTTTGTTGACTGACTTTACAATTTCTACAATTACATTTTGTTTATCATTAAGATTAAAAAGCAATTTCCAAAATCTCTTTATGTACATCTGATATCATACAGAAAAATACCAATCAAGAAATGATTTTGCTACTGTAAAAATGTGAGAAGAGACTCTGAATCTCCCCACCCCCCGAAAACATGAATAGTTAAATATTTTTAAAATATCCTCAAAATCATCAAAATCCCCACTCCTAAACCATATACATGCATATTTTTGTTTCTTCAACCATGACCATGTCAAGGCAAATCTTTTTGTGGTATTAGTAGGTCATGGCCTCTTGGGGTCACCTTCACCCCACCCCACCCTCTCAAAATCAGAAATGATCAAATAACTTGTGATCCCCACCCCTAAAGCATAATTTTATATATTCTTCCTCCTTATGCATCTTATGGTACGTTATTTCAATCACAAGATATAAGAGGAGGTCCAGGAATAAGGTTTTTTTATGGGATGGAACATCATTTTGCAGATAGTATTGACCCTCAGAATCAAATTTATATTTCTAAAACCTTATTGCATATCTATAGCTCAACCCCTGTTATATCTCTATAAATGATGTGGCTATTCATTAAATCATGAGAGGAGTTCTGGGAAGTAGGTTTTTTCAGGAGTGATAAACGTCAATTTTCAGCTACTATTTGACTCCCTGGATGAAATTTAAATTTTTAAAACCTTATTGCATGACTATATGACAGCCCCTATCATACCCCAAGATATGATGTGGCTATTCATTAAACCATGAGAGGAGTTCTGGGAAGTAGGTTTCTTCAGGAGTGATAAACGTCAATTTTCAGCTACTATTTGACTCCCTGAATGAAATTTAAATTTTTAAAACCTTATTGCACATCTATAGGACAGTCCCTATCATATCTAAAGAGTTGACATAGCTACTGCATAAATTGTAAGAGAAGTTCTGGGAACCATATTTTTTTGGCAAAAAAAACGTCATTTTTTGATGCCCACAGACCCCCGTGATAAAAACAAAAATTCTGAAACATGATTACATGTCAACATGACACCCCGAAGCATATCCTATTAGATCATTAGGCTACTGCAAAAAGAAATTGACGTTTTTTGAAACCAGACTTTTTGTAAAAAAAAAAAAACGTCATTTTTCAGCCATTTAATGACCCCCAGGACAAAATTGAAATTTCCGAAACCTTATTGCGCATCTATAAGACACCCCAAAACATATTCCAAGAGATGATTTGTCTACTGTTGAAAATGTAAAAGGAGTTCGAGGAAGAAGGTTTTTTGTCAAAAAACGTCATTTTTTACCAATTATTTGACCCCCAGGACTACCAGAGAATTTTTGAAACCTGTTTACAAAACAACATGACACTCCAAATCATACTCCAAGAGTTCAGTTTGCTGGTTCATAAGATGTAAGAGCAGTTTGAGAAAGTAAAACGTGACAGACGGACGGACGGATGGACAGACGGAACAGGGTAACAACAATATACCCGAACTTTCTTTAGAAAGTGCGGGTATAATAAGGACAATTTATTTCAAACATATTTATTGTTGAAAAGAACGGTAATTACAGACCTGTCATAAACCTAAAAAAAAATTAAATGAGTTTATTCAGTATCATCATTTCAAAATGGAAACTTTAGAGTCAGTATTATCACCAGTGAGAAGAAATTCATTTTTTGTGAGCATTGATCTTAAAGATGCTTATTTGTCAGTACCTGTGAATAAAAATCATAGAAAGTATTTGAAAATTATTTGGAATGGAATATTATACCATTGTAATCCTCTAATATTTGGATTAGCTTCAGCACCCAGAGTTTTTACAAAAATTATGAAACCTGTATTTGCTTATCTTAGACAACAAGGAATGTCTCCTCTTACTATACAGATGATTCCCTTATTGAAGCCAATAGTTCTGATGCATGCAAATCTAATGCAGAATTTTTAGTAATATTGTTGAATGATCTGGGATTTAGTGTAAATATGGAAAAATCTGTGTTAACACCATCAACAAGAATTCGTTATTTAGGATACATTATTGATTCTGTTCAATTTAAGGTTTATTTACCTGATGAAAAAATTGAAAACATTATTTCAAAATGTGAATCGGTATGAAGAAACAGAAAAATACATTCAATAAGGGAAGTGGCAAAACTCATTAGATAGTGACAAAGTCCGAACTTTAGCAATCTCTAATAATGATTATGAGGAACATATTTTATTGAGTGAAGAATCAATAGCAGAAATCTTATGGTGGAAAAATAATATTAAAGAAAAAAATGGCAAATGGATCAGATGTCCAAGAATTGATGTATATTTATAAACAGATGCATATAATGCTGGTTGGGGTGCAAATTCAAAAGGAGTTCATACAAATGGAAGATGGTCTGAATATGAATCTCCATTGCATATAAATGTTTTAGAAATATTAGCTGTTAAATTTGCATTACAAAGTTTATGTCATAAGATGAGTAATAAGCACATTTGCATTAGATTTGACAATAGTTCAGCTGTTACATAAATAATCAAGGTGGTTCTCTAATATCTTTACTTGAGATTGCAAAAGAAATTTTTCTGTGGTGTGATGAAAGAAATATTGCTATTTCAGCAATTCACATAGCGGGGAAAAAAATAATAGTACTGCAGATTATTTATCAAGATCATTTAGTGATTTGACAGAGTTTAAATTAAACAAAATATTTTTGAGAATATTTGTGAAGCATTATTTTAACCTGACATAGACCTTTTTGCCTCCAGATTGAATAAACAAATAGCTAAAATTATGTGTCATGGTTTCCAGATCCATTAGCAATCACATCTGATGCATGTTTTATTTCCTGGACTAAGTTTAAACCTTACATATTTTCTGGAGGCTTTGACTCTGATCGGAAAAGTTCTACAGAAGTTGGAAGAAGACAAGGTGAGGCAAGCCATTCTAATTGTACCAAAATGGGGAACTCAATCTTGGTATCCAAACTACTAGAAATGTTAATAGGGAATCCTATTCGACTTCCAGTAATTCCCGACTTACTGCGACTAGCTCACAACAATTACATCCCGTAAACAAAAGGAAACTGTTTCTTTCCGCATGCCATGTGTCAGGTCTAAACTCAAAGGTAAAGGATTATCAGAAAACTCTATCAAATATATCACAAACTCCTGGAGGCCTAGTACAAACAAAAAGTATGATTTTATTTGGAATAAGTGGGTCATTTGGTGTAATCAGAGAAAAGTTAATCCCATGCGACCATCTTGTGACCAGATCATAAATTATCTTTCTGGTTTAGCTGAAAATGATTTTTCTTATTATACTATTAATGCACATAAAGCAGCTATTGTTCAGATTTTATCAGTATATAGTAATTTTTAATTTGTGGAAGATCCGATAATTATTGGAATTATGAGAGGAGTTTTTATTGCTAAGAGACCCAAACCTAAATATGCTTCGACATGGGATGTTGGTAAAGTTCTTGATTATCTGAAATCATTATATTCATTAGAAAATTTGGATATAAAAACTTTGAGATAAAAAACAGTTTCATTGATAGCTTTAACAACAGCACAAAGAGTTCAAACTCTAGTATCTTTAAAAAATTGATCAAATGGTGAATACGTTGTGTTCACAATTGATGAATTGCAAAAAACTTCAAGATCATGATATACAACAAGTGAATATCAGATAATTTCCAGATAAAAGCTGTGTGTTACACACTTTGAAAGAATATTTAAAAATTACACAAGAAAAACGGAAATCAAATAAATTATTTATTTCAAAACTTTCAAAGAGGTTTCCACGTTCACTGTGGCTAGATGGTTAAAAGAAGTTTTAAAAAGATCTGGTATTGATGATAAAATATTTTCTGCTCATTCTTATAGAAGTGCTTCAACCTCAGCAGCATTTGATGGTGGTGTTCAGCTCAAGGAAACACTTGAAACTGCTAATTGGACTAATGCAAAAACATTTTATACATTTCATAAGAGAGAATTATCAAATCCTTTTTCTGACACTGTTCTTCAGACTACCTCGACGTCAACGGATTAAGCAGATCCGATGGTGATGTGACCCATGTGATGATTTTCCCAGGAAGTGTTGATATTCGATCACGGACATTAGTGTGAACATTCTTGAGTGAAAAGTGGAAAATGTTATACATATATTAAAGTAATTACATTATGAATATTACTTATATTTGTATGTTGAATAAATGTTGTGTTGATCTTTTCTATGTTTGGTTTTATTTTAATTTTTTCGGTGCAGTGAATTATTTTCTAAATTTGTTGTCAAAAATTCTTTAAAGATTCCATTTAAACCAGAGTAAAGCCTGGAGGCTGAATGAGGGAAAATGGAACCCTTATTCAAGCATCTTTTATAGCATCTTTTACGGCTAATTCGGAAAATGACCCTCATCCATCGCATCTGTAAAAGATGCTTGGATAAGGGTTCCATCCCCTGTCTGAACTGTGTCCTTTTGCATAGTAAACTTTAATACTTAACGTTTACTATGCAAAAGGCCATTGTTCGTCATTAATGATAGGGCATGTATATATTCAGAACTCATGGAAATCATGGACGCGATTAACTAGTAACATGTTAAATTAAGATCATTGAGTGAATGTATTTCTTTTTTTTTTTTTTTTTTTTTTTTTTTGCTTCAGTACCAATTTTTGGGAAGTTTTACTTATTGGCAAAACTAATTAATTTTAGCAAAATCGCTTCTATTTGGTGTGATAAAAAATTGGTTACCTATTCTTTACATTTTTATATAATTTATTTTTTAATGATAATCATGGACATCATTAACCTCATAATTTGTGTCTTTCTGACAGTGGTTAGACATATTTGTTCACATAAAATAAAACATTCCTGACAAGTAAATTGATTCCAAAGATGAAGTATGTTGCGGGATTAAATTGTGGACACCATTTTAAATTATTATGACAAAAATGTGAGTTAATATTGTTTTAAAAATGATTTATAAGGGCTTTGTCGTGTTTAATTTAAATAAAGGAAATGTAGCATTTGTAAGGCAATAATCACATTCATAAAATATTTCATAAAAGTTTCCTCACTTACACAATAAAATGATGACATCGTTGTGAATAAAAACATGGGAAGATATTATCCACTGTACTAAATAATGAAACATTGTTAATCATGTACTTATCCTATATAACTAAATCCGTATTCAAAAAATAATCGAACTATAAATCTTTGTACTCTCTTTAAAACACAAACGTTGATGGGTTCTGATGTACTGTTTTAAAGTTCTAGATCTTTGACATTGCGGAAATAAATGTCATCATTTATTTAGGACCAAAAACCACACAAATTTGGCGTCTATTATCATTTAAGGTTAAGTATGGCAAAATAAAAATTTACAAATAAGCGGAAGGAGCACTGCTGAAAACTTTGTCGAAGTTTGTTAACAAATCAAGATAATACTTTTATATTGTGGCTTCATTAGTATTTAAAAGGCGTCAATTTTTGGTGATTTCTATTAAGGGGAGACAGGATGTTGAAAACGGGACTTGTTGATCATAAGACAATTATTATAGAATAAATAGTAATAGGCAATAAACATTGAGGCGTCAAGTAGTTTGAATCTATAAATATGTAAATTTTCTGATTTGAAGTACATTAGTACTTCGGGGAATTTTAATGGGTTTTTTTTTTATTTTTAGAAATGCAGATGTACAAAATCGTAAGTGGTTTATATAATCATAGAATATTATCATTGTGTTTCTGTCAATGTTAGAATTGATTTTGGGAGTTAATTTTAATCAACTCTCCTAGGCATTTACTCTGGCAAAACGAAGTGAAACGGTGTTTGGACCAATATCACAAATCATCACCAGAACTTGAAAATAATTGATAAATTTGATGTAATGCACATGTATTTATAACCATTGATTTTCAAGGAAATTTATTTATGAATACCTTGAAAATAGTCAGATTTTTTAAAATGGAACGAACAATTCAGATTTTTTCCTTCGCCAGAGTGCAATGAGACTGGTTCGCTGTCATTGATTACCAAAGCGCCATTTATACAGCGTTTGGAATCAAAGGAAGACTATCCAATCTAAAGATAATACCAGTAATTGCGTAGAGTATACTATATTATTATTTTTTGTTAAAAAAAGATACAATATTCCAGAAATATTATGATTACAGATACATAATGCACGGTAGAGTTTAATGACGTTAATTCTATCTTTAAATATTACACAACATGATTCATATGGATTTTTTGTCTAGAGCTCTGAATTATTGTCAATGACAATGACATTGAACTCGGAAACGTCCGACAATTCATATTAGGAAAAAACATGTGCGTAATTATTCAAATACAGCGATAAAAACAACTTGCCATACGAAATTAGGTATCGTTGATTTTAAAATAGATAATAATCAATAGAACCAACTCCCGTTAGTACTTTAGTACATTGAGTAAATGTATATCTATTCCTAAAATTATTGCATAAAATTTGGCTCTACCAAAATAAATTTAATGAATTAAACATTTAACTCTTCTTGTTCAACAAAATCAACAAAACACAGTGCTCAACAAAAAATTATGAACTGTAAGAAATACTAACGTAAAGGATAAGAAATATATCATTTCTTGTGGATAATATTTTACTTTTTTTAGAAAAAAGAGTAATTAATCCTAACCACTTTTTCATACATGTAACTCTAACAATAATAAAGGTCATTTCCTTAAAATCTCGCTTATTTGCTACATTGTGCAATAGCATTTCAGAACAAATGATGCATGAATTACTTGATTGTAAAATTTCTTCAGTGATTTTATACAAGGTGTCCATAATAATCAAACATGAAATACGAATTACTTCAACATTCATGTTATGCTTGTATGTATAAACTAATGACAGCTATAAAATACCTCTATATTTGGAAATAGTCAGTCCATATTGCATTCCTAAGTTTGAATAATTATTTACTGACACAAATCTGGATCATTTAATTAAAGAACATCAATCCATCCTTTAATCGATTAATTCATCAAAACCCTTATTAAAATGAAAACTATAATTGTAAAAAGGAATAAAAACTATAAATGCTTATTTGATAAAATTATATAATTTGTAATAACTAAAATATCTATGCATTATATCTTGAAGTTCAAATGGCTAATATCAATCAATCCGTTTTTGTAATCAAAACAATGATAGATGTTCTGGTTGGTTTTTTTTTTTGTTTGGGGGGGGGGGGGGTTAAGTGTTTAATTTTAATGGGATTTTTGGCAACAATGATCAATGCTTTTATGATCTTTTCACAGTTTGTATGCATGACAAAGGATAGAGTATTGAAGTTTTTCAAAAAATATTAGCTGAGGTGTTGATTAAATGTTTAAGAATTTATGCAGTATGTTGGAACAAAAAAAATTGACACAGTCCCACGTTTTGCAGCTCAAACTGGTTGAATTTGATGGGACAAATTAAAGGGTACTTTGTACAGGGTTTTTTTATAGTCACCTTGACGAGAACTCATGGATTAATTTGGTAGAGAAATTAGGGTAAAATAAAAACGTTTGGCATCCATTGCAATTTAAAAAATCAATTGAATTTGTAAGTAAATAATTATTTATCGTAACATGTGTTGTAGATTCATGATTCATAGGAAATATCAAATATATTACATTATAACAGTAACACGTACCGGTGCACCGGACGGACATATGTCACTTAACACAAGACAATACATATGAATTGCATTTGGTCATAAATTGTTCGCATTTTTCATACAGTATACTGTCTGCATATAAATGCTATATATTGTATGGAAAAGTTAAATAAAAGAAAATTGGTACAATCCGAGTCTGGCAAGTTAAGTAATGACGAATCATAGTCAATACTGGTACAAAGTTTAGTTGAGAATTTAAATAAGATGTAAAGTGCAACAAAACGTAAAATTCACGAATTACGCAAGAGGGCTGATCAAGACAGTTATTGTTCCAATCTTTTCAAGAGATAATAACTTTTATACCATTTGTAAACAAGTGGCATTAAGGCGTCTCGGGGAGGGGGGGGGGGGGTCAAACATACGATTTTCTTTAAAAAAATTTCCAGTGAAAGGTGAACATGAGTAAACAAGGTGCCAAAAATAAAGAAAATTGACTGAATAGTTTATCTGTTTACCGCGCTCAAATTTTAGTCGTATGTCCGAACCATCCCCGATATTTTTTTTAGGATTATATAGGAAAAAGAGGTTTTCATTTTTAATTTCATATGTAAAAAATTACAAACATACGATTTTCTTTTAATTTTCAACAATGGAAGGTGAACGTATAAGTAAACTATTTGCCAAATTGAAACGAAATTGAACGGATAGTTTTAATGCTATCCGCCCTCATAGTTTGGCCCTATATTGCCAGCCATTTTACATATATAATTGTAAAAAAAATAAAAGGATGCGTACGAATCAAATTTTAATTTATTTGTAGTAGATACAAATTAAAATACCTTTCACCTCACATAGAACATGAAAGGGTTGCGCACATGTTTTAATTTTGCAAATTATAATTCAATTTTAATTATTGAGGCTGTCAAAGTATCAACTGACGTCATCGTAAGATGACATGGATAACGTCCGACATGGATGACGTCGATTTTGAAAAAGCGGCAAACTGATTAAAATACTTCTGAACATTATTCTAAAGATTCATTTCACTAACATTAATTTTTATGATCAATATTTTTTTCAAAATAAAAACGTTACATGATAACCTGTATATTTGAACATTTTACTCTGCATTTGCGTTTTATGACATTGAAGCGATTTTCTTTAAGTCATGCGCAATATCCTGCGCAGAGGGCGCAACATTTTAAACCCGCGACTGACCTTAAATTCAATACAATTTACACAACCACAGCACAGGCACCTGATGTTATCATTTTTTCCCACCCTTTAGCCTTTTGTCAAGGCAGTATATGCAAATTGAGGGGCGGCTTTTATTAATGACAGGTTTGACACGTCGTTTTGGTTGTATCAGTTGTAATCTTAGATGTTGAATGACCGATCGGGAGACGGAGAGGATCGCAAAATAATTTTACTGATGAGTTTCAAGCGAAACTTCCACCTGATGTGACATTTTGAAATAAATTCAAGATGGCGGCGATGGGTACCTTGTGTATTATTAGGTATAGGGTATTTATTTTTATTATGAGAACAAATAATAACGTCAGGTGTCTGTGAACCACAGAGTATTGATTTCAAATTTGGCCTATTTACTGCTATGTGACCTATATATCTGCTTTACATTCAACAGTTTCTCATTATTCCATACAAACCAATTATCTTAGAAAGTTACAGACTTACATCTATCTACAACAGCCGGTCTCCTTTTACAGATGGACATATTTAAAGTAAATAAAAATAGTCTCAGTATGGGAACATAAAAAAATGCATCATGGGTGTGTTTAGAAAAGGAAAACCGTTTGGCCCTGGTTCATTGGGTTTATTTAACCCTCATATTAGCATCACAAACTGTACAAACATGTACACAGGTTTTGGGGGGTTTTTTGCTGTTGATTTGCCAAATCATTTTTAAAATCTTGTTTCCTTTATTTAGAGCGAATATCCAAATCGTAATACAATCATACCTGCCTCATCGTCACGTCGGGGGAAATCTTAATAAGGGGCAAAATAACGCGATACTCTTGTATGTAAAGTTTGTTTTGTAAACAAATTTTGTATATCATTTATCCATCAAATATGGCTACTACAATGCCTATTACTATGCACATACTTAGCAAAACCATCGTTTAAAAGCGTACTTAAAAATTCGATATAAAACCGGACCACGCATGCAGCTTTAACAATCTACTTTAGAATTATCGTTCATACAACTAACGATTTCATTAATTGCTTATCATTGAATAAACACGGTACCTTTATCTAATAGTTAAGAATTGAAATCATAATGCAATATTAACATTTAGTTGCACACTTTGTTGTCACTTAAATCGATACTAGAGAAAATGGGTTTTTATTAAGTCAATATAGATTTTTTATGAAGTTTAAATCAAAAAGGGAGGAAACTCTCTCATAAGTTTCATCACTTCTATATAATACTCAAAATTAAAAATGAAATAAAATGTTGATTTTCAATTTTTTTTTTAAGTCTGACCAAGTTAATCTTAATCGGACCTTAACTTACTTCATCAATTGTATCTAGAAAACAGTCATCAGAGGAGGTTTGTTAGCCAAAATAAATTAAAAGGATATAAAATGTTATCAATAAATTAAGATGGACTGCATGCATATTATGTCTCGTTTTTTTCAAAACAAATGAGGGAATTTTTCTAATCACATTCCTAAACCACAAATGAAAGGTTAGTATTTATATTTTCTGACTTGCAGTTTATAATTTTTTTTTCGTATCAGTCATATTTAGACCATAGCACTGAGTATGATTAAAATCAAACTTCTTTGGTTTTCGTGTGACAGCCAAAATATACAAAGGGACTTACCACGGAAACATTAATTTACAATATGAAAGATTTCCATTATGATTATCAAGTATCTAAGTACTTTAAAATTCATAAAATCGTTCTATTTTTTGCTTTTCCATTAGCAAAGACCATCCGAACTCGTCGTCAGGATGATAAAGTAAAATTTCTTTTAGGTGAAACCTTTTGTACCTTTTCACCAAACTGCATTTTTTCATATTGATATGGAAATAATATTGTACATCTGATCAAATTTATGCAACATAAATGATAGGAGAAGATATTAAAGCAATCTAATTCTGTGTAAATCATTTTATCTTTTACATAAACGACTTGTCATTTCATCTTGGGTTCATGCGACCTCACATTTTCGTCTATTCATGCAAGAAACACCATAAACTAAAAGAGATCGCGGTTTGATTAAAGAATTGGTCCTCACAGGAATACCTGAATAATTTTCTGTAAACTCTGTGGCATAATTACTCGACGTATGTTTTTTTCTATTGAAGAATGTAAAGAACTTATAGAAGTATATACATATATCTCAATTTTGAAGTCAATTTCTATTTATTAAAATATTTTAGCAAAAAAAGAATGATAGAATTATCACACTAAACTTCAAAATAAAATCAAAACCTAATTGCAAAAATCATATTTTAAACTCTTGGACAGACGATAGTTAAAAGTGAGGTAAAGTAGTTAAAGGGGCATGGTCACGATGTTGGTCAACATGGTATGGTAACAGAAGCAAATGATAGAAAAATAGCCGTTTTAAGTTTCTTTGAATATAACTTGTAAGATATTGCAGCAGTTTCAGCTAAACAGAATAATACAAGAGGCCAATAGACATTAACGGTCACCTGAGTACCATAGCCCATACACAAACTTGTCGAGGAGTCTCATGTATGCATTTAATCAAGTTTCATTCTGGAGTAGAAAAATTATAATATTGTAATGACGACCACCTCCCTGCCTGAAATCTTTCAAAAGGACTGTGAAACGTATAATTTTAGCGAAAAACGTAAAGATCATAATAGAGTGCATGACCTAGTATTGAAAAGGTGCAAAACTCTGATAGAAAATAATTTTCCCATGATATTTGTTAACTTTTAAGATAGGTTTTATGTGTACATGTATATGTTTTCATAGATAAACTAAAACAAAGCGGCTAGTATTCATGTTTTATTAAAAACAAAAAACAACCTCCCATCCCCCACAGAAAGTCTCCCTGTGGGCATTTAAACCAAACAAAATATCTGTAAAAAGGTATAATGTGATATTCACTTCTCCTGTTCCAGCTTTTGAATATTCAACCTTCAATAACATATGATCACCATCTGGTATTTATACCAAAATCATTTTACATGTACTGCTTATCAGTGATTTTGGTTATCGAATTATTACTTTACTATTTATAAGTCTATTTGTTATTTGGAAAGTTCAAAAACTGTTTTTGTTTCAAATGATAAAAAGACTTGCATAACTCTTTTGATCAGACAACCTCTTAATTACATTATATTGAGTGATAAATTACTAAATATGAACAGGCAAGGGTAGATAACTCCATTATGAAGAATGAAGGGAAGACAAGATATCTGTGAGCCAATGCTCACTAGTTATACTCCGCTCTGATATGAATATGCAAAATAAGCAAAGTCAAATTGCTGAGAATTCTTTGACAAATATTTGTTTGAAAATTTAGGCTAAAAATTAACAAAGTCGTCATTTAACAGGAAGTTGACGTCAGATTGGTACAAAAATAGATCCCACCATATGGCATGCCTAAACAAATAGTGTGTTAAAATTGCAAGCACGTGCAATAAATAGTTGCTGAGAAATCTTTGACGAAAATATGTTTGAAAATTTAGGCTTAAAAATTCGTCATTTAACAGGAAGTTGACGTCCGATTAGTACAAAAATATATCCCATCATATTGCATGCCGAAATAAAGAGTGTGTTCAAATTTCAAGCATCTGCGATGAATAGTTGCTGAAAAAAATGCGATATAAATTTTTGTTACGGACAGACAGACAAAAGGACAGACGGACACACAAGGGTAAAACAGTATACCCCCTTCTCCTTTGGAGCGGGAGTATAATAACTCCATTAACTCCCCCTGAACTCATTCCAAATGGTTTCACAATATCCACTTCCACTCCTAAAGATGACAGCTTAATGGGTTTTTTTAAATATGCAGTCAGTTTTTATTCTGTGTCAGTAGACATTGTTTAAACATTATACACATTAACACTAAATGACCATTTTGGCCACACCCTGCATTAAGAACCCCTACTCTATATACTATATGAGTGTTTTGGTCCCGCCCTAGATTCAAATCCCTACATTGGGAGACATGAAATTTAAAATTTTGATAGATGGCTTCATTTCCTGTCTTTATATGCCGTCAGTTTTTATTAAGTTTCAGCAGAAGTAAAGAAGACGAATTTTTAAAACATTAAATGCATTAACACTGTATGATTAATTTGGCCCCGCCCTAGAGTCAGAACCCCTACCTCGGGGGACATGAAATTTATAATTTTGTTAAAGGGCTTCCTGGTCTACAAAATTATGAACTCAATTTTCCATACAGTGTCTGGGAGTGGAGAATATAATTTTTAAACATTATATGCTTTAACACTATACATCCATTTTGGCCCCACCCTAGAGTCAAAACCCATACTCCAGGGGGCATGAAATTAACAATTTCAGTAGAGGACTTCCTGGTTAACATAATTATGAAGTCAGTTTTTTCTTACAGATGTGTGAAAGTAGAGAAGAAGATTTATAAACATTACATGCATTACTACTATATGGCCACCCCCCCCCCCCCCCCACCTTACGGCCTGAACCCCTGACCCAGGGGGTATGAATTTCACAATTTAGATCGTGGACATCATAACCATGCATTAAATTTTTCCACCACGTGTAGGAGAAAAGAAGAGGATTTTCTAAGATTTAATACATTTTCACTATATGGCTATATTGTTCCCGCCCTATGGCCTAAACCCCTGACCCAGGGGTCATGAATGAAAAATGAAAGTAACAAACTGTCAACCATCTGAAAAATCTATAAAACGAAATACAAATTCAAATCAGAGCAACACGGACCTCTAAAAAGATAGAGGTAGGATTGACTCAGGTGACCTTAAAATCGCATACAAAATATTGTGAATTTTGAAATTATTGAAAATTTTTAATGGGCAAATGAATAGTTTAAGAGTGTTACCATGGTAACTAAACAGCACTTCAAAATTCCAATTTTTTTTTTATTCGAACATAAATAGATTTAAAAGGAAAAAAATTAAACTGTAAATTTTATAACATATACAAATATAATATAACTGAAAATTGAAACTGGTGCTATGGAAACAACAACTAAAAATAACGAAAATCTGCATATTTTGAGGTACTTTTGAAGGATTTTTACTCAACCTGATACTTTAAGATTAATTGATCGGAATAACCATACATTTCCCCAACTTTCATGCAATATCAGTTGAAGCTGTAGTTTAGCAAAGGAATGGCCGTTGCTATGACATTTTGAACAGTTGGGAATTTCTGAATGATTTTCTTAAGTTCCCATATTTCCTTAGCAACGGCAGTTTTAAGATGCTGAAAAATGCTTCAAAATATATGATATTTAAGCAATGAATGCTTATTTTGGGATGTCGTCGGTCCTATAACACACCAGACCGTGTAGACAAATTGAATACCGCGCGTTAGCGCGGTATGATAATTTGTCTGCACGGCCTGGTGTGTTATAGGACCGACGACATCCCAAAATAAACATTCATTGCTTATATTTATATTTCTTGTAAATTCTTGCCTTGTCTGCAAATGTGATTTATACCACAAAATTACTGTATTGTCCTAAGGGTAAGTTCGATTGATGGAAAAGCTATTGTAACAGCACGTTGCACTTCGACATTTGTGACGTCATAATAAAACTCATCATCTAACCTAAGTGTGTTCATAGGAAATTGAATGTCGCAGATTTCCAATGCAAACATATGGGGAAATATACACTGAATGTAAATATAAAAAGTTGGCATGTTTCTCACAAATACCAACAAATAATGGTTCTAAATTGTGCTTAAAACAAGCGTTTTCGCTTGACAGAATCACTATTGTTTTCTTCATTTTTTCTTATTCTTAACCTTGTTACCATAGCAACAATTGTCGATTTTTTATATTACATGCATATTTTAAATACAGTTATAACTCTCTGAGTTTGGTTCAATGATTACTTCTATGGTATTTAAAAAGATGGGAAAAAACCTGTTTTAAAAATAATGTTCGGTTTGCATGGTAATATTCTTTAGATTTTGATTTCTCCATCAACGTTTTTCTATAATTTGAAAATTTGCTATATAGTCAATTCAATATTTTATATTCCATAAATTATATAGGATGCAAATACTCTCTATATTGCTTTAAAATTGCTCAGATTTGCCATTTTTCTATTTTTGGTCTCCGTTACCATGGCAACAGTAGCCCTTAGCAACTAATTTATGGCATCTTACTACTTATTACATCAATATGTTTTATTGTATGCAATATACAGAAAATTGGTGACTATTCGTGCCGGAACCCCTATACAGTTTTGATTTTTACATACGTAACTTCGTTTTCGTAATACGTACACATTTCGTTTTCATTACATGTATAACATGTTGAATTTGATTTTGATCAACTTATTTCATTTCAACATTTCTTTAGAATAAATATAGAGGAAAATGATAAGATGAATTATAAAACTTCCGTCATATTTAAACGTACAATTCATAATAAAAATATATTCTTTCCCCGAGTCTGTGTAGTTTATGATACGAAAAGAACCATACACTTCTTCGATAAGAAAACAAAATTATAATTGAAAGTAATCTTATGGTTTTATCAGGGTTTTTTTTTATTTTCACAAATTCTTCGTCTTTAAATATATTTCCAATGGCATTTACAGTTTATGACATACATCTCAACCAAAAAAAAACCACAGTTGATAATTTACCTTGTGATAAAAGTCAACAAGTCATTATGAATCAAAAAGCTGTTTATACTTTAATTTAAATAAAATCATTATAACATCTTTGATGACGGAAGACCTTAATGTAGATATACCATAAATAGAATATGTTAAATTAGTCATGCTTGTAATGGGAACAAAATACATTTGCAATCTGACAGTAAAATGCAAAAACCTTTAACCTTTGAAAACTTATGGATTTTTTCACACGCTCATTTATATGAAAATAAATCAAGTTTACTCTACTTTTTTTGTCGGCTAACCCAGTTTTAAAATTAGAAAAATATCAGTTTTCAAAGTTTTGCTCATAACTTGTCATCGTTTGTTAAAAAACTATTGTTAAACTTGGTTTTTTATCGTTAATTTTAAGTTGAATGAACGCGCTTATTTTCAGAAACTATATCTCGAGCAGGCCATCTGAGCTGGCAATGGCAATCATGAAGTTTATCAAAATACTATCCAGTACTTTAAGTCGTTTAAGTCTAAGAATAAGACTTTAAAAAATTTTCACCTCGACAAATCGCTCTCTCTCTCTCTCTCTCTCTCTCTCTCTCTCTCTCTCTCTCTCTCTCTCTCTCTCTCTCTCTCTGTGTTTAAGTATTTTATATCTTGTAAATGATATTACACAAAATTTGGGAATCAAAATGTGAATTCACAAACCACGTTGTGTATCTTTATGCAACATATTTGTATTTGTTGGTTTATGCAATTGTTGATTAATATTGTAATAAAAACAAAGAATCACATAATGTATGAGTAAAAGAAATAGAGTTTAATTTATTTATCTGTATGAATTTAACAATGTCAATCAAGGAACATATAAGTCAAATAAATTAAAAACGTGGTGTGCTTAACAAAATATCCATCAGATCAGATCTTTCCTAAATTATTAGATCTGATTTGCTTGCATTTAAGTATTCTATCATAAATTAAAGCTTTTTATACTTTAGAAGATTTTTTTTTCATATACATTTATATTTATTACAGCATGCGTAAAAATTTGATATCTCATTTAGTTTCTGAGAAAATATTCAAAGATTGTTCTTCTTTTCTACCTAAGTACAAATTTGGCCCCATCGTGGCTCCACCCTACCTCTAGGTAACATGATTTGATAAACTTATCTATATACGAGATTGCTTTGTTCTAAGTATCAACTCTCCTTTTAAAAATTACCAGTATATTTCTATGTTAAAATTTAACCCATCTCCATTGTAGAACACCCGGCCTCCGGGATTCATGATTTGAAACAATTTTTAATTTAAATTACCCATGTCCAATGATGTTACCCCGCATATAAAGATTTTTTTGCCATAAGAAAAATGATAAGAATTATTTTTAAAAATTCTCTATTTATTCCTATGTTAAAATTCAATCCTCTACTGAGGCACCACCTTAAACCCCAGATATTTAGGGGGAACAGGGCGTTGCAGTGTAAAATTATTTGTCGATGATTTTTTTTGCTTTTTTAACACAATAACATTAAGATGTCCTCTACAACATATATTATTTTCATGACTACTTTCTTACATTGCAAGGGAGATATTTTAATAGGAGTTGTCCCCCTTTTCTGGCATTATGAATTTTTTTGACTATTTAAATTTTCTGCAATAATTATTTTATTTGATGAAATTTATTTGCAAATTATATTCATTACTTTTAAGAACGGAAACAAATTTCAAATTTATTTACAACATTGGCTTTTTTACATTGCAATATCATAATTTTATCAAAATATTGCTAAAATCAGCACTTCAAATTTTGGAGTTTTTGATTCTAAATATGAACAAATTGTGGTGGCACATTAAAAATTCTCAATGAATTTTTAAAAAAAATCCTATATCAACCTTAGCATGTGCTTTATAACTTATAAAATTTTCATGGCATCTTTCTTGGCATTCAAGGGAGATACTTCAATAGGAATTACCGCTACCCCTTATTCTGGAATTATGACTTTTTGTGACAATTTCTGTTTTGAACCACCAAAAAAGTAATACATTCGTTACATTTATTAATTCACACGAACAGAGTTATAATCGGAAAATATATTTGATTATATTAACCGCTTATGATTTAGTACATTTACATTTCTTAAATTAAAAAAGTTAAATTTTCCCCAACGCATGTTGTGACAATGACTACTTTAGAGCCGCAAAGTACGAGAAAAAGATCTATCAAATCATGTTTGACGTCATAATGGATAAATAACATCATAGCATCAGACATTCAAATCAATTATGACGTCATAATAGTGTTAGCAAATGATAGTCACGTGATCAGCGTCCTGTATCTCCTTACAGATACTTGAATCTACATAACCTGATGATGCTTCAACACAATTTTCAAGTTTTCCAGCCAAATGGTTTTTGAGAGGACTATTTTAAACGATTTTCTCTCTCCAGTTGTTCCTTTGTTATAATTCGGTCCCCTACTATGGCCCTATCCCTTGGGATCATTATTTGAAAAACAACCAAAAACTTAAATCTGTTTTTTAACAAAATGGTTTTGAAGATGGATATCTTTTTTAAAAACAAATTTTAAATTATATAAATTACCTCTCCTTGAAAGAGGGGTTGACACTTAATTTCAATTTAAAACCAATTAATTATTTCCTGTTGTACATGCTTATACAATTAACTTTAAAATACTAGCCCCCATGGAATATTTGGTTGACAGCAATAGTCATGTACATGCAAAGCCCTGCTAGTTACTTAATATCCTTATTTTTCGCTCATTCCTCTAATTTCTTAGCAAACACATTATACACTATATTACTTCATCACTGACTTTGTCATCTAACATGCCTCAGAAATCCGTTTAATTGCTTTCATCAACCCTTGATAAATAATTCTTGACAATCGACAGTGAAATTTTCACATATAATTAGAAACGTTCATAAATAATAAGATATCCATGTAAAGCCGATATCAAAATTTGAACTTACTCTACGATAATTCGTTTGCTAAATTGCAGTACTCACAAAATAGATATTTTTATAAACATATATAATTATGTTAAGATATTTCAAGATTTGATTCTTTAAAATTGAATCAGATAATTACCACACATGAGACAGTTCTTCATGTGGGCGTAAGTAGACAAAATTGTAGACAATGGCGAAAAGATACATAGATAGTTTAGCCCCCCCCCCCCCCCCCCCCCCAAAAAAAAATGAAATTGTTAGTTACAGTTAAACAACTCAAGAACATTTGATGAGATCACAATAACCACTGTGAAATAAATGGCAAGATATTTTTTTAAATGTTTGTTTATTATTTGCACAATATTGAAAATTTTAATAGTCGCAAAAGTCTTAAAGCATTTCACAAGGTAATGGCAGACAACTTTTACAGACACATAAAAGGGTTTTATTTTCAAAAAAGCAATATCAGCGGTGCTGAACTGCTTTATTCCAAATATTTTTTTTTTTCAAAATAAGCAAAAACTGTCAAAAATGTGCATAAAATTGTCTAGACTGCATAAGATTCATGGCCAATAACAATTTGGTGAAGTAGGATAGTGTAAACCGAAGACCATTTAATTGTTCTGTACCAAAACGTACTTCAATTAGGGTTAACCTTTGTGATAAATATTGTTTTGCTTATTCAGATCATCCGATCCGCAAACATTAAAGAGCTGCACCTGTGCACAACACACACTTTTCTACGACCACAGCGCCTTCGTTAAAGTTGTGAATAAGGTTTACTTGCACTCATTTTTTTTAAATTCTTACACCAGGAGGTTTAATGATTTCATCAAACTTTATTAAAGTATCTTTATCTTCATTATTTTTCCTTGCCATTAAAAGTAGTACAAGTCAATTTAAAGAAAAAAATTCGGTAATTCATTGAGTCCATCGTTTAGACAACAATCATCCACAGTACAATAATATAGTAAAATACCGTACATTCTGCTCATTCATATAAAGAGAATGATAAGATTCCTGAATTAGAAAACTCAAAATCATCTATATAAATCACGAGAGCAGGTATTAGTTTATACAACAAATGCAGTAATACAACACTCGATTCCACATTCAAGTACTTCAATACTTCGAGGACATATAGTATTACTTTGTCGAGGACCATTTATATTTTTTTAATTAAGCAAGCCCTTACTAAAACTTAATCATTGCTTAAATACAGCTAGATGGGTTAGATAATTAATTGGCACAAAAGAATTGGTTTAAAAAGATACACCTTACCTGGTATTTTTCCTGCTATGGTGAACTGTTTGGTTTATTACTCCACCACATACAGTGATTCATCGGGCCTATTTCCGGAAGATTTATCGAAGAAAAACACCGTTATTTCGATGGCAACATATTATACAAAAGAAAGAAAATTCGACTATAAAATTATTTCAAAACATTTAATTATTTCAAATTGTTGGTCATCAAAATCATTGCAACAAGAAAAACTATAATTAACTTATACTCATTAAAATGATTAATTTATTTCATAGAGAAACGCCTGTTAAACACTACTATTTCGTTAACATATTTAGTTTGTTTTTTTTGTAACTTTGCCCTCAGCCTTGAAATTCTTTAACATTGATGTATACACGTGTCGTTGTTAATCTAAAATACATGTCTGTCAAACTGATGCTTACAGTTTCTTGTAACGACACGTGAGAGTGGAACACGTTGTTGTGCGGATTTCATAAGCAACAGTATGGAACGCCTGAAATGATGAATGTGCATCACATAATGCCAAATGCACATCAACTAATACGGAATGCACATGCCATAATAATGTATGCAAATCATATAATATTATTGGTAAATGCACATTACATAATTTAAGGAGTACACCACATATTGATACAAGCACACTATATAACGATAAAAGCACGCCACTTAATGATATAAGTACATAACGAATTTAGTTTTGCCATGATGAGACAGTCCAGGCGTTCCATACAACAGCATAAAAGGATGTTTTTTTTCTGTGGTTTCCGTGTATCATAGTCTGTTCAGACTGGTTTAATTTTAATAACATGGTACACTAAAAAAGACGCGTTTCTGCAATAAAGTTTACCCAAGAGTATCATATAAACACAAAGTTTCAAACTCAAAATTACGTGGAGTGCGACCCTTTCGGTAGTTTCAATCATTTTAACTTTCAGAGGAAAACCAGTGCATGTTCAAGACGTTCTTTTTTCAATAATTTATCAACAAAATCATATCTGTCATGATTGGCTTTGTTGCCTCCGATCCGTGTAAACAACATCAAAACATTGTTTGCGGACTTGAAAGGTCGTTACACAATAAAATATGCTAGTTTCTAATCTCGGGCAGAGTAAGTGCGCACTATTTGAATGCCTACCACGTATGCATGGTGTGCGTTATAAAAGCTAAAACTGAAGCAACTTACGTGGAACAAAGCTTTTTATGGGGCCCAATCAAAAAATACGAAGACTTTGGTCATAGCTTTTTTACTTAACGTTATATTATTGCTATATTTGGTAGACATAATATAGCAATAGTTTCAAACAATTTGAAATCAAAAAAGTTAATTTATTCCTTTATTTCTAAGAATTATTTAGAATCTTATCTTGCAAAAAGGAGGTCACAGCGCATCGTCAAAATTTGTGTTACTAATATGATAACAATAAACTACATAATGTCGAAAGTAATATCTCTATAAATTGGACTTAAAAGCAATTAATATTGAAACCTCAAATTAAATATTGTCATGATATTCTACGTACCAAAAAATGACGGGATATAATGTTTTGTTGAACAGAAATCAGTTACTAAAGACAGATAGTCCTCTTTAAAATTGACTAAAAACGTTGACGTCTCCGGACGTCATGGCCCAACAAGAAATACAAACAGTATGGATTTAATTCGGGGAAAAGCCGATACAAACTAGCTGTGAAAATGCTTAATCGTGCAAACAATAAGTAAAAAATTATTTGCACATTTTTGTTTAACTGTAATACATTTTGTTGGGGTGGTGGTTATTGAATTTTGGACATCAAACGGTCCGAAAAATAATAAAATATATGTAAATATTTGGTCAAAAGAATAGATAACGTCATATGACGTTCAGGGTTTTCCTTACTGTAAACTAAGAGACACACGAAAAAATGAAAACTTTGAAGAACAAACTTATGATTCTCTAACAAATGTAAGCAAATAAGATGTTTAATTGTACAATGCCATTATTACTTATTAGGTTTGTTACTGACTGTTTACAGAAATTTGTGGGGTCGGTAAAGTCCATAGAAGGCGAGGCGAAGCCGAGCTTTCTATGGACTTTACCGACCCCACAAATTTCTGTAAACAGTTAGTAACAAATCTAATAAGTGTTTTGTTTTGTCGAGGACCTTAAGTTTGATATGTAAACAAACTCTTGTGTAAAAAATCAGTTCAAATAACGTTACGTCCGCCATGTTGCCGTATAAATTTTGACGCTCGCCGTTTAAAGAAATTTTTAAGGCAATCACGTGACGCGTTTCATCCAATGACGTCGCGACATTCTAGTTCGAGGCAAAACAATTTAAATTGTAAGGTGAAAGCCACAAGAGACTAAGCGTGATATAAAGAAGAGGTTTTTCTACTAAGTGTGCTTTTGCATCTTGACGTCTTGTTTTGAATGTTACCGTGCTCCTTTGTGACAAAAGATGTTGTTTTTAAATTCGGGTTTCTTTTCAACAAATAGACTGAAACTTCACATGTCAATAAATAAGTGTTGTGCATAGATTATTCTGTTTGTTATGACTTTCATAAAAAAAATATATGATAGAAAGCCACATTGTCTTCGTATTATTCTATTGACCCTCGTATTCATTAAATGAGCAGTGGTGTAGTGATCATTTGTTGATGATCATTATATAATTTTTGCAGTGTTTTAAAAACAAAGAAATTGAATTTTTTAAACACTTTGATTATAATTTATGGATTCTACCAAGTACTTGTACATAGCTTTTAATGGTATAAAACGACTTATACAATCATAAAACAATTGCTGGGTGCTGTTTATATGCAGATAGGAGAAAATTAAGGCAAAGGTGCCAAATGATTTTGTAAGCAAATTATCGTAGAAGAGGCTGGTTGTGTGGATCCTAAGGTCCACGCAGAAAATATATAAGCGAGCTAAACCCGGATGCGATGGGGAAAATTCAGCTTGCGCATGAGCTAGCCTGGTTTATGTGCGGGATGATGGGTATATCTTCACTATATAATTCATAACAAGCTTATCTTTTAAAGATTGGAGAGCTACCACTGTAGCCATCATAAAACACAAAATAGATTTCTTAAACCATTAGTTTAATTTTCTGAATCGATTATTTTTAATTGGAAGGCACAATGGTGCACTAAAATTTTGTTGGTGGTGGGGTGGGGTGGTCTCAATTTAGAATTGTGTATCTAGAGTAGGCTTCACATCGGCAATGGCATAACTCGTCAACTGTGCTTAATCATTTTGTATTTACTGTAAAATTTCACAAAATCGAGGTGAAAATAGTAGAACCGTTGAAACTGTTTTGTAACAATCGTATCTTCTCGGGCCTTTCCGGCAAACTCGGAAAACATATCCGAGCTTCAAGGTAGCTATTTGTGGATTTTTTTTTAAAATAACTTGGCATTATATGACTAAGCTACTGTTACTTTTTGCCATTTACAATAAAATACAAAACTTCAGATCATATGTAACTGTTAGATGATAAAACGAAATTCCCATGGTACAGTTTATCTACAGTACTACAGTATTCCCAGAATGCCCTACCGTGAAGTCGAGTATGCGTGTTTCAGTAAAAAGGACTAACGTAGTTGCTAGCCCTCGAGAGCGCTAGCAATTATGTTAGAAGTATGAACTCTTTAATTTCTTATACAAAAGCTTAAGGGTCAGAGCTTTACGTGACAGCGTACAAATTTAGAGATTAAATGCAATATCTAGGCACATGTCATAATTTAAAAGCTGGGGTTCACATTTCCGTTAAAAACACATGCATATGATTTACGTATTGCAGTCCGACAGCAACGAGTTTCAAACATTTGACCGCTGCTTTTCATCTGGAAGCGAGATAGTTTCGATTTATGGAAGGGTTGTACTCCACGTAATTCGGAGCTCGATACCTTGTAGGAAAATTAAGCGAGGTTCTTGTGTTAACAGCCATATTAAAGGGCTACGTTGATGACTTTTTGAAAAGCCATCGATAAAACTGATCGCACATCAAAAAATCAAATAGTCTACTGTATCTAACACAAAAAAAGAGTTCACATCCAAAAAAAAAATGATAGAATAAACTTTAATGGAGCATTGTGACTAATTCTTTGTTAAGGATTAAATTAATATGAAGTTTTAACCTAACGCCAAGAATCCAGAAATGACGTCACCAGCGTGCAGCGACTATCCCTACCTCACGCTCTATAAATTATGTTATCTTCAGAAATAATCATAATATTGCATTAAAATTTTCAGATCTGAACTGACTAAGTTAAAGGTTTCAAAGTACGAATTTTTGTCACTTTACGCGGATTTTTCACGATTTTATCGCATCTGTGACATTACTTTTGGATCAATCCTCGTATAATTATCATTCATTTTATAAGGGGAAATCCATTGAAGAAACAAGTGTCTGAATATGCTTAGTCTAATTGTTTTTAAAAACGGGATCAAACCGCAATTTTTGTTTCAATTTTTGGAATTCTTTACAAATATATTAAATCATGAAATGTGCCAAATTTGGTAATTATAAGGCAAAATGCAACTATAATAAAAACACACTGATATTAAATAAATACCGATCAATTTCCTTATATTTATTAAACATTTCAAAATGAATAGAGACATGATTTTTTTTTTTAATGACGTCACATTTTCTATGAATTTTATGCATTTTCATCAAATTTCCTATCAAAAAAAATGTAAGAATCAAAATTCAGATAGACTTGCTCAAGTTTCTGTGTTTAATAATTCTAGTACTCCTTTTCATACATTTAAATGATGCCAAACATTATAGCTTTGAATGATTTATTTTTGACGTCGCCATTGTCAATAACTGCCGTCAGGTGAGCAGACAAATTGATTAACGTGCGTTCCCTTATTGATGGAATCAATTATTGTAACAGATAAATTGGTATAAATTGCAGATCATGGAGGCAGTTAATTAGTAACAGCAAGAACATCTATTTTCTAAAAGCGGTTTAAACTGGTTATCACATAGACTGTTGAGATGAGAATTAAAAAGAATAGATATGGGTTACCCCATATCCAAGATATTCTACTTTTAATTTAATTTAATTTTCACTGTGCTCATCCGATCTCTATATCAAAATTACTGAACTTGGTTAAGAAACTGGTGTAAAAAGTCCTTCAGGTCCGTAGCAAATATCGCCACCTTCAGGTCCGTAGCAAATATCGCCACCTTCAGGTCCGTAGCAAATATCGCCACCAGTCTTGCGTCACTAGCAAACAGAGCACACATATGTGCATAAACAGAGTCTACAAGAGTCAGAAATATGGTGCAGGTGTTGCATAACCATTCCGTCATTAAAGAAAAGAAAAGAAAAAACACACTCATTCACAATAAATAATTAAAAGCGATTGTGTGATAACTAACGAACAATAATCATGAAAATAATATAGTTATTGTAATAATATAAGCAATATTCATTAGTGAAAAAATTGTCAATCAAAGAATGACCTATACTATTGCAATAATATAAGCAATATTAAAAATTAAAAAATGAAAAAATTGTCAATCGAAGAATGACTCATATTTTCGTAAAAAAGAGTGAGGAAGCAGCTAGCGTAGGAATATGGATACTTCTCATTTACATTTCTTGAGGGAAGGGTAAATTTTAAAAATAATTTTGTTTTCTTCCACGTATTACATATACATCAATATTCTAAATATGTGTTGTAATGTATCTGCTGATCATGAATGGAACATTATTTTTTGAAAAGCGCAACTGTGTAAAGAGTACCTGACTATAGTGATATATCTTGAATAGATAGTAAGCACTGATCGAATATATTAAAAATATATTTCATGAAAAATAACACTTTAAATTTAGCTTTAAAAAATAGAATCAACTTTATTGTTGAAAAATTGTAAAACATGGTGTTTTAACAACATGCATGAAACAAATTTTCAAACCGATGACATAGAAGCCAATGTTTGGGAACTACTTTTCTAAACTACATGTAAATTCACACGCAGTTATTTGGTTGTTGCATTTAGAAGCGTTTAAAGATCACAGAATTTAATGGAAGAACACAGTAGAATGTAAATATAAATGTTTGATAACATTTAAGAATTAGAGAGCAGGAATTTAAATTTCTAAAACAGTTAAATTTGCAAGAAATATTTAAAAACAATACAATAACATAGAGACTTGAGCAAGTCAGTGAACACGCATAGTCACCGATTGTCTTCATCCTTTTCTATTTGATAGACTTTGAAAGATAATAATAATGCCTAATACCATTCATTGTTGCTTTGTGGTCCAGTTGCCATGGTAAACGAGGATAAAAATGGAAAAATGGCGTTTCAAAAGCTTATTTGAGCCTCCATCAAGGGTAATGGCAACAACTTGGGGTTTCTAGAGAATATTTTTTTTTAAAATTCGTCATTTTTGAAACTATAGAAACGAAATCTGTGGAGAAGTGCATATTTTCAAAGTGTTTCTATGATAGCTATAGAGAAATTTTAAAAATTGAAGTTTTATCAATTTGATTTGAAAATTAAAATATCATTCCTAGAATTTTTACCCACTATTAAGACTGTATAATATTGAATTTAAATTGAAAGTTGAAAACCGTCGCTATGGTAATAATCTGAATATAAAGGAAAACACTTCTGTTTTGATGCATTTCTAAATTGGTTTTATTCATATATGAAATATAACATGTTTATATCAAATTGTTGAAAACCCAAGTATATCCATAACTTTAACGCAGATTTTGGAAAAAAATGATTTTTTTTCTATAAAATATACAGTTGCTGCTGCTTTAGAGTTTTTAAAAAGTAAGTATTCTAAGTGATTGTCTATGCTTCGTTAATTTCCATAGCAACAACACCTTTGTGTTGTATATCATCAATACTTCTTGTGACATTTTATAATATTTTTAGGAAGTTATTCATAAGTACCTACAAAAAAAATTAATACAAATTTTAAAAATCAAGAATGGCAACCTATTAGAATCTTCTTTAAAACAACATTTTCCCTGTTTCTTGTCTTTGTTACCATAGCAATGGGTGCAAATGTTCATTCATAGTATGTATGTCGTAACTGAAAAGGGTGATTTTTTTTGTAACTCATTTGGGCCGATAAAGAATCGAAAAAACACATTTCAATAATTTTCACCAGTTTCCACGGTAACATTTCAAAGGCAATGGTTTCTCCATAGATTTCCTTCTATTATATGAAAATTGACAATATTAGGATGGTTTATTTACATCTTTGGTAGCTTGATTAGTGGACAAAACCTAATTATATGGCTTTTAAGTAGAAAAGCTTTATAATTTTTCTATCTTTCACCTTAATTACCATGGCAAGGGTAACCTCCAGCAACCAATGTTTAGTGTCACTTTGCTTTTTACATTTAGGTGTATCATGTATGAAATATAGAGAAAAATTGGTGACTATGCATGACCAGACCCTTTTTAAATCTTTTAGTTGGTATATAAGAACGTGATTTATCTATCTGTTTGACAGAATAAAACAAGTGATTTCTTTTTTCAAACATGCATAATCAGACATCTGGATGAACTAATTTTGGCCATTCAATTGAATTTATTCCAACATTATATAACACATAGAGAAAGTCAAATTCTTTTACAGAACATAGCATCCATAGATTTTTAAAATGTTAGAGCGATATGACTTCAATATTCCAAGCCTATTCCTGCAACTCATGTTCTTTATACCTATAACTGTACCATTAATGAGAGGACAGTTTCTTGTTTGTGTTTATTGAATTCTCTCATTTTATTGAACGCACCAAATGGCTGTTTTTAATGCGCACACCTGTCATTTTTTAAGGATAACATGTAAAGAATAATATTCTTAAAATGACGATTCCTCATACAATATATAAACGGACTACTGAGAGAGCTGAATGTTACTAATGAGAAGGAAAACCGGAATATAAACGTCAGATTTCCTTCACTGACCTTCAGATACTGAGCTAAGGGAACAAAGGTGCAATATGGCGTCCATAACACAGCCGATACAGTTGACAAGAATAATGTCGTTGTGACGGCGTTGTAATTCGCTTTCCTTGTTTGTACTGACAATTTTCTCGCCGTGCCTCCTGTTATCACGGATATTCGTCGAATTTGGCCACGGCTTATGCGATATAGCAATAAATGCAACAACAGGTTAATTACAAGAATTAATGCAGGTGTAACAAAGAGCAATCGTCGAAAAACGGCGGGAAACGTCAAATACGTGCAATATTTTTCCTTCTCCCAGTTATTCCATCCGAAAGCTGGTACCGAAATGAATCCGAAACCAAATGTATAGGAAAATACTATATACATCCAGAAATATTTCTTATGTGCGTTTTTACTCCGTTGAGACTTGATACAGATATATCTTTCTATGGCAAGGCCGAATTGAATAAGTAAAGACGCAAGCAGTCCGCCATATATTGATGTGACGTGAAAAAAGCACATGAACTTAGTGGCTTCCAACCAGTCGTAAATTCGGAGTTTGACGATAAGTATGGGGACTCCTGTTAGAATGACTGTATTCAGTATACAGAGGTTCAGGATAAGTTTGTCGTGAACGGTACTCAGACAGCGAAACCTACAGAAAGCAGCTATCACAGAGGCATTTGAAACAAGAGACAACAAGAATATACAGACGTTAAAAGCCGTTAAAATTGTGTCCAGAGTATTTTGGTCTCCTTTGTCGGATCCAGTCGTGTTGAAATACACCATGGCTCCAATATTTTACTAAGATGTTTACTAAGCAAGCCTCTTAGTATCATCTGCACTCCCTTTCTCTATCATTGATGAATTTAACGTTGTTCACAAACACTTACATGTCAATGGTGTGTCGTACAATTCGCAAGACGTTCACTTCTGAATATCGAATTGTGAAAGTTGTCTATTTTCACGCTGTCTGTGCGAGACAGGGGATAGCAGAACTAGTTACAGCGTAACAGACCTGTCCTGGAGATCAACTGAAGACTTAACCTTGTTAGCAGGAGCATTAAAGTGTCACTGTCTGGGGTTAACATGATAAACATATCGTATAATTCTTGTTATTAGCTTTATAACAATTGATTTGCTGGACATTCTTGCATAACTAACTAGTACTGAGTTTTATATATTTTTTTGTTTGGATTATGCATTGATTGTGAATTTACATTATGAATATATCATTAAAATGCGTTTCTGTTATTTGTCTATTATTTATATCAGTATTCTATTTTACATGTTGAATACATCAATGCAAATATGTAATATTTTATTTGAATTTCACCTTTTCTTTGGTTAATGGTTTAAATACATAAAAGAAATGGTGATTATTTTAATACAGACGTAGATGTTCTTTCATTTAAAGAAGTGTTGTTTCTACATGTACATATAAATATATTAAATATTTTATCATCGTACATAACTCATTCTGTTTTGTTTTGGGGTTTTTTAAAAAACTTTTTTATGTTTACATGTTCTGATCTACAGAATAAAAAAATAAATTCACATTGCTGGCAAATGGAAAATGCAGTTAAATGATTTAACAAAATATGCAATCAATAATTATTATTATAAATGAATAACCCTTTCCTGGAAGTGTATAACAGAAAACAGAAAAATCACAAATTATGAAAAATACTGAGTATATTATAGAATTTAAAATGTAATGATATATTCTTCATCTTGTTGCTGAAACGTGTAATGAATATCTCAGCTTTCTACCTGTTGTTTGGTATATATTTGCTCACATTTACTCCCATAAAACAATACGCAATCGGCCTTACTTATTAACCTGGTGCGAGACTGAAGCCCACCTATACGGCCGGTATAACGACGAAAAGTGATCCCCGTAGAATACTGACCGAGGGTCATTTTTCTACGTTGGGAAATGAACCACTTAATTGTAGAATACTTGAATGGTTCCGTAGATTTTAGGTCCTTAGGATCAATTTTTCCCGTGTGGATTGCACATGTGCCCATTAAACGACATTAGTAATCTGTTTAAATTCTATATTTTGTCTACCAACATACTGGATTACAAATTTTACCATCTTTTTACTACAGCAAAAGTCTATCAGTCTTGAAACATTTTAACACGTTACAAAACTCCTTGAGATGAAAGTTGATGAAAATTACAATATAAACCTTAGCCATCACAGATCCTGTGACTCGGTTCAATATAATTGCAATTTTTGAAATTGAATATTTTTGTATAAATTCACATTTGGGTAACGGTTTTTTGGCATCAAACAAAGATAACATATTGTTTTGAAAAGCTGCTTAGCATAAGTACTTATCTATCAATTTGGTGGATTACCTCCGTACTAAATAGATATTCCAGAAGGTCACTTATCTCACTTCTCAGGTGATAACTTCCGACGGCCGGAGGAAATGTAGGATTTGTCCAGTCCATCAAGAAAGGACTAATCGTCTAAAGATATGTGAAAGAAAATGTTTAAAAAAAAAAACCTTTATAATTAAAAAAAATTAAAACAAAATTCTGCGCTCACAAAATGGCAGAGGCAAAAGAATTCGGGATTCCTGACTATGTGATCTTTGTTCTGACTCTTGTGATATCCGCGGGGATAGGGTTATTTTATGCATGGAGAGACAAAAGGCGACAAAGCACTGAAAATTTTCTTCTTGGGGGCAGACAAATGTCCATACTCCCAGTGACTCTATCTTTGATGGCCAGTTTTTTGTCCGCTGTATTGGTTCTTGGCGTTCCGACAGAAATATACTACCATGGTACCATGTATTGGGTGGTATCCTTTTCCAATATCTTGACTTTTCCAGTGGCTGTTCATGCGTTTTTACCCGTATTTCACAGGCTAGAAATTTCGAGTGCTTATGAGGTAAATAACAATTTAATATCAAAGTGTATCACTATAATCGAGGGGAATTTTTCTGAATTATCTCACAATTGGCATCTGAAATCTGACATTTTTTATTATGTTTATTTAGGATTAATTGGGTTAAAATAATTCAATCACTAGTTTCTTCCAAAACTGATGAGGCATTGCATCTTATTGATTTTTTTTTCAGTATTTGGAATTGAGATTTTCGAAAACAATACGAACAATGGGATGTATTGTGTTTCAAGTACAGATGGTAAGGATTCCTTTAAAGCGGGGTGTGCCCCCTCCCCCTTCCCCCACACCCAAACATACACATCCTAACATATTTCTCTTTCACACACTCGATTTGAAACTCCTATTTTCTGAAATGAAGTTGTTGACTAATTTTATTTAATTAATTTAATTATTCTAATTAGACCCATTCAGAACCGATCGCATGCCAGAACTAAATCGTTATTTCTAGGAATTAGAATTGCTCATTCATCTTCCATGCACATAAAATGACATCGTTTAAGTTTTTACTTGCCCTTGCAAATCAATAAATGTTATTCAAATCACACAAGGAACTGACTGTCTATACCAGTTACAATGTATATTTATTATTTAATAGATGATATAGATGATTTTATATAATTATTCTAAAATTGTAAAAGAAAATTCTTTAGCGGATGACTAATTATCTAATTTTCACTCATTTACTTTAGTTATTGAGACATTGAGTAGACATCAACTAAATTCAAAATTCAAGGAAAATCGATATCTTTTAAAAAGTAATTATATACATAAATACATTAAATGATCATAGTTATCATAACATCCTTATTAAAACGTCTTAAGATAAAACAACGCTAACGTGGCGTGCATGTGATGAAGCTGTCAAGGACGGGTCAGCTTGTTACATTGTTTATTTACTATCTTCAGAAAAAATACCTCAGTCGTCATTACCAAAACGGCAAAGGTCAGTCTGTACATGTGACCAGTGACGTATAATTGTGACTTTCGAGCATAATATATTGTCAATCTCTTGTAAAGTTCCTCATCTTCGATACGCGAAACTTTTATTAGCGCATCGTAAATGAAACAACACCATGACATTCAATATCTAAAACTAAGGCTTATAATATATGCATTCCAACATTCATTCAGAGACAAATACCGACCACAATACCCCCCCCCCCCCCCCCCACACACACACACACACACTCACAGAGAGAGAGAGAGAGAGAGAGAGAGAGAGAGAGAGAGAGAGATTGGATGAACTATGAAAGCAGAATTTAAACTGCATCAAATTTAACTGTGAAATGTGAATAATGTACATATACTAGTGTTGTGCATATAGGAATGAACTGATAACAGGGCGGCAATAGCTTACTTTTACTTTATTTAGAACCCCGCACAAATATGAAATACATAATAATTCTTGATTTGTTTCATAGATAAAGTCAATTTTACCAAAGGCATAAAAATTCAGCATTGCTATTATGATTCTTTAATGCACGAATATTCTTAAGAATACAACATCCGATATATTGTTCCAGCTTCTATACATGGCAGTTGTGTTGTATGCCCCAGCGCTAGCTCTGAATCAAGGTAAAAAATCCTAAACCATCAGAAATATTTAAGTCATGAATGAAAAAGATATTACGTTTTGAATTAAAATTTGAAATTCAATCCGTCGGATTTATTTTTACAGTTATGGGATTCAGCATGCTTGTGTCCATTTTAGTTATTGGACTCGTCTGTACATTCTACACCGCAATTGTGAGTTATGGCAGTTTTTAACATTATAAGATACTAGAAGTTTCTTTAAAATACGACATCTCGTATTATAAATGAATTAATAAAATACGACTCTCTTACCACTTCTAATCTAATAAAATCCAGACACCATTGAACCTCTTTCCAATTCTATTACTTCTAGTATTGTGTTGAGCCTCATATTTAGAGTTTTATGCTTTTAATTAAAAGACTGTCTTTGTGTTTGGATTTGTGATATATAAATGTTGATTCAATAATTAGGTACGAATTGTTACTATATACAGGGAGGGTTGAAAGCTGTGATGTGGACTGACGCCTTCCAGATGGTAATAGTGTTTATCGGCCTTTTGGCGCTGGTTATCAAAGCCACTGTGGAGGTTGGCGGGTTCAATCACGTGTGGGAGACAGCTAAACAGGCGGGGAAACTCCAGGCAGACAAGTGAGGGGTTATCCGGACCACTGAATCTTATGAGTGCATCTGTTCAAACGATCTCTTTGCATTATAATTTTTTAATGTTACTTCTGTGCAATAATAGTGGCCGGGTTGCCATTCGATTAAAAGTAATATACTATCATACTAAGTTAACACATAATTTGTAATCCATTCATTATTCAGTATTACTATAGTATTTTCCCCACTTAGGTAAGCATAAGCAATTTTGAACAATAATTCACCGTTTATAAGGATTCATATCCTGGTCAAGTCCAAAATATATTTCATCAGTACTAGTAGGAAATTGTTTTAATAATATATTTACTGTGAATACATTTGTTTCAAGATCTTAGATTTTTATTTCTTAGTTTTAACACAAGTCCTTTTGAGCGCCACACATTTTGGACACTTGTGATTGGCGGATTTGTGACGTCAATGACAATTTACGGCTGCAACCAAGCCATGATTCAGCGATACCTAAGCATGAAAAGCTGTCGAAGTGCACAGGCGTAAGAGAGTATACAATTTACATCGGCATTGGTTTACTTTCAGCTTTTTTTTTATCTCCAATTCTTATTCGATTCTTTGTCAAAAAAAGAATTAAATCAATCTAAAAATTGCTGATTTTGAACATTTAACCTTGTCCATTTCTTTGAATCTCGGTTCGTGTTGCATTTGAACTATAAGTTTGAATGCAGGTAAGTCAAGAAATCTTGAAATCTGAATAAGTTATAACGTCTAGTTTGACATTATTTTAGGGCTTTATACTGGAACCTACCTGCCAGTTTGATTTTTACCACACTGTTGGTGTATGTTGGTCTAGTCTTATTTGCACGATACGGTACCAATGATCCAGTGGGATGCATCATCCAGAGAAGGGATCAGGTTAAACAAAGTCTTTAATTATTATAAAATGAAATAAACTGTAGTATACTAAACTGTTTGAGAATTTATACATTTTGTAGAATATATATTACATGATGTATATTTTTCGTTGTTATAGATGATACCCTGGCTTGTTATGGATGTTCTCGGGGATTACGCTGGGTTTCCTGGTTTGATGGTTGCTTGTATATTTAGTGCGTCTTTGAGGTAAGATTCATTCCTCTCAATGGCTTTAAATAACACATGACTGTATAACGTTAACAAATCAAACGTGAGCCGCTATATTACTATTCCGTTTCAACCTAATAAATGACTAAATGTCAAAATGTTTTTAATATGGTTTTCAATTTGGTCGCAAATAGCAAAATTATTATATTAATTATTATGTTATTGCATATAAAATTTCTTCATTTTGGCTGACAGCACTGTTTCATCAGGAGTGAATGCCCTTGCTCTGACTTTTATGACGGATGTTCTTCGACCACTTCACCACTTCTTCACAAAATCTACCATCAACGAAAGAAGAGCGACTCTTTACTCAAAACTCATCGCTTTGACATTCGGGTTTCTTACGATCGGATTGGCTTTTCTTTCGGAGAAAATGGGTCCCCTAATCTTACAAATTGCTCTAAGTATCTTTGGAATGGTCGGAGGACCACTTCTCAGTCTCTTTGTAATGGCGATGTTTATCCCGTGTGTTAATTCATGGGTAAGTAGATAAATTTTCGCTTCATATCGGTTTATTTATTGTATTTTCATGGGCACTACCATCTACTCGAATAACACAATGTTAGCAATAACATCTGCATATTTCATAATAGGGCGCTGGTACGGGTCTCATCTGCAGCCTCGTTTTCACTTTTTGGATTGCGATTAGTGCCATTGTTCACAGACCATCTCCTCCACCTCCCACATGTCGTAATGATGTCACTTCCGCCTTAAATTCAACCTCAATCACGAACCTCCTGAGCACATCTAGTTCCGTTTTGCAGTCGAGTACCTTGACTGAGTCGACATTGCCCTTTGACTCTGGGTAAAGCGCCACTTCATTGACAATTTATAGTTTTATATGATATTTAGTTACAATTTATTTGTCAAATTAGTGTCATGTTTGTTTTGAGTCAACCAAAAGTAATCAAAATATATCACATATTGTAAATGACTAAGCTGAATTTTACAGTCTTAGCCATTTAATATCTTTCCTATCGTTTGCTTCAAATCCATCAGAAAAATTAAATGGTTTTAAAGATGGTCTTTAATGCATACAAATTATACTAATTTTAAATATAAAAACGATTTATATGTCATATCAAATTGTTTTAAATGATCGTTTAATCAAAAGCAAATTCATGTTTGTAACATCAGAGACATAAATAACATGTTATTCTGTTTTCGGGAACTTACATTGTAAGATTTCTGTTTTTCATTGATTTTTTCACTTTCACAACATATTTACAGGCATTGCAGGGCATCTAATACAGTAATTTGTAGAAACAATTATCAATTGAATTATTGTTGCAGCGGCACACGGAATGAAATCTACAACGTTTCCTACCTGTGGTATAGTTCTATCGCCGTCATTGTTGGTGTGTCGGTGGCTATCATTGTTAGCTTAATTACAGGTAAAATAATGATATACTAGTATGTGATTAAGATGTGTAAAAATGTTCGTCATTTATTATTTCAAAAAATGGCATGTACATACTCCTTATTTAAATTGATTACTGTTCTGTTTTATTATTGACACATACGCGCTGCACTGTTGCTTTGAAATGGTCAAATTGTTTGAACGTAAATGTATTTTGAAATTCCAATTAAGTATCATATTCCTCCGTTATATTTTGTCTTCTTTCTTCAAAAGGTGGAACCAGAAGAAAACCAGTGGACAGACGACTCCTATCTCCACTTTATTTATATCTGGCGTCGTTCGCTGTGTTTCAGCAAGTTTCAGAGGTTTGTTAATGTAGCATTCATGCAATAATGCCATAATTAATTTTTGAAAAGTTTATAATCCATTAATACATCGTTGTTTCATTCTAGAAACAAGATCAAAAGAGGGAAGTAAAGGGAAATGGTGCGGCTTCTTTGAGTCAAACAGTGGAAGTGAATACAAATGAAAATGTATTATGACATAAAGTTGGATTTTTTTTTAATATCCATGGACTATTTTATTACTCAGAATGTTTATGTAAATCAAATGAAGTTATAAGCTTAATACTGTTTTACTCTTATTTGTGTGTTTGATTTATTCAAACAATAAAATATGTTCTCATGTTGTTCACAAGTGTTAACTAAAAGGTGGAATAACACACTCGGAAAAGGTCACTCAAATTAACAGTAAATTATTTGATTATGAAAGATATAATAATAAATAAACTGTACATATGTCAAATAAGCGAAAAATTTGCAGTTTGGGGATAAAAAAACAAATATCTAAAAAATTCAATTCAGTAAGTAACAACAAAAAGCCCTAACTGGATTCGAACTCGGGATGTACGGATCACAAGCCCGACACTTTATCCACTCAGTTATGGAGAAAGTTACTTGTTGCCGTCTACAAAATCCTTTTAATAAAACGAAATGTCGTGTCAATAGAGGTCAGCCCTTTTATGGTGATGTGTTACTTCACCTTAAGGTAGGGAGCACTGCAATGGCGCGGGTAATGGGATTTTCTTCTGCAATGATCGTTACCTACATATAACCACGAAAGAAAAGCATTTTCTGTTTAAATTTACACTGACTCGTGCTTAAGCCAAAGAGGACAAGAAGTCAAAATGGAGAACGTTATACTAAATGAAGTAAAATAACATGAAGCCCTATATTGGAGTGTAAACATTTAATTTCGGTAACAATCCGAAAAATACAGGCAGGAGTAGGAGTGTAACGGAAACGGTAATTTCTGTGGGTACCACACAGAGGTAAAAGACAATTGGTGTAACGTAGAGATAAAAAGTAACAGTTTGTTGGACAAAAGAGAATGTATGTCTTCTCTACAAACTGTTGCTGACAGGTTGACAACAGGCACCTGACGTCAAAAATATTTTTTATTTTTAAAGAGGATAATTTTATTTTCCTCTACTATAATAACAAGGTTCGTGGTTACCATTTTTAAATCGTTTTTCATCGGCGCTTCATTCAAATCAGGTATAGACATCATGTAATTGTGAAATTTATGATACAGATTCAGATCCAAGTCGTTTTAGTTCTTAAGTATGTTCATGCAAAATTTGTGCAAGATAGGACCAGTAAAAACTTAAATATGGGCCTGCTCCAAAATCTATAACCTGTTGTCGACGCTGATGGTATAGCTTTAGCTCTCCGCGACTTTATCTCAGTGATCTTAGAAATGAAATTAAACATAGAATTATCAATACCCGACCTAACAATCCATGAAAGTTTGAATAAGGACAATTATTTACATAGATACATGTAAAACCTTATCCTCCTCCAACATCCATAACCTAAGATACAGCAATCAAGCCTGCCAGGTGCATAAATATCATTGGATGCATTAACAATACAACTTTGATAAAGATAGGTCCCCTAATAACCTAAATGTGGTCAACAAAGGGCACCTGCTCAAAAATCTTCATCCTGCTCAAAAACTTTCTTCAGCATTCAAAAAACACGGCTCAGATTCATCAATCAGGCCTGTCAAGTACATAAGTATCATAAGATCCACTATCCATGAAAGTAAAGTGAAGATAAATTAGAAAAAACTTAAATATGAGACTTGCTCCACAACCTATAACCAGACACCAAAGCCAAGGGTATAACATTAGCTCCCTGGGATTTTGTTTAAGTGGGCTTAGAAATTGAATTAAACGTATATTCACTAATACACAACCTATGTACACCCTAACAGGACTCAAACCATGTTTACAAAACAAAGAATAATGAGTGCTATATTTCACTTGTAACTTGATAACATACATTCTTTTGTTACCTATTGTAAATACCCCAGAAAGGCATTTTAGCCAATATAAACAGGAATGGGGTAAAAACTCAAATCGTGACCATGCCCCTTTAACAAGAAATCATTAAAAATAAACAGTAAGTTTTGTTTCTTTTGGCTGTTTTATTCTTTTTATCAACATCTATAAAACAAGTTTACTCCACAATAACATAATATATGTGTCAGAGTCATATTTATTATGTTTAATAATTTATACTGTCCATTAGACTGTGATCTAATTAATGTCCCTACACATCTTTATAAATCAGGCCTAACTCCAAAGCCTGGTCCTTTGGGTGGTTCTGACAGTGAGGTCAAACCTCCTTTGGGTTCTGATGCGAATCTGCGATTCTGACCACTCCTATAAAACATCAAACCACAAATAAGTCTTTAGAAGATCAATCACAAATAATCATTAATTAAGACTAAATATTTGACATTCTGACACTCTTAACATATGACATTAGTATCTCTGATAGGAAATGATCTTTCAAATTTTGTGATACATTAAGTAATATTGTTGAAGAGTAAGAATAGGTAAAGAGTATGTAAGAGATAAAAGCTCATTTCAAATAATTTGAACATTACCAAGAACTTTGCAAATACATGTACAGGCTTTCATATCTATGGCTAAGGTATCTACAAAAAAGATTTGGTTTAGACTTACTGTGGTCCTGGGGTGGGCTTTTTTCCTTGTTTAATTTCATTCAAAATTTTATTAATATCATCTACAGTCAAGTCCTCCTGCAATTATAAAAAGCATGACTTAAGTTACATATATATAGAAATAGACAAACTTCATAAAAATATCCATGTTTAGAGTTTGTCTAAATTTAATGATGTTCACTAACTATACTGAATTTGTCAGATAAACTTGTGGATGGTTAATGCGTATTGTTGTGGCTGATTGAATTTGCACACTTACAAAATAGTCATCGTTGATCTGCACCATGGGGGCATTGACACAGGCTCCAAGACACTCCACCTCCAGCAAGCTGAACATGCCATCCTGAGTCATCTCCCCTGGCTTTATACCTAGACAAAATAAATGTTTGTTCCTATCACATGTCCACAGCTTTTTTTTTCTTTTAAACACAAAGTTCTTTTTTTTGTGATAAATGGCAATTTTACCTAAGTTCTCCTCAATGGCTTTTAAGATTACATCAGACCCTACTCCGCCCAGGATACAGGGGGTTGTGGTACAGATCTGTACGAAGTATTTACCAACTGGTTTCCTAAATAAAAACAATACAATACATGTATCTATAAAAGCAAGTCTGTTCAACACAATGCTACATATATGAGTGTGGTCACATTTACAAATAACCAATCTGACTATTTAGCTTAATTTTTCAATGAACATACTGGTACATAATCGAATGCCCAAGTAACATATTTAATCAAGAAGAGGGAATAATTACCTATTAAACATGGTATAAAATGTAGCTACTTCATAAACTCTCATCTTGGGCATATCAAGCATCTCTGCTACTTTGTGCATGGCTGAGATGGGAAGCCAACCTTTAATTAAGAATTATAATCAAAATTCAATTCATACAATAAAATTCAAACTATGCTATTCATTCCTTGCATGACCTTAATAAAATTGAATTGAAAATATCAAAGATAAATGTTAATATGTTCATAAATTCAATATAAGTAAAACACATCAAGAAGCATGATTTAATATACATGTATCATGGATTGTTAGAGGAATAGCTAGCAGAACATTTTTATATTCATTTATATCATATAGAATAAATTTGAGTTGTTGAGTAAAGGACTCTAATCTACTTGTTGTGATATAAAGAAAATGGAGGGGTACACGGCTATTACCATGTTGTCTCTGTGCCAGATCTAGCAGTGGTATGACTGCCGCAGCCTGGTGGCCCTCTGGGTAGTTTCCTATGATGACATCTGCTCTCTGCAAACATTACATGCAAACTAGTTTTACACAAGTTAAAAATTAAAGACTTTACAATGTAAGATCAAATTAATACTTATAGAAACACTGCAATGTGTTTCTTATATTCTATTGACTATGACTGCCACCATATCAATGCCAGATTACAAAAGAACCAATTTGTGTCTAAATATTTATTTTCAATATGACTACCTTCATTTCCATGCTCACTCTTACCTTTTAAGGCTAATAATCCCCCCCAAAAAGGTTATTTATACATGTTTATGAAACAGTATATTCATTTTAACATTGACAATTTAATTTATTTAGTTACCTTTATATTTTCCTGAGTAAATTCAAAAGGAGTGTTTGGGTTGTTTTCTGGTGAATCTCTATGCTGAAATTAAATTGTTGCACTGTTTTATATCTTTCTTCTTAAATCAAATGCATGTTAACATATATTTCAAGTTTTCAGGACAAAAACATTTATATTTTAGACATAATATTTCAAGATCAAATCATTTGACAATTGCTTTAAGAAATGAATCAGTATCCCAATTAGGGTACAACAGAACTCACCACAAATGACTGTGACCCAGATACTGCAGCTGAGCGGTGGAAGGCCCTTACCTGGGCTGACTGGAATAAACAAGTTTCATTAACAAATGATTAAATTAATTCAATATACATAGTACATACATGTACATGCCTCTATATCCATCTATAGTGCCAAGAAGTTCATTAATTCAAAGATAACATGTAAACATTGTAACAGATGTTGCTAATTTCTTGCAGTCTTACTGCCTTCAGCTGTTCAGCAGTATGTATAACGTTATCTATCATGTTGACAGTTTTTTTTTTTAATCTTCGCATGATTGTGGGTATCTCTTTAACTCTTAAATGCTACAGAGTATGAAGCACGTTTCTGATTCGTTGATCTTTTTTTTTATTCGACTGATTATACTCTTTGTATGGTGTTATGGGACTATAGTTCATATATATGCATTACATAAATGAAACGAAATACAAAAACATTTTTGACCTTCACCGATGTTGAGAATAGACTGAATAATTTGAAATGGTGTGCCATTGTAGAAGTTTGCTTTCTTTGACAACAAGCTTTCTCATTAATACAGTCGTTGTGTATTGTTAATATACAGGACAAAGGATACTTACAGCCGCAGACAAAACTCTTCCACACACAGTTCGAATCATCTCTGCAGCGGATGTTGACTGAAATTCACTGCGGTGCTATAATGTAAAGGTGAAGGAAAAAAAACACAACATTTATATAAAGAAATTATTAATACATTTCATAGCCCTTAAGATTCATACAGAAAATTCTTAGTTTTGATTTATTGATATGAGTTTTTTTTTTTTTTTATATTTTAATTATTTTATTTTTTGTTTTGTTTTGCTTTTTAATAATCCGTTTTTATCAGAGTGACGTTTTATTCTACATTTTGCCATGCGGGACTACTATTTCGTCTCTATGTAAACAATATGGAGTCGTCTTGAAGTAAAACCATTTTAATAATGTAGAATATTTATCGTTTTATATAAGATGGGCTCAAGAATTCGTAGCCGTGGTCACACGGGTAGAGAACGTACACATTTTGACATTCAAGTTCGACTTTTTACGGACGAAAAATTTCCCTTAAAGCATGTATCAGGGGAAATGAAAATATCTGAACTTAAAAGATATATGGAATTTGCTGCAGGAATTCCTGTTCACATGCAAAAAATAAGCTATCTTGATGCAGGTTGGTAGCTGAAATTAACGATAGATATCATTCAAACCAAGTATTATGATACATGTATATATGTAACATTCTGATTTAAGTAAGCACGTGCGTTGAAAATGTTGCTTTAGTCTGTTCATGTTTTAAATTATTGTAGTACACATAAATCAGTTAATCAACGTGTAAAAAAGTTAAGGATGTATCTCTGTTGTGTTAAGTAGTTATGCAGGTTGACAATGTGATCAATAGCAGGATAATTATCCCTTGCAGTCTTTAAAATAACAGTGCCAATTGAATGACCGTGTAAATTTTTTAACTTATTATGCAAACTGTGAAATTGTGTATGATAAACTCAGTACTGCCACACTCATACTAGCAGCCTCTGGTTGGGTTTTAAACCAAATGGTCTCGAGTTTGAGTGTATATATAATTGTGGTCTTCTACTTAATCTGTTACACTACAAAAAATGCATATTTGTCAGTAAACAAAAACAAAATCAATCAGATTAATACATCTTATATTAATTCAAACTTGCTTTGAGTTTAAGTTAGCATTTTACTGCAAGTATTGGAATATATATCCCCCTAAAATCAAGTTATAATGACTTTCTCTGAACAAAATTAAAGAACAAAAAAATGTTTTAATAAAAAATATGATATATTCAGTCTGTATAAAAGATATAGAGCCTCAATAGATGTTTGATTAACCTGACAATCTATCTTCTAATATAATCTATAATAAATCAATATAAATTCAAGTATAAGTTTCCTCTTCATAAGTTCATGTTGTAATCTGTATGTGAACCACTTTTTGGTCTGTAAAGAGATTCTTAATATTTACAGGTGAATTACTGGAAAACTCCACAATCCGCAGCAATGACATTGTCCCTGGGGCCACACTGAATGTCAGTGTGTGGCCGATGTGGCGAGATCTCATAGAAGCTGCCTCTGTTAATGACATTGACTGGGTAAGTATCACCACTGAATACATGCAAGATCTCATGGAGGCTGCCTCTGTTAATGACATTGACTGGGTCAGTAATACCACTGAGTACATGTAAGATCATAGAGGCTACCTTTGTTAATGACATTGGGTAAGTAACACCACTCAGTTAGTGCAACAAGTGATTTTGATTCTATGACATGCTGTTACAATACATGTACATGTATTCATTTATTCAAATTGATAATGGAATTCCTTAGACAAAATTAGAGCAGATGCTCATTTTAATTCATTTAATAATGTTAATCAATGTTCAAGTTTAGAGTATATGGTGATTGAAATAAAATCATATAAGCTTTGTTTTTATTGATATATTTCTGTTGTTTGAATGTTTGATATCTGACTTTATACCATTGTTTGAATTTAGGTTTTCAGCCTTGGAGTCACAAATCCAACATCTTACAAAACTCCACACAGTGATTACATGACAAAAAAGGCAAGAAAAGCCTGGCTTGAAGAGAGAGCATTCTTAGCCCTGGTTATAGCTGCTCATCGTGGTCATGAAAAACTAGTCAAGAGGCTTATTGAAGCAGGTGGGAACTCTGTCAACCTACACACATTTGATTATTTTCATTATTTTGTCACAATGTACTGCCATCACTTTTAGATATTATCTTTATGTAGCAAAAGTTCTTTAAAATTAAAGAAATATATGTGCAGCTGAATGGTTTTTAAGATTCAATTAGAATTCTAAAAGTTTATATTATTTATGAATGTTGGAATTACTTTTTGACAGGGACAGATTTGAATGCATGTACACCCTGTGGGCGTACAGCTCTGCATGTGGCAGCTTCCCAGGGGCGTGGCAATATTGTAGACATTCTGCTAGAAAAAGGTAATTCAGAATTAAGTCAAATAATTTGAAGATGTTTACAATACATATATCTAATGGAAATTACCCAGTAAATTGCACTACCTGAATGTGTCTTTCAAACTAAAGGACTTTAAAATGATATGCTGGTTTATGTCTTAGTGAATACCATGGTGTGCATACCATATGCAATTTTGTATTTAAAACTAGGAACAGTCTACCTTTAGTTTTTAAATTTTGAAAGAAAATATTTTACCTATGTTGAAATTCAAATTGTTTGAAATCTTTTAAAATGAGTAACAGTGTATTTCAATTTTATGCCTGTAAGATATATTCAGATTTGAGCAATTACAACATATAGACTGAATAGCTTCCGATATATTTTGCTTTGATATTGATAAATTTTGTTATTTAAACAACTTGTTGATCCAAGGTGCTGACATCGATGCAGAAGATGATGATGGTTCCACAGCCTTATCCATTGCAGCAAAGTTCAACCACAAAAGTTGTGAGCGACATCTTTTCCTCTTCCGCTGGCAAGAACGTGCCAAGCGGACAAAACCAAGTGAGGAGCCTGACCGCATGGCTCATCAGTTCTTTGATTCTGCTTTCCCTGTTTGGATGAAGGGACAGAAGTGTCAACTCTATATGACAAATATTCTGCCTCCCGGCGAGTATGAAGGTACCAGGTTAGATTCTCCAAAAAAGAAAATGCACAATCGAGGATTTACAGAAGATGAAATAAAGTCACTGGAGCGACAAAGAACAGAGGAAAGTTTTGAAATAGACCCTGATGGCTTTGATGAAGATGGCAAGTATTTAATTTTAAAACATAACACAAAGTTCACAAAGACATTTGATGCAATCCAGGGGTGCTAAAAAACATATCCAGAATGGGATACATTGAAAATTTTAATGTAATTCCTGATGTAGATACTTGTACCAGGTATGTTAAATGTTGTAAATTAAACATTGGAAGATTTCAACTACATGCATTTTTTACTTTGACAGGGAACTTCAAACTACCAGTAATAAGAGAGGAGAGACAAAAAACCAAATCAAGGTATGTTTCTTCTATTTCTTAAGAATACCGATTGTGATTCATTGCTCTAAGGAAAAATAGACAGGGCTGAAATCTACATGATCCAATTCTAACAAGTTTATCAAACTTGTCAAAACCTTCAGCAGCCTAAGAAAAATAATGGACTGCACAAAATAATCATGATGTTAGACTCAAATTCCCATATAAGATGACTTTCTTTTATCTAACATACTGATGTACATAAACAATACTTTAGTTACTTTTAATTACTCTATATGATAAATTCATTAATTTGTTAAAGAAAGATATATAAAAATACATGTATAAACAAAAATTTAAGAATGCTTTATTTGATGATTAAATGCGGTTAGGTAATGATCACTGCAGAAAAAGTTTACATAACCTGCAAATGCTGGTTATGTATTTTTTCTGCAATGTTGCTTCCTTCATATCCTGCATGAATCACTAAAGAAAGTATTTTTTAAATTTCTTTAAATTAAATTTTTTAATTTCTCAGGATACTGATACATTACTTGTATCAAATGACATGGCAGGCCTATAGTTTTAGTAAAAAAAAAATATCATACCATTTATGTCCAAAATAAACAGATACCTTATAAAAGGTTTGACTTTTTTCTGAAAATAGCTACAGATTATTGATTGGTGGACACCATCTTGTAATTGTTAAAATGCTGTTGATTCAAAATGATTTTTTTAATCATCAAAATTCTTACCTAACACAACTTTGCTTTAACTGCAGCATGAAGTCTAGTGTCTCCTTCAATGACTGGTTAAACAAAAAGAAGGCAGTAGAACAGAGAGCGATTGACATCAAGAAAGCAGCGGAGGAAAAAATACGACTGGAGGAAGAAGAACGGTAAATACAAAGTCTCATATTAATTCAGTTAATTTAAATCTGGCAAAATAGATAGTTATATACATAAAGTCAAATTGTTCAGAATAGTCAAGAAGAAAATGAATTTGTGTGATACTAGTATATGAAATATGGTTGGTTCATTTTTAATTGAATAAAAAAAATGAATGTTTAGTATCACTGGTATACTAACTACTACCTATAGAACCTTGTTGTCACATAATAACTGATTAGATACTGATTCCTCATGACTATCAGAGTAACACCTCTAACAATAACTACTCCCATATAATGGGGAGGGGATGTGTTTTAATGAGGCCATTATTTTTCAAATTCAGAGGGTTTTAAATTTTACAAAAATAGCAAATTTTTACAATCTAACTAAATAAATCTTGGCTATCAGCTTAATTTCATAAGGCATCCTATATTAATTAACTAGCATTTAATTTGAGCAATTAATTTGAATCACTGAACAGTTAGAATTAGAGATTTTCTTAAAGTTAATGAAATGATCCATGTTGAGATTAGGTAGCAATGCATATATTAACCTCTTTATGATAAATTTTTGACTGCAGAAGAAATGAAGAGTAAGTAGAATCCATTGCTGTCACTTCACGGCTCTTGTGTTTTGTTTCATTATTATTATGTACCATGTGTGCAAATTACATGTGATTCTAAGCTTCTTTATTTTAAATAGCGGTAGTGTTGAGGTTTATAAGTACACGTCTTGCAGCTTTTTGTTTCCTTTTTGTGGCTATATTTATGAAACTTTACATATATATGATTTGAGTTTGAACTGTCCAATGTTTATTTGTGCCTTTTTTGTGTGTTATACATGTCCCGTTGCTAATATTTTGTCTGACCTAACCCTTCCTGTGAAAATAACAACAACGTGTTTTTCTTTCATGGCGCTGCATGCATGAGTTATTGACTCCATGTTTCATTTAACCAAAGTATAACTCATTGTAATATGTTTCTGACATTAAATATCTTAATGATAAACAATAGCTAAAATGATATCCACCATTTTCAGTGTTTCATGTTTTTTTGGTACCCTATATAATTAAACATATACATGTACCTGACTCATACAGTTTGTTAAACTTTAAAATATCAATACATGTCTCTCCTAATGTTATTTTTTAAACGAATTGTTAATAACTCTGGATCAATTATTTCCTTCATCAAGCATATACCTAAACTCCACAAATAATTGTCAAGATTTAATTTTCATTTTTAAAATTAATTTTAACAAGGTTAAATACATATGTTTATTCAATTACATGGAGTTTATTTACAATACAAATCTTACTTTATTACATGCCACTGAAGTATGGAGAGGTATGTCAGTTCTCTCCCTTGTTGTAGTGACGGAACTCTCGACCTTTCACTATTATTTCAGTCGCAACCTTTCTCCTCTGTTGTGTTATAAATAAATACAAATGTAACCAGTATTATCTGTCGTAATGTAAACAATCTAAACCTATCACAAGACTGAAGCAGTTCATGGAAGTGTTTGAATATATAATCCTATGAACGTGTTTGAAGCGTACTTTTGGGTTGTTTTTTATCACTGGCAGAATACCATGTTATGTAGACTGCACAATTAATACATGTATGTTGTCATTCAGTGACCCGGAGCTGAGAAGGTATGTCTGTCCGTAGTAACTCTATAGTCACGCTCGACACCAGGATCCAGGGGGGCGAGATCTCTCATTCTACTGCCATTCTTTAATGCTTTTGCAATGCTGTTACTATTCAGAGTTTTTTTTTTCTTCTTTTACAATGATGTGCATGGCTCTTTATACAGTTGTATTGCTACAAGAATACGAAATTTGGTCGTTGGCTTATAACTTTATATCGTTTATAGTTAGATTTCATCGATTATTTGCTACTAATCTGGACACGCTGTAGATGCATGTATATACATATACTGGAATATACTGGAATCCATTTTCTGTCAATTGTCGCTTGCGTCTGATTCATTTAAATCGAAAAAAAATATCTTACAGAATGTTTCTTGCCGTTGTAGAAAGCGATTGGAGGCTGAGAAATCGCAGTCTTACGAGACGTGGCTAGCCCAGAGGGAGGTGGAGAAGAAGAAGGTGGAATTCCAACGTCAAAAAGACGATCTCCCATTGGCCGCAGACCGGGGCCCAGGAGCCCTGAGGGCATATCTTAGGTCCCTGGGCAAAACCCGCGCGGGCGATACGTACGAGGATTGGCTGGATCAAAAAGAGACTGAACTAGATTTATATAAGGACAGAGTGCAATCAGCAAAATCATTAACTACCTAACTATTGTCTTGTGATCTAATGTAATGTATAAGGTGAACTTGTGTTTATTTTTAGTAAAAAATTTGCTTCAGATTGGATTTGCAAATTAATTAAGATGTGGGTGTTTAATAACGTTAATGATGCAAGTGCCAGTGATCACATCTTCAGCTAGTGTTTTTTTTTAAATGCAAGAACTATTTCAAACGGCCATTGGTCAAATCAGTTATTTTTTATATCCTGTAATACTTGTTATAATGTGTTGTATGTATTTATGTAAAGTATTTTTTTTTTTGTTTTAGAAATTCGTTTCATGTAATTTAATAGGAATAAATGAAATTTAAGAATTGAAAAAAAATATTTTTGTTTTGTTTTTTAGCGCAAGGAGTGCCGAAAAAAGACAACAAAGATGACGTTGTGGTCATCGAAATTGAATTTGAAGTTTTAATACTAGTGTCAAAATTTTTCAAGATCTTTTTATAAAAAAGAAAAAGGTTTGAGTACCTGCATGTGATCGTTAGTCTACAATGATAAGAAACACCAAATCTTGAAATTAGGTTGTGGTTAAACTGAACAAAATATTATTTTCGAAAGTTTTGCAACTCCACTATAGTTGCAGATTTATTGTTGGGTAAAAACATAAATTTATTGCTTATTGTAGCCTGGTAGAACGAGCGTGGCGGATGTAGAGACGCTGGCTAGTTGACTTCCGGGTGACCTTGTTTATGATGGCGGTGCGAAGTTCTTCCTGAGTCAAGGGTCGAAGGTCCATCTCTTCACCGTAATCATTGAAAATATCATCGTCCTCACTGCAAAAAAATATCAATGTCATAATTCACAGGGCCTTTCTTTCTGAGAAAATAGGTCTGCGAGTGCTGTAAAAAACAAGGTATCTCACCCGGCATTTGGGGGTTGAATGGAAATTGTAGGTGGTAAATCCACTTTCTGGAGCTGTTGGTGTACAGGCGTTGTGGAGTCTACTCTCTTTTCCTGTTTTGGTGGATTCGCCTGCGAACGAAGTACATTTATATTAAACCATTAACGATCGTCTAAGAACGCTTTATAACGTAACCATGCTTTATGGCCGACACACCGTGTTGTATTACATTTAGTAACCCTATTATACAGATAGTCCCCTGACCTTCATCTGCAAGTACTGCTGGGCCTGTAGTAGCTCCATAGTCTTCTGTTCTATGATACCCATGTACTGGAGGATGTTCTTGTTGGTGACGCGATCGTCACTGCCCAGCATGTCCTGGATGGCGGAGGAGTCGCACCGAATGGACCGGAAGAGCAGCTCCACCCCACTGCGCAGCTCATCAAGCACCTTCTTCACCTTCACGTTTTTCTTCTCGGTGGCCTCTCTTTGGCGTCGTATCTTGTCACTCTTCTCCTTTAAAAAAACACAAAAGAGTTAGTCTAAGAAGAAATTACAGCCTAATAATATCTTGAAATGATTTTTCTATCCTTTATTCGATCTTATTGCCACTGAAAGTTCAAACCAACCTCCAGATCTTTGAGCATTTGGATGCGAACGCCTTCGTTCTTGATGTCGTCCTTTTCAAACTGCTTGATCTCCATCTGCATGTTGTAGATTTCATCATGTAGCTGCTCGGCTTCATCGTTTATTTCGTTGACGTACTGGAAAAGCGCAAAATTTTCGCTCTCTCGTCGGATGAAATTCGCGACTATGACGTCTACATCGTCTTCGCCAGTCGCCTCGCGAATTCGCTGGAAGGCTTCCTCCAGAGTTTTGATCTGTACTTTCTCTGCGTCGACATCTTTGTCCCCTCCAGAACCTGACCAAAAAATTAATGAGAAATAATAGATAGGTCACGTTTCATGGCAGCGCTGGAATGGTGAAAAGAGTCCAAAACCAAACCAGCAAATATAGATGTGAAAAACTTTTGTGTAATAAACTTACATTTCTTTTTCTTAGCCTCTTCTTCCTCTTTAAACTCTGTACGTTCGCATGTTTTAAACATCATGAACTCTTTTAGCCGATTATCGTGGTCGATGATGCGATACAATTCTTTCATTTCCACTTCCTGCTGCGCGATGTCTTTTTCACTTCTCTCTTTTAATGCCAGCATTTTGTTCTGAGCCTCATCTCTAAAAATGATATCATTTTGTGTTAAGGTATTAAAAAATTAATTTTACATCCAGACTTAGACGTACGGATCTAGATTCAAGACTTGGGAAGCTTGCCTGTCTTCATACGCCTGAGACGCCTCGGTCACTATTTCGTTCATGGACTTCTTCATGTCATTCAGTTCCTTGCTAAGCTTTTTGAAAAGACCATTGAATACTAGGCGGTCTTGTCTGAGATGATCAATCTCTTTCCTCAGACGGCTGTTCGCTGATAACTGCTGGTTAAACTTGGCCATCTCCTGGTTATAAGGAAAAATTCAACGTTTTTCATTAAATTCTCACTGCTTTAAAAGTCTTAAACCAAAACTCTAAAATTATTACAAGCAAAGAAAGGGCTCACAAAACAACTGTGACTCAATCTAAGGTATTATGAACGCTTTATAAACCGCGAAGCAAAGTAAAGTACTTGATCATCATACCCCGGTATCCAGTTTATTCTTAACTCCACCCAGCAAACCAATGTACATTGTACATCCTACCACGCCATTCCTTTTTTTTTATGTTTCAGAATATTTTGACTTCCCTTATCTAGCTTACTTCTAAAGAGCCATTCTGTATGCAAATACTTATGAGTCTGAATTCATCTAGACTTTTTCCCATGGTCGACAAATCTATTATCCATCTGTTTTTGACAAACTGTATCGTTTTTTGGCTTAAGGCTTACTTTATCCAGTCTATTTTCCATGACCCGTATCGTCTTTTGGATGGCCTGCTCTTCGTGGGCCTCGGTAACTCCTCCTTTTTGTTTCTTGTAGGATGTGATACAGTTATCAAGCGACCTTATCTAAAAGGAAAGCGTTTAATAACGGTTAAAATCTGGCGCTACAGTAAAATCTGCATAAAGTGATACTTGTTTCTTTTCCCGTTTTTAAGAGCCTTGATTTTTTTCTTTACGGATTTGTAATTACATTTACGTACTTCTAGTATATTCTGTGATGAGATTTTTGATATCGGATTAAATCAGAATCTACAGTAACTAAAATTACGGGAAATATTATAAACTCTTGAGAAAAGGTGTTTAAAATTGTGTGATGAAGTTGATTACATTAAAGCTCTTTCTGAAAAAGTACACCGTAGAACTTAAAATTTCAGTATGTAAAATTACGTTTTCAATAGTTATTGTAGTCACTTTCGTCGGAGATAAATGCATTGGACATGTGTTGAAGAAAGAAGCAAGGGATAAATAGATAATTCAAAATATGAATACATTTAGCTCGCGTGTAAATTTCAGCATATGCGATGTAGAAATGAATGATAAGTTCGTTGATACAAGTATATATTGTAACGGTGTGTGCTAACATAAATCCCCGCTTTACCCAATTTTAACGAGGGGGAAAGAGTACAGAAAAAATTAGGCAACCCATGTACCTCGGCATCGAGTTCTTTGATCCGCGCCTCCTCGGCGTCCGCCTGCGCGCTGAACATGTCCAGGTTGTCCATTAGATCCACCAGGCGCTCCGTGTCCTGTATATCAATGGTCCGGTTCTTATCACTGTTAGCAAGTTTCAGAACAGTCCTGATTTCTCTGTTCTCTTTCAAAAGGGACTGAATTTCACACCTTTAATACATGTCTTACGCTATATCATTTCATACACAATATATGTATCTTATTATTGCAACAATAATTAATTTGAATGATTCATTAATAACCAAATTGACAGGAAGGGGTTAAATATTTTGGCCAAATCGAAAAAAAAGTTAACCCTCAATTTAACTCCACTAGTTGGTTGTTCTCTTACACCTAACGTCTGGGATTGCTTACTCTTGTTTACGCAGCAGATTCCTGGCATCCTCCTCGTACGCCTTCCGGTCGTTCTCCATCACACGGAGTTTCCGCTGGAGCCGAAGCATCTCGGTGCTTTGAGAGGCCTCGTCCGTCATTTCATCCGCCGCATCTCTCTGATTAGCTCGCCTCATTTTCTCTCCGTTCTTCCAATGTTGATTATATTATGGCTATGACAACGGCGGTCCCCAACGGCGGTCCCCAACGGCGCAACTATGTTCTTACGTCTTTCCAAACATACGTTATTGTGACGTCATAATTTACGCCGTGCCGTTGAAACAGCGTTTACAGAAAAAGGATCCACGAGACTCAACGCTGTTTGTAGTTTTTTTCCTACAGTACTTATTGTTAATTTATTTCATTCAATTTTCAAAGTACTTGTTAAGTTTATTTTAGAGAGATATTTGGAAAAGTCCCGTCTATCGAAATTGGAGTCTTTAATCTCTGTAACAACGCCAAAATTTCAACGTTAAACTATTCGGATTTTCAAAATAAATCCAAATTTTACTAGACTTTATTTTTTGACTACTGTATTAAAATTAGGAGCTGGAATGTGGACTATATGTACATGTATTTGTACATCAATTTTCTTCAATTTTACTTCCACATTAACGATAGCATACCGGTATATGGAATTTTCTATCTGCCCAAAAACTCACCATAAAAGGATGATATCCCGTAACATATGTCAGCGGCCCCCTTTTATGCAATGAATTTTAGGATATCTACATGATTTTGATAATTTTAAACCGAGAGTGAATATAAATGACTTTGTAGTCCCAGTAACAGTGATTTATTCGGGTTTGCAAACCTGCCATTTCAATAATAAAAATGAATAGAATGGATGGAGCTTGGTACAGTAGACAAGTATTTATATGAAGAAATAATTTAATTTTGTTTTAATATCGTATAGAAAATGTTGCCTTCGTCACAGTGAGACGAACGTCAAAAACGTATCAATCTTATCTGCCTGACATTACGTGTGAATTTTGTACAATTTAATGTCATTGTAAAAGTAGAATGACTATTTTTTCTTCCAGTAATAGCAGAAAATTAAATTATAAGGAATAAATAAATTAAAAGCAGATCCATGAGATCGGACAAGACTCGTTTACATATCACCAGTGGTGGATCCTGGATTTGTGGAAAGGGGGCCCAATTAAAATGCCGGGGGTCTGGGGCCGCCTTGATGTGGGGCCCAAGGGGCAAAGCCCCCGGAAGTTTTGAGGAGTTTTTAAAACATTTTTTGAGCTATTATAGCTATACTTGACATATTTTAAGATCGATGAATAACAACAAAAACTGATTTACTGTGATCTCTAAATCCGCCAGTGATCACGTGACATTGTCTATCGCCAATATTTCTAAGACAACTTCATGACCCTGAGGCCTGGATTGTTCTTAGATAGGGTGTAGTCACTAGTGAGAGATAACTTAGCGATCAGAAACAAGATTAGTTGAAAATAGTTATACAACTTACAAATAATGAAGGTTACATGGTTACGTCAAACACACTTATCGAAATGTATGTCACGTGATGCGGGTGGTACAGATGAGTAACGTCATGAAAGGTTATTTCACGTTCTTTTTTAAAGTTACATGTAAGCACAGTGAGGTACATTTTTTCTCCTTTCACATACAGATAGATTTTGACAAAATATGAATATTTATAATGTACCCCTACCATAAACAATGATGTATATATCCCAGCATGACATGCGATTGTTTTACCTATGGTAAGAATGGGATTCTATGAGTGTATGATATGTATCTGATATTGATACTGGTCTAATTATCAAGTTATCTATAAAAGATATACATATACGTAACATGGACATTTAAAAACGTAGGTAATAACAGATTACAAAGCTCACCGAGACGAGGCATCACCTTTATGAGGCATAACTTTACATTCTCCTTTACCCTCCTTCTTCGCCCCTCCCCTTCTTCTGTCTTGGTTAGGAATTCTATTTACAAGCCTCTGCATCTTTATGAGACCACCTTTTTCATATTAAATGAAAATCATAGTTTGACACAATATCGTATATCAATATATGTAAAGAAATTGTTTGATAATCATATGTTAATTTCACATGGTATTGTAAGCTACAATGTTTATCAATAGACTACTATAAAATATGATATTGCATCCTATGATACTATACAATATTGTATCATATGATATATAATATGATACAGTATCATACTTTAATATATAATGATACAATATGATATTGTAACATATGATATGACATCATATCAAGATATGATCTTGTATCATATATTATGATAGGGTATTGTACTGTGTTATATATTATTGTATTTGATCACAATACAATATCATAACATAATATATGATACAATATAGATTCATGTGATACAATATCATATCACATAATACATCACAATATTGTTACATAAATGATATCAAATTGCATGATATAGTATGATATTGTTTATAAATTATGATATTGTATCATATATGGTACAAAATATAATGCATCATATGATACAATATAATTTGATACAACATTGTATCATATCATATAATATCATGATACAATATCATGTGATACAATAATTTAATATTTTTATACAATATCATATTATACAATATCATAAAACATGATACAATATGATATAGTAAAATATATTTTGATACGATATCATGTGATACAATAATATATCATACAATATCATATTATACAATATCGTATATGATACAATATCATATATAACAATATTATATGATACAATATCAAATTATAATATACAAAAAAAAATATACAATATCATATAGTATCATATAATTTTTTACAATATAATATTATACAATATCATATTGGATCGTATAAAACAATAGTGAATCATATCATACAATGCTATATCAAAGGAATCATGTTATATCTTTTAACATCAAACATATCTATCAAGCAAGTTTGAGTCAGGTAGGAGGTTTTTTTTAGCATCCTTGATAATGGGATCTGGCTCTGTATCTGAAGCTACCTCTGCTATTCATTTATAAAGTTTAATTATCAACAATAAAAGTTTGAAATCTTACAATTATCTTTAAAACATGTGACCTGTTCCAAAAAACTAAACCTTCTCCAGCATCTGAAACCTACGGCTCTGATTCAGCATCCAAGCCTGTGAAGTGCATCAGAACCACAAGTTGCATCATTTATTCAAATTTGATAAAAATTGAACCAAAAATAACTAAGATTTGTCTATCAAAGGGCACATGATCTAAAACTTTAATCAGCTCCAAAAACCTTAACCTCCTTCAGCATCCAAAACTACAGCTTAGATTCAGCATTCAAGCCTGTCAGGTGCATCAGTATCATAAGATACGTCCATGGTAGTTTGGTGAGGGTAGTACTAGTAATATCCTCATACGAAATTCATGGCCCAGATTCAGCATCCAAGTTTTTCAAGTTCATAGGTAGATCCAGATGCATCATCCATGCAAGTTTGGTGAAGGTAGGACAAGTAATAACTTAGATACAGGACCTGCACCAAAAACTTTAACCAGGTCTGGATGCCGACACCGGGGGTATAGCACATATATAGGCTCCCCCCGACTTCGTCTCGGTGAGCTAAAAATTATAAAAACAAATAAAATAAAAATTGAATGGATCAATATCGTTTTATTTCAATTCATTGGATCAGACACTTGAGCAGACAAAGAATACACACAGAAATCAGTCAGTCATCCAGAAGTATGGCAGCATTAATACTTTATATTCGAAACTCTTCACAAATTGAACAGTGTTTGCTGTAGGTTCTACATGGAATGCCTGGTTCAAGTCATGGATTAAAAGCTTACCGGTATTATGTGTTTCTACCAGTCTGGACATACATGACAAGTATACAGTGTGATACAGAGGAGACCCATACACATAGTTTAAGATCTACATGTATTCCTACCTATTAGACACAAATAATTCTTCAAATCATAGACTCGTTACACTCATGTTACTCTCCCATGCAGTCATCATTCAAGCTGAACCATTTCTCCATACATACTTAAGATTCTTAAAGTTAAGACAATTGTATAAATTGTTCTCAGTACTACAGGATGTAGCCTTTTCCTGTAAAACCCAGTGCATAAATAGAATGATACACTCCAAATGGGACCATAAATATGAGTGCTCATAAAATTGTGGTATACATTCAAACACAAAACCAGTACCTGAACAATCAAACCAGTAATATTCTACCCCTTGATTATAAATGAAATTGGTTGAAATTATAACAAGATCTTTTATCCATTTAAAAAAGTTTTGTTCAACAGCTGCAAATCATTGGATTCTAAAAGATATATAAACAATCTCATCTTAGCATACCAGTAAATGATTCCAAGACAATATTGAAAAATAACTTTACAATATACAGACATATATACAGTCACACATTGCTATTATGTATATAGACCCCCCCAAAAAAAATCACCAATCTTGAAAATCAAGCTTGCAAATTGATGAAATTATTTGCATTTATAATTCATTCATATCCTGTATATATTTAATTAATAACTTCAAATGTTTCATTATAATTCATAAATTATTAAATCAAATAAATCAATAAATAATGAACGCAAAGTTTGAATAAATTACATGCACCAGCACAAATACATTCTTCAAAATTTGAATACAGAGACGAGTTCCATATAAGATCACAGTCCTGGTCCAGGTGCTTCAATACAGGTACACAAGTAGTTGGGGCATGCTCTGCAGGTCTATTTACGAGAACTGAGGGAGATTCTAGAGGTCTATACATGTCACTGGACCAGACAAAGCCTTGGTGTCCACACGGAACTTTCCCTTAGTTTTCACAGACTCCTGTAGATAAACCATATTAATGATTAGCTCTTGTTAACAAATGAAGGTAACACATCACTCTTTATTTAGATAGCCACTCAAGTGACACCCCCCCCCCCCCAAAAAAAACCCACCATCACCGCCTTTCCCCTTTTAAATTCCATTTTTTACTCTCCTTAAAGTTTTACAATACAGCAGAATTTTATAATGTAATTTATAATCATACTACATGTACATTTCATGTATATGTACAATTATATTACCCTTTGCATTTGAATTTTCATCATTTCTTCCTTTAACTTCTGTAACAGTGGCTCATTGGGTCTCTTTGATCGAACTTGGGACTGCAACCCAGTAATTGCATGCTCTTCTTTCTACAAACAATAGAAGCTTGTTCATTTATGTTACATTTTACAAACCATGCAGCTGTAAACAGGTATTTATGGAGATTTGTACCCATGAAGATTGTTTAACAAATAATAAACCTTTTTCTCCTTGACACTCTTCCAAGAAGACCTTCCATATAACCGTAACAAAGCACCGAGGCTGTAGATATGTGGATGAAGTTGCTGTTCAGAACAAAGCACAACATATGAATATAAATAATATTAATACATTCAAAATTTAGGACCATACAATTCATACCAGTAAAAGTCTGATTAAAATGAAACCTCTTTAATTATGATGGTCATGTGAATGAAAACGTGAGCATCAACAAAAATAAGAGTATCAAATTTCAACTTTTAAGCCTCACAGCCTAACCATGACCTCCAACAAATATTTCGGAATTCGTTTTATTTTTGAGACAAAAACGGGCATCTGAGCAGGTTATTAGAGTAAAGGACATCCTCTAGCTCTCTGACCTTAAACACAGTGTATAACACTGGTAAAAACAAGCATCATTACCTTTAACATAGCCTGGGCAGCACTCTGTTTGCCCTCCCGCTTGTTTTTACACACCACCTGCAATGCAGTTAAGACATGTTTATAGGAAAGAATGCACTGCAATACATGTATTTTATCTATCAACCATTGAGTAAGATATTAAAGACTTACAGTGACAGAGTGTTTTCCAACAGACAGTGTATATTCACTCTTTTGATGTTTTAGGGTTTTAACATCTATTTTACACTGTGTGTCCCCCAAGCCATAATTCCTGTAAAAACAAGCAGAAAGGGAATTCAATAATTTGCAAGAAAAAACCCATCTTGTGTTTAAAATGACCAACAGAAAAACCGAATCATCACTCACCTTTTGAGACACTCTAATAATATCTGAAATGGACTGGGTTGACCAGATTTATTGCACAACTCATAAACTCTTGGGTCCTCAATCTTAATATCATCGAAAAACTGAAAATAAAAACAACAACATAATGTCCTAGTCCTTTACTGACTTAAAGCTGGTTAGATTGCTTTTTCACTAGTTATCCAAGAAAGTTATAAACTTTCACCTACTTACACCAGCATAATTGGTCTCTTTTCAAAGACAGAAATATTCGAAGTAAATAGAAATAAATTGCGTTAGGTTACTAGATTTTGATATACAATCAGATCAAGCAGGTTCAATATGTTCAAATGACAAACAAATCTGTCGCTTTAAAAAAAAATTAAATAAATAACCTGGCAAATGTTTAAAAATTCTAGATATTAAATAGAAAGACAAAACTTCAAAATAGTTAATGAGGAAAAATTTACTGAGAGATCCTCTTCCTCTTCAACTTGTTTCTCAATCAACTTGGACATTTCTGGAATAAGTATGCTCAGTGTTGCTTTGGCTGCAAAGAAAAAGAGGTTCAGAGATTCATGCTGAAGAATTCAATTTTTATTGCCAATGTTCATTTATTTTTAATGTAGAAGGGTTTTTTCTGTTTTCATATGCATGTACTAACCTGCCTCCATCTTGGCAGCTCGCTTGCTTCCTGCAAAGCCTGTGCCATATTCTATTTCATTGATGATGATAGTAGCACTGTAAGGATTCTGGGCATTTTCTGTGAATGAAAATATCCACTTATTAAATTAAAATATCTGTAGATAAGGAATAGGAATGAATTTTATGATTTTTAATTTGATATGTTATTACATCGAAACTAAAAGAAAACTGGAAGATTCTTAAGAAATCTCTACCAAATGCTACATTTTTTAACACTAAATCTGTGCATTATTTATACAATCTTAATTAATTGTAAAATATGATGCTCAAGGTCATGTGGGTCAAGGCCAGAAAATTATGGCACAGATATTTATCTTAAGTTTGAAAACATACTGTAACTGTTAAACAGTTTTTATGAAACTCGGGTAATTGCAATATGAGGAATAGTGAAGATCTAAAGGCAGGTCATTGTCAGAAAGTATGAAGTTTGATAAAGATATCTTTGTATGAAGTTTGATAAAGATATCTATCTCAAACAGTTTCTTTAAATCTGAACTACAGTAGAGTATAATGGATGGACATGACAGAAAATGGACATAATGAACACTATATGCCCTAGCCATATGCAAGGAAGGGCACAGAAATCATGCAGTTTTACTGCTAAATATATTTGTAGTCTGTACAACGAATATACAGTACATAAGTAATTTCTGTGAATTTGCATGCTTGATCTTACCAAGTTCTTTGAAAACATAACGGGGCTGTACTCGCAGTGTGTGTTGTGCATACTCATGCAAGATACACACATAGGATTTCCCTGTGGGGTTCAGTACAAATTCTACAAAACAAAAACATAATCATATACTACACTGCTTAAAATGGCACGTTTGTCAATATAAAGTTATATAGTGAGAATACAAACCAGGTTAACGATCAAAATTATCAAATATTCAAAAGATGAATAATTTATTATATGATAAATCCATCAAGTTCATACTTTAATTTTAATACAATTAAAGTTACAATCCATTAGATTTTACATATATACATTGACTACCTTAATGGTCTGTACCTGCAGAATTAGTTTTACCTTTCTTCCTTGGTTTATGATCTCCCTTGTCAGTGGGGACTTTACAGGTAATCAGTTTGGTGTTGGACGGCTGAAAGTTACACCACAATTAAATCAATATAAAAACACATCTCACTGTGTACAATGACACAGAGATAAATAATGCCAGTTAAACATTTTGTCGAACATTTAGAATTTCATCACTCTGATGTAAAGTTTGACAACCTCCAAAACAACACAAACCAGAGCAGGTCGGGACTGTTTTTTAACATTATTCAGGTGTCTTCTTCTATCTTTCCAGGTTCTACAAAATATTAATGTCTGCATTTAATTCTAAAAACCATCATAAAAATATGACAAGAAAAAAAATTTATAACAAAAAATTCTTTCAAAAATCTTGTAAAATCTATAAAAAAAATTAACATTGATTGTCACCTCTATTTCTGAGTACAATTTGCTATATGTTGTTATTATAAAGTTTGTAATTACAGTAGTGTTGACTTACTTGAATTTGTTGACTGTAATTTTCCTAAACTCAAACAGAGATTCACAGTATTTTCTCAACTCTTCAGGTTCTGTAAAAACATCAAACAACCATAAAGTGTTATCATTAACTTCAGAAATAATTTTATTGCACATCTCTTATATACCGACCAACAAATTTTTTAGGAGTTGCCAAATAGTTAAACTGTACCTAGTGAGTTTTCTTTTTCCCTCTCCTCGGCATACTCTATCTTTACAGGTAGACTAGCTAATGTAGGCTGGGAGGGGTCGCTAGACTTTTTATTGGATTGACTTTCTGTTGTACTTTCTGCATCTAAATAATATATTACATTATTAATAAGAGGAGGTCAAATATGATTCATTTAAAGAATAAAAATTAAAAAGCTTTTTCACATTCATTTTATGACCAATGTGTTCTTTAATCTTTAAGACTGGTTAAAATTCACTTCAGTAAAGATAAAAATTTCATTCAGACTTCGTAACGAATGACATATGATATTACTAAACATAAGAAATAATACATTCGACAAATCATAATTCATGAATGTCGAAGCCTGACAGCTGATTATTTGTTCTTACTGGTGTTGTCTCCATTTTGACTTGTGGAATTGGAGCCACCAGATTCTTTCTCTGCTTTCTCCTTGGCTTCTCTGTCTTTCTCTCTTCTGTAGTACAGACATGGAATGGCACTCACAGGAATGTTGTGTTTCTGCAGAAATCAATAGAGTACCGTAATACAATGTATTCTCCCATACAATATCCTTCTCTTCATGATGATACATACCACTTGTTTTTTTTCTTATATGAGTATTCTACTACATATTTCTACAAACTACATATTTCTACAAACATGATGTACCAGCACAGTGACATTTTAAAACTTACCCTAACACTGCCTGGACCTATAAAGTATGGTTTGGAAAATGTGACAACCCTGGATTGCTTGTGAAGATACACCGGCATGCCACTGTTATGTGTGACCAACACCCAGCCTTCAGGTAGCATGTCAAAGGGGTCACTCCCCTTTTCTGTAAAATTACAAAAAAATCACAATTAACACAGAATAATGTTCCCTTAATACAATTGTTAGGTATGAACATGGGATAGAAGCAAAAGTTACAACCCTGATTAAAAATACATGCACAACGTACGAGGACTGTTCGGAAATTGTTGAGACATTTACTCTTATTTCCTTGGAGGGAAAGATAAACCCTTGAAATTTCACCAAAACGTACACCAAAATAGAGTTTATCAATGTGAAAAGTTTCTTGTCCATGGCATGATTAGATCATTGCTGGTAAACTGACCAACTTGCCCTCGCCCAGTGACCCAGAGCAACCGCAAGCTTATTATTGCAACGTCATTTTAACGCTTCTCATTGCTCCTATGTTTTAAACAGCTTACAGAGGAACGGAATTTGCATATTCTCGCCATTCTTGATTTTTGTGAAAAAAATTGAGTTTTTTCTAACCGAATGTTAAATTATTGTAAAAAATCTCAAAAAGTCATTCTGTGTACATATTTTAGAACAGTTGACATCAGGTAGTGTGTAAAATGTACTTGATATTTAGTCCCTTTGTTTATCCCTTGCAATTGTATAATTTTTGTTCAAGCAGGGTGGCCTGAAAAGGTCTTTTTCCGAGATTTGATGTACATTCACTGCGCCACCTTAACGTCAAAATTCAACATACCGTCGTTGTCAGATTTCTATTGCTTGGTAAATATATCTGTAGCATATCCGTATTTCAACTCAAACATTAGTGAAACTTGATCAAAAGTTAGTCACAATAAATAGCAAAATGAATGTATATAATTTGATTTCTTTTATCATAAACTGTAAGTGTACAGACACTTAGAAAGAAGATGTTTTAGTTTGTCATCTCCAAGTTGACCTGCGCCGGGTACCACAACCATGGATTTTTTTATCTACCGTTGTAAACAAAATATTAAATATTTTTCAAATTTAACTTTGTTTAATTATTTGTTGGGGTTTCTTAAATGTGTATGCCAATTTTCACCCTAATTCGTCACTTAGAAAGGGATATATTCTTGTTGTCTCAATAATTTCCGAACAACCTTCGTAGAGATCAATAGGTACTGTACCTTGTAGTACAAGTTTCTCTCTTTGAGATGGTCCCTCCTCTCCATCATCAAGCTTGACTGACTTTTTATTGACACCTTCCTCTAACCATGCATAAATTTCATTGTCATCCAAGTCATCTTCATCGCTATCATAATCTCCAACATCCTGATCATAATTGTCACCTCCCTCCTCATTGGTTTCATCAATAACATCAAACTCATGTGTCAAGCCATTCTCCAAGAGATTTCCACCATCTGAACTGCTACCCCCTCCTGTTGCCTGGTCTCCTTTTGATTTTTTGGCAACAGGGCCCCCTTCATTGTTTTGACTTTTGCTATGATCATTTTCTATGTCTGTGTGTTTTCTTTTTTTACCCACACTCTCACTAACATCCTCTGTAAGAGTATCATCTAAGGAATCAGCAGTACTCTGATCTTTCTCTGACTTGAAATCAAACACCATGTCATACAAATCAACCGACTGTTCCCTGTCTTCTGATATCTGGTTATCCTCACTCGCTGAATAGATTTCACCATCGCTCGACTCCAGATCACTTTTGATATAACTATCAGGGGCCATATCGGAGGACTCAGTTTTAAACTGGTCTGTACTCGAGTCCAACATGCTACTACTTGCCGGACTGTCATTTTCATCAGACTGTTTGTATTTGACTATGTTAAAGTTTGGTATATGAGGTTTCTTACTGATATCACTATCTGTATTACCTTTGACCCCACATAGAAATTTTGAGTCCTCCTCGTTTGTATCGGCCTCTGACTGAATCTCGCCTTCCTCCAAATCTCCTTCCGAGTCCGAGTCTTGAGCATCACTGAGCTCAAAAGACTGGTCTGCAGCATTACTGCCACCATCATCATTTTCAAAGTCCAACCTATCACATTGTGGATTGGACGTTCGAGTTGATGTAGGTGGTTCTTTTTCGCAAAATTCCTCCATCCTTAGCTTTCACTGGGAAATTTGACAATAGAGATGTTATCTACGAAGGCCATGAACAAGCTGAGTAAGAGAAACAAATGATTGCAGCTTGGCCTATTCAATCAACTGTGGTTTTCTTCCATTTAAATACAAGAAATATGAAAGCCATCAGAAGTTGAGGAAGATGCACTGCTCGATTGTACTGATACAGCTAGAGATTTAATCACTCTCCCTAACTTTGCCAGTACAAATCTGCAAGGCATGATACTTAAGATGAATGAAAGATGACATGCTATGATTAAATGAACTAATGAACTGAATTTCAAATAAAAATCAGTACCAAGACCTATAGAAATTTTACTACACAAGATTCAATTCCATTTTTCATTGTTTTGGCATTATATAATCTTGCCCAACTGATTACAGTAAGTTTTTCTAAAAATTGACAATAGCTTATTTAATCAAAACTTTCAAAAAGGCCCGATACTGAATGTGTATGTAATAATGAGTTTATGTACACTGTACATAACAAGTGATCATAATGTATCACTGTGTGTAGTTTTCTAAACTAAACAGAAGTATGCTGTTTGCACTATATGACTTGATTCATTTTCTTTGTTAAAAACAAAACAGGAGTTAATCATATTTCAGACCATTACCTGCACCAAACAACTTCAACAGTCTTATACTGGTAACTGCTAACCTGAAAAGAACCAGCATATCAATAAAATAGGTTCAACTTTTTCGAAAAACATGTATATTATGAAAAACGGACAATTCATAATCTAGGTGGGAATAATACTAAATAGGAATGTCAATTCTTAGCAAATGACATAGGTTTATATCAAAAGTTAACAAATGTTTGTTCATAAATGGTTGAAATAATGGTTTTACACTTTTCAATCTACATTTAACACTTTAACATTGGGTATGTGCATACAAATAGAATTTAACAAGAATTGCTAATAAAAAAAATGGAATAAAATATGAAAAACCAGGATCAGTGATAAACAAGGTTTGCAGGTTATGGTCTTGTGTATTCAATACTTCATTGTGAAAGACAAAGACAATAGAACTCAGCTCATACCAGGGACATATTTACTATAGTCTGTCCTAGGTTACTGCTTCCCTCACTTTTTGACGAATTTTAATGGATATACACATACCTGTCATAGAAGTACAGTTGTAATCGATATAAGGGGGAAAATCCAAGAAATTAACAGTTCATCTATTTTTACCTAGAGAAATTAACATGATCGAAAACAGATTTCTTACGGAGATTTATAATGGGAAATGTTTACATCTTTTCTCCATTCGGAATTACTCGAAACACCTTACACAATTTCTCAACGTTATCATCCAGAAGTTTTCATGTCTGCTGCAATGCAAAATCCCTGAAGACTTTATTTTTGGTTGTGTATTAAAACATGAAGCAGTAGAGGGGGCGTTTCAAAATAGATAATCTGGACTATTTTCATTCTAGTGGATAAACGTAGTTTGGGCACAAAGGTATTTATGATTATTGAAATATTAAGCAAAAAGTGGTGGAAGCAGAATTTTGGGACAGAGTATAGTATATACATTCCTAAATCTGGCATAAAGATAAATGGCACACAGAAAATGAAATGCACTAAAATTAAGATTTTGATGAACAATCATCAAAAACTTGATGAACTCCCTTCCAACCTTGGAAAAACTTGTGCATAGGAATTATTTAATCTACATGTAGGTTGGTCACGGCCCTGCTTTTGGATAGTTGACACAATGCATTTTTTCCTCTCAGAGTAGACGATAAAAATAAAACAAACAAGATTTGACTCCTGTTTGGTAGGTAAAATAGAGGCGTTTGGCCACCTAATGGCGGTAAAAATCACCACAGAATGGGCTCTGCAAACCCAAATAGGCTAGTGCGCGTTTTCATTTTCCAGGCTACAGAGCACGTAGTTTGTGCATCTCATAGGAAGGGATATGCAGTGTCTGAAAGTAATTTTTCATGTATTTCATTATTTTTCTTATAAATCATTTAAGCAGAGACATTTTCTTTTTGGACTTCTGCGACCTTCTATAAGGCCATGTGATTTTTGCAACACCCTACCAGCCCCGTTCTAAACATCAAATACATCATCATATCTCATATCTATCTGGCCAGAAAATGAATAAAACATTAAATAGATAAGCTAAAACGAACATACATGAGAAATTTGGTTGATTTCTCCAGAGAATTTCACATATTATAATATTTTCATTTGCATCTCGTTCTGGAAATTTTGGAAGGAAGTGACGTCATGGATCCGTAAAGAGTAAGTCGTGCTGTAAATGCGTTGCAGATTTCGTATCGAAAAGTGTAAAACATGCTTACTCTGTAGTTCCTCAATAGCTCCTTTTATAATAGTGACCATGTTACAGCCTTCCATTTGTTTGTTGTTTGGAGAAATAACTGTAGGATGGATGATTTTTTTATTTGAGGTCATGGGGTCAGAGGTCAAGGTTAAATACACTTTGAACTTAGAATGTATTTTCCACAAATCCTACTGGGGTTTTTTGCATGACTCAGATTATATTACACTGATATGAGAACAAAACCTGACTCTGACTTTTTTGTAGAATTAAGTTTTAATAATTTTATTTAAGGTCAAGCTACAGGAAGGCATTGCATTTCCTGATTACATCAAGAGCCTTTGCTTGCTGGCACAGTTCCACTTAAATAAAGAATTGATCCATATTGATTTTGAAGTCAACAATTAAGGTCAAGGGTCAGACTGCAGATTTCTATACGTCATGCACCAAATTTTGACATTCTTAGTCCTAGTAGAGGCTATCATGATTTATTTTGTATGAATCAAAGAAGATGTGTATCTCTGTATACATTGATTTATTTACTGGACATCATATTCTAAAATCTGCAAAAACGACGGAAATATGTTACCTTTTTTATTTGCCTCACTCAATTTTTGAGATTTAAAAAAATTCTAAAATCTAGCAGTTCTCGATATAATTTTTGTGAATTGTATTTTTTGTGATGTTAAGAGTTATCATGAAAAAAGCAAAAATTATGGATTGTCACGAAAGTACTGTGGAATCATTAGAATTCGTTGTGGCTCAAATTTAATTTCATGGTATTCATGGGTAGCCCTCCCTCACGAATTTACATCCTATACGAAAACAAATTTTGAAAGAGTTATTTTTCTTACTGAAATTGAAACCAACGCATCCACAAAATTATACATCCCCACGAAAAGCAAAAAACTTGCAAGCCACGAAAATTGGCCCCCTTTTAAATGATTCCACACTAACTGGATACCAGTATATGATAGTTTTTTTTTAATAGATACTAACTTATACTTAAATTTTATGATAATTTGTTTTTCTGAGTCTTTATGCAAATTACACCCTTTTCATCACTGATGCAAGAATTATCTAGTTTCCAAGTTTTGTTTCACTTGCTGCCTTGAAATAAGTGTTTCTGATTCTTGAAGAATATGTTCAAGCCAATTAAGGGAAATCAACTTTTCTTTGAGAAAAAAGTGTATTTACATGCAGAAAGTACTGATAAATTGTTTATTCAAATTGTATAATATCACAATATCACAACATTTTAAAAAACTTGCAATGAATAACAAAATGTTAAAATTTGCACTTTTATAAATTGCACCAACTCCCAGAAACTGCACGTATAGTCACTACAAAGCAAACATTAAATTGAAATCATTCCAAAACTCTTTCAGTCTGTTGTTTTCATTTGCACAGAATTGGCGGAAGTCCGCCAACATTCTGTCCTGGAAGATCTCATCGCCTGTGTTTGGGGACCGCCATCGCTTGGACGACATGAAATTCCAAGACCACAGGAAGCCCACTTTGTTCTGTGTCACAACCTCTGTGTTTAAGGTGTTGCTGTTTTGTCTGGCAATATAATCCTTGCGGAGTTCCCCTGCTGATTTCTTGCTGACCCGACTAGACGTTTTGATGACTTTTGGCGATGAAGTGACATGACTACTTTCCATCAGGATAAACATTCCTCCGGTGCAATGCACGTACTGCTGCTGTTCATCTGACATGTAGTGACGATGCGTCTCTGACACACACACATTGATAGGCATAAAGCCATACCTAAAGTGTATAAACAACAATTGACTGACTTATCTAGAGCTGTATTTGGAGTCAGTATCAGGGAAAAAAATTCAATTTTAAAAAGCATGGAACTTTTATACTTTATTCAAATAATTCTGACAGTTAGTATTAAACATGTATACCTCTTGATAATTTCATCTTGAAAATGAAGTAGCTTTTTGGATTTTGCAACTTGATCCAAATCTACAAAAAAGAGTAAGCTTGGTTGTTTTCAAGGTTGAATGTTTTCATACAAGATAGGAAAACTGACAAAGGTTACATACATGTGCATAATAAAAGCTGCCAAGTCCATCTTAAGTTGCATGTATTTTAATGTAGTGATAAAAGTTTCATTCATGCAGTCAAGATCTAGTAAATGAAATGAATCCCCAAATTTCACATTAATTTTAAAAAGATAGAAAATTGCATGATTATCAAATTTTTTCTTCAAATTCGAAACCTATTTAATATAATACATTCATGTGCAGCTCTTTAATTATAAATATGAAACTTAGTACCATGAAAAACTGGTTTTCCTCCTTGTGAAAGACTAGCAATGTCCAACGGGACAAAAATTGGACCTCTCAAAGGGTCAGAGTCTGGAGCAGAGGGGAGTGCAAAAGGGTCACCAGGTACAGGCAGCAAGTGGAAGCCACAGGCCTGGGCCTTTCGTCCCCATGTGGTCACCTATTTATAAATTTATATGTATCTAATAAACATTATACAGATAGCTACAACCAAGGAGAGTGTTGCATTTATCTTTTATTAAGAGCAGATCTTCCATATCTATTGCACACTCTACTTAATATAATTTATATTAATATATATATATATATATATATATATATATATATATATATATATATATATATATATATATATATATATATATATAGTATAAGTATTAAGAACACATATTAAATGATACAACATTGGAAATGAAAAATATCACCATCTGCAAATAACTCCAAACACCTCAAAAAATTGGTTTATAAAGAACAAGAGCAACAGATCTGTTGATATATTTACCAGGTCTTGGAGAATGGGCCCTGTAGCTACCATCCATTGTAATTGTAGCTCAAATGCAGCATTGGGGCTGTAGTATGCATGGTAACGGGCCGACGCCCACTCAGGGCGGTCACTCTTGTTGTTGCCATCCACGTCAACTTGAACATACTTGTGGGTCAGTGTGGCTGAATTTTTCAAAGACAGAAAAAAATTTTAATTTTACTACGGTCATCAATACATCTTGAAAATTCTTTACCAACTTATCTTCTTTATCAGTACATTTCAGTATATATATTCAATTATGATGAATTTTTATATATTTTAAAAAACACAATATTTTTAATGTTTGCATTAAATTGACATTGTATTTACCCCATATAAGACAACAAAAGTAATTTTTTCCCATCAAAACTACATTGCATCTCATGGGGGATATAAAAATTAATTAAATGAATTGAGCATCAAAATCTTTAAGCAATTTTTTTCCTCCAGATCCATGCAAAAAAAAAATTAAAAAAAAATTATTTGTTGTCTAGAGGATCCATTAGACTACCTGGTAAGTTAACTTAGAAGTTTAACTGAAAGTACATGGATTCATAATTATGTTTAATATTAAATGGTATGAGTTCACCTTTCAAGCAACCATTTTGAGAACTCAGATTCTTTCCATCTTGTGTAAATTACTATAGTCAAATTTGTATTCCCTAAGCATGTATAATGTAGCATCCCAATTACATGGGGTTTAATTACATGCAAATGCACCATTACCACATCACCATAAACACCCACTTAATTAGCTTTCTGACCAATCAAGACATGTTCCTAATTTTTGCATCATTTTGAAAATCGCAATAAAAATGTGGTTTATTAATTTGTACAAAAATTAGTATTAGTATTACATTTGAATGCACTATATGTACAAAATTATATGAATATAGAAGATTACAGATTTCAAATCATAATAAAAAAATTCAAGAGTATCAATTAAAGTATCATGGTGACATATACCGGTACTGGTATATCTGGTGCCACTTACTTACCACTTGAAACACCATTTTTTTGCGATTCCAACATATTTTATTTCTTACATAATGAAAAATAATTATGAATGTTTAAAAGTTACATAATGGTCAAATTAAATTAATAATCCAGTTAAAAAGAACAAATTAGATTTATTTGTCTTTACCAGTACGAAAATATTGATTTTCCCTACTACTTTTTAAAGAACCTGAATGCACAAACATGGCAAAAGACTGATTTCTGTAGTATTTTATACACATCAGTGACATGTATAAAATACTACAGAAATTGCACGTCACTTTTAATCCTACATGGCTAACACATCTTCTATGTCAAAAGTGATTCTGTTTGTAAACCTTTCATTTCTGATGAGCTAAAAGGGCTTCTAAGCTGTGAAGAGATGGTTTAGAAGGTCTCATAACTCCCATATACAATGAACATTTTCCATTAATCTACTCATATCGGTTTCTCTGATCAAGAAGAGAATTACCAGCACCAGACCTTTTTTGGAGTCACCATATCACTTTAATCTAGTTTCATTCAATGACTGAAAATTCAGTTATCATTTCAGTATTCAATGATTGAATACTGAAATGATAACTGAATTTTCAGTTAAGTGCAGATATTAAAAGATTTGAAATAAAATCAAAATCAGGTGTTGAAAAGGACCAAAATATAAAAATAAACTGATTTAGTTAGTTTTTTTTTTTCAAAATTACACTGTAAAGATGAATAATAAAGATGTGTGCACTTTACAAAAGCTTGAATATGTTGCTTAAGAAAAACAGAAGTCATTTTGCAGAAGAGTTGGTCAGATAGGCTAAGTTTGAACATACTGTTGAGAGAAATATGTGTCTTGGCCCACCTACCTTTCATTGCACACAGATTAACCCGAGAACCTGGAAAGTTATCAATTGTAACAAAGCTTGCCTTTTTGTTAAAAACTTCAACAGTTTGAGCAGTTTAAGATTGAATCATTTAATCGTATCAATGCAGGGTCATATACAAGACAATTAAGGGGAGTATAGATGCTGGCTGGTTAGACTGCCACAAGGCTGCTGTCAACTGTTCACAAGCTACATCACAGCTAATCACAGGAAGGACCACAAAGAACAATTTCTCTAAAAAACCCTAAAATTATTTACCTCAGTTAGGAAAAATATAAGGATTGTTTTTTAAAAAATGGGGTACAAATACCACTGAAATCAAATGAGTGACTCAAGTCACCTAACAAGGGACAATAGACATATAGAGTTAAAGTGATCCTTTTAGACACAAAAATATCAGAGAAATATTTAATAAATTTGTAAAGCTTAAGCAAAAACTTGAAAAAATAGATGGTAGAACAAACTGGCTTTTTCAATATTAAAATGTACATGTACATTGTAGTTTTTTTCAGAATCAAAGTACATGTACACTATGTAGGATGTGAACAGGAAATCCTTTCCCTGTGGCAGCCATGCAAAGTATATCAAATACAGCACAATTAAATTCACCCTACTTTATGTTTTTACATATAGACATGCCCTCAACACCATACACTGGGAAAAGTCTGAAGTACAATTTTTTTCTTTAATCTACTTTAGTGATAATTTTCAGTTACCCTTTGTAAAGTATTTTGGGTAGGCACAGAACCCCCTCCCTTTAAAAAAAAAAGTTCTATTGATGAGTAGAACTTCAAATGCTAAATCAGATTTTGCATTGGGTCTATTCTCAGTTTATGGTATTCAGGCCATGTCCACATAACTTGATAAGTCTCACACCCCAACCAGTCCTACCTGATTGCTGGCCCCAGCCCTGCGCCCCCGTGTCGATTCCTGAGAGAACCCGCCAGTCGTTGGTTAACTGGTTGACCCAGAGCTCGGATACCTGGCATGGTGACTCGTCCATCGTAAACAACGGCACCTCTGCACGCTCCCTCACCACCGGCAGTATGGACACCTCACACCACTCGTTTTGGAACAAGTAATTGTAGCTTGGACCATACATATCTTAAAAACAAATAAACATGAGTATATCCAAAATAAAACATGCACTTGATATGACACAATAAGTACTTGAACACACATGCACATGTACTATTACATGTTGTGTATATGTACATTTGTATACAATGATACATTGTAATACATCTATGTTCAAGAGGCCAATTTGAAATTGTACTCATTTTTCTAAAATAATATTTTTTAAAAACCTAGCAGGCTTTAACAGTTTCAAATACATTTTGTTGAATCTTATAACTATATCTAGAACCTATGGATTAGAGAAAAAATTTCAAGGATTTGAGATATGAAAGTTAAAATACATATTAAAGAGTACCTGATTTAGGTTTATCTTTTGGAGACACAATGTTGTACAGGTAGAAGCCATGTATGAACTTGTGCTGAGGGTTTCCTGAGGAGTGGCAAATGTAGTGCTCATCTTGTAGTCTCTGAAATGATTTGAAATGACTGTGCAAGAATCAATCAATAAGAGAAAACAACAGGCTTCGATGAGCCTGAACCAGTCATATACATGTAAGTCAAATAACTTCTATGTACATAAAAGAGTAATTTGCTCCTTAAAATTACTTACTTTATGTACAAGTACATGATTTGTTGAGGTTTAAGAGCTGTACTTTGACTTTTTTCTGTAAGTCTTTGTACAGAATGTATGATAGAAATTGACCCTGACCTGCATGAGCCCTATACCACTGGTAACGTCCTTGACCTCCTGAATGTTTTGTATACACCAGTCCACAGCTTCCTCGGCAATGAAGCAGCTCTCTGGGAGTCCGGTCTGACTGGGCAGCATAGACAGTCCTGTCCTATGGGACACAAAAACAGGAATCAGACACAGGACAGAGGGTTAATTACATAGGTATATACACATGAATGACAGACACACGACAGGGGGTCATTAACATAGGTATATACACATGACAGACACAGGACAGAGGGTCAGTCACATAGGTATATACACATGACAAGGTATATTAACATCACAGTCTGTATAGTATACATACATGTAATTAAGAGTGGTTATGATAGTACAATAAGTCACTAAATACAGTCAAACCTCGTTATCTCAAACTAGATGGAACTGGTTAAAAACTTTGAGATATCCAATTATTCGAGATATCAAGGATTATATACTTAAAGTACAAGTGGTTGGGACTTACAAATTACTTTGACATATCCACTGTATACGAGATATCAGTGTTCGATATACCAAATTTTAAACAAATGCTTTAGAAAGCCATTGTATGAGCATGTATCATAAGTCATTCAGTAATAATAACAAAACATGACCAGCATACAGGGTACATTCTATTATATATAATGTATATTCTATTCCTACTGAGGATCAGCATCACTTACTGTGGATCTTTCATTGCCTCAATCAGTTTAGAGGAAGCCATGGTCACTGATAATAGAACAGCCTCCTTCTGACTGTAAAAAGTTGATAATGTAAAAGTGAAAAAAATCATTGCTATTCTTTGTTTTAATGTACCAGTATATCATATTTTTTTGGGCAAAATGAATTAGTGAATAAAAGTCAATATTATACAATTGTTGCTGAAGTACAATATTCACAAAGCTACATTACATTATAATTCATCATACTGTAAAAGACACAGCCATAATTGTTTCATCTTATGAGTCTTGAAGTAAAGTATAGACAAGAGAAAAGCTGTCAATGTGACAGCAAACTGGGGTTCTTTTGTGTGAACAGTACCCATAATCCATTTGTCAACCCTGAATTGATGAACACTACCTATCCAGAGAAATGGGGGTACCCTATCTGCAATATTTTGCCAAAAATGACTAAGTTCAACATCTGGTATTTTTTTCATAAATTATCAGAAATCAAAATCCTAGCAATATGCACACCTCTGATATATGTACAATTGATCTGCAAAAGAACAACTTCCTATCTTGAAAACTGTACGAGGATTTATCAATAAGGGTACTATAAGGGTACCCTTTTGGCAACCGCCCGCCCGCCCGCCACTTTCACCATTTCAATAACTGGATTTTTCCTTTGGAAAACCCGCTTTAAAATTATCTAACAAAGGCAAACTTTGTCATTTTCAACCAAATGAATTTGTTACATCTGCTGAAGTCATAGACATTAGATGTGATGAGAGACAAGATTTCATTAAAAGAGAAAAATGAAGTTTTCATCAGTTCTGAAAATTCTAACCTCCTTTTAGTGCATGTATTCATTCCCAATTGTTTCTTAATTATTCCTCCCTGTAAGACCTACTCTACCCCCCCCCCCCCCCCCTCCCCCTCCAACCAGGTGTAATCATCCCTCCACTACTTACCTGCTTTGTGACGTCTGCTGATCTGATGTCGGTGTACTAGACACATTGTCTCCAGAGTGCTGTCAAAAATAATCATTCACAGTATCAGTCACAGCCAAGCTCTAATTTATTTACATTTTTTTTACCGGTTTTCTATATCAAAAGGCATTTGGCAGATACATGTTCAGTATTTGTTTCACCTTTTGTCTCCGGGTCTGCGCTGTCCTGCGCATTTTGTTCAGAGTTTCCAGGAAGCGGACAAATCCACTGATTAACTGCTGAAGTTCCTGCTTGCTCCTCATCTGGTATATATCACACCTACAACAGAGAACGTACCAGTATGTGTCACAGTGTGAAAATACAGCCCACCAATCTCATACGTGAATTAGATTTGTCCAAATCACATGGTTACCAAGCCAGGAAGTTGAGTAATGCAGGTAGAGCGTTACAAAAAGTTTGTGACCAGTTTTTTTTTAAATTATCCCAAAGATAAACAAAAAGTCTAAAAAAAAAACCCAATTTTTTTCTTAAAAATCCATTTATTCAAAATTGACCCTGTGAACACAAACTGATTTTCAATTTCTACATCATTAAACAAAATTTTTACATCACACATTGAGATGTACAAATATGAATATCCTTAAAAATGCTATGTACACCTCTTAAATTGTGTGGTACAATAAAAATTGCATAAAGATTACACATTTTTCAAAACAACAACTTGCTACATATAATCTTCAATAATCATATTTCATTAGCAATATTAAAGTGCAATGAATATAGGTTTAAAAGGTGATAGTTCAATGTAAGCTAGAAAAGCTTTATTCAATTCATAATTGTTTCAAACATTCCTTGAGAAATGTCATTGACCACAGCCAATTTTTTTTGTCTGAGCAAGATAATATGTACAGTCTGAAACAACTCTTTTTTTCAAAATATTTTTTTGTGTTCTAGCAATAATTTATCATACATGTGTATGTATTATTATACTTTCATGTTAAATATTGAAATCTGATTGGTTTTGACACAGTTTATAATCCGTTCTATTACCCTCAGCGTCAGCAACACACTTGGCAACGAAAAACACAACAAATTGTTACAGGCGCGTTAATTATGCGCATACGGTTCATGTCAGCAGTAAAGTTTTCTTTAATATTAAGACATTCAGTATGATAAAATAAATAGTGCTTGTTTGGGAGGGCAACAGTTGAACTTGACACCCCTCAAAAACCATTGTCAACCGGCCTCCACTTCGCTTCAGTTGACAATGGTTTTCTCGGGGGTGTCAATTTCAACTGTTACCCTCCCAAACAGGCACTATTTATATAATGTTATCTAGATGTGTGCATGTAGCTGAATTTATTCTATTATGTGGGATGTAATGTACATGTGCATGGCATATACATGTGTGCAAATAGAAATGATACACTTTTGTGGAGAAGCTAGGAGCAAAGTTTTAAGATAAAACACTGACCTAGGCCATATGCTATTAAACATGAATAGAAACATTAAGGTCAAAATCAAATTGAAACAAAACAAAGTACTGCATTGTAAATGTACATCAAATCTTACTAATACAACTCTTTAACTACCGGTAAAATTACTCCGCATATTAAATTGTTTTCTATGATCCAAAGTTGTTAAAAATGTCAACAAAATTCAAATTCCACATGACACAATAATTATTGAATTCAGAGATGACTCTTTAAATACCAGTTTGATGAATGACATTTTTAAGTGCAATTTGCAACAGACTAAATTAACTGTGAAAATAAAAATAACAAATTTGTTACACTAGTGTTTAATATGTTTGCTTTTTAATTGTTCATTGCTATTTAAAACACAAACAATGAATTAATTTATAATTATTAAAATAGGACTTAGGCTTAATTATTTTACATCTTTAAATTTTACCCTTAATGGACAATTTTGAAATTGATCCAAACACATACCATATGTTGTTTTAGCAACATTGAAAACAAGGAAGATATGACAGACTTTTTTTGCCTCTTCTAACTATGCAACTTTCATTGTTATTAGTAATTTGACAAACTTAAACTCTCTTTACTGAATAATTTCATTATGAGGAGATCTAAATGCAAAATTCTTAAAATAATTTCTTTGGTAGCTTACGTGATTTATTGATAGAATTACAGGTATTGCAGGAAAAATTACACAAACATTATGATGTTATGTATTTTTTCAGTGATGCTCACTACCTTCACTCCAAGATGATCAACCAAAAGGTAATACATGTCTTCTATTATTTATTACCTTTCAAATATATTCCTTAACTGAGTCAAATTTGATTTGATTCTTATGGATGCATGTACATGTAGATGTATTTAATGTACATATAGACTTGCCTATCATTTCCCTCAATAATTTTCCTAGTTGCTGGATTGTTGCATGGCAGCAGGAAAAATCGGGATCTCCAGTACTTCAGGGGCTACAAAAATGATACTATTGGTAATTTCATACATGCATTTACAAAGGAACCAAATATTCATATTAACACTCCAATCGTTAATACGTAAGGTAAATATATATAAACATCCTACATCCAAAAGTCCATAATCGCCCTCGCCGCGAGTGCAGATGTATTGATCCAAATAGTTCCAGTTATAATTTTCCAGCTTTTCGTTTTTGAACTGGCTGGTAGAGACGTCGTAACTAGGTGAGTCAGGGACCTGGAAGCGATAGTGGTACAGATACTTCAACTGTCGCTGTTCATGTCTACAAAACAAAAAAAACAAGATATCTGTGAGCCAATGCTCACTAGTAATACCCCTACTCTGATTTGAATATGCAAAATAAGCAAAGTCGACATTTAAAAGGAAGTTAACATCCGATTGGTACAAAAATATATCTCAAGATTGCATGCCTAAAATATTATGTTAAAATTTCAAACATCTGCGATGAATAAATGCTGAGAAATCTTTGACAAAAAATTTGTTTGAAAATTTCTTGGTAAATATATCTCACGATATGGCATGCCTAAACAAATAGTGTGTTAAAATTTCAAGCATCTGTGATGAATAGTTGCTGAGAAAAATGCGACAGAAATTTTTGTTATGGACAGACAGACAGATGGACGGAAGGACAGACAGACACACAAGGGTAAAACAGTATACCCCCTTCTCTTTCGGAGTGGGGGTATAATGAACCAATCAGCTATCTCTCTTTACAATTTTTATAAACTCTCTTTTGCAGTGACAAGTTCATGTACATTCATGTGCATAAACTTTATAAATAATCATTAAGTTGCAAGACATTCGTCTACACATAGACTGAGAGTATATTTATACTGTATACAGGGTTATTTTCGCCCTGTGTAACTTTTGCCCTCTCCCGTCTTGAATTCACCCAGACACAAATGTGTTTGAAAAAGAGATAATTTAAGACATTGGAATTCGGAGGCGAAAATTTCCTTGTATACAGTAATTCTGCACAAGATTTTTAACAAGCCTGTACCTTGGTCTGTACTGAGTGACCTGAATGGTTTGTCCACTGAGGGTCAGCTTATGGAATATCAATCCTATACTCAGGTAAATCTCCTCCTGTCAGACAAATTAAAACAAACACTAGCATAATTGATTGAAAGAGTTTAACACACTGACAGCAGGCATATTATGATACGGTAATTGTATTTAACTCTAACTGCTTCATTCTTTACTCTCTTTGTTGGTAGCACATTCAGGTATAATATTATAATCCAATGATTATCATTGATTATTATTGATTCACATAATATAATGTGTTAGTCTACATTTTTATTTTCCCTGTTGGTGGCCTTTAGCACTGACCTGTGGCCCAGACCTGGGTCTGGCCCTAATCAGACTGGACGTGTGCTGGAACTGAGGACTCGCCCCCACAGACATGGCATCCAGTGTCTGTTTGGGCGGCTTCTTCTTGGTGATGATCTGGAAGCCCTGGGCTATCCTCTGAGAGATCAACTCCCGGAAAAGTTCCGTCACCGAGAGCGGCCGCCTTCTGTAGAACTTATCATCCTCTGTCACAGGGGGACTGAGGGAGGATTAATACAACAATCATTATGGACAAACTTTATATCAGAAAAGTGGGGAGGTTATTTGTCAGGTAATGCATCTCAAATTCAAAGCATTGCTTCAAAATGCAATGATTTAATCAATATTGTAAAATCTATCTCCTTCTTATTCATGTTTTATTAATAAGGGATTCCCAAATTTAAATCAATTTGAAAGTACATTAAGGTGGTATTGGACACCTTCGTGTTATAACGTACTTCCTATCGAAATAAACAATAAAATCAAGTATTATTTCCTATTCATGTTTTATGTTTAGCTGAAGTTGACTGGATTAAATTCATGTTTTACGTACTGCCTCTTGTCATTTTATTTCAGAGGTTCTTTTTATAAAGTGATTTGTTTTATTCTCAATTAAGGTGGTATGGGACACCTGTCGATATAAATGTGGATAAAAGTTCATTATAATCAAAATAGTTTTAACCGATTTAGAATTTTCAAATTTCAATATTTGGCCAAAAATAGTTTTAAAATTTTCAGAAAAGGTAAAAATTATTAAAGCCCCTGCTGGATTCGACCTCATGATTTACTGATTTGTAGTTAATGCTCTAACCCATTGTGCTAAGCTGTTAGGTACCAAATTTTGGAAAGAAAAAAAAAAAATAATATTTGATTTTATTGTTTAATTCGATAGGAAGTACTCCACTTGGAGATGTCCCTTACCACCTTAATGTACTTTGATTTAAATTTGGGAATCCCTTATCAATAGATAAACTGGTACGTTTTTATCAAATTCAAGGGAACGTCATTTTTCCCAGTTGCATAGTACACAAAATTCTGCATACACTCCACCTGTCATGATTTAGACATTATCATCCAAATTTTTATTAGTCAAAAAGACAAATTCCCATTTCCTGATCCTGATTTGAAATAACCCAGAAGTCTTGATTTTATTTTGTTTAAAAAAACTATTTCCAACAAACCCTGACCTTTGACTAGCTTGATTACCTGGAGTAGTATTCACTGTTGACGTCCTCTGGAATCAGTGTGTACTGCGACACAGTGTAGTCATTCTCCAGACTGCGTTTGTCTGGGAAGTAGTCAGTGGTGATCGGGAGAGAGGCGGGCATAGTCAGGGACTTCCAGTCCACGCCTGCGGAAAACCCGACAGAGTTAATTTCGGACAGGAAATTACAGTTCACAAAGAATAAAACAGAAGCAGTCTTATTGTCTGATAACTTTTAAAAAATAAAATCAGAAAAATGCTTAAAAGCCTTGCAAATCTGTGACAAAATAGATTTGTATGTTATTTAACATATTTCAAACAAAAGAGGAAGCAAACAAATAGGCAGCCACTGCAAAGAGACAGAAGAAAATAGGTAGTTAATGGCAGGCACAAACTCTTTTATTCAGTCAGTTAGATGAAATTCAAACTTTTCAAATATCAAATCTTCTATCCATTTATATGTATTATATTCAACATACAAAATGCACACTGTCATCTAATTCACATAAAATTTAGTTAATTTTTTTATCACCTGAATTATGAATCTGACTCTAACAGACTGAATAGACATGTTATTACATGCATGTCTGTGGTCACATTTTTCTTCCCAACACATTTCAGATTTAATTAACTATCTAATACTAATGAATATTTCATTGTTTTTATTATACATTAGTTTTCAACATTTTCTTAAAATCTAGCAATACTGAATCAAAAGAAAAAAAATTACCAGGTATGCAAATAAATAGGAGAAGGCAAAGGAAGAAAAACATGCCACTGACATTGTATTAGTAAAGAAGAGAGAACAAGTGAACACACCATGCATACCTATATAATTGGTAAATAAGAAATTAGTATGGGTCAATTAGGAGGTCATACATATCATCATTGCGTGTGTAACATTTTTGATAGCTTTATAGAAAATCCTCTCTGTATCTTACAGTATATCTACCATCATAGCTGAAGACATACATGTATTAGTTCATTTACACCCATTTTCTACTCTACTAAGCAACATTGTTAAAAGCTGCGATTGCTTGTTATTTTCTTACTGGTATTCGATGCATTTTTTACACTTACTTTTAAAGATACATTCAATTTATTTATCACTGTAACAAGTAAGCCTTAATTTACTCCAAATCATTGACAAGCTGATGTTTCAGCCACACCAAGCAAAGATCAAATCAAAACTGTTACTACACTAAACTCTCATAGCAATATGCACTTCAAATGCTTGAAATAACAATAACAAAAACCAATTAAGAAATTCACTTAAAGGCAATTTAAATTTCATTTTATATTAATGGATAAAATTGTCAAAAGAAGTGACGATAAATGCTCCTTTTTTTTTTTTTGGCATGCAACGATATGCGAAATCATTAATTAAATGAATTACAACCACTACAGTGAAGTTTTGCTGTATATAGGACATGTAGAAGAGTCATACTTATTCCAGCACAGAAATTTTGTGAGTGTATATCTGCAGTAAGAATTGGCTTGACGAGACACGAGTCAGTTTGGCAACCATGAGCAGGAAACCAGTCCTGGCCTGAAATTTACATAGCACACAATTTTTTTTGGTGATATTGTTCATCAGCATATAGTTAGGGAGGATCGGACGAATTTGGTTCGACAAATACCTCCACTCTGCTGGGCAAAGCCAGATGACTGGGGGCTTGGAAACCTGTATATTACATCATGCTTGCATTGGAATATATGTTTGCAATACATATATACATGAGCAACACATGAAAGAAGTACAATATATCTGACATTTAAAAAAAAAGTTACAGGTACCAAGCATATAAAGTTGTTCTTTTTTCTTCTCATTTTTTTATCAAGTGTACAATAAACAACTTATGTACTTAAAATAAAGTTCATAATTTCAAACCAGGAGAGATTTACGAGGGGTTATCAAAAGGTTTGTGGACAAACACCATAAAACAAAACATACTCAGTTGATTGCACTTATTTTCATAGTGATTTTTGTTACACATAATTCTTGTACCTATTGAGAGTTTCAATGTGATAAACTCATCTAAATTTTAGTAACTATACTAGTAGCTTCGGCACAATCTCCACAATATTGTGTAAGACAGTAGACGAAAAGTACCGTACTCTCTTTGGCATCCAACCAATTGTTTTTCACATCATCGCAGCAAATTTCTTTGCTAGACTTTTCAACATGATTTTCTTTTGTTGCTAATACATTTACTTTCATCTTAAAAGAGATTTAGCCATCTGATAATTAAATGATTGGAACACTCCTAAATGATATTATGGGTAAACAGTTTCCAAAATTTAAGATAAATGCTCAATGCTGTAAAAGAACACATCCTCTGCAAAAGTCATTTTTTGCATACAGCATTTAAAACTTCATTTATTATACTATCAACTTCAAAAGCCTAAAACACAGCTGAAAAAGACTTTAAAATTTGCATCCTTATTTTTTCAAATTTTCCCGAATCTTTATCGATCTCTGATACTAATATCATTCCTTGATTCTTATCAAAGTAAACACAATATTTGTGTACAGTTTTTTTAGAATATAAATTTTTGGTATGAAAATATCACAGAATGCACTCCTTAATTAGTTTAACATGTCCAAAACTGTGCCCAACTTCTTGCGTGCAATAAATATACAGTTTTTGTATGGATGGAACTGTAGTTCCACAGTTCTTCAACCCGAATTCCCTGTGGAGCTACAGTGCTGTAGCTAAATGACTAAATGAATATTTTGTCTATCTATCTGTAAGTCAAATATCATAGCTATGTCTATGATGATTTTAAAGCATCAGTTCACAAACTTTTTGATTAACCCTCGTACGTGCAAGTCACATGAAACCCACAAAGACCACACATTATAAATACTGGATTTCATGTACATGTAGGTAGATATTTCAGTTTGCAGAGTATGAAGTTCATACTTTGAAGTACATGTACATGCATCTTCGCTTGCCAAAATTTTATGATAATAAATTATGCAAAAAGAGTAAAAAAAAACAAAAAACCCTCAGCTAGCAAATAAAATTGAGTTATATACTGTCCACATACAAATGTCACAGATCCACATAATGTACTAGAAGTTACTTTGAATCCTAAATATCTCATTTTAATAAATAATATTATCAAATACATGTATGTCCTATGGTAAGAAGAGGAAGAAGGATGACTATGAAAAACCTGACAGCTACAAACAAAATGAAACAAGGCAGGAAATAGGTGAACGGACACGTACGTGTATGTAATGAAGTATGCTTAAACACTGCTTAAATCATGCTTATATATTATATAAGCAATAATCCTCCAATAAATCACACCTATGTCACCACAAAACAAATGTCGAACCCACATGCAATAAACACTATGCCAAGAAGGAATCAGACCCTCAAGTTTAAACAATGGATACATAAGAATTGCATATTGTCCTTGTACTCCGTTATACAGTAGTATCGAGATTAAAAGAGAGCTGTACCAACTCTTGTAAAACTTGAATTCATATTACTCTTATGATCTCTAAAAACCAAATCTTCATTATGGTACGTTTTGCAAGAAGACGAAACAAACCATTACAATCCGCTCAATGCTTCAAGGCAGTCAGTGTGTTAATATATGTATATAGAAACTACACCCGATATAGAGAAATATGAATCATTCCCCAACACATGAGAGCCACATCTTGTTATTTCCTTTTTAAATTACGTATGAAAACTCTTATTCACAAGACATTTAGTTCTCCATATGAAGCACTGAGGAACTGTGAACTAGCTGTATAGTTGAAAAAAGTTACAGTGTCTAAAAAATATCTGAATACATCAAAGAAGATATGCTAAAGATTGACAGTTTTCTAAATTACATTCATGCTACATGTACATGTATATTCCACTGACAACTGTACATGTTAAGAAGAATACCGGTCTCTAACATTAGAATATATACATGTACATGCATTAAAGATGCATCCTTAAAGACATATTCCTTTCCTTACATTGAATTAATTCAAGAAAATTACTTAAACTCATAACTAAAACACTCCCTATTATAAGTATCAGTATTACACTACAACATACTGCCTAGACAAGTAACAGGTAAATTATGTATAGGGTACATTGTTAGATGGTCAAAAACAGTGCAGAAGACGTAAGAATACGTAACTACCTGTGGTCATGTCCGGGCTCCACTCCTGTTCACCTGTAGGCCCCCACAGGTAAGACCTGTTCTCCCGGGCCTTCTTCATGCCACGCCCTCCCTGGGATCCGAGGTCAGATGCACTGTTGTATTGTATGGTAGAGCTGAGGGAGGAGCCCTGGAACAGCCGCTCCAAATTCTGGACACTATTGGTGGGTGAGCTATCCACTGACCCCACATAGAACTTATCTTCTGATATGAGGCCGCTCGGGATGCGATTTAGACTATAGATATGGATATAACAGAAAATATTGCACAATTATAATAAGTCAATAGCATCTCAATATACCAGTAAGTCACTATTGATGACACAATAAGTATTACACTGTATATTCATGTTGACAGTCACTAACTTTTACACTTGACACACCATGTATCACTACTGTACAGTAATAAAGATATAACGAAAAGACATGGTCTCTACCTGGAGGGCTCAGAGAACTTCTCAGAGAACTTCTCAGTGCTGTCAAATGTGTTGAAAGAGGATTGTGTCTTCATATCCATAGACAACTGAGACATCTGTAATGAAGGCCAGATTTCAAACAGAATATCATTACAGGAGTACATGCATCAATTATTTATCACAAGCAGTCCTACTACAGCTTCCTATGGTACCATGAATACACCCAGACTACAGTGAGAGAGATAGTATTGAGGCAACTTCACAGGACTAGCTACAGTGTATCTGTGTACCTTCAATGAATCTCTGCTGAGCTTCTTCTCTAATGTGGCTGAAGATTCTCTTTTATTATAGACATGAAAATGGTGGGTTTGCACTGCTGCACCTTGAGGATCTAAAATGTGAAAGAACAGAAAGTATAAACAACAGAGATGTACGTGTATAAGCATAAATACAATGCACTTTTGATATATACACTGTATATTGTAAATAATTAATATTTTGCATGTCTGATAAAACTGTATGCATGTATTTGCATGCATATTAGAGAAAGACATCCTTTTTTTTCAAAATCATTGTAAAGAGTGTTCGTGTTATTGGTTATATTGGTAATACATGTATTATCATGGCTAAAAATTACTTGAGCTGTCTAAAAAGAACTGATATCACCCTCCATATATTCACAAGACAGTACTGTATATCATTTCACACCAAGACAATCTCCCAAAAATGACGTTTAATTGAATTAGACAAAAAAATGGTGACTGTCAAATGTAGAGAAATTAAAATATTCCATTAGATCAGTATGGCCAACACAATGACCTGTGGGGAAGGCATGCACCCATCTCCGTCTGTTTGAGGTCATTTTGAACTGCATTCTGGAGGGAGCGAATGGGTTGATAAGAGCTCTCCGTGACTTGGCCTGGTGAATGTGTTTCCTTGAGTAGCCAACAGGAGACTCTGCACTACCAACAATTCTACGCATGAAGAAAGAATCGTCCGTCTCAGCAGATTCATTCGATTCCTTGCTGGAGGGTTTTTCTGTGAATACAAAAATATTTGCATTTTTTCAAATTGTAATGTCATTGAGATCTTTCTAAAAATATTCATGATTTTTTCGTGAAAAAGCAAATACATTGACAAATATTTACAGATTTCTGTGCATATGTACATGTACTTTTAAAGGCCTTATGGAATGCAAGAAATATTCATAGAAAGAATAATAGTATTAAAAACAGTTTTGAAATCTTAACTACATGTACCGGTACATGTGCTTATTGTACTACAAGTTATGGTACATGTAGGGTTTAACATATAGTCTTGGGCATTTACAAGCAAGTGTACCATTATATGTTACTTATCAAAATTATACATACTTATAATTGGATAACATCCCACAGAGGAGGAGATGTCCTCGGAGCTGCTCGAGCGTGACAGTACGGGAATGTTGATGGCTGGGGACCCCCTCCTTTCCCCTTTTTCCACCGCCACGCTCGGGTAGTCATCAGACACATTCCGCTTCCTTGGCTTTTTAATCTGCTTGGCCTCGGCCATGGTCTGTGGTTGTCTTCGGGTGTGGTAGGAAAACTTCAAAGACCTGCACAGATTGAATAAAAAGTTATCATTTCATGTAGAGTAGATTAAAAATTAAATTAAATTTCCCATTGCTACCATGAAAATGATGAGGAATTAATCTTTGAAAAATTACTGTGGTGTAGAATTTGTAGAATAAAAATGTAATTCCCAGTGAATGCTTTATAAATGTACATTGTTTAGACTCAAATGCCTTAACTGCCTTTTCAAGAAAACTGTCAATCCAAAACATAAAATTACAACAAATTTGAAATAATGAATTACTGTAAACAAACTTTTATTAGTAACAACTTCATTAAGGACTAAGTAGAGATACAATGTTAGTGGTGATTACACATTTATGTTTAAAATCCTTAACAAATTAAGACAAGGGTAGGCTGGTTTGCAATAACAAATATTCACAACAAATTTGTAGTGAAATTTTCACAGAGTACATGTAAAATATTCACACATGAATGAAAGTTGTTTTACAGTTTCCACTATCACTGTCCTTTCCCATTCTAAATGATTTGCCAGAAATTATATAGTAGGAATGGAACATACCCAAACCTGGTAGAGTTGGGGGTGGGTAGTTTCCAAATCTGAGCATCGTATTCATCATAATCAACAAACGGAATGTTGTTCTCATCCTGAGTCTGTTTATTTGGAGAATGGGCCAACAATTCTGAAGAATATAATGTATGAATGATTTTATAATTACTGGTACATGTACATGTACGTGTACTTGCAAAATTATTGTTTAACACTTAAATAACTCAGAGAATCTTACCATAAACCAAGAAAACATGTGTAAACAAAGCTCAAATTATTTGATTAATAAGGCCAAGAAGTCTCTGATTTTTAAATAGCTGGTATACTCACTTCTTTCACTAGTTCTTCTTTGGGTTTCATTCTACAAAAAAGAATATGCTCTTTTTATTCCAATATAATTCAAAAGAGATTTATTTTCATGAAATCAGTAAACATCAGGCAAGCACTTACAAATTCTGGCGGTGGTTTAATTCTTGGGATGAACGACCCCTGCAGACGTGCCTTAATTTGACTTTTTGATATGTAAAAACTGAAAAGAGTAACAAAAATCCACTGTCTAATATTCAGAATTTCAGTAGCCAGAACACCCTGTGCTTCAGAAAAAATTTCTACTTTCACTCTGGGCTTACCTGTGATTCATCCAGTGAGGGATGTTGTAGTCATCTCCAACCTCGAGAGATGTTTTGGCAAGCTTGTTGTGGAACTAAGGAATAGAAGAAATACAAGTACATATACCATTAAATAAATATCTTTGTTAAGAATATTTATAATGAAATATTTACATTCCACATACCATTATATTGTTTGCATGTAAAGTGTACAGAAAGAATACCTGTAAACAAACATCTATACACAATGTATTGATTTTTACATCTACATGTGTATCTTTTGAGAATGCCATAGAATGAAAACTTGCATTCAAGCAATGCAAAGAAAATATTAATTTGCTAATGAAAATAAATTATACCGGGTACATTGTACCTTGAATAAGGGGGCAGCATGAAGAGGCTGCTCCCCCATACAGACCAAGTCACTCCCTATCCCTGAAATGAGACAGAAATATTCAACACATTGCAAAATCAAATACAAACAAATGCTAGCTGCATTCAACAATTCTTTGTTGGAAAAACATCACTTTTAGACCTCTTTATTTGCTTATGCATTGCCTACAAATAGACAAATGTTTGTTCACAAAAACTTTTTATAGCGAGTATACATAAATGACTGATGTTTATTAAAAATATCCAACTTTTCAAGACATTGGAGTTCTCTTACCGCAGTCAATGGTCCTTTGTTTGGTTATGTTGGCTAGTTCCCTGTCCACCTCAAACACGCCAGCTCCTGGAGTAATCACCACGGCAACCTTTCCCGTCCGATCAAAGTTCCTGTCTATGTAGTAGCCCTCAAACACTGCACAGTAATGGAGAGGAAACATTATGTATATTTACCTTTTTTTTTTACCTTTACCTACATGTATCTAATGGACAGAAAGCAAATATAATCTTGGGTCAAACAGTTATAATATTAATTCTGATATTTTCTTATATATTATTTATTTACTCAGAAACTTCAAGTACACACAACTGCCAGTATTTCTATCATTCCATCACTTTTTACATAAAGAATATGAATGACTGGTAATAAAATCTTGAGTCCATAATAAATAAGTCCTGTCAGACAGACAAGTGAACCTCTATAAAACTCTTGCTTATACATCTGGTGAACACTTACAGTTGAGAGACATGTTGAGGGTCTCCAGGAAGTTGCCCTGGGCAGCAGTCGAGTTGTAGGCAGCGGGGGCTTTGTGGCCCTTCTGTCTGTGGTAGTTCAAGATCTTGTCTTTGTATGAGTTACACAGCTTACGCAGCAGTATCATGGTGGATGTCCAGTCATCGTATCGCTCGTTCTGTACCACAATTCTACATGTATGTAAAACATCTTTTAACTCAGTCAATTATTTCCCAAGATAATTATACTAATTTTATTTCCTTTAATGAAACTGTATGAAGGATATCAAATAGAAACTCAAAACATACTGTACATATGCATATACACCTATAGGTATACATGTATTTTATCACAAAGATATGTCAAATGTCTTAAAGAATCTGTGCTTTATTCAATCAAAGCATGTCTACTCCAATGTTTACCTGTAAAAGTCCTGATAGTATCGTCCTTTATAATCACACACAATACAATCTCTCATGTATTCTGGAAATTCATCTACAATGACAAATAGAGGCAAATAGTAAGATGACATAGTCAGAAAAGATATAAGGATTGGACCCATTAGTTAAATATATTAGAGCTTGGACTGTTTATAAATCTCTGGTACACATTATTATTTTGCATTTAGTGTAGAATGTGTTTTGGAACATTTAATGACATCCTTAAACGTAATCCTTAAACAGAATTTACCTAGTGACTGAGCTTTATAGAAGGTTCTTGAAAACAAGACAATTGTGACATCATGCTGACAGTTCTGTTCCTGTGAGAAAAAAAACTTCAGTCAAAGCGTCTTTATATATCTGATTAATTTTTCATAACAAAAATAACTTTATATATGCGAAAACTTTTTTCACGAGTCTTGAAAATTGCCATAGTAATGTTATCACACATTAAAATTAAAGGTAACAAACACAGGTCAGTCTGGAATAAAAATGTAGTTTCCCTAATAGATATATAGCAATATTCATGCAAAAATAAATCATAAATATGGTCTACAACACATCTAAAACAAATTTCCATACCTTCCATTTGGCAAAGAGATCAGTCAGAAAACCGTTGAGAGCTTTCTCGAAGTAGAGGTCCTCTCCAAGAATGTCAAAGTCCCACATCTCGCTACTCATCTGGATAAAGATCTGGACGACAGCCGTCGAGGATCTGTACACTATCTACATTGTACAAAAAAAAGTAACAGAAACTCAACTCCTAGTATTTGGTGGATTAAACAAATTCAGAATCTACTTGTACATGTATATCTTCTTCTTAAAAAGAAGTCACAGAATATATAAGCTCCTATTGTTTGGTAGACTAAACAACAACCTCGGAGAGACGACAATGATCTGTAAACTAATGAGCATACCCGCGTTTCTTCTGTGATGGTGCCACACATTACCCTCTCTCCTTTAGACCACATCTCCATCACTTGTTGCCTTTTGAGAAAAACAATAGTATGCACATTTGTACTCTGGTTCTATTTACTGTGTTTATTATTTAGAGTTTGAAAATAAAATCAACAAATGATACATTATCAATGATATATAATTCAAAATCTTAACAATTACATGTACTTGAATGACACAGCTGAATCATCTTTGCAGGTATATACATTAATATGGGCATTTAATTTAAGTTTACAGATAATTGGAATGATTTTTCATAATAAAATTGAAAATGAACTTGTATTGATATTCCCATCTTCCAAGCTATTGATTATTGACACATAAGTCAGTTGGGTGAAATATAGACTGACCTCATTTCTGCATGTTCAATTTTTTTATTGAGGTACACACAGGTGCCGATGATGCCATTTCTCAGCCTCCAGAAATCACTTCTGCTAAAGTACTGATCCTTAAATAGCATCTCCACCAGATCCAATGCAACACCCTACAATATATAATAGATAGGTCAGTCACAATATATAATAACTAGATCAGGTTATGGGTCAAGGTCAAAAGTACATTCTACTGTAAAAGGTCAAACTACATTTCAAAGGTTAAACAAATGTATTTTTAAGTGTACAACACATGTACATAACTTTAATGTATTACCTTGGGGTCCACTTTCTTGACAATGACATCTTTGTATGCTCTCAGCTGGAAAGTATTAGCAATACTTTGCTCAATACTAACTGTCCCTGGGTAAATGGATCAAATTGATGGTTTGAAAATTAATCATTATATAATGCACACAAAAGAATTAGATACAACTTCTTACAACGTAATAATCCATTCCATATGAAATTAATGACAATCGATCATTGGTAGAAAAAACACGTACAGATAAATCGTACATAATCTTCATCGAAAATGTGATTACCTTTCTGCTGAAATTCATCAGATAATGATGTCACTTGCAAAAGTAGGCGGCTGAAAAATATTTTGATTCATTAGACATAAAAAACTAAAGTTTAATATACCAATTAAACTTAATTAATATACCAATTAAACTTTGTAACATTGATATGAGAATATGTGAGTTGATTGAGTTTTCCTTGTTTGTCAAAGATGAAGTAAAACTAAATAAAATAAACTTATCAAATTGTTAATAGAATCATTTTATTGGCCTTGAAATCAATCACTAGTCAGGATCTCTAACACTTAGCCAGGTAGTAATAGAGCAGCAACAAATCCATCTAAACAAAGGCACCGGAACAGAGGCCCAAATAATTTTGCAAATAAAAAGGAATTTAATTATTTTAAGAAAAGATGTGCAACTTTTGTGATTTGTATTTTCCAGAGCAGTGATTACCTGTTTCTATGTATTAGTTCTGGGGTATATGTACCTGTGCAGCACAGTGTGCTTGTGTTGACAATTAACAGTAACTTGTGAACTATTCAGGCTAGTTAAATATCCATTGCCCATGTAATCTCTCTCAAAACTATTTAAATTTATCAGAATGAGACACAGAAACAAACAAAAATTGTTTCCCTTCCTTCTGATACACTATACCATGCATGGTCATATTTCTTTTTTGATAGAACAAAATTCTAAAAATATTACACAAAAGTTCACATGTCTGTATAGATTTTACCTGCCAATCAAAAAGCTTTTATAGTACATGAAATGGTACATGTTATATATTATCAATAGATGACAGTAAATCCTATACAAAACATTATGTACTAACAATTAACCTGTTTCTTTAATTTCAATTTTAGATGAAGGACAGAGGTAATAGTTTTGATATCTGTCATGAGGAAATCTTCAGAGATTTCAATCTCACCTTTCCTCATCTTCAATGTGATAAATTTCCACCACATCACCAATTATCACATCTTGTACATCTTTTTGATTGATCAAGATTTCTTCATCTAGAAAATGAACAATAAGGGCAATTATTACAATGGAAAACAAGCTAAAATTTAATACACAAATCTTATAGCGAGTGCAGCAAGCAGCACAAAACGCCACTCCTGCAGCAAGCTCCACAGACAATGCGTACGAATCGAGGAAATTCAAGTTAAAATCTGCACACTGTTCAAAGAAATTTTTATCATGCCACGTGAAAAAATTCTAACTTCCCAATAATCCTTTGTGGTGCATAGCAACATGGTGGAAAGGTGCATTTCTAAGGAAAACTCTTACCTGTAAATTGCATACATCTTTTTCATTTAACAATAAAAAATGCTTTAAAAACACTACACTGAAGTAACCAAAGCATATGCTTAGGAAAAAAAAACTGTACCTATCTGAACTTTTGCTGATGTGACATCATTTCCCTCCCCCTACTTTATCTGACACAATTCTACAAGAACTAACCATGATTTAAGTCGAAATGTATTTCTTTGCGTTATTAAAATAAGCCTATCCAATATATAAATTAATTATATCTACATAATAGTATTTTCACAACACATGTTTTTTCTTCTCCCTTTGTTATCCTTTTTTAATCACACTAACATTAGGAAATGCTTTGAAACTAGTTGTTTTAATCTATTTTATTGTTGGCAATGTTTGGAGCATTGTTACCTTGATGGAAATTATCAAGTGATGTCTGCTTTACTAACATGGCATCACAATGTATAGACGGAGCATGCCACTTTTAGCCTAATGAATAAATAGATAGGCGAATCTAACTGTGCACGTTTCCATTGAATCTGATAGTGATATTGTGATAGTGTTATTGGCTTGGCCCTCTAAATGGCCACACCATAAAACATAATTTATACACATATACTGGAGCGTGAAGTATTTTATTTTTATTCATTATTTGATCAAATTGATGCATACATTTGGTAAACCAAGCTATATTCAAGTTTATGCTGCGCTCGCCCCAACGGTCGCACGGTAAAACATATTATAATCCATTAAATGGAACAGTGGAATACGCATGGGGATGAGAATACAATGTAACATTTGGTAATTTAAAACAATAATTGTAGCATAGAAAGTGTTCCACATGCATACACAAGGCATCTTTAACATAATATGTATGCAATAAATTCATATGTATGCAATAAATTCACTGTCATTGTAATAGCTCACTTAAATTGCTATTTTCATTAAAACTTCTTTTGTGGACTCTCAAGTTCAATGTTTTCTCCATTCTCCATCGATGTTGATTGGACGTTTGTTTTCTGCTAACACTATTTTCAAAAGAGCTTACAAGATTCAGATTGTAGCTTTTCGGCCGATGCCGGTCGGTCACGATGTCGACGAAAAAGGTGTTCTTAAACTTCTTTAATGCAAACGCTGCGTGGATGATAAAATCATTGTCAAAGCGTAAGTAGATAGAGCGCCATTTAGTTCCTTATTTCCGTTGAATACCCAATTTTAAATTGCGAGAAAGAAAGGATGCAGGATTGTGATAAATGCAACCCGAGGAAATTCGAAACAATAACACTTTATTTCTTATAAAAGTCCAATTTTGTATTTCCCTATTCGATGATAAATTTATCTTTTATTTTTGTATTTTCTCCCAAAACTTTTCATTTAAATATAAGAGAATATACTCTTTCTGTGTCGATCTGTTCGGGCACTTGTTTCATTCAGGACGCCTCTCCTATAATTATGTTATTGTTTATAGCAAATGGTCACCTTGTATGAAACAAGAGCCTGTGCTATCAGATCACATTTGCTAGCCAAGGGTTTACGATCCGCTCCTCTCCTATCTTGAAGTAGAGTGGATTGTAAACCCTTGTCTAGCCAAAATGGCTGCAGATAGGCTTAGATTTATCATATAAAGACGACCAAAGAGGGCTTCAACTGTTAACAATACATCATCGTGATGCTATATGTACATTTGGCACAGGTTTGGAACTACCAGCTCAGTTTTGAGATGATCATTTAAAGATTTCCAGGCCATTCAAAATGGTTGCATATGATGTAATTTAAACTGTTCAGAGTCTGTTCTAGGATTTACAGTCAAGTCGTACAAAGACCAACTCGTATACAGGTCAACTCGTATACAAAAAATCCTGTATAAAAAAAACCTAAAGTCAACTCGTATACAAAAAATTCCCTTATACAAAATTGAAAGTCAGCTCATATACAAGAATCTTAAGTATGCCATTACAAAATATTGTATACAAAAAATGAAAGTCAACTCGTATACAAGGTATTTTTGAGTCATTATCTACATATAAAGACAGATTAACGTTAGCCTATTTACAGAAATATACATGTATACTTTTATAGACAAATTATCTACTGTAAATATACTTGTAATATTTATTATTATATTTAATATTTGACAAAAATTATATTTGATTATGTTTTTAGCAGCAATCATATAGAGCTTCATAAACATGATATATAAAGGCAGAAAGTTGGAGATATTTTTTTTCAAACAATCTATAAAAGATAATTAAGAGTTAGTATCTTAATTATAGCCTTTGAGAGGTCATCGGTTTGGAGAACCAAGAAATGCCGCGCTTGTTGTTTTAACATTTAATGTTGTGATGTGTAGAAATAATTACAGAATAATAATAATTGGATTGGCACAACTAAATGTCGTTAAAATCTTTGTGTAATTTCACATTGTTACTGAGTTTAATGATAAATAAATGCACACTAACTTATGTATCAAATGAATATTTTGTTAATATGTAAACGGTGTGACAGTTGGGCCGAGTGCCCGCCTCTCGCTGCGCTCGGTATTACATAGAATTGATAAATAGTGTTTTATATTTCATGTATACGAGTTGACTTTCATTTTCTGTATACAACAATTTTAATTGTATACATAAGATTCTTGTATACGAGCAGACTTTCGGTTTTTCATACTGGAATTTTTGTATACGAGTTGACCTGTATACGAGTTGGTCTTTGTACGACTTGACTGGACTCCTGTTCTAGGTTACTGTGTTTTTCACCTTTTGACGATTTTCATGTATTGGATCTCAGTAGCTCGGTGGTTAAAAAACTGTTTCTGCTCATTAAGGTCCTTGACTTAATATCTCCAGGATAAGTCTTGATTTTTCACTACTTGTTTTATTTATAAGAAGAAACTTTAATAAAGATCTGTATGAAAGTTTCTTTTTATAAATAAAACATCGATAGCTAATTCTTATAAAAAAAAAAAGAAAACATTGAAAAGATGGTTTGATAAGAGATCTTTATACCATGGAGATGGAATGATTATTTGATAACACATGTAGTTGAACAAGATATATGCATGGTTTATTTATTGTGTAAATACCTATCTCTCTTTTAAGTTCTAAATAGTGTGATCATTCTTTTTTTCAGCACATAATTATGTTCAAAGTGCAGCTTATATGAAGATAAAGGTAGCACCAAATTATGATGGTAAGTAATGTCTACTTTACATATAGGTTGGTTGAATGACTATATAGTATATAGGATGCTCTTGGTGTTATTTTTAAATATTTACAAATATTATTTGAATAGTAAACAAATTGACGAATAGAAATATTTGATAAACAAGCTTTTGGACTTTCATCCCTGATCATTATTCTAACAGATATTGAAATTCCTGAGAAGAAAAAGCTGAGAATGATGGATAAGGTCCCCCCACCGGTCCTACACTCAGCGAGTAACCTGGCTGTTCATCAGAGGAGTGAGGCCAAGTACTGCCGGGGGCCGGAGCCCATCCACAACAAGCTGAACTACGGACAATATGGAGTACAGGTCATACAGTTTTATATTGTATAATACAGTATACATGTAGACCAGGTCATAAAGCTTCATAACATGGCAGTGCCTGCTTGATGATTGATCGATAAGGCATTTTTGTTCTTCTTGCCCTAATCTTTATTTACTTTTATAATTCTTCCTCTGTTCATATACTAAAATTATAAATTGCTGCAGCTTTTAGACAAGATTGCATATGAATTTTTCAATAAAGTTGAAGTTATCATAGCGGAAGGATTTTCCTTAGAAATGCACAATTTTGATTTTAAATCAAAGTTTGCTAATTTAAGGTTTATCTATGGTTTAAAGATGATTATTTTTGTTATAGGCTCTAGATGGAGGATACCTGAGCCATAAACACATGGATGCATGGAGACTGTACATCAATAGTAAACTAACAAACGTGATGTTTGCTGAATGGCGTATAGATCCGCCATGGAAACCTGTTACAAAAAAGGGAACTGGAAAACGTATGGGAAAAGGAAAAAGCTCCATTTCCCATTATGTTACACCTGTGAAAGCCGGAAGGATTCTTCTTGAAGTTGGTGGAGAAATTGAATATAAACAAGTTTACAAAATGTTACGTCATGTAGCTGCACAGTGTCCTTTTGATGCAAGAATTATCAGCGCTGAAATTCTACAGAGAGAAGAGGCGCAAAAGAAATGGATCGCCAAAAATAATCTTAACCCATTTTCATTCAAATATTGTGCAAGAAACAATTTTCTTGGAATTAAAAAAGACCTCAGTCCATATGATCTAAAATGGTCTGGTAAATACTGAATAGAATGGAAGCTAATAAATCTGTTTTATCAATCCCAGGTCTTTTATCTATTTTCTCTTGAAACATTGCAGCTTTGAAGTTTATTTAGTTTGCACTACATGTATACCTTTTAAAATTAAACATTGATTACATGTACCAAACTTTCAATTTTACTTATATTGAAGTAAAATTTAAAGCTACAGTAGAATTGATTGTGTACAATGAAAACAACTGAGAAAGGTTTTCTATTTCAATTTTCAAGAAATGTAACTGGTTGAAATACACACCTGAATCACAGGAGTGTCAAACAGGGACTTTTCAGATGTTATAAGTCAATATATTTTAGTATACATGTACATGCCAGTGGTATATTTTCTTGACTATTGTGATCAGCTCCTGTGTATTTCTACATTTTGACTTAATTATTTAATGTGGTTTCTTATTGGTATAAGGCTTTTCTCTGAATAGTCAATTTAAATTGATTATTCTTAATAAAAAAAACAAAGCTTTTTCTACGTATTCAGACAGAAGTGACTATCAGTATGTGATATTAAAGTGATGTCTGGGTTTTTTTCAAATAAAATAATGGAAGAGAGACTTACTTTTCCACACCTCATTTTCCAAAATGAGGGATGGGGTTGGGTACCAGGTGAAAATTGTAATTTTATGTTTTTAAAATGTCTCCTTGATGTTGTTTCTGTCTAAAGAATGTTTAGTAGGGGTACGGAACAAAATGAAAGATTTTTAAAAAAAAAATGAATTTTCATTCATTGCAATTCCGAGAGCGGGACTGCTTCATACATTAAAGTTTATTATCAAATTATTCAGTTTGGAATCAATTGATATGTTTTTTGAATAATAATTATGTGAAAATTGACGGGATATCCTCAAATTAAAATCTCTCGGGCGGAACATTACTGGATCCATGACGCAGTGAGATATGTGTGGCTCGTAGTCAGATAGCTGCTTATATCAAGTGTGTGAATATCTATTTAGAAATTTTGACAAGAATCTTTACATTTGATATATGAATAGCATCAGTTTGTTGGAGGATGGTGTGTGTGGGGAGGGGAGGGGGTGTATGGGGTTCCAAAGCGGAATTGTGATAACTTTACTATGTAAATTTACTAAGTTTGAACCTTCCTAGAAAATGAGGGAGCGTACCTGTTGACGTCCCCTCTAGACCCGCGCATGCACTAAACTCGTGTAAACATTTTTTTTTTGTCAATTTCGTCACTACATGTATATTCTTTGATCAAAGATATCGAAATGTCGCACAGCATCGACAGAAAAAAGAGGTGAATTATAAGTCGTGACTCTCACTCATGCCCGGAGTACGCATGGTAGACTGAGTTCAAAGTAATACAAATATTATTTAATTGGTTATAAAGTACCCAATTCAAGAAGAATCAAGTTACAGGTAATGTCTTTAAATGGCCAACTTACATGTTTAACAATTACGATTTTAATGTACATATATGAAGTAATCATAAGAATTTTTCAACTTAACGATTTTATTTGATAAAAGACGTTACTACGAGGGCTGTTCGGAAATTATTGAGACATTTTCTCTTATTCTTTTAGGAAAAAAGATAAACCCTTGAAATTTCACCAAAGCGTAAATCAGGATAGAGTTTATCAATTTGAAAAGTTTTAAGTCAATGGCATGATTAGATCATTCCTGGTAAGCTGACCAACGTGCCTTCGTCCAGTGACCCGGAGCAACAGCAAACATCGCAACGTCATTTTAACGCTTCTCATTGCTCCTGTGTTTTAAACACCTCATCAACGAACGGAAATAAGAATTATTCTTCGTTTCTCATCTTTTGTTTTCATTTCAAGATGTCATCATTTACATATTCTCTCTATTCTTGATTTTTTGTGAGAAAAAATTCGAGTTATTTTTACCCGAAAGTCAAATTACTGTGAATGTCTCCTGCAGTCATTTTGTACATATTTTAGAACTGTTGACATCAGTTAGTGTATAAAAAGTACTTGATATTCAGTCTCTTTGTCTTAATTCTAGTTAAACAATAAGTGAAAAAAGATGATGAACTGAAGCTCTTTATCCCTTGTCATTGTATAGTTCTTTTAGCAATTGCATGGCCTTAAAAGGTCTTCTTCCGATATTTCCACCAATTTGATGTATATTTGCTGCGCCGCCTTGACGTCAAAATTTAATGTAAAGCCGTTGTCAGAATTCTATTGCTTGGTAATCTATTTGTACCATATCCGTATTTCAACTCGAACAATAGTGAAACTTGATCAAAAGTTAGTCACAAAAAATAGCAAAATGAACATATTTAATTTGATTTCTTTTATCATTAACTGTAAGTCTACGGGCACTTAGAAAGTAGATGTTTAAGTTTATTAATCTCCGAGTTCATGCCTGCGCCGGGTACCCCAACCACCGACTTGTTTATCTACCGTCGTGAACAAAATAATAAATATTCTTTTAATATTACTTTGTTTAATTATTTCTTCGGGTTACTTCAATGTTTATGCCAATTTTCACCAAAATTCGCCACTTAGAAAGAGAAATATTCGTGATGTCTCAATAATTTACGAACAACCCTCGTATATTCGATTCAGGAGAGGCAAAACAGATTTTTTAAAAGCTCACTACGAAACAATGAAAAATTTTGTATCCTATTTCGCGGAAATGATTTTTGAAAATACCTGACGTATATTGGTTTCCGTGTGCAATTCAGCAATATTTTGTTGAGGAAAACACAGGTGCGCACCTGACAGTATATGCTGAGATGACATGCATCATGTCCTCTTGGTCTCATTTACTAATCTATTTATATTTTACCTTTACAGCACACCTTTGTTTTAGAACGATCTGTTTTAAAGGACTCCGTTTAGGCTACTTTGTTGGTAAACATACAACTGAGTCTGACGAGTTGAATTACTTTTTTAATATATGATCAACTTTGTTTGTCTCATTTAACGGATGCTTCTATTTAAATTAATAGCAAAATTTTAGATGGCTCATGCATATACATGTGTCACAGAGTCAAATGTAATCTTCGGACCATTTCATTATTTTTTCCCCGACAATGTGTTGTTTGTTATAAAACCGGATATGTAAGGCACAGTCAGAGATGGACAGTTTTATCATTGTTGATTATCTTTCACACTTTTATCTACATGCTTATATAATGTCAAGAGCTACTCAAAACTTGACAATTATTTTTTAATGCGACCCTTCCCGATATTCTCTATATATTTTATCAAATTATTTGAAAGAAATTTCAAATAATTATTATAAGAAATGTTGTATATTTTATTTGAAAAAATAAAGTATATTGGAAAAGAAAGTTATGTTTAATAAATGAAAGTATTCATAACACCAATTTTAATTTTAGATAAACATTTTGGAAGACAGAGATTATAATGCTAAAGTAGAGTATACTACTATTTTCAAATGATTTTGATTTTTGGTCAGCATTTACATGAACTTAATCTCTCTCTCTTTTTTTTTTATGAGGTTAAATATGCTTTGTCTTACAAGATGATTTTTGCATTGACAAATTGTATAGATTGTTACATTCACATATTGTATAGATTGTTACATTCACATATTGTATAGATTGTTACACTGACATATTGTATAGATTGTTACATTTATCCTTGATAAACACATGCATGTTTAGGACAGATGATTAAATCTTTTCAGTTTACCCTTCAAAGCTTTAGTGTTTGGTGTGTTTGATAACAATATAAAAAAAAACACGTAAGATGATGTAATTTCTGACAATTCCGACATTAGAGTTAATCCTCACATAGGTGACAAAACCAGGTGTTCTCAGGTGTCACTTTTTCTTTTAATGGATTATTTCTATAAGAAACACAACTAAAAGTATTCATCACCAATGGAAACTATTTGAAAAAAAAAAAACCTGAGATATAAACAGTTTGCAATTTAAAAAAAAAGGCAACGCTACTGTGATATGAATTTCTTTTTTCCTAAACAAAGATACATTCAGACCATTCCCGTAAATTTAACTGAGTAAGCCAGCAGAACAATGAAAGGGAGAGGTGCAGTGATGTACATCGGTGGTTTAGAACCGTAACCAATAAAAAAGATTTAACCCGAAGCGTCAAAATATTTGTTTACTTGCTTTGGTATCTGTTTTAATGTATGTAACGCAGGGGTGGATAGGGACTGTCAAGATAGTGCTATAATACCAGGGGGCTATATATAAATGGATGTCAATAAGTCGGTTGTCGCAAATAAAACAACAGACTGCCGAGAAATGAGCGGGGTTAGTGCTAAATGTTCTCCAGTTCGTACCCTGGGTAGACTGGAGACCATGTATCACATGTATTACAAGAGAGGCATCGATATGTGTATCCAGATGGTCCATCTTGACTGTGTACAATGTGTTACTCTGTCCCAAGTTCGTGAAACAATGGAACTTCTTCAAATGCAGCATCCAATGTTGCGCATGATCATCGACGAAGACACGGAAAATCGCTTTCATTTCGTCGAGAGGAATTCCCTTAGTGTTGACTGCAGTGTGTCGTATTTGTCGACGGAAGATCTCCTGAAAGAAGCACTCAACAACAAGTTTTTAGCTGATGGCCCCTTGTGGAGAATCATTATACAGAAAACAAAGAGTATGTTACAAGAAAATGAGGATGTTTGCTCCGGATGCCAGAAACCTAACAAAGGTCGATTTTTGCACAATTTTTCATTTGCACTGTCTTTTCATCATAGTTTGATAGATGGAATGTACCTAATATGCCTGTTGAGGGATTTGTTAAAGATTTTACATAATATTCAACTGAATGATAAATTCAATAGTATAAAAGATCTCCATCAAAAAGAAATCCTGCCTCCAATTGAACATTTTTTACAACCTGTATCATGGAAAGAAAGGCCCGTATTTGTACCTGCACGCAGTGATATTGAACAATCTATGGATGCTCTTACCGCTTACGAGCAATGCTTCTGTTCTGAAATTGGGTTTCTTAGATCGAAACCAGAACGGACCGAGGCGTTGAGATTAAATATGAACCGAACGAAATCATTTCAATTTCTCTCAAACTGCAAGCAACAACATATTTTGGTCTCTGGAGCCATCATGGCCGCTGCGTCTATTGCATTCGCTAAACAAATGAAAAAATCTCTCCCGCCTACCGTTAAAATCCTCGAGATTCCAGTTGATCTTATGGTGGATTTGCGTCGTTATACGACCGAACCAATGAAGGACTTTTCCATTTTCCCTGGCACCGCAGCCATTCATTTGTATTTCCTCGTCAGAGTTCCTCTACAGGAAAATTTGGATTCACAAACGATGTTTTGGAGAATTGCAAAGAAATGCTCCGTTGACATGACCAGCGCATTGGATTCTTCAAAGCCTGTTCGAATCATGAAGGAAGAAGTCGAGAGTGAAATCAACGCAGTGGAGGAAGGGGTGGGGAAATCCCCGCACGTCCTGTGCATTACAAACCTTAACAGCGTAGACCGTATCGTGCGACCAGACGACCAGCCTCGATTCCAACTGAAGGGATTCGCCGGTCTTTCGAACATAGGAATTGACAATAATCCCATTTTTGAGATTTTGGTATTTTCACTGACGGATCGACTGCATTTTGACATAGTTTACTGTGGTGGCTACACTTCCAATGAGACGGCTGCTAGTTTCTCTTGGACAATGATTCAGACAATTCAAAGCACTAGTATGTTATAACGATGTCCCAAGGTAGCAAATTAAAGAAAGTAACAATGACTATATCTCGTATTTGTCTATTAATATTTTATCATTCACGAATTCGACCATCCATGTTCTTTGCAAGACAAACAAAATGTAATTTTATATCAAAAACACGTGAACTGTGTCCTTTGACGAATAATTAGCTGATTATAATAAAATAATTCCAGACGGATGAATTGCCCAGATATTGGTGATAGCAAGAAGTAACTTACACGTTGTTTCTAACTGTTTGGAAAAATCAGCACAGAATAATTGCAATTTATCATAATTAACTTTTCAAGTTTCCTGTATACTTCATATAGTTTAGAAACAACTGAATTTAGGTTATTGATTGCTTTTAAAAATGTTCAATTGCCCAATGCGCAAAAATAGTATTGATAAAAGCAAGTTTTGCCATAAAAATATACTTTTTGCTATCTTTATTCGTATTTCGTATAGGCATTGTCAGAAAATAAGAAAAAACTATACATGTATTTTCATAGATTAATGTTAACGAATTTGTGAAATTGCTCCATCTTAAATACTGAAGAAAAAATGATACATGTTTGTAGATTTCTAAAAAATAGTGTATTTATAATATAGTATGTTCTCCATAAAACTAATTCCAGACTAAATTGAATGATTCATGACATCTTATTTCTCTTACCAATGGTTCTTACCAAAGGTCTGTAAGTTTCTACCACTTAATGTGGTTTGGATGAATTATAAGCAAACTTAAAGTGGCTTGATGGTTAACAAACTACCCATCATATCTGCCTCAACATTTTTAATATGATATGTTTGGCCTTAAAATATTTTGTAGTAAAGAGAGAAATCCAAATACATGTATGTTAGCTTCAAAATTTGAATATTTTTTATATCTTTACAAAGAGCTTCGTCTCAATGAGATTTATAAAGTCTAAAACTAACTACGACCAGCCAACCCGTTTTGGGGTAAGACAGAAGGGCAAATTTATAGCCACCTCAATCACTATAACAAGAAAAAAGTGATTTATACTTGTATTTGAATAAAGCAAAGGTGAAAAATAAATTAGATATAGGGATTATCAGTAGGAGTAAATTGAATAGAAATCTGAATCGACCCTGTCTTGTGTTGGACGATCAATGGCAGCAGCTGGGCGTGTCAAACAGAGGGAGGGAGGGAGTCATCTAACACGATGCTACAACCAATATAGAGTACTTCTGTATAGTTCAGAGCTAGCAAATCGTGTGTAAAATAAAAGACCAAATATAAGAGAACTAAGTGTAGTGGGCAATTATAAGAGGTGTAAACGGCAGCCTTAAACAAATGCAAGGAAATCCATATGTTGGAAGCAAAGAGGGCGGACATTAGTTTCTGATGGAAAACAAAGACATAATAAAAGATGAAATTTTTTCCAATCCAATGTTTACCCCAGCAAATCTCCCCTTTAAGATTGTACCACTATAGATATCGAAATGAAAGATATGAAATAACAAAAGATGTGTCACTCTTTCTGATGAATTTCACACTGATACAACAAATCTTATATCTAATTTCGATTGACTGAAAACAACATAAGGGGCATGAATGTAACAGCTGGGGTATGCACGACCATGGACCATTGTCATGTTGTCTACTTAAACTAACAATTCCACGATTTCTGATGTTATTTTAGAAAGCTCGCATTTCACTGTGTACCAGTAAGGTATGTAGATTGTTTTATTATATACATACATACACGATAATATTCATATAGAAAAAATAGGAAAAAAGTTTTGTTGTCTTATTTTGAAGCACGTAGCTTCATTCTCTTTAATGAGGCTGGTTAGTCAACAGATTACCCATCAGATCTGCCCTTTTTAAATATGATATTTTTGGCCATAAACTAAAGTTAAGTAGAGAATAAATACAAATATTTTAGTTTTAAATTTAATAATATTCCTACATCTTTATACAAAGCTATTCGTAAAAAAGAGGTTAATATATAGCTTAAAAATAGCAACGACCATCTAGCCCTCTAAAAAAAACAAAATTCAAAGCCTGTGTAAGTTTTTACATGTATATATTTCTGTGTTTTAAAGAAAACATTATCTGAAAAACAATAATAAAGTAATTTTTGCTGTAAGAGAAATCGAACTGATATCTTACGAGACTGGAGGATGTTGCATTTTCCCTGCATATGTTTTCAAAGATCTAACATTGATACAATAACCATGTTTTAAAATCGTAGGATACTGGTATACATTTACAAGTTTTTTCTCACCGGGGTAGTTTGATAGGTAAAGCCCCGTCCAGTAAATTTTATCTTCTTACATGTAAGTACACAGTTCGATTTGAACATCAGAACTCCTTATTTCATGTACAATTGTGAAAACCAAACCACTGTGTTCCACCAATAACTTTACCTATCTGTTCACATTTTATAGATAATACTTTTAATTCATACAATTTCAGATTCATCTCAAAGGATGTCATTTTGAGCAAAATTCTTTGAGTGATCGAATCAATTCTTACCCCATTAGAAAATGTATTTTTTCGTTTAGCTCTTTTCACGTAATATGAGCAGTTCCGAAATCCATTTTTGCTATTCAGGCAGAATTGTTTAAGCAGTAATAATTTTAGATGTGTCCTCCACAGATGAGGAACACCATCGTCTTGATTCTCCTTGTTCTGTGCCTGACCACGCTGACTGGGGTGGGTGCCGACTCCTTCTGTGGGACCGGTCTGGTGAACTGTGATGGGATGAGCAGGATTCGCCGGGCACTGTGCAATGGACTCTCGATGTGTGGAGACAAACTGACCAGAGAAAAACGAGAGGTAAGCAAATAAGAATTATATTATATAACCAGCTATTAATTCTTGATAATTAAAGGTTTTGAATAAACACTTAACATAAAATTTGACGTTAAAATAAATTTTGATTACGAGAGTTTTTAACTCAATGAAAATTGTTTTAAAACATAGGACATATTTTATAACTTTGATATGAGTAATATAATCAATTTCGATACTGATTTTGAAAATCAAACCTCCTAAAAAATGACAAGAACAAAACTATTGACTTCGATTAATAACTATTTTTTTTATTTCAGATCACTGACATGGACAATTCTGACTCGACTTCCTCAGAGGTACTAAAGTAAAACTCGTTTATTACGAAGTCAGACATAGTTTATGAATATCGCGATTTTAGGGTCTCCGGCTAACTTTCTTCACAATTCTTCTACATTTATAACGAGTCCTTATATATATAACGAACAGACATAGCCAACTTGTTTTAAGCCCTTCAAAGAAGAATGACGAAATTTACACCTCTCACAACGAATTGTTTTAAAGTTACAAAACAGTATTTTAAAAGTGAGATAAGTTTTGTGTTTATTATATCAAAAGTTCTTCAATTTACAGTCAGAAATTCTAGTTTTCAAAAGCAGACTTTTTTCAATACTTCAATGATTCCGATATGTTTCTTGCAAGTTCGCTTTACTATGTTAAACGTATACATGTATAAAGAATTATGGATGTATTATCGAATTACGGATATATAGCGAAGGAAATTAAATAATTGATAGGAATTCGTCATAATGGAATTTTACTGTATACTTTATTTTGATCTATTATTAAGTTTTCATTCAGAATATATGTACACATTTCTATATTTTATAACTTTGATATGAGTAATATAATCAATTTCGATATTGATTTTGAAAATCAAACCTCCTGAAAAGTGATATGAACAAAACTATTGACTTCGATTAATAACTGTTATTTTATTTTTTAATTTCAGATCACTGACATGGACAATTCTGACTCGACTTCCTCAGAGGTACTAAAGTAAAACTCGTTTATTACGAATTCAGACATAGTTCATGGATATCGCGGTTTTATGGTCTCCGGCTAAAATTCTTCACAATTCTTCTAAGTTTATAATGAGTCCTTATACTTATATATATATATATATATATATATATATATATATATATATATATATATATATATATATATATATATAAAAGACCGTGGAACATTAACTGGCAAGATCGGAAATATACAGCTTACATCAATTTCACCTGTTACAATCAAAACATTTGAAATGGGCGGGGACAAATTGACGCGGTCGTTTGAGAAAACATTGAACTGAAACTATTTTCAATCCACTTCAGCGTTAATATCAGTAACGGAATTTTCATAAATATTTACGAACCTCAGAAATCTTCAACAATGTCGATATAAGTATTTTTTTTAGTGCATAGCTAGATCGATAAACAATGAATCCGCATATATATTCGTATACATTATCTGGGTATAATTTTAATTTTTTAAATCGGAAGTTGAATTATTCTCCTCTGGGTATAAACCCCGTTTCAAAATTGTCCCGCTTTTGACGACTGATTCTTTGAAAGCAATGCTTGCCTTGCGTATAATCTCTCCCGAAATGGGACCTTCTCATATTTGCTGATTATATACTTATTGAGGAAATTAAAAGTTTTTCAACCGCTTTGCTGATACTAAATATATAAAATGTTTTTCAATTGCTTCAACTTATATAGCAAGTTAGAAACGCTGAGATGGATTGAAAATACACTTCGTATAAGTACAGTTTCAATCCAATGTTTTCTCAGACGCCCGCTTCAATTTGTCCCCGCCCATTTCAAAAGTTTTGACTGTAACATGTATAATTAACGTAAGCTGTATATTTCCAATCTTGCCAGTTAATGTTCCCCGGTCTTAACGCACAGACATAGCGAACATGTTTTAAGCCCTTCAATGAAGAATGACGAAATTTACACCTCTCACAACGAATTGTTCTTAAGTTACAGAACAGTATTTTAAAAGTGAGATAAGTTTTGTGTTTATTATATCAAAAGTTCTTCAATTTACAGTCAGAAATTCTAGTTTTCAAAAGCAGACTTTTTTCAATACTTCAATGATTCCGATATGTTTCTTGCAAGTTCGCTTTACTATGTTAAACGTATATAAAGAATTATGGATGTATTATCGAATTACGGATATATAGCGAAGGAAATTAAATAATTGATAGGAATTCGTCATAATGGAATTTTACTGTATACTTTATTTTGTTGATTATTAAGTTTTCATACAGAATATACGTACACATTTCTTCAAGATCTATAAAAATTGTCACCGTAATTTAAAAATTGATTTTTCCAGAAATTAACCAATTAATGATAATCTTCGTTATTTGCAGAGTGAAACCGACTAGATGAGTTGAACCTTCTTAAAATTTACATCAATGTTACCTGTTCATCTTTGCATGAAACTCAATAAAGCTTTGAAGTATGTAATGAGTTTGAAAGCTTCTCCGCGTTCAAAATAAATAAAAGGAAATATAATTAATGGAAAAATAGTTTTTCTTTATTATTGATTAGATTTTATTTTCATTACTGAAATATCTCTACCTTGATATGAATTAAGAAAGAAACATGAAACAAGAAAGAACCAAATACGAATAATCACAAACAAAAAAAACCAAACCAAATAATTTTCTAATAAACTCTTTTTGAAGATACTAAACACCAAGGGTAGGTCGACTCTATCCTGGCCTCTGACCCTGGTACTTGCTACTTTCACTGACAAATTGTCAGTGTTGTAGCTTATAATACCCCCACGAAATGAAGTTGCGAGGGGTGTAATGTTTTTTGACCCGTCCGTTCGTTAATCAGTCAGTCCTGTTTTGTTTTTTGTTTTTTGTTTTTTTTTTTTTGGGGGGGGGGGGTATTTCTTTCTTTTTTTCATTTTTGTAAGCGCAACTCTTCTTAAACCGCTGAAAGGAATTTCGAGAAACGTTGTAGGTATTTAGGACACAATGTGTAGATGTTCATATTACAAGGTAATTCCGATTTCATTATTTTTTATTTTTTTTTTTTTTAGAATTTTGGCCATTTTTAACCTCGAATTTTGGCCATATAGTGGTATTGAATACCGGTTAGTAAAGAACAGTTTGTGAGTGGAACTGCATTTAAATTACTGCACTAATTTTTGTAAAACTTTGTATGTTTTAAGGACAAATGTGTAGTTGACCACCAGGAAATTCTGATTTCTGGGAATTTTGCCCCCTTTGAACTTGGAATTTTGATCCTATATTAAATATAGTAATGGACAGTATGTAAGCGCAACTTCTTTTTAACCGCAGCAAGGATTTTGTCGAAACTGTGTTGGTATTAAGGACACAACGTGAATATTTGTATATTACCAGGAAATTCCTATTCCTTAATTTTACTAGGAAATTGGACCCTTTTGATCTTAGAAGTTTGGTCCTATATTGATTGTAGTAATGAACAGTTTGTAAGCGCAACTCCTCTTTAACAGCTGCAACGATTTTCTTGAAACTTCATAGGACACAATGTGTAGATGTGCATATTACCAGGAAATTTTGATTCCTTATTTTTTCTGGAATTTTAAGCCCCTTTGAAGTTAGAATTTTGGTCCATTATTGAACATGGGTATTGAACATGTGTATTGAAAGGGTAACTTCTCTTTAACCGCTGCAATAATTTTGTCGAAACTTGGTAGGTATTTAGGTCACAATGTGTAGATGTGCATGTTGCAAGGAAACCGATTCCTTAATTTTACTGGTAATTTCGGCCCTTTTGAAGTTAGAATACCCCAAAAAATTAACAATTCGGTTATAGTCGGGCCACTGAATCAGATGTATTGGTCCAGAAAATTTTAACTAAGGTTTTAGTCATCATCTCATTTGCTCTTTGCAAAAGGAATGACACAAACTCTCACCTTTTTTTTCTTTTCTTTTTTTATATTCAAATTAGTTGAATTCGTAATAACGAATCTAAATTTATCATTTTAAATCTTATATTAAATCTAATTTGCTTTAACAGATTTTTAAATCTCTTATTACCTTTTCCTAGATTCGTTTTATAGATTCGACTAATTCTTAAAACAAATTAATTTCTGATACCGAATTCAACATTAGGAGTTTGTTACATTGAAAAATTTATTAGATTTTAACCAGCACGTTTATAACATTTTCTGTAGTTCAATAATTCCCAAAATAAAATTTGTTTTCATAAATTTTTCTGAATGACAGCAAAAAAGAGAGCTGGAACACTTGAAATTCAAGACGGAAGCAAGAGTTGTGGTTCTTTAGCTTTTCACTCTATGGAAAGTGCTAATTGAAAAAGTGCTTGATTTGGATCATTAAAGAAATAGAGGAGAAATACTCAGTGGATGTTATATATATATAAATGAAATCATATGATATCATGAAATTGGGCATGACTCTTGAAATAAGGGCCCCTGAAAAATCGAAATTCTGCATAGCTCTATCATGATCAATATGTTGTCAAATATTACAGAAGGTAAAAAGTAAGCGTGATTACGTAAACACAAAAGAATTGATCACATGCTACATATGTCATAAAAGAATAATTTAATGAATAAGAAAGGAGAGACTGTAGCTCCATCCGAATATTTTCAAACCGGAAGCTACATACCTGCAGCTACGTTGTCTATTGCATTGATGTTTACGACCCCTTACCCGCAATATTCCGCTGTACAGAATTGTAACTGAGAAAAAATTGCTATTCCGATACACATGTTTTAAATATAAAAAAAAACGTTATAATTTCAGAAGGCTGGTCGTATACAAGATGTACATACCAGGCTGCACCGTGCAGTGCTTTAGATAATCGAATAATTATAATGGGATGAATTTTAATCAAGCGGCTTCCTGCTATTCTATCCGCAAGAAAAGGTACCATGAAGGATCAATAATTATATAGACAATCGTTAAAGGATGAGGCGAACGATAATATCTTGGTACCTTTCGAGCCCAACGTCGTTGCACGTTCTATAAAGAACAAGAAAAAAAAAGCCATAACTATCGTTTAATAGTTTTTGTAAACGCTGCCATAGGCAAAAGCAATTCATGATCATTGTCAGAATAGCGGGTACAAAATTCGCATTAAATATCGAGGACAATGAATTTTAATGTCTTTTGTGCAATTTGTTTAAATCTTCTTCAGTGTTCGTTTTGGAACAAGCTTTACACGAGTTCCTGATACCTGCTAATACACTACTTTGTATCAGAGAGAATCATTCATATTAAACCTTATTACTCAACAGCGACACGTGTTTTTAAGAAAAATGATGATATCTGGCTAGATTTCATTTCTGTCTGGCTAGCTAGTTTCCTATCTATTCATAGAGGGGGACATTTGTTACACTAATTATATAAATGTATATGAGAATACGATACCAATATTGTTTCATCATCCATCGCCCGTTATTATTATTTTTCAGTCTTTTAATGAGTCGAGGAAATTGCAATATTATTCTTAAAATAGATATAATCGTGGCCAGTATTAGTGAACTATTACTGATGAACAAGCTGTAGATATCAAAACTTACCTGAAATGGTGGCTTTATAGGCAAATACATCTGCTAGGGATTTTCTCTTTGATTTCCAATTAATTACAGATGACGATGCATTCAAAAGTCAACACTAAAGTGGTTTATTCTACTTATAAGCTTACACATACTGAGGACAGGCCAAGAGTTATGCATGTTATTGACATATAAAAATTAGAAGTATCAAACATGCTCAGTATTAAACATTTACATACGAAACAATGCCTTCATTTCTAATTTTACTCGAACTACAAGTAATCTTATCCTTATATTTAAATCTTTGTACAATACACATGGGTTCTGTATTTTTTTTATCTAGTGGTTTTATTCTTTAGTAATGCTGAAAAAAAATATTTTCAAATAATGTAAAAATCCACGAAGAACATATATTCCAATAAACAAGACTGATTTGTTTTTAGTGTTCATCCAAACCATTAACACATAAGACACTAATTAATATAAAAAACCCGACAACATCTCAGGGTGTTGGTTTTTGCCTGCCCGACTTTATGCAATTATTCCTGTTTCACTTCCGGGTTTTTTGCACAGAAATATTTGTCTACAAAGTGAGTCTAATTAACAACAAGTGAAGAGGTTTTATCTTTTGAATGATTCGAACTCTTTGTTATGCATGAAAGGGTAGATGTATAGCATTATGTACAACTGGCGTTTAGCACCAGACAGGTTTAGTCATCTCAAAGGTACGGGGTTTTATGTGTTGTGGTTCAGACAACACCCGTGTTACTAAAAACTGTAAATGAAGAAAGGAGAGAAATTGGGTATCTTTGAGTCTGTAGTACCAATAACTCTTTTTGGAGAGCGAGTTGGTTAAGAAAGACAGAAGTCTCATTCGACCACAAAACAATACACACATGATCTGCGTGAGTTTTCATGTAGCTCCTCGGTTTTGTGAACACAACTGTACTTGATGCTTTGTAAGGTAAGATGCGTCCGTAAAGCACCCAGAGGTTGAGATGTTGGAGATAAGGTGCAAGTGGTGTACAAGTATACAAGTATGAGTGGCTGAAAAAAATAAAATGAATGTCATTTGTACATAAAGGTATTTAAGGATACAATATTACCAAACGATTTTTACTGTATTGCACACTGCATATGTTGCTTCAATATCAACCTCAAGAGCAACGACTGTATAAAAACAAGCGTTCCTTTCAGCTTCTCGAAATCTCATGAAACTGAAACCTTGAATGAAGTAGCATTTTGCAACAGGACCATTTCTTTTAATTACATAATCATAATCATAAAAGAAACTCTGCCTGCTACACAATTGCAAGAGTTTATTTAAAGGTTAATAATGCTTACAGAGCCAAATAGGCTCAAGGTTACAGCAATGAATAGAACTGTTCCGTCGAGCATTTCTTTCTTTCTTTCTTTCTTTCTTCTTTTTTTTTTGTCCATTGTAGCTATATCAGATCTCGGTCCGTTGCAATACTCTGTGAGGGCACCACATGCGCTCAAAGATAGCATACAAAATGTCGCTCGACAAGATATAATAATTACTAACCAGGTAACCTAGGCAAATACCCACAGAAAAGATCACCATATCAAACAGAGAAACGGGAGATTTCATCCGATTCTTTGACACCCATTCTCCAAATTGCTTGTAATTTGCAATGAACTGTTCCTTTCTTGTGGAGTAATTATTACGGTGTTAATACAAAATAAAATACCTGACCCACATTCGTTTTGGCAGAGGGCCCATTGTTTCAATCCAGCAAGTCGTCTGGGCACGAACGGGAGGAAGCTGTTGAACAGCAGTCTGCTCTCACCAAGGGCTCCCTACTCACCAAAAAGTCAGGTCATCACTTTAAAACTACTCCTCTGACATTTGTGTTCTACTTCATGCCTTCCTGTTGTATTCAAGATTTTTACACGTATCTCTTCTTCTGAATTGCAATTTTGAAAAATCTTAATATGATGTTCCCGGTATAAATCAGAATACAACGTAAAACGCATTATAAAGCCCTGTATTTTGTTTATCATTTAACGGATCATTGAAAAACATGTAAACTTTATCTTTCTTCACAAGCAAGACAAAATCAATGACAACCTATATTGTTTTACTGAAAATAAGATATCACCGACAGAAGGAGATATTAATAGAGTAAATCATAAAAATTCGAGGGAATCGTTCATAAAAAAAACACAGTAAATCAATTATTATGTCTGGCGTTTTTTTAGTCCGTCAAAAGTCGGCAATCTCGTTACCCGAGTACTTTAGGGACTTATCTGACCTCCTCGGTACATCATACATTCTTACTAAGAAGTTCCTATGCAAGGAATGCAACTCAGCATGCAAACAAGTGTTCAAAAAATGTCAAAAACAAAGTAAATGTGTATGCATTTTTGCTGAGTAATAATTTGAACCAAAAGAACCGCTTCCATGATTATCACAAGGCCGCTCAAGTGAATAATGAACTTGAAACAATCTACACGAACCAAATAACCTCTGATTTCCATTGGTATAAGAGGGGTTTACGACTAATTAATAAATATATGTAATACTTGAATAGAGTAAAGAAAAAACAACTTCCTCTGCTACTGAAAATGTTAATTATATTTCGTGTAATGTCTGGTAATTTTCTGTCCTCTCTATTCTATTTTTTATGGTACTACAAATATATTGTGTAAAGGGAAGTCTTATACCAGCATAAGTTCTTTTCAGATATATCTCCTAAGTAAAAGGAAACTAATTGTTGCATTTTTTTCGGCACGAGAAAGGGCAGATAATTTCGGTAAAGAGGGCATTATCCAATCGCAGCTTCTCGGGCCTTTCCGATGTTTTTCCGAACTCGCGGGAAAGGTCCGAGAAGTTGCGATTGTTGTATTATCCACACTTAATGAAGGCGTCAGTTAGTTCATCCCGTAATTGTATTTTTCAAGCGCGTTATGTAGACTTTTGTTCTGGAGGGGGGAGGGGGTAATTTTCATAAATTATACAAAGCATTGGATCTTAAACAGATTTTGTAGTAGTTGTCGTAAATTTATTTAATTGACAACGGTGGCCTAGTTGGTATTTCGCTCGTGTTTATGGTTGCAGGTTCGATCCACGGCAGTTGCCTGCCGATTTCGTTAAAGCGTTAGGTAGCTGATCTCTCACAGAGCGCCCATATTTCAAGGTCGATGTAGGTGCTGGCACGATAAAGAACCCATACTAATTTAAAAGGCCTATAAGAATCTCGACGCAACATGAAATAGCACAGAATCAATTAATCACTCGATCGTCATGGCATTCATAGGAAGTCTCAAGAGAAAACGATTGTCGTTTTTGGACTAAAACATTCTGTCGAAGAACACCAAGGAAAGTTGGAAACAGTCATGTACATTCAAACAAGCTTTAAAGATGAACTAGATGTGTATTATAAAGTATATGTTCAAACGAAGCCATTTAAAGGTCCTTTGTTGTCAATTTTACCCCAGTGTAACGAGCAGCGGACATAAGAATGACGAAAATAGCATCAAACTGCCTTTATCTGTCTCTGTTATGTGCAATCTTGAATTAATCTTGAACTAATTGAAAAATCTGTCCTTTGATGAATAATTAATAAGACCATTAACTGTAATGAGGCGATATATATTAGGTATTCAACAAGGCAGTAAATCTTATTTGGTCAGCCATTTTTGCTATTCAAGTAAGTTGGTGTTGTAAACCTTATATCGATGATGTAAGTAGTACGAACACAATACTCACCTCAAATGACAACTTCTTCCACCACTGACAAGGCGTTGGCCTTATAAATGTATTTGATATAAATGTTGTATTTGATATTATTTCTCTAACTATAGGTTTATCATGTGTACAGTTCCATAGTTTCTCAAATAAAATTGCAGATATCTCGAAGGTGGCTTTTGTATCGCTTATCACCATTAACAGAAGACCGATATAAGCTTATAGATCAAAATGTATATGTTTGCTGTTCATTGATACATAATGAGATCGCGAATAAATCGTCAATAAAAGTCTAAATGACTTTCTATCTTTTGTAATAAAAACTTACATTATTATGAATCATTTTTGTTGATATTTTATATCAATTTCTTTGAATCGATGAAAACACCAGGGAATGTTCACTTATATCGAAAACATATATTAAACAATTATATTTCTATATTTAGAAGACATTTATATGAAATTGACGAAATATATGAAAATTAATTTTTTCTAACTTTGGTCGGTCTTTGACTATTCTATAATGTTAATCACAGCAGGTTTTAACCTCTCAATTTTTTTGCCACCAAAGCCATTTCCTTTTTTGTTTAAAAAAAACAGAAGAGGAAATTACAAACGATTTATTAAAAATTAATCAAGAACTTATATTATAGGTCTTAAAATTGTGAAATGTATCTATGAATAAAATAGAGGTTTGCTTTATACGGTTGCTCAGCTATCCTCAGAAAGAAATTTTCACCAAATCTCGGAAAACCAGTTCGGAGTCAAAATATTGAACTTAAACGTGAAATCTACGGGATGAAATTTTATAGTATTCTTGATTCAATCTCACTTACATGTTAATATCTACCAAATGATAACCATCCTAAGTCCGTTTCCAACATCTGAAATTCATTATTCAAACGATATCGATTTATGGATAGTTATTTTCTTACAAATAATTTTAACAGAATTTGTTAATAACATTTATCACATTTACGCACGTGATTCTAAAGCTTAACATTACAAGAACAACGAACAAATTCTAACAACACTGATCAATTGTTTAATCAAGTGTAAAAAAAACCATATAGAGACTTCTTTTTATGGACGGTGATCATTAGTAGACTTTATCTTAAAGATATGTCAGTAAAGTTTCAAGACTTTTTACATATGCCATATTTCCAACTGATAATACACCGTAATCAGATAAAGTTTCATTCTATGTTTACCACCCACAAGTTTCAAAAACCACAAATGTGTCTGATAGTAATTAATTCAAATACCAGAATGTAATTCGGTCAATTACCGATTGGAATGTATATTATATCTTCCCATGTGCTAAACATTTGGCCCATTTGATAGCATAATTGTTCGTCTCTGATTAGGAGCTGCCGTTATACGATTACATTAAAAGCAATATTGTAATTACCAGTTAAGTTTAATTTGCGCACAAATGATCCCCTTTCTACTTAGAAGTTATTAGGAGGAAAAAAATCTTCAATGATCTAACATTTGTAAATTTCTGGAAACAATCTCTCATCTGTGTCTTAACATTCTTTATTTGTTATTTGAGAGAGAGAGAGAGAGAGAGAGAGAGAGAGAGAGAGAGAGAGAGAGAGAGAGAGAGAGATGCTGAACAAAGTCTGACAACTGTGTATTTTAGAATAAAGGGTACATGTAAGCCCCTTACCAGCTTTTGAATTGCAGATCATCTACAGGAAATAAACAACTACAGATTAAAAAAAAAAAAAACATGCGCAATAGAATATACACACTCCGAAGTTATATCACTAAAACACAAATATTGTATCTCCTATTTCTATTTTTATAGAAAGATTAGTCTCTTCTTGTTAAATTCCTGATTTATAAAGATAAAATCCAATACCCCCTTTTTTAAGCGCAAAAAGAGTTTGCACATGCTGCAATAAATTTTCGCGTACAATTGATAAACAATACAAAACGTATTATACTGTCAAGATAAAGAACCATGAAAAAATCGTAATTTAATTTAAGAACACTTCTGATGCACTTGAAGGATGATAAAGCGCCTGACGCTCAATTAGGGTAAATAAACAATTTTGTAATTTTGTTAAATCTTCAAATCTTTCCCGTACATAGAGTTTGCGAACTAATTGACTTTCCCAAGACAAACATTCAATTTCTATGAACAAATACGTAAAGGTTCACGGTGTTCTAGCTACTCAATAAGATCAAAGCATCAGAATCCGCTAAATTACCACGTGACTCACTGGCCCGTTGTCTGCGGCCTGCGACATTTGTACAGTTCCATTAATGGGTCCTGAAATAGCCTTCTCGTATGGATTGCACTCTAAATCACTGAGAGAGAGAGGGGGGGGGGGGGGAGAGAGAGAGAGCATTGATAACATACTGTAACCCGGCACCATTTAATATTTGTCATGTCCATGTTCGAAATAGTGAGTGTTGATCATCATCATCATTTCTTCCAGAACAAGACCGGGAGACAAAACACATCGACAACATTCCCGTCAAGTTTATTCTGGCATATACAAGACACTGCAGTCTTTGAATTTTCAAGCCAATTTCAGGTTCTTCAGAACCAAAGCATGCCACCTAACAAAACAAGAGTATATCCCATTTCTTTTCATCTATCTACATGCATGAGGGCTCTCTTTTCTAACAAAACAGGGAGCACTCTGTTTGAGAAACATCGGTATTTCAGAAGTTTTAAATCAACAGACAACTTCAATCTTGAATCTGATATAATATCAAAAGACCAAAAATAAGTTTAATCTCTTATCAAAGATTTTATGATTATAAAGTTTTATTTCGATTAAAAGAGTGTAAATTCTTTATTTTTAATTGCACAGTTAGAAGATTATTTTTTTTCTTAAACTATTTTCAAGATAAAAAGAATATATATACTTATGACTAAAAGGTGTTCAATGTACGTTTTAAGTTGAATGACTATGCAATATCGTGTTAATAACAAAAGCGTACATCTTGTATTAAACTTGAACACTGATCACATGCCATAAGAGTATTAATCAGTTTATGATTTTCAGGGATAATTAAACGGTAATGAAGACACGCGGATGGTTTCCAGGGAGGTTACAGCAACCGGTTGTCGGTAATTGAAGAAAAAACTGACATAAAGTACATGCATCCATTAAAAGCCTGTTCATAAGCCTGTCTTGTCCTACGCAAAAATGTTTCAATTAAAATGTATGCTTAAACACTTCACCTACATCCCCGTCAATACCGCTAAAGTGTGCATTACCATTCACAGAACAAATGCTTGCTTGCATCTTGTTCATAGAATGGCGCGTCTCGTCTCTGCTTCTTCCTCTTAAAGAGTACATAAAGAACAAGATTTACATTTTATTACAATGGTACTGCTCATTCTTTTTAATTTTCTGAGAAAACTTCCCTCATTACTAGTATATACTTGTGGTACATTGAAGTAGAAATTCAAGTAATCTCACCATTTTCAATATCTGACAATATTTTCACAAGGACCATTGCCAACAAGCAAATTATCAGTAAAAAGCAGGACAACTCTGCCCCTAGCGTTGGCTTAGGTATAGACCTAAGGTGTAAATGCACCATCCTTTTATTCAATTTAACACTAACACATACAAGAGAAATTGCGGAGTTTGTATTAACAGACAAATGCATCTTGTAACAGGACTTGCATTGATAGTGGCAAAAAACCCATCACATCACTCGTTTAGACTGGGATGATGGTAATACAGTCTTTGAGTCATCATCCAAGCAGTAAACAGGCCCGCCACGATTAGCGTTAATTGTATTAAGGGGGCACCTTGTGTGTTCCCCTATCCAGTTGTCTGTTCTACTCCAATCTTTGCAGCAATAGCTCGTTTTATCAGAACAGATTCAGATTCTTGTAACTTTGTTTACAATCAACCTTCTTTATGTTCAATCTAATTCCTTTAAAAACTTTATTTATAGAGAACTCTTCAAAACACAACACTATTTCTATCCTCTAAAATAGTTTGTCCTTTTCAAGATTATTCAGTTTGGCCAATTTATAGAACACTGAAGGATTGGTTTTAGAAAAAGACCCAATTCGTTATAAATAGCACTTTTATTCATAACAGGTACAACAGTAACGAGAACAATCTAACATATTACTCCGAGAACAATCTAACATATTACTCCGAGAACAATTTAACATATTACTCCGAGAACAATCTAACATATTACTCTCCGAGAACAACACGTGTATGACTGAGCTTCTGAAATGGCATCTGGCGTTTACTTATGATCATTGCCCATTTCCTGAATCCTAACTTTTTAATTCAACTTGACAAGGTGAAGGTCGTCTAATTTAACATTTATTTCCTGTATATTTTGACTGTTTTTTCAAGCATGAGAAACAAACAATTTTGATTTGTGAACTTTCAACACGTTTTAAAGTTTATCTTTTAGCAATTCTGCTAAAGATAGATCTTAGTAATTGGCATATCTCGGTAATTTTGTTGGTCCCTTATATTTTCTTGTTACAGTTAACTATCATTTTCGATATGACAATGAACAATTATAAAAAGAGCACATACCTTAATAAAAATATAAAAAGAACAAAATTCTAAACTGTGCATCGCTGTCTCTTTAGTCTTAAACTATTTGCACTAACTGACCATCACTCTCAATCAAGGGGGAATTCGCTACGAAATCAACACTTTTATTAGAAACTTCACTTAATCCAATAGGTTCGTCAATTTCTATGACTGGGTGTTCTAAACTGATATGTCCATTCCCAAGTGTAAAAGAGTGCGCTTTGCGTATGTTTGACTCACTTGGTGGCTGTAAATTGTCTTTCTGTATCCTGGGAACATGACGGGGCTGGAGCGATTGCGTCCTTCTGAGCCCATTTCCTACATCGCCATTTTGATTAGTTTTGCGTTGCAAAAGTGACATTCGAAACGACGATGTTCTTCTTATACTCCCCTTTCTTTTATCTTTGTATCTAAGATGTTGAAATTTTCTCCTTGTGTAATTGTAGAAGGAATTTCTAAGAATTTTATTTCTAATGCCGTAAACTGCCCCATTTGTCATTGGAGCCGCTTGATATAGAGTCGTCACTACCGAAAACACCATCGTGTGAATGTACTCCCTTCCAATACATGCCTCGATAATTATCACAATGGAATAAGGAATGTAAGTAAGAGCAAACGCGCCTATTAACTGAAATATTGTCATCATGGCTTTCGTGCCTTTGATGGACGAGGAGTTCAGTTGAGTGGCTTGACTGTTGGGGGCGATAGGAACTTGTACCACACATGCCATTCTTACCATTGTTGCAGCTATCCTGCTGCTTTGAGTACGTGCAATTTTAAAAATGTGTGTATAGCAGTACAACATCACCGACAATGGAAGATAAAACATGACGATCATAGCGATGCCTAGATACCAGTGACCCGGCAAATGTAGGTGGTTTATGAAACATATTCCTTGGATTCTATGAAATACGTATTCATTTCCTCCAAACAATGGTGGAAGAGCTATCAAGATTGCAAACAACCAATAGATGCTAAATAAACATGACATCTTTTTAATCGTAGCTGTTAAAGAATGATGAAGTGGAGAAGCGATTGTATTGTACTTATCCCAGCTCAATCCTGCTATGGTCCATGCAGTCACTAAAGTGAAACTAGATTGCAAGAATCCATAGATTTGACATGATATTTCTCCACCGATCCAGCGTCCCGTGAGAACTACCACTGAGGAAAACATCGTTGTTATCACAGACGAAAGAATCCCGATCACCGCTAGATGGACCAAGAGAATATTGCGAACGGATCTCAGCCGACGGTTTGGGACTATTGCAATGATGATGAACACATTTAACGCCGATCCGACGACGGTGAAAATCAGTAGGAATACCCCGGATACGATGTCTGGCCCTCCTCTCTCCCATCTCGGTATGGATAGTCTCCCGGAAGGTTTGTACACAGTATTGTTAAAGGTCTCGTCCCAGAAAGAGTAGTTGATACGGTCAGTAAAATTACTTGCGTGGATGATCATGATGGACTGTAATCCACCATGCCGTATAGGTGCAGGGATACCTCAGCTCCTGTTTAATTCATAATTCATAGCGGTCATCATAAGGCTAATGTTTATAATGCCAAATCAATCGAAATTCAATATAGCGGTTTTTATCGCTTAACGACTCTCCTGGAACGCTGAGACAACTGTGTATATCACTATCTTTTAGTGAAAATCCCAAAGCCTCATACACAATTCCACTGTTTGTCGATCCGATTGCTGACAGCTGATTGGCAAAAGCATCCGTTTTACCACTTTCAAACACATTCGTATATATTCAATCTGTAAAGTTGCGATTTGGCAGTACTCCACAGATCTATGAAATGGTGGTTTTCGGGAGATGCATCACATCACACCATTTACAAGTCGGTGGGAGCTTCCCATTAGCACTCATTTACATAATTTGAAATATAATCAAGTACCTTCTAATCCGTTTGATATATAAAGTGTAGAAATCTGAACATCTTCCTCGGAAAAGATGGTGTGATGCCGTTAGGTTTGGTCTCCAAGACGAGGTGAGTGCGACTGTTTCGCTGCGAGGCTGAAACTTTACACTCATTCATTCCCCTCTATCTCCTGGATTTTTCATCACTGCCACCATTTTATTTTTAGAACAGAAGCTTTTCATGCAGGGTAATCACTACCGCAAAAATCTGCAAAAGTATGTAAAAATAGAATCTTGTTTCCAGATGGGATGATAGCGTCCATTGCATCTAAGTGGGGGATTTTTTAATGGCGTTTCGCACGTTTCGGACCGTCACCGAAACTTTTCCTCCCATCAGCATTACCAAAGATAACCATATGTTGCACTGTCCTTTTTATCCAATAAATTCAATATCTATCAGTAACCGGTAGAAAAAAAAACGATGACAATCAGCTTGTGGTACTTATACTAGTGAATTAAACCAGCACTGCAGTCTTCCTCCATTGTGTGGAGTTTTTGTCATAGTGCGATTAAAGGTTTTCCAATAAACTGCTGCTCCTTGATTCTAGGCAGTTTCATCAATCTACAGTCTTTGTTTATGGTACGTAATGGTTGTTTGTCTTTCTGTCCCCGGGGGAGCTCCCTGTCCATCGGCAACACGCGCGTCCCTCTTCTGTTAGTCGCGGGTTTTAATGATTTTTTCTTATAGAAGCCATCTTTTATTGGAAAGAAGGAAATAGAACATGTACATGATATGGCATACTCTAAAACCTGGCCTGGCCTGGCCTGGCCCCATTGGCCTGGCCTGGCCTCAAAGTTGGCCTGGCTCCACTTTTGGCCTCAAATTTGGCCTGGCCCCAAATTTTGGCCTGGCCTCAAATTTTGGCCTGGCCCCAAATTTGGCCTCTTCAAAAATTTTTGGCCTCATATTAAAAAAACATTTTCTCACATTTTCAAAGAGTTTTCATTGAATTTTTATTGATTTTTAAATGTTTAAGAGAAATTTTTTTTATAATAGGTGACCTGGCTGATTGAGTTTTAATTGATTTTATTCAAGTTTGCACACACAAATACATAGGATATGCATGTGCAACACTGCTCTTTTATTGCCAAGGAATAGATTATGCCCAATACTGAAGCTATCGGCATTAAAATTCAGAGACGCAACCCCCTTCCCCACTTCAAAAAAGTAGAATAGAGATATCAGAATAATAAAGTAAAACATCATTTTAAAAGAGACTGACCTGTCTGATGGATAAATAAATAGTTACCTCAAACATTTGTAAACTGATTCATAACATCAAATCTCTATCCACATACAATGCACTTTAAAAATGCCAGACTGAGTTCGCTTACATTACCTGTCAACACTAATCAAACCCAAATTTCCCTCCCCAGTAGAAACTCGATATCAGCCTCCTCTGTCGCTTTATTGGGGTCAGATTAATTGCCTGCACTGCCGTTCAACATTTCACACGGTCTAATTTAATTAATGTCATTTGTGAATGACTGCAACATTGTATCCTCCGATAACTTGATTCAGTGATGGTCATTAATCATCACCCCTATATTAGAGTAGTTTCATGCATGTTTTGTTTGTATATTTAGGAAACAATTTTTCCCCTATAGGGTAACTTCGATATCAGAATTTGAACACAGCATAACATGTTGTGACCTTTAATGTTGGTTAGAATAAAAAAATTGGTCTCTGTCATTATTTTTTTTCTCACACAAGTATTTGATATAGGTATTATCCGATCCTGATAGCAGTTAAGTGCATTGAAAAAAACATGCCATGGTGGAATACAATGGCAGTATTACATTCTTAAAGTACTTTGGAATAATTAAAAACAGACTGTTTCAAAATCTGAAGAAAAAATTCAGAATCAATCACTCATACCTGTAGTCATATACACATGTGTGTTTCAAAACAACTATCACTATAAGACACTAAAAGCCATTTAGTGTGATTTTTTAAGTGTATTAAACATAAATCAATAAAAAATCAATACAATCAACATATGTGTAAAGAAAATAAAAAAAAAAAATTGAGGCCAAAAATTTTTAGCAGAGGCCAAATTTGAGGCCAGGCCAATTTTTGAGGCCAGGCCAAAATTTGGGGCCAAGCCAAATTTGAGGCCAAAAGTGAGGCCAGGCCAACTTTGAGGCCAGGCCAGGCCAATGGGGCCAGGCCAGGCCAGGCCAGGTTTTAGAGTATGCCACATGATATTTGCAGTTCACCTTTCATTTATCTATAGAAACATTTATTGGTGTTTGTTTAGTTAAAAAAGGGAATCAATTCATTCACAAAATTGATTAAATGCCTTGTTCAATACATATCCCCGAGAATTTGAAGGTTCAGGAACATGTTGTAGTATTTGGTTTGCTTACTAGTATTCCTGTACAAGAGTCTTCACATGTCAATTAAGAGTCAATGTCATTGATAGAGATTTAAGGTCAAAATTGCTTCCATGAAATTCTATCATCATCGAAAACATGGTGTTTTAGGTTAGATTTTCTTTTATGTTGCAAAATTTTGAACTGCTAATTTTTTCTAATTCAAAGTGAGATGATCTATTACAAAATTGCCAATAGTGTATACTTCTGTGATTGAGAGCGGCATTGTAATCCATTTATACTTACATAAAAACGATCAGTTTTGAAAACTAGATGCAAATAGCGCAAATTTCGTCTTCCCACCTGATTGAAATCAAAGGCTTAATCGAAAGTTCATTACTCTGTTAGTAATTACCCTAATTATCTCTGCTATATTTAGCTACACGGCGTAATCAAAGTGTATTGCAAAGCAAAGTCAAATATTGACTCGTTACAGACTGCGGAGTGATAAATGAGTGCGGAGGGCATATGTGGAAATCCCCCGCCGGACAAAGTCGTATTACATCACTCATGATGTTAGTGCGCGGCCAAATCCCGACACAGTGAATCGATTTAGCGAGTGATTGTAACTTGTTTCATCACTGCATTATTTACAGCGGGTATATTACATGTACATTATTCGTTAATTGCTAACATCCATGAAATAAAACTTAGATAGTTATATTTGAAAGAAGAAACATTTTGGCTTTTCAAATATATGATCAATTTTGAAAAAAAGTTGATATATCTATTTGCGGCATAGACTAGTATTTCAAATCACTTACGATCTCAATTGGAATAAGGAATCATTCTTTGAGTATTATGAGGTGATAATTTCGGTCGGGGCGTTATCAAATCCAATAAAGCCCGAAGGGCTTTTGATAGATTTGATCACGCCCCGACCGAAATTATCACCTCATAATATTCAAAGAATGATTCCTTAATACTTATATTTATATAATTTTCAGCAGTTGCACGATTAAATATTATAATATTAATTATGCAAACCCGCTTGCGCCCCCAACAATACGTCTTTTGAAGTTATTGGGCTGTATAGTACAAAATCGATTCGTAGTATTATCACAGACAGAGACACTGGAAAATGTAAATATAATTAAATATTGACAATGTATTGAAAACAACCTAAAACCCTATGATAATTTTTGCGTGTGATACAATTTCTTCTAAGTTGATATTGGGTAGATTTAATTTTTTCAGGACTAAAATTTTGTTTAATCGTATTATATATAACTGATTTATTTTCATTAGTTTTTAAAATCAAAGCGTAGTAACGAGTTATTGCTGGATTTTCCCATCGCTGATTGCATTGAATTATTGACAAAACATTTAAAGGTGTTATGCAACTCATCGAAAAACAAATCATTAAGTAATGCAAGACGTTGATTTATAAATCGTATTAGTTTGATAGTTTCAAAAATTATTTAACACAGAAACACTGAGGAAGGGGGTTTTGTGAGTTCTAACTTCGCTGTCTCACGATGTAAATAAAAATATACATTGGACAGTCTAGTGCGAAACTAGAAAAGATATTTCTTATCTGCATAAATAACGTCACTTTTTCCAGTTATCAAATTCAAAGATGTGAAAAAGTCGCAGATAAGATAAATTGAACGCCGAATTAATCAATATTTTAAAAACATTCAATTACAATCCTTGCCGATAGATATGATTTCTGGATTTATTAAGTATGTTTTCGACTTGCTGATAAGATTTCTTCCTTTCAATAATTTTTTTATTAGAATCACATCTTTTTTTACAGATCGAGTCATTGCAACATTCTTTGCTGTAATCTTGGGAGGAAATTAATTAACGCTCATATGACTGATGTACATCAACTATTAAAAAAAAAAACCCTCTTTGGACTAATAGTTACAAATTGCGCAGTTGAAAATAAAGCTAATCAGGGGTTAAACTGTCTTTGAAAAAAGGAGGAAAATGTCAATACATATATACCCTGGTATACAAACGCGCCAACCATGCTGACAAGAAACTGTGAAAATCTTTGACCTTTCAAAATTTGTAAAATAACAAAGGAAAGAATCAGCTTTATAAAGTTTTAATTCGTGTCCCAATTACTATGCACTTTGTTTCAGAAATCGAAAAAAATATATTTAGATGAGTATGACATAGTAAAAATATGCGTTGAATTAATTAAGATCCATATTATACGAGAAAGATTTGTAATATCAATTTTGATACATTTTAAATAAATAAAAGTGATAGAAAGATAAAAATGTTCTTTTCTGCTTTGGTTTATGGTAATGCTTTGAAATATGTCTTGTGATTGCAGGGTTTTGAAGTGTTTCTACGGTAAGTTTATTCATGTTGAATCTGTGGATTCTTTTTTTTTTTTTTATTAAATCATATATTTAAAATATCTGTAAAAGTAATACTACTACATATGTATATAAAACACACTCACACACATGAAATGAGATGTTTTATTCATGAAGAATAATTTTAAATCAATCTTATAATTAATATAAAATATACAATGACAGCTTCAATCCTTACGAACCCAGCAAACTTAGACAGTCGCTGTGTTTAGGGTAGTAAAAAACGTCTGCAAAGGAGACCAAATCAGTTATTTTTTTTATTTTATTAATTCTATCCTTCATCTAAGAATTCAATTGAAATATTTGTTACGAGTGGCAGACGAAGAATTAAGAGGATTCAAGAAGCAAGAGATTTGACTTAAGATTCAGAAACCTAGATATTGGTTCGCCCTGAATCTTTAACACGTTAGGATTTTTTACATGTCTCTTTTCTCCGTCTTGAACGACACTATTAAATTTCATTTCCAATTCCCAAATCTGTTTCCTCTTTTGATTTAAAAAAAAAAAGTACATTTTATACTATTGTGCAAATATTGGGTTCGAAACATGATAAAACGTAGTAGTTGCAATGTTGAAGAAGATTAGAAAAAGTCATACCTAAAAGAATTTTTAAAAACTAAATTTATAGGGCTGCATAGAAATGTTTTCCAGGTTGGACGATATAAAACTCCTTTCATCAGTTAGCTTATGAAACTTGTTGGTTACTGGTCCCAGTCTGAAAATGATTTAACTAATCTTAGAAGTGTCATTTCTGAGATCAAAACAAAGTGGTAGTCGTTACAAGTTAGTCAAGGATAATTTATCTAATTGTTCAAAGACCATGGAATAACCTTTGTCGTAAAAGACAATATCCTTAGAATACAACGAACTCGTTTGTGAAAATCATTATGTATACACTGGTAGAGAGGCAGCTCCCAAAGGATTACATGTTAATGACAAATACATGCAAAGTAAGAAAACACCACAGTGCCACGCGGACAGCGATGAGGCACTTATCAGAGAGCATAGGGTTTGCTGCCACGTCCGCAATCATATCACAAAATTGTTTTGACACTAAATATATTTCCTTTCCTTTCTTCCTGACGCGACTGTATTTATCAGACAAACTTCCTCGAATCTACCTACTGTTACGTATACTGAGATGAGTAGTACCTTTGTCCTCGGAAAACGTACTCTTGTGTTCACTAAGACATTTGACCTTGGTTTTTACCGTATGAACACGGTGACTAGATCACACACTGATATATCACTACATAACAGCCAAACATAATGTTTTTACAAAGTAAATGTACTTGTTTTGCCTTGATATATGTATGAGTTTCAAAAGTTCATGAGTGCTATTTGTGAATCAGTGCTTACGTCATGAAAAAAATGGACTTATATATCACATTTTGGGATGAACGACGAAAAATCTGCCAGTTTACCACTGATATTCACGCGACGACTGATACTATAGTTGCTCAGTCATTTAACAGTCAATGGTTTGTCCGCAGCTAAATGCCAATTTCAATGCAAAATATACATACTGAAAATTGCTTTGTGACAACAGTTTTTTGGTGACGTCAGTATCACACTATCACGAACAAAGGCGTTCTATTTTTAGATCTCTTAAGAAATTATTATGACTTGTAAAGCTTGAACAATAAATCCATCATAAATGCAGCTAAACTAATTACTGTATTGCAAGAGTTGCATAATTGTTATCTGCTTAAGATGAGAACAAAGAGAAGTAATAACACAGATGAGGTTACGGTACAGGGAAAACAGAGATCGTCAGTGGAGAGAGAGAGAGAGAGAGAGAGAGAGAGAGAGAGAGAGAGAGGCGGAGAGAGAGAGAGGGGGGCGGAGAGAGAGAGGAGAGAGAGAGGCGGAGAGAGAGAGAGAGAGAGAGAGAAAGAAAGAGAAGGATTTTATGATAGATTTCATCACGTCCCGACCGAAATTATCACCTCATAATTTTCAAAGAATGATTCCTTATTACTTATATTTATATAATTTTCAGCAATTGTACGATTAAATATATGGATATTAATAAGCAAACCCCGCTTGCGCCCCAATTAAATGATCATTTGAATTTATTGGATTGTACAGAACAAAATCGATACAGGCAAAGCCACTGAAAAATTTAAATATTTAGATTTACATGTACGGTCATATCATTCACCTTAGCAATTGTCCAACTTTGAACCAAATAACTTCTGGTTTCTATAATCTATAATTCACAAAACATGCTTTAATTAACATTTATTCTCTACCCTTACTTCGGGCATTTCTTGTAAATATATGTCGTTAAATTGCACTGGTCACTATAGTGGCAAGAAGTGCATGGGCGTTATTTGCCTTGCTTTCGTCATCCACGACAAAAGTAATGCATTCATTATTGTTTTTGGACTATTATGAAAATAGAAACACTAAACTAACGAAACAGATTTGCATAACATGCATTTTTCTAACTCTTTGCATTAGAATGTTATACTTTTACATAACAAGTTATTATCTCTGGCAAACTTGCGTAAACATAATATGTTCAAATCCATCCGTTCTAAGACGGATATATGTTTTAAAAAGCTCGTTTTCCTGACAACTCCAGAAGACATTGCGTCATCGTAAATGTAAATGAAAACATTGCTCGGGAACGTTTCTCTCTTCTCTAACGCCAGCATCGATAAAAGTGACATTCAATGAATACATTCTTACTTCTTTACTTCAGAATACAGCATGATTATCAGATTTTCTATCCTTTTAGCTCTGTTTTTTTTAACACAATATTATTTTTACAAGGAAAATCACAACAAGAAAAAGTTAATTCTTAGCAGGAAAAAAGTTCAGAAATCGGTCAAAATTGATTTTATTTACAGAACATCACGTTTTACATATCTTGAACGTGTTTATTCTGAAACATTGATTACTTTCTTTTTGTTTCCCATGTTTACTCTTCTCTAAGAATTTTTTCATTAGTCTGTTGAGAATTTCAAGCTTTTAACTGTTTTGAAATGTTGCTATATTTAAAGAAAAGTTTGATTGATACATGCTGAAATGTAATTTACAAAGGCAGGTTGTGCCATTTGTAAATAACAAGAGACTATTCCTCTTGATACAAAAAAACCAAAAGCGCTGTACACAAAACGTTACGACTGAAAGAAGCTATTAAAATATTAAACGAAATGATCAGCAATTTACATATTGTATATTAGAAGTTCACATAAAAAATACAATGTTTTATATCAGCGTGATTCAAGCCTTATTTTGGTATATACACTTTCAAGGTTTACAGGTATATTGACATTATAAGGTTCAAGTTTTATCATCTGATGAGCAATTTTAACAGCAATATGGCGGCCTTCGGTTTCTTCAGATTTTATCCGTTGTGTTTTGATGACATTCTGACAACCACCGTCTATATTTGCCTAGAATAGCGAGACGTTGTTCCCCCCTTTGATATCAAAGACTTTTATATGTTCCCAAAAGGCAAAAATTGTTCCATAAATAACGGTTATTGCAGTCAAATCGATATTTATCATACACAGAAAGTAATAATTTCTGTAAAAAAAAAATAATACAATGTCTCCTAATTTATTGGTAGAATAAATCTAATAGATAGCTGGAAGAAAACAGCTGTGTTCCTGTCTAATTGTCCACATTGTTTGTCGGAGAATATAATCCAAAAGAAGTCCCCCAGCGGTTGCTTTCTGTTTATCAACACATATTTATTTCACAATCGTTTAACTGTTAGATATAATACTATATGCAGCACTTTTTTAATAGGATGAAAAATTCAAAATTTCGGAAAAAACAGAAAAAGTTTCTATCAAAATGTACAACATTTATACGTACAGAGCTTGCCAACAAAATAATCGGCAAAAATTCTAGTTTGAAACTTTTTAGTACTAAAGAAACCCAGATTCACCAAGATTCAATAGTACCAAATACGATACTTGCGAATACAAGTTTTTGTTTCTACATGTTATATTTGATTGCAAACGGGATAAGATAATGCCGAAGCTATCATGTCTTTCTGTGCAAATCAACGATATCTTTTATAAAAATGACAAATGTTATGTTTCAATACAACGTTTTATGCAATGTTTACAGATCTTGCTGAAGTGTTCGTTGCACATAAAAAGAAATACAGTTCGTTTTCCCCAGCTCATACTGTCTTCATTAACAATGTTTTAACAGTAAAATCACGTTATGAATATAAGAGGCATTATTTCGTCAAAACATGTAATGGTTGGCCAATAAAACGCGAAAAGTGCGCGAGTCCATCTGACATCAAACCAATCATCCACTTCACTCAAAGCAATGCAAGATATATCAATTGTATTTACAAGATAGATATTGGGTATTGGCTATATCAAGCGTTGTGTGAACTAGAAATAAATCAGATATTGCAACTGCGGTCTTTATTCCGTATTTCAGATACAAGTACATGTGCGAGGATGGGTACAGTATCCAGTGCAGACGGTTTATCTGAAGAAATCAAGTGAGCATTTATAATTTTTTTTCGCAGTAAACCTTTGAAGTTCTTTTTAAAGAGAACCTCGAAGTTTGAACTTAATGTTTTACTGATGTATGAAAGAAATCGCTCAACATCCTGCTCCATTTCTAAATTTTTTAAATAAAATTTTTAAAATCACAAAAACCAATCACTCTTTATTATCTACTTATTTAGGGATATTTAACTTTAATGAGCTTGATAGAACCTGACTTTTAATACGGTTTTCACTGGGCGTTGTACAATCATGATTGTCTTGATGTTTTTTTTCGTGACATTCATAGATAATACCAACTCAACATAATACACATGCAAGTTTTCATCAACCCAGAGCCGTAGTTTGACATATAGTATTCCACAGGGTATATAAAACCGAAATTACTCTTTGTTTTTTTTAGAACATAATATTTATGTTAATGCCTTGGTTGTGTGTATGATCATTATTTACTCATTCTTTAGATTACAGGTGTTTTTATGGAATACTCCATTTGTTTGAGCTTAGCTTGAGGTGATGCATCAAAGTGTGCACTCTTACAGAAGGTTATATTGATGGAAAGGATGGGAAATTATGTTGTTTCTTTACTCATAGTGAGAGCTTGAATTTCAGGAATCTAAACATCCCTGTTGAGACACAAAAGACTGATGTATTGCAGGTGTTACAACGCAATTTACGTTAACATCCCTCGAAAAAACGAGGATCAGCATCTTGCAATCAATTCTTTTTTTCGGATTGGATGGGTTTAAGATTATTTAATATTAAGGACATTCTCTGCCACTCTCTTTTCTCTCATATAAGAAATTCTAGAAGCTTGGAGATATACTGTAAACGTGTTTCGAATCACGACTGTTGATGACGTATGTATAAAACAAAAAAAACGTTTTAAAAATTGCTTACTACATCAAATGTTTATTTTGATTAACTATGTAAAATTTGAATCTAAATTTTCAGATATCTCTAGCTAAATACGAACTAGATTGAGCATACAATAGAAATCCTTTGTTTAAATACTATTCACATACAACTCTCATTTCAACGTGCACTTTCAAGGAAATGCGCCTAAAACTCCTTCGCCAAACATATGAAAAGAGGATCTAATACGCTAACAAAAGAAATAAACATAGTTTTTGGGTGCTGTTCTCAGGTTCTTCTGTATAAAAAATGTTTTGTTACAGAAGATAGCTTACTAACGGAAAGGTGAGTAAATGTTAGCCCTGCATTGGCGCCTGGATATATAATAAACATTGCAATTGGTAACACCAGAAACTTCTATAATCAAGTGAAAAATCCTTACAAATGTCTCAATCAGCAATTGTTCAAAAGTGCACTCTAGTCACTTTTTTTCGCCAAAAAAATCAGTAGACTTTGGCTAGAAGCGACGGCAATTCTTCTGTCGTTTTAATACATGTAATGCGCAGTTCGTTCTGTCAATAGACTTCACTTGTCGCAAAAATCTTAAAATTGTGACCCCGAGGATACATACATAGATCTATATTTTTTTAAAGACGGTTTTGTTATAAAAAGTGTGATTTTCATCAATCAGAAAGTCTACATCAATCACCAACGTAATTAATGTTGTCTACAATAGAGTTTTATTCTTATACAACTGTGAATAATTTTAACGTATTTTGAATTAAACCTATCAAACTACGAATTATACTTTCTTTTAATTGATGCTACCTAAATGACATGTCATATCCTTCTTGTGTTCGTGCACAGTGTGCTTACATGACAAAGTTAGCAGACATTGTGTGTTTTAGGTCTTAACAAACTACGAGAGCTAACACTATTTATCAAGTCTGGCCTAGTTCTTATAAGAAACAATCACAAGAAAATCTGGAAAATTACCCAATAAAGAAGGCAAACCAAACTTAGCACACAATGTCCTGACCCCCGTTGGTCCATTTACATTGATTGCACGCAATCAGCATTCTTTTAACAGACCGAAGTTCAAGACGTCCTAATGATGGATGAAGATACCACCAACGTAGCAGACACGTGCCCGGTCTCTCCGGAACCTTAATGCTGATTGATTTATAGATATATCCAGGAAACCTTACCAAAAAGGCTTAGGATTTTCTTTTCTTCTAATTTCTTATTAGTTTAGTCCCGTCGACGTAATAAGTTGGGTCAGACCAGTGAGCGTTATATTGATATTATAACAGAGTGGCAGGAATGGAACAGCAGCGGTATTGCTCCTGTCGGTCTCTGTAACTAATGCTTCAATCATAATGTTTTCTTCTGACATAAAATATTTGCATTTACATCGTGAATGACAGTTTTCAGATCAATTGCTTTAATATAGCTTTAGTGCTGCAGTACTGAAACCACTTGGAAGTCTCTACCTTTTTAACTTTGATTTTCGATTATCATTTTAAAATCAAAAAAGTTTATCCTTAACCCTTGTCCCCGAATGTTGTAGCTTTATTGTTACATTTACCGTGACTCTAAACTTGTATATAATTCTGTTATATGTCCTTGATAGAGCATTTTCAATAATGGTGAGCCCTATTACATTAATTCCCACTTGTTGTTGGAAGTTTATAAATATTTTCTTTGACTTTTACTTTGCATTACACAACTAAGTCAAAATGTAAAATTCTATACGCTAACCAGCTTTTCTCGGTTCTTTAAATAATGGCATAATATTAAAGACACAAACGTACGAGTTTCCATTATAATCGAAAACATGTTTCCTGAAATAGGTCCTTTATTAAACTCATCAGACTAATTAAACAAAATCAGCTAACTGATATTTGTGATTGTCACAGAAGTATATCGATTACCTAGGACAAAGAAGGTAAGTTCGGTTTAATCATATACATCCACTGATTACTTACAAACCATATTGCCTTTAAGGAGCCTCGATAGATCTAGAAATAGAAGTGACCAATTATTGAGAAAGGTCAAAGGTCAAATATGTATACACTCTGTAATTTTACATGTACTTACTCCTTTATGTCTTTAATAAATTGGTCGGTGGTGGGATCCAGCATCTCGTGGACCCAATATAAACTTGCATAGTATATAAATTTCAGTATAAAATTTGTTTATTCATACGGAATTTCTAGAGCAGAAATATTTAAAGTACAAATAAAAATAGTTATAATAATAATTTTAAAATATTTAATGATACTCAAATGGACTGGGCAACAGGCATAGCCTATATAAACCTTCTCTCAAATACAAAGTCCAGTAGTTGAGTTATGAAATATTTATATATATTTATATTAGAAATTAAAAAGTAGTTTTACATGTAAGTGTTAACGTGCAATTTATTACTTATTGATCTTCCAAATACAGATATAAATGTAGAAGAGAACAAATAAATTATAAGGATATTGCCTCATGTTAAATCCCTTAAAATGTATCTATATATACTTGATTAAACTATTTCTTAAATTAAATACAGATATCTGCTTATTTTCAATTTCTAAAAACAACGAATCAACTTATTATCTTTTGAAATGTACGTGTCTGGTAAATGTGTACGGAAAACTATTCGTCAACATTTATGTCCTCCAGTTGATGGTTATATATCGGGCATCTTTATCTACAGATTTTAATATTTTGATGTGAGTTTGTGATAAAAAGCAGTATTTTCTGCGCTACATAAAAAATGATGGTAGCATATTGCTAACATGATTCATGAGGCAGAAGCTACGCTTTTTTACACGTCTTTCATTTCTTTCAACATATAACAAAAACGGGTTAGTTGTTCAAAATCATTCTCCGCAGTGGCTCCTAAAGATACAATTTACATATTCATTTGAGGATGTTGTTTTCTCTGCTGTTCAACATTTGTACACAAAAATCATATATTCCGTTACACAATAAGCTGACTACACCTGCTTCCAACCAAATCCTTCACATCAAAGACCATCATAACAAACTCGTCTGATTCATCCACTAAAGCACCTGGATTGAAAACCTCGACACTTTGATGATAAAAAAATAGATTAATTTCAAATGCTACAAATGTTATGAAAATTGTCCAGAACCAAATTTCGTGAATGAGACGGGTGCTTGCGTAGTGCGGGATCGTCCTATATCTAGGTCAAACTGACATCACGCACTCCTAGACACCCTTCTAGGAATGGCTGTTCCTCTTGTCTAGTCTAGGAAGGTGTAACTTTCGTGATACCTGTGGTTGCATCATTTGGAATTGTTGCCAAAGAGAAAAATCCAAGATTTATATTGTAAGCCAATATGTAGGATTGGAAAAATTTCATGAATGATGTGTTTTAACTGTGTTGTTGTTTTCTGGTTCTGGTTAACTGTTAAGCAGACATGAGCAGTCCGACTCTCAGTAGAACATTATGACTATAAATTCAATCTATCAATATTCTAATAAGATTACTATTTATAACAAGTCGGTTGAAGTATGAAACATAACGGCATTCATCCAGAGGTAAAAAAAAAACATGAAGTAAGATAAGACGGAAGATGTTCCTGTTCTATAAAATATCTGCTTATTTTTTAATGCTCATTATATCTTTAAGGCGAATAAATGGAGAGTATTGCATAATACATGTAAAGATAAAACAGGAAGTGAATTCAATCCTTTTAAATTTGAGGGAAAACTACAAATGTAAGTTTCTTCTGATAGTAATTGAATGTTGGTGAGCAATAGGTTGAGTCATACATACCGTTGTGTGATTTAATTTGCTTCTTTTATTTTATTTCTTTTTCTTGATGAATCTTGAACATCTGAGTAGATTTATGTTCAATTTTTTTTGAAAATCAATATGATACACTAGTATAACAGGAGGTTTCGTCATTCAAAACGCAGAAATGATAAACTAAAGTAAAACAGGTTAACGACATCAAAACAGCTCATCAAACCAAGAAGCGATTCTTTTACTATGCCGATAATAAAAGAACGTGTACAACTTAATTTAAGAAGCATTTTATTCAATATATAAATACATTGAGTAGGATCAAACAGCGGGCAATATGCCTATGTATGTTCTCTCATGCAGTCAAGGTACAATTTTGCACATGATATATATTTATTGCCATACATTTGAATTTTCGTAAGTTCATATTATCATTAATACCGTATTGAAAAGAGGTACATGTATAATACATTACAACACGGCGAATTCTAGAGTTAAGTGCCCTTTTTTAATTAACGAATTGATTCACAGATATATGCAAATCTGTGGTATTAGCCTGGCTCCATGAAATGAGTATTTTGGGATGGATGATTTTTTTTAAAAATCGGTTTTTTGTTTACAGTGGACATCAATGACCATGAATATAAGAAAAGAAGCAAAATCAACCCGAATAAAACCAAATCACCTTTTTGAAGAATTATATACTTTTTTCATGAACTTAAATCAGGACACTTTGATTAATTTTGCAATGTTATTTTTAATGATATAGCATGGTCACGATTAAAGCAATATACATGTAAGCATTAATTCTAATGTTTGAAATTCTTTATCGTGAAATTGAAATTTACTATTACAATGAAAAAAAGGCTATGATATATAAATGTTTGTTAGTTTTGTTTGTGGGTAAAAGCTATTTAGGGCCATAACTGAAGCAAGTTACATGTTTTAAGTTACATGCAGAATAGCAGGTTTTTAAATTCTAAAAAAGTACAGCTCATATTTCTTTGAATCTGATCATCTTGAATTTTACTTCCTTGAGAAGGGATATAACATAGCTGATTGTGTGTGTGTGATGCTATTGTTCGTGTGCATATTGTACAAAAGCTTGTGGACAAGATTGAAAGATAACATTACCACTTACATGCGCAGATCCAGAAAGTTTTTCCGGGGAGGGGGGTTCGAGGGATATTTAGATTTTCCGGGGGGGGGGGGGGGTCTATGCATATTTTCGGTAGTTTTACTATGTAAAATGAAATTTGAATCCGTTGGACCACCCCCCCCCCCCCCCCTCTCTAGATCCGCGCATGACTTAGATTCCTTAAACTTTGCATACGTATTGTTATATGTCAAACCCTATTAATTTCAAAAGTTATCGTTGATTTTTTTCTCGAAATATCCGATGTTATCAAGTATTTTTATATACAATTCAATTAACACAATAAACAAATGAGTTAACTTGATTCACAATACATTCGAGTGAAATACTAGGAAAAAGCAAGTGAATGTAGTATGAAAAAATCTTGTGACCACGCTTTTTAAAAACGAAGAGAAAATGGTAGACACAGGTAAACATATTCAGTCTTTATGATCAGATATAAAAATTATCCATAGTTTCCTACCACCTGTTGTAGGTTGTCGATGCAAAGACAGACAACTCTATGCATGTAGTATTGTAAGTGATGTGATCGCGACGAAAAGCAACATTATCTAACTTTCAGTGCATACAATGAATTTCAGCTATACAAAATTTCCATTCCATAAAATAACATAATTGTTTTGTAATGTCATTCTTAATCTACCGGGTGGCAGTAGGTAAAACATTTACAACATGACAATCAAGTGTAATGTTGTAATTAGGTCACCTGAGCCGAAGGCTTAAGTGAGCTTTTCTGATCAAAATTTGTCCGTTGTCTGTTGTCGTTGTTGTCGTTGTCGTAAACTTTTCACATTTTCATCTTCTTCTCCAGAACAACTGTGCCGATTTCAATCAAACTTGACACAAAACATCACTTGGTCAAGTTTGTTCAAATGAAGGGCCACGCTCTCTTTAAAGGGGAGATGATTTAGAATTCTTGAAAAAAAAAAGAAAAGCTCAAATTTGTGTGGAAGCATCCTCAGGTAGTAAAGATTCAAGTTTGTTCAAATCATGGTCCCCGGGGGTTGGGTTGGGCCACAACTGGGGGATGAAGATTTACATAAGAATATTTAGAGAAAATCTTAAAAAATATTCTTCTCAAAATCCATTTGCCCAGAATAACGTGTATTTGTGTGGAAACATCCTCAGGTAGTGTAGAAACAAGTTTTCAAATCATGGTCCCCGGGGGTTTCGTGTGACCATAACTGGGGGATGAAGTTTTACATAGGAATATATAGAGAAAATCTTCAAAAATATTCTTCTCAAAACCAAATGGCCAGAAAATATGTAACATGTGTGGAAGCATCCTCATGTTGACATGTAGATTCAAGTTTGTTGAAATCATAATCCCATTGTTAGGGTGGGGCCACAATGGGGGATGTCAAATTTATACATAGGAAGATATAGAGAAAAATCTTTAAAAATTTTCTGGAAAAGCATTCGGCCGAAGTAGCTAAAACTTGTGTGAAAGCATAATTTGTGCAGATTAAAGTTTGATCAAACCATGATTCCCTGGAGAAAAGTGGGACCACAAAGAGGGATTTTTAAATCACTATTAATGCAAAAGAATAGAGAAAAATCTTCTTACAAATACTAAAACAACAGAAAGGGCTTGGTATTTACCATAAAAATATGTGGATAAAAATCGACAGATTTTTTTAACTTTCTGTGCAAGATCGTCTGTCCTTATTTGTCAACATATTTTGAATTCGACACTGAAATGCCGATTTGATCAGCATTTGTTGCTCAGGTGGACGATGTGGCCCCTGGGCATCTTGTTTTGTATTTACTGCCATCCGGTAAAGTCAAAATCTACAACATGTCAGTAGCATGCTTTTCGTATCAAAACATAACGGAAAATTATGCATTGGGGGTCATTAGAAATAAAGAGTTGATGACCCTGGCTTAATGGTTTATATACATGAAAAACTCCAATAAAAATAAATTTGACAAAATATTTGGAAAAGAGGAAAAGATTATCTTAGTTTATTAATAACTTGTAAAAAGGTAGGCTTTTTCGGTCAGTTTTCTTTAATAATCACGATGATTGGTTACTTCAAACAAAAGTATTTTCCGGATCGAACCAGAAATAACACTATAACAAAATTATTAAAAACAAAGCAAAAATCATTGTGTGGTTTTTTTAAATTTAGTCCGGTTTTTTTTTAAATTAAAAAAGGGCTACTATATATTTGACTATCACATGTTAAGTGTTTGATGATAAGTAAGATATTAAAGAAAATTTCTGGAAAATTTGACCGAGTATTCATAGCACCCACTCCCTGAAAAGACTGTGCTATAATTGTCAATTTGGAATTTAACGGATGACAGTGGATTCAAAATTCACAACATGAAACACTGTCATCTCGTAATTTCATTTATAACATGGCATTGAATGGTTATTTTTGGATATCGCCAAGCCTATAACACACTAGGCCGTGCAGACAATTTATCATTTGTCTGCACGGCTTAGTGGGTTAAAGGACCGACGAAATCCAAAAATAAGCATTCAATGCTTTTATTTTTATTTATCTTTATTTTTATTTAAATGAAATATTTTTTTATCATCGCTTTAAAAGCCATTATATAAACGCTCTTTGTCAGGTATGAAAAAAATGATGGAACAGTCATAAAACATGTTATTAAGTGCGCTTCCGCGGCTAAAAATAAAGTGCCAGAAACTTTGCAGGGAAAATCTTTTTAAAAGATCAAAAAGATATGATTTAAGGATTATTTTTCAAAAGTACATATGAAATTGGTTATGTAATTTTCATCTAATCGTACAATTATATATATATATATATATATATATATATATATATATATATATATATATATATATATATATATACACACACACACACACACACACACACATACGCCGTGATCAGGTTTGGCGTGTTATTGAAAATTGAACGTCACAGATTTAAAATGCAAACATAAGGGGGAATTTACACTGAATGTAACTGTTCTCTTTTGGGTATAATATCAATGAATATACACTGGTATATGACACAAAATCCTGGGACTGAGGGAATTAAAGATAATGAGAAATCCGTGTTCAGTAAAAACAGTCACCACAAAATGCATGTTCAACTTACATGGTCAAATCCATGCTTTAAACCTTATAAAAAGAAAGAAAAAGAAATAACTAATGTTCGTTTATTTTCTATTTCTTTGTGTTTCTGTTGTAAAGATGGTCACAGGGAATGGATGTTGATACATTTCTTTGGAGTGCTGTGAGAGTTATCTCGCTTGGAGTAATTCTAAAGTTCACATCACAGTCAATGAACTTGGGAGTCGGCAAGTTTGCACAGTCTGTGGGCAGGTGAAGCACTCATGTTGGTTCTCTTTTTTTAAAACCTTGTTTGTTTGTAAACACAAAAGAGACTGTTTATGAAGCATATTACTGAAGAGAAATCCCATATAAAACCCCGTTCTTTAGTGAGATATCGATTATCATATCTATAAAGTATATGCCTATATAGCTATAAAAGATAAGTTTTATTCCCATTTGGCCCTAAAGTCATAAAAGTATGCATAGTTGAGAGAGAACGTCCTAAAAAATATTTATGCAAATACATGTAATAAATATAAAATAATGCAATAAACTGCATTCACTGCGCCTAGATGCACCAGCGGGCAGGAAAGGTTTATCACACAGGTAGTGCAAATATGGTGTATAATAAACAATCATGATTCCAACAATTCAACACTTTATCATACCTGTATAATATATATAAAGAAAAATTGTATGATCATAACAAATGTAGAAGCGACTGTAACAGGCAATTGTTGATTGAATGTAAAACTAATTATAAAAAGTATATGCATAGTGTAAAAAGTGAGTTTATGAGATGTCAAGGTAATCAAATGGAGTACCTAAGGCGCAATTCGCCAAGTGAATTTTATAAATTTTTTTTAAGAGTAGTAGACAAGAACGTAATTGTAATCTTGGAGTAGAAAACTTTTTTGAACACTTTAAAAATTTGGGTGTCAGCAAAGACAATGAATGTATCGATTTTTTGAATACAGAGAGTGATGTGAATGCTGTATTTGATGAACTGGATGTTCCTATTTCTGTAAAAGAGGTTGTAGATGTTATTAATGGTTTAAAATGTAGAAAATCACATGGAAAGGATAATTTGATTAATGAATATTTTAAACATATGTGTGATGATTTAAGCCCACTTTTGACAAGAATGTTTAATGTAATTTTTGATACAGGTATTTTTCCTCCCACATGGTGTGAAGGTGTCATTGTACCAAAAGGGTGACCCAGACGATACAGATAATTATAGAGGAATCACTCTCATGAGTTGCATGTTAAAAACCTATACAACTATACTTAACAATAGATTGATGAAATGGTCTGAAGATTATTCTGTTCTAACTGATGCACAGTTTGGATTTAGGCAAGGTGTGGGAACAGTAGACGCTATTTTTTCACTTCAAAGTATCATTGAGAAGCATCTTTCGAATAATAAAAAAATATACTGTTGTTTTGTAGATTATCGGAAGGCATTTGATAGTGTTAATAGGAATTTTCTCTTTAAAAAGCTTATAAAACTTGGTGTCAGGGGAAAAATGTTTCAGAGTATACTTTCTTTGTATAAGAATGTCAAGAGTTGTATAAAATATAAAAATAATTTTAGTGAATTTTTCAATGTAGAGCAAGGAGTCCTTCAGGGTGAGACATTGTCTCCTATACTTTTTTCTTTATATTTGAATGATTTTGAGAATTCATACATTATGTCAAATTGTGAAGATATTATACTCCAAGAAATATCACTGTTTTTAATGATGTATGCTGATGACATGGTTTTATTATCTGAATCTCCAGGAGGTTTACAAACAATGCTTGATACACTTCATGAATATTGTAATGACTGGAAACTATCAGTTAATGTGTGTAAAACAAAAATAGTAGTTTTTAGAAAATCTGGACGTTTGAAAGGTGGTTGTATAATAAGGAGGAGGTTGAAATTGTTAATCAATTTACTTATTTAGGGCTAACACTATCATATACCGGTAACTTTTTGAAATCCCAGCTACAATTGGCATCCCAAGGAAGAAAATGTATGTTTAAACTTATGAAAACAATGAAAAATGTATACTTTAACCATGTTACTCGTTTATCATTATTTGATACATATGTAGGTAGTGTATTGAGCTATGCAAGTGAAGTATGGGGATTTCACAAGGGTGATGCTATTGAAAAAATACATTTAGAATACCTTCAAATTATGTTAAAAGTAAGAAAAAGTACTTCATCACTGATGGTGTATAATGAATTAGGACGCTTACCACTGTGTATTCAAAGAAAAATTCGCATTGTTAAATTTTGGTGTAAATTATTGGAATCTGAGAATTGTATAATGAAAAGTATTTATCAAGATATGTTTGAAAGGGCTGAAAAATATTCATGTGTGAAATACAACTGGCTACTTAATGTAAAAAAATTGTTATTTTCATTGGGATTTGGTGAAGTTTGGTATTGTCAAAATGTTACAAACAAAAGATTGTTCTTAGATATTTTTAAACAAAGACTACAAGACTGTTTTCAACAAGACTGTAATGCATTTTTCTCAACATCATCAAAATGTGTTTTGTATAGATATTTAACAAACAAGTTGTGTCTACAGTCTTATTTATTAAAACCAATTTCAGTCAAGTATATTCAGTTAATTACAAGATACAGATTGAGTGCACATACATTAATGATAGAGAAGGGAAGATTAACTCAGTTACCTAAAGAGCAAAGATTATGTATTTTATGTCATCTGGATGTTGAAGATGAGTATCACTTTATTTTTAAATGTTCGATGTATCATGAATATAGAAAACTGTACATCAAAAAATACTATTGGTATAAACCAAGTATGTATAAACTGTTACAATTATTGTCAACTGAAAATACTACTGAATTAAGTAATCTAGTGTAACAGAGACATATGTTGCCTCTGCTGGGGTTTGAACCCGGGTCCTCTGGCATGCCAGTCCAGCACTCTACCGATCGAGCTAAAGGGTTAACCCACTAGCCAGAGCTAGTAGGAATGTCATATATCTGATTCTACCACATTGTCCCCCTCCAAGGAAAGAGTCGTCCTCGACTCTTCCGGAGTGCCAACACCTGTGGGGCGAAGTACTGAAGACAATCTCTCTCACCTGCCAGAGAATACTCAGGTCCCAACGTGGGCGCCAAATGTAACAGAGACATATGTTGCCTCTGCTGGGGTTTGAACCCGGGTCCTCTGGCATGCCAGTCCAGCACTCTACCGATCGAGCTAAAGGGTTAAACCCGGGTCCTCTGGCATGCCAGTCCAGCACTCTACCGATCGAGCTAAAGGGTTAACCCTTTAGCTCGATCGGTAGAGTGCTGGACTGGCATGCCAGAGGACCCGGGTTCAAACCCCAGCAGAGGCAACATATGTCTCTGTTACATTTGGCGCCCACGTTGGGACGCCATTTTTGTAATGAGAATTTGCCGACAATAATCGAAGATAATCACATGTCCACTTTAATCAGATTTCTTTAATGATGTAAATTTTTAGACTCAATTCATGGAATCGAGTCCGGTTCCAAACACCATTCAATTTTCTTCTACTTATGATGTTAATTCATATTGTCTGGATGTCTTCAGGTCTTCAGAATGAAATATTTAACGATCATGAAACAAACTTCTATGTTCAATATCTAAGAGTGGTCTACCTGAATACTATTCACAAGACAATAAAAACTCTTGACCAATTAAACCCGAGAATTTTCAATACCAACCAATGAATGTAAAATGTTTGAATGTGTGTGTGTGGATCTAAAGGGGTGGAAAGCTCTAACTAAATACCTTGTTAGTAGAATAAAGAATTAGAATTTATTTCATTTATTTGATAAAAAACTTTTATTATTTACTAGTTTATTAATCATATATTTTAGTTTTATTTATTACTTTTTAATTAAAAACACATCTACTACACTAGGAAAATATCTACAGAGAGCAGAAACACTCAGAAATTTGTTTGTATAGATAAATAGATAATACTTTGATGTATTTATTACGTGTATTGCTACAATTATTTCTTATATTATATATATATATATTATGTATTCTTTGTATCTGATGAGCCATTTGGCTTAAGGAATAAAATAAACTAAACTAATCATACATATTTTCTAAGGGGGTGGGGGCGAGGAACATTACCCATGTATTTTAGGGAGTTTGTTCTTTATGCATTTAAATCAAAAAGAAAAGAAAAAGACTTCTTCGGCTCTGGTTTAAAAATAGGTGTAATTGGACAAATTGAATTCTGGTCCCCCAGAGAGATGATCGGACGGATGAACAGCTAAAAAGATGAAAAGTTTTAATACATGGGAGCATAAATATTATGTTAAACGTAGGTTTGTTTGAAGATCTTAGACGGATATTAATTGTCGTGCTTTATTGCACTGTATCCGTAATTTAAGTGTATTATTTCTGGTATTGGGAGTAATTTGAGGGTTTTTTCATCATGCAGATGAAGGCAGGTGAAGGTTATTTCTGAAGTACACATTCACTTGTTGAATTAGTGTATGTTTTATTCGTTTTGTAAACATTGATTGCATATGAAATTTTACTGCTGTCCCAATTTACATGTACATGTACAAGCAGTGATAAATCCTGAAGGAACCTAGTGCAGAATAACTTATAAACAAATGGAGTGTCATCAGAAAACAAACAAACAAATTTCATTCAGATATACACTCATAATTATATCAATATAGAATCATAATTTCGATGTAAACAGAGCGCAAATCTAACCTCGGGGGCGATGGGATGCCGTGACGTCAATGTAAAAAATTAAATCATTGGTTGATTAATTACACTTCTGATTATCATACAATTGTCTCAAAATTTTGGGGGCAAAAACAGGGAAATTATTTTATTAGGTATCAAAATTTGATTTTAAGTTCTTTTTACACAAAGAAAAATTTAATTAACATTTAGGTAAATCTAAAGTTTTTGTACATCGCACTGTGCGTCTGTGTCATACGAGGAAAAAAGAAAATACATTAAAGTGACATTATATTGAGAAAAAACCCAACTCCTACTGATTATCAAGAAATTCAGACTAACGTGTAAATTGCAATTTCTAATGATATCCCTCTGGTGCAGAGACAATTTCCCGGTTGGTAGTGTGCAATCCCAGTCCCCCCAATCAATTTTATGAGAGTAAATTGAAATTTTGCGTTTTTTCACGCGCCCCGAGGCGCCTCAGCACAACATTCCCCGAGGAAAGACCGGCGAATGACGCAGCACACACCTTTCTTGTAACACCTGAGTGTTGTCTCATCGACAAACTTTATAAGGTTATAAAGAGTTTTGCGGACGCATTCAAATTTCAGTTGTTTTAACGGGAACGTATTTGATTTCTGAGGACTTCAATTTTCATTAAAATGACTGTCGGAAATTACGATCTGTGGGATAGAAAGAGGCCCCCTGTTCAGCAGACACAGGTAAGATTTTTATTTAGCATACAAAAAATTTGTTGTTGCATATTAACTAATTAAGACACATTTACATAATGAATTTCTTGACTTCACTACAACTCTTTATATTATTTATTCTACTCTTGTCATCTTTCGCAACGTTAAAGCCCAGTATGATTTGATACTTCTCTTTAGTTATATGTTGGTTTTGGTCCATCTTTATAATAAACGGATGGCGTTTGCCAACCCTGCATCGCTAGTAAAATACATAGAAGTTTGTCTCAACTTTACCATGCAGTTGTAATTCACTTTTTAAAATTTTAGGACTCAGATATGGGCAAGGATTTGAAACACACCCCCTACATAATTTAAAGTTAAAGCTAAACGCACAGTTTCACTGTTTTTGGTACGGTGGGGAAAATATGTTGCGCTTGATCGAATTCTTTTTATCATGTTCATAGAGGTCGAAAACCGTGTGTCATCAATTTTAGCTTGTGTCTCTTTTTCATCAAAGCGGATGAGTGTATTCTGTATGTTTAATTGCCTTGTATGAGAATCTGTTCCTGGTTTTGTCACCGAGACATTTGAATCATCCACCAATGCCAAGACAAGTCCTCATATGGTATTTACCTTTAATTACCACAATTACCACAATATAACATTTGTCGAACACGTCCTTTTTCTTTCTTCTTATTACTTTTCAACTAGAAAATAGGAAAGATTTTTAGTATGCATCAATGAAAAGAAAAGAAAAGATTACTATGTAATCAAATTGTTACAATTGTATAAACTTGTACATTGTATCATAATTCAAACTCTGGCTGCATGCTCAGTTTTCAACTTTAGCATTTTAGCCATTTATTGTTGTCACATTTGACTTAGTTCTACTGAACTGAACTGTTAGGGTATATACGTCAATTACAGACCAACGGCTGAACCACCCGCCCTTCTCACGGTCATTAAACTTACTTTATTTATTAAATCAATCGGATAAGGCGTGTTAAAATTGGACCCGTGAGAATATGGCACAGCCCTGAGGGCAATATTAAAAGGTTACGTTAACAATCGTAATGGTTTGATTAAGACGAATGTTACCGTATTTTAGCATGGATGATCTTGCCAAATATCAATCATTTTTACTCCGACGAGTTCAATTTCTTTATAACAAACCAATTTACTAAAATGCTCTGTCATGTATATCATCTGTTACATACTGGGTGGGTGTCTATATGGTACCAGGTATCTTGTGATCTGTAAATTTTCACCCACCAATAGATAAATAACTCTCTGTCTCTCGTCGAAAGGTGATATTTTTTTTTTAAGTTAAAAAAAAATCTAAATACTTCAAATCATATAAACCCACAGTCATAATGTAACCAGTCTCTAGTTACGTTATAAATACGGTTTAATAAATATTTGAACGTTTGCACACATTTCGCACCTGTTCTAATTCTAGTATACACACCTTTTTTCAGACGAGACTTTGATTCATAAATTACCAATGAGGTATAGACCCTCTGTTGTTGGTGTTGTTATTGTCATCATTGCTCTTGTTGTTGTTTGCTTGTCATGGATTGAGTGTACATGTACGGAGAGGATATTGACGTCCTTCTTAATCATAACTTTATATGAAAGTCCCCATCCTTTTTACCAGAGTGGTTTTAATGATCTAACTTTGATAGGAGAGTCATGTTGATCATTCTTCAATTAAAGTGAGAAGATAAACAATGATATAAGTAAGTACACTAAGGGATGAGTAAGTCAGCATCTGTCCTAAATACTCCTATTTTTCACCTGACTCACAGATCCTGTTCGACATTCCGTAAGCTATACATAGATGTACAAAGGTAAGACCTTTTGTTGACCGTAGAAAGGACAGTGTATTTTTTCTCTTAGTGTAAAAGTTTCGATGTCAACTTAAGTAAGAATTCGAGCTAGCTGGTACAGCTAAGGATAAATAGCTACATGTGTGTCCTATACAGGTAGTTAGCCGAACCCAAGGACGAATCGACAGGTAAATTACACAGGTGAATTTCAGTTACTGTCCATATTACCGTTCTCCCCGGGTCGACAAACCATGCTTTTACGACGGTCCCCATTGGAATTTAATGTCTATCCCGACAGTAATTCGATCCAAAACGAAGATTCCCCATCTTTTATGTCCCCAGAAAATCTCTTTAGAACAGGATTTCAAAAAGTTTAGTGAGTTTATTGCCAAACACCCCTATTAATCGCCAAGTATATGGACAGAGTGCTGAATCAAACAGCAATTCTCTCTGCGTCCCTGACTTTACATGGTACATTTAACTGGATAAGGAGGTCGCATTCCTGTATAACACCTCCATCCCTTGCCCTCACTTAGGATTACAGCCAAAACGATGAAACAAAAGCCTCTGCAATAGAGATGTTTTAATCAAAAATGTCAACAGAAGTCTACTTTTTATTTAAGAATAAAATAGAATTTTATTGTTTCGAGAAAGGTTTCTTCCGTTCGAATGAACTTTTCACACTTGTTCTGTTTTTTCTTTTTCTTCTATAAGAGTTCAAATGCCTTCTTGTTAGTTTTTCCATTCATGTGTCAATGAATGTCAATAAGAATCCACGGTCTACTGAACAAAATGGGGTCAAAGTTCATGCATTTCTGTAAGGTCATAATAGAATCCGAGCCTTGGGCAATGAGCAATAAAACATTGGGTCCACACCATCCAAGTGTGCTCTCCTACCGAAGCCGTGTGTTGACAAACAGAAAGAGGAAATATATTTATTTTGGAAAAAGGACTTCATATAAAATAATATGTCAAATAAAAAGGTAAAGATGTTTATTCTTTTCTTTAAATACAAAAGTTTTCATGACTCATGGATTCCAAATCTAGTTTTTCAAAAAGTTCTATAATTCTTTTAATCAAATATTTAACTTTACTCAGTTTGGCCTTCTTTAAACATTTGTCCATAGAAAACCTCTATCTGATTCAATTTTTTATTAGTAGTTTGGATTTTAAAGAAAATTGTGAACAAATATGGGTAGTAGTTTTGTCGATTAGAAACAGACACCGTTGATAAACATAATATGTAGCCAGTAATCTATGGCCCCGCAACTGACAGAGATGCTATCAATCAGGTTCAATATGTCCGTGTCCGATTATTGTGATCATTTCAATAAATAGCCAGCAACGTTTTTCTAAAAGAGTAGACATCTTTTCTTTCTTTATACAAAACCAGAGAAAAAGTTTTAAGCTCAATTTTCTTTTTTAATTGATTTGATATGTTGGGTCAGAGAATGGTAATATCATCGCTTTGAAAGATGTACATAAGAATCTTGTAAATATTGTATTAAATTGTCAATGAAAAAAATAAATGGAGAAAAAAGTTCTTTAAATGAATGGTAATCAAGGTGTAAAATTTCGTGAACGATTTTCTTCCTATTTTTAATTCGAAAATGACATTAGTGACTTAGCATTGTTTGTTCTCAAACCAGCCATTAAATGTAGAGCTGAAAAGTTGAAATACATGCGCCTTGCTGAGCAATCAAGCCTTGTGCATTGTTCACACAAAATTCATCCTTTTGTTGTTAGTTTCACACCACATGGAATTGACTTTTTTTTTTATTTACTTACGGATTCACAATTTGATGTCACTATATTATGTCCCCAGTTTGTGGGGTGTGGCGACAAAAGAACCCAGCAAGGGGTGCATATTTCTTACAGGAACATATCCCGGGTACTAGTATCGGAAATACCCTGACCCCAAGGGTGGGCGTACAGACTATTCAACAATTACCAATTTTTTTTTTACTAATTATTTATTTACCAGTTAAGGGCCCTCAAGGGGTAACATGAAGATTGTACATACAACATCCAATGTACATAAAACATTCACTAAACATATACAAGAGGGAAAGAGTTGGATGATTGAAAGGGCTAGGACAGACATTAACTGGTATATACTAGTCCAAACCACAAATCTTAGTTAAAAGTGCAAGAGTTTTTAAAAAAAAACTTTCGAGTTATAGCTACCCTATTTAATGTAATACACAAGTGTAATGTTACTTCTCAATCTACCTTGAATAACGTCTAGAGGGCATCGAAACTTGAATTATGTCACCTTTTTACTGGATATATATCTACTATATTTTAATATAATACGATTTGATTAATTCAATAATTGGAAAAAATACAGTAATTGTCACTGTTTGCAGCTACAGTGTGGTAGGCTTGCATTCTTAGTGCCATTATAATCACAATATCTCAATATCTCTTGCATACACTTAAATACGCTTTGAATTTTAAAATGTTGGCGTCAGAAACACTACTGTACTTAGAAATGTATATGTAAAATGATAATTACAACATTGATAACTAAATAGCAATTTGTGTTTTGTTTACAACATATAAAAGTTTCCACGTGCCCCCCCCCCTTTCCAATCATATACCAAAAGTTCTTTAATTCTGTGTTGATTGAATTATCCGTCTTTTGTATTGTACAGGGAGTAGTGAGCGCCAATGGCAGCAGAGACACACTGGAGATGGAAGAAGGGGAGGAGCGTGGGCAGTGGGGCTCCAAGTGGGAGTTCATCCTGTCGTGTGTGGGTCTATCCGTGGGCCTGGGCAACGTTTGGAGGTTCCCCTACCTAGCCTACGACAACGGCGGGGGTAAGGCTCTATATTCAAATGACGATTCACGCAAAATACCACGGTAACATAAGTTACATATGTACCAGGAATTCACAAAAATAAGCAAGTACAACAGCAATGAACGATGTCTTTTATGCTCTCGAGTTTCTCTGAAGTCATGGTATACTATTATCGCTTGTGAGATAGAACAAGGTACACTGTATGCATAATGAAATATATAGCACAGTGTCTTACGCTTGAGCGAGTCCTTAAAGCCTCTATACTATCAGCTGAATATCAGTTGAATAGTTTGACATTCGACTGACCCTAAGGCAGTCCTAGGAATATCCAGTTCAGTACCTTTAAATGAAACTGTTAAAAAGAATTTCTTAGATGACAAATTTATTCATGATTTTTCATTAAACTACGAATTTGTAACAGGTAAAAAAGATGCAAGATAATTGTGATGATTTATACAAAAGAGCGATGACAGACAAGTTACTGGATTTGTTTGCTAATTAAAATAACCTTACTCACGGCTGTGTCTTTTTCGAACAACACCCCCCCCCCCCCCCCAAAAAAAAAACAACAACAAAACTGATGAGAATTAGATAATTCAAAAAATATTTTAAGAATATAACTGAATTAGATATCTACACGGTGAAAATAAGTATGAAATTTCAAATATCCAAAAATATCAGAAATATAGAACTTACTCCAACTTCAGCGCCAACGTGATTACAATATATCATTTATATAGTACAAAATGCTAAATCCTCAGTCACAACTTGTCGTACGTGCTTCTACGGGTGGTCTACGGACGGATTTTAATGAAAATCTTGTGAGACACGCAAGTGCATCTTACGATTTTGGAAGGACGTACGCTTTCCGTAAGCACGCACGGTGGCTGTTTGACACGCACAACAACCACCACGGTTTCCTTGCGAGATCTGAAAACGTACGCTGCACTTGCGCTTCACTCAAGGAACTCGCAAGATGACCGTACGATTTGAATTGCACGGATGACGTAAGGAGATCTCACAGTTTGTCCCTTGCGTTATACGTACGTTGACTACAAGTCGCATGTGCTCACCATCAACATATATATTATATTGAAAGCAGAGTAAACGTACAGTCAGACTTACGTCATGCGTACACCAATTTCTCATGCATGTTGCATGCGAATTGCCTATAAAGAAGATTTTTATAAAAATGACTATGAAAAAATTCCCGTAAGGATAAGAGAATCAACAGTTTTACCATTCATCAAAATCAAATCAAAGATTCTAGTATTAAACCCCCTTCTAAAAACCAAAATAAAACAAACAAATACTTTTATTTTTTATTTTTTTTTAAAAAAACATGGAAGGCAAAGAAGAAAAACGGGACAAGAAGGAACTGCAGTAGATATTAGAAGTAGTAGAAGTAGAAAAAAGGCAAACGATTTCCCAATCACTTTGATCTGCAAGCGTGGTAAGATAGAATCATATACATTTTCGGAATAAGGAGAGGAAAAATGATCTTTACGATATTTTAAACTAATCAAAAACCAACTACACAAAAACTCCAACACATCCTACTGGAGGAAGTTTTCATAATTGTATCAAATTCAGAATATCAGAAAATAATTTGTAGACTTTGATTTTTAAAAAATGGATGAAGTGTAAATAGTGTCACCCTTTTAATAATAATATTTGAAAAAGCAAAGTACATGTAATTCGATGTGGCGTTTTTTACTTTCAATTGAAAGTTTCGTCAAAGCTACGACGCTAATATTATTACTGCTGTTAGCAAGGCAAACGTACGTCTGGTGCAAGACAATCGAAAGACGGGAATTACGGTTCCTACGGGCATCGCACGTTGCGAGTGACAACCGGTCTTTAAAAAAATGTACGTGACACCTCGACTGGCACGTTAAACGTCCGTTTGTCTTACGTTGCACTCGCAATCATTTCAATGCGATTTTTAACGCTACAATCAGCCACGGGAGCCACGAATGGTAAAACCTGTAGTACATGCACGATCACCAAACACGTACGACCAGTTGTGACTGAGGGTTAAGCTCTACCATAACTATAAAGATGTTATCACTTCCTGCATATCAAATCATATAGAAATCATTGTATTAATGACCACACCCACAGTTACACCTTATGGTGTTGTACTGTGTCTGTAACGTTGTATGGTGTTGTACATTGTATCTGTAACGTTGTATGGTGTTGTACATTGTATCTGTAACGTTGTATGGTGTTGTACATTGTATCTGTAACGTTCGTTGGTGTTGTTCACTGTGTCTGTAACGTTGTATGGTATTGTACATTGTATCTGTAACGTTGTATGGTGTTGTACATTGTATCTGTAATGTTGTATGGTGTTGTACACTGTATCTGTAACGTTCTTTGGTGTTGTACACTGTGTCTGTAACGTTGTACGGTGTTGTACATTGTAGCTGCCTTCGTGATCGCCTACTTGATCCTACAGTTCCTGATCGGTAAACCTATGTACTTCATGGAGCTGGTCATGGGACAGTTCTCCGGCAAAGGCCCCACTGCTGTCTGGAACATGAACCCTAGTGCTAAAGGTAAGGTCAAGATGCCGCATTGGATATCAAATAATGGTCAACGTTGTAGGCAATTATGCTTGATAGTTACTTTAATTATTTCGATTTTGCTGTTCTCATTTCCATCAGCAAAACGTATGTACAGTCAATTGTGTCTCTGTTTCAGGAATTGGTATCTCTATGATGTTGATTTCTCTGGTGGTCGCCATCTATTATAACGTGATCATGGCGTACACACTGTTCTATTTCTTCTCCTCCATGCAAGCCACACTGCCTTGGACTGAATGTAGAGATGTAAGTAAACTTACTTTATTACATATAATCAACCTCACTATATGTAATCAACCTTAATAAATGTAATCAATCTCACTACATGCAATCAACATCACTGGATGTAATCAACCTCAATAAATGTTATCAATCTCACTACCTGTAATCAACTTCACTATATGTAAAATTAACCTTTACTACATGTAATAAAAATGTGTCTTTAAAAACGAATTCATTACAACATTTGAAAAAAATTACTAACAATTATAGTTAACTTTAACACCATAATTTTGTCATGAAATATTCATGATTGCACAATTGTTCTAGACTGTTGCTTTTCTCTACTTAGGAATGGTATAGTTTAGGATGCACGGAGCAGACAACCAAGAACATTCCTTACTGTTCATTCAACATGACTGAGAACTATTTGCTGTATACCAACCAGAGTCGGTCCTGCCGCTGTTTTGAGAACTCCACCTTCGATCAGTCCGTCTACCTCTCTCAGTACGACTTCAACTGTACCAGCACTAAGTGGAAGGGAGACAAGCCAGTAGCTGTGGCACAACTGTACTTCGAGTGAGTATTTGTTTGATAATAAACGGATAATAGAATTGACTTATCGTTGGAACAAAAAGCTTGTTCCTCTGTTTTACTCCGTACAAGACCTTCACATATGCTGAATTTTAAGACATTATGAGATCCGCCTCGACCTTACGTGTGTATGTCATAGATAACGGGGGTTCTCCATCCCGATATTTGTTGGTTGTGGTGAATTGGTTGATATTGTTTCTATCTGTTGCACACTGCTATACGTTTCCACAATAAATGTTTGTATTATCTTTGTGATTCCAGAAAAGACGTCATAGAAAAGACAGAAACTTTAGCTGCAGACGAGATGGGCCCTCCCTTATGGCGTCTGGCTTTGTGTCTTCTGCTCTCATGGATAATTGTCGTGTGCTGCCTTATTAAAGGTGTCAAATCCTCCGGAAAGGTAATGTTCAAACCTTTTAACAAATAACTATTTGAGAGCCTCATCTTCATAGAAAGGAACATATTTGTAATTTTTTCTTCGTTTTTGTTGTAAACAGGTCGTATATTTCACAGCAACATTCCCTTACGTTATATTACTTATCCTGTTGGTTCGTGGAGCTACGCTAGACGGTGCCATCGATGGAGTTATATATTTCATTGTACCAGAGTGGAGCAAACTTTTAGACCTAAAAGTAAAACAGCATTTCATACTCGCAATAAAGATATCTAGTAGATTCTATATTACGTGAAGTTTTAAAGAACGATTGTAAGGTATTCAGCAGGTGCTTGATTCTCCGTAGGTGTGGGTAGCGGCCGCTGGTCAGATGTTTTTCTCGCTCAGTGTGTCCTTTGGAGGAATCATCATGTTTGGCAGCTACAATAAATTCAAGAACAACGTCTATGGGTAATTGAGCTCTTCTGAGAACCTTAAAAGACACACTACACCAAATTATAAAATTGAGAATCTGCAAAGTTCTTTGCAAAATTGCAAAACATTTCATTTTGATTACATTTTGGTACTGATGTTGGTTTGTAGGGACGCCATGTTGATAGCTGTGATGGACGTGGTGACGAGTTTGATCGCTGGTTTCGTCATTTTCACAACGTTTGGAGGAATGGCCAAGAAGATTGGCGTGGAAGTCCAGGATGTCGCCAAATCAGGTAAGCTTCTCACACAAACGTTATATTAATGTTAACTATATGCTTACGGTCATAATTGCAAAAGAACTTTGAAATGGCAATAACATTGCTCATCCGTCGATCTTCTTGCAGGGTATGGACTTGCTTTTGTGGCGTATCCAGAAGCCTTATCACAACTTCCAGTGTCCCAGCTTTGGTCCGTGCTGTTCTTCTTCATGTTGTTCACATTAGGATTGGACAGTGAGGTAAAAAAAAGAGTTCCCATCAGTTTAACATAACTTTTCAACAATATTTCAGAATAAACATTTATAAAATCAAGATTTAAAAAACATTGTTAAAATAACTATTTTCTAATAAATATCAAATTTTCAGTTCGCTCTGCTAGAGACGTTCTTGACCTGTATCCAGGACGAATTTCCGTCTACCCGTAAATACAAGAGTTACATGTGCGTGGGGATGGGGATCATATGCTTCTTCCTGGCTCTCCCCTGTGTAACACCGGTATGTATAGGAAAATTTAAAAAGTATAATTAGATAAATAATATATTTCTAATAGTAAACATGAAATGTTTGCAAGCATTGATATACCGATATTGTTCGTAAGTACATGCAGTTTACATTTTATATGCACTACATTTTGGTTTGTTTGGGGTTTTTTTTAATTAAAGTTTCCTATAGAAGAAAAGGGTAGGCGTCTCAGTAAATCTAGGCAATAACATAATAGCAAAAAAAGATGGATTTACATTTTTATAAAACCAAAAATTAACCCAAGAACTATTGCTCTGTTTCAGGCCGGCGATTATGTTGTGACTATCATGGACCATTTTGGCGCCGATTTCTCCGTGCTGTTCGTGGCCGCGTGCGAGTCGGTGGCCGTCATGTGGGTTTATGGTACGATACTTACCTCTACATAGTCCTTCTATAACAGTGTAATTAGTTTCAGTCTACTGAGATGTAGTTTTAAATAAATCCACTTTCTGACCACTACTTCGTTGTCTATTCTAAGACATACATATGTTTTCTTCCGACAGGTGCCCCTCGCTTTATGCGGGATGTAGAGTACATGTTGGGGTACCCTCCCAAACCTAAATTTTATTGGCTGTTCTGTTGGATCGTCTGTGCTCCTATTCTTATTTCAGTACGTATTATATATAGGCCATTATATCCTTTCAAATTAAAACGCATCAATACTAGTACACCATACAAACCTCTGAACAGTTTCTACCATTTTATATATCTTTTTTACTTGTTTTGTTGTTGGGCTGTGGTGGGGATTTTCTATACTTCTCCTGTTTACGGTTACAGCTGCTGTTCATCTACCGCATGGCGCAGTACAAGCCCCTGGAGATCAGTGATGGAGTGGAATACCCGCAGTACGCCCAGACGATTGGCTGGATCCTCACCTGTTTCGTCATGTGTCCCATCCCCATCTTCTTTATCTACAAATTCATCACAGCCGAAGGGTCGCCTTTGGAGGTAAGGGAAAAACATGTTTAAATTTTCTTAATCTATCTAATTGTCAACTTTTCAAAAAGCTTTACGTTGACACCAAGATTTGTTCATACCTTCAGCCTTTTGAGAAGTTGATAGGCATAGCCTTCATTCAAAGCAGGCTTGGGGCGAATTACATTGTAAAGTAATGCATTACATTACCATTACTTCATGAATTTGGGCATTAAATTACCATTACAATTACTTAATTTTCTGGAGGTAATGCATTAAATTACCATTACATGAGTAAAGTAATGCATTACCATTACTTTGTGAAAAGTCAATAATAAGTTTTAAAAAAGTAATTTAAAAGCTAAATAAAGAGTTTTTGCAAATGTTTCATAAATAAAACACGGTTTAACATATTTACATGTTCATGTTCACTATCAGGTTCAAATTTAATGACTTATAAACAATTGTTGTTGCCCTTTATGACCATCAAAGTTTCAAAGGTTTCATATAACTGCAGCATCCTATCAGGTTTGAAAATCTAAGATATAAGTTTTCAGGCAATAATAGAAAAAAAATTCATGAATCTTGTATTTTCTATCAGTCCAACTATTGTTCTTAATATACAACACAGATATTGAGAGAGAGAGAGAGAGAGAGAGAGAGAGAGAGAGAGAGAGAGAGAGAGTAATTATTTTCAAAGAAGTAATTTTCAAGCTTCCAGAGATCATGGTTGGACAGTGCATTCTTTTTGCTTTTAAGGGTGTATTTTATTCTGTTTTCTATTCAAATTGAACACAGTGAAGAGAAGGGTGGGTATTGGGGTTTTTATCACCTCTTAAAACAATAGATTGTTATTCAATTCATTATAATTTTTAAAATGAACATGCATAGAAAAGCATAGTAATGCAAAGTAATGCCATGCAATGCCAGCATTACGCTAGATTTTTTAAAGTAATGCATTACATTACCATTACTTGTAATGCTGAAGTTGTGGCATTACACATTACTAGCATTACTATGAAAACATGTAATGCATTCCAATGCATTACCATTACATTTAGCATTACCCCAAGCCTGATCCAAAGAATGGTAGTGAAAAGAAGTGGATAAAAGTTTTGCCTGTCTCCTTCTTAAAAAAGAATAAATTTCAGTCATAAATTGATAGATGTTCTGTATATATTGAATCAAAAAGACAATTCTCGTCCAGAAATGAATGAATAAAATGCCAAAATATAGCAAGCAAATTTCAAATCGATAGGTAACTGTTTTATGTGACATTCTAATGTTTGATATTTTAATTTTATTTTTCATTTTTAATCTAGCGTCTGAAAACCATTACAAGACCCAATGATAGCTGGGGACCCAATGACGGTAGTGACAAGTACGCTCTGTCGCCATCACAGAGCGAGGGCAAATACGGAATAGACAACCCTAGTCACATGTAGAAGGAATGCTGTACGCAGCAGATAAAAAAGAAATCCCTAACCCGGCTACATGTAGGTGCTATATGTGCTAGAAGACTTCCAGAAGTCCCAGCTGTATATACATGTATATAACACAAGGGAAATAACTCCTGTATGAAGGGCCAAAATTAAGTAGATACAAGGAAAAACAGGTCAAATTACTACTAATGGTTAAATCCCTTGTATGTATACATGAAATAGAGAGTCTAGAGTATGAACTACATATCTTGTTATTCTTTACATATCTATTTTTGTAAAAATTGAGCAAAAGGATTTATTATAACTTCATGGTCTCATTCACTGAATTGCATTTTAGTCATTGTAACTTTTGTTGTTATACCCGTCTTTACCTTTATACATGCTTGTACTCAATTTGTCTATTTTTTAACATATGTTTGATCTTTAATCAGATTTTTAGGCATATAATTTTTGTACAATAAAATTTATTAATCAAAAACTTGTCTTAAATTCATTACCTTCATTTGATGCTGTTTAGCTTAACACCTGTGATCAAATTGAAAATTCATCACCGTTTATGAAGAAAATACAGAATATACTATGGATAAACAATGTGCTCAGCTTATTGTGTCTCATCAAAAATAAATATACCCACAGAGCTATAAAGGACCATCATCAAAATCCCACGGACAGTCAAAGTTCACTATATTCATAATGTCACTCAAATATTTTTAAAATTGTTCTACATGTATTTATTTTTTATACATTGAAAAGAAAAAAGATTATGCAGTGAGAATTTTAAACTAAACATCTCCTCAAAACTACATAAATTTACAGTATACTAGTATATAAAGAAATTAAAACTAGACTTGTGAAAAGTTAGAGACTTTTAATATCAGCATCCTACCGCCTTATATAAGGGTTTGCTAGACTGGCCATGGGTTGCAACAATGCTACAGACTCCTGCACACACTTGTTTTCTATGCACATATGATTATATTAATCCATAAAATCTTTATATCTCCACGTCCATTAAAAACTACCACTGTCTGGGAGAATTCTAATGAAATTCTCCGATAATTCTGCAATAATGTCAAAATATACAAACACTTATTCTTTTTTTTTTCTAGTTGAATGCAATGATTTATTCTCCCAATAATAATACACTGTACATAACAAATACATGTTACAACAGATCTGTGTGACCATCACACAATAAAATACATGTGTACAACACAAGCTTCCTTTACAGGTGTCTCTGATCATTTAAAATCATTGTGAATAATTATAATCTTAAATAATGGTCAAACACAATGGCATGCAATATACATCTTTGTTGAAAAATACCAAGCTCCAGTAAGTAATCAAAATATTACATAAAAAGTAGAACATATAATTAATTCAACATACATTTGTTAGTAAAGTATGTGAAGCAATAATACAAAAAGCACTGAATAATACCTGTAGAAATGGGATGTCTTTGTTCAAATAGCAAATCCAAATTTACTTTATTTATATTTTTTATTGGGGAGTATTAGCTTTGAAACAAAAAACCTACAAAAATACACGCAAAATAAAATATAAAAATAGAATTTATTCAGTTTCTTAAACATCTCTACATTTTGTAAAACTCTTGTTCATAATTTATCATTACTTTCCCTCAGATTTCCAACTGTCTTCAGAAACCTACCACAACCCCTCACCTGGAGTAAGAGACAGTTTCAATGTGTCCAGTTTTCTCTAATGCAATTATCTTTCAAATTGTGTTTTTATTCTAATATGCAATTATGACTCAAACTGTGTCATTTATTCTAATATGCAATTATGATTCAAACTGTATCATATATTCTAATATGCAATTATGATTCAAACTGTGTCTAATATTCTAATATGCAATTATGATTCAAACTTCATTGTTTCAGTTCACATCTCGATAATTGATATATACAAAAATATATCTATTGGAAGCTTAACAACAACTTCCCAGAAGTTATAAAATATACCATATTCATACGAGAATACAATGTAAATTAATGCCAAGCAATGGTTACAAGAGGACCAGTCAATATAGGCACCAGTTAAATTGTCAATATATTTCCTCATTCATACAGCTTTCATTTAAATATCCCTCCTCTGTCTGTTGCAGACACAAAACTTCAACATTATATAAAACAAAACACAAACAAATAAATAACAAATCACATTCTTAACATTATGCTGTCAAGTGTTTAACAAATAAAAATTGACAATTGACAGAGTATTACACAGTACAAGTGGTTCACACAGCACCAAGAAAGGAAGAGTATGGCTAGTAATATCAATATCATTCTATTCTTAAAATATCACTTCATCAATTAACTAGAATTGCACCTTGTGACCTCAATAGCGCCTCTTCTATTTCAACCTGAGGCTCATTCAATGAAGCATAAGTCACCTGACCAATAGGTGGCCAATTACTGAGCTGTATTTCAGTTTGAATTTTTCTGTAGTGGTCTTTCTTGTCTCCATTATCACAGCAATGAGAACAGGAATTGAGACATTTTTTGGTGCACTTCACATCCATAATTAAATACTAAAAAAAGACAGAAACAACAAATGTTAATTACCTATTTAAAAGTCCCTCCTTTCAAAAAAATTGTGATACAACTTTGAAAGGCTTTCAACTATTCATATAATTATAAGAATTTACCGGATTTAAGAGATTATTTTTATTTCTTAATTATTTCCTCTTGGAAGCTGCAGAAATTGAGCCAAGTTTGGCTGAAATTAGCTCATTGATTTCAGGGAAAAGGAATTTAATAAGTTTATGCCACACATAATGCCTCAACAATGACAACATTACCAGTAATAACATTTACTGGTACTTTCTTCAAAGTTTGAAAAAAAATCCACTTAAATGTCAACTCGGGTGCCTCAGCTAAGCACATATAAAAGTATGGTACAAGAGCTTACATCTCCTACTGTACTATTAGGACATTAAGAAAGTTATTTACAGTAAAATAAGGGCCCAAAACATTTTATTTCACAGGCCTGGGGCTTAAAATCAGTCACTTGTTATATGTTCCAACAATTACTTAGCTAATGAAAGAAAGTTTGTAAAAGTTCAGTAAGTTTTACCTCTAAAAGGCAGGCAGCAAATATAAAGCCAACTGAGAATGCTAGGAGAACTGAGCGGAACTCAACTGACTTAGTGTGCAGCTCCATCAACTGTGTCAACAAAAACAAAGCATAAATAAATAGATTGACAATGATTGCAAGTACAAATTAAACTACATGTATCTACCTCAGTGACAATAACATTATAAAAATACCAGGAGGAAGTATATCACTATATAATAAGCATACATGTATGTGTATGATTTTTTTTAATGTCACAGTTGAAACATCACATATGTTACAATTGATCAATTTGAGATATAAACTTTTCTATCTTCTCAAATATACCGACCAAATAGAAAGACTTTGAACTCTGATGTTAAAAGATGCCTGAGTCATTGTCTAAAGGATGCCATACATATTCCGTTTTTTTCAAGAACAAATGAGAAACAAAAACAAAAAAATGAAAGATCATGGGGAAGTTTGCATAACTAATAACTTACATTGAAAAAATCCAATACAGGTTTGAATGGCAACATGAGCAGATAAGTGGAGAAAGCAAATAATGAACATAGTGTCAACAGGAAAGGCACTGAAATAATAAACATATGTATATGTTATTTAAAGTGATCAGCTGATACACCAAATGAATAGTCACCAATTAGAATATAATTCTGATATCTTATATATGATAAAATGTTATATTGCAAGACATAGTTTTTTTATCTTGTTGTACAACTTGTTCAAAAAAAGTAAAATATCATCAAGCTATAAATCAACAAAACTATACCATTTTTGTAAATGGGTTCTCTGAATGGTGGCCCCTTTGAGAAGACGAAGGCAGAAGCTATATACTGATATGTTGAGACCAGGAATATCACAGTGGTTTCCCAGCAGTGGGTGTTGTTAGCATCCAGATTCTTGGGCGCTGGTTTATACCTATATTAAGACATCAAACATCAATCATATCTCAATCACACGCACGTACTGGTTTATACACGACTTTATTTCTTCATTTGATGATTACTTTAGATTCCTAATTATGCATAAATACTGAAGTCACAACTGTCAGGATTTGCAAATTTGCAAGAGGTGCTTCTTGAGGTTTAATACATATATTAGTATTAATTCCTCACTTCTCAAGGTTTTATACATATATCAATTCCTCACATTTAATCAAGAATCTACAATAGACATAAGATAACACTGAAAACTCAATTTGTCCTCCCCAATTTTTATCAAATTTTATTTCCTGATTAGTCCTGATTCTACATTCTTGTACTCCTTGGTAATTCTAATACAAGTTAATGTCTCTTTGACTGATTCCATAAACAAAGTTACAGAAATGCTATACCATGGTTGGAAGTGCAGGTATAAGAAGGCTGAAATCTGGAAGATGATGACCAGGAGGATCTGGGCGATGATCGACAACAGGTTGCTCGGCTTCACCAGACTCCCTGGAGGTCGCTGAGGAACCAGTTTATGGTAGGCACCAGAATACCCCACTGTAATTAACAAACAAAATTATGTACAGTTTTCCTGACACATACAATGTACATTGGTTAGTGTGAAATGAATTCTAAATGTAAAACGTAAATATTTCAAAATAAAAAAAAGAAGATTCAACAATGTAATGCAAATCTTTCACACTTTATTGATTTCTAACGGCTGACTTACTGAGTACTGCAACACTAGTTGTGATGATAAGATCCACATATAGGAACTGCATGTCAGCCAAATTGGCATCAAACTGAAATCACATAATATTCCAGATCAATTACTCCCATACATGTCAAACTGAAGGGACATATATTCCTGACAGTTAAATACATTCACATTATTTCAGTCAGTATGTATAAATGTGTATCATGGACCAACCAAAGTGGACTTTACCAAAAGTTATGGCTTTGATTAACATTTACTTGAAAACATAAATTGATACTTACTGTGTATAAAATCAGAACAGAGACATATTGAATAAAACTATAGAGAGCCATATACTTAAAGCAGCCAAAGGACGTCACGAGGGCCGCTCTGCCCTCCCTGTAATAGAAACAAGATTGAGTTCGGTATATCTGATGTAACCTCTTGTGTGATTTGTTACTTGTGTTTTACAATACATAAATAATGTTTATAACCAATCAAAACTCACCTCATGACTCGTATGACACACTCAATGTTTGGAATGCTGGAAGTGAAGGGAGCAGCTACAGAGGCCTCTGCTTCAGACAGGGAAATCCCTGCGTGTGCTGCCTTCAGTGCCTACATACAAACAAACCCACACACCCATCACTGAAGGGACAATATTAATTAGTGAAAGGTGATAACATAATCTGTAGAAAGTGGAGTATTTCATAACAGGATATTTTACTCTGATAAATTGAATCAGATAGTTACGGTTGGTTTGTATACTCACCTCACAATCATTAGCACCATCTCCACACATGCCAACATTGTACCTAGCAATGAAGTGAATGATTGATTAAAGATATATGTATATACATGTACGCATTAACAGATAAATACTTGACAAGTCATAAACAGCACACTGTGATGTCTGACTGACAAACAACTAGGGGCACAGAAAACCTATTGAGAAAAGTTCTCCAGAAAATTATAATGTTTTCTTTTTTACATCATAATTTCAAATCATGGAGTAAATTATAATATAGAACCATCAGACAATGTGCCTTCAATAGGCCCTGTACAGTTTATGTATATACCCTATATTCTGTAACTCCTCAATCAGCTGAAGCTTCTGATCTGGAGACATTCTTGCAAAAACTGTCCCCTTCACCACAACCTGAAATCAAAATCACAAAATATTATCAAACGCGTGAATATTCATCACAAATAATCATGTAACTACTCATCATTAAGGTCTTCTTTAAGGTCTTGTTATTTTAGAGAAAAAGACCCCCACATTACCCTAGGAATGTATTCAGGAAAATGCGTAGTAAGTACTGCAAAGGCCTGGCCGCTGACAGCGAAGTGAAAGTTGTGTGCCTTGTGAGGATTTTCCAAGTCTATGTGAACATCCTGCAATCAAACAACACACTCTCTTTCGGTTTTGAAAGAAAAACAGAACGTTACTGATAAATAAATATACTAAAAATGTGCACATTCTTTCAATGTTATTGTATGTTTTATGCAACAAAGTGTTTACTTGGTCGTCATACTTTTAAAGTACCATATAGAAAAAAAAATTAATCACTATACGATTCTTTTTAACCACACAATTTTTATTAAAACTAAACTGTTTGCTTGCGGATACCCGGTAATTTTTTGCAATTATTCTGTTTTCATTATATTAAAAAATGTTCAACATCTACATATCTAGTCTCTAAAACTATTTTAGAATATAAGCACTGCTGTATCAACATTATTTACTAAACCAATTTTCATCAAATTCATTGCTCTATCTACCCACTATCCACGTAATAAAAATATTTGTTGAAGTAAGAAATGTGACATTTTGTTATCAGTAGGATTATCATCTATGAGTTTATAAATCACAAAACAGTGAATTTTAATGAAACAATGAAAAATTATGCCTTTGAGTATAAGAGAAATCAGAGTATATATAGAAGCTTTACATTCCTTACACCATGATGCATTGATCTAACAAGTTACAAGTATGAACTCTGACCTCCACATAATCTGAGTCCGTGTAGTAATCTGTTCCCTCGTCTGGCGTCTCTGCTGTGACCCACTTAATGTTGGCCGGATTGTGGGCATTTGGGGGAGAGGCTTCAATAATGATCACTCGGTCCTTGATCGGGATCATCCCACAATTCCTTGCTACACTGATAGCGGTCTGGATCATATCACCTTAAAAGACATTTTCTTTATATAATTGACAAAATAAAGACACCTCCAAATTGTGATGAACACTGAAAGATAGTTAAACTTCATAATTTTTTCTCTTACAATCTTGCTGTTTAAAGGTGTGGCACAAAAGGTTAAAGCACCAGTTATTTATTCAAAAGTCATGAGTTTGAAATTTTTATCTACACCACCAGATTTTCAAAATTTGAAATACAGTACCGATCAGACCCAACCTAACAGAGAGTAAACCCCAACTAAACTATGGGTTTACTTTTGGGGTTTCCCTAAAGTCTCGGTTTACTCCAGGTTTACTACAGTGAACCCAGAGTAAACCCAAAGTAAACCCAAAGTAAACCCAAATCAGAAGTATACCCCTGAAAGCAGAGGCTACATAAGTATTTGGAATATACAAAGGGCAGGAATTACAGGCAGTAAGATGGTAAGATAAAAGACAGGTCTGCTTCACACTTCAGTGCGTAAAGTGGACCCCAAAAGCAAACCCTGAGTAAACCCAAAGTAAACCCAGAGTGTACCCAAATTTTCAAAAAGCAGATCCAAAGTAAACCCCAAGTAAACCCAAAAGTAAATCCGGGGTTTACATGGGGTTTACTCTGGTGTTAGGTTTGGTCTGATCGGCACTGTACCAATTATCTTGAATTTTTGTGAAATGAAGTTCTGTTAGTGGTTACATAGAACCTTACCTGTTACCATGACAGTCCTAATTCTTGCCTCCTTTAGTTTGTGGATGGCTGGTTTTGTCTGGGGTTTGAGTTTGTTTTGTAGAACAATCATTCCCAGGAATGTCATGTTAAATTCCACTTTATCCCTAAAATGGCGGATACACTGTATACACAATGTCTCAATCTCGTCAAGTAGAAACATGAAATACTTTTATTAGAGTACCGTTACAAGACATTCAATCTGTGTCTTTTTTACCTAGATATTCTTTGAGCTTGATGCCATGTCAGCTTGGGATCCATCTTTTTGTGAGCCAATGCAATGACCCTGTAACCTTGAATTGTGTAGCGATGAAGGATGTCATGGAATTCATGTGGGACTGAAAAAGGGAATACGGAAATATCTAACAAAACTGTATTCAAAGTTATGTTGCCACATTTGCAACTTCAAAACGAAGATTATTTTCCACAAGGCAAATTCAAATTAAGGCAGACTCTTTTCTGTAATTACTGTGCAAAAAATATGCACTCTGGAGAATGACAACCATGTTTACAGTAAATTAATTGTATCAGCTGAATTTTAGGCTTTAATATTTGTATAGAAGTAGATTCATTGTTTAGAGTTTAGGAAGGCCCTTCTATTTGTATGAATCTGAGGTCTTACCTGTATCTGGCTGACAGAGGGAGGCAATCTTCTCCGGCGCTCCTTTGCAGAAGAGCTGCATCCCATCCTCACTGAGTGTCCTCGTGATCACACTCATCCGCTGCACCGACGAGGAAAAGGTAAACTGTCTGATAATGCCCACCTCAAACGGGTTCTACAACATACAGACAGTATTATAACTGTGCAAGAAAGGTTGATGTATATTACATGTATAATACCTTGATCAGGAGGACACAATAATACTTATTTTTTTCTTTGAATCTATCAGTGACGTATAGTTAATTTGGATGAGGATAACTTCTATGACTCACCTCAGCTGAGGTAAAGGTATTCTTGGTACAGGGCCTCACAACTGTTGGCATAATGGTGTCAAATTTACTGGTGTCCCTGCCTGGTTCCTCCAAAACCTGCCAAAAAGTTCAACAACATGCCTTTTTAATATCATTAAGGCAAACAAGAACTATTCTGATAATAAGTATCTGTACCCATACTGTTGCAAGACATTTTGCATGTCTGCATTGATTCATCATTTATATTGAGGCAATGATTTACTATATGTGCAAAAACATAAATAAATAAAACATACAAGTTTAACTTATAAGTTCAGATATAACATTTTTTTATCATTTGAAAAAGACATTTTTTTTCTTTAACTACAGTTGAACTTCGATATCTCAAACACTGATATCTCGAAAACGATGGATATGTCGAAGTAATTTGTAAGTCCCAACCACTTATTTTTGAAGTATTTTACCCTTGATATCGTGAATACTCAGATATCTCGAAGTTTTTAAACAGTCCCATCTAGTTCGAGAAAACGAAGTTCGACTGTACATGTACATAAAATTAAGTCTATTTATTGCTTCCAGTCGTGTAAAGTAAAGCAGTGTACCCATTTAGTGGAGTTGAACATGATGAGATCCAGGGGGTCCCCGGACAGCTCTCCATCAAGGACAGTCAGTGAGTGACAGGTGGCCATACAGGTCAGGAATGGGCCAACCTCTAGAGTGGAGGGGTCCTCCACCACCCCACAGAACCTACAGGACAAATACTGGGGTTAGATCACAGAGGTTACACAACATACAGAAACTTTTCATCATCCATTTCAAAATTCAACATTATCAACTCTATGTTGAAGATCTACAATGCTTGAAATATTTTTCAAATATAGCTCTTTCATAAATAGTGAAAATTTATAAAAATAGTAGCATGTATTTGCTGTTGATTAGTTACCTTTTTTTACAATTAATAAAAACCAAACTTTTTGTTAATTCATCAGCATGAAAATTCTTTAAGATGTATTATTTCCAAGATTCTCCTCTCCACAGCTATCCATCCCTCTTCAAAAAAACAAAAATACGCTGGCACTTACCCTAGGTTCTTAATGGGTAGTACCCCTAGCATGTCTAAACCATCTTCTGTCAGTGTCCCCGTCTACAATATAACTTGTAATCACAAAAGGCTCTTCATCTTTCAAAGAGATATTTATAATATTAAATACAAAAATATCTGTGACATTTAATGAAAATAAAGAATCCATGAAGACCATTGGTGCTCTCTTTCTATTTTTACAACAATAATAATCACAGGACATTTTCATAGATTTTATTATCTATCCTACCTTATCAAAGCAGAAGACATCTAACCGCCCACAGAAATTTATTCTTGGGGGACTAATGCAATAGATTCCCTTCTTCTTGAGACGACTCTGGGCAAACACTGTTCCGACTGTCATGGCTGCAGGTAAGGCAGGGGGAACAATAATGGTGATGATATCTAGAACTCTCACAACAATCTTCATGGGATAAATCTGGAAATAAAACCAATTCACTATGATTACCATAGTTCCAACTTTATGTAGGCTTAATCTTCATACATGTAGTAATATTAAAAAAAAGTATGTCATTAAATCAATTTTCTAATGAAACAAAACTATCAAAAGGGAATACCATAATTCCTCTCCTATATGCTCTAATATATGAACATGGAGTTTTTAAGTATTAACTTTTATGTTATCATGTTTTAGTAACTATTCATACAGATTTCTCTGTGTCTCTGGGTACTGACCCCTTGCTTGACATAGATGATGATACTGTAGGTCATTCCAAGGGCAGCCATACAACCCAAGAACAGAATGAACTTCATTGCATCCCTGTAAAACTTCATGTCAAGAGGTTTAGGAAACAGTATGGCTCGCACAAGTTCTCCTTTGGCAGTTCTGAAGCCTAAAAAGGAAAATTAATTCATAAACAAAAAAATGAAACTCCAAATGCAAGATGAGACCTTCAAATTATCTCTGAATGATAAAAAGGTATGCCCATACAATCTGACCTGTTCGCACGACAATGGCCTTGACCTTGGAGTTGCCATAGAACCGGGTCTGCAGTATGTGTGTGCCAGAAAACAGGGTGTGTCTCTTGTGGTTGTCTGGTGAGTACATCTCTTCATCCTCCTGGTGGGTCATCGGCGTCTTGGTGACCGGCACACTCTCACCTGTAAACAGAGAAACATACCTGGATTATCTCTACAATATTTGTCATTGTAACTATAGAATACAGCTAATAAACAGGGGGTTTATCAATTCGGTAACTACAAAAAGTTTCAATAAAATTCTATTGACTCTTGTTTACTTCTAATAAATGACATGAAAAAAATATGGAATCTTTAAAGTTTTTAGCCTCAGCTTTTCAATTTTTAATTTATCTGCCGCTTTACTCAAGAAAAATAATATAAAATACAGAGACTCTCTTAAGCATCTCTTCTATCGTGTGGGACGGCAAAATGTTATTCTACCTCGGTGACTTAATGCAGCGCTAAATAAGAGTAAAAACATCGCTTATGAAAATATTTTGAAAATACTTCATTACTCCTCTTCTTTACCTGTGAGCATGCTTTCATTGACAATACATGTCCCTGTTATAAGTACTGCATCACAGGTCATTACACAGCCGTGCTGGGGGATCGCGATAACGTCCCCGGGGACAAGCTCCCCTGTGGGTATGTCCTCATAAACCTCCTCCCCCCGACAAACACTGATGGTCTGGGCCTGGGTAGATACCATGTCATGTAGCGTCTTACTTTGCTGTCAAAATAACAGGTGTCTGAATAGTCAATCGCAAAACGAAAATAAAATACCATACAAAAGCTACCACATTTCCAGTGTCGTATGAAATTTTAATACCACCAAATCATGAACACAATGTCACATTATCTACATAACTCTGTAATCTAATAGCTGCCATGTAAGATACTGTACAACAGGATCAAACTATTGTGGCTAGGAAATTTGATGCCATTTTATTTTGCAAGTTTTGTTATTACATGTATAAATGGTTTCAGAATAACATGGGAACTATACAGATACTGAATGTCCTTTAAATTTTTAAACCTTATTTGAGATGGTGTTTAATACAATATATTTTATGGTACATGTCACTTGACTTACAGTCAAAGTATTATTCTATATTGAATCTGTAAATCAAGCTAGTTTGAAGAAATGAATAAAATAGGGCATTTTAAAACCCTGTACATGCTGAAAGGTACACTCATGTACATATTGTTTCTATTCAATCTAAACTTTGTGTGGCCTGAAAATTTTTGCTTAGGTGGATTGATTTACAGCATAGTTTGTTCCAAAATACTAAAAACTACTGCAATGACGTATACTTCAAAGAGTCTTTCATATACTCACTCTTTTGGTTTCGTACAGTGAGATTCCAACTGACACAAGAGATATGAAGAGAATACAGGCAGCATAGTAATAATACTGGTCACAGAGCCAGAGAATAATGCTGGCGATCTGAAACACGTAGAATGGGTTCATCACCTGTAAAATAAGCATATGCTTCATTCTGTTGATCGGTTAAAACTAAACCAGCCATGAAAGATATCTGCAAAAAAAAAAATAAGACTTCAAAGCAAAATTACCTCCTCTATGAAGAGTCTCCAATACGATTTCACTTCTACTTCAATTGAATTTTCCCCATAAACAACTTGTCTGAAAATGAAAAAAAATCAACTCATAGATATCAGACATACACGGCAAAAGAGGTATATTCTATCAAGAACAGAGTGGACAGGTGCCCCTTACTTTTGATTCTGTTCTCTCGCACTCAAACCATGGAAACTCTCTTGGATATTTACACATTTGGTTCCCTCAGAAAGATCTCTACAGAAAAAAAAAATAATGTGTGTAGAGTAACCATTTTTAGGGTGTTTTTTTTTTAAATCTCATTGAAATTATAACAAAATCTCTGTGTGTGAAACCTTGTTCTCTACTTTGGCCTTTGACCTTGAACTTTTAGTTTACTAGTTACCTTTAATGAAGTCTTCAATTTTCACCAAGAGCAATAACTCCCTATATTTTTATCTTCAGTGCATAAAATATACTATGCAATTCACTATCAGCAATTCTTAGATAGTATCAATAAGTCTTACTTGAGCTTTGAGAAGACTTGGCTTCCCCTATCCCATAAATATCTCACATGTTGATGATCAAAGTATCGAAGCTTGAATTCCTCCTGCAATCAAATTCACATGTAGTTTAATCTTCACAAAGCTTATCTGAAGCCTTAGTCTGTTAGAAATAATAATTACATGAATATGGATAAAATCAAACTTGAATTTCAAAACTGTGGATTGACATTAATTTTGCTTATACAATTTACTGGGACATACACATGCACTAGTTAATAAATTGTTCTGAGAGAAAAAATGAGCGAATATTGTAATTGACAGGGGATAGATAAATAATTAAAACTGGTATTTCATCTATTTGCCCTAATTTTTCTCAAGGTGGAGAAAACTGAAGCGTATGGATTCTAACCTGAGACACTGTAAGCCGACTGGTGTCAGCTGGACTTTCGTAGTCCGAGTCCACAGCTTGAGCGCCACTAGACACAAAGTCCTTCCTACAATTGTCACATGAAGTCCATGATATTCCAGAAATAATCCCAAGTTTAATAAGAACAAGTACATGATACCATGCTGAGTTTGAAAACGTACATCTGCAACACTTGACCAGGGATATCAGAAAAAGGCTATGTTTCTAATAGCTCTACTTGTGCTAGCTATAGATATTTAAATTATCACATTATAATAACCAAATGGAAAAATAAACTGGTGTGCCTTATTTAAGGAATAAGGAATCATTCTTTGAGTATTATGAGGTGATCATTTTGGTTGGGGCGTGGTCAAATCCAATAAAACCCGAAGGGCTTTATGATAGATTTGACCACGCTCTGACTGAAATTATCAGCTCATAATATTCAAAGAATGATTCCCTATTACTAATATTTATATTATTTCCAATTTCTACACTTTAAAAAAACATTTTAAAAGCACCATTTTATCATGTAGCGCATGCTATGTATTACTACTCGGCACAGCCAATACCGTTTCTAGGTTATGCTATAAGACACGCCCATTTTGTGTCACTCATCTTTTATGAAATTATTGGGCTTTATAGGCTTCAAAATTGATTCGTAATGTTATCACAGACAAAGACAGCTGAAAATGTAAATATGCACCTATACTACCCAGGCCAGTGTTTAAACACTTGATGTAAACATATACAGATAAAAACACTGGCTTTTACATGTAAAGAGGGAATATATGTAACTACGGTACCCAATGTTGTACAGGTATCATCTATCAATTGTTTGTTTTCTATTCCTTTACTATAACTCAGGGTCCATTTGTACATGCTTAACACATTGAACAATCAAAACACTAAAGTTTAATTCATTTCTTCACTAAATTCCCGGGGATCCTGCATGGTGATTACTTAAAAACCAAATATAAATGTGTAGCTCATAATACCCCAGAAACAGAGGATCATATGCAAGTAATCTAAATAGAGGATTAAATTCATATAATTTTGCAAAGTTTTAAATGCATAAAAAAATTGCATTAGTAGAACTAATCTAAAAGCTAACCACCACATCAAGTCGAGTGACTTAATCAATCTTTTGCTGTGCATTATATAATCAGACAGTTTTAAATTACTTAAAAACTGACAGTATGACAAGTGTGCCGACGATTCCAAGAGATTTTAGCCAGCATACACGCCTGTCCAATATATATACCAGTAACGATTAGTAGTCCACTTGTTATTTGAATTGCCTCAACCCAAACAGAATCAGATCAGCACACCAACATGTACAGTAGCAGCTGTGTAACTGTTCACTTAAAGTAAAATTTGATCATTTGAGTAAGTGAAAATACTAATTCCAAGTGGATAATTATAAACATAACAAGGAACCAATATTTGAGTTGAACATTAAAACTACCTGATAATTTAGTCCAATATTTCCATGGAGCTCACATTTAGAAAATTTCTCAAGAATTATGCCAAATGACTCAAAATAGATATTGTTCAACATTAGTGTTAGTAAAAATATTAAGTCTGCAAAAAAAAGGGATTCCTAGGATCTAATTAGATATTACTGGTAATTCATGGTAATACTGTTTAGCCTATTCAGTTCAAAATCACAGTTCAAAAATACTACTTGAACTAGGTAATATTGTAATTACATCCATAATGTCTATTTTGATTCAAATTTTATTTTTTAAAAGAAAGTTATATGATATGTTGCCAATTTTAAAAATTTCAATAAGTAAAACTGACAGTTTCTCTACACTGAATACCATTCATTTCTATCCTGAAGTCAGACCATTTATTGCAAAATCTGCCTTCAAAACCATCAGTAGGTCCTTGCATGTAACTTAATGACAGCAGCAATATATCAAAACAAGAGTTAGACATATAAACTGAATGAAGCTCTGTGTGATTATACTGACAAGGTAAAACAAAATAGTTTTGAATACGAACAGATAGCATGCAGAAGATGACAAAACTGACTGACACTACAAACTTACAGAAATTGACATCTGTGTAGAGAAATGAAAGAGAATTCTATTCGTTCAGTAATACACTGGCAAAATGCAAGGAAGGTCTCAAAAAATTATATGACAATGCAATGTACATGAAATCTGTATGTATTGTAGGGGATCTCCAATGCTTTCTTTAGTTGTATGTATCAAATGTTTAAATATCAGTTTTTATTTGCAAGACACAAGTTCCAAAATGACTGGGGTTTTTAGAAGTTTAACATTAAAAAGAATTTTACATAATTTGTGCATTTTACAGTTCAAGACTGTACACTTTCAAAATTTACAATGGTGATTATATTCTGAACATCCAGGTGTTCTTTCATCCACATTGAAATTTCAAAGTGTCCACTATCAACTTTAGAGTTTACTAACAGAAAACCCCAGGTGAAAACAAATTGCAATCACCTAAGTTGAGAATTGCTATCATATGAAGCCAAATTCCTGCAATCTAACCAATACAGTATATTTGTAGAGTTTCTAAGTGCTGGTACACTGTAGTACAATTAACATAAATGAAATATTTATTGTAGAAGCTATGCAATTCATTGTAGAACATGAGAGGTACAACACAATGTGGTCATGATTAAGCTTCTGATTCACACTGAAAGTAACTGACTACATACGATAGAGGAAAGGTTTTCTCTTCAATGCTGGCGATGCTATACTGCTTGTATGTGTCCTATCAAAGGAAAAATAAAATGTCATATACATATACAAATCTGCCATATGGCTTATAATTCACAGTAAGTCTTGTTTGAGAACATAGTGCTACAATTACTATCATTTTATCATATATGTATTCCTGTCACACCAGTAGAATTTTGATTTGTTTAGAAATTACCATCCATGTATAATTAAAAAAATGCTAAAAGAATGCAATGCAATGTTCAAAGAAAATTCATCAATATCTGTAAAATGTTTTTTGTTTGTTGTTCAACCTATTAGCAGAATGAACAGGCACATGCTGAGTTCAAGCTACTAATTGGACTAAACATAGTAAAAACAGCACTCTCTCTTTCTCTCTCTCTCTTTCTCTCTCTTACCTGTAAGAGAATGGTGTCCGCATGGCTGAGAGAGCACCGCCTCTTCCTAAGATAACATACCATCTGGGGACGCCACTGTAGCAGCAGGAGGACCAGGCCCCCGGTCAGCACCACCAGAACCAGGAACACCGCCTCCTTACACTGGTCCGCCTTGTACCCATAGCATAGCTGTCAACACACACAGAATGGTTGGAAAATAACAAACTTTTGAACTGAACAGAGAGCCAAAGATTCTTATATTCCTGTGTCTTATGACTATGGAAAAAAAAAAACATCACATTGATGATTTTTTGTATACATGTAATAATATTATTAAGTTTGACAGAATATATAATTGACAGGTCACTGTGATGGACCACTAGAGGTTGCTTTCTTTATCAGCTATATTTAAATATGGTGGAGGTTTAGGACAATGATATGTTGCTTTGTTGGTTTATACCTGTGTTTTTTATTTCTAACATGATGAATAATTCCAAAAATGTATCTTGTAACCTACTTATCATCTAGTCCCTATATGTATAATCTCCCCATTGTAAAAGGCTTCTTATTAAACAAAATATGAGTTAAGGTGAAGAAATGACACATGTGTGTATATATATATATATATATATATATATATATATATATATATATATATATATATATATATATATATATATATATATACACACACACACACACACACACACACACACACACACACACACACACACACACACACACACAGCCAAATGTATGTCATTGGTTAGGATCGTACTGAGTTAGCAAACAATTCAGTACAAGTCCATGTACTGGTATCTACCTATCAGGACTTTATTGTTATTAAGCCTCTCTTTCAAGGCACTGGTCACAATTGATAGCTGTGTCATCAAATTTATCAATATAAACACAGTTTTTTAATACTAATCAGAGACTCTAAGCATTGAGTGATATCACTCCAGTCAGCTGTAACTCGTATATAACTTATGTACATGTACAAACTGGTGTAAGTTTCCTGTGCCTTCAAGGTCATTATTTCATTAAATATCAATATACATACAGTTGTGCTATCCTCTCCCTTGCACTAATTACCTAGATTTTCATTTGTTTCAAATTACTTCCATTAAGTGCTCACAGTTTCCTGATTCAAAGTTAACCTATTTCTAAAAAACATATTCATTGTAAGATATTTTATCTAAAATTTGTTTTCAGAAATCTTGCTATCAAGAAGAGTCATCATGTCTTCATGACAAATTGGTATAATGAGTGCCTGTTAAAAAAAACCTTGTAAATCTTAAATTACCTGACCATCTCCTGATACATGACCTAGTAGACATATCTACTATAATATTTCACTTACAAATTCTTCTTCAGTGTCTTTGTTAAGGTAGGTATGATCTGCCAGTAATCTGTTGTAGCCATTCTGACCCCGATTAAACATCCTGTCTCTAAAATAAAACAATTAGGCCTTCTGTTAAAAGTATTCCACCTAATATTCTGAATTAATATGCATACCATTTATTCTACTTAAAAGATAAACCACCAAACCATTCAAAAAGGTATATTTATAAAATGATGCCTGTACAGTAGAAAGTAACTGCTATCATTTTATCTATCTATTTTTTTTCTTATTTATCTTATTTCACTGTAAAAACTATTATATCATACAGAACATGCCTTTTTGTTTATAGTCAGTAACAGAGAAACTCACCCCCCCCCCCCCTTCCCTTACTTGTGCAGAAAAAGACATAACATTAGACATTGTAAACTCATATTACGGGACCTATCTATTAATAAAATAATGTAAAATATTAAAATATAATACATAATTTATTTACCTTTCTGCTAAAATGATTTATGAAAGTTCAAATTCATTGCATAAAATGAAACCATGCAATCCAATATAAATTTTCTTAAATAAGAATGTAAGTATCCATGTTTCATCATAAGAACAAATAAAAAGGCCACATACAGTATGATACTAGTAAAATTGAATTATTTCTGAGTTATTGTCTGAAAACCTATCTGAATAACCTGGGACCCTAAACAGTACCAAGTTGAAACACCAGAAATATATTAATTCCAACTTGCACTGTAGTAATACACAATCTGCACCTACTGAATAGTGTATGTTTCACCAGTCTATCAGAAACACACAACCTGTCCTGTATCTTATTAATAATATCCTTGTACAACTTTTCCATCCACTTTTAATGGAGAAATATTACCACTTTCAATGATTAATTTCAGACAATATACATATTTATTGAAAAGTAAATGTTTCCCTTTTCTCCAAGCTTGTTCTTAATCATGTGACACATAGAGTAATTGCTCAAGGTCAACTTAACATACAGCCATCCAACCTTGTAACAACATTCTGTGATCCAAAAGTTTTGAACAAAATTATAAATCTTCACTATAATAACATGTACATTGTGCATGTATATAGCCAAATTTAATACAGGTATATTTACTATACATGTACTACATGTACTTCTCTACTAAAAACCAGGTGCATTGATAGTTTAAACATGGAGGAAACATCATTGGGTCAATGATATGCTTGTGTCAATACTATAACTCAGTCATATGACTTTAATTAAGTAGTACATGAAATTCAAGATAAAGACCATGTATGATTTCAGAAATGAATAAAAAAGATGAAAATTGAACTTATTGTAGTATTTCTATATAAATATTTGATATGAATAATGGTTTACAAACATCAATGATACATACCCCCACCAAAAAAAAATTACAAATTTACATATAGGTATGAGTATATGAGTATGTAAACATGAGGACAATCTGAGCTCTAACTGAACCTAAAACTCAGTGTTTCAGCACAATAATTCTCAGTGAAAACAGTTTTTCAAAATTTATTCATTTATTATTTATGTTTGCATTTCAATTTTTCAAACTACTGTAACAATGTATCATAATTAATACAATCAATTGTGTTTGACTTTGAATGCAGCTTTAGTTGTAAAGTACCGTTATAAACTATACAGACTAAGGATGCAGCTAAGGTTTGAGTATGCAACAAAAAAAATATATAGTTGCAAGACTGCACGCACCTTATTATAACAGCTTGATGTGCTCTATGAAAGAAAGGTCATGAACATGTATACCAAAGCCATTTATTTATGGCTAAAGTTCAGATTTTACAAATGAAGGTGCAAAAACTATAACAATTTGTAAAATGATCTGTGTCCTCATTATACTTTTCATATTCGTGGCTTAATTTTTAAAAAAAGAATTAATTAACATATATTTATTTTAAAAACACACCTGCAGATATAGAATATGCATGCAATAAATCCTGTTGGTTTGTACACTGTACAGAGTACACCTAGAGTTATGACATATTGTCATCAACTATCTCAAATTTCACTGATATCAGCTAGCTCATGCTTCACTTCTGTATGAATGAATAATTTCATTCTCTGGAATAATTATCAACTAAATTATATACTAATATTACAGATATGACAAAATATGAAAGGAAAGTTTGATCATATTTACCAAAGAGAAAAATGTAACATAGACCAGTTTTTGTAAGTTTAATCCTGTATGTTTTAATTAATAAATCAAGACGTACGTACTTTTATTACCTTATTTGCATATTCAGGCTGTGTTTCTGACAAATTAAACAATGTGTGATACAGTATGGCAGACTCAAATAGATTTCATGATGTTTTAGATGACAACCCTTCTTTGTATACATGAGAATTGCTTTAAATAATTTTTTTTCTGATTATTAATATATTTATATAGGAACAGTACAACAAAACATGTGGTTTAAATAATGATGTAATAAAGGGGTAAAATATTGGGAAATTGGTATTACATGTCTTTAATACAACACATTTATTACAGCACTGATAAATGCTATTCAAGTTTCATACGGTATTTTATAACTGGTAAAAATGAATATCAAATAATATTGATCCATAAAATCAAGTGATAAAACTCTTAAAATTCTATAAATTAATGCATGTTTAACAGTGGAATTTGTTCAATATGATAAAGGTTATTGCACTATAGAAACAATTATATATAAATCTAATGTCAAATAAATGTGTCATCTGGTAACCATGCAATGACAGCAGAATCTTCAAAATCAACGTGTCTGAATGATTTTTGTTTCTTCATTTCGGTGCAAGTCATTTACAGTGTATGATTTATGCAGAGATAAAGGCCTGTCACTTAATATACATAAGAAAAAATATGTTATAGCTCTGCTTTCTTTTATTGCCTAACCTTATATCTTCATATGTGAGAAATAAATGAAGACATTCCTAAGTCTGTGGTTCTTGGAAAAAGGCCTGAGGTCAATCTGCTTCTCTACAGGACAATCTCTATCCACTATATAATCATTTTAACACTGGACTTGTTATTAGACAACCTTTGGAGGTGTTACATGACTACCATAGCATATAGTTATTTATGATAATCTCTACCTATTGTTTTTATAAAGTTAAGTATGAATTAACACACCTTTATTTGACACATTTCAGGTATAGCACTCACAATTCTTGGTTCATTCAACATTTGACTTGATCATTTCATTTATTACCCTGAAAAATCACACTGATAGGGTATAAAATATAAGTTACTTTCAGTCAAAACAGTGGGGTTTTTTTGTTTTTGTTTTGTTCTTTTTTTTACAGAAGCACGTTCATCATTTGGTGAAAACTTGTTTGATTTTTTCTCAGAGGAAGGCCAGGGGAGGGGGGGGGGGGGTTATATCAGTCTGCTGGGTCTTCAGCTTTAATATGATCCGTGAATTGCCATTTTCTTTTTTCTTTAATGAAAAAATGAATTCTACAGTTACATTTTATAATGATATTAATATCATTTTTAACACCAACATTCTAACCTCTGAAATTTCAATTTCTGAACTTCTGCCATGTATCAAATAAAACAATATCTGAATTCATGAACTGCATTTTAACCCCCATCATTAAGTCTGTTTTTTTTTCATACTGCTAAAAACATGTAGGATGGTCCATTACTGAATTTAAATGACCATCGGGAGCATTGCAAGGATTCTATAGTTTGACATTTCAATAACATTAATTTCAGAAAGTTAAACTTAATATCAGCAGTGATCAATTTTCTGTGTTTAAGTTATCTAAGCTTATGGAGACGCTTTTTGTGTTTCTCACTATAAAATTTATCTTCTATACTTCAAAATTAGTAGTTCATAGTGTAGCATCTGGTTAGTCAAAAGGGTAGCTATGCGCCCCAATATCAGCAGAATCCCAGTGATAAGATTACATGTATTTGTACATTACCTTTCGAGCTTTCAATTCAAGTAACTCCTCTGATCGTTAAATATTCCATGTAATCATCCATTAACCCATTTAGAACGGATTTTCGGTAGATGGGGACAATTTCACTACTGTAGGGAAGATGGAATGAAATAAGCCTGAAGTTCAAGTTGAAGTTCAGAAGTTGACGTTTTCTCTTACTCAAAACCGGAAAAGGTCTTCTGCGATGTACTGTCAAAACGGATAATTTATTCCCGGAAAGAAATCTTACGCGCTAAAGCGCCAACGAAAGAAAGAGAGTTTATAATATTGTTATTGAGGCTTTGATATATATTTCCATATTTTTGATATATTTTCTATATAATTGCCCAACTATTTATTTACTGGGATTATATCCTAACCAACCTCACAGAATTTTCTTTTTTAAAACCCATTAATATAAACACATTACGTAATACACTTATAGTTTCATTCTACCAAATTGAAAGTGAGAAATAAACGAATGACAGATAAATAAATACATATGGATGTGAGATGAAGAAATTTGCATAATATCACATCTCTCTGACTTGCAACATAGTTCGCCAAGGTTCTTCCTTATAGACAATTATATATTAGATTTCTCTAAAATATACTATATGGTTTTTCATTTCATCTTGCTGCTATTAGTGGACGGCAATGCAGTGTCTCAAACTTACCAAACGTGTCTACTGATTATCAATCGAAATATGGATGAGATATAACTTAATTTATTTTTTTAACAAATTATCCCAACATTTTTCTTTTAAATTTATGAAAGATGAGGGTGTATTATTAATACTTTAAGCGGCGTTTTGTCCCATGTTACTAACACCCCATAAACATTTGCATATGCATTACATTTTATTTCTAATTAAACTAATGAAAACAAGATATAATATCAATTTTTAAAATGTAAATCAGTTTACATCTTTTCATCCGAATCAAATACAGGCTCTGAAAATGCAGAAGGGGGTGTTCGTATGTTTTTTACGCGTCCCCCCCCCCCCCCTCCTCACACTTCCACGACTTCGAACATCGATCTAGAAAACACATTTATTCTAAAATTTGCTGCCATTAACCTGTCCTTGTTTTCTAGTGGCACACGGCATCTTCAAGTTCACGATAATCCTACACTGAAACGTCAGGCCCCTATATTCTATCTATAAAATAAATTTACTAAAACACTAAGATTGAAGTCCCATAAGAACCATTCATATTTATAGTGCATTGTAGTTTGATTTTATTTTACATAAAGTATTTGTACAACCTGATTAAAATGCAGATCTATACATAAGTGCACTGCTGTGCGCTTATGAAGAGATCTGTATTTTAATCAGATTGAGTATTTGTATTGCTGTTAAGTTTTGCTCTATAAAATAAAAGATTGGAATTATATAGGTGCAAACTTGTTTAACGGTACCCAATTTCATTTATGAATTCGTTGTATTTAGTTTCCTTTTGCTCTGTGATTTGTGGAGGTTTTTTTTTTAACTCATTTAATCGTATTATAAAAAAAATCAATCAACATACTGGGTTGACCAATCAATGAAAAAAATCCTTTGTCAATCAACATCTGCATTCAAACATTGCCTTGAACGAAATATTTTAATTGAAGTAATTCTGGTAACATATTTACATGTACAATCATTTATGTGTGGATCTAAAATCTAGGGAGAAGTCGGACTGGGGGATGGGGTGTTTCAAACATTTTTAATTCAGATATTAAAGTCATCAAAAATATGCCTTCGACCCCCTCCCACCGGCAAACAAAATTATCTCTCCCTGCCTCCCCCACCCTCCTCCCATCCCCGGGGGAAAAAAATCTGAATCAGCACTTGTAGATGAAAGAGCCAAGATTTTAGAGACAATATCTGAGGTGATAAAACGCATCGACAGTTAAAAACGAGGATCTTTTTATACAGAGTGAAAGCATCGATCACAGAGGATTGACGAACACTCGGCATTCCCCGTGCTTCGCCTCTGCAGAGTCTACCACGAGTTACTTCCCGTGAAAAGCAGCAGCGATTGACAAATTTTACGCTCGCAAAATACTTGGAACATTGACCGATTTGCCGGAATACTCGCTTGTTCGGAAATATTCAGGTAAATTTTTACGATAGGTATATTTATCGAAGATATTGTCAAACCAATGCTGTCTGTTTTCGCAAAATGTTTTAAGTAGCGCTGTCACATATATGTAAACAAGTGCGTCGGCGATCGGGGAAGGACGTATGCAGACCTATCAGGCGACGATTTTGTGCGATGACAATAAGTGATCGCATTGTACAATGCAATAAATATATAATGTACGGCATGTAAAATAAAATGATCTCCTCATATTCATTTATTTTATCTTATGACGGATTTTGTCTACATATAATTTAACGATAAAAATATCGACGTTGACGGCTTTGCGGAAGTTGTACCGTTCTGCTTGATAAGCGCATGCCCTATTTTTTCTGCAGAGGCGCGTGAAGGCACTGTGTGATTTATGAAAGTGAAAAGTACCACAATAGCGAACCGTCGATAGTAATTTAACATTTCTTCAATTTGGGTCGTTTTCGTAGACATTATTTATATGAACGGAAATGCCGGTATACTTCTCTGACAGAATTTGATTTTTTCTGAATCTGCATCACGAAGTATACGGTTTTGTATTAATAATAAAATAGTACAAACAGCATCTAAAATAGAAATGAAAATGATTTGCGCGTTTAAACAATAGAATGCTTTTTTATTGATTCATGCGGGGTATGAAAGTAGTGTCCTTTCTGATATAAACAAATAAACTATACAAATTATATCAGAAAGGACAGTAGTAACATTGCAGAAAAAATACGGGTTGTGTACATTTTTTCTACAATGATCGCTACCTTCATAACCCGCATGGATATTCAAAGAAAGCGTATTATTGTATATATTTAATCTTTCTTTTAAGAAATTAATTAATTGATTGTAAAGAGTAAGTAAAATGACTAAATTATTGTTAATGTACATCAGTACGTTAGATAAAAGAAATAGCCAAATCGTCTTATATGGGAATTTGAGTCTGACATCATCATGATTATTCGTGTAGTCTGTAATTTTTCTTATGTTGCTGAAGGTTTTGACGGAACGATAAACTGGTTAGAACTGGATCATGAAGATTTCAGCCCTGTCAGTTTCTATAGAGTTATGAATCACAATCGGTTTTCTAAAGAAATAGAGGGAAAATACTCGGTATAGATGTATAAATTTAATACTCACTTGTTGTGCAAAAACACAAGTTTAAGAGTATTATCACCTTCCGTATCCATGGAAGAAACTAAATTAAAAAAATCAAATGAGCATAATTGGACTGAAAGGCTGTACAATAACATTTAACATGTAAGATATAATGTACCGGATATAAACTTACTCGGTATGTCCTCTGCTCATCAATCCGCTATTGTGTGAGTGCTGAAGTAAACAAACAACTTGTACAGTAGGCTAACTCTGTAGTATTTTTTCCCGTTTTGCACACATTTTTTTGAAAATTAGGTATCGAAAAAATGTGTGCGAAGCGGGGATTTGACCAGGTGAGATAATTGCTTAATTGTTATAGTCAGTATCACAGTTCCTGTGAAGGGAATTGACAATAAAATAAATAAAACGTATCTACTCGCAATCGATATTTACATTTATTTTATGTTACAATATAAGTTGCGTTAATTTAATTTCAAACATCAAATTGGTCTTGATCATTTTCATTTATTTTCAAGCTTGGATGAGGAGTAATCTTCAATGAAATATAGTATACATGTGGTATTTTGAATTGCATCGCGTTTTGTGTTTTCGGACGTTTGATGTGTCGTTATGCAATGTACAAAACATTAACAGATGAATCTACCCTACAGTCATAAGTTATCTGTTGGTTTGGTTTGGTTTGAACATATTTTATTGTAAAGTTGGTATATACAATAGGATCGGGCACAAGTTCTATAAACTTAAAACGCCCTCTCCTGTGAAATTTTGACATAAAATTTAACCTATTACGAACAAATTACAACATCAAAGGTCATGATGAAAATACCATTATTGAAGTCATACTAAAGTAGATATACATCGACGAAAAAAAAAATTGTAAAAAGAGCTGAACGTTAAAAAATAAATTTATCTGTTACAAGTTTGAAGAGAAAATATCATACGTTAATATTTAATTAATGTTTTTACTGACATTAATGGAGGAAATTTGTCAAGTGAAAACGCTAATAAATATATTTCATTGATGCTGTAGCTTGAATAATCGAAGAAAATTGACAAACTGTATGATGATATAAATCAGCAATTTTATATGATCCAATAACTGTAAAGTTTTTTTCACAAAACCTATCAAATGAGCACCTAATTCGTGCATTTTCAACCCTCTTTTTACAGATTTTTATAAATTTCCATTAGATATTTTTTCTTTATTTCTAACGAAATCTATGTAGTTCATACAATTTTGAACTGACAAGCAAGAAATCTACGCGATTGAGTAAAACAACGTTCGCGTATGAGTACACGCGTGCGTTTTATTTTTTAAAACTTCTTTCAAATGTATTGTTTAGCCAATTAAATGTCAGTTATAACTTAAGTAGCTATAATAGATGTTTTACGTCGTATGATGTCTTCTTTGTATGTTTGTGTTGCCTTTGCATGGATTATCTCTTGATCGATCAAAACTAAAGCTACATTAAGAGCACGAACTTCAAGGACTGACCCCACGCCCAGACCTCCAAGTAGTTGTAGATGCATATACTCTAGTAACCTGCACATATATGGAGAAAGATCTTAGGTGGTCCTTTTGTGTTACCTTCTGGTCGACAGTATTGATAATTTTACGTAATTTTGATAACTCTTTATGTATTATTAAGATTTAGTAAATGATTCAGAGGAAGCTGTAAATACATGTATAAACAATAAAATGATTTCTTTGGTTTTTCGAACGGACTATGAAGGTGCACGGCAGCATTACAAAAAAAATCGGCAATGTATCTTCATACCCACAAGAAACACAAAAAGCATTTAATTGTTTAAATGATTCAAAGAATCGAAATTATGTTACCAGAATAGTTTACATGTAAACCATATTAAAATGTACATTTTTTCAAAATAAATCAAAATGTACCAAATAGACACAATCTAACAGTCACTAAAATAATAAATTCAATCAAATTGTATTATACATATTAAAATTTTGGTCCTAGCTGGCAAAACCTATAAAGGAGTGTAGTAGCACCCCCCCCCCCCCTTCCCTTTCCGTCAAGTAATTTTCCCCAAGTTTTTTTCCTTTCTTTTCTTTTTACATATTTATGGTTTTTCTCTCCTTTTGAAAAATATAAACAATATATTTGTACTAAAGCCACTGAACCATACTTGTACAATACTATAAATCAGTTATATGTCTTAAATGATCATTGATTTGAGCAAAACTATTACCAGAAATTCATCACGCCGTGTAAAAAAAGAACCGGACACGAAAGACACTGGAGTTACCAGAAGATGGTATAGGACACGTCCATATTATGACGTACTTTCTATCGAACTAAACAATAAAATCAAGTATAATTTTATAAATGTTGTTTTCCCAAATTTTTACCTAACAGCTTAGCACAATGGATAAGAGCGTTAAGAGGGCTCAATGGTCATGACCATTTTTATAGTATTTTTATCTCCTTAAGAAGAAGAGTTCTGTATAAAGATAAAGGAAAATGATTAATTTTTAAAGCTAAGCTATTTGGATTTTTTCTTTATTAAATGTTAGTTTATGGCCATCATTATCGTGTGTCAAAGTTTAAAAGGCAGATCTGATTGTTAATTTGTTGACCATCCAGCCACCTTAACTACGAATGTATGTTGTGAGATTGAACCCCGCTGGAGTTTTTATATGTTTTACCTTTTTACCATTTTATTGTAAAATTTTAAAATTCTATACCGGTGAAATTATTTTGTTTATAATTTACTTTTGTCCACATTTTGAATATCGACATATGTCATATACCACCTTATCTAGCACTGAATTTTACACGTATTGATATTCATCGATTGGACCCCCCACTCCTTTCCCATATTGCTTGCTCCGCCTCTGTTATGATAGATAGCATGATGGAAAAGAAGTATATAAGTCGAATATGCGGAAAATTGTGCAATTTTGGACAAAAATTTATATTTTTAAAAATTTACTTCAGTAAATATGAACAAATATCCCAGGCGATTCGAACTCACGATCTGCGATTTACAAGCCCGATATTTTAATCACTAAGCTACATGTATGACGATATTCAACCAAATCGATATATCAAAAAATTGAAATGTAACATTTATTTAACACAATTGAGAATACATAACAATTAAAAATCTATATATAGTTACCTGATTATACTTTCACAAGGGCAATTGTGACGTCATAAAAATTGCCTTTTTCTGTATATTTCTTAAAACTGAGCGGAAGACACTAATTTTCAGTAGTTTTTTTAAATAGAACACTATGTCCGCAGTATGTCCGCAGCTGTCGCCCACGATGAAATTCATAATATAACTTTATCATGAAAAATCACCTGAAATGTATTGATTTCCTTGGGGGCGACGGTTGTGGACACATTTTCCTCTTTAAAAAAACTAGGAGAGAATGTGCCATGTTTCATCATCTTTGACTAAATCTTAGAAATATGACATAATGTCATTATTCTCTTTTGAAATAACAACAATAACGTGAATAACTTAGTACTTTATACACCCGTGTGTTCAAGATGGTGTCTGTATTTTCGTGAGATCTAAACAACTTTTGAATTTTAGGGCATATATTGAAAGAAATTGTACCTTCTTCTTTCTATTTAGGCCAAGAAAAAAATGACCTTCCATTTGTAACCGAAAGGTAAGTAACATGGAAAGTGAGTCAACAGAGATAGACTTCCGGTCCCTTGAAGACGAAATGTACGACAATGAAATTACGCAGATCCTGAGTCAACCAAATACAGCGGAAAGTATGTATACAGATGAATAAATATTCTTTTTTATTTCAAATACATGTACACAAATACACATCACCGGTGGAGAAGGTCTTCCACCCCCCACCCCGAAAAAAAATCGCAATGTTCAATAGAAAAAAATTAAAGTAGTGTAACAACCCCAGGGAGTCGATTTCTATAGATTTGTTATTAGACCGATGTCTGAACATTTCATTGAGTGTCAAATGTTTCAGTTTATCAGAAGGAGAGGTCTCTATAAATAAGCAAATATCTAAGTAAAACAATCACTGTGATTGTCGACAGATTTAAATTATTGAATGAATTATTCGGACCTAACTGTTGTCACCAATATAAAAGTATTGGCCTTATTTAGTTTATCAGTGTATACATTTTAAATTCCAATCAATTGGCACTTCAGTTCTTACGATTAGCACTTAGTTAAACATTTATTTTTCCACTTAAGTATAGCAAAAGGGCTTTTGCCTAACACAAAATGGTAGGACTTTGTTCCTCAGACCACATCCACCCTCCACTACGGGCTTTTCATACTTAAATTAAACATAGTTCACATATTTTGAAATTCATTGTTGTCAGGTTCTATCGATCAGCCATTGGTTTATGGTTATATTTTAAAACATAATTATATGTGTTTAAAATCAAATGCATAATTATTTTTTTATACAAATAATAGTGTGTAGTTATCGGATAATTTCTCATAAATGCATGTTTATCACAATTTAAAAGACATGCAGGCTTCGAAATTTCTCTTCACCTGTAACGATTACAGATATCTTTTTAATTTTTGATTGACAAAATTAAATTCTTTTGCCATATGACTACAAAATAAATTGTTTTTCCCTCTTTTATCGCCAGAGAGTACACTGAACACGCCCGAGCTTCCGGCGGATATTGACACTCTTGTAGACCGCTTATCTGTGGAACTCAAACAAACCGCGGAAAAGTTGTTTCAAGTGAAACCATGTGGGTCCCCGGAAAGAGAGACGACGTCAGACGACCCACCATCCGGGGAAGAAAGCCAATCAGTCGTACAGAATATAGAACTCAGAGAGAAAGTTCCCACAGAAGGAACATCAAGCGATATAGAAAAGGAAAATACCGAACGCATGGGCAAATTATCTGTAGAACTTAAGGAAGCGGCAGAAAAACTATTTGCAGTGGATCCTCTTGGATCGTCTGAGAGGGACCTTTCGTCATCGGATACAGAGAGTAGCGGCCTGGAATCATCCTCTTCAGAAGACGATGCCAAGTCTCATGCTTCTTCTGTGAATAGCGAAGATTCGGATGAGAACTCCGAAAATACCGGACAGGAGAGTGGATCTGAAAGTGACCACTCAGAAAGTAGGCAAGGCTCAGTGGAATCTATGAAATCAGAATCCAATGTCGAAAGTGAAAGGAATGCGACAAAATTTTCATCGGAAGAATTTCAAGATGGAGAACCTTTCAGTAGTGTGGAAACTAATGGTAAAAAATCCCAAATTGTTAGTAAAGAAGACTGCTTCAAGCTTGTTCATGACAAAAGAACCGATGATTTTTCTTCTTGTGAGAAAAGAGATAAAATAGAATCAATTGAAAAGGACCATCTTTGTTTGAACAGTGAAAATGAATGTACGCTTCTTATAACTGATGTACGAAGTGAAAGTATAGATTTTCATCAAATTGAAAACGAGACAATAGCGAAAGCAGAAGACCGTGTATCGGTGACCAGTAAAGATAATGTACCGTCCGATGGTCAAAGCTGCACCGAGGCAAATAACTCCGCACCCCTCACTAATTCTCTCATAAATCTGGAAGAAAATGAAACTTGTTTGGTCGTTGAAAACGTTTATTCCCTTTCAGAACGGCTTGAAAACTCTTCTCAGGACCTCCCTAACACACAGGATGATAGTGACGTATGCGAAAACAACATCACATCACGATCTCTCAGAGATAGAAAGGCACTGGCGAAAGCTAAGGCCTCCAAAACAAATGGTCCGCCTCAGCCAAAGAAAAGGAGAAGAATGAAAAAGACAATGAAAGCAAATAATCAAAAGATAATGATTAAAGCCGATGACGATGGCATTTTCAAACCCGTAAAATCTGAAGGTTTCAATTCTCTACCAACCTTGGAGAATGAGATTGGAAACAATTCAGTCCTTAACAGTGACAGTGTCAATGAAGAACTTGAGAAAAAGAACAAGATGGCGGCATATACCCTTCAAGAGGATGGTCAATTTAAATGTCACTTCTGTAGCTGTATTATATCGACCAAGGCACGATTTAAGTTACATATTTTGCGATTACATAATAAGAAATATACTTGTAGACACTGTGGTAAAAAGTTTCTTAAATGTCAAGATTTGGCCATCCATGTCAAAACGAGGCATGCTGATGCCCTTAAATACAAAGTCTGTAAAACCGGTGAAGTTAAATCAATCGAAAAAACTCAGCACAAATCCAAACAACTCACGAAAAAATGTACTTTAATCAAAGCCAAAGACAATGGAGAACTCACCTATGCATGTGGCTATTGTGATGAAATATTCGATAAACAACAGAGTTTGGCATGTCATATCCGAAACAAACATGTGTTACCAAATAATTCAGGGAAAATCGTCTACCAAAAAAGTGGAAAATTTAAAAGGAAAACAAAGAAGAACATGATACCCGAGATCACAAGCGAGAACGAAAATGTAAGCAGTGAAAGTCCGTTGAAAAGGGTTAGGACAAACGATTCATTGTGCAATCTAGAGGATGAAGAAAATCAAGAAAAGACCGAAAATCCCGGAAAAGGGCTACGCAGAGCCACCAAAGCATCACTTGCTGCAGAAAGTGGTTTAGAAAAGATAGCGAAACTACAAGAAGATTACAACATCCGTATATCCCACCAAACATTTAGGTGTTGCCATTGTCCTAAATGGTTCTTTAAGAAAGCAGAATTATCAACTCACATGCAGAAACACATGGACGGGAAAAGGATATGGAAAGAGGAAACAGAGGAAAACACTAAAAACAAAGAAGACGTGGTAAATAGAGGAACAGATGAAATTCACCAACGACCGGGAAATCCCGATGTTTTCTGTAAATACTGCACCTCGAGATACAAGTCTTTGGATAATCTCAAAATCCACATAGTTCAACATCTAGGAGAATTATACAAAGAAGAAATGGTAGATTCTAAATTGGAGTGTGCTTTTTGTGGGTGTAATTTTCACAATGTGAACTGTTCTAACATTGGAAAGGTAATGAGTCATTTATTCGACCACTTTTCCCCAGAAACACGAGACATAGACCCGTACAATTTGTTAGAGTGTCAGTATTGTGGAATACCATTCTTAAGTATGGAAAAACTTCGTCCGCATGAAAATGAACACCGGAAATTTCTGGAGGCCAAGAATCCAAAGAAAATCATGAAAGGAGAACCACTCGATAACAGAACCATAGTAAAAGACACAGAGTCTAAAGAGGAAACGAACTCTTCACTTGAGATAGTTGAAGATCCGGTGCCCTTTACGTGCGGGATGTGCTCTTCGAGATTTCCAACCTCCCAATATCTTTTGCACCACATGACACTTCATATGAAAGGGAAATATGTCTTCCGAGTGGAGGTTGATAAATCCAAAGCTACTCAGGTATCACCGCCTGTCACACAAGATGTTGAAACAACCAATCAACAGGTTGGATCTCTATCCCCGAGAGTACCTATCACAGTAAAGGCGACAAGCGTTCCAGCGAACGAACGGTTTTCAAGCTCACAACACATCTCTGCTCTTGTACAAAACCGTATCCAAACCATGCTGCGAAACAGCGTTCAAAATGGTGACGGCAATAAGTCCAGCACTACGTCAAAGTCAAAGAACACCAAACTACGAAATCAAACGAGTACAACTCCCAGGCCTAGGATGGAACTTGTACCGCTCACGTCAAAAATCCCGTCCATTGAGAATAAGCATAGTGGAGTTCAAACAACAGTTAATGATGCACCCCACATGCACAACTATGCACGTCCATTACAAGTAACGCGGAATTTCGTGTCTATAATTACAAAACAACCAATTCAAACGAACTCACTAGACAGTCCAGATTTGTCTAATGCTAGTACAACTTCACCAAATAAACACGATTCAGAAATGAATAAAAATAAACGAAAACAAACTTTTCGTGCATCTGAAATAAAGGCAGATTTTGAATTCAAACCAGTAACTTCAAACATTGAAGCGGTCAAGAATAACAGGCGAAAACAGACTTTCAGGCGCGTTTCTGAGACGGACGAGGACGAGAGCATTGAGCTTCCACCTATTCACCGAGCCCAGGATTTAATGGACTGCTCTAGTACCGAAACTGCTGAAGATGATGCGTCTGATTACACTAACAACGAAGTCGAGACAGAGAATGGACTCGTACATCAGGGCAGTAAGTACAAAGAGGTCAGCGATTCTTCAGAGTCGAAAACAAGCTCGGATTCTGCTTCTGATTTTGAGAGAGACTGGAAATCGAGATATTACAATAAAAAGAAAAAAATCAGTCGAAAGAAAAAGAAAAGAGGTGCTCGTAAAAGGTCAACCAATACTAAACAACGCCATCTATCGGAAAGTTCTCGTGGATGGAAGCGAAAAATCAACTTTGCAGATGGTAAATGGTTTGAGTGTTCCTTGTGTCTTTATAAATGTACTGGGAAGAAAAAGTATTTGACACACTTGAAGACGCACGAGTCAGTTGACTTAGAAGGCATTGTGCAATGTAACATTTGTCATCGAAAGTTCATGTCTAAATGGCATTTGCAGATCCATAAGACTCAGCATAGGAGTAACGAGTACAAGTGTTCCTTCTGTGGCGTGGACTTTGCCACGTCAAGTGCCATTGTGAGCCACATTGACGAAGTCCACAAAACCAATGGATAGAACATGTGAAGAAGTTTGGGTTCTGTAGGCAATGGCTAGCTCAGCCGTGAATTAAATAGTTAATGTGTTCATACATCATATTAACTGCAGCAGTTTGTTTGGAAGTGCTACTGATGTTACGGTTGTTTGTTCTTGAAGTACTTACATTTATGTTGTGGTAGTTTACACCTCAAAAAGATGTTGTTTTTTGATAAATTGTTTACTAATTTTATAATAGTTTGGCGTTGTCGCTACACAGTATATAATGGTGTACATTATGGCGTTTCAAAACACCAATCTCCATGCAAAAAAAAAAGAAGTAAAAAACACAGTAACAATCGAACTATTTTGAAACGAATTTAATAATTTTCTCAATTTTGTATTCACTTGAGACCAGTTCACAGATAAATGAGGTTCATGTTCAACATAAATGTATACAAATGAAGACAAATCACTAAGTTGACAAGTTGACAATGATGCAAGGTATGTGTAATTCTTGCTGCGCTCGCCACAACGATAGCACCGTAAAACATATTACTCAAAGAATGATTCCTTATCGCTTAATTATTTGGTAAGGAGTGTATTTTTGTAATATGAAGTGCGTTAGTATAGTCGACGTGAACGCGCTCTGAAAAAAAGCGGCAGGGTCGAATCGAAATATTGGAGACTTTTAGTTATGATAAATAATAATTTTATCCTTTAGTTCAAAAGGTAAAAATAAATAGAGCTTGCTAAACTGCGTCGATTATATATCCCCTTTTTCTTTCTTTTAGAAATACTCCAGCTGAATATGATATCCTTAGAAGGAAATATGAGGGGCGAGGGGTCATATTCGTCAATGTTTACAAATAATAATACTTTCAACTAATTAAAATCAAAATCCAAAATTTGTGGTTCATACATATTTTTTCATAGTGCGTTAAGTGTCTTCATGATAAAAAATGTTGATGTACACTCTTGGCGCACTTTTCAAGGTGCGTTGACTTGGTCCCAAATCTAGATTACTTTGAAAAATTATTTCAAAGGACGTTGATTTGATCCCAAAGTTAATTAACACACTTTGAAAAACATTTTCAAAGTGCGTTGCCACAACGATACTATATATAGACAATGACTAGTTCAACAAATAAATAATTTAATATGTTTATACATCATATTAACTGCAGCAGTAACTTAACGCGAGAGTCGGTTATATAGTGTATTATTCTATAAGGGGCGTATTTTTGCATTACGAGAAAAATAAAGTCTGGTACCTGTGACCAAAACGGCAGATGGAAAACTCAATACATATTCATTCAATTTGAAGTTCGTTTTAATTCGGGTTTTAGAATTTCAGAATGCAATCAGAGTGTGGCAAATTGCTTTTTCATCTCAGTTTTATATGCATTGAACAGATAATTTATTAATCTAAAGAAATTTAGGGGGATAAATTAATTCAGCTTTATATAGGAAAAGAGTAGATTTGGATGACAGGCATGCTGAACATTAGGTTTTTCACGAAAATTAAAAAAAAAACGTGTTTCTTGAAAAAAAAAAATCTTCGTTCCGATCAGTAAAATTATATTTGGTAGATCTTCTACCCATTTGAAGGATAACGAAAAAGTGAAATAAAACGAAAAATTTGGAGAATCCGGGTATCGATCCCGGTACCTCTCACATGCTAAGCGAGCGCTCTACCACTTGAGCTAATTCCCCATATGATGAAGGAGAGGTTTAATACTCTATATATTCCTTGCTTCTGCGATTTAACCTTGATTTCCTTCTTCGGATATACCTCAGATATTTTCATAAGAGCAAGAACATCAGCAAAATAAAAGGTGAGGACGAAATATATTTATATTTTGTTATTAATTGTACATATTTTTATAATATATATGTATATATCGTGAAAACTGGCTTATGAAATACAAAAGCATTCATTGCGTAGATAATGCAGAATACAAAGCATGGGTAGTTCGAATTTTCTCTTATCTACTCGATCTTTTGTAAGTTTTGTTCAACTAGTGCCACATAGTTCGGTTTTGATAGATAAGTCTCATAAGAATACATTATCATGTTGTTTCATTACAGAAACAAGTGTAACGTTATGTTAGATTTTATTCCTGGCATTCTGTAAGAGTTTGTCTGGTAACACTGTTGAAATATGCATCGGTTGAGAATGGTTTTCTCGGGGGTGTCAAATTTCATCCCAAACAGACACAAATTATATAATATTACATGGTTTCGAGGGCGACATACCAGAATATTTGCCCGAGGTGACAGAAAAGCCCTGGAGTGTAATGTCGCCCTATGCCAATTATAGGCTTTCCTGACACTGAGGGGCAAATAATCTGGTATTGCCGCCCGAGAAGACATGTATTATAATATACAATCATGGACTTCATTGTAGGTCGATATGTGGTTATATGGACCCATGTCAAGTGATATCGACCGGAGACACAGAAAGTGATATCGACAGAGCTTGTGAGGTTGATATCACTTCATGTGTCTGAGGTCGCAATGAATTCCATATTATAAAATCACTCACAGCACAGTTATGGCTGTCAAGAATTTCGTTTAGACAAAAAAGTCAGGTAATTTTACATTGTGACGTCAAAATAATCTGCTATCCTTTTAAAATACTAAACTCCTTAATTGTCAATTCAAGCTATCCCTATTTTTATAATCATTACTAACATATGACATTTTTTACAACGCCGTCATAATTTTTTAAAAAGACTTCATACTGTATAGAATCGAGAGGCCGATCTCGCTGCACAGCTTACTATGATGTCATCTGCCTCTTGATGACGCACTAAGTGAACAGAGAGTAGGCTATCAATATCAGTTTTAAAACAATGAAAATTAGAGATTAAAGATAAAGGGAATAAGATAGAAGAATATTTCGCAAAACATTATTTTTAATATTCTGTATTTAAAAATTCCCGTTGGTACAATGTCTTTACAATACCTATTTTTGTTGATGCTGCCGAGTCGTGTGACAGGATTCCATGGACGGGCTTTCGCGTCGATATCGGAAAAGGACGAATGTCACATGATGTACTTTCAGCCAATGAAAATGACAAAAATTATTGTCTTATATAATATTATATATATATATATTTATATATGTGTGTGTTTGTATTATATAACCTTTTTAAACAAAGTGTTTATGACTGTATTTTTCATTAACAAGTGTATTTTATTGAAAAATGTTCATATTTTACAAATCAATGTAAAATGTTTTGTAAAAAGGCGATCAGTGCTTGTTAGTTTCCATAAATTAAATGATGATAATGTGCATTAACGCTGCTCTTGTTGAAATGCATCATTAGGGCTGGCTGGAATTTCGGAAAGCTGGTTTCTTTTTACTGATTAAGGTCAAGTTGATGTTTGTTGTTTTCAGCACCTTACGCTTGAGTTGATTACTCTCAAATGTTGTGTTAATCAATTTTTTCTAATCAATTAAACAATTAAAGTACCTCGGAATTAAAAACGAATCACAGACGATGTCCTGACATTTTGATTTTCGTATTTATGTTTACATATGCTTAGCAACTGGCTCATTGAATTTCAAACCAGACTTAACTTATATGTAGAATTGTAGCAAGCAAGGGTGATATTACAATTTCAGGAGGGCAATATTATACATATATTACATGGCATCCAGGGCGACATACCAGAATGTTTGCCCGAGGTGACAAGAAAGCCCTGGAGTGTTATGTCGCCTGATGCCGAAGGCAGAAGGTGACATAAAACACTCCAGGGCTTTCCTGTCACCGAGGGACAAATATTCTGGTATTGTCACCCTAGAAGACATGTAATATATGTTATATAACATTTTTAAAGAAATCAAAGCGGTTTACGATCGTGTTTTTCATTAACAAATGTATATTATTAAAAAATGTTCATATTTTACAAATCAATGTAAAATGTTTTGTAAAAAGTTTTAGTTTCAATCAATTAAATAATGATAATGTGCATTAACACCACTCTTGTTGAAATGAATCATTGGGGCTGGCTGGACTGAATTTGGAAAGCTGTTTCCTTTTCCCCGGTAATTAAAGGTCAAGTTGAAGTTTGTTGTTTTCAGCCCGCTTTCGCTTGAGTTGATTACTCTAATTGTATTTATCAAAGTTTTCTAACTAATGAAACAATTAAAGTATCTCAGAATTTAAAAAGAATCGCAGGCGTTGTCCTGACATTTTGATTTTCGGAGAACCATTTACATTTACGTTTGCTTAGCAACTGGCTCGTTGAATTTCAAATCGGACGTAATTAATATGTAGAATAATTGCACGCGAGGGTGATATAACAGTTTTGGGAGGGCAATATAACTGTTTCCTGTGAAATATAAATATTTCCAGGAGGGCAATATAACTGTTTCCGGTGTGATTCAGCAGTTTTCAAGGCATAGTAATAAAATTATTTCATTTGTGACATAACGAGAAAACTTATTCAAAAATGTTATATTATACAAATATTGACTGGGTTGAGGGCAACATTGATTATATTAGCCCCCGAAGGATGAATATATTGCCCTCCACCTGGCATCAGGCAGTATATTCGTATAGCTTCGCGTCGGGCAATATTTCGTCCCAAGGGGGCTAATATAATCAATGTTGCGTGAAAAGACAGTCAATATATTTTTTGTTATATAAAGAAACAAACCAAAAGGATTGTTGTTGTTTTCTCAGCTCAACATAGAGTTCACAAATTTAATTTTTTTGCAAAGTGCATTTCAAAAATATTGTCGGCATCAAACGGTCACTGATGATATTCCGCCACACTCAGGAATTAAGCTACAGATGTTCTACCTGAATAATTTGCAAATCCTTATATCCGTTATGATAGCAAACCGTCGCACTGCGCGTCCGTTGGTTACTTGCCTCTACTGACTGCCTATTATGACGTCACCTTGTTTTGGAGTCACGAAGATTAATTTACGTCACCGTTAACGAATCCACTAATCAGTGGTTATTAATTGAAATAGAGGGAAGCTAATATTACAAATATTGACTATTGCCCGTCTATATAGAGTTATATAGTGAGAATATTCTACTGAATATAACAAAACTACCTATTTTTTGTGAAATATAACTGTACCAGGAGGGCAATATAACTGTTTACAGCGTGATTGAGCAGTTATCGGGGCTTAGTAATAAAATTATCTCATTTGTGACATAACGAAAACTTATTCAAAAATGTTCTATAACATTATATACTTATATAAGTATATATGTACTTGCTTAGGTGATTAATTATTTTTATGAAACTGTTATAAATTTATTTTGTAGATAATGCCAAATCATCTTTTTCCATGATGTTTATAGTTAAGAAGTTTGGTTCCATTGCCACACTATGCAAGACTATTAAACCCACCAGCTTCACAGAAAAACTCTTAAAACAACAGGAGCATCCAACATTATGCCTCCCAGCAACCAAGCTGTTTCATGGAAGTGCAGTTCATTTACGAGAGCCAAAACAAGATGCCATTGTAATTGGAGAAGGGGACAGAAAATATGAGCCACAGTCCCCATATAGAAGAAACTGGCCTAAAAATTTCCAGTTTGTTACCTCTACACGCTTTGGACGTAAGTATCACAAATAAACCTGTGATTAAAATACCATAAATGATTTCATATACTATATTATAGTATTTGAATGTAGAAACATTCTTAAATTTCTGTTTATAGGAACATGTACCAGTCATTAACTCTTCTATTGAGATTGAATTTGCATTTTCAAATTTAACTTGTTTCAAATTTTCCTTCTATCTATAAGAGAAAATGGAGCTTACATAAAATATGTTGCAAATATTCTCTTCTCTAGTATTTTAGAGAGTTTTTTCCCATTAGTGATATTTAAAAAATAAAATGCTTTCTTCTTTGGTGATTCATGTGGGATGTGAAAGAAGTGACATTGCAAAAAATATACATAACCCGCATAAATCACCAAAGAAAGCTTTTTATTGTTTATATTCACATCTTTCTTTAAACAAATTAATGAATTGACCATAAAAAGTAAGTTAAAGTAAATACATTATTGTTAATATACATCAGTACATACGATAAAAGAAACAGCTAATTATTAATTCTTATATAGGAGTTTGAGTCTGACATCATCATGATTATTTCGTGCAGGACGTGATTTTTCTTAGGTTGCTGAAGGTTTCGACTTATTGATAAACTGGTTCGAACTGGATCGTGTAGATTTCAGTCCTGTCACTTTCTATAGAGCTAAGAATTGCAATCAATTTCTGTAAGAAAAAGAAGGAATCACTCTCAGTGGATGTAAATATATACATGTAATTTAGCTGTTGTTGTTTTCCTCAGCTACCTTGCCACGAGTGAACGAAGAGTTGAAGCATCAATTACCATTCAAATACAAGGACAAATGGTCGGATAAGTCAGCCTTACAGGGAGCCAATGACTATATAGGTTAGTTCTGCCTCATCCAGATGTTCAGCAACTGAGCACATCGGCTTTATTAATGTTTATTAAGATTTAAATTATATTAAACTACTGTTACTACATACATGTACTTAATCAATATGCATATTTTTCATGCAGTATGTTCATAATGTGTATATCACCTACATGTATTTGTTTTGGTAAATAATCTCTGATGTATTTCAAAATCTCTCTTCCAAAAAAATGTGAAACCAATATGAAACATTTCAAAGGTCTTGGAAACATATTTTCCTTTTCACTTTGGTTAAGATAACAATCCATTGTTTTTCTTACTTCAATTTTTGCATATAGTCAAAAATATGTATCTATGTAGATCAGAGTTTCAATGCTGAGCAGATTCATGTTGCGTCTTGTTTGTTTGATAGTTTCCTTTGACTTTACTTTCATTCCAGCATATTGTCTACATTCATGCATGCATATTCTAAAAAATTCAACAATTTAATAATCTGAAAAGAACTTACACCCTTTATTTGATATGTATTTGAAGAAACCATTGTATTGTTGTACATGTATTAAAAAAATTCAATGCGTTAATAATTCATACATGTATGTCATGTTCATTTCATGATTTGTTTTATTGCTTTGTCTCAGATATACTTGGAGATGGTACAATTCATCCAGTGGATTTGATTAAGGGCCCTGCCTTCCTGATTGGTTATAATGCTAACGAGTTAGGCCGACTGAACAGAAGACTGCGATTTGAGGGAAGATATCTCGCTGATAATTTCCCTTCCCAACTGGAGAAAATACTAAAACGAATCAAATTTTTGAGAAAAAAATACAATTACAAGAGAGGAAAACGAGTCAGAAAGAGGTTCAAGTACCGGTAGAAGATGTAAACTTAGTAATAAAAATTTCTAATGAAAATATGTTGACTATCATTTAAATTTATCACTAAAGTTATTGTGTTTTCACTTGTTTTTTTCCAAACTGTCAAAAATAGATCTTGTCATATTTTTTCCCTTGGTTAAAATTAGACTTATCGTAAACTATCTTGTCCAAATCTACTTCACAAAATAAAACAAGAGGCCCATGGGCCACATCGCTCAGCTTAGCAACAATAGGCATAATAAGATCAGCTTTTGGGAGTCATATACAAAATATCTGAACAATGTAGTATAATAGATCCTGTATAAAAAGAGTTTTGAAAAATACCAACAAATTTTAAATGATTTTTAATTATCTTCCCTTGAAAGAGGGCGTGACCTTCATTTTAACAAACTTGAACCCCCTTTACCTAAGGATGCTTTGGGCCAAGTTTGGTTGAAATCGGCCCGGTGGTTCTGGAGAAGAAGTCGAAAATGTAAAAAGTTTACGGACAGACGCCGGACAAAAAGTGATCAGAAAAGCTCACTTGAGCTTTCAGCTCAGGTGAGCTAAAAAGTATACCGTTGCTATTTACAATGAAAAAAACCATGAGAAAACAGTTACTGTTATAACAAATCTAAAGGGACATAAAAAGACTATAATTATATATCGTAAATCGCTCTGCGTTTAACTGCATGCAACTAGCAAAATATATCATTTCAACCACATGTACTCGCTGTACTGTAAATCATATGATGAATTTGAAAACCATCTTCATTAAAATTGTCATAAAAAAATTAATTCTGATTCAAATGAAAATTAAAGGTCGACACCCGGTGAATTTTACTTTTTATGACGTTAGGCACAACATGGCAGTTGTAGCCTATCGTGTAACTGTTTAAACTCGCTTAAGGTGGTATGGGACATCTGTCGATATAAATGTGGATTAAAGTACATTATGATTAAAATACTTTCACTGGTTTAGAATTTTAAAATCGTACAATATTAAAAATAATACAAGTCCGTAAACTCGAGGCCAAAGTCCTATATAGCGTTTAAACACCGAACTTTGTTGTGACTGAAATGGCTCAGTGGTTAGAGCATCAGACATAAGGTAACCCTGTAAAGCTAGGGTTTTTTAGATTGTGGGTTCTATACCCACTTTAGGGTACTTTATTTTTTTTCTTATCGTTTGTTAAAATCTTCAAAACTGAATATAACAGTTAGAAATTGTCGTTTTGTAAACTTGTATTATAATATTATCAAATATATTTAAGTGTAAAACCAAATGGGCATTTGCGCTATATCTTATTCCCCCATCTTCTTATAGGGGTGCCGATTTTGAACCTTTATAGGTTTCATCCTTTGAGCTTTGCTGTATCGAAAATGATTTCTTGCCAATTCACGACCTGTCTCTTTCTGAATTACATACATGTAGATACCTACTGATGAAAACGAAGCAAAGTTGAAGTGGGGCCGGCTGGCCTCTTCACTTTAAAAAAGATTTACTCTTTTCTTTTATATATATATATATATATAGAGAGAGAGAGAGAGAGAGAGAGAGAGAGAGAGAGAGAGAGAGAGAGAGAGAGAGAGAGACCCTTTCATTTCAATATGCAAACCATCGCTACGTGCCTGAGAAGGTCACTTTTAATGGAAACAATGTACCTGAAAGCATGCTTACATCAACTGTAGTGTCAAGTTTTCAAATGCGCTCATACTATAAATAAATCACCATGCATTAAAGTGATCAGATGGCAAACAATATTGCAGAGAACAACGCAGCAGAGCAGCAGAGAGGAGCAGAGCGGATCGTAAACCATTGGAATGGCTTACAAGAGGAGCAGAGCGGATAGTAAACCTTTGGCATGGCTTACAAGAGGAACAGAGCGGATCGTAAACCATTGGAATGGCTTACAAGAGTATCAGAGCGAATTGTAAACCATTGGCATGGCTTACAAGAGGAACAGAGCGGATAGTAAACCTTTGGCATGGCTTACAAGAGGAGCAGAGCGGATCGTAAACCATTGGAATGGCTTACAAGAGTATCAGAGCGAATTGTAAACCATTGGCATGGCTTACAAGAGGAACAGAGCGGATTGTAAACCATTGGCATGGCTTAATACAAGAGGAACAGAGCGGATCGTAAACCATTGGCATGGCTTACAAGAGGAACAGAGCGGATCGTGAACCATTGGAATGGCTTACAAGAGGAAAGAGCGAATTGTAAACCATTGCCATGACTTACAGGAGGAACAGAACGAATTGTAAACCATTGACATGGCTTACAAGAGAAACAGAGCGGATTGTAAACCATTGACATGGCTTACAAGGGGAGCAGAGCGGATCGTAAACCATGCATTGGCATTGCTTACAAGAGGAACTGAGCGGATCGTGAATCATTGATATTGCTTACAAGAGGTGCAAAGCGAATCGTAAACCCTTGGCTAGCAAAGATACGAAAGACAATTATAATACACATACATGTATATCAAGTAAACTTAGTATTGTTATAGTATAAAATCACAAAAATAGTTATGTTTTAACAATATTTTACGGTAAAAATATGATTAAATCAATGAATTACATTCACCCACTATATTTTATACTATGCTTTGGGGTTTTCTCATCATTATATTAAGAGGAATTCATATGAGCATCATAACTTCTAACTTCTACTATAACTTCTATGAAAGTAGAGAAGGTAATGAAAGGTTTAATCATGATTTTCTGTCCCATTCATTGGGCCATAAATTTCTGAAATTCACCACTTAACGAGCATCAAATCAGTCACCTTTTCTTCCACTACTCTCAGACAGTGTTACATTTAAGATTTCATACATATTCACTTTATTGTCATTTTGGTCCCCCTAGACAGCTCTGCCGCGGCTAAAGAGTAGACTGAACGATAGAATGTTCTATCGTTGAAAATGAGCGTAGCCTGGTCACGCGGGTAAGATTATTCTTTCTACGGTCCCCCTAGACAGCTCTGCCGCGGCTAAAGTGTAGACTGAACCCTGAATCAAAGGCCATGCATGAATTTTACAAGTTTAAAAAAAAAAAGTTTCATAGACATCTTAAACCATATACTAACGGGATAGGCAATACAACTCTCGCAAGTATCGCCGAAATCACGCGGTACGTGATTTCGTAGGTCATTTTTAACTTCATTTAAGCAATGAATGCTTATTTTGGGATGTCGTCGGTCCTATAACACCAGGCCGTGCAGACAAATTGAATAATGATATGATAATTTGTCTGCACGGCCTGGTGTGTTATAGGACCGACGACATCCTAAAATAAGCATTCATTGCTAATATTTATATTTCTTTTAAATTCTTGCCTTGTCTGCAAATGTGATTTATACCACAAAATTACTGTATTGTCCTAGGGGTAAGTTCAATTGATGGAAGAGCTATTGTAACAGCCACAAGAGTGAACTCTGATTTTCGTTTGTGACGTTGCACTTCGACGTTTGTGACGTCATAATAAAATTCATCATCTAACCTAAGTGTGTTCATAGTAAATTGAACGTCGCAGATTTCCAATGCAAACATAAGGGGAAATATACACTGAATGTAAATAAATAAATAAATATATATATATATATATATATATGATGTTACCAGATATATCGTTATAAAACCTTTAAAATACTATCTTAAAATTATTCTAGAATTTGGTTCTTAAAACCCCGAGACCCGTTTTTGTCCCATTTCCGAGAGTACGTAAAAATCGATGTTTATTTTCTTTATATCTAAATTAGTTTACAACATATGATTAAAAATGTATGAAAAACCTATCCCTTTTAACAAATAATAAATAATCTAATAAAAAAACGAAATATTTTACTGGGATTGAACAGAGGTTTAAAAACTTGTCAAGGCTCGCGTGATAGTTTGGGAAGCAAACATGGCGAATGTTGAAGTTGCCTATCCCGTTAGTATATAAGTCCCTCTTAAACCATGCATTGGTGTTTTCTATCCACTTGATTGGAAATGGGGAGTCAGATCAGAGACATAAATAACAGAGATTGGCAACTCCGCCATTATCGTGTTTTATCGTTGAAAAATGTTACGGGACCAACCTTACTTTGAGAACTACATATTAATAAATTGATATATTGATCTTAAACCAAAAGCATATTGTTTTTTATGGAAAATGTGCATAGGATTTAGAAGTTTTTAAAACAATAAATTAAAAAATAAGATTATTATTTAGAAAATATATAGGCCAGCGACGGGTCACCAACTGTCACCGGAAACTTCTCTTTTAATATTGTTTATAGGACACAAACTCATGATAATATAATATTTTGAATGTTTTGGTAATAGGATTTAGCTGGGTTTTTTTTTTCGATATATTTGTCGATTAGAAAGATATACTGATTTAAATTGGGAATACTTTACAATAGGGACCGTGAGATTTCGCGAGATTTCGATCAGTTGCCAATCTCTGTTATTTATATCTCTGGTCAGATTAACTTTTTCTTGTTTTCAAGGAGTTAAAAAAAATATATAAAATTGTTCAAGACGAACATGTGTTGTTCAGTGGGGCAAGTTAAACACTTGCGCATAACATTATTTTTAGAAATGTATTTCATTGTATTTAATAGGTTCCAGCCTCCCCCCTCCCCACTTTTTCTCGCAGCAAACATTTTTCTTTAATTTACATATAGAAAATTGATTTTCCATGGAGTTGCCCCCCCCCCCCCCCCCAATTTTTTGGGGAGATGCAAGAAATGGAAGCGAAAATTGAAAATAAGGGCTGCATTTTACAAAAGAAGTTCCAACAACGTCATAAATCTTTTCAGTCTCTTGGAAATCAACAATCATGAATTAATGCCAAAATACGCATTGTTGTGCAGCAATATTTACAGCAGATACATATATACCGGTCTGTAACATATCCTGAAAAATTCAAATTGATTGGCTAATTATTAACAAAGAAAATTGAAAAATATCGATCTGCCCCGGCTTTTATTTTGCCCCGGCCCGGGTTTGCCTACCCATTTTACCAAGACTCCTTCGATCTTAAAGTAGTATTACGATGGGATCCCCACTGCTGTTCCGGAATACAACATGGTTATGTTCAAGCACATGTTGAACATTGCAAAGGGAATAGGCACAGCAACGGCCACAGGAATATTAGGCTATGCAGTGTGGTCACGCGATGGATCAGTGGTCAATGCGTCTTGGACAACTAACTTTGAACCCAGTGTAAGATGGGAGCACAACTGGGACCGGTTCGTAATTCGAATTTCCTCGCCATAAAAAGAAAAAAAACTTTTTAAGTTACTGGCATCTAGCGCTAAAAATGAAAAATGAAAATAAATAGCACGGCTTTATTTTTAAAAAATTATGTAATGGTATGTTTTATTTAATTTAATCTGGGTTTTATTTCAAGGAGGGATCCAGAAAGTCTTGTAAAACCCTTAAAAAGCAACTCATCAGAAAAAGAGATAAAAAACAGAGAGAATGAGTTGGAGAAAAAGAGATCTACAGCCACCCGTCACCTGCTTCTTATTCGACATGGACAGTACAACCTTGATGGGAAAGAAGACTCTGATAGATATCTAACTAAACTAGGTAATTTAAAATACAATTAGTATGTTTCAGTAGCCCTTTATCCTGATGTAAAATGTGTGGAGTGGAGGGGAGGGGAGGGGGGGGGGGGGGGGAGACTGCTTCATTGTGCAATATTAGTAATCATATTTGTTACAGGCATTCTTTCTCTATTGATAGTTTATTTTGAATAAGGTGACATAAAAACTTTCCTTATACATGTGCATGTATTATTACATGATTCAAATATTAAATGGGGGACTCCCAGGAGGGGACAATGCAATAAATATATAATTTATGTGAAAAAAAAATTCAATTGAAATAAAAAGGGGGACAGGCCCACCCTTCTTGTCCCCTGTTGCTATGGATCTTATTCCAAAGTTTTAGTCAAGATATACAGATACTTTAAATTATTGCATATTGTTTAGGGAAGAAACAGGCAGACTACTGTGGAAAGAGGTTAAAAGAGGCAGACATTGAATACACCAAGCTTATATCTTCTACAATGACCAGAGCCGTGGAGACAGCAGCAATTATACACAAACACCTCCCCCAGCTCACCTGGGAAAAAGAGCCCAACCTGTGTGAAGGAGCTCCTATCCCACCAGAACCTCCGGTCGGCCATTGGAAACCTGAACAGTTTGTATGATATCTTCACTAGCTCCATGTAATCCTGATTAATCTAATTTAACCACGGGATCTCAGGTGATTAACTTTTTCCTGGAATTTCTTTTATTTATTTTTAGCAGTTCTTTCAGGATGGTCCTAGGATAGAGACAGCCTTCAGAAAGCTTTTCCACAGGGCTGAAGTTGAGCAGACAAAGGACAGCTATGAGATCATTGTTTGTCACGCTAATGTTATAAGATACTTTGTATGTAGGTAAGTGATAGCCTAATACTGTTGTACAATTTTTTTTTGTGATTTATAGAAATGAACTCTACTGTAATAGAGCTAGGTTGTCTCAAAATATGTTTTTGACAGGACGAGTAAAATTTATATTAAAAGGATTTAAAGAATTGTTTATGATATAATATGTATCAAGTATAGAGGCAATCATTCTTTGAAAAACAATTTCAAGAATCCTCTTTGGGGCTGCATAACTAAGAAAAAATGCTAGTCTCGTGGTACTTGTTCATACATGACTGTACAATTGTGTGTGTATATACATGTACATGTACATGCTCTCCTTGGATATCCAAATATCAAGTTCTCATTGAATAAGCTCTCAACAATGGTAAATAGCAATTTCTTTTTATTTTGAATCTCGATATACATAAATCATATAAAGACAAAAAAATATATGACTGTGTAAAATGCCCTTCATGATCGTTTGCAGGGCTCTACAGTTTCCACCGGAGGCATGGTTGAGGATTAGTCTAGACCATGCCAGTATTACGTGGGTCACAATCCGACCGTCCGGACGAGTGTCAATCCGTAAGCTCGGAGATTCTGGATTTATCCCAGCAAAGGAGGTTACGGCCGTATGATGTTACTTGTCATAAATAAGACATCTTAGCCTTCTATTAATCTCAGGGTTACCAGCACTCTTTATCAAGGTCCCATTGAGAACATTTAGATGGAGTGTGTCTGATTATTGACTTTATTGATATGTGTATGTCAGATTATGATGTGTTTATTAGATTATTGACATGTGGTGTGTGCATTAGATTATTGACATGTGGTGTGTGCTTTAGATTATTGACATGTGGTGTGTGTTATTGACATGTTTGTCAGAGTATTGACGTAAATTGACACGAGTTTACTTCATTTATTTTTATACACAAATGTACATGTTTTAGATGTGATATTATAGATATAAATCTTACACTTGTAGCAATTATATTTTTAGAACACTGTTGCTCATAAATCATTGAAGGTTTCTTCTTTATGTTGATTAGTATGTACAATGTACTACATATTAAACCAATTGAAGGAAAATAATGTGTAAAATTTTAATTCATAACAAAAAGTAGCTGCAATAATGTAGTCCTCTCCAATTTTTTTATTTAACTTTTTCTGGAGAGGGAGAGGACTATATTATTGTAGCTAAACAAGTTATTCCTCTGCTGTTTTAAAATTAAAACTGTGTCGTGTTGGTCAGACAATATTGATATGGCTGCAAACTGACAAAAACTATGACAAACCATCAACACAAACAGAATCTTAACAGTAATAAGAAATGTCTTCTTCACTGTTTAGTTAATGGTGGTGCCTCATTGAATGCCTTCCTTACAGGCTATCCCTCTGGTAATGCCTCTGACCATTATCTCCCTGTGCCTTTTTAACCACCTTGATCTTCCTTTACATTTTTCCAATGTCTCCGCCGGGCTCGTGTAATCCTGTGTCCCCTTTAGCCAGCCGATTGACTTCAGCACCACTTGGACTAACCTCCCCACGTTCACCTTTTGGGCCCACATCTCCTTTCTCTCCCTTATCTCCCATTCCTCCTTTTAAGCCTGCCTGGCCGATGACTCCCATTACCCCCTTTATTCCCTTTGAACCCTGGATTCCATTCACGCCAGCTTCCCCCGGCTCACCCTTGATAAGTCCTCCTAAGAAAAAGGTTGGAGATTGGTATTTCATCAGTCAATATGTACGACAATTATAAAGACATTTCGAAGGTAAAGATCAAGTTTTATATAACACTGTTTAGAAACAAGCATGGAACTTAAACACTACCTTTGATGAGGTCAACAATGGCTTCTCTGATCTTGTAGATGTCATTTATAAGGCTCTGATATTTTCCTAGGAGTCCCAAGGAGGGTTTTTGCACGGAATTGCGCTGATTTCCCGTACATACGGACAGGGTACAAAGAAGAACCGTGAACAACAGCAACGACTTCATCCTGACTGTTAGAAATACTAATAGAATCCAATTCTAATGCCTCACGTAAGGTGTAAGTCAACTACAGAAGTACAAACATTTCTCTTCCTTACCTTATGTAGCAGAGCATTAGAGTGTAGGTGCTGAAGATATGCCTATAATATATACAATAATATAATAAGAAGTGATTAATAATAAACCGGCGTTGTCATAACTCTCTCTCTCTCTCTGACGTCTGTACAGTGCATCAGTGTGAATGCGACACTTGGTTACGTACCTTATGCAGCTGATTACATGGTGTAACAATAGAATGAGTGGTCACTGATAAATACCATTTGGTACTGCACGATATGCATCCTGTGTTGTCATAAATCGTTGAAACTAGCTCGACTAAAATTTAATCACAAAGCATATACGTTAGTCATTGATATATGTACTTACACAGCATGGGTGTATTAGAAGGGTCACGGGGTATGGACATTTGACCCCCATCCAACCCCCCCCCCAAAAAAAAAAAACCAAAATCCAAAAAAAAAAGCTAGAAAACTCCGCAGATACAATTTTAAACAACAGTTAAGCTGCAACTATTTGAGCGATGTATAAGAAGCAATTTGACACAGTTCAAATTATTGAGCTGACAAGTTTGTTCATCGTCGTATGAACTATGAGTCATTCTTACCTACTGAGTTACGAGTGATAAGAGAAAATAATAGAAAGAAGCATTTGAAATTATTTTGTAATTGAATTCAGATTGAAAATTAGTGCTTTATAATTTTGAAGAAACTTCGTTGGTGACCAGTGTAATACATTTATAGAACCTTTGCCATTGAACTATCACTTTTATTAAATTAGAAAGAAAGAAAAACATATTGGACAATATCAGGGATTTATTTGTTCAAGCATGATAACACTGTAATGTGATCACAATATCCATTCTGATAGACAATATGTGCTATTGATAGAATGACTAAGATTGCTGGATCGTCCCAAACCACATACAATATGTAGAGAAGAGGTATCATGGGTATGCGGATCGTTGTGTGACAAGAGATTTCTGCTGAACGTGTATAAATTCTCTCGCGGAGAGAAAACGCATATTATGTATTCTTTATCCCCTGTCAGTGTTCGCACGAACAAATGTATATATTTTATAACCAAAATTTTTATGTCCGTTTATATGAAGAGATTAAAGTTTTAACGCCAAACCTGACGTGTAGCCAGGTGATACTGGTCTGGGAGAATGACACGATGGAAGGCCGTCTTTTTGGGAAATTTAGTTGTTTGTCCTTTAAAACGGTAAAATATTCATGTATACTACATCTCTCTCTCTCTCTCTCTCTCTCTCTCTCTCTCTCTCTCTCTCTCTCTCTCTCTCTCTCTCTCTCTCTCTCTGTGTCTCTCTCTCTGTAAAGGTGTAAAGGTTGTTTATATTTACAGTGCTTCACAAGCAACAAAGAGTATTATCCGGGATTAGCGGTCAAGAAGACGGACAACACTAGAGACAACAACCGTGTTGTAAGTCATGTACACGTAGAGACCGATTCCTGTTGGTTACTTTATCAACAACCAAACTTTCTATTCATAGCGCGGACAGTTCTACCACTCAAACAAACTATTATAATTACATGGTAGATCCGCTTGCTTACTCGCTACGGGTGCTTATTTGAGATTTGGGGATTTTTCAAAGAACGGACCAATTTCTGAAGGAAAAATCATAGATGGAAAATGTTGTTTAATGTATTTCTCTTAATGTTACACTTAAATCTATTTGCCAAGGTTTAGTGATTTCTGGAAAATGTATCAATTTTTGGCAACCTTATCAGTACAAACAGATGCAGAAATAAACTGGATAAAAGATGGAAATTAATCTTTTTTAAAAATGAAATGTCCGATTGATAGACCCTAGACCACCGAATTGTCCATACTAGGGTAAGAATCTCGACCACTTTCAGACGTTCCTGAAGCGAGTTCACAAAGTGGAGCCAGTGTTCCTAGAACACAGTGGAACCTTCCTACAGAGGTCCTACGTTAGCTTCCTGTCTACGTCATCAGAGGAGGACGAGGGGACCACCTTAAACAGTCAGAATCTTTTTTTCCATTGGGGGTGGGTGGGGGTGGTGGTTACAAACGGTTACATTATACTGCCAAACTATCATTTTTTTCTAATGTATAAGATCTGTGGGTTTTTTATTTAAAATCGAAATTGTGCATATGTTTAGCTTTGTTCCTTTTGACTACAATTATAAATCACATAGAAAGTACACAATTACATGTAAGTAAAGCAAGAATGTTACAACCGAATTGTCCATCTCAAAATTTCATATAGAAAAGACTGGCTATTGCCCTCTTGAAAAAGGTTGCACAAGGATTATATATATACGTGAAACAAAGGAGTATATAACAAATACAAAATCCGTGTTTGGCAGCTTACACAAGGTACATATGTAAAAATATATGAATTCGAATGTGGAGAAGATGATCTTGCCATTTATTTTTATCAAATTGGAACCGCCCTATCTTTGTTAAAGACTATAAGCTTATTTTCCAATCAAACTGTTAATTTTCTTTTATTTTAGATTTTGTGGAGAAGTTTATCACGGACACAGTTAGAGCGGCCGTCGACAAATACATTATGGACACGTGGAAAGAAGTGTAAGTACAAACACAACACTTTGTGGTACATAAAAAACAAATGAAAAACCTTGAATTTGAAACTTGCATTCAATGCATTTATTTAAGGATTATATCACAACAAAAGTATCAAACTCATATTCCTTTGTCCACTAAACGATTTAATAGTTTTAAACTTTCAGGGTGTGCAAAAGTCTGACTATGTAAAAGCAGCCTTGTTTGTTGAAATGTAATAACACAACAAATACAAACAGTGAATAAGGTGACATGTTTGTATGATGAACAAGGGGCATCATTAGTCTTGGTCTTTTTGCTGGGTCTCATCCTGTGGATCTTTGGTATTGGGAGGCCGTGTGAATCAACACATCCCTCTTACTGTTCACCTTTAGCTCCAGCAGGGCCCTGATGTTCCTTTTTAACTACCAAGCCCAGGTCTCCCTTTGCCCTCTGGGCACTTTGCTTGCCCATACTGTTCATGCTGATAATAGTGTCGTTTCCAGCACCTTGAGTCCCGGGTTCTCCTTTTGGACCCACATCTCCTTTGTGACCCTTTACTCCTTGGTCCCCCTTGGCCCCCTGGGACCCAGCGGTCCCTTTATCTCCTTTGTCTCCCTGCGCGCCGTTGGCCCCATTTAGTCCGGCTGGTCCTGGTTCTCCTTTCGCACCTGTGAGTTTTTAAAAGACATTCAGTTTTTATTAATGTCTAGAATTTCTTTAAAAATTTATGAAAAAATAATCCGCTCTTGATTCTTTTATCGTTCCGAAACCGAATCAATCTCTTGATGTACGAGTGCTAACCTTTGGTGAGGGAAGCTAATAAATCCTTTAGTTCTTGTAGTTCGCCGAACAGATACTTGTATTTTGTCAGCAGGCTGAAGTACTGGTAGTATATGTATTTCCACCCTCCCACTTGGACTGGCACCACACAAACGCACACTGCCACCAAAAGAACTACTTTCAAATCCATCCTAGTAATAGGAGTTGGAAAATGTATTATTAGTACTAGTATACAGCTGACATGCTAATGAAAACGAAAACCGAGAAACAATATCAGAAGTATACTTACCTAAATTAAACATAAAAATATCATATAGAGCACCTGTCGATTTAATCCTCTATTCCCTGTCTATTCGAGTGCATTGCATTATATACTACATTTTATGTAATAGTATAGTCAGATTGACCAGTCGGTGAGTACTATATGCATTGTGTATATATAAATTACTGCACCTGGTGACGGGTTAAAAATCCGGGATCTTAGATCAGGATATCGGGATATATCTGTGTATCTCATGTTCGTCATAGAATGCTCGCATCATGGCAACTAGTATGCGTGGATTTATTTTATATTTGAGTCATGTCGTGAAAGTTGAAGATATCATTCATGCGACAGTGCCTGTATACGGCCAAAGAAACTTTATGAATGGTGTTGGTTGCATTTTAATTAGGATTGATAATTAAGGGCTATTTTTATTAAATTTCCCCCTCTTTGTAAATAATTTCATTGGATTCTCTTTGATTCCAGAATTTCTTCTTTTAAAATTTAAGTTTACAAATTTGTATACGTACATTGTAATTCAAAATAAAAGTTTTCTTTACAATGTGTATATATTTTCTATATCATAGCGTTGTCTCAGAATATACCTCTTCATTATTGATTAACTAGAACAGAACAAAGGAAGAAAATTAAAGTAATATTTTATCTTTCAGTCGCCAAGGATCGTCAGAAGTAGCAGATAAAGGGTGTCTACTCCAGACCATGTCTCCAAAGGACACAAATGCTGATTGAGTTCTAATTTACATAGACTAATATGTATCAAGATAATGAGAAGGAATTAGAATTTTTGGAATAAACAATAAAATTAACTCTGAAGTTTCAATTTTTTCCTTCACAATTTGTTTCGTAACAATGCAGTTCTTAAGGTGAAAGTTTCGAATAGTGAACATTAAGTTCGGCCCGGTCGGGTTTTCTTGAAAGAATTTGAAATACGTTTTGAATTATTTTACCTCTGGAGATTTTTAAAACAGTTCATCAACCTAGCTTCATCCATTAATATCTGAAATGGTTCTATTTCATCATGCATAGAAAGTTTAACTTAATACTAGTGCATACTTATATAAACGTATTACAGTTCAACGCAATGTTTTATTAATCTATTGTAGTTACTTAACCCAACATACTTGTTATTTAACTTCTTAATCATTACAGTGCCATTTTCGGCAGACTTTGGAAAAGAATAACATAATGTAAAATGGTGAAAATATGATGTGTTTAAAAAGTAGCTCACAAGAGCAACGGTATCAGAAATTTTATAATTAACAAGAAAGCTTGAACTACAGATTCAAAATAATCCAAACCGTTACTCAACCAATACTGTGGCCCTAGGTGCGGTGCAAAGATTAGTATATTGAATCTTTAACAGATCTACGTGTACTGATGCGAGCGATGAAGCCCATAAGCCTATTGTACAATGAATCGATTTATAGGGACATTTACTGGTAGAAAATTATATAGGAACGCTTGGAAAATAATTTGACGGTAGGAAGTTTATATGTTGGATAACAAAGATACCACGACCCTCATTTTTCATGATAAAAGAAGAAACCCTTCTTATATTATTTTTTCACTACCTAAACAAGACATTGATAAAGAAATAAATGTTTCGGAAACTATTTATACAACAAATAACGAAAAGTGAAATAATATCAGTTTATTTGAACTTTAATCACAAACAAACAAAACAACTGGATTTCAACACAATAATGATAAATAAAATGAATATCTTATAACATTTTAAAATAGCAATGCCTTCTTTTATATGGAAATGCTTTAACATGAACAAGATTTGCAAAGATTCAACAGCAAAGCAAGATCAACAATTTTACGCATTGAACAACAACATTCATGTATACACTGAAGGGATCTCTGCCTGAAGTGTCACTAAGCATATTCAGAATACATGTACAATGCTTACCAGTAATTACTAAACAATGCCTTCAGCAATTACTTTAGAGACAAAAAATGACCAACAGTAATTACTATACAATGCCTTTGTGAACAGTAATTACTATGCAATGCCTTCAGTAATTACTTTATTGGCAAAAATAACCAATGTAATTACTATGCAATGCCTTCAGTAATTACTTTATTGGCAAAAATGACCAATGTAATTACTATGCAATGCCTTCAGTAATTACTTTATTGGCAAAAATGACCAATGTTATTACTATGCAATGCCTTCAGTAATTACTTTATTGGCAAAAATGACCAATGTAATTACTATACAATGCCTTTGTGATCAGTAATTACTATAGACATAAGACAAAAACCCACAAAAAATCTAATAACGAAATGAAACATTCCATAAGAGACAATTCAACACGTAAAAGAGATTTACTATACTGATGATGATTTCCTTAGCCAAAGGTTTTGGACGGACTGGGCCAAAAGCTTTTGGCTAAAGAAACTTGGAGATTTTGTACAGACAATACATATTTGGTTCATAATTAAGAGAAATTGTTATTGCATTGTGTTGTTAAGGTTTAGAATACATTAACACAGATACAAAATGGCAAGAATAAACTGTATAAGAATCTTTGAGGAATTATTGCTTTATAAAAATAAAAAAAGGAAATAAATTGTACAAACATATACGAGAACAAATTTATCAATAAATGCCTTTGTGAAAACTGAACTCTCTAAAAGTATATAGCAATGATATGATGCAAGCATGTTACATTTCAAAGTTAATGCTTAACATCCCCATTGAACAACCACCAGCATTTCGATTGCAAAAACGGTTTTTTATTAAAATGTTTGAATGATTTTGTATATCATACAATTTAAAAGTTTAATAGTGGTACATGTAGTACAATACTATCTTAAAATTCTGATGAAAGATGTGTTCATTTCTGACAATGAAAATATAAGTATTGTTTACATGCAGTGGATTAAAATGGCAAACTCAAAGCTTGAAAAGTTGTGTCTATTTGACTGCAGATTGACTTAGAACAGAGATTCTCCAACAGGTCAGGAACTTTTGTAAAACACTGAGACTATCTGCTATCATGATTGGTAAATCCAAAACAAAATGGCATTCATTGCACTGTCAGACTGACGTTGTTGACATGATGATAATAAATGCAAGTCCAAACATTCAAGTTGTTACCAAAAATGTGATATAGCAATACTAGTTTAAATGTTTGGAAAAGATGAGGATGAAAGTTTTTTCTGGATTTTAGGACAGAAAATACATTAACTGTCATAAGTATTGCAAAAGACTAAAAATTTTTTATATGTCAAAATACCAGTAAGTGTACTAATTTGTATTATGAGTTGTTTACACGCTTATGTATTAACATAAACATTCATGTGAGATTCATTTACATGTTATGGTATAAATGTACAAATGATAAATATATGTGTATAAATGACATTCAATTATTGACTAGATTAAACAATAATAGACTACTGATTCATTCAGGAATAAAAACTTCATCAACAAACTGTAGAAAATAAGACAATTCTAACAAATATACTTGTTTATAAAAGAATGTCTAAAATGAGATTTACAAAGGTTTTGTTTTCTACAAATGTAAATATAATTTTATGATGACCTTAAGCACAACATTGTTTACTAGATATTACAAATATTGACAGTAAGAAGTATTTCTGATATACTCGATGCATTAACCAAAATATATATGCAGGCTAAAAGTCATGTGAAAAAAAGTCAATACATTGCTGATGTATGTGCTATAATAAATAAATGCTTGGCCATGCAGTTTGGACCAATCTTTGGTTTATATTATAGTGTTATTAAAAGCATTAAAGAATAATACTCTTACTTATGTTGAGTAATAAAAAAGTATTGATATATCATTTGATTCATAGACACTTGACTTTTTTCTAAAGCACCAATCAGTCAACAAATAGAAAATAAAATATAAACAATATAAATTTGTTTCCTTAGTGCATGTGTACCCAAAATCATATAACCACAGGAAATAATGTAGACATGCTGTGTATCTTATAAGCTTTTTTGGGGGCTTTTATTAGGTACAGGGAAATCTGTTTTTCAGATGCTGACTGTGTTGATCACCAGACTTCACACTTTTTCTGCGGATTCATTGTAGAATTAACTGGGCATTTGTACTGTTCTGCAAACTCTTTGGAATTGGACAGAGTTCCTATAACTCTAAATAAATTAAAAAAAATGCCAACATCAGTCATTATCCATGTACATTAGTAAAACAACTAATCTGGATGCATTCGTGCCACTGAGTCTTCAATTGTAAAGCTATCATTCTGAAAATTTGCTTTAAGTTATAATTTGAAGTTTATTTTAAGCAAATTGCATAAAAAATCCAATAAGATTTGAATCAAGAAATGAAAAAATATAGGCATAGCTATAGCTACAACTTACAGATCATGTGAAGAACATTCTACAGGTGTAGCAATATTTAGCATCATTAACAAAGAGATATTTACCTGTAGATATAGCTAACACAATAAGTAAGAGATCTTCATCTGTAGCTTTAGCTAGAATCATTGTACTTATAGCTAGCATCATTAACACAAATATTTATCTGTAGCTATAGTTAGCAAAATGAACTGAGAGATATTTACTTGTAGCTATAGCTAACTGAGAGATATTTACTTGAAGCTATAGCCAGCATCATTAGCACAGATATATTTAATTGTAGCTATAACTAGCACCATTAACACAGAGATATTCACTTGTAGCTATAGCTAGTACCATCAACACTGATAAACTTATCTGTAGCTTTAGGTAGTACCATAGACACTTATATTTTCTTGTAGCTATTGCTAGCATTATTAACACAGAGATATTTACCTGTAGCTATAGCTAGTACCATTAACACCGATATATTTACCTGTAGCCATAGGGAGTACCATTAACACTGATATATTTTCTTGTAGCTATAGCTAGCATCATTTACCCGAAGCTTTAGTAAGTACCATTAACACTGATATATTTTCTTGTAGCTATATCTATTTCTATTAACTCAGAGATATCCTGATATATTTTCCTGTAGCTATAGCTAATATCATTAACACAGAGATATTTACCTGTAAATATAGCTAGCACAATTAACTAAGAGATATTTATCTGTAGCTATAGCTAACATCATTAACTCTGAGATATTTAAATGTAGCTATAACATTTTTTTTAAAACTCAGATATATTTACCTAAAGCTATAGCAAACAGTATTAACTCAGATATATTTACCTTTAACTATAGCTAGCATCATTAACACAGAGATATTTATCTGTAACTATAGCTAGCATTATTGACAACAATATTTACCTGAAGATATAGCTAGTACCATTAACACTGATATTTTTAGACAACTAGCTATAGCTAGCACCTTAACACTGATATATTTATCTGTAGCTATAGCTAGAAAAATCATATCAGAGATATTTACTTGTAGCTATAGCTAGCATCATTAACTCGGAAATATTTACATTTAGCTATAGCAAATACTTTTAACTCCGAAATATCTACCTGTATCTATAGCAAACACTATTAACTCAGACATATTTAAATGTAGCTATAGCTAGCGTCATTAACAAAGAATTATTTTCCTGTAGCTACAGCTAGAACTATTAACATTCATTTGAGATGTTTATCTGTAGCTAAGCTTGCACCATTATCACAGAAATATTTCCCTGTAGTTAAAGCTAGTACTTAAACACTGATATTTTCACCTGTACTATAGCAAGCAACATTAACACTGAGATGTTTATCTGCATCTATAGCTAGCACCGTTATCTTATAGATAATAACCTGTGACTATAGCTAGCATCATAAACACAGAGATATTCACCTGTAGCTATAGCCAGTACTACTAACATTGAGATATTTACCTGTAGCCATAGGGAGAACTATTAACCCTGAGATATTTACCTATATATTGCAGGACTGTGAGGGTCAGTGAGGATCTGTAGGTGATCTGCTTCCTTTGTACTTGTAGAGCACCATACCTAGACAACAAAATACAGGTGACACTCGATGGCTCGAACTTCGTTCTCTCGAAGTTCTTGATCTCTCGAAGTGAAATCACGATCCCGATTTTTTCCCCTATAAAACTAAGTAAATTTACTCTTGATCTCTCGAACTCCGATCTCTCGAAGTTCTTGATCTCTCGAAGTAAAACCTGGGTCCTGTTATACACATTTCATTGTTTTTGACTCTTGATAACTCGAAGTGGTGGCTGTGTACACACGCGATCAAGCGTATAATTAGCTCCGCGTGGACCTTACCTAGATGATCGAGTGAACCCCTGGGGCTAGCGTGGTAGTGTTAATTTGTTAATTACGGAAGTGACACTACCCTTTGCTTACTTCAAAGGGTAGATTTGTAACTCATCTATTAATTTCAACAACTTGTGAAATTAACGGTAAATTAAACCGGTCTTTATTTTAACTTTTCTGTGATCAAGAAAACATAGAATAATTTTTCAAAAAATTAAAAAACTAAATAAACACAAAACTAATTTCTGTATTGTTAAATTTGATGTAAAGTACCAGAAAATACAAATGAAACCATGTTAGACTATCAGTCCATGTTATGAATATAAACTTCCGGATACTATAATTTTAGAACCAACATGACGGGAACAAAAATTTCCGGATTTTTTTAAACTTTCGATCTCTCGAACTCTTGATCTCTCGAAGTTTAATCATGGTCCCCTGAAGTTCGAGTAATCGAGATTCACCTGTAACTGTCATGAAAAATACATAACTGTCTTCTAAAGACAAAGAAGATATATTTGCTCGTAACACTTTTTATGCATGTACTGTGAACATTGATTTGTGATTACGTAAGTATAAAAACAAGACACTCTGCAGCAAACTGACCTGTGCAAATCCTAGAAAGAACAGCTGTTTGTGCGTTAAATTCAGCCCAGGCAGTGGTTTCTCTTTCCTGTTTTGTGATAACCAGTAATTGTAAGCCTGAATAAAAAGATTATCAGTAATTAAAATCCATGTACATATGGATACAATCCAGCAACATTACAGCATATCATTACCAGTATGATATGCATAAATGTTATCATTATACAATACACATACTGGTATGTACATGTACTAACTGATCATGAACATGAACATATCAGATGATGCAGATTGTACTAAAATGTTTTTATTTTTATCATTTTCTCTTAAGGACTAAAACCTTCCATCTAGATAAGACCTACTTTTAAAAGTCATTGTGGTAAAAAAAAAAACTGCTTAATCAAAATTTGATGAATAGAATAAAATAATTACATGATAGGCAGCTTTCAGTCCTCCATTGTCAGCGATATTCTCTCCAAGAGTTTGTTTACCTTTCACCTGAAATAAAAAAAATAAAACTGTTGTTGATTCACATACAGTGTACAAAGCTATTTGATGAAGTATGTTTTTCTGCTTAAAATACTGTCAACAGACAACTTATGACTGGTCAATACCTGTTCCATCCCTTAAAAAACATTTCTTCAATGATTTTGAAGCTCATGGCTAAAAATATGAACAGGAAATATTCTAGCTGTGCCCTTGACCTTCAGCATATATCAGAAAGTATCGTGGCATATCAAAACTTATCACGTTTATCTCAATATACGGTGGATATCACTCATGGGATAAATTTTTGATATTACACTGTGTGTTCTTACTCCACGTGACGTCATAATTAAACATTACATAGTTTTAGCCGGTTGATTGACGTATAATGAAAAACTTACAAGTAATACAGTTGAAAAGTGTTGAGTTTTAAAAGTGAAGCATTAAATGTTGTTTCATTTATTTATCATAAATTCATATAAATTTGTTCAAAAATGAATGTTTGTTTGTTAAACTTCAAGGAACTTTTTTCCATGCATAAAGCTGTTGACGTCTTGTAGTATATGTGTTGTGTGGCTCACAATTATAATTTTTACAGAAAAAATGAGATTAACAAAATACGTGGTAAAACATGTGATAAAAAGAATCTCTCATGATTTGCGATGGTATATGATTTTCATCCAACTCGTTGTGTGTTTTCTATCCCCTTGCCAAGGCTCGGGGATAGAAAATACACAACTCAATGGATAAAAATCATATACCATCGCAAATCATGAGAGATCCTATATATCTTCTACAGGCCGAGAGAAAAGCACTACAGGTCACAGAATGTAACATAGTGCATCATCTTGGAAATTTAGTTTTTAATTTAAAAGAATCCGAGTCTACCCTCTTTCTATGGATAGGGACCCCAGAGATATGGGGGATTATCTTGTGAGAACTGGTCTATTATGCACTGACTACATAATAAGTACATGCATTGATAACTGACTTGCATGGCTGTCCTCTACTTTGTACTGTGAGTACTGGTCTATGATTCACTGACTACAATATAGGTACTGATAAATGACTTACATGGTTGTCTCCTACTTTGTACTGTGAGTACTGGTCTATGATACACTGTGTCCTATTCTGGAAGTTGATGATGGACTGATTATTCCACCAGGGATGAAGATTCCCATACTTGTCAAATTCTCTCCCTGACAAACAAACAGGTACAAAAGCTTTGTTATCATTAAATAAATAAGTTTTTGTTATACCTCTATGTATATCTCCTATGTAAAACTATGATGAATAAACATGCTATTTTCTCTGTGAAATAGTTTCTGTGCTTTTTGCCCATAGTGAATAGTCAGCGAAACTATTCTATGGCAGCATTTGATTTCCTTTGTTTTAAATATCGAAACATGTTTGGTGTTATCTAAGTCACTACGTTTTAGATTCAAAGTCCCATAACTCTTACTTGTTTATCATCAACAAACTCAGCATCATTGACAAATAAAGTTTTCTTTAGTATATTAAATAGTATTAACTGACAATTTGGACAGTAGCAAGTTAATTGTCCCCTTGAAAGCAACCGAAAGAAACTCTGTTTTGCCTCGGGAAATACTTGCTGTCTCAGGGTACAATAAACTTTCTATCCTTTACATAGCCATAAGTAAAAAGATATATAATGTGTAATGCATAATTATACAAGATTCCAGATCTTTGTTATCATTCAATAAATCTTACGTTATATGCAATACGAATACAAGATTTCAAGATAAAAAGATAAAACACCTTGGTCATCAAATCCATGAGTAAGTTCATGTCCCATCACAACTCCCATGGCCCCAAAATTCAATGACCTGTAACAAGAGAGTAAACAAAATGTTTGAAATAAACATTTTCCCCAAGATTGTTAATTTGATCAAATTATTACAATCCATAATTTTTTTACTACCTGTTAAACTAACATTAATACAGTCTATAGTCTCTACTTTTGACTTGTAGAAATTCATTCACGTAACAAATACCTACCTTGGAAAATCAATATCATAGAAAGGGGCTTGTAAGATCCCAGCAGGGAAGACTATCTCATTCTTTGTAGGCGTATAATAGGCATTAACAGTGGGCGGGGTCATATCCCACCTACAAATTAGACCAATGACTTCTTATAATTCTACAGAGACAGCAATCTGTTTTCAATAAAAATAAATCATATAATACATTGTCTATGTGTTCAATATGTCAGGTTATCCTGTCTTGGTACATATGTTGGTGGTTTTTATTTTCATGCTTTTAGTAGTTTTTTTTCAAGTTTTGTTCAAAGTATATGTCCTCCACTTGTCAAAAAGATATACATGTAATAATACATGAACATTTATTGGTTGTCAAGAAAATAAATGTATTGATTGATAATTGAGTTATCATAAACTTGAACACATACAGCATACTCAATGGCCAAACTCTTACATAAATCATTGCTTACTCGTTTTTCTTGGGTTTGGACCTGAGAGTCTGTAGGTCTCTTCTAACAACGAACAACAAGTTCCTGATGTTGTTTTTGAAGTACTCTGCAGGAGACACCTCCAGCTGTAAAGGTGATAACCATCTGATAATAATAGCTATCATCTTGCGCCTCCCAACAGTCATTATCTAGCCCACTGTTTACAGATTCACAGACCTATTTCTATCAGCATTGTGATCACTTAGCAAATACCTTACATCAGACAACATTATAAAAGTGCACATCTTAAGAACTTCACCGGTTTTCAGTTTTACTACTTTCTGTTATAATTATTTAACAACAGTTACTATTCATCAAAACTATAAAACTAATGATCAAATCCAATACTATTTATACATACATGTATGTTGTACATCATTCTATGATAAACATGTTCAAATATTGATATATTTCCGTATCAATTTGTCATATTCCATAATAGATTTTTTTTCAAGAACTCAACATTTAAGACATATTTTTCTCAAATATCCAGTAATGCCTTACATCTTCATACTCTTTGTTTAGCAGGGTATGGTTGCTGATGTAACTCGGGAAACCTATGAGATCAATTACAGCATTAGCCTGAAAAATAAAATCAATAAAATTTTCCACACATATTCTATATCATATGTACATGAGATATATAATTTGAATGACCAAGTAATCAGTAACTTTGAGCAAAGTGTATATACACTTAGTTTGATTTACAGTATATCTTGACCCTGTTAATAGATTTAATTTAAATCCTACTTACTAAACAGGTTGCTAAATTTTTGTAGATTTTTGTAGATTGCTAGTTTTTGCCAGTGTATGGGGATTTAATTTTAGGATTTTATTTCATGAATAATCAATTGACATGGTGTTTTTGAATTGTGCCAAGGATGAAAATTAGTAGGTTAGTTAAAAACATGAAATCTCTTGAAAACTGAGCCATCAAGAATTCTATTGATTCAAAAGCAATTGGTATCACTATCAAGAATTCTATAAACTCTAAAGCAATCCGCATCATAACCAAGAGTTTTATTGACTCTAAAGCAATCAGTATCATAATCTGGAATTCTATTAATTCTAAAGCAATTAATATCGTAACCAAACCTTGTCCCTGGCCGCCTGCCTTGTCTCGTCGTCCATCCATGACAGTCGGGGCAGGTTCTTCTTGAAGGCGTCCTTGATCTCATTCACCATGCTCTCTGCCTGCAACATACAGACAAATTCAAGAAAATCCATACACACCTCAAAAACATGTAAGAAATCAAAGAGCCAGAATGACCTAAACCTATAGAATTGATCACGAATGAATAAAAAATTATTTTATTTGAGGAAACTTGAAAAACAATTTTTTTTTTTAGCTAATATGAATTTGAGCTCAATGGGCTTTCATTTGGCATAAAATGTCAGGCTATAGAAAAGTTATTTGTTACAATTTATGCTATTAAAGGGGTATGGTCACGATTTTGGTCAAATTTTATTTTTCTGTTTTTAATATTTACAATGCTTTAGGAATGCATTTTAATGATCACATGAAATTTTGGAGTCAGTCGTAGAGTTATAAGCAAGATATAGGGCTCACAATTCTTTGTCATGTATACAAGGCACGGGTCCTGTTTTTGTTTACATAGATTCAATATACCAGTAAAAATCCTTTTCAAGCTGACAATCATTTTAAGACTAAAACTGGAATTTTCAATTCAACATTCAAAATGTAAACAAAAGCTATGTTTACATAGCAAAGAATTGTAAGTTCTGTGACTTGCTTATAACTCAACAAATGACACTCAAATTTTGGTTGAGCATTAAAAATGCCTTAAGAAGCAACGTTAACATTAAAATCAGAAAAATAATTTTTGACCACAATCGTGACCATGCCCCTTTAAAACCAGAAAATCTTATCTTGTTGATAAGAAATTATTCAATTTGTATAAACCATGGTTTCTGACCCTTTGCTTGCTGTCCCCCTTGAAAGCCTCTTTGACAAACATTGCTCCCAGGGCCATTCCCAGCACTTCATCCGTGTCCGTGATACAGTAACGCCATAACTCCTCCCCTCCCGTAGTGCCTGACAAATGTACACAGAAATGTTACTACAAGTCTGCTCACACATGTCAAGAATTTATGGTGTATTTGCAATCTTTTTTTACAGTAATGAAAAACCCAATGAAATGGAACATTTGCTAATAAACTAACCAAATGAATGTAAATATGGTGATGAACAATTTTTTTTTTATATTTTGCCAATTTCATCTACATGTGATCTAAATAGTATTTTAAATGAAGATAAATGATCCTTAGCATTTTTTTGTACAATTAAAGGACAAACCTATAGTTCAGTACTTTAAATGTTAAATACATTGAATGAAAAAATTCTTGTTTTCACTAATTTTTGATAAAAATCACCTGACAATGCTTCCGTTAAAATTTTCTTTGCATTCCTGAAAGGCTTGGAGAGGTAGGATGTTAGAGAACTGACCATGTGCCACAAAAGGTAGTTATGTAATGTTCTGTAACAAATGAATCAGGTTCATATTAATATTCAATCAAGGACAGATAGGGGGGGGGGGGGGAGTGGCATGGCCAACATTACACATTACACACATTATAATTTTATGAGGGACTTCATTCACAACAAATCCTGAATTTTGAGGGTACTTTTCACGTGTATTAACAAATCTAATGTTTGAACAACTTTTTTTTTTTTGAATTGGTCCAAAAATTTCTAGGTTGAAGTTTAGTTTTTGTAGAACCTCAAATATAGAATTGATTTGTAGTGTAATATTAGAATTCAAAAAGAAAAACAGCCCCCCCCCCCCCCCCCCAAAAAAAATCTTGTATCTTATATCTTGCATCTTATTTTTGATTTTTGATAAAACAATTACCATAGAAATAAGTTAGTTACATGTAACAAATCAGCAGGAGGTAGAGATATGATGAGGTACTGGTACATTTTGGGGGGATTGATAATATTTGTGACATTATTTTTCACTTTTTATTCAAGGTAATGTAATCAAATGTGTAATCAATACAATATATCCCTTATGGAACTAGATGGTCATATAAATGTTGAATGTTCTGAACTTTTATCCAACTGTTCCACAGACCTTTTTCCCTCTAAGGTCTTTAATTTGCTGGTAACTAATGCTGACATTTTCCTGAGGAAGTCAGACGAGAAGGAAACAATGGGCTCATCAGCTGCTAGAGTAATGTTAGTAACAGACATCATCTTTTGGAAAAATTTAGTCCAATTTAGCTGAAATTAAAACAAAATGCATAAAAATTCATTAACAACATAAGCATATAAATCCAAATTTTAGTGAATACTGGAACATAGTTGCAAACATCTTTATATTTCAGTTTTCAATAAACCAATTACTATAACATACAAAAGGGGCAGTTTCCTGAAGATCTGTAATACTAATCTTCTGATAAATTTTCTCTTCATCTCTTCTCTCCTCACTAGGCACTGTGATCTAAAAAGGAGTCATGTTCACACAATTATAACAGAATAAACCTAAACACATCTCTCTCTCTGTGTCTGTCTGTCTCTCTTTGTCCATCTGTCTGTCCATCTCTCTCTCTCTCTCTCTCTCTCTCTCTCTCTCTCTCTCTCTCTTAAAGCTGACTAAAGCTACCATTTTACATTAACCACCACAAAACCATTAATATTCTCCCAGACATCCTTTTCAACTTCATTAGGTCAATTATCTGCAAAGGGTTCATCATACATAACACCAGCAGGCATAGGACTGATATATCAGACATAAAATCAATGGCTCTCACATTTGCTAGCTCCGTCTCAAAGGCTATCACATTCTGCATTAGGATTCTGGTGGCATTTTTCTCACCTCCCATCAATACACCAACTGTAGTCATGTAGTCCAAATATGCATTCAAAACCTGCAGAGATTACATTCATGATGTTATACTAAACTTCAAATGAGGATATTTCCATTAATTCATTAAAGCTGAGTGTAAGTATGTGAAATAGTACCAGTAAAATTCAAGGACACTACTGTTCAGCTATCGTCGTTTTAGAACTTTTACTATAATTTACCTTTTTGTCAGATTCGTTGAGATAATACTGTCTTTCAGGTAATCCTAAACCTCCTTGGTCAATCTGAAACATCATAAAACACCAATGAAAGGCAGGTCATTGGAGCATACTAAAATCAAATGCCTGTTGTTATGAAGAGAAACTAAGATACATGTTTGAAGTTTAAATAAAAGATGCAAGTTTCTGTCATGAATTTTCCTCCACAAAAATAAATAGGTAAGATAATAAATTTTGAAGGTAAAAAAATTCTGACTGATGTGTGTGAAAATTAACAAGACCAGTCATTTATATTACATGTACATATGTATATCTTTTAGTAAATTTTCTGGAACAAATGAACAGGGGCAAATTTACACATTACCTTTCCTTTGGAAAAAATAGGTGGTAAGTCCATATCATATTAAATGACTGTACCAACATCATTTTTTTTAATATAAAATATGCTGTTTTTTTTATGGTATATATAAATTGGAACAATGTTAAGTATCATTATAAATTGTATTTAAAAAAAAAAACATGCATCATAAACATAAGAATTTATTTTTTTCCCAAATACTTATGTTAGATCAGAGCATTTATAAAAAAATAATCTTTATATAGATTTCTCCAAAAATATGTTATTAGGTAAAAAAAAAAAAAAAACCCACAAGTACATGGTCATGGTGAAATTCCTTAGACACTTTATAATGAAACAAAATAGGACACTTAGCGTAAACCGGTAATCTAAATGACATACAAAGACTCTGAGGTCATATTAGGCTGTAAACGCATCTCCTTTTAAATATCAATAAATAGGTCTTAAAATTTTATCTTAAATAAATTATAGCCACATACATACCCTAATTACTTTAAAACTTAAACATTTTTTCTGCATAAGATATCATTGTACATGTACCAGTATGTGCCGAAAACCTAGATCAGGTGATCATGTAAAGCTGTAAAAGTTCAAAAAAATTCTTGAAAGCTTTTGCAAAGTTATCTTACTTATTTTAAATTAAAATTCTGCCAAATACAACATTTCAAACTTGGCTTATGAATGTGGTTTGTAAAGTGTAACTTCAAAATCAATTAAATAGAAAACTTTATAGTTCCCTTGACCTTTTGACTGACAGATCATAAGAGTCAACAACTCCTGTTTGATGTTCATAAGATGCTGGTTTGACTACTCCCACCCAGTATTTAAACAGGACCCCAATTCCATAGGCCTTGATCTTCTCCACTATGTTCTGGATGTCAAAGTTTTTGGTTTCATTCAGTTCATAAGATGCTAGCAATGTTTTGAAATGAGATGATGATCTACCAGATGATGGCAATATGGGCAAAGCCGTTGACCTGCTACATTGGATTAACATAGCTTAAGATATCTACATATGAGAGTACAACAGACCTGAAGAATATTGACTGTAGAGTTCTTGTCATCTACTCCCACCCAGTAATCAAACAGGACCCCAATTCCATAGGCCTTGATCTTCTCCATTAGGCTCTGGATGTCGAAGTTTTTGGTTTCATTCAGTTCTGGCCATGACCCAATGCCTGACAGAAACTCCTTGGCTGGCTGAGCCCCAAGCTTTTCGATGGTCTTGTTGACATCCATGCAAGATTCATAATACTTCTGGGCCTTAAACTCAGCTGCACTCGACGATTTGTTCAGTGGTTTTTCTGTGCCAACAAATAGAGTAACTTCCATCAAAGTTGTCTTTTAAAAATGTCATATTTTTCATGAGTGAATGTGTTATAAAGATTTAACCTTTGTAAATAAATACATGTATAAAATATACTTTTATTTTTTTAAGTGTAAGAACAACCTCATTGATATAAATGTTATATGTGTACATGAGAAGTTTTATTGTGACACATATTCTGACTATAACCCATCTAGTACTTCTTTGACCTGCATGTAAGAATAGAACATTTAACCAGACAAAAGCAAATACTGTAAATGGTTCATACCAGCCCTGCACCAAAGCTAACCTTGTTAGCATAATTATCAATTAGTCTGCAATGGTCCTTAAAATCAAGTTAATATGCACCCAGACCATTCTCTATGTGAGCATTTCCATTACAAGAACTGGTGTTAACATTGATTTCCTGAAAATCATTCATGCATTTAATGATTGGACAAATACCTACCATTTTAAGAACACCTGTTTAATGAAAATTATAGCAATGCAAGGCTACTCATAGAAAATAATGTATAACAGAGTAAAATGTTTGTAGGCCAAATATTTGGGCAATTTTTTGGGGGGATTGAAAAGAACTAAGTGCAACATTGACATACTCCAATTTGTGTAGCAATTAACCAAATGAGTTTCAATGTTGAATGGTCACAAACAAAATCTTTATTGCTATTCTTGAAAACACATTTTAAATTTAGAATAATGACATCATAAAATTTGCTAATTTTTGCAAAACTCTCAAAATCTGACAAAATGATCATTTAAGATTACAATTTTTTAATAGAAATCTAAGCCACATGCTTAAAAAAATCATAATCATATACATGTATATGTAATACAAAGATCATAACTAACATTCATTTTTCATCATTTTATACACATGCAGTTGCCCACTCTCTCTCTCTATACCCAAATAAGTTGGGAAAATAATTTCTTTTAGCAATTTGAAGGAAATTGAAGGTGAAAAGTCAATATTTCTGAGGGTGGATATACAAACAATTCATGAGGTATCCAGCAACCTTTAAAATAAAGCTTGTTGGCAAGAAGTTGTCTTCCTCCCTTTCAAAATTTTCATATCTTTGATTTTGAAAACTCTTTAGATTGAAAAAAAAAGGAATTAGTTTAAGTGAACTTACCGATAACTTTCTTCAGTATGATCTGATTCTCCTGCCATAGAACATTGAACGTGCCCCACCGTGAGTGGCCTGATGGAAGGGGATGCTTGTCCACCCACCCCCCACAGGCATACTGATAGAAGTCCTCACAAGGGTCCACTGTGACATCCATCGCATTGTAGATAGAGGCTGCTACGGTCACACAGGCTGGTGTCACACACACCGAAGGGGACTCGGGACAGCTAGGGGTGGGGCTGGGTGGTGCAGGAGAGGGGGTAGGGCATTTTTTTGTAAAGTTTGTTTTGATGATTGGAATGAGGTCTCCACACTCTCTACAAATCTGTGCTAAAAGAATCACCAATGAGGAAAATTAAAATCAGCATTATCAAGGTAAAATCTTTTGTCAATTTTCATGAAAATGGAGATTAAAGCTTGCATTACGGTAACCCTGTAATATATCATATATTTATCCACCAGGTTCCTATTATTTAATTTTTTGAATTCTTACATTTCTGTTGCTGTGAGATTTTGTTTTCTGTGTTAGGGCTGGAATCCTTGGCTGCCAGGACGATGGCCATTATGAGGACAGTCAGCATGAGTAGAGAGCACAAGACAATCAGAATACGCTCCAGTAGAGTCTTACGCTGCCAGGAAAATACACTACTCCGGACCACCACCCCCGTCTCAAAGTCCAGAGCCCCCGGGGCACTGCTCTCTGAGGCCTCATCCTCCTCAAGATGGGTGTGTTTGTACCCCTTGTTGGACATCTGTGAAAATAGAAGAAGCATACAACGTACTGAATAGAGTTAATTTTACTTTAGCTGGCTTTGACTGTGAACCAACTTATACAATATTATTATTACAAACCTTCCTACAGACACTTTGTGAAAATCTACTTGATCTAAATACACAAGAAATAAAATGGTCGGTGAACTCAAATTCCACATCAACTTCATAAATTAATACATGATTTCATGTTCCATATTTTAATATTTTAAAATTTTTTTTTGTCCTCATAAATTCTGCTTTTGTCATTATTCACCCTTAAACAATTACATCACATAATGATACTGCAACACTGCAGTATTTCTCAATCTGATTAATATTTGAACTTCCACCCACTCCCTGGTTTAACTAGTTGGAGGTTCTAATTTTAATTAGATTGCAGTATTTCAGTACATGCATATACCATTTACAATGATCATGTAAAATTTTAATTTAGGAAAAGTTTCAATGCTTTAAAACATGTATAAAGTCTGACCCAAAAAGAAGGTGCACCATAGAACTTATCATACAGCTTAATACTTACTCTCATGTAGGTGCACGATTAAGCAATTAATTTACAATGAATTATCTACTTCAGAGTAATGCTACATGTACCAGGACATTGACATAGTAAACAATATGTATCCAAAAATTAAACATTATGATATTTACATAGGTGATAACATAACTACTATAGCAGGAAATTTAAGCAATGCCCATATTGATTACTGAATACTGTCACCAGCAATTCATTTGTTGAAGAATTCTTCTCCATCTGCTTCATTTCTAATCATTGTCAGTTCTATAGTATTTACAAGCATATTTCACAATCAATGTAAACACTACAGGTTATAAAATATTCAAATCTTTCATATTTCATGTGCAGATAATGATTTCATTGATTTCAAACTGCTTTATAACTCATTGAGATAATGCATCTTGAGGGATCCTCAAATCACTTGTATTGAAAATTGTATTTCCCAAAGACCACTTCAGGAAGCCAGGCCTTGGGTTTTAACGTCTTACAGTGCCATCAATCATGTCAAGCTAGAAGCAGCAATAACTGCTGTTTATGCCCCTTCAAAGAGACAGAAGCTGAGAAGAGGTTTCCCACTTTGACAGGCAATCAGAGGTTGTGACATCATAGATTCAACTTCAATCTTACTTTACTCTAACTTCTATTTCTGCAGCATTGTGGTGAATCAAAATCGATGAGATATATGCTATTAGGCAACACAATTATAGCTTAATAATCTGACTCTGTAAAACTTTAGCCTCTCAACAGATAATCATTTCACACACAGGTTTGGCCTAAGGCATCACACACAACAGTTATCTATGAAATGTGGAGCTTCAGCATATAAATCACCAATCTAAATTCAACAAATTGTCAGTATACACCATTCTGAGTGCATGAGTGAACTTCCCCAATTCTTCCAAATACATGTTTCATGATCATGAATATGAAGTTTGATCTTTAAAATGGCTTGATGGCCTTGGCCATCTTTAGACTGTATTAATCTCCTTTAGAAGAAGAGCTCTATAAAAAATATAGAAAAATACTCAAACTTAAAAGGTAATATATATATATAAATTTGTTAATAATAGTTTAAAGTTAAACAAATAATATCTTAAAATTTTACACAGATCTGATGGTACGTTAATTTGTTGACCATCCAGCCTCCTTAATTCAGTTGAAAAAAGTTTCCATCAATTTATTTCTATAGTTTCATGCTGGCTAGGAGGATTATAGCATATTAGTCTGTATAATTATATAATATCAGTAATTTCAGTAACTTGATGGAGAGTGTGTGTCTTTACATATCCATCATACCGATTCTAATTGAATTTTTTGAGAAGAATTTCATAGCTGAAGGCCTGTTGTGTCAAATCCATAAAATATATATTAACTGAATATCAATTTTTTTTTATTGTCACTGTAGGGTACTGGGCAATGAAAATAAGCATTAAAAGGTACATTCATCAAATTCAATTCAAATCCTACTCTAACTGAAAACTAATGGTACTCACTTGAACGAGTTTCAAATGTCATAAAATTGATTAAAAAATGGAAGAAATTTCCACAGTATGATGAATAAAAAAAACTCATTTCAGGCAGTGCTTTTGATATACAACTCTGGAGAAAAATTTGAAAATATTAAGATAGAAACAAAAGATAAAGAGGGTATTGACAAAATAGCAGTACACTACATAACAGACAAAACCTAAATAAAAATTGTATTTACAAATCTAGCTGGTAACACAATTTGTACCAAGCAAACTCTTCCCCCTCCATTTATTTATTCCCAGGTATAACAGGTATGTGAAACACCTACACTGTTGACATATCAATCACAGCTTGTGTATTCCATCAGATAATAACACCACTGACCATCTCTCAACAAACAAAATATGGCATTTCTATCAAACTCCATGTTACCATACAGTAATTTGTAATATTGATTTCTAACAGGAACAAAAATGAAAACATTAATAAGATTTTTTTCTACCACAAAATGAAAATAGAACTTTTAGATAAAAAAAATTCCAACAAATTAGAGAACAGAGATTTCCACGGTGAGACGCAGAGAGATCGAAGCTATGTATTTTTAATGAAAGCGTTTGAAATAGATCATGGTAATGTCTGGTGCATGATCTGACGTACGTACTATTATAGAACATGAACAATAAATTATCCTTGTGAAGTTGAGAAACCCTTTGCCAACATCCAAATTGTGTTGTAAATATTACTGTAATATTGACAGAATTCATGCTACAGGTTCAATGCCTATACACAAAGATTTTTCTGTTACCTGGAATTATTATGATTATTAGATTGTAGTGCAACTTACTGCAATCTCATATTTTCCTCTCAAGATTACACACAGCATTTTTACTGTAACCAAACCAAAATGTTTACATTTTCGTGTCTCTGTCTGTGATAACACTACGGATCGATTTTGTACTATACAGCTTAATAAATTCAGATGACGATTTGTTGGGGCGCAAGCGGGTTTGCACAATTAATATTATAATATTTAATAGTACAACTGCTGAAAATTATATAAATATAAGTAATAAGGAATCATTCTTGCAATATTATGATGTAATAATTTTGGTAGGGGAGTGATCAAATCTATCATAAAGCCCTTTGGGCTTTATTGGATTTGATCACGCCCCAAGCGAAATTATCACCTCATAATACTCAAAGAATGATTCCTTATTCCTAAATTAATATCATTCTTTTCTAGTGGGTTTAGGAGATACATTAATTCCTCCAAGAAGACTGATTTACTTGGTTTTACACGCAAACTGATATTGTATGCTTGTGAGACAAAGTTTATGCGGAATGGTCCATAAGCTTAGTTAATGGACATAAAATGTTCATGGTTTTGTATGGCACAAAAATTGGCTTTTTTCTCTCCCTGACCATGACAATATTAAGTATATATAAATAAGTATACCATAGAAACAGAAACAGAAAACATTTACCATACATAGTTCTTAATGAGGATTGGGACCTCTCCACTTCTTTTGAAATAAATAATGAATTAACCCTTAAATTTATCTTCACCAATTTTTGATGTCTTAACAGTGTAGTTAAATTGGTGCAAGTGTTTACTTCTGAACTGTTAGTCATGAGTTCCTGTCAACTTTGTCATTCTTTTTACCCTTTAATGGTAGTTTTTAAGAGTTTTTAAAATGCATTTTATAACCAAATATTGCATACATTCTAAAACAGTAGTTGATTATCCATACTGTGAGCAGCAAGAAATATATATCCAATGGAGGGTCATGTGTTTTTAATTAATGGGCATATTTCCTAATTAAAGACAAACATATGTGTAAGTTAAATGTTTGATGATAAATTTAATGTTACAGATTTCAAATCCAAATGTGCTATATATGCTATACATATTAAAAGTGCTTTGATAAATATTCATGCTTAGTTCTTAAAAGTGCAATTCAACATAAATGTATACATTATGACAGAGTGGATGTTCCTAATTCAACCTTAATCAGTGAAGTTCAAGGCATGTAATAAGCTGACAGATTCACAGGGGATTTCATTAACTTGATGATGATGTAAAGAAACTTATCAGATAAGACAAAGAGATTGTCAAAGACAAGAGTCTAGATGGAACAGTCAGGATTTGCATGTTAATTTGGTCTACACTAAAGTCTTATTATACTGACATATTCCATGTTAGCCATACTGATTTTAAAAAATCAATAATTGTTGGAATGGCATTGCAGCAGGATTAATACTAAGGTACATGTATTTGCAAAGCACAAGGGAGAGAGAGAGAGAGAGAGAGAGAGAGAGAGAGAGAGAGAGAGAGAGAGAGAGAGAGAGAGAGAGAGAGAGAGAGAGAGAGAGAGAGAGAGAGATCTGGTACATTTATCTTTCACTACAGTCATAACACAAGTCAAAGTATCTATCCAGTTCTATGTAAAATAGAAAAATCAATGTGTCATGATACCACTACACTATGACAAATATCTCCTCTGCTCAATAAAACTCATAACATGAGGTAGTGAATCAATAAACTGTAAGGAAATTCACAAATTACAACAATGAGATATGGTCTTGGTGCAGGAAAAGTCAGGGGATAACTACAATCAACATCCTGTCTTGTCACGAGTTATATCATTTTGATAGCAATGTAGATACCACAAACAGACAATGCATTATTTATGGCAAACCCCGATACATTAAAAAACCTCTCACCTACCTGTAAATACATTTTATCCATGGAGACAGAAAACAGAATGTCAGAGGAAATTGGCCATTGATGAGACCAAGTAAATCCAATAATTTTGAGTCACCACTTATTTAGCCATAATGCAAAGCACGAACACTTGAAGGAGTATACCTAAGACCTCCGGGTTAATTTTCCTGCGGTGATAAGGAAAGTGATTTCACCTGATAAGGACGGGTAAATATATACTCCTACATACAGTGCTCTATATGACAAATGTGATCCCCAGTAGTACGCAAGACCCCGAAGAAGAAGACGTCGGTATCCCCCACTACACTAGTAGAGACTGCCACATGTATTGATTTACCATTACTGTGAAATACACATTGATTGTTGCTTCCTTTTTTAGACAATTACACTGCATTAAATTTGATGTTGATGAAAAATAATTTCTTGAGGCCATATCTAGTTGATTAGGTACTTTATCTATATATACATGTAGTAAGTTGTTTGGCTATAAATGTATCAATAATCATTTAGAAAACATTAGTTCCAAGCTTTTGTTGGCTAGCAGTGACTCTGCAACTTAATAAAAAAATCAAACAATGATATGGATTTTATTGATTTTGTTGCTCTGTTTCCATATTTGACTGCATAATTTGAACAAGAATACAAATATTTATTAACACAAAACACATCCATACTGACTTTTGCATTATCTGATATTTGACGGATTGGTGAACCAACTTCTAGTAGGCAATGCCTCAGAGAATGACACTTGGCCACAATGCCTCAGAGGATGCCACTCAGCCACAATGTCTCAGAGGATGCCACTCAACCACAATGCCTCAGAGGATGCCACTCAGCCACAATGCTTCAGAGGATGCCACTCAACCACTGTGCCCCAGAGGATGCCACTCAACCACAATGCCTAGAGGATGCCACTCAACCACAATGCCTCAGAGGATGCCACTCAACCACAATGCCTCAGAGGATGCCACTCAACCACAATGCCTCAGAGGATGCCACTCAGCCACAATGACTCAGAGGATGCCACTCAACCACAATGCCTCAGAGGATGCCACTCAGCCACAATGACTCAGAGGATGCCACAATTAAATTTTCTTGAAGATGTTATTATGATCAAGGCTTTTCTTTATCACAGAACAAGACTTCAAAAGTGCATGTACTTAAAACCAGTTAGGTAACAATTAGCATCTACATATAGCACTCAGAAATGTTAATGAAGCACTTATTCCAAATGGATAAAGCTTTATTTTCTAAGCTTTCAAGAGAATTCCTCAGCACCTAATCACACAAGCAACTCCAAACGTAACACAATAATTTCAAAACACTGAAAATATCTTCATTGAAGAATTGGGGAAAGGTAGATAGATGGACTGGATAAAGAACAAACAGATGTTTAAGCAAAAATGAAATATCAAGATTTTATGTCGACTCTATATATATGTACATACACCAACCAATGGTTTTCTTTTGATTAAACAAGAAATATAATTTGGCAATCTAATATTACTTTATACATGTATTGAATTTATCTTTTAAGGAAAGAAATAAACATTTAACAATGTAAATGTAATCATATTTCACTTCCCACTAGTTTTAATTATGAACAATATTGAAACACATCATTATAAAATCATTTTGACCTTTAAAAAAAAAGAAAGAATTACCAGCGAGTGAAACAAGTATTAAGCACATACCACAGTGAGCTGAAAGCTTTCCTGAATTCTTGAAATGACAGCAAACCAAGGTACTAAAGACCCCCACAATACAAAGTCAATGAAGTCCTCTGTTCATGTTCAATAAATGCTATTTTCAATGATAAACATCATCTGTATATTATAAACCTATGTCAGGAAATCTAATGGAGCAGACAGGCATTGATCGCAGTGAAGTAAACAACCTCCATTCATTAGTCATTCTATCCCATTTCCTTTTATCCCTGCTGCTACTGACAATGGTATAGAACACGATGTGCACCGGGTCTCACCACACAGAATTAAACCATCAGCTTATTCCATTTCTTTGACATTAAAGATATCTATTTCATCTTTATGTTAGAATTTACATTTCATATTTAATAACAATTGAAATACTAGATGTTTGAAGAAGGGAATGGTTGAATGCATTAATGGCAATAGGATTTTCTCATTTTCATATTCTATTGACTGTATTTATATGGTATAGGAATCTTATTTTCATATCTATACATTTCTCCATAACACTGAAATTTAACATTTACTTTTTCAATGAAACCACATTGGAATGAAATTTACTGTTTTGTTGATATATAAGTATAATTTCAATTCTGTTTGTACATGTAATGCCCTATTTGATTGGCTAAATAAATTACTTACTAGTGTTTATTCCTACTGTTATTTTATGATATACATGTCTATGTAATTGTGTCACTATACCAACCTACCAATCCAGACACCCACCCACCTATTTACTAACTCACTCATACTTTAATCCGATATTTTTTTTTGCCTATATACATGACTACATGTACCATAAAAGGAAATGCTTAAACTAAAAATTTGGATGATGCTATGTTTAATCTTCATAAAACTTATTGCCATATATTGCATTAATGAACCAAATTGTTTTCGATTATTTTCTGTTCTTAATTGGAAGAGAAAAAATCTATTTAGAGCTACGTAATTTATACTTATATAAACTGGATTGGAACATTTAACTGTTAATTAACAACTTTTGTTTAAACGGCTGTGTGGTTGGTTTATAAAAAAAAAATACTGGATCTTTGTAGAAATTAAGTTGCTATTGAATTCATTGAAATACTTCAAGATACTTTAATTTGTTTCATAGTTTGAACATATCTCAGTGTATTGTTGCTACATATATGAAATGGTGCTTGCAATTACTTTTGTTTTCGGCTTGAAATTAAAATTTTCAGATTCATATTGAGTGGGAATAATGAGAAATGTTTATTCATACCAAACTGATTTTTCATGATGGTCAGATTGGCAACTAGCTCATACCATAAAATGTACAGTACCATATGAGTTTAGATTTATCCTTACTCCAATTTACTCAGCTGAGCCAGTGCTAATTTAATTAGTTTTTTATACTGTAACTTTTTGAACTAAGGGAAGGGGAGAAATTTTCATCATTATAGTTTACATGTATCACACACTGTAGAATTGTAAAATCCTACTTTGGCCCAATATTGGTCTTGGGTTTTACAGTTTTATCACAATATTGGGATACATTCATTATCAAAACATAAATTGCTACAGAGCACAATGTAATTCTTAAGAATAAGGTGGTCAAGGGTTAAAGGTTTAAATCAAAATACTATGTAAAGAAGCTTTAGTGTAAATTTTGATGACATATATATGTTCTTTTTCATGCAGTAGTTTTTAATAGGAGGATTTTAAGATTAAAAGACCCCAGTCATATTTCACAATTTTTATTTTTTTTCCTTTTGGAAAGGGGGTACATATAGCTTTTTATTTGAACAATTTAAATTCTTCTTTACCTAAGGTCTAAGACTGCTTTGGGTCAAGTTTTGTTGATATTGGTTGCCTGAATTTTTCCAGAGAATTGAAGAAGTAAAATATGTGTAAAGTTTACAAACTGACAGAGATACTGTCATGCGACCAGTTCACGCCGAGTACATTTCTCGCCAGTGTATGGTTACATCATTTTATCAACACATAAAACTATATACAAAAAATGATGTAACAATGCACTGGCAAGAAATGGAACTCGGCGAGAAATGGTCGAAGGCCAGTATAGCTTGATGCTAGACAACAGGTGATAAAAAGTTCATTCTAACCTTCTGTTCAGGCGAGTTAAATATATATTAGCCCCTAATAATCATGTGAAAAATCATCTTAAAAGGAATGCTTAGAGCATAGTTATAAGATAATGAAACACCGAAATCAAAGGTTAATTGATCAATAAATGTAAGAGATACCCATGCATGCCGCATACCATGTATACTACTAAGGGTTACAACTACATGCATGTTTGGAGCTGTCCAACATTGCATTATATATTTTACTTAAACTGAAACATGTTTATAACCAACTTGCATGACTTTAATCAATGCCTGGTATAATAAGTCTAATGAAAACCTATTTCTGAAAACCATATTATAAACAAAATGTATTGTATCAGAAAAGACAATAAAAAAATGTACTGCATTATCTAAAAAGCTGTATTCTACAGCGGTATTCTAACATGTAGTATTTATGATGAGCTTTTGCAATGGTGTATCATGATGATGAACATGGCTCATTCTTTGGCCATGTCAGACGTTATAAATCATAATAAATGATTTAATTTTTCAACTCCTTAGAAGCTCCTTAAATTTCTTTTGAAATTCAGCAATTGTTGAGTTCAATGGTGCAATTTTACATACCTTTTCAGTGACTGAAAGTTTGATACAAATCACAATCACATGTTCTGGACCAAATCGTATTTAATGTTAATGTTTACATTATTGACACAGTGCCCTCCCTTGATGAAATGACAACGCGTACAAAAACTATTTCGCACCATTCCAGAAAAACTCCAAGTACAAGTTAGTTATTAATCGCATGTTGGACCAATGAAAATTTGTTTTTCCAGTATGCGTGGGGCTTTTTAAATGAACTTCCTGTGTCAACACATTGACGTGATCTTCAAGCGATGAAACTGTTGCTGTGTGTTCTCATCATTGCATCGCAGTTCAGAGACTCGGGATGTATCCTAGGATCCATTAAGCACTGGCTGTTTGGCGACCACCACCAGAATGTGGTTGACAAGACGCTCAGCGAAAGCGGCGCTAAGTTTGAAGTCGTGTCAACTGATGAAAAATTCTTAAAGTTTGCAAATGAGCTGAATGACATGTCTCCCCTTGATGCCTGCTATCATATCGTAATTATCTTTATATGTTGAAAAAAAAATACTCAAAGTTCCTGTGTATATTTACACAAGTTAATCCGTTTTTATTTCTCTATATATAAATGTGCAAATGTCATTCACTATCAGTTGTGATAGGGGGATAATCTCAGCGGGATTCGTCGAAACTAAAATAAATTGTCAGACGTTTTTCTGAAGTCTGTCAACTTTTTTTATAGTCTCAGCAAATCTATAGCTCAGATTGATAGTGTGTATAATAGGCTTAGCACTGTCATGCTCTTTGTGATAGGATTATATTTAGCATGGTCACATGTTAAACACATATGTTCGTCTAAAGCATAAACAGAACGTAACAATAATTATGATTGGTTGTAATCATTTAATTATCATTCGGAAAGTGTCGGTTTTATTCAAAATGATTTGGGAAAACACTGGTGTGAGTTATAAATACATATAGTCGTTCTGATTGGTAAAAAAATTGAGAAACACACCCCAGAGCATGGTGTATATATTTAAAAGTAAGGATTTGCCTTAGTCTGGCAGTTGACGTGGAATCTTCTCTAAGGTTTGAGTTAGCTCACTTCCCCACATAGATTGGTAGGCCCCAGTCTCCGTTTCCCGTCTCGTTCAATGTCTCGCTCAGTGTTTTGTTTATTGTCCTGTAGACTTGGACTAAGACTGAGAAAACTGATTGTTTGAGACAAACCTTATAAGACTACTTTGGTGTCTTAGAGTTGTATGAAAGCTACTATACAATTAATCGGTGACATGATATCATGGTTTCATTGGTATAAATAAAAGCAATAACCTTACTATACAATTACATCTTATTATAGCACATACTACATGTAGCTATGGTGTGTTCCAGGTCATAGTTTCTGTCACTTTAGGGCGATTTTAAATGAAAATAAACCTGACACATATCTTGCAAAGAAATGCAATTGAAATTGAATGAAAAATATAGAAGATTTCTTCATTGAAACTTTATCTTTTTTTACATGGAAATTAACAAGATCAAAAATAGATTTCATACAGAGATTTAAAATGGGAAAATCTCGCATCATTTTTCCATATGAAAGTAATCTTGACACCTTGAACAATTTTCAACATTATAATTCAGGTACTTTTCATGTTGTTTTCTGATATTGAAATCAGAAGTGATAGAGGAAGTATTTAAAATTTAAAAACAGAATAACGATGTTTTACATTCTATTTTTGGCACAAAGTAATATATGAATATTTAAAAAATGTTAGGCAAAAAGTGATAAAAACGGTAACTTGGGACAGACTATATTGTGTTAACCCTTAATCATTCGAAAGAGTGTTTGTTTTTAAACCAAAGGGTCACAGTTCAGTTGAGCTCATCTCTCTACTAGTATGTTCATTGGGGCCCAACAAATGTAACCCACAGTTAAGTATTTTGAAGAGTCTCCCATGTGAGATTTCTAATGTCTTGAAGTCTCAAAGAAAAGGGGACAGAATGTGATTATACATGTAATATATATAATAGCCTCAGATCTGGCACGCTCCTACTAGCACTATCTAATGGGTTTACCCTTTAGCTCAGTTGGTAGAGGGCTAGTTTTTAAACCAAAGGGTCACGGTGTTCAAATCTAATGGTAGTTGTGGTCATCCACCTTATCATTTTCACAGTAATGTTATATTTGTATAAATCTGAATAATGATTTTATGTTAATTAACATGTAAATAAAAAGTGATATTGTAAAGCCTATTTAGAAACATATGGAAAGTGATATTGTAAAGCATATTTAGATACATTTGGAAAGTGATATTGTAAAGCCTATTTAGATACATATGGAAAGTGATATTGTAAAGCATATTTAGATACATATGGAAAGTGATATTGTAAAGCATATTTAGATACATTTGGAAAGTGATATTGTAAAGCATATTTAGATACATATGGAAAGTGATATTGTAAAGCATATTTAGATACATTTGGAAAAATATTTTACCATGTTGTAATTTCAGGTTGTTTACAGTTTAAAGAAGAAGTGCGGTGATTTGACTGAAGAAGATTTAGGGAAATTAGCTGTTCAGCTTTTAAACTGTCAATCAGAAGCTGAAAACCGGCCAACTTTTCAGTGTACAGCAGATATGGTAATATTGATAAATGATGATAAATCAGTTGGTAGAGCATCTAACTAGAGAATTGATGGGGCCTGGGTTTCCATCAGTTTTTCTTTCTTTCTCTTCAATTTGATGCCATGACCATTTTAGCAAATTCTGCCAAGGGTTACTATAATGAAATAGGGTTTGGATCTTTGGGAGCAAGAGGAAGAAATGTTATGGTCTGACTGGTTTGATTGACGGTAACGGATTGGTCAGTAGAAAGAGTCTTTGACTAAGGATTCCTGTAGCATGGGATATAATCCCTTTCTGGTCTGTCATGTTTGATGGTAATCCCTTTCCATTGAGGGTTATAATTATAAAAATCATTTGATATTTTTGAGTTCTTTTTACAACTACATTTTACATAATATATAAAATTCAATGTACCAGCACATATTATATTTCCTTTATTTGTGGCCAGCACACTGCAGATCTTAATAAATCAGCTGTTTTATGACAGTCATGGCCTAGGAATATAGATTTAGGACTTCAACTCATCTTCCAAAATGTTGCTTTATGTGATTGTAAGAAACAGTAAATTAGTTGAAACATCTGAGGTGATTTTCAGTTTGTAAGGTTTTTATTGAAAATAATTTTTTATTTATTTTTTGATGTATTGTTCAGTGCTCTGTGTATTCAAAATAATGTGAATTCAAAAATATGTTCATAAAGATAATAAGCAGTGCATGATGTCAATGAAAAACATTTCCTACTAACGAATGACTAGGAGAGAGACTAGATTATCAATAATTTTTTATTAATGAATTTTTGGTAATCTTTTCTACAATGTATAGAAAAAAGCAGCATTGACATACTTTTAAATTTTTTAATTTTCTGATACCAGACAATTGCAGAATGTACCAAAAATATGGATGGGCCAACATGGAATGCCTACCAGATAGTTGGGAACCGTGCTCGGGCGATGTGTTACGCCACACAACAGGATCAGTTCCGTAGACTAACAGAGATGGCCGTCCACGAACTGGTGGCTGCTGCTGATGACCAGCTGGAAAACTTGAAACAAATGATGGTAAATTGAAAACCTGGCTTGTGTAATTAATGCTTATAAAAATTTCTTACTTGTACATATACTTACATGTATATACATTGGTATTTCATAGTTTTAGAACCATTTTAACAAGACCTTGGACTTTCGGTATGATGTAATTATCTTTTTCTTCCATCAGAACAAGTTAAGAATGACACTGGTTTCAAGTGAAATATACACAGATTGCGTAGTCTCAGCTCAAAAGCCAGACAAATCTTGTTGATTTCAAAGAGCCATGGCTGAGTGGCCAGCAATGAAATAGACAGGCCAACATCACATTGCTGTTTTACACAACTACCCAAAATCCAAGCTCCTGTTAAAATGGTTCTATACACTTTATAAAGATAATGTTAGGGCAATAATTAGAAATATTCCTGTATAAACTTTAATTTGTAATTTATTAGAGTAAAGCAGATTTATAGATTGTGATGTACAGGGTTCTCTTTTTATAATTAGAGAGAGCTGAAATGAGCATGAATAGGGTTTTTCAAAGATCAGTGACATTTTAATGTAATAATAGACAAAGCCAAGTGTATACTGTTTCTAAATACAATTTCGTCATGTATATACACACAATAATGACAATAAGTTAATGATTAATAGAAAGGGCAGGAGTTGCTGCATTCTTTGACCTCAGAGACAGTTCAGAAGTTGTTTGACAGTCAAATGGAGCTTCTGGGAAATCACAAGCAGCTGAAGCTAGCCCACGACACCATCATGTCCAACGTGGAGAGCAATATGAAGAACCTTCATCAGGAGAAATCTCTGATAGCCACAGGAAATAAACAGCTTGCCGAAATGGTGGAGAACATCAAGAAGAAACTAGGTAGAGAGCAAGGGGAAGGAACTCTTACATTGTTCAATCTCATGACCAAAATTCTGTACATTTTGATTGTCAGACTGATTTGATTGCTGGCAATAGAAAACTAAATTGGGATTTGGTTGGTCATGATTTCTCCCATCAGAATTAATTTTAAAAAATGGTTATTGGTGTTCAGTTTTTCTTCATTTAACAGGTATAAAGCGCAATTATAAAACAGAGCCTTATTTTGTTGAACTGAGATGTGGTTTTTTTTTGTTAGAATTATTTATGAATTTGAAGTACAGGTCATAGCATGAAGTGATCATTTGCATGAAATAGGATTCTTTGGACTTTCTAGAAAGCCACATACAGTATACATGCACAATGATTGATCATATTCCCATGCAGTGTGGTACCAAGTTATCTTCATGATTAAAACTATCACACAGGAATGATTTATGAGATACGTGTAAAAAAAACCTGCTTTGTGTATACAGTTGAACTTCGATATCTTGAACACTGATATCTCGAATACAATGGATATGTCAAAATGATTTGTAAGTCCCAACCACTTATTTTTTAAGTATTTTACCCTCAATATCTCGAGTACTCTGATATCTCGAAGTTTTTAAACAGTCCCATCTAGTTCGAGATAACGAAGTTTGACTGTACATGTATCTATACTAGCTGTCAGGGGTATCATTTTTTAAATCTTTGATATGAATAAAAGACTAAGTGGTTTACTTGGTTCATGTATTTGATTTTAAATAGAAATGTGTACATCGTATTTTCACTGTTTTTTTTTCAAAATCAAGATGCAATATGAATGGTAATGCATTAAACTGTATGTGATTATTTTTTGCTATGTAGATTTAACTGCAGAGAATATGGCCACTCAGGAGAGAAAACAACAGGAGAATTATAAGAACATCATTGAGGATCTTGGTCAAATACACATAAAAGCACAGGATGCTCTTAAGAAACTAGGTACATGGTAAAATTAACTGAAGAAAAATAATTCTCTGAATTTTGTTTTGAGAGTAAAGCAGAGCTATATGTACATTACATAACTTTGTCAATTATTGTCATTTACTTGTTGTGCAGTTAACTCTTACAACATTGTCAATCATTATGTTTTTTGTTTTCTGTTTTCTTCATCTTCAGAGCTTAGATTTGTGTTAATAGATTCATCAACAGAAATCCAAATAGTGCTAACAATTATTATTTAAAATTAATTAAGAATTATATATTTTTATATATTCAGTAGTATATTCTCACTATATAACTCTATATAGACGAATAGTCAATAATTGTAATATTAGCTCGTCCGAAAAATATTGACTGGCTAGGAATAATATCTAGAGAATATTCCCTCTATTTCAATTAATCGCTTCTGATTTGTTGATTCGTAAACGGTGACGTAAATCATAACAGATATAAGAATTTGCAAATTACTGTGGAGTAAAATCAGGTATGACATCTGTAACTTAATTCCTACGGGTGGCAGAATATCATCAGTGACCGTTTAATGCCGATGATATTTTGGAAATGAACTTTGCGCAAAGTTGAATTCGTGAATTCTAAGTTGAGCTGAGAAAATTACGGTGATCTGTTTTCAAATCCTTTCTTCAAGTTTGGTTTGTTTCTTCATATAACAAAACAAATATTGACTGTGTTTTCGGGCAACATTGAATATATTAGCCCCCTTAGGACGAATATATTGCCCTCCGCTTTGCGTCGGGCAATATTTCATCCCTCGGGGGCTAATATAATCAAATTTGCCCTCAACCCCAGTCAATATTTTTATACTGTTACACAAGATATGTAAAAAAAAAATGAATATGTGTGAGGTATAATTAGTGCTGTGTTTTTTCAGCGAGCCTTTAAGATTTTGTCCTATGACAGTTGTGCTGGAAGATGTACTGGTACATCAGTGTTTCATTTGATTGCAGATGAAAGCTCTGCTCAGCTGTTACGTAACCACAAAGAGATGACCAAGTTCTACCTGGAGATGTACCAGAATGTGAACAAGATCAACTCCTCGGTCTCTGAACTGATGGACACAGTTCACACCATGCAGAAAGACCTGGAGAAAAAAATCAGCTGGTTCTCTCATATCCTGGGCAGTTCAGGTAAAACATTCAGCCCAAAACTTAAGGTATACTGACCTCTTACAAGGGGGATAACTACCACTTGGGTGAATGATTGTTATTCCTCCATAGAATTATCACTTAAAAGGGAATTTCTGTCAAATTCTTTGCCCTCAAGGTATCCTGATATTGATTGGATTTTAATTATAATATAGTTTTCTTTTGGAAAGTAATCAACTGTACTTTAAAAAATGTCTAGGATATACCGGTATCTGATTATTTTAAATTTTATTTCAGTTACATCTTTTAAATTTAAGAATGTTATTTAATTAACAAAGAATAATATTATGATACACTGTAGATGTATTGTTTCTTTCTAAAGCTCATACATTTACTGCTGTTATATACTGTAAACAAACTTTTTTTTGCGTGTGCGAGGTTTGTGAGAGTCTTGTCATCGCGAATATTTCTTGCCGCGAACCAGTTCTTGTCGTATGGTTGTTGTAAAAAAACGGGTCTGGATAAGGCTTGGGCGCGAACATTAGTTGTCACGAACCAGTTTATTGGAAGTAAATCATGAAATAAAGTTGTCGCGAATAAAAGTTGGTTTACAGTATTAGATAATGAGACAAGACATCAGTTAAGAAGTTTTTTACTTTGTTTTGCAGAGGACAAGCTGGCAGTGATGATGTCCTGGGGGCAGCACCTGATGTTCTTCCTGTTTATAATCATCATGTCTGTTTATCTACAAATTCCTCGCTTGTCCCGACTTGCCATTATAGCAGCACTGACCGCCAATGCTGTGGCGGAGCTCAAGTTTGGCCAGAGTATCGGCTTCAGACATGTCCTGGGCTTCATTGTGACTGTTGTAACAGGTAATAAGACAGAAATTGGTGTACCGGTATATGTTAGTGATATCAAGTCCAACTTCAGAGACAGAAATGTATTAAAGGAATATATAGTATTGGGAATGGATTTTTTTTTAGAATTAAATTTAAAAGACATTAAAATGATAAAAACTGTTGGAAAATATCCATGAACAAACACTTTAGTACAGTTTGACACTTACATGTTTCTTATATTCTAATGAAATTTTTTTTTTTACGCATATTACTCAGAATTTACATGGTACAATAGAAATAATGCATCAAATTTATTCAATTCCTTTTATTGACAATTACCATGTTGGTATACAGTTATGAATATGAGTTACATTAAACAAAACATCAAACATAAGCATGCAAAAGTTAAACATTAACTAATATATCTACAATGGACAAAACATTGGGTGAACAAAACTAAGCTAGTGCAAAAATTACTGGTATTCATAAAATTGTATTTGCGTTGAAACAGTTTTTTAGAAAACAACATATCCGTCTAGCAGCTGTAATGTTTTTTTATTGACAAGTTCCTTAATGGGATGGACATTAGTATATTGTTCACATTAAATATATCATTATAATTCAATCTACATTGGTCATATTTTTAGAAATACAATACAAAGTGTTTCTCATCTTCAACAAACAATTTGCAAAAATTACACAGACGTTTTCTCTCGGAACAGGAGGTTTAGAATATCTACCAGTTTCAATAAATAATGAATGGGCACTGATTCTTAGTTTTGTTAAGACAGATCTGTCACATTTTTTTAAAGGTAGTTTTAAATAATGTTGTAGTTAGTATTCATTTTGGTTTACAATTTTGCTATAATAAGATAATTTTCCAGAGTCAGCTTTACATATCTTGTTTAGTTGTTCATGTATTTTGTTTTGATAATGTTCTTGTAATTTTTGTATTCCATATCTTCCAGTCTCTTATAAAATTTGAACATATATTCAATACATAGATAATACAAAGAAAATTGTGTTAATTCACATAAAACAGATTTGATTGCCTTTCGATGTACCCCTAAGATGTCTTTAAAAATTAGGTGTTGTGTTTTTTCAAATGGAAATTGTTCAGAAGACATTAAATCACATTTGAAGTCGGATATCCATATTTCAGACCCATAAGTCATTATTGGTGTTATCATTGACTGATGTAATTTTAACATAATTTCCGCAGAGAAATTAATATTTGCAGGAAAATTTGATTTCAAAGCATAATATGCCTTTTTTATGCGTTCTGGTAGTTGTTCAGCTGTTCAATGTTGTTCAATATATAATGACAGATTTTCTGTAGATTCAACCTTTTTAATATTCAAGCAAAATTGGTTGTGCATTTTAGGTTACATTTCTTTTGAAGTCAGAGTACCGGGTACCTGTGTTTATCAACATGACTATTTGTTTACCATTGATAAATGACTTTGTTTACAGCCAATGTCATGTATCACATTTGGCGGCCCAAGTCCTATTACAGAAGGGAGCAGTACAGGGCTATTAGAGATGTCGACTCTGACACCAGGTCTTCTCCTCTGTCAGCTGATGAAATACAAACATTGCAACACTTACTGCAAAGATTCCAAAATTCAGGTAAAAGCAGGCATAGTTTTGCCCTTTTTTTTCTATATTCAGTGCTTAAAGAATTGATATTTCACAAATGATGGTGAAGTCCTTTTAAGTCCCTTGTATAGTATTAATATGCACTTGTGTATAAGACACATCCCAAAGTATAATTAAAACAGTTTGAAAACAATACAATAAATGATACTTAAAGACATGTATGTACAGAGTTCAAATGCAAGTACACAAATATGCATAAATATACATGTACATTAGTAATATGAAATAAAGAAAAAATAATTAGAACTTTTTGTTGTATGTAGTAATATTTCAAAATGGGCATTTTTTTATTTAGTTCCAGAGAGCAATGATGGAGGAGGGTCGGGGAACCAATTTAATCAGAACCAAGCAACAAGAGCCAGACCAGACTCCTCTACAATGGTACAAATCCAATGTAACAAGCATTTGATATAACAAAATAATTTATCCCGGTAATTTTTATCAAAGTAGCATGTTTTAACTATCATTTATGCAATTTTTATACGCATTCAGTTAGATGAAGATGAAAACATTCGGAGGTTTTTAGATGATAACTTGGATGCTACAGAACCGTTCCGACCAGAGACACCCCTTCCATCCACTTCAGGATTTGGAAGATCATTTTCAAGGTTCTTATGAAATTGTTTTCCCAATTTCATGTATTGAATTGTACAAGACAGGAAATTTCATGCAAAAAAGTTCACATTTTGACCTTTTAGATCGTATGAGATCAGTTTGATGTATAACAATGTTTATTTGAATGACTTGACCATTAACAGGTCATCGACCCCATCACGGTCGAGTACAGCAAGCATGCGCTGTCATGGCTTGACACGGACAGGAACTCCATGCCGACTATCTGCCACACCAGGACGGGACTTCTGTCACAGACATAAATAACCTTTCAAGTGTGTCAAATATAAAAGAAATGATAAACAGATTGGAACAGTTAATGCTTCATGTGCAGATCTTCCTAGAACTTCCCAAAAAAATTCAGACTTGTTTAATTCATAAAATTAAGCCTTGATTCCCTGACAAAAACATCAGGATCCATGTCTGTGCATTCAGTGTCTTCAATTAGCGTATCATGTGTTGATTGTGTTCTAGCCCGAAAAACTTCATCATATGCATTATGGGTGTTATGCTGTGTTTTTTGCTTCCAATGCTGTATTCATGTAAGACACAATTTTGACAGCAATGATCCAAATTGAGAATTGTTATCCATTCTATCACATTTTCCCTAACTGCAATTCTTGGAGAAATTAAGAAACCTTCAATCGCTTTTGTCTTGCATACTGTTTTAGTTGCAAAGCGATTTGACGATTTCTCCTAATCTTTAAAAAAGTGAAGCAAGAGACAAATGGTGTACAAACAAACAAACTTATTGAATTCTTCAGGTTTTTACTGGTATATCTGTATTCATATAAATATACCCGAGTATATGTAGTACAAATCCTGTTTGTGCTTGTATGGTTTGATGTCCTCAAATGTGTAAATTATGTGCCAAATTTTTTCTTTTCTAAATGCATGTAAACAGATATGTTATGTCAATTTATTACTAATGTATACTCGCTGTTTATTATAACATAACTAAACTTTTTAATTTGCTCCACATAATTGTTTTCTTTTATCTAAAAAATACATTGTTAAGTGTTGTAAATCATGTTCATGTATGTGGTTCTCACAACTTTTAATTCTTATTAATTGCAATCCGATTATAATCAGCTGTTCGGATACACTACCGCTCTTAATGTTCAAGAGCAGTAGAATATCAGAACAGATGAATTTAATATTACATGTATGTAATATTTTTTTCTGTAAGGTTATATGTGCCAATTAATTAATTGAAATAGATAAATTTAGGAAATGGACCAGGTGCTATTTTCTATTTGAAAAGACATTTGGAATTCAGTCTATTATACAATTTTAAATAATGAATTGCACCGGTGTTACGTATTTAGCTTGTTTACAATAAACATTCCAGATCTGTGGAAGCTTGTGCCTTGTGAAAGTCTAAAATGAATTTAAGACATCTCATGATTTAAGACTTAAAACTAATTTTTCTTCTCCAATAATATTTAACTTTTTTTCATGTTTGTTGTTCAGAGGGTTGTTTATATAATTGTAAATGGTGAAAATTAGGACTGTCTCATTTTTTTAAATTGCTTCAGAGTACTATGCATTCAAGTTGTAAATCATACATGATATTAACAAACTAATGGATCTGTTTGTCTGTGTTCAATCTGTTAAGATCTTAATATGAATGCACAGTTGATTTGTTGTTACAGTAGTGTGTTCATGCCACAAATTTTATCACTTCACTAATAAATTAAAAGAGGGATAATTGTTTAAGTCTGACATTCATTTTGTATATTTTTGCAAGTGTTTCACTTTTGCATACATACATCATGTTAATTGTGTGTTATGTATTTGTAAGCTTGGGTATTGGAGATTAGACTCGAGTATGTGGATTCAATTTGATAGTTGAGCTGTAACGAATAGTCAGAGTGAGAATAAAATGGTTCACCATACATACATGTATATGGTTTTTCATTGCTTGATTGGTAGAATGTCTTAGCATTTTGGTTCTCAAAGTATGTTCTAATTGTACCTTGTAAGACCAAGAGATTTTGAAAGTACCCATATGATAATGTTTGAAAATTTAAATTAGATTAAAATGTCAGATGTTCCTATTACATGTATATATTCACTTAAGAAATGTTTTTCAGGTCAAAGAAAATTTTTGACTTTCTCTTGCATCATTTCCATTGTTCTCCACTGTTGGGCATGTGTATTTACATGTATTAATCAAACTGACACAGAGGAAATAGAAATGAGGGACAGAGTATAGAAAACTTTCATACTGATATTCAGAGGTAGTCTAGTACAACGTGGTACAAAAAACTGAGATACAAGTGAAAATTTAAACACCTGTTTCACTTGCATGCATTTATTAATTTATTTAGTAACATTTTTTGTCCATAACAGAGGTTTAGAGAATATTGCTGGCGGGAGTTCAGGGACTTGATCTGTTTCAGTTTTTCCTCATCTTCTTGCACATTTGTCTTGTACCGCTTGAGGGACTCAGATGCTGATCTAAATAACAAAATATTGTTTATTTTACAATATCAGCTAGCTGACAATTCTTTAACTTGTGCTTTATTACATGTATTTTAATTGAACTTACCTGTATATTATGGTTTTCCAAGTCTGGCTCAGATCTTTCATTTTTTCTGCAACAAAGAATTGCAATTCATTGTATTATTAGATGTTTCATTTTTGTCCCCCCCCCCCCAACAACCATCTCTGATTCAAAAGAATTATGGAGTCCATTCATAAACATAAATTGCTCCATCTCATGTTAAAATCAATGAACAGGAACATTAAAAATACACTGTATAATGATACATGTATTTTGCAACAAACTTACAATGGAAACCTTCCATCTCAAATGGACATCTTTGGATTCATTAACATGCATGTATATAAACAGTCACACAACAGGAGGCAAGTGTTTCCTGACTTTTATTGAATCAAAAGCTGTAACTGTCTTAAATCTCTCATTGATGGAGTGGGTTAAATCCCTTGATAAGCCCAAGACTCACCAAACTCTGTGAGGGCAGATGTGTCCTCATCTAGGTCCTCCTCCCACCCTTCTTCACATTCCTCTTCATATATGGCAAATTGTGAGGGGCTCATTTCCATCACCTGTAGAAAGAAATCAACACTTACAGGTGCCCAACAACTGATTCATTATTAAATCATTGCCCAGCAAACACCTTATCTTTAAATACAATGTATCAACACTGTCAACATCTTCATCATAGAAGAAATTGATTCAGTGTAAACTGACATCAAAGCAAATGGATAGGTTGTTTCACAATAACTGCAGTACTGTTCTTTTGTAAGGTAAATTGATATACATGTATTTTGGTGATAATTTTACTAAGTAAATTAAATAGATTTTAATTTTCTAGGGTTTTTTTTTGCCATCATAAGACATAGAACCTTTTATTTTACTGTTTATCATTTCATACCAATCACAATTAGTCTTCACTCCCCTGGGAATTTACATTTAAACTATTTAAATATACTTGTACATGTATAAGCACTTACATTTGTTTATCTCTTACATGAGAGTTTTAAAACCCAGACTTTTACAAATCCATTTATAGCCTATTAAATCAGCTATTGCATAATGAACGACTAAGACCAGACCTTTAGCACCATGAACAATCTGTCATCTGTTAGAATTCCATTAGTGCCCACTACAATGTCGCCTATCAAATCCTCCATCACCTACAACAAATAAATCCTCCCTTTAGATTTCAGAACAATTACAATAAAACATCTCCTGATAAGAGTTGTGTAAACTTGCCCTTAAAATAGATACTCAAACTTCAAAGAATGGAATAGTGTAAATTCTCTGGAAATTGATTTATCTTAAGTGGTAGATTTCCTCATTTCTTTTTATGATAGTGAACACTTGGGCAATCATGAATGCCTTTAAGCCTACTTCTGTTTCTTGTATACCTTTTGTTTAAAGAAAGATGATTTTTTCTTGGCAAACTCTTTGTTTTCTGCTTCCTCTTCAGCAATGTCCAGAATCAGATCAAGGGGCATATCTACCTATAAAACCAGAAAAAACACTTTAACAAGCACATGTATGAAAATACTAGATGTTTAATATGCATCAATCTAATAACTTTTAGGATACATGTATATGCAAATGCCTCTCTTTCCTTTTAAGTATACAGATGAACTTCATATAAATATAGATCATCTTATTCTCACAGTGTCATAGTGGTTGGCAGGATAGGCCTCTGAAAAGCCATACATGTGCAGGAGATGCCAGTTTGCCAATTCTCCATAGGTGTTAAACACCTCCTCTCCCTAAAATATCAAGTAACAAGAGTTCATTTCACTATATATAAAATAAACAAATTGTGGAAATGGGATACCACATGCTGATTAGTAGCAGTAGAAAACTCAAGTAATAATGTACACTTTAATAATATAAACTATAGACCTTTTTGATGTCCTTTGTGGCAATCATTTCTAGGCAGTCTGGTTTGAATGACAGATGAGCATTGTTGTTGGCTATGTGGTTCAGCATGTCGGCCATTGGGACCATATAAATGGTGGACTTTTCTTCTTCCTCCTCTTCTTCACCCAAGTCTTCGCTGTCATCATCTTTGGGTGGCTCGGTGAAGCTGTATGCCATCACATAGGACACCATCCTCTTGTACAGCTCCAAGTCGTCACAGCCTTCACTTTAAGTGCATATAAATACTATTCACTTCAGATCATATTGAGTATTAATTTTAAAATGGATTTCATTTCAATATTGTTCAATGTATACTTTCTAATCACAGTTCTGCTTTTCAAAATAAATCAATTCCCTCTGATGATGGCTAGAATCTACCAGAACACCCTGTTTAAGAGCAGAGTAGACACATTCAGGATGATAAAAAGTATTAACTTATTAAGAAATATGTCTGTGAAACTTCACCTGATAGTGTCTTTGTGTTTTTTCAAGAAAGGGGAGACAACTGTTTGGAACTCTGTGTGGATCTTCTTGATGTCACGGTTCACTGCCTTTACAACTCCTGTTCCGGTCAGCAGCTTCTCTCGTTCTTCTCTGTATTGATAAAATGTCTCAGTATCATTAATACCAGCAAATCTAAAAGGGATATTCTAATGAGACTTCAATCACATTTTATTCTTTTTTAGGCTGATTCTTTTTTTTAATTCTCAGTTTTTAAAGCAACAAAATAATGATACATCATAAATCCTGATACCAGACTTAAAGGTTTAGAGATTTTTCCCAATTGAACTGACTCCAGCAAATTTATGATGTTAATTAAAGTGCATGCATATCTTCTAAACACTATTCTATGTCCATTTATTAATATTCATAAACTTAACCTTTCATTTATTTATTTTTAAAACTTGATTTGTAAAATTATCTTTGATATCCATTTTCTTAATTTTCAACTGATTAGTAGAATTGTTAAAATATCAGATTGATATTTGTGCTCTAAAGTAAATCATAAAATTTCTTACTCAGTCCAAAACATTGGCAGGTCGACTGTATCGGGAAGCACATCAAAGTATGGTTTCCAGGGAGAATCATTTGCATTGTATTCATGCATCATACAGATTAACAACTCTGACCATCCACTCTCACTGTTCACAGGGTCTAAATGAAATGTGGTAGGAAAGGATGAATGAGCATATAAACTTGTATGAAAATATACGACGGGACCGGAATTGAACCCGAGACCTCTGCAACTCTAGTCAGGAACTCTACCACAGAGCTACCCGGGCCAATATCTACGGTCCATACAGGTTTCAACGGTAGTAACAGTGTAATAATTGACATTTTGTGAAAATTTGTAACAGTGTAAAACACTTGTTGTCACTTTAAAGTGACCTAGACACGATTTCAGATCAAAATTGTATTTTTTATTTTTATGTATAAAATGGTTTACTTGTGCAATTTGAATGACTGACCAAAATTTAAATGTTAGATGTCAAGTTACAAGCGAGATAAAGAGGTAAGAATTCATTGTTATGTAATAAAATCTCAAGTTTTATATTTGTTTACAAATTATGTAAAGTAAGGAAATTACCATTTATTTAACAAAATGACTCATGGCAAACAATATAAACTGATTTAATGTGTTCATAAATATTATCAACAAAAGAAAGTACCATTTTGCTGAAACTTATTCCAATAAAACACATATGTAAACAATAACAAGATGTAACAGGATGGGAGAAATAATGACAGATCAGACTGGGATTTAAACCCAAGCCTCCTGAATCTCTTTTCAGGTGCTTTACAAACTGAGCTATCTGCATGGCTCTGGTATTCGAACCAGTCTGAACATCACATTCCTTCCCTCTTAAATGATCTTCGCCCTCGAAGATCACCTCAGGCTCTTCTCCTGTCAGGAGTTTACCTGTCAGTTCCAGGGGTTGGTCACGTCACCAAATGTAAAGGGATGGGAGAAATAATGACGGACCAGATCAAGATTCGAATCCGGGCCCCCTGAATCTCTAGTCAACTGAGCTATCTGGCACCGGTATTTGAACCGGTCTGATCAAATGCATAAAGACTTGAGCTTTGATTACAAAACTCGACCATCAAAATAAAGGAGCTAGTTGAAGGTTTGATTTTAATCAGGCTGTCAGATTTTATTTCAATGAAAAAGAAAGTCATGTTACCTTTCTCAAACACTGCTGAAATAATGGAGGACTTTGGGTGTAGAAGAATTTTTCTTGATATTCGAAAAAGACTTTCCCCCTCTTGAACATCAGCAATAGCGACCATGCCATTCTGTGCACATGAACCATCTGGTCCAATAGTTACCTGAAGTTTAAAAAAAAATAAAACGTAAACCTTTTGAACCATGTTTGAATAGACAGTTAACTTCATAGACAAATTAAGATAAATCGGCATGGTAATAAGTGATTTAATTATTACACACCTTTTCACTTAAGAAGTTGTCATCATTTGAAGAAAACCATTTGAGAAACGCATTTGCCCTATTTGTACAATGAGTTTTGAGGTCTGCATAGGCATTCACCGCATTGTTTTGATCACTATTTTCCTCACGTGGCCTCTTTGCTGGGGTTGCCATTTTTAAATCTCCTTTACCTAAAGAGCAGCCATTAAAATTCTAACATTTTAAAAGCTGTACCATTGACCTCAGACGCTTAGACTACATATGAATGGTAAACACAAAACACCGACACAAGCTTTATCTACCGATATCAGAATTCTTGAAAGTTTAGGTAATTATTTAACAATTTCTGAATCCGTTTTTATCAGGATTTATTTATTTGACTTTACTTACTCTCCGTAAGTGCGGTACTGCATAGTTTACATAGCCAACCGATACTTTCCGAGGTGGAATCGAGAAAAGTACAGAAGAAGGAGCAGACGACTGAATAACTGATGTGTTGACTTATAGCTTATCGTCATCATGTTTATCATCAACAACAGACGGACAAGCGTGGTCTCAAATGCCACAGAATCCGTTGGTTTCAGTGAAAACGCTCGTTCAGGACCGTATTTGGAAGGAAATCTTAAACTGATTGGAACTCTGTAAGCGTAACCAAAGATGTAATTTATTTACGTCGTAATATAATTGACTATTGTTTATATACGTTGTTACGCTGCAATTTTTGTGTTAAAATCTACAAAAATCGAGTCTTGTTTCTGAACATATTTGTCTACACTAATTTATTACAATTAAGCTAATGAAATTAAAATCCTGGAACTTCTTTTACAGAGATTGTAATACAGATGTGATGTGCTGTAGATTTAGTCCTGATGGGCAACACTTAGCAGTTGGTTTAATAGATGGATCTATCAAGGTAAAGCAGCCATTCTTTTTTTCTAAAAAGTAATTTGATATTTCTTAAATGTTTTTTAAACTCTTACTCCTGGTATTCTAGATTGATAGAAAATGTGTGCAGTGTTTGCATTACAGCCCTTTTTATTTGAATTGAATTAAGCTGAAGGTGGGTTTGGTTAATCAAATACATAGGTGTATAATTACCATAAAACTTTAAGCATGTTAAGGTAAGGATGGATTAACTCTCTGTACTCGGTCCCAAGGTATCCTCACATGATATGTTTCTTGATTATTCAAGATCTATTAAAACCTCAGGGTTAAATGATTTTTGTTCAAAAGTATGTAAAAAGCTAGCTTGTCAGGTTGAAGAAATGTGGCAAAAATGAAAAGTTTAAGCATAAGTTGAATTGCAAATGATATATGAAGGTGTTGAAAAATTGTGAGAGGTGTCCTGGTAAAAAATGTCAGATTTTCTCACCATTAATCTCGATGAAAAATCTGTTTTTGTTCTTGTCAATTTCTGAGAGAAAAAAAGATATGACATATGTCAATGAAATAAATGCCCTAATGCATTTTCCCCTGTATATCAATTTTAATACCTATGCTTTTCTTTGATAAGTATGTGCATTTTTGGTAAAAATTGTCATAAATTGGCAGAAATAGTGACCTGGGACATACTTGTAATAATCAACTGCTGCATTTACCAATGAATGCAAATGTATCTCTATTTGAAATGTCTGGACCCTGTAATTTGACTAGTGTACAAGAGCTAAGTGGCATCATTTGAACTAAAAAAGGTTGACAGAACTTAGTCTATACATAACCAGTAATACATATCAATTACTGGAATATCTTCTGAAATATTTTTTAAAAGGGATCGACGTTAACAGTTGTCCGATTGCCCGGAGCAAGTAAAATCTCATTTCTTGCAAGTAAAACTATGAACTTACATGTCCAATCGGGCAAGAAAAAGTTTGAATAGAAATTTTTAGCCCAAAGTGAAAAATAATTTGTAAACATAATAAAAAACTTTCACTAGATCCTGGCTTTGCATTTGGAAAACCACAGTGTTGATTGAGATAAGTCACATTCTCTATTAGTGTTTATTTAATTATAAAACTTAATTCTACTTGCCTTGTTAGTTGAATTAAATAATTGATGCCCTCATCTCATAATTCTGTTACATTCTTTTAGATAAAACTGTATATCATGATGTAGTTTCATCTTATTTGCTTACGCACAGAATTGAATAGATCAAATATATTTGTCGTACTACGACTTATCCTGACTATGAAACATGTCGGTAGCAATGATCGCACTTCAAACCACTTAATTCACAGTCTTCTCTGTTGCTAATTTTGTAGGGAAGAGACATCCATCAAACATTAAACAAAACATGTTTTTAAAAGTTCATGAGGTTGAATTGCTTAATGGCAGTCCAAGTTTACAGGTATAATTGACACAGATAATTGTATGTTATGCACTTTATTCCAAAAATTCTGGTCCATCAATGTTTAAGCGAGCAAATGAGCTTACCAAATATTTGGTCATCACAACAGTTCCTTAAATAAAATTAATGAATATGGTGATCACAGTTTTTTGATTTTCGGGCTACAAATTTTTATATTTGGGCAAGTCAGAATTTGAGTTCACTTGCCCCAAGGGCATGATATGTAATGTTAACCAGTGATGGATATATTCCTGTGAATTTTCTGGCTGCATGCGTATTGATTGTCAGGTTGAGGGGAAGCCAATATTGTAACATCTGAGTTGTTTAAAGTAATTGGTTCAGAATTATGAAATGTAACCATTGAAGGGAAAAGTTGCAATGAATATTTCATGAAGTTGGACTCTGCTGCATGCATTATCCGAATGGCGATTAATTGGTACCTTAGACACCACATTGGATAAGATAAATAAAAAACTTGCATGGCATAAAACAAAATTATTTTAAAAGCATCCAATCTACCTTAATTATTCATGGCTTTGAGCACGCTCATTTAGTCTCAGTCTTTAAATGAAAAGTATACTCTACATCATGCACTGTATATCGAGATCAAGATATCTCACGGTACTTCAAATTTTGGAATGGGAAATTATTGAAACTAACGTACCCATTTATTAATTGTTTGTGCTTCACAAAACAATGGGAGATTTTTTCCATACACATTTAAGGAGTATCAAGAGATCAGATTTTTGCAGATTAAAAAATCTTAATTTTAGTACCGATACTTGAGAATAAAAATTATTGAGTGCCTTGTAGTTAATATATATTTTTAACAAATGAGATGCAAAGTTAATATGTATACACATCACATATCAATTAACTTTGCATCTCATTTGTTAAAAATATATAACTATGTACAAGGTACTCAATAATTTTATTTTCTGCAAGTACCAGTACCTATAATTTAAGCGAGCGCAGCTTGCGCGAGTGAAGTGCTGGCAAGCACTTCAAGCTCTAGAGAGAAAATTTGAACATCTGCTCCCTTTGACATACTGAAAGTTCTATAGTGAGATTCGTACCCACAATTCAGTGAAAATTGCAAATGGCTACCAATGTCATGTTCTAGCGAGAACAGGTGAAAATGTCTTTTAATAATGGCATGCAATTAAAAAGATGAATAAAACATTCTGCTGATTCATAAATCTGGTTTGCAACTGTTTGTTTTTAGAAATTTTCTTGGCAAATTGTTCGGAGCATAGTTACTTTGACGGAAATTGTCGAGCGATGTCTGCTAGCTCTACTAATGTGACGTCACAATTTCTAGACTTATAAGCAGGCAACCTTAAGGGTAATGAATGAATAGATAGGCGATCCAACTGTGCATGTTTCTAATGAATCTGATGGTGAAATTGTGATTGTGTTATTGGCTTCACCCTTGGTCAAATGGCAACACAGCAAAACATAAATGGTTTTACATGTATACTGGAGCGTATAATATTTGATTTTGAATCATTTTTTATCACGTGGATGCATCCTTTTGGTAAACCACGCTTCAATTTATTCTTATAAAACGTGTACATTTGCCCTTGTGTATTTAATTCAATTTATGCTGCGCTCGCCCAAACGGTCGTACAGTAAAACATATTATTATAGTTATTATTATAGTATAGGGAATTTTCTTATCATTTATAGAAATACTTTTAACATCAGGTGCCTGTGCAGCAGATATACCTTACGGTCAACATTATTAGACTGCATGGTTGAATTAACGTCTGTTTTGCTGGAAATTTTGTTGATGAGAATTATATAGAAGAATATTTATAAGGATATAACAATAATCCTTGATTGAATACTAGTATATTCTAATCTTGTCAAGTGTAGCCAAGCTGTAAGTTTATCCTAAAGGATTAAATGTACACATACATGTGTTACCTAGTCAGTGATCTTTGTGTCAATGCTTTATATGTCCCTGAATTCAGACTGAATTAGATATCTCATTTCTTAAATCTGGATGGGTTCCCATGTCGAGATCTTTAAATTGTCCATCATGTTAAGGACGTGGACACTTATTTTGGATATACTGCTGACTTGTGTACAAAGTTAAACTTAATTAATATAAGGTTTTTTGTCTCATTCAATGGGTTATTTGTAATAGAGTGCTGTGTATTTTAAATAGCATAAACTATTGTATAGCTTTAATGACAATGGTAGATGAACACTTAAATTTAATTCACAACTTAGTGAGAGTTGTTTTTTATTTATATTTTCAACTTTTGAATGTTTAATACATAAAGAGAATCTTTTTTATATGTTTTTAAAGAAAACATTTATGTATGATTTGATTTATTAATATGTACCGGTACTTTATTATCTTGCTGTCAGAAGGCATTAGAGATTATAAAAAAAAGTTACCTCCTTCAAGGGCCTTGATAACTGTTAAGGGTGCCATTTGTTTAAACATATGTTCATGTTGACTGTTGAAGTTATAACTTATTCCAAAACCAGGGGCTTTACCTTCATAGTGATCTTCAAATACTCCACTTGAATATTGGATTTTCTGATAAAGACTGTTTTTGAAAGCTCATTATATGTCATACACTAAAATAAGTTTAAAACTGTGCAGACTTTGAAGAAAATTTATTATTTTTTCCTATGGATATTTCAGCAGTCATCTTAACTTTGACAAAAATTTTTTCTTTATAATTGTTTTCTTCATAAATATCTAAACTCAGCTGTTTCAAAAAATCATCCATTCATGTATATGAGAGAATAGTGACATAGGAAATATTGAAATTATTTTTGTGATCTATTGAGCATATCTCACATCGGTGCATTTGCATTGGATATAAACAATTTTACTATAATATTACTAATGTGATAAATTGATAATTTGCAAATTTTCCTTTGGTATAATTGCAGGCATATAAATTAACATATCACACTGTAATCTGAGAAGATTTTATGACATCTATATTATATAAACATAATTGTCATCATGAGCTAGCATTTTTTAGTTCTAAACAAGTTCTTTTTTTTAAAGGATTAAGCAGATTAATTTATCTTAATAGACATATATATAACAATAAGTAACTTAACTTTAGTGCACTGCTGTTAATGCCTGGACAATCAAGAGATGTTGGCTTTCCCTTGGGTGTAAATGACATATTTGCTGTACATACTTTACAGATAGTCTTGGTAGGGATTTATGACAGAGGTAAAAATGGCCTATGGATCTATCACAAAACTGAACTGAAGTAAAAACTGGACAAAACTGGACTGAAGTAAAAAAAAAAATATAAAATAAAAATTTTCAATAAAGTTTGCAGGGATATCAGCAAATTGTATTCTTTGTCGTCATGTAAATGACAATGTTTATCATAGGCAGTTTGTGATAGACTGGCATTTTTTTATGTAGACTCGGACATTTATTATAACAAATCACTATCTTGTACCATGTATATCTGTGACCTTTTATTCTCAGCTAGTTATAACATGAAATTCAGTATATATTAAACAGTCCAGAGCAAAATTTTACCTAAGGCTGATAAAAGTCACAGACATATTTTAATTGATGTGCATGTCAAAGAAAAGGATTTATACTGATAATCCAGCCATTGTATTACTATGTCACTATGTAGTTTTTTTTTTCAAAATGGATTTAACAGGTGCAATCTACAGCTGACCTCTATAGGTCTCTTTAAATATTTTACCTAAACTGAACCTAAATACAACAAAATTAAAGCCTGTAAAAAAAAATCATTTTGGCAATTAAGGTTTGAGAGATTTCTTTGATAAGTTGCAATGCAATAACCCTCTTAAAATTTGCAGTAGTCATAGACATTTAACATTTTGTGCAATAACAAATGCTCAAATGTACATTCTCACACAGATCAAATTGCTATGTTAGTGTGACATGAATTAAAACTTGACAGGCACAAAATGAAATATCAGCAAATCAATTTATAATCATAAAAGGCTGTCATTTTAGACGTCATCAATTTTTTGTTTGATAAGTTATTGAAGACATTAAAACATGTTTGCAATTGTAGATATGCTCAATTAAAGAAAAAAGACCTTTTGTCAATAATTTGGAGAAAATATTATTAAAGCTTGAATTTCAGTACATGTATAACAATGAATCTGGTATTACCTTGTTTACTTTTTCAATCAAATTAAAGTTTGGTCCATATTTGTGAAATTTGTGCACACCCAAGGTCTTTTTTCAATAACATGTATTGAGATCATTTTGAGGACTAAAAAATAAACATTGTTGATGGTCTTCTTTTAGTAAACATGTTTATTATCATCACAAAAATGCACATAAAATGTTGAAGGTCTTTTTTGTAAATATGTTTTGTATCATTACAAAAATGTGCCATTTAGAATATAGATTTGATTAGTACGACGTTGTCTCATGTCAGTTGACATTGATTTTGCAGATCTACAGTCCCTCCACCTACCAGTGCCTTTACAGTCTACAAGACACCGATACTCAGAAGAAACATCTGCCTGTCACTCAAATCCGCTTCCGTCTCTACTCATCAGATGAAAAACCAGAGTATTCTCATATCATTATTGCCTCATGTAAGTGCTCAATCCAAAATATTCTTTATCTTTTATACATGACATACTTCAAATTCTGTTTGTAATACCTCATTTCATTGGCTAAACAAATTCATCTATAACTTTCCTAAATTACAATACAACACGTGTGCAAAACATATATTTATCCGCTTGATGTTACATTGAATTGTTGTACAAATTAACATTATTTTTTAAAAATATAATGGACATATTTACAAATTTAAGTGGTAGTAAATTAGATTATAAGGAATAAATTTAATTTTTACCTGTTAAACAATATTTGTTTAATATACTTGGAACAGTTTACGCTTTTAATAAACTGGCCGCTTTTCGATTTATGAAACGTACACTGCCCCAAATTATGTTATATCATATAACATAATAGGTAGAAATTAGATTCGATCATTTCTTAAATAGTAAAAGACACAACTTATTTTAGTTTACAAGTATATTTACTGCAATTTTTAACCGGGTTTTCCAAAGGAAAAATCCGGTTATTGAAATGGTGAAAATGGCGGGCGGGCGGCTGCCAAAAGGGTAGCCTTATTGTACGGATAACTCCTCCTACAGTTTTCAAGATACGAAATTGTTCTTTTGCGGATCAATTGTACATATATCAGAGGTGTGCATATTGCTAGGATTTTGATTTCTGATAATTTATGAAAAAAATACCAGCTGTTGAACTTAGTCATTTTTTGGCAAAAGATTGCATTTAAGGTACCTCATTTCTCTGGATAGGTAGTGTTCAATGGATCATGGTTTCTGTTCACACAAAAGAAATCCCGGTTTGCTGTCACACTGACAGCTTTTCTCTTGTTGCTATATATTGTGGTGTTCTTTTAGATATGCGCATGTACAAAATGATGTTTGTTTTTCTGTAAGATTTAACAGGAGCATGCATATATACCTAATATCACATAGTTCTAGATAAATATTATAATTTTAAATCAGATGAGTATAAATCTGTGCTAAGTTATAATTGTAACTTTAAAAAAATCACACATCTCCCTCTCCAAAATACCCAAAATATCCTAAATGCTAAATTCAATACATGTATTAAATAGAAAAACAATATTTGGTTCATGTACCTAAATTCAATGTGAGAATGGATTCTCATCGAATCAATAGAGTCAAGGGAAGCAACTTCTCTATCTATAAAAACTAATTTCTCAGAAAGTGTATGTATATAAGAAACATCATCGATTTATTAAATATGTCGATATAACATGTACACAACATGAGCATTAAACCAGGAAGAATCTTATTTGATATTATTTGCTTGCAAAAGATCAACAATTATAAAAAATAAAAAGAAATGCAGTTCCTTTTAATGATCACCGTGATATTATGAAATAAACATTAAGGGCCCATGCAGTCTCCCACACATTAGGAAAATATTTCTCAAAAAAGCACAGATTTCCATGTTATATTCTAAAAGGTATGGTATCCTAGCATATGTATGATATGATAATGACTCAAAAATAACATTTTGGGGGATTTTTTTTTTCTTTCAAAAATAAGTAAGCAAGTTTGTGCCATATTTGAACTAATTTTAAGACTGCAGGTCAGTAGTCTGAGGCCAAATTCACTACTCTATGAAGTTAGTCTATAATTTTATCTTTTTTTTGTCCTTTAACCTATTCAAATTAGTCAAGATCAATTAAAATGCAAATTGCTATTCATTGTTGAATATGGATCTTCATACTCTTATCGATAGATAGATAGATAGATTGATAGATTACCCTATACATGAACATTTAATTTAATTGCTCTCTTTGTGAAAGTATTATACTCACAATGAAAAATCTTTTGCGGAAATGATATAAAGATTGTGATTCAAATTTCAGATGCCTCAGGTTTGGTCAAATTTTGGCATTACACATCAGGGAAGTGCCTTCATACGATCAATGAAGTTCGACAGACACTGAATATTGCCATAAATCCGGATGGCACCAGGTTCCTGACCACTGGGGACTCTCCTCAAATCCATGTGTATGATGAGGAGACAAAGAAAAGAATTAACACACTGGAGCCCAGGTATGTGAAGAATCACAGCTCACATGTATTTTACAATGGTGATAGAAATGATATTCAACAGGGATGGGATATGTAGTTAAAGGTAAATCTGTATCTAAGTGGAGTTATAATTGAAAAGTCTACATTCAGTAACTCATAAAGAACAACTTGACCAAAAACAATACTATATTTATAATTAACTGCAAAGAAAAAAATAAATCACCAGTGTCGAGATAAAGTGTCACACATGTACAGACATCTTATTTTTGTTAAGTTATAAAACTTTATTAAACAGCATATTTTATGCATGCTTTATTTTCTTACAAAAGTGTATGATTTTCAATTATTTTGGTAGTGATTCTAGAGATAAAATGGATGGGCATCATTTCCGAGTGTTTGCTGCCCAGTATCATCCAAACTTTCCTCACATCTTTATCTCAGGAGGCTGGGACAACACAGTCCATGTGAGTAGAGGGATGTCTCTGTTAGCTTTGATATACTTATAATGATTGGCTTAATTATTGACTTTCAAGATATCTTGCATTTGTTTTCCCTCAAAACTGAAATTTGCACTGTCAATTTCATGACACCTGACTGTCAAATATATCTCTATGTCCATCTGGCGAGAATTAATAATCAGCAATATGACTCACTATGACGCTTTGCCTATACTCATCTCAACATTTCATAATATCTAATAGAATAGCCGCATTCCGTAAGTTCTTAAAATATTTGGTGTAGTTGCCTTTTGAAATTACTATTAAATTAGAGTCCTAAGTTGCCCTTTGAATTGATGTCACATTGTTGTGTCTGAAGCAGAATAAAATGGCAGCGTCAAGATCTGCTCAAACTTCTGCAAAGGAAAGGGAGAAAACTTTAAAACTAAATAGCAACAAAATATCATAACTGAACAAGGGTGAAGCAAAGATTTTTAAAGACTGTTTGAAAGGTGAGAATGAGATTTTGAAAAGTTTAACTGTGTTAAATTGGACGAGGTGTAAGGCCACTTTCACATGGATTTTTGAAGATCATCGCTTCTTCAGACTTGTGAAATAAATGTTTCACTTGATAGTCCTCAAGAAAACAAAACACTTATTAGGTTTCTGTTACTGAAGCCTCGCTGTCTATGAGATTGATCAACTCGAAATATTTCCGTAGTCAGTCAGTAACAAACCTAATAAGTATTAGCATTGTGTAGACAACATACATGTTTTCAGTGTGTCTGCTCAGTACGAAAAAAAGTGTAAACTGGTGAAGAACACAAGAAAGATACAAGGAGCTAAATAGGGTTATGCATGAAAACTATATACCTACTCACTTAATTATTAAGTTCAACTTATATTTGATGAGGATGCTTAATATTTAATGTTGTTTGGAATAATTATATGGCAATGCAAGCTCCAAGACTTAGTGGTTTGAAATTCAAAGAACTTTGCATGTAATATCTTCAGTATCAACAGTGTGTGAAATAATTCCAACTTTTTTTATTCAAAGTTTTGGGATGACCGTCAAAGACAGTCAATCAGGTAAGATTTCTGACAGCTTTCACAGTAAATCAATAAGGGTAGTTTTATATCCTTGTCCATATAGGGTTGAGGGAATTTTAGTTTTTTTCCTCTGTTACGTCCAACTAGTGTACCCGAAACATAGAAATTATTCAGAGATAATTTAGAGATAATTTATTCACTATAGCGTCATTGTCTTACTTGGAATCTCAAAACTACAATCATGTTTATTCAAGGTTTTTATACATGTCATGGGCAGCATGCAACATGTTTGATGTCTGGTAGATTTTGGACAAGTTTCAGAGTAAAATTCATATCCAAATTTTGCATAATTTTCACAGCATCCAGAAGTTACATATACATGTACCTTTATTTGATATTGATCGATGCTATTAAAGTATATTGGCAAAATCTTGCCTTGACCTCCATCTGTTTTAATTTAAAGACAATTTTCCCAAGTAACCACATGTATAATCTTGTAGGAAAATTTTATGAGTGATCAGGGCATCTAGTAAAGTTGCATCCATATAATGACATATATTGCAGATATTTTGTCCAGTGGTTACAAATGAGTTGAAGTTTCTTTGATGATGGAAAGTTTTTGTTTTTATTACCAGACTAATCAGTGGACCTCACATCTGTGGGGAGGGCTTGGACATTGACCCAGTTCACAACCACATCCTGACGGGTTCCTGGAGGAAATATGATGTTCTACAGGTATACAGTGGCACAGAAAGATCAATTATTATCTGTTTATATAACATGTCTGGTAATGTTCTCTTGCAATTGAAAATATTGGTAATGGAAAAGATTAATTCAGAAGTGAGTTTGTTTTTAATCAAAGAGAACTGTCCAGTAAGAAGCTCAGAGTAAGCTTCCTGTAAGAAAAACCCATGGTTGCCATTACATGGAGATGAGGTTGCTGTAGTGTTGTTTTTCACATTTTTAAGGAACTTCTTTCTTTATGCTGTATACAATTGTATTAATTGTACTTTATAGATTTGGGATTTTGCTAGTGCAGAGAAAATAAAAGATGTTCCCCCAGAACCCATGAATGACAGTTTGGTAAGAAACTATTATATGTATTTATCTGTGATATATTATAAATAATTCCTTGCCGTTGAACTAGCCTCAATTCATTAATCAGCACGCGGGCTGACTTTTTAAGTTGGGATGAAACTTCAAATGCGCTTGGGTAAATTGGAATTATGGGAGAGAATTACTAGACAGCCTGTGTTAGAGAAATTCGAAGAAGTCATGAAACTGCATGGTCAGTTTCTAGGTCAAACTGCGCGTCGTCGCATTGTATACATGTACGTGTACACCGCTACACACTTGTCTCCTCACATACAGATATAAAAATAAATTAACACCCGCATATTATTATTGACCTGGAAACTATTTATATCTTGTATTTTAATAGATTGTGTAGTCTCTTGTAACCTAAAATTTATATTCCACTGGCTGACTTTCTTAGCTTTTAAAAAAGCTAACCTTGTATACAATAATGGTAGATAACAACAGTACTACAACCATACGTTATGCAATAACAACAGATTGTTGATGTCATAGCCCATTGCTTCAAACTACATTTTTTATCATTTATGCATTAATTCATATATAACAAAGTGGTTTTTTGATTTTCAGTTGTACTGCTGTCAGTGGCTCGGCAAGGAGAACATTATCTGTGGAGGATCGGACATGAATATGGCCAGAGTCATTGATAGGGGAACACTCAATGTAAATACACACAGCCTAGCACATCAACTCTTATAAAAAGCAATTTTAACATTTCATTTATTTATTACCTGAACTAGAATATCATGGTATTTACTACCTGAACTAGAATATTATGGTAGTTTCTATCTGAACTAGAATATCATGATATTTAAATTATTACCTGAACTAGAATATCATGAACAGAGTACATGTATATATTACATGAGAAACACCAGTATTTTCAGGAACTTAGGAGAGATGAATTTTAAGTGATTAGGGGTTGTTATTGTAATTTTCACCAAAAATAGTATGTGAAATACTCAAAGTTCCTGAAGAACGGAAATAATTCATCATGGTTATAATAATTTCAAGCATTTTGACCTTTATCACCGATGCCATATTTGAGTTACTTCCCCCTTTCTCTCTCCTATGCAATAATATGGGAATATGTGTATATACATATATAAGCTTCCTCAGCTTTTCTTTTCTTTTTATAGACCACTGGTCACTTGTGTGAACTACCACAGGGAGTCTACTGCATTGACAATGATGGCAATGGTCAGAACCCTTTGGTGGCAATTGGAAGTAGCAGCAGCATTTACCTGGTGAAAAGTGAAAAGAAATCCAGTTAGAGTTTGGGTCATAGACAAAGGAATGGTCATCATTTCTAGCCTGGACTTTCAAGAGATATTAAAATATTTGTTAATCTTTTAGAGATATGGACCATTTTTCTATAATTTATATAGTATATAAACAATGAAAGTATTGTTACAGTATCAATGTCAGAAGTTATTTTGTACTTACATTATGAATTTTTGATTAGAATTAAACTATTGATTAAAAAAAGATTACTGGTATGCTTTATTATTCTACAACCCATACTAACGAGGTGTGGAGGGTATATTTTACCCAAAATAATGTTTTCTTTTTGGGGGAGGGGTCACATGTGAGTATACGACACTAGCACTTTAAGCATATTGCAGAAAAATAACCTCTTGAAAATTGTCTGTCCCCACTTTATTTCCAGTCATTACTGACATTATTATAATCAATATTTTTACTTGTACATGACATCAAGTGTTTCGCAAAGTGATACAAATGTTGAGAATTTAAATTAGAGAGAAGACTAAGTTGTTTATATTTTGCTCCCCAAACAAGTTAAAATTACTTGCTATCTAATTAAGCTGTGTATAGTATAAGTACATTCTCCTCTTATTGCTAGTAATGGTGCCAGTCTACGAGTCCCGAAAATGGCATATAGAGTGATCAGCCTGAACTTGAAAATTTTGATACTCCGGCCCAAACCCATCTACAGTAATCTAGAACTGGTGTCACACAGCTGTAAAAAGTTTTTTGAAAGAATAAAATCCTATGGCTTTTAGTTTTGTGAATTTCTAAAGTAAAGAATTTTTAATTCATGCATGTCATTTTCAAATTGTGTATAGTTCTCCATGATCAATGTTCACTCATAACGCACTTTGAATTTTTTTAAAAAGTTTGCAAGGCTGACTTGCAACTTAGTTATGTTGACATACGAGAATACTATGTTGACATGCAATTTCTTCATGTTAACATACAACATTGTTATATTGACATGCGAGATCAGTATGTTCACTTGCATCTTGTTGACAAAAATAAGTTACAAGTCGACATAACAAAGTTGCATGTTAACATAAATAGGTTGCTATCTCAACATACAGGTAAATAGGTTGCATTTTGTCATAAATGAGCTGCATGTCAACATATTTTTCTCGCATTTCAACAAAACTAAGTTGCATGTCAATATGAATAAGTCGCATGTTGTCATAATTATGTTTCATCTTGCATCTATGATGTCAGAAACGGGCATATGTAAGTGATTTTACACATATAAAAATCAAGTTCTGAAAAGATTTGTAACTTGCATGTAGACAAAATTGTCTTGCATGTAGACATAGTTATCTTTAATGTTAACAAAATTTATCTTGCATGTAGGGGCAGAAATATGCCACCATACACCCATTTTAAAAACATAAACTATAACAAGATTGTTAAATTGCATGATTACATAATTTCATTGAAATTCGACATAATAATCTTGCATGTTGACATAATTTTTCTTGCATGTAGGGGGCAGAAATATGCCACCATAGATGCAAGATCTACCATCAATTTGTTAACATGCAAATTATGTATGGCAACATGCGAGATAATTATGTTAACTTGCTAATTATTTATATCTATATGCGATATACTTATTTTACACGGAGTATATTGAAATCAACAAGTCGCACGTCTCAATAACTATCAAGCATGATGTCTTACACAATTTGCTGTGATAAAATTGAATAAGGTTAAGTATACTTTTCAAAAACTGTAATCAGTACTTTATTTTTCATTTGAATATTTGAAGTACGTCGGAAACTATCTCAAAATATCAATTTAATCATACCTTTTAACGCTTGTTTTCCTATAGTGAAACCCAGCGCACATGCCCAAAATATCAACAGTCAAATAATGCAAAAAGCCTACTGTCATTTCCTATTAAATATGTTCAAATATTTAGTTTTAGGTTTAATGGTAACCTTATTTTGCAGACAATATATCTAGCAACACTAATTACAATTCAAATGTTTAAACATTTCTGGATTGAAGTTGATATTGCAATGTTATATAATGATAGTGTAAAACCCTTAATTTGACCACAGGCACCGGGCGTTATATATTTTTCTCATAATAAAAACATATAAACAATCTACCTTATAATACACAGCTTATGTGTAATACGGTAGAGGGTGCATGTTTTTTTGGTTATGAAAAAAATATATAACGTCAGGTGCCTGTTATTTTGACTCATGCTTTCCTATCACTATATTTTTTTATTGATACAAACTTATTTTGAATTCAAAATCATTCCACATATGATAACGATACGATTTTTTCGTTATTACTTCCGTAACCACAGCGAATGATTATTTAGTATTTGCCATAAAATTACGTGATTGGAGATTTCTGAGAATTTAACGAAAATATGACTGCTTTTGACGATACTTATCTTATTTACTGTATATCCGGATGTCAGTTGTTTTTCCTCTTTTGGATAAAAATGTATTTTGAGTGCAAAACAAACATATCTACATGGCAATTGGTGGATACAATGAATGCAAGCATCGATTGTACCTAAATATAATTCGTAACTAAATCACGTAAATAATGTTGACGGAGTCATAATTGATGCTTCCAATATTTCTCCAAGTGTTTGACAATTTTGTGCATTCTCAGATGGTCTAAATTAAGCCCAGACCGTTTTAAATCAACATAAAATATGAGTTTATTTAATTTCTAATAGAACAAGAAATATATCTAATCAACAATATCAATGTGGCTGTCCAAATTCCAAAATTTAATTATCTCTACGAAATTATATTTTATGGTTGAGATAAAAGTGGGTCAGATTTTATTGCCTCCTTAAATCATATCTATTTTATTTCATGCTCCAAGCCAAAATGAATGTCATTTTCAAACATACGAGGGTTGTCCCAAAAGTGGCGTTATCCAGTTAATAGAAGACACAGAAGAAGTTACAACATATACTGTGATTTTCACACGCTTGTCGTTAGGTAATTCTTTTAAAACCACTATTCTGAGATTACCCCGACCACTTGACCACTTAAAATCTATGCGAAAACACAATATAATAATGTCACACAGTATTATAATTAGCATGGATTTTATGATTCAGGAAGTTTAAATATGAACCCCTATCAAATCATTTATACACCATGGAGTGAAAAATAATAAGGACTATGACAAATGTTAGATAATTGTTTCCTTTCGTTTTAGAAGGAAAATATGAAGTAATAAAATGATTATTTTAATGTTTTTAGAAATATTTGAAGTAGGTTCATTTTGTACGGAAGCGTATTATTGCCACATTGTAAAAAATCTTTCTTTAAAATTCCAACTTTAAAGTTGGAACTTCAAACATTAATCTTGGAATTTTCAACATTAAAGTTGATTTTTCCAACTTTAAAGTTGGAATTCCTAACTTTAATCTCGAAATTTCCAACTTTTATCTTGGATTTTCCAACTTTAAAGTTGGATTTTCCAACTTTAATCAAGGAATTTCCAACTTTAATCAAGGAAGTAGATTTCTCCAACTTTAAAGTTGGATTTTCCAAATTTAAAGTTTGAATTTCCAACTTTAATGATGGAAATTCCATCTTTAAAGTTGGAAATTTCAAGATTAAAGTTGGAATTTCCAACTTTAAAGTTGGAATTTCAAAGATTAAAGTTGGAAAATTGAACTTTAAAGTTGGAAATTCCAAGATTTAAGTGGAAAAATCAACTTCAATGTTGGAAATTCCAACTTTAAAGTTGGATATTCCAACTTTAAAGTTGGATATTCCAAGATTAAAGTTGGAAAAATCAACTTTAAAGTTGGAAATTCGAACTTTTAAGTTGAAAATTCCAACTTTAAAGATGGAATTTAAAGAAAAAAAATGATAATGTGGCACTAATACGCTTCCGTAATTTTGTGATATTAATGTTATATATTTAGAAAAGATGTTCCTGGTAATCTTTGTCTGACACTAAATATGTGAATGCGATCGCTTTTTAAATGAGTGATGAAAACCATTCAGTATTTGATCATTACTTGTTATTCATGTATAACCCGTCTATTTTATAATGAGTGGAATAATGGGATGTTTTAACGTTTTTATTTATACTGGAATCAATACGCGCACTCATTATAAAATAAAATTACCTATTTTCTTCCTGAAAAGACAATTCGATCTATCATTTTTGGACGAGGGCCTGATTTGCCTAACTTCCGGGTATATTATTATATTTCCATGTTAATGTGTTGCTTCATTATCACCAAGCAGGATTAAAATGGGATTTATAGCCAATAAATGAAACTTAAGCGTTTGTCTTCTTAAACTTTTTTCTAAAAAGTTATGGAATTGAGCATTCAAATACTTCTATGCTCTTACTTAAATGGCTGCAGTTCATGTTCTAAAGTTGAAATTGGGACAACAATGAATGTGTCAAATGTGGACTGGTCCGATTGTACCGATACAAGACCGTACAACATGACCGTGACAAATTCGGACAATTTTGTGTTGTACAGAAATTCAACGACCTGCTGCTCGGGAAATCTCACAGTCCACTACAATAATGGTGAGTCAAATTGATTTCATAATGTGTATTCAAATTTGGTATTCTTTTTTCTTTACGATAATTAAAAATGAAAATAACATACTTTTATAAAATCTACTATACTATATAATAATATCGACACTGTGTTCATGAAAACCTCCTTTAACAATCTTTTTAAGCTATTGACAATAATTATAAAGATCTGTTGATGTTTGCTATTAGCAGTCATACTTAGCATTTCACTAAACCTAATGATTTATTTTCCACTTTATAGGTAAATCAAAGTTAAATGTAGTTGCCCTCAATAAGAAATCGTATACTAGTTTGAATACGACTGATGTGTCTACAACAGAACAAGTATCCCAGCAGATGGTGGCGAGAACCATACACCTTCCCGATTATCTCCTCTTTGGACTCGGTGGCATCAGCGGTTTCCTATTTTTCACCACCGTTGTTACTATTTTGGTTTTCGTTTCTGTGAAACGGAGAAATGAACAGAAAACGAAGTCTAAGTAAGCTTTCAATTGAAATATGCATGTTGCCATGTTTTTGTTAACAAAAACAACGACTTATCAGATAGGTATCACGGAAATATTTTTAATTTTTTTTTAAATATAGGCACTCTTTCTGCGTTTCAATGGAAGTCGATTGTAATCTTGCAAACAGTTTTGAGACCCAAAATGAAAGATATATTGTAAAACTTGAATCCCCGAATAAAAGCCCACCACCTCAAAATGATTTTTCATTTCAACAAGCGGATTACGTGAACAAAGTTTCATCAAACCAATCTCTAGCGTCCAACGAGACTCTCTATATGAACACGTGTGAGGGATATTTAGAATCATCCAATGATATTTGGTCTACATCCTCAGACGAAGCCACCTACAAGAACACCTGTGAAGGATACCTTGATGCTAATGACCTTCGAATTACTACCTCAGTTGGAGCTTCTTGTGCAAGAACTGTTTTATCAAATCAGCCTGTAAAGTCAGATGAAACTACACTTTCAGACACCTGTGATGATTACTTGAATGTGAAGGACTGTCGACCTGCCAAGTGTAGTGGACCGGCTATGGATGAATGTCCCGTTCTTCTTTTACCATGGATGACATCAATTCAATATTCTGACAAGATTGGGGAAGATGACGAACATGCTTCGACATTAGTGGCTTATATAGAACTACGTTAAACATCTTGGTATACATCTACCTGAACTTAAATTGCCAAAATTCTATATGTCACATTTATCATACATGTAGGTATTTGGATTGAAAGAAAAGCGATCGACTATAACATGCTGCACCACGAAGAGTTGCAAAATGATAAATTACATTAACATATGTTCGGTTACAGATGTGTTTGTATGTTTTAATTATTTCATTTTCCTTTCAACGTGACATTTTCACTTTATTTGTCGCAGAAACATTATATTTTGTATTGATATTTGCGGCTTTTGTATGCATCACCTTTTTGATTGTCATATCATTTTAGTTTTACACATTTCCTGAGTGAAAAAATTATCTCAGCAGTGTTTTGATGAACTAATCCTAATTTATAACAAGTTATGATTTACATCTTAATTTTGTATACATCGCCTCTTTGATTGTCCTGTCATTTTAGTTTTTAACATTTTCATATGTGAAATATTTATACTTATATTTATGATTTAAATATCAGCATATATTACAAAATGAATTACAAAATCAAGTGTAATCATAGGTTCGACCAATAGGAAACACGATGTCCTATCAAAGTTAAAATTTTGTTTGAAGCTTACAATAGACTTAAATTAACAGAACTACGATATTTCTGTAAATCAGACCCCAATAAGGATCATAAATGGAGGATAGAATAAAACTCAACTTAAAATGTTAAATATATATATGTTAATTTTGTTTATATATTGTCTTAGAGAGTTGAAAGATAATTTTGTCAACAATGTCAATTTGGCTGTACAAATTCCAGAATGTAAATTATATGCTCTTGAAATTGAAGTGGTTTTGAACGTTTTGTTTCCTTAAATCGTACTGAAATATTTCCTGTAATGTTTTGTCAGTACCATTTTCGAAATTAGATTGCTGTATATATATAGAGGACATCTATATTGTGTGATTTTATATTTGCTTTATCCAACTCGTTGAAATGGTTATATTCGCTCGGCAAGCCTCGCGAATATATATATATATATATATATATATATATATATATATATATATATATATATACACCATTTCAACTCGTTGGATAAAGCAAATATTAAATCACACAATTATAGATGTTCTATTTATCTCATATGATTTGATTTATATTATAAAGCTTTTGAGACAGCCCCTTAAATGACATCGAATTGATTTTTTTTATCCTAATCGATGATGCAAAGTCGTGTTGTGCGGTTATTTTGACCTTGCGCAATACAATTTAGTAAAATTGTAAAATGTAAAATTTCACTGAAATAGCCCTTAAACTAATTTTTTTTTATCTCGAAGTATTTGTTCTTAGAGTTTTAATCCTTAATTTAATGGAAATAGTGAAAACTTGAATAGCCAAGTGTGTTGACATAGGCCTACTCAAAGTTGCGAATGCTCGTTAGTTTGAATTGACTCGAACGAGGAACAGTTGTTGATGTTTTATAAAACAAACACTAATGATTCGAAGTTGAAAATATTGAGTGAGGATGCTTACTGGTGGTAAAATAGTCTCGGGAGGCATTATTTTGGTAAGTTCTACAGTATAGATTAGAATCACATCCAAAGCGTTCTGTTTTCATCGCGTCGTCAGAATAATTTTCTTGATATGATAGCTAACGTGATTTGCAGTTTCATTAACTACACATTTATGTGTTTTCCTTCATATTTGTAATTTAAATCTTCGACAAAATCCTTTTTAAATCAATTTTTGGTAATAGAAGTAATAGATGTGGAATATACAGGAAAATCTTTAAAAATAGATCACTCAAGCGTTGAAGCGAAGGGCTGTGTCAAAAATAGTTCGGACTGGTGTTATATACTGCCTTTTCCCCTTAGCCATCTTTTACCCGGAAAAATAGCTATATAGCAGCCCCCCACCCCCGGTAAAATGGCTATATAGCATTTTCCCCCCCACGGAAAGCTGACTATATAGTGGGTTTTCCCCTTTTTATAGCCAGATTACCCCCACGGAAAACCTACTATATAGTAGATTTTCCCCCTTTTTTACATTCCGGTCATCCGGACCATTCGTGGCAATAATTTGCAATAACTGATATTATATTAATTTCTCATAATAAAGGATAATTATGGCATTTATTAATACATAGAATAAAATACATGGTTTTTTCACCCCTGATATGAACAAAGGCACGGCCTTCATAACATTCCTGTGTCATCACCATTTATTTCACCTTTTGTTATACCTTTTTGGAACACCTTTTACGCGGATTTTGGAATACCTCAAATCTTGGTGATGTTGTAGAGGCTATTGTTGTGTGACAACGAATAATGTAACAGATTCATCACATGTATGATGGGTGGTTAAAATCACAAATAATACTATACCCAGGGCTTGATATCAGAAATTTTAACTTACGCATGCGCTCATGGATGTGTATTGTAGTGTACATATAGTAAATTTAAAACTCCCTTGTAAGAATTAATATCTAAAAGGATTCGAAACGACCTCTTAGGATGATTTTCGAAAACTTGGGCTTTACTACTAAAAACTGATATTTAAATGACTAGAGTTTCAGGGTTCTTTTTATCAGAGCTGGACTTTGATTCAGTATTATTATAAAAGCAAGCCAATTCTTGAATTTCGATTACGCATCGTTTAATTGTAAGGTACCCTACCTTTTACAGAATAAATCATTATCATATACATCTCGTGAATACGTCGTAAGTTGTTGGAACTTGTGTTTGAACCTTTTGTATTTTTTGATATACAATAAAATAGGTTCATAATTAAAATAAGAAGTTTGTTTCCATTAAACAAGATTTTCTTAAAAAACCTTACCTTTTTCTAAATGATAACCAAAATCCAAATGTAAATTGTCAAGTTACAAACAAGTAGGAGTGGACAATATTTTTTTATGTATTTAAAGCTCGTGTCGTATTTATGTCTGCCTGTCCACGTTCATACAATTACAAGAAAAACTCGACTCTTTCATTAAGAAATAAACAGGTCATTTATTGAAGATTACAAAGTAAAAAAGTTGCACAAAACATAATGCCATAGTCAAAGTTACACTTAATATAAATCAAATAAAGAAGGTGTGGTGTGTTTTAACAAGTAGAAAATACGACTAATCTTCAATAAATGACAATAACTCAAAGGACAATATGTAACAAGAGTTTTCCTTTGAAACGCCCCCTCTAGCTCATCAGGTTTTAATACACGGCTAAAAATTTGATGTCTAAGGGGATTTTGTATTGCAACTGACCCGGATGCTAACGTTGAAAAATTGTGCGAGGTATTCCGAATGGAGAAAAGATGTCAACATTCCCCATTATAAATCTCCGTAAGAAATCCGTTTTCGTCTCTGTGACTTTTTCCAAGTGAAAAACGATAGTGTGAATGAAATTCTCTTGGATATTTTCCCTTTCATCAATTTCAATTGCATTTCTTTCACAGGTATATGTATGTTTATACGGCTAAAAATTAAAATCTTAAAGAAAAAAATATTAAAAATCTTCCAAATGTGCTGCATAAATATCTTGGGACAGACTATAGTAAATTATGTAGCAAAGCTTAAGACCATTGGCAGGAAGAGATAAATAAGTACCTGCTATATAAGCAGTGATATTTGCTGTTCAAAAAATGTGTTTTTTGTTTACATAAGTAACTGTATATTAGTAATACCTTCGTTTAAATCAGATCTCTCTTTTCTATTTGGAAACTCTATTTATGAACAACATGAACAGTTTGAAGTGGTTAAGTGGTTATGACAGAAAAGTTTGCTTTATATTTGATTTGATATTTTTATTCGACGACCTATTTTTTTAAATATAAACATGACACGACCCTTGCTTACAGAACAAGGAATTGTGAGATTTGTATCTCGCTTGAAACCTGATAAAAGAAAGTCATTCTTTGTTTGAGCATAAGATACATATTTTTTGTGTATTCAAACTATTAGGAATTCAAATTGAAAATACCTAGCTCTTAATTGAACTCAACAATTTCACATACAACGGAACTAACATCTATTAGTTTGATTGACTATGAGGAGTGCCCAAGTATATTTATTGATCATGGTACCGATTTGGCATGCTTCCGGGTACATTATAACATTGATATATACTGCAATGCTCAAGTTCATCAAGCTTGATAAAAAATGACCAGCCAGATGTTGTAACGTTTGTGTTTGGCTTTCACTTTTATTTACATGTAATGGAATTGAGTTTTCAAATACTTCTTTGCTCTTACTTAAATGGCTGCAATTCATGTTCTAAAGTTGAAATTGATACAGCAGTAAATGTGTCAAATGTAGACTGGTCCGATTGTGCAGATACAAGACAGTACAACATGACCGTGACAAACTCAGACTCTGTTGTGTTGTACAGAAATTCGACGACCTGCTGCTCGGGAAATCTTACAATCCACTACAGTATCGGTAAGCAAAATATATTTCACACGTTTATATATTAATTAAGTATTCCAGATTTATTTCCTATCAGTAGAATCATTTTTGTACAAGACTTACAAAAGTCAGTGGTTTCACGTAAATAGCATTATAAAATCATGCAGAACACTGGTTAAGAAAACTCTATTGGTACCTTTATTATTTTTTTTGAGAAAAAGGTACTTGCTAACCGTTCAAACACGAGTGTGGGTGAAATAATGGGAAAGCGCGCTATAAGAAATTCTAAGGATATTTTGTTAAGGAATATATCCTCAGGAAATAATGGCAATGGCTTAGTCACTGAACTCTGACCCCCCCCCCCCCCCCCTCTTTTTGCTTTAAAGTTGGAAGTATTATTCTTCTCTTAAGTATGATTCAATTTTGATATGACTTACTTTATAAAATCGAATGGTCAGATTTGTCTGAAAACAGTCTGAAACACACTGAAAGTTTAATAACCTTTTAAATCACCCTGTAGCTTAACTCACTTAAAGAGATGTTTTGTTCATTTGAAAAAATCAAAATTTCAAAAAAGCAACAACAACAACAACAACAACAATAATTTTCAGTTTCAAGGTCTTACTGTAAGACATTGCGATTTCATTGATTATCTTGACTTTAGCTGTCCCCGAGTCTCAAAAAAATATACAGATTAAAAGGTACATATCCTGAAAAATATAAGTAACCCCTTTTTAATATTTCTTAAGAATTATAATTGTAAAATGTTCTTTTCACAATATGTAAACTATTTTCAGGAAAGGGAAAAACACACTTCCTAACAACGACCAACAATAGTTTCTTAAACAATTTATGGGCAACAGGCGCCGTGACCAGATCCCTGAGTACGACGAAAAAGAACAATTCTGATAGGAACGATACAAACACTTGCAACTCGTATTCTAAAATCGCGATGGCTATCATTGTATTGTTATGTGTTACTGTTGTCATTCTTATTTTATTTGTTTTTGAAAGTCTCAAAAGTTATATATTGAAACATTAAAATTACCTAACATGGCGCTTAACATCAGCAAGAACTGGTAAAAATCCACTGATCGTAAGTGAGGGAATTGAAAAGCAGCAAAGTAACAATGCATTTAAATAAGTATATACAAAAGCAGTATTCGACACTAATTATTTTATGATATTTATGATGTTGTTTTGATGGTCTTTATTTTGAACATATTCCATTGCATATTTTAATTTAAAGAATGTACACAGTTTGAACAATAGTTCTTGAAAGTTATCTGAAAGATATGAATAATTGATAACAACCATTTACGTTGAATAAGAATGCAGGAAAAGAATGGACCAAGAATGGACTTGCAGTAAATACTGTAGCTGATTTAATACTTGATATTGTTGTAAAAGGTGATATTTTATATCATGCAAAGTGCCCAGTTAGTGAATCAATATCACTCACCAGGCTGAGTTGTATCAATATCACAGGATCGGCTAGTACGTCCGTCTGTAATCAGGGTAACAATACAACTGTCGGTTTTGCGCACCTGATCAGCTGACTTTTACTAAACCCCGAACCCGATGTAAATAATATGTCTATCGATTATCACTACATTCCTCCCCATTCCATTTAAAAGTGCTGGTATATAAAAGTTATAAAAAACATATTAAAAATAATCTAGACTGCCAAATGACACAAATTATATTTAGCTGTGAACAATCAGACATTCCGACTGTATAAACAGCAGCATATAAATGTGTTATAGTAACGTGATGCATAAAAACAAAATATTTACAAATACAACTAAATTTGGAAACATATACAGATCTATAAAATGAAGTGCTTTATCCTAAGCTTAAAATCATCAATCAAATAATCATTTCCTATGTCAGAGAGATGAACACAATCATCTCTAAACAAATATGATTTTCTTGAAATAAGTTTTGGATGATGTATAAAATGTTCCCTGTCTAAGATTTTTTTAACTTCCGAATTAATAATTGTTCTTTCTTTCTCCCCTTCTTCCCATTTTAAGTTCCGCCAAAAAAGCCTAGAAAGTATTTCTGAAAATAAAATACGACTCCGAGAAAATTCTTTCATAACAGCATTTAAATCCCTCTGAATTTTTGAAAATAACCTTTTTGAACATGCAAATTTGATATCATTTGAGCCAAGATGAATTATAATGAAATCTGGATATGGAAATTTTGATTTACACAATTCGATGATATCTATTAAACTCTCCCACTTCATTCCTCTAACACCTTTCCAAAAGATCTCCAGAACATCCTTATCAAAGTCTAAGTTTTTAATTCCTAATTCAATTGCTCTATTTTCACTCCAGTATATAAATGAAGAACCTAATATCCACACAACATATTTTTTGAACACTTTTGTGAGTAATTCAGCACTACCTGACAAATTAATTAAAATACTCAAAATTTTCCAATGTAACAGACAAGCTGCATTTGTGACAGGATACGGAACCAGTGGTAAGTTTTCACCAGTGAACTTTTGATTAAGAAATGTTTCTCCATATAACGAATCTTCAACACTAAACACTGATCCCTGACAACATTTAAAGTGCTCGTCACTGTTGATAAATTTGTACAAGTTTTCAAAGTTTTCCATTTTTAGAATCTGAATTATGCGCAACAAAAGACCAAACATGAAATCAACCCAAAAAATATCCAAATGTTGGAAATTGTAATTGTTATTGTGATTTTTCTGATTATGTAAATCCAAGAAATGTTCTTGTCCAAAGTTAATACGGCAAACAGAGCAACATGTAGATGGTGAGGTATACCAAGGTAAATGATCTTTAATGATATGCCTTTTAACGTGCGTAAATTTTGCCAAACAAACAGGACATGGTTTGCCTCTTTTACGTTTGGTGGCTCCTTGAATTTTTGGTGGACTTGGTGACTCTTCAATGTCTGATCCAAATTGATAGTCGGGTACAAATTCATCCTCCATGATGAACTACATGTAAAATATGTCAGATAATAAATACTGGATATACAGTGATACTCCATAATATATTATGAAATATGCTCATAAATACATATAAACAACATCTGATTGTTAATGTTACTATGAATCGAGTTTTATCATAAAACCATTATACCATTGTACACAGGTAATAATCAAGTCGTCTTTGATTATAATCAGTCCTAAAAAGTCATTATCATTATTGTTCATTTTTTTTTTTATATATATACCTCTCTACTACTGGTACACACATTGCATACGTTATTTCATTATAATGACTCTCACATAACTATCTACAGATTAATGGTTAGTCTACTGTTTGATGCATAAAAGTAAAAATGTAAAAATATTTACAAAATACTAGTCCTGAATGTAATCTGACAAATATTGTGGGGGCTTTCTTGTCCTTTTTATCTTACCCCCCTGTTGATCTTGATCAGAAGAACTCTGAAGTAATATACTGGAAGGTGTATGCATCAGAAAATCCGACGCATAACCATTAGTATCAAACAAGTTTCCTATACAACTAATTATATCATCCTCTGAGATTTCAGCTTCAGGACTTTTCCTGGAAATCATCTCCGGATTATTAAGAATCTTACTACGAATTCTTTTAATCCATCCAGGATGATCCAAATCTCTACAAAGTTTCATACGATCATGATGTACAATTGAGTCTTTCCCTTTTTTTATCCACAAGTCTATATAACACAGGAGATTTAACTTCTGACACTACATATGGACCTTTCCAGGGAGATTTTAATTTTGGACTTTGACCAACCTTTTTCGCTGAATCCAATATCAAAACTACATCTCCTATACCATATACATTCTGATACAGATAGCTGTCATAATACTGTTTTTGCCTTCTTTGAGAACCTAAGATATTTTGTCTAGCCATCTCATGGCATTATGAAATATTTGTTCTTAGATCACTTAAATATTCTGGCAAATCTTTTTCCTTCCTATTTAAATCTGCTGTACCAAGTATCAGATCTATTGGCTGAGTTACTTCTCTACCAAGCATCATGAAGTTTGGTGTAAATTTTGTTTGCCTATTTTCAGTAGAACGAATAGCTCCTGCAATTTGTTGTAAATTTAAGTCCCAATCACTCTGTTTTGTCTTTAAATAACAACGTATGGTTTGTAACACTTGACGATTGTACCTTTCTATTTGGCCATTTGATTGGGGATGGTATGGGGTCGTACGTGTTTTAGCTATTTGTAATAAATCACATAACTTTTGCATAAGTGTCCCATCCATATTCTTACCTTGATCGGTATGAATTTCTGATGGACACCCAAACTTTGTAATAAATCCATCTACTAGAGACTTTGCTACTGTTTCTGCACTCTGATTTGGTAATGGAAAACATTCTAACCATTTTGTAAATTGGTCGATAATCATCAGAATGTACTTATTACCTCTTTCTGTCACAGGTAGTGGTCCTAGTATGTCAATGTGAATTCGTTCTAAAGGAGACCCCGCATGATATTGACTAATCCTGCTTTCGGTTTAATATTGGGTTTTTTGTTTTTATTACAAATACCACATTTCTCAACATATAGTTTGGAATCTTTTGACATACCATACCAAATTGTACATTGCTTTAACTTTTCTTAAGTTTTGGTCTGACCGACATGACCAGCGGTTTTATTATCATGACAGTACCTTAAAATTTCTGATTGCATACTCCTGGGAGCTACAAATAGAAACCTTGGATTTATGCTATCTTCCCATAAATAATAAAGTATGTTATCTCTAAGATGTAATTGAGACTTGCAAGACCAAAAATATTTTATATTAGGACTACTCAAGGCTAAATCTCTTTGAGACGGTTGAGTATTACACTTCAACCACATTTTAAGTTGGTAAAGATCTTTATCTTTATCCTGCTTTGTTCCTAAGTTCTTTTGATCAAACATTTCTGACAACCCTAAAGGGATAGATTCTACACTGCTGATTGATCTCACTGTTATGGGTACAACATAGTCTATGTCATCTTCAAATTTTGACCATTGTTGTTTTGCTCTTGTACAATAAAGACATCCTCCACATGGGAGTGAACTAAGTGGGACATCTTTCCTATAGTTATCATATGATGGTAATGTGTCTGGTATTCTAGATAGTGCATCTGCATTTTGGTGTTTTTTACCAGGTCTATGTTGGATAACCATATTGTACTGTGCTAACTCTTCTAGCCATCTTGCTAACTGGCCTTGAGTATTTCTAAAATTCATTAACCAAACAAGACTATTGTGATCAGTTCTTATAATAAAGGATCTTCCTAATAAATAGTGTCTAACTTGTCTAGTGAACACTACTATGGCTAAGAGTTCTTTTCGGGTTGTACAGTATTTGCGCTGTTGAGGGGTTAATACTTTGCTTGCAAAAGAAATAGTTTTTTCCACACCATCCTGTATTTGACTTAATTCTGCCCCTATACTCTTATCCGAAGCATCAGTATCCAAAATGAAAGTTTCATTTGGTTCAGGATGATTAAGCATTGTTGCACATAAAATTGAATTTTTTAATGTTTCAAATGCTTTATCATGAATTGGTAACCAAAAAAAATCTGATTTTTTACTAACTAACTGGTGTAAGGGTTCAACTATTTCAGCAAAATGTTCTATATGGTCTCTATGATAATTAGCGAAACCCAGAAATGACTCAACTTGCTTGACATTTGTAGGTATTGGCCAGTTTTTCATTGTTGCAACATTTTCTGGCGTAATCATAATTCCACTGCCATTGACAATTTTTCCCAAAAATGTCACCTCTTTTTGAAAAAAATGACACTTCTTGGGCTTGAGTTTTAAATTATACTTGTTGAATCTTGAAAGTACATTGCCCAATTTTGTGAGATAGTCTTCAAAATTAGAGCCTAGAACTAAAATGTCATCTAAATAGGCTAAACATTCTGACCAAGTTAAACCTTGTAAGACTAGCTGTATTACTCTGCTAAATGTTGCTGGACTATTGCACAAACCAAAAGGAAGACGGTTATGTTCAAAAAGACCATATTTGGTAATAAAATCAGTCTTGTGTTTATCATCTTTGTGAACTTTGATGTTCCAGTAAGCTGCCTGCATGTCTAGAGTACTTTAAAAAATACTTCCCCTTAGTGATTCAATAGTCATTCATGTTTGGTAATGGAAATGCATCCTTAGTTGTGATCTTATTAAGAGCTCTAAAATCTATACAGTATCTTAAACTACCACCTTTCTTTCTAACCAGAACTGGTGAAGAAGCCCATTCTGAAACTGAGGGTTGAATGATGCCGTTTTTTAACATTTGATCTAAATGTTCTTTTTCCTCATCTTCAAAACATTTTGGTGTTCGCCTCAGTTTTTGTCTAATTGGTGTAGCATCACATGTATTGATGTTGTGCTCTATAGGACCATTAAATAACCCCATATCAAAATCATCTCTGGAAAACACATCTTGGTAATAGATAAGAAAGTCTGCAAATGTAATTGATTGCCCTTCAGTCAAATATTGTAAAGATGTTTCATACATACTTATCAAGTATTCAGGTATTTGTTTCTTGATTTGATCTAATTTTGTACTCTCAATATCTACTGATCTTATCTCGGGTTGATTGTAAACATCATCTGTTAGAATCTGTTCATCACTGTGAATGACCTGATCTAATTCAATACCTATACCAACATTTTCATTTTTCTTGACTGTAATAAATTTGTCAGTTGAATTCCTTAATAGTATGACATGCTGATCTTTTCCAGTAATACAGTTTGGCGTAAACAAACCATGAATGTTGTAACATGGACTTATAACAAGGTCAAAATTGGGAACACTGTCAAATCTGATATCAGCATAAACACAACACTGTGGGGGAATAACTACTTTCTTATTCATTTGAACTCTGATGATATTGACCTTCTCTTTGTTTTTCTTAATGCATTTGATGGGTATTTTGCTTTTCCCTACTGAAACTGAAAAATCTTTCAAATTTATATCTGCCTTAAAATGCTTTAAAAAATCAAGGCCTAATATAACAGTATCAGAAATATCAGCTACAACAAAATCCCACTTGCTCTTAAACTGTCCCATTTCTACAGGTATATTTTTGCAAATCCTTGACTCTAGGTGAGAATTACCAATACCTTTCAATAAAAGAAGATCACCAAGGACAGGGGCTGGTTTTAATTGTTGATGTATTGTTCTGCTTAAAATTGACACTTGTGCTGCGGTATCTATAACAGCTTCTGTACAAACATTTAAAACTTGCAGTTGTACAAAAAGTGTACAGTAAACAGCAGTATTGCGTTCATCTTGTGAAAGTGTTATTTCATGAATGTTTGTTGAATTTTTGAATTTTGTATGTGGTTGAGGCCTAGGAGAGTTTGAATTCGCTGAAGAATGGCCTACCTCTTCAGCGTCTGAAAGTTTAAAGATTGGGATGGAGATGTGTGTGAAGATGGTGATGGTGACCTTGACCTTTGACAGTTTCTTGCGTAGTGACCGACCCTTCCACATTTATAACATTCACTTTGGCTTTCTACTCTTGATGGTGATGGAGATCTATACTGCTGAGATCTATACTGCTTCCTTTCAATAAAAGGGGACTTATTTTTTGGTTGCTGCTCTTTTTCAGGTAGTCTTTTAATAATCTCATTCAAAAGTCTTGTATGTTCTTTTTGCTGCTCTTCTAAAGTTGAAATTCTTTTTTCGATGGCATTTGTTGGTTTTGATGTTGCCATAGCCACACGGACAGATGGTTCTTCGGTTGAGGACTCAGAAGACTCATCAAATGTCACCCTCTTTATCTATCTTTTAGCCCCAATAATTAGTTTTTGATTGGTGATGGCACTTTTCATATGTCCTACAGCCTCATCAAGTGTCTGTGGGTCTTTGTCTAATGTCACCAGTGCTGCTCTCTTCTCACTGCAACCTCGCAGGAAGGCATCGATTGTGACAGTATTTTTAAAATACTCTGGAATCCCATGGTAACCCTCTGCAGCTAAATCTTCAATTCTCTCATCAAACTCATCGATTGTCTCATCTGAATCTTGTTTGATTTCTTGTAACTGCCTGCGGATGATATGAGGCTGATCCTTTTTGTCAAATCGTTCTTTTAACTTCTGGCACAGTAAAGTGTAATTGTTTTGAACCGACTCTGACCTTGAACTAAAGAACTTTAAGGCTCTATCTCGCAGACATTCAATCAGTTTGTCCAACTTTTCTGCATCTGACCAGTTGTATTTTTTGGCGATATGATCAAACTGTATCGAATATGGTCTCCAATCCGATTTGCCATCATATGTTGATAATTGGGAGGGGCAGGACTGTGTGTTTGTGTCTTATCAGATTGACCCTTGTTGCTTGTGTAGATGTTATGTGGAGCAATTTTGTCAATTTGTGAAGCAATTTGTATATGTTCGATTTCTCTTTGTTTTAAACTCAATTCTTTCTCTCTCTTTTTTCTAGTTCTTTCTCTTTGATTTCTATTTCTTTTGACCTTTTTCTTATTTTCTCTTCATGTTCACATCTTTCCTTCTCATCCGACAATCTGATTTTCTCCTTCTCATGCATAAATTTTTGTATCAATTCACTCTCTTTCACTTTCATCTCTAAATCCATATCCTCTCTCATTCTAATCGAACTCTCTGTGTTTTTGTCTAAACTTTTCCTAAGCACTGTACACTCTCTCTCCATCTCATCTATAATCACATTTTTCTCTTTGATAACTCTCTCCATTTCTTTTATTGTCTCATCTCTCTTTCTTATCTCTCCATTCAGTTCTTTCAACATTCTGTCTTTCTCTCCTAATTGATTTTGTAAAGTTTCCAATTGCTGTTGACTACTAGGATCTTGTGTGTGTACGAGTTCTTTTGTTTGTTCTTCAGGTTGTTTGAACTCTGATTTTATTTTAATTACGCCTTGTTCAACCAGAGGATCCCATATTGTGCTTGGAATATTTGGCATTGTTTTCAAATCTTCCAAGGTTAATTCCCCTTTGATCTTACGTAGGGCAATAATTGATTTTGCTCTCTTTTCCCCAATATTGTTTATTGACATAAGGTCATCTAAATTTGCTTTGTTTAAGTCTATGACAGAACAAGTAGGGGTACTCATGATTATGATCTTTAAATAAACTTCCAATCTAGCATAGACAAATATGTATTCAGGGTAGTCCTGATCTTGATCTTATACCCTAAGTCTGCCTAAAATAGGAGACTCTTCCTAGCAAAAATGTGTATCGATTATGTCATCAGACAATCCGACGACAAAATCAAATGTATGCTTGTTCATGTTTTTGCTAGAAAATATGACACCAAAAAAATACACAATGAAAGAAAAATAGAAGAAAAAAAACTTAGAAAAAAAATACCACCAATTCTTTATTATATTGTTACATGATCTAAACGTAACCAACTTGAAACCAACTTGAAACAAAGAAGTTCGTATTTGGCGCCAAACTCTCGATCTTACAGGTCGTGAAAATACGATCACTTCTGACACCAATGTTGTAAAAGGTGATATTTTATATCATGCAAAGTGCCCAGTTAGTGAATCAATATCACTCACAAGGCTGAGTTGTATCAATATCACAGGATCGGCTAGTATGTCCGTCTGTAATCAGGGTAACAATACAACTGTCGGTTTTGCGCACCTGATCAGCTGACTTTTACTAAACCCCGAACCCGATGTAAATAATATGTCTATCGATTATCACTACATTATTAATATTTTAGAGAGTAAGAAGTAGAGAAACAACATAAGCAATGCAAATGACCTCTAAAAATCCAACAATATTTTGGCAATTCATTTAAATTACAAATATTTTATATAGTTATTAGTTTCATATTCTCGACCAAAATAGTTATTCCAATTATTCCAAAAATGATGAGGAAATTGACATCAAAATAAACAAACTCAACGATTTTCCTGATTTGAAAGAGGGAAAGTGCTTGTAAATATTGAAACCTTTTAAAAAATCCTCAAATCGGAACAATAAATAAAAGCGACAAAAACCTCTGTCTGTCTATATAAAATGACGTAAAAGATGTTATAGTAATGCGTGCCAAAAGCCCGCGACTTGATATTTCATTATGAAATCTAAAATTAGTAGATTTAAATTTTGGTGAGACAAAGAAAAAACAATAAATATCAGGAAGTCTGACTTGATTTCACTCATATTAACTTTATTAAGATTCATTTCCGATCAATTCTAAGGTTGAGTCATCATAAATATTGTAGTCTATATACAATTAACTCGATAAAGACTGGACTACAGACAGAGTTTGATATTAATCAAAGGTCAATCGAGCTAGTTCAGTGCCAATAAAAATATACTTTAACTATATTTATTTCAACTTTTTTTTATAGAATATTATAGAAACCTATCATGAGAAATACATCATTCATGATAACACATAGTAAATACTTTTTAAAGAGTTTGATTTTAATTTCTTATTCTCCCCGAGACTTGGGCATATATGATGTTTGTTGGTAAAATATAGTTGAAGGAAATGGTACTTAAAAAAGATTGCAGTTCACTGAAAGAGATGCTCCACGGAATTAGGAGGTGGATATCTTGTGTTATTTTTATAGTATGGAGTACACTTTATCATAGAAACAAGTCCTTGCTATCAAATAATTTTTTTTCAGATTGTTGAAGAGGTCAATTTAATAAATATACACCCCCCTAAAAAAGCGATGTTGATATATATATATATATATATATATATATATATATATATATATATATATATATATATATATAAAATGTAAATATTCACAACATATTTTGACATATTTTGTAGTTTATTTCTTCCTAAAATTTAACGCACATATAATATTAAAAGAGGTAGAAATGGTTCAGTAGTAAAGCATATTGTAGCATTTTTACTGATTTTATTATCCTTAAAATTAAAAACAATATCCCTTTCTTCTTAAAGGGCTCTGAATATGATAACATTTTATATACTGACAGGGAAAAATCGAAAATCAAATAACTTGTTCTTTCATGGATAATACTTGTAAGAAATAGAACTCTGTACTTTCTATTCTATATGAAAATAACGCTTACAAGCCCTATCGTAATGAAAAATAATATTTCATAAACATTTTAAGCTTTTCAGAGTATCTAGCTGTACCCAATTATCATCACCTGTTAACATCGTTTCCTGGTGCATAATACAGTATTACTTCATTACAATCGGTCGGATTAAAAAAAAGACATCTTGTTGGTTTTCCTTTGATGGTTGTTCTTCACTCTCATAAACCACAAGCTATGGAATTGAGCATTCAAATGTTTATTTGCTCTTTCTTGAATGGGTGCAGTTCATGTTCTGACGTCCACATTGGGAGAGCAGTGAGTGTGTCAAATGTAGACTGGTCCGGTTGTGTAGATACAAGACCGTACAACATGACCGTGACAAACTCAGACTCTGTTGTGTTGAACAGAAATTCTACGACCTGCTGCTCGGGAAATATTACAATCCACTATAGTATCGGTAAGCAAGTCTATGAATATTTTATCTTTTTATCAGTTATGTAGCCAGATATTGGAATTTAGATCCCCCAGTGTCCTTAAAAACTTATTGATTTTTTGAGTGATTAACCTCGATAGACACAAGGTTTGTTGCATCTTATTAAACATATCAACATGCTTCCTTCACCCATTTCCTCGTCATCGAAAATCTGACAAGATATTTATAATAAAAGGATCTGTTGACCCTTAGAAGCATTAATTATTCATCTGTAATCATTTTTTTAAACGGTTATTAATTTATCTCAAATTATCAAATTATTAAACATTAGCTTATTGCAGATGGAATCATCAATCATTGCATTTTGGAAGTTATTATTATGATCTAAATCATAGACAGTTTGGTATAATGGCTGTATTTGCTTTACGTTACACCCCCACACCCCCCATTTGTATTTTGAATGAGTAACTTCAATTGAAGGCGTTGGCCTCTTTTTAAGATTTTATTTAAGTCTATGAATATTAATCAAGCGTTGAGATAAATACGGTATCAATTTATTAATTAAAATGGCCTCTATATTTCATAATTGTTAAAATCTCACATAGTTAAATTGGGAATTTGCGCTGAAATTCGCACTCTATATCTAAATCAGACTTGAAATGACCTCTATATTTCGTAATTGTTAAAATTTCATCGATCACAAGGTTAAATTGAGAATTTGCGCTAAAATTCGCACTCTATTTCTACATATAGCGATCATTGATTATGAAATGTAATATTAGTTCTTAATCAACGACAAACTGATTTTTTTGAAATCATTTATACGTCAAGTTATATATTTTTATAAAATTTACAATTTTCAGTAGTTTTCTCTATATAATCAGCGATATTAAAGTGTTGTTTTTTTATTACAATAAAATACTTTTAAAGCTGCATGGTCCGATTTTTTCGCTATTACAGTATCAAATAATTTTCCATACTAAGAAAGTTATAGACTTTCGCCTATTTACACCAGCAGAATCGGTCTCGTTTCAAAGTTAAAAATTTAATATTCAAAGTAAATTAAATAATTACTTTATGGGCATACAAAAAAACCCAAACCAAACTGCATCATGGGAATGTTTAGAAAAGGGAACCGCCCGAATAATTAGGTTTATTCAACCCGCATTTTATGCAAAATTGTAAACAAATCAAACTTGAAAACGTTTAGTGAACAAAATGTACACAGGTTTATTTTTGATTTGCCAAAACATTATGACCTTTATTTATAGCGATGTCAAAGTCGTAATACAATCATAGCCACCTCGACGTCAGGGTCGAATTTTGATATGAGGCGAAATAACGTGGTACCCTTTTGTGTCGTTTGTCTTTAAAACAAATTTTGTACATCATTTTTTCATTGAAATATGACTGAATTGAAACTACTGCAGTGTCTTTTATTATACACATACTTAGAATAACCATCGCTTAAAAGCGGTCACAAAATTTGATATAAAATTGGACCAAGCAGATTTAAAAATTATTGAATTAATTTAATTTTTTTCTCTACCTATGCAGTTCTTTAAATATGCAATTAATTTTTTTTTCAATTTGCGTAAACCCCCTTTTCAGAAAATGGAAGGACAATACACAGCATACCAATCACAGACAATTATTCTTCAAACCTCGTGACTGCCAAAGGAATCGTGTATAGAACAAAGAATACAACAAAAATAAACAAAACTACATGTATGAACAAAAGTAAATATTATTCTAAAATGAAAATCGCTGTGATTGTATTGTCATGTGTTAGTGTTGTCATTATTTTTGCTTTTGCCTACTTCAGTTATAGAACACATCCATGCAAACACTAAAAATGTTGTGGAATTCTTTCACAATTTAGTTATGAAAAAACAATACTACATACTTTGATGTAATAGTATGCCACCTAGAATAATATTCCAACTTTGTTATACTTAATTAATGAATTTTTTTTTCATTTTGATTTGACTGAGGATAATATTTTCATGATATTCACATTTCTTACATTGTATCCCGTATGAAGAAATTATTACATGTATTGATGTGCTGTATTCCATATTTCATCTTGCCTGGTTGAAGAGCGATTCTAACATCCTGCAATGATATCAGCTTCCGTGTTGTATTAAAAGAGTTAAATGCGTTTGTTTTCGAAATTGTACTTATGATTGTTGGTGTCCCTCATTGACTCGTTATTCTTGACCTCTTCGTACTTATCCATGCAGTTATCAAATTATCATATCATTAGTGACGCATACCCTTGTCTGAAATGGACACACGTATGAACAAATAATACAACATAGAAATTAACAAAAACGATTATCATGACTCAACATAAGAGTGTTATTTGCAAGTTTCACACGTGTGATAAAGTACTCACTTCGGAACATGTAGTAGAGTGACGTGATTATATCAAATAGAGGAAGATGACGCATCAGATGCCAACCATTAAATGCAAGCCTATGTAATAGACCCCTTCACAGTAACTGCGGTACTGCTCTTTTGCAGGGCAAAATGGCATAGTTTGGTGAAATATGACGTAACGTTTATTGTTTAATAAGTCATTTAATTGTCTACCTACTTTAACTTCGCCAAAATTTATCAATGTGCCCTGCAAGAGAGCAGTATCGCAGTTACCGTGAAGGGGTATATTTTATTAACATTTACTTTCCACTTTGTACTTGGGTCACTCTCCTGTATTTTTATATATTAGTATAAATTGTTGAAGGAAAACCCATGAAAACCTGTAGCTTCCTAGTATATAGCAAGAATTTTAAAAGAATGATGTGAAATACAGCCCCAGTAAAAAGATCAAATAAAAAATTAATCGGAATTTTGGTCTCATTATATATACACGCTAACAGAATTCCATAATAAAATATTTTATTCGTTTTCGATAATCTTGAAAGTAATCCCTTATTCTAGGAGAGGATATGCAATCTCCGAACTCTGTTCAAAAAAGAATATTACTCTAAATAAAAGTGATCTGAATTTGATGCATCATTTGATAGTGCATACATGTGTATTGAAAATGGGAAGTTCACAAATACATGTATATAAATTAAGATCACTTCCTGATCTTTTACATATATATAATTATATTATTGATGTTAATAATTTAAATTGTACGCATTGCAAAATGATCTAACTAAATGCATTCATCAACTGTTCAAGCATAAACTCATGTGAAAAGTGTGGTGTGTTACAAGTAGCACGCCATAATGATATTGTAATTGATACCTCCAATTGCTCTAAATTCTACCAGAATGATTTTTATTTCATGCGAATTGAGAGTCCATTTGACTACAAACAAGTCGGAAAGCGGTGTTGTGAGGGAGGCTTGAGGATCGTATCTAACGGCTCAGGAATGTCATGATATTAAACAAAATAGAATTCGAACATAATATGAAAAATATCATTTTTTTTTATTGAGTGTTAAGTCGAGAAGAAATCAAGAAGGATCTTTATGTAGATGCGACCAATGTTTCGACAACAGAACAAGTATACTCGGTATCCCAACAGATCGTGGCGGGCACCAATCATCTTCCCGATCATCTCCTCTTTGGACTGGGTGGCATCAATGAATTTCTATTTCTCACCAGCATAATTACTATTTTTCTTTTCTTTTCTGTAAGACGCAGAAAGGAACTGCAAACAAAGTAGGGATTGAACTGAAAGAGGCATAAAACTTTGATTTTATACACAAGAAAAACAACCACTAGTTTTACTAACATACATGTCCAATGATAATGCACACTAATGGTTTTTACGCTAAGAATTGTATTTATTGTAAACAGAGACAGTTTGTGCGGTTCCCAAAAAGACGGTTGTAACAATCTTGGTTTTATCGAAACCCAACCGGAAAGCAATATTGGGGGACATGATACGACATTCCAGCGAGTGGTTGACATAAACAAATCTTTAACAATCAAATCTATAAAGTCGAATGAAGTTACTTATTTGAACACCTGTGAGGAATGCTCAGAATCCAATGATATTCAGTCTTTATCCTCAATTGAAGCCACCTATATGAATACCTGTGAAGGATACCTTGATGCTAATGACCTTAGAACGTTATAACCGAAAACGTTTGTAAGGATCTGTTAAGAATTTATACGAGAATTTGCTCTATTCGTGTTTGTACTAAACGAGTTTTACTGTATGTCTTTACTATGAAGAGTTTTGAAAACAATGTCGTTCTAAATAAATAAGTTAAAGGGACGCTGAACTTGGAGAACTATTTGAATTAGATGAATCAGATCGCATCATCTCAATATTATAAACTTAGAAAAAACAAGAGTTTTATGCTTGAAATCATCAAATTGATAAAATTACATCAGAAATCAATAAAGTTTCTTTGATGGGTTTGTATTTTAGACATTTATTAAAGGGTAACCCACTTCCAACTAATGACTCATGTAAATGAAAAATCAAACATTAATAATTTTTTACACAATTACATTTAAGTGAATACTTAGTATATGCTGTCGTGCCTAGGTTGTTAAGTCATCAACGGACTTTGACAGAGAGCCAGAACATATTTATCATCAACAATGTTTTTGTTGATCTTCAAAATCAAATTTTATGATTGAATTTGGAGTGGAAAGGGATGGGTTTCCTGTTATGTATTGATATCATTTTCGAAGCTGAATAGAATAATGATCAAATTTGATCAAAATGGATACCGAACCTCTTTACTTTCTCACTTTACGTGTAATGATTCAAGATGAAAAAAACCGGACTTTGGATCTCAATTACCTAAATGAACCATAATGTTTGTGTCTGTGAGTGGTTCTTTACGATTTTTACAAAAATATACTACTTTACAACATCATTGTTCCTTTTTATATAATTAAATGGAAAAAAAATACCTTGTACATGTTCATGTTGTTAATTGTTTATTGACGGAAGTAATATATAGTCGTTTCTTGTAAATATATTATTTAGTTTGAGAAATGCTGATTTAGTGCGGGTGTTACTGTTTATCTGAACTGGAAGTCTTTGGGAAAGTCTATTTTAGCCTGTTGCTCTACAGGGAAATAAATAGTAACGATCAAATGTTTAGGTAAAACCAAGTTATTATCGACAGATTTAATTATTAAATTAATCTGCCAGAATGAATTGTTTCATCCTCTCAAAGAAATATTGGTCATATCTTGGTAAACTCCCTTCACCCTCCCCTTTAATAAATTTATCTTTAAAAATGGTTAACTAAGCCTCAAACAATTCTATCTCCTTCATGTGTCCTAACTTCTGTTGTGTCAATTATATTTATTTTAACCCATTCAACCTATTTGAATATATGTTATGCAGCATTCAAAATTAACAACCGTAACAACCTTCTCATTTTGGCAAAGAACTATTTTATGTTGCAAATTCATTGATATGATGAGCGCAAAGTCTTGAGTACATCACGTTCGGCGCGAGCGAATGTATAGAGGAGTTGATAGAAATGTTAAATCCCAAAAAAGAATCGAGGAATATAAGGGGATGGGACATTTCATGAAAGAGGTCCACGTGACTGTAACAGAACCAACACTATATTGATAAGCCCAGGGAAAACGGCAACTTCTCCAAAATGCTATTTATGCATGTTTTGTAATGTTTATAGCATTACATTTTAAATAATCTATGAATATTCTTGATAGTATATGCGAAAATTTATGTTGCAATGTTGCCATGCAACAAAATAAGGGTACGTTTTGACAAAAAAAAAAATGCAAGAATCATGAAAGACGAAAGTAATTTGTAAATTTGGTTTTAATCGATCAATATAGATGAAATGAAATAAATATCTGACTTCAGAAAGTAATAACAAGCTTACCTTTTAAAAAGATTGATAAGATAGCGCTGTAGCCATCATAAAACACAAAAGTAGATTTCTAAACCTTTGGTTTAATTTTCTGAATCGATTAATTATTAATAATAGTGGTGCACTAGAATTGTGTTGGGGTGGGTTGGGATTTGGGATCTCAATTCAAAATGGTGAATCTAGAGTGGGCTTCCCATTGGCAATGGCATTACTTATTAACTGTGCTTTAATCATTCTGTATTTACTGTAAATACTTTCAATTTTGAGGTAGAAAAAAATAAGAGATCAGTAGAACCATTAGTACTGTTATGGAGCAATCGTATCTTCTCGGGCCTTTCCGGCAAGAAAACATATCCGATGTTGTTTTCCGAGCTTGAAGGTAGTTAAGAAAAGCCAGCTGTTATTATCATTTAAGAAATAACTTGGCATAATAAGACCTAAGATACTGTTACTTTTTGGCATTTACAACAAAATACAAAATTTCAGATCCCTGAGTTTTTCCACCTGGAACAGTTCAAACTGCCAAGAATATCTACGTATACATGTATAGGTTTATTGATCATTCAAACTACCAAGAATATCTACGTATACATCTATAGGTTTATTGATCATTCAAACTACCAAGAATATCTACGAATACTTGTATAGGTTTATTGATCATGACCCTATTGGTCTTTCTTCCGGGGTTATAATAAAATTTTGAAAAAGTCAGTTTTTAAATACAATGCTCCAAAGTTATCAAGCAGATGCTTGCCATCCTATTGTTGTACATTTGCCGTTTGTTTTTTTACTCGTATATTCAAGTTATGGAACCGCCCATCTAAATTTTTATTTGTTCATGTACTAATGTCCTCATTGAAAGCAATAAATGTGATAGCAATAGATAATTCAACAACTGGCTGCTCGGGAAATCTGTCAATCCACTAAAATATCCATAAGAAAAATAGTGTTTTACATTTCCTTTTACGGTTATGTGTACTTGTGTGTGTGTGCAAGATCTTAAGATATTTCCAATTGTGTTTTTGTAGGTCCGAAATGAGATTTTAATGCACATGCCGAAATGTTTGAAAGAATTTTCTTTTTAAAACTGTTGTTTAATTTAGTACCACAAGACAATATTTATCAGGTAAACTATGAATTAAAATATGTATTTAATGTTTATAGGTAAATTAAGAAGAAAATTTTTGTTTGCTTATTAAACTTTGTCTTTAAGTTACTTTCCGTTGTTCATTTTTAATAAGTAGAGACATAAAGCTTTAAATTAAAAGCTCAAGCTTGGTGCTTTCAAACCCGAGTTTGTACTTTACTGCATCTTCTTTAATTTTGATAATTCTATCCTTTCATTTAAGACGATTAAAAGAATAGTATATTCGAATTTTGATATTTTGCGTGCGTGTGTGTTTGTGTGTGTGATTACATACATGTTTTTGTGTACTTTTAAAAGAAATCCATGTCTGAATTGGATACCCAATAAATAATGAGGGAATTTAAAAACTAAACTAATTCTCACGAGTTCACAAAGGAGACACGTACAGAACATGTTATAATGAGAACGATAAAAAGCCCATTAATAATAAAATCCAATTGGAAATGTATGTAAAGACTTAGCGCCTTCAATAGGAATGCAAACATATGTTAATCACATCTTCACGATTACGTTCACATTCCTATTAGTCCTTTTCCGCAGTGAGTGTTTTTTGATCTTCAGAGAGATAGAGAAAAAGAAAGAAAGAGATAGAGAGATACCATAAAGAGAAGCGGTTTAGATGATTTAATTACATACGGCATATTCCACTGAAATGGAATACCTCTAACCGAGATAAGATAATAAATTGGACATAACAGTAACAGCTCTAATACTTTTAAAAAAATACATTTTGTCATAGTCAAGATTAAAATCAAACAATTGTGTTGGCAGTTGATGTTTTTCTTTGTGATGGTTTTATTTTATTTAATAATAGAAGATCGAACATAGTACAACACAATGTATAAAACTGGATATCCATAATGAGCAATGAGCAATCAATGAGACAATGATTGTATACCCAAATTCTTAATGAGTAGTCAATGAGATAATGATTATATACCCAAATTCTCAATGAGTCGTCAATGAGATAATGATTATGTACCCAAATGCTCAATGAGTCGTCAATGAGATAATGGAAAGTACCCAAATGCTCAATGAGCCGTCAATGATACAATGATTATGTACCCAAATGCTCAATGAGTCGTCAATGAGACAATGATTATGTACCCACCTTCTCAATGAGTCGTCAATGAGATAATGATTATATACCCAAATTCTCAATGAGTCGTCAATGAGACAATGATTATGTACCCACATTCTCAATGAGTCGTCAATGAGACAATGATTATGTACCCAAATGCTCAATGAGACGTCAATGAGATAATGGAAAGTACCCAAATGCTCAATGAGCCGTCAATGAGACAATGATTATGTACCCACCTTCTCAATGAGTCGTTAATGAGACAATGATTATGTACCCAAATGCTCAATGAGTCGTCAATGAGACAATGATTATGTACCCACATTCTCAATGAGTCGTCAATGAGACAATGATTATGTACCCAAATTCTCAACGAGTCGTCAATGAGACAATGATTATATACCCAAATTCTCAGTGAGTCGTCAATGAGATAATGATTATATGCCCAAATTCTCAATGAGTCGTCAATGAGATAATGATTATCAATGAGTCGTCAATGAGATAATGATTATATACCCAAATTCTCAATGAGTCGTCAATGAGATAATGATTCTCAATGAGTCGTCAATGAGACAATGATTATATACCCAAATTCTCAATGAGTCGTCAATGAGACAATGATTATATACCCAAATTCTCAATGAGTCGTCAATGAGCAACGAGTAATCAATATTTGAAATGGTTATCATCAGTGAGTTTTTAATATTGGGAAGTCGATGAAGGTAAATGGTATTTCGTTATATTTCGTTATATTTCGTTATATGATACACATTCAATGATAATCAATGGATTTTTTCACACAATAGTCTGCATCCACTTTTTCAATAGTGTATGATGTAGAAAACAATACAATGCATCATTGATTGTTGAGTAAAACCATGACGCATCATAATAAGAGGTCTCGCTCCAATACCTGCAATTAGAGAGAAAAATGTAAAAATGATATATGGCTTTCATCAAGTTTCAAAATATCATGAGTGTCCATATACATTTATTAATTATATCCTGATTCTGCCTATCTTCCGGGTACATATAAACATTTCAATGCTTTAATATCACCAAGCAGGGTTAGGAAACAGTGTCAGCTTATAGTTATTATACTTTGGTGTTTGTTCTTTAATGCAATTTTTTAACTGGCATCTACATATAATGGAATTTAGCATTCAAATACTTCTTTGCTCTTACTTAAATGGCTGCAATTCATGTTCGAATGCCACGATTGAAACAGCAGTGAGTGTGATGAAAGTTGACTGGTCCGGTTGTACAGATACAAGACCTTACGGCATGACCGTGACAAACTCAGAGGCTATTGAGTTGTATAGAAACTCTACAACCTGTTGCTCGGGAAATCTTACAATCCATTACGACATCGGTAATTTTAATAATGTGATATATATTTCTTTAAATTTGTATGACAAAAAATGTTTCTACCTTTTTTGTTATATATCTTTGAGCATTGTTTTGAATTTAGTTGTTTTTCATCTAACATGGTGTAGTGCAGAAAAATTAGATAAAAACAAGATTTGGAGTTATCCTTTCCAAACTTTGTATATGTGTGACAAAAACCATCCGACTACCCATAACAGAAATAACAATTTACTCAAAAATCAATTTTTTTTTTTACGTAAACGGACATTAGGTTTTTGCTAGCGATAAATCATATCGAGGCAAAGGCAATTTGATTTTTTTTAAATCTTGATTTGTTGTAATTTTATATCGAACATCAAATATGTATATATGGTGTTTATAAGAATAACGGATAAAATATATGTCGATTGCCCAATATATTTAAGGAAAGTTATTCCTATTTATTTGCATCTAAACCTATTTAAGCCAAATAAATTCAGGATATATTACCAGTCTATATTTTTGAGATAGCGTAGATAAATAGTTTTATTTTGTATCATGTCATCATGCTTATAATAATACAAGCACGAATGGTACTTGAAAGACATCATAAATATCGTTACAATAAAATACTACATAAACTGTTTATGATACCAGAATAAGCCTTAAAAGCTCAAAAGCTTATTTTCAATGGGTTCAATATATTAGAAAGTATAAATATTAATAGAATATTAGAATATTCTGTGGAATATTTTATATTTTTCTTATTATAACATGTCAAATACAATTGAATGCTTATAAATAATGTTAGTATGTAATTTCCCTTAAATCCTGTTATCTGAATAGAAAAGTATTATATATTACTCATATATTTTTTCAACCCGACCTTGATCTTTGTCCTGGATAAATTTCAAGGACAAATATAAAAAAAACTTCAATGATTTTAAATTGATGCCATATCTCTGGAACTTCAAAGAACAGATACTAAGCTAGGATTTGTCGGACCCATTTCCTGATTTTTTTTTCAAAGTTAGAGGAAACAGAAGTTTAAGATGATTTCCTTGAAATTTTACATTTTTTACGTTTAATATTATAATATAAAAGACCGAATAGACCTCTTATTGTTCAAAAATTGGTGTCTTCTCGGTTTTTTTTCTTATTGGCAAAGATGCTTTCAGATGTATATGTAACAAAAGGTTTTACCTCAAAATATTCGAACACCTAGGATGTGGAAAAACAATAATTACTTTTCCTGTGCCGCCGAGATACCAAAAAATTATTCGTGAAAATTATCGAAAAAACGAGCGTTTAAAATAATTATGAAAAGTTGAATCATTTAATCAAAATTATTTATGATTGAAGTTTTAATGTGTCTAAGAATTTTTTTTTGTGTTATAATTTTTAAAAAACCGGTTAGCTTGATTATTTTTTCATACCTTTGTGGATTTTTATTGAACAATAAATAAAAAGTACATAGTACGTGAAATGATATGATGAATCTTTAAATACTTTTTAGGGAATGGTATGACTTCACATATTATAACTATGACGCACAAAAGTTCCTCAATCCCTGTGACGGCCACTGGAGTCGATACCAGAGCCAAGGGCACCACGCAAACTGACCAAATGGAGAAAAAGACGACTACCTCTTATTCTTACACTTTGGTTGCTGTTATCATTATATTGTCATGTGTCAGTGCAATCATCTTCCTTACCCTTGTCTTTCTAAGTCTGAAACGTACCCCGTGTTTTGACAACACCGTTTGTCACTTACACTGATTTGAATTTCACAGTCATGTGAACTCGACATGTTAACAAACTTCCTAATTTTGAAAGGGTGTTTCATGTATCGTTCTCTCCTCTTGATCAGAAGCAATTTGAAATTCACTGTTCAGAAGATTATATGGAGTTTTAGGGCGGGTGGCATCATAAAATGAATGTCACAGCTTATGATGTAACATATGAACAATTAGCGTACCTTAGTGATGTTTTTAAAAGTCCAATCTATGCTGTTTAAAAAAAATGATTTTAGAAATTAAACTATACTATGTCCCAAGATATCCTGGATTCACATTTTGCTTAATTACTGGATATTGATAAACACCCCAGGGTTCAAACGATGTTCATTCAAAAGTATGAAAAATTTCCAAGATATTTCCGTTGAAACGCCCCCTCTAGCTGATCATGTTTCAAGACAGGGCTAAAAAAGTAAAGTCTACGGGGATTTTGTATTGAAGCAGACCCGGATGATAGCGTTGAAAAATTGCGCGAGGTATTCCGAGTGACTTCCGAATGGAGAAAAGATGTAAATATTCCCCATGATAAATCTCCGTAAGAAATCTGTTTTCGTTTTGTGAAATTTTATGAGTGGAAAATGATAATGGGTCAATGAAGATATCTTAGAAATGTTCCCTTTCATCAATTTCAATTACACTTCTTTCACAGGTATGTATATTTCTATTAAAAATCGGCCAAATGTGCTGACTAAATATCTTGGGAAAAACTATAGCATTGTTGGATGAGAGCGACAAACTATGCTCTTGTGAAAAATGTAAACGATACCAATTAAGCTAATTAGAACAGATGTTACAAGGTTCAATACAATCCCTGTACAAATAGTTTATACATTGAACCACAAAAAATATATCTACAAGAAAACAATTGATGCAGGGGCTTTAAAAGAACTGCTACACCAACCCGTTTAAATGTCTTATGAGGTATTTATTTAGAGATTCTTAATGTTTGGGAATTCTAATGCTCATAAATGCAACAATTTCATTTTTTGTATTATTTTGAAACGGGACAAAACATCAAAAACATCCCTTTTGAAAGCAAGACAAAATATGACTAGATCTGAATCTGGTTTTTCGAAAAGAAAAAACGAATTTCTTATTAAGTTGATTATCCACTTACAAACAGATAGGCAAACTCATAATGTACATGATTCTTTTCTTTGAAAACGATTAAAATACAAATAAACACAACATCATTTATTTCACTAATAAATACTTTTATTATTATTATTATCATAAATTTTTCAAGAACATATTCACATGACACATGATAGGCCTCGTTCAATCACACACTCTTTCTTTGAGCATAGCTGCGTTGCTAGACAAAGCGTTTGATTGAACTAGACGTGCACAGTAGCTCCGCAGAAATGCACAGCTACTTTTTTCTTTCATACTATACATGAGTAACCAACCGCCTCATGGCAGCCGAAAATGGTTTATTTTCAAAGAATCCATTAAGATTGTTTATATTTATTGAATTAAAAATCGTATCAATTATAAAATTGATAAACAGGTCAATATCCGACAGCCCTGGTTATTTATTTTTGACATTATTATTCAATCATAGTCGTGTTATTTGTCTTAATCAACATTGTCTTTATTAGTTATTTATTTATGTGCTTTCCTATGTCTTAGTATTTTCCTTTTTTATACTTACCTTGCTTTTTTGTTTTTTTTTGTTTTTTTGTTTTTTTTGTTTTATTTTTATTGTAATTTTTTGGTTTTGTTTGTTTTTTGTGTTTTGTTATGTTTTCAATTTAAGTGGCCTCTTCTATTATAGTTGAATGTGACTGAGCGAGCAAGTATGAATGAAAGGATATTTCAAAAACTGTCTTGCATTTTGTTAATATGTTTCTTGGAGAATGAAATTAAACAAAAACAACAAAAAACACCCCGAAAAACATTGATAACCAGGATTAACACCCATACAATTTAAAATTACGTATTTAACATAGTCAACACGTATAGCTGGGAAGAAATATAAGGAAATAATTTAAAAACAGTTTGACAATTTTAATGACATTACACGTTTTGTGAAGTAGAAACCTCACTGCTTAAAATACACTCTGAGTCGAAATCCTATTTTTAACGTCATTGATATAACAAAATAATTCTAGTATGTAGCCTTGGGTATCAATATTTATCATAAATTAAGTTTCATATGTGAAGGCGCGTTGTTGAATTTTGATCCTCTTTATGTCGCGATATACATTTGTAAGACGAAGAACAAAATTTCTTTGCATCTTTGATATTGATATATTAAATAATATAAATAAGTCCAACATCTCTATAATTCCAAAAAAGGGGATTTATCAAAATTCTTACTTAACTCTTTCCGATGTGTAGACGCGAAAAGAAAAGGAAAGGTACCGTTGAGTGAAAAACTACATAATATTGCCTCAAAATACATCCTTACTCTATCTTTTTGGAGGTCTGTGTTGCTTTGCTTTGAATTTGTATTTCGTTTTATGGATATTTTGAGATGGTTGACGATTTGTTATTGTCATTTTTTTTCATACGCAATAAAATCAATAATCACCAAACGCATTCATGCATACACACACATATCCTTGCTATGACATAAGAATATGTATCCATCAACCCCACTTCAAACACTGATGTAACTTTAAATGCATATGATATGAATTAAGTAGCTCTCGTTATGTTATATGTCCATATAAGTATCGAAAATGGGGAGAATATATTTATATATAAATATTTGTATGATTTTGTAATAACGTTAGAAATGACAAAACGAAGCAGAGTTATCGCTTGTAAAAGCCTAAACTAGTGTGATATTTGTGGTGTGCTACATGTAGCACGCCATTAAGGTATAATAATTGATACCACCAATTGCTCTAAATCCTATCAGAATATATATTTTCTGACTCGAATTGAGAGTCCATTTGGTTACAAACAAGGCGGAAAACGGTGTTGTGAGGGAACGTTGAGGATCATTTCAAACGTCTCAGATATGAAATTATGTTTATAATATTGATATTTAAATCTATCATGAAACAATGAGGTATTCTTGTTTCAATAGCATTCGCATACGAAAAAAACATTCTATATCAATTTCCTTATTTCATGATTTAGAGTTACGTCGGAAAGAAATAAAAAAGGAATCATTTGTGGGTACGACTGATTTGTTAACAACAGAACAAGTATCCCAGGTATCCCAACATATGGTGACCACCAACATTCCAGATTATCTCCTCTTTGTACTGGGTAGCATCACCGGATTTCTATTTTTCATCACCATTATTACCATTGTGGTCTATTCTATGAGACAAAGAAAAGAACAGAAGACAAAGTCAAAGTAATTTATTATAAAATAATACATCTTAAAATCTAATCAATTTTGATGAAAGGAAAACTCAATGTCTTTTTCTTTTAAAAAATTCGTGAAACAAATGTCATTTATGTGTTCCCTCACTTCTGATTTTGATAAATTTTGTAGTCCCAAAAAGCTAAAAGAAGACAAGTAAGATTGTTGAATATCCAAAAAGAAATTTTACATTCCGACGAGTAGATTTCATTAAGAACAATGCCACACAAATAGTATGTCTTAGATGATGCTATATATTATATTTCTTGTATGACGCCAGACGAGGATTTATATGTGAACACTTCTGAAGGATACTTGGATACTAATGACCTTCGACCTACAACTTGCATTAGATCAAACAAGGATAAATGGCCCGTTCTTCCATCACCGTGTCTTATTGCAATGCGTCGTCCTGTACATATTTGGGGAGCTGACAAACCTGGTTCGACATAAGTCAATTAAATTGAATTATACTAAACATCGTTGATATTGATCAATGTGGATTTAGATAGAAAGAAATTCTTTGTGAAGTTAACAACTGCCATTATCAGAAAAGCAATTAAATGTTCTATTCAAGGACATATCGTTTCTAAGTATGGGACATTTTACATTTTTGCCTTCCTTATATATATATTAACTACTTCCAACGGTTTGTTTGCTGTAAAAAAGCGGTAATTAGCCACAATATCAATTTAATTAATGTTGGTGTCATCATTTGACCAATGAAATTAAACGCGGGAATTCTAGCAACTTTCTTTGTTTAGAAAGACGCGCTAATTCACTTTCTTTCAGGACGCCGCACGGGTAACACTTTGAATACGGTAAGAAACATGGTATAATCATTTGAAATGTCATGTCATTTTTAATGAAATTCTGTGCATGTCGTTTTTCAAGAAAGCCACCGTTATTCATTATTACATTTATCATTTGAAATCCCAACTTTGCCTTTAAAAAAATTAGCAATAACTTATTTTCACCATCCTATCCATAATAAAGGAAAAAACAAAGTGGATTATGTTTAAATGTTTCCTTAAACCATACTTGTATAATCTTACTTCCGAGCACCAGTTAGACAGAACATACTCTTATAGATACATTTTATCAACAATATATACTGGTCTTAATAAGTTAAATTCTCTAGTACCTTTTTTTCAATTATTTAGTATCTCTTCTTTTTTTCAATAATGTTTCAATGAAACAAAAGTAATACACTCTTTTTGAACTCTCTACACTTGTAGTCGTTTATTATCCTGTATAAAATATATATATGGTCGTGCATTACCCCGATCATCTACACCAACGTTATGAAAATGTAGAACTCTACGCACCCTTGCAATTTAATGATGCCACCATTCATGTTCTAACGTCAAAATTGGGACAGCAGTGAGTAATTTAATGTTGCCACAAGAGAAGAAGACATGAAGGTCCTGTAGTTCTGATAATTCTGAAGTTTACAACAGACATTGTCTTGGCAACAGCTTTTTACTTATAAATGGATTGGTAATAAAAACAATTCCAGAGTTAACCTACCAGCTATACATTAGAATTTGAAGAATAAAGTTTGGTTCGATTGTTTATTTACTATTAAACTGGACAATCGTTAATCAAATATAATGATGGTTTGTAAAAAGGGTGGGACATAAAGGGATTGGAAATTTAAAGCTAAAGTGTTTCCCGTTAATTAGGTGGCAGGGGATAGTTTCAAAGGAAAGACCCGGTCAAAATTTTGAAATAAAGGGAGAACCTGAGGTTTGGCTGGTTATTTGAAAGGTATAAATTGCTAGAATATTTATTGCATTCATTTTGTGGATAGAGGAGCTCATGTCCATTTCATTGACATATGACACTTTAGTACCGGTAGCACTTTTCATCAGATATGAAATGAAAATGCGAAACTGTGGCCAAACTTTTCACCCTCGATTTTGTGCTTGAAATGTAGGGTGGGTTCAGAACACGAAATGTCACTCGAAAAGAAGGTGATTGACCCCCCATTATTGGTGATTATTTGCATGGGTAGACATTAAGCTACGAATCCTATGGTAGTTTATGGCAGTTGCTCGGGACTGGATCGTGGTGCTGGACCCGTGAAAATGTGAAAAAATGGCATTTTTTTCAGAAAATTTTGAGACTGTACCTGGCTATTCTATATAGTGCTATATGTAAGTTGTACTTGTTTTATTCTGAAATGTTTAAAAATTCTCAAGAGTCAGGACCATGTGTCCCCTGCATGCAATCTAATTTTAGCAAATGTAATAATCCACTGAAAAATTAGATCACATATATGAGCACTTTCTGCTTAACGTTTCCCCGACAAAAAAAACACTATCCCCTGCCAACTTATCAACTTGCTGCAGAGAAACTGCTAAGATATTCTATAGACCTAAGACAATATTTGGTAAATATTTTTCTCATGAGTAATTGTGAAAGCGCAGATATAGCTACATTTGTAATTATAATATGTTTTAGAGATTTTCATAGATTTTGAGACATTCATTGATGAGTTGTGAGAGAAACTGCCCTTGTGATTGCAACCTTGTCATTAGGGTATGAATTAAAGATTTGAATCAATTACGTATTTCAAGGATTATTTACGTACACTAAACAGATCTCCCAATGAATCATTTCGGTCTTTCATATTCCTTTCTAGATCTACCCTGATCGCTCTGCATTTACAAATATAGCTGCACATGTCCTGTTAATGCATTTCTTCCTGGTTTGTTGATATTTGTATAAAACTGCAATATCCTGATTCAATTAGATATTATGAAAAGGAATTGACAGCTGGTTGTTATAATTTGGGCTTTTTTTCAACTCTCGAAAGCAAGTTATGGAAATTAGCATTCAAATACTTCTTTGCTCTTATATTAATGGCTGCAATTCATGTTCTAACGTCAACATTGGGACAGCAGTGAGTGTGTTAACTGTAGATTGGTCTAGTTGTACAGATACAAGACAGTACAACATGACCGTGAAAAACTCGGACTCTGTTGTGTTGTACAAAAATTTAACGACTTGTTGCTTGGGAAATCTTACAATCCACTACAATTCTGGTAAGCTAGATATGCTCTTTATTACTTAAAATGAATATTCATATTTTCAATTCTTATTTCAAAGATAATTTTACAACGTGATGCTATTAAAAAGCTCGAGCAAGACTCTAAGATAAAAGTATTTGCGAAGAACAATATGATGTCATGATCTAAAAATTAACCAGTCTTATTTTTTTTTTTACAATGAACAAATTATATCAAATATATTTTTTTTACAACTTGTTTTCATTAAATACAATGTGTTTTGTGTTTTATTTGTTTTTTTAAAACCTTTTTACATTTTCAGTACAGGATTCAATCGGAATGGATACTAGAAGCCACAACAACATCCATGTAAACAGATTTGGGAAGAATATGACGAACAATAGTTCCTCATATAATACCATGAAAACAGCAGTCATTCTTTTTGTTATTTATTCGTGCTGTCATCTTTTCTTTCGTGTCCCTTAATGTTCATTAACAATTAATGAAAATAAGACTGAGATAGAATAATTTATCAAAATTATGAAGAAATTGAAAAGCCCGTTCTTTGACTTCATTTTTACTTATTGAACTAGAAAATGACTAATTTGATGCGTTTGTCGATTATCTTTAATGTATATATTTTAAGATACCGATTTTTAATACCGAATAACAACAGAAATTTGAATAGCTAGAACCTATTAAAAATAGAATTTTTCTGACACATGTGTTTGTTTAAACATAATTAAATAATATTGAGATGAGTATGTGTTTGTTTAATGTATGGTCATCATTGAAAAGGCATACATCCACCTATACGTCATCCATCCATCTACTATCAGTAATCTGCGTATGAGACACGATGGCATTCAATATAATTATTATCACATAGGATAAAGCAATTTTGAGAACTCTATATCTCTCAATGTTTGCAAAACGTTATTCTGAACATCTTTTGTTCAATACTGCTGATCAAATTATTTCCCTGTCTACCGGATATAAAGCGTCATATTTATGCCCATCAATTAAGGATTACTAATAAAGACTTCAATTAATAATCTCCATTTTCGTTCCATCTATGAACTGCAGCTTGTTAATTTTTTTCCTTAAAACAATTAAATAGTCATTGGGATCTCCCTTATTAGTTAAAAACACCTGAACAAATTTAGAGATCACCAGGTAAAATATATACAAAAATACTACACAACAAAGGCAGAGTGTTCAATATTGCTGATCAAATTATTTCCCTGTGTACTGAGATATAAAGCGTCAAATATGTAGCATTATTGTCCCTTATGGCCCTTTATTACGTAATGTATGATAATATCTTTAAATACATAGTTACATATCGTTAGATTTAACATTTTTGGATCAGAAATGAACAACAAAATATTGATCATTCAAGAATTATAGATAAAATGTTTTTGGTCCTTCTGAGCCCTAAATACACTTTTGTTAAACGGAGTCCAGAAAATCTCTTCTTGTCCTGCAACCCTCCAATAAGTTACATGAACCTTTAGCTGTTCAATAAGTTTCTACTTATTAGAAGGCTACAGATAATTTGGGTGAACACAAACTCTCAGAAAGAGAGAAAAAACACAATTACTGGTTTCTCCAATTTCATGGGAATTAACAGCTTTCATGTGCAAACTGCGTAGAATATCCATATGAATTGAAATTTACAGATCCAAACACAAAGAGAGAATTCTGGGAAAATCAAAATAACCAACTGCACAGATTTTAAAAACATAAGTTCACCCATGTGCTCCACAAGTAATGGCTTTCTAAAACGCTTGCCTGACTAAACAAAATTATTCCATTGGAAGCATGCTTCAATTATTTTGTAGGAAACAAATTTGAATTTTCGCTGCGGTTCATTAATAGAACATGCAGATTAAAGAAGCAATAAGTTTTTTCTTTTGATTTTAGTGCATATACATATATATTACTTCCAATTAACTCATTTTACTATTTCAAAATATTTCAAGAAAGTACATATATGAAATAATTTTAAGCGTGAAAGCAGAAAAAACCAACAATTTTTAAATTTTATATTTATATTGCTATATTTAGATGGCAAATTAAATGCCTTTCTTCATTTCCAAGCAAAGCTTTCTCATTACAGGAAGGTAACAGGAAAGGATTTGTGGGGTTTTTTTTTCAAATAAAGCCGCGAGTGTACACACGGTGTGTTCCGGAGTATCTCATTACAGGAGAGGTCTTTGTAATGTAATCCCATTTTGGATTCGTCCACTATATCGGTGCGTTAAAATTATGAATGTGACATTATGGCGCGAAGTCCTGCTTCAATGGATAATATATCCGATACTTTGAAATAGCTCATCCATTGATCCATGGGAAGGGGGTCAAATCAATTTTTTAACATTATTTTGTAACAACGATATATATTATATTTTAGATGTTTTAGAAGGAATCTATATAATCAGCATTATGATACACACTAATTGTTGAATGTAAACGCAAGTTACTCCTTTTTGAGGATATATGAAATCGCCCAATTGATCGAAAAATTGGGACATGAAACAAAACGTACGCCCCGCTTCGGCGATTTATTTCCTCCTGTAAATATTTCAGCTACATGAAAATATCTTTACTTTAATGCAAACTGATGATTTTGTTTAATAACAACATCAATTATGAGTAACATTCTATTGCAGTAGGCAATAGGTAACAACTTGTGACTCCCCTCCCCCTTTCCACCGTTCAAACATGGTTATCTATTTTTAAATCAGGATTACACACGTGCATGGGTGAACCTCCTCTTGAAAACTCCCCTTCTCGCTGTTGCTTATTACATTCCATATAACATTGGCATTAATTGCGAATTCAAATTTTGACACATCAAACATGCATCGGTTTATCTTTTTTATGAAAAATATTGATATTGCTAGTTCCCATTGCCTGCACTTTTTCGGAGAATGCAACTTTCAAACCTTAGTTATGCCCGATGTCATGACGTCAGGCAATTAACGTCGTCCTTTTGTATGAAATTGAAGATATATAGAACAGAAAAATTCAAGGATCAGCTTAAGGGGTTCTTAACAGGGAAATTTGGCATATATCAAAAGGTTGCATATTGTATAAACATTTTTCTGTATATTTTCTGTATAGTTTGTGTTCATTATTGCTTATCAAACTATCTATTTCGAGATATTCAAACATCCCGGCCCCTTATAACCCTCAATTACGTTACATATGTCATTTTTATGTATAGGTAATGATTATTAAGATATACATTTTTGCTTCAGTAACTGGTTACGAAATATTGATCGTTAAAAATTATAAATAAAAGTATTTTGGCCCTTTGGTCCCTTAATTTGAGGAGCCAGTTCCTGCAATATTGTTTATTTGAGGAGCTCGTTCCTGCAATATTATTTTTTAGGAGCCAGTACCTGCAATATTGTTTTACATTTTTTTTTCAAGCAACAAAGATGTCTTAGGTCTGATTTTTAGAAGGTGAGATAAGACATTAACGGGACATGGCCACAATTTTGGTCGAAATTTATTTTTCTGTTTTTATAATTAAAATGCTTCAGTAAGGCATTTCTAATAGTCAACCAAATTTGAGTGTCAGTTGTTGAGTTATAAGCGAGATACAGTGCTCACAATTCTTTGTTATGCATACAAAGCCCAGGTCATATTTTTATTTACAATTTGAACGTTGAAGAGAAAATTCAAGATTTAGATCTAAATAGAATGTAAAAACGATAGAAACTGTTTGTTTATGTATTAATTGGCTAATAGAAGAATAAATAGTTGAAAAGGAACTTTTACCGTTATTTATAACCAATGTAAACAATTACTTGGAACAAGCCTTGCTTACAATTGTCTATAATTATATTAAAAACAAAAACAAGCACATTTTATAATATGCAATTCAAAGCAAATTAAAGGTTTCGTAATTAATCATGTCCTGATATTCCCTCTAATTATATTTGTACATGAATTTATTACGTTGTAAGTTGATGTTTAGCATTCAAATACCTTTTTGCTCTTACTTAAATGGATGCGATTAATGTCATAATGTCCAAATTGGTACAACAGTGAATGTGTCAACTGTAGATTGGTCCGGTTGTGCAGATACAAGACCGTGACAAACTCAGTGTTGTGTTGTACAGAAATTCAACGACCTGTTGCTCGGAAAATCTTACAATACACTACAATGCTGGTAAGTTTATGCTAATAAGCTAATAATAATATTCATTTATTTCTTTTAGAAAATATACATAGTAGATGAATGTTCTAAGTCCTTTTCTCAAAGACCATTTCATTACAAAAAGGCTGGAGCTGCCTACATTTAATAGTTTCCGAGAGACATTGTGAGAACGATATTCCGTTTAGTAAAATGCAATTAATATGTTCGGCTTGATTTACTTTTTAATGCATTATAATGGAATACAATGTTTGTTAGTACAGAAATCAATAGACATTAATGCTTGTACCGAAAACACGGCGCAAAGGAAAGAATTAGAGAAGAATAAAAGAGACTTTAAAAAATCGCATTCTAGCATTTTAATCGCTATAATTGTATTGTCTTGTGTGTTAGCCATCTTCTGTTTCGTTCATGTTTTTTGTAAGTTCTTGAAGACAATACATCATTAATTATAGAGGATTTTACCACTTTCCTGTTGGACTTAACATTTTTTCAATTACATTTAGAATTGTCATTCACTTTCATGCTTTTATCTTATAAAGTCCATCTTTAAAGCCTGGTTTTTTAATGTATTAATGTAATATTTGTAACTGAAATTGATTAATTAATAATTTGCATGTGAAAATTACAATTTTTAATTCTCAATCACTACCACAGCGTGAATAATTTTACTGATTACTAAACATATCAGAATTCATACCATCCAGTGTCACCACCACATTCCTCTTCTCTTCATGATTTATGATAAATTTTTGTTAAAAAATTTATGAATTGAAAATTCAATTTAGACTTTAAAATATCAAATAAATCATTCGTATCTTTAATGTGATGTAATTTGTTTAACGTTTCGCCTGAATTGAGAGTTATCAGACAATGGTGAGGATCTCTTTAATTTGCATATACAATTAACCAAAATGACCAATAAGCAAAGAAGATTTTTTATATGTGTCCACCATGACACTAGATCTACTGTAAACGTAGTAAACGTATCATTTGGCTGTGTATTCTATTTAACGTTTTTGGAGTAAGGTGGCTAAATGCAATGCATATATGTATAAGAATAGGAGCAATTGGAAATACGCTAATTCAAATTCATTCCAACTTGTTGAAAAGCTGTTTTCAGCCAAATATCGTACACACCAAATATGATATGTAATATATATATATATATATATATATATATATATATATATATATATATATATATATATATATATATATATATATATATATATATTAAGCACTGAATTGAATCAACAACTCTAGGCATCTTTAAAGTGTCGGATCTAATATATAGATACTAAGTCAGTAAGCACTAAAAATGGCTAATGATACGAACAATTGATATTGTCAAATTTTCGGGACCACCAGTCCTTTCTTCAGGACAAAACAAATAAATTACATGGGTAAAAACAAAGAAAACAAAATCTAGAGCTATTAGTAAAACTACTAAAGAAACTATAAAAAGAACAACTACATTATAAACAGTTTTAGTTCACATTCTTAAAGAAGGTGTTGACAATGCGGCCGATCGTTTTAAAAGTCAACTAAACATGGATAAACAAACAAAATTATCCAAACTAAAAGAAAACAAAAAGAACCCGTGTTAATAAACCGATTTTGAAACGTTAACAAGTATGTTAGTTAACGTGAATGATAGTTTTTACATGGAGCCAAAAGATGATGATGGTGATACTACTAAGAACAAATCAGGATGCTTTAGTTCATTTTGGTGAAGTCATTAAATTTGTTCTTGAATGTTCCGGATGACTTCAATCTATGCAACCAATTTTTTCTTTGTTTTTTCTCTCCGCATCTTTTCAATCTGGGGTTTGATCAATAACCAAAACCATCATGTCCTCCCAAGTGTGGTCATATAAGTTATCGCAAATCTAACAAGTATGTATACATTTCGGCCGATATAGCAATGCGTTGAGTGATGACACTTTCGAATCAGTGTGTATTTCAATTGCGATTCCCAACAAAGATTCTGATTGGCGCATTTTTGAAGACCCGCCTATTTATCAAATGCATGTTAAGAACATGAATCTAACACGACACGTGGAAACAAATGTCGGAGAAAGAAAAGTTGTGCTCGCAAGTTAAAAATTACAGAATTAATTGGAGAACAAACAGGGCAATGTCTATGTACCTGTGTAAATGATATTGGTGAAAAAACACAAAGGAAAGATCTCTAAAACCTAGGGCGCATATAGTTTATAGTCACAGGTTGTTGTTCGCTCGTCTAATAACGTTATTCAGTTTATTGTGAAGAAATTCGTCAGAAACTGTTTAATGAACAAATACATTTTATGTTACCGTTCATAATGTACCATATGTGGAATATCGCATGTGTTGAACAGACTGTAATACTGCTACTTTTTTCCTCACAAAAAGTTTGCTACAAAATATAGTTCTACGGGAAAATGATTCGGGTCTGTAGGGCACCGATAGATCATTCTATCTATATAGATTCGGGTTGACACGCCGCGAAATCCATCAGACATTTAACAGCATATATGTCATCATTTTTTTTTACTTCCAATAAATATGGACTGAAAATCTATGAAACACCCTCATCAGCTTCTTAAAATGAAGAAGTGTGGTTTGTTTACTGTGTAAAATGGAGTCTCGATCTGCACGTGAAAATTTTATCCGAGATCGTTTATGTAGTTAAGCCTGTTTGAGAGTAAGTCAGCGACAAAATGCAAGTAAAGCGTCAACATCAATAGTAAATATTGTCTGATGAATGTTGAGGTAAATTCATTTTCGTACAGACAGAGTGGGTTACAAAATAAGGTTAATCAAAGATCAGTCCAAAGTCAACAATTTTGCGCCGTAAATTGAAAGTTTTGTGTGTGTTTGTGTGTATTGTGAGTCTCTGTTGTGATTTTTTGGGAATTATCTACAACAAAATATAAAAATTGATGCGTAAAAATGATTGAATTTATCGATGTAGCCCTATGCTGAAAAATGAAATGAGGATCCTGTTTAAAATACATGACTGTATCTATGGACAACAGTGTGTTTTTGTGTACACCATAAAAAAACCCAAAAAGCGATTATTGTGAGAACACTTGGTCAACTATTTCAGTGATTTTATTTTAGATTTTGCAGTCCTGATACAAAGTTAAACGTCACAACTAGCAGTTGGTGAATAAATTATCAATACCGCGCAAGAATGGGCGGGTACCAAATCGGCCAACTAAAACTTCTTTTATAAACTGCAACCCGTGATTCGGCCTGTTTAAATGTAACATCAAATAGTGTCATCACTCAACGATTCGCTTCATCGGCCGAAGTGTATACATACAAGGTAGATTTGCGATAAAATGTTCCCCGACGGGTTCTTTAATTTTCTTAGTTTTGATGGTGGAGCGATAGTTATTGGTGCACCTTCGAAGGTTTCCTGTTTCCCCTAGGTGTTGTTTCTGACAAAAATTGCAATTGATGAGGTATGGCATAGAAAGATTAGTTACTAACTCATAACTAAGTAATGCAATTTAAACAAGTATCATTAAGGTGGTATGGGACATCTGTCGATATTAATGTGGATTAAAGTACATTTTAATCAAAATACTTCAAACCGGTTTAAAATGTTCAAATTTACCAATATTTGATTAATATATACGTTTTGAAAATTTTTGAAAGGTAAAAATTTTAAAATCCCAAACGGGATTTGAACTCATGACTTACAGATTCGTAATGAACGCTCTAGCTCATAGCGCTACGCTGTTAGGTGACAATATTTTTTTTTTTTGGGGGGGGGGGGGGGAATCTATACTTATAAATTAAGACTTTTTGCCAATAAACTAAACAATACCTGCACCAGAGTAACATTTTTACTGCTTACACCTTTGGTATTTCAACAGGTGTTATATGAAGTCCGTAAGCTATATCTAAATTTTACCTGATAAGTTATTATTGTACAATAAATTAAAATCTATTTTCATTTTCGATAAACAAGCTCGAAATAGCAAAAATAAGAGTAAGGTGGTGCACAGGTTTTGACGGATCCAAGTCAGTGGGAGGTAGAATCAAAATATATACTTGCAATGAAATAATATTAAATCATAACGTAAACAATGAATAAAGTTATAAGGAACTTACTTGGATTATACATAGAAGTTAAGATATGACAAATGTTGAATAAATGAAATAAGGCAATTCGTTTCTTGAAAGCGCGATTTTAGTTATGATAGATAGAAGCTAGCGAAGTGCGACCTCTCGTGAGAGAATGGAATAGAACTTTCCAGAAGGGGGTAACCAAGAACGCGGTTTGACTAATTAACATCATGGCGAAAAGTGTAGGACAGGTTAATCATGCATAGCGGGCAGATAGTCATACCTTGGATGGGACTCTTTCGTTAATATAAAAAAGTTAATAAATAAAATGAAACAATTTGATCCGATTTCAGTTTTAATGGAAAGAATTTTTCCAGATAGAGGTGCTCAGGAATGTGGTTTGACTAATTTACATCATTGCGAAAAGTGTAAGGCGAGGTAACCACCGGGAATATACTTTTGATCTGACAACTTTGGTTTAAAATATGCAAATAAATAAGCATATAAGCATATCGATATGAATAAATGATGTATGCATTAAACAGGGAAATTAAATTGGGGGGGGGGGGGTGACCACCTTGGTGGTTTTTTTCAAAACAGTCTTAATCAGAAATATCATTTGGGACAGTTATAATAAAAATTATTGTGAAATTTGATCTAAAGAACAAAAAATTACAACACAGGAGCAGAGCAAACACGGCCCTGTTAAAAAAAATAAATAGAGGTAGGATCAGGTGCCATGGAGGAGTGAGCGTCCTCTGCTGACCGGTCACACCCGCCGTATGCACTTTGTCGTAATCGGGGAAACCCCCCCAGAAAAGTCCGTAGACAATTAGGTGATTAAGTATGGACTAACAATTAGTATGAAAAACGTCAGTCAGCATGCGACCCAGTGGAAGATTGTATTTGCTGACAAGGTCGTTGTATCAACCATAGAACTTACGAAAAGATGACTTCAAGCGAGACTGTTGATAGTCCTGTTTTATCAACTTGTTTGTCAGTAGCATGCCTCGCCTTAGAAACTGTTTATACGAAGAGCATGCCCTTGAGTATCGAATTAACTGAGAGACAAAAACACTATATGCAGGTGATGAAGGTATATTGCTACATAAGTAAGGAAAGTTGACTATAGAAAAATTGAAGTCACGTTTATCATATAGTTTTGTTGTTAGGTTACCATCAATGTCCATTTCCAGTAAAATATCCAAATATGAAACATCAACAATCAATCAACAACAGATCAACAATCAATGTTTAGGGTGGCTGCTATACGACATATGCTTGAGATATCTTTTATAAATTAATGGCCACGAAATTATGTCGTTCAAACGAAATAAAAGTCGTGGCCACGAAATAAAATTTGATCCTACGAATTATTAAATTCAAATGAAATAACAATTTAAACCTTTCGCAATACAAAGAGATAAAAATAGGATAATCATAGGTTCGACTAATGGGAAACACGATATCCTATCAAAGTTAAAATTTTGTTTGAAGCTTACAATAGATTTAACAGAATTACGATATTTATGTAAATCAGACCCCAATAAGGATCATAAATGGAGGATAGAAAAAACATTACATTTGTCATCAGCGGGTCGAGCTCACTCAAAACCTTATCCATGACTAATTTATTCTTTTCTATTCTTTGTAGTTTTGTTGATTCACAAGTATTAAAACTTCCTTTCTTGAGTTACGTTATCCTGACTTATAATCTTTTGAAATTTGTAATGTTCATGTAGCTTCGCTATTGCTAAATTATTAATTAAATAAAAAAGAATATGTTTTATATTGTTCAATACAGCTTTTATTACGACCATGCCCACGCACATTCGGTGCGTTTTGTAAATAAAAATATATATCGAAACAGCAATATGTGTGTTGACAAAATAATAGTTTTAATGTTTAAAAGCACACAATGTATTATTACAGTTGGCATCTTTTTGTAAATTATACGGCAAGGTTTTTTTTTACAGCAAATAAAATGTGAATATTTGTTATCCTAGCTGTAACAATCTTTCATGTATAGTTCTTTCGAAGTTTAAAAGGAAAAATGAAACTTGTACATGTTGGGATTTTTTATGAGACCTATTTAGCAATTTCAAAAGATAACACGAGGACTTAGCCATCCAGAAGAACCATCCCCAGTGAGTCCGAAATTAGTAACAATTGCCTTATATTATGATCTAGTGCTGAAGCTTCTTCAAGCGAGGTTAGCCCCTCTACCGTTACATTTGCTTGAAGTAATATCAAAATAGGGAAAACACGCGAGTACCTTGGGCTACATGAATGTTGAGAACCAATTCTACTTTTATTTTTTACTATGGAAATAAATTCATATGTTGCATGTATACCTAATAAGTCATGTCCAGGTGAATGTATTTCTAGGATATTGGATATCAGTCAGCCAAAGAGCCACGCGCTAAGAGTTACTATATATAATAAAATCGTAATAATAATGCACTTGTTCTTCTCTATTAGAGAATTGTATGTCATGTGATATTTCCTGTTTCGTTAAGCTTTCAGACATACTTTTTACATATTTTCATTGATATATTTACAATATATTCGGACCAATTTTTTAGATTTAGGATAAAATTGCAACATAAAAATTTAAGCCACATATGTTGAATATACGTTTTGGAATATAAAAAAAAAACAAGCGAAAATTTTGCTAAGAAAAAATGTTTTCAAAACCAACACACGTTTATATGACTAACTCTTAATATGTTAAACGGTTAAATAATGTTGAATATATGAATTAAAGGTATAAGCTTAGAGCATAAGAATAAATACATTACTAGTATGTTGAAAAATATGCGTTCCTTTTCTTCTGGAAAAATGTTTGATATATGCCCCCAAAATGCGAAATATTGAAAATGTAACATATGTTCAATATTTAATTGAATTTCTTCCCTTTGGAAATATCCGATACAGTTGTTTTATATACCCACTATAAACAATGAAAAGGTTTTACAGAATAGGATAAAGTAGGTAAAATAATGTTGAAGACGGGTGAAATTTGAAGGTTTAAACTAGATCGCTCGTCGTCATTTTCGTCATAACACCGCGTGTAAGAAATACCACAACACACCAACTGTTGCCTTTCTTAATATGGATCTTTTACAGTATCAATGTTGTTAGTGTATGGAACTATTCAATAATAATTTTAATGATCAAGAGTAAACATTAAATTATCTGAGAAAAGATCACTTAAGATAAAATAAAAAAAACTATCAATTGGAATCAGAGATTGGTGATGTTGTAGAGGCTATTGTTGTGACAACGAATAATGTAACAGATTCATTACATGTATGATGAGTGGTTAAAATCACAAATAATACTATACTCAGGGGCTTGATATCAGAAATGTTAACATTTCGTATCGTGAACGCATGCGCTCATGGATGTGTATTGCAGTGTACATATAGAAAATTGAAAACTTCCTTGTAAGAGATAATATCTAAAAGAATTCGAAACGTCCTCTTAGGGTGATCTTTGAAAACTTGGGCCTTACTACTAGACACTAATATTTCAATGCCTAGAGTTTCAGGGTTCTTTTTATCAGAGCTGGAATTTGATTCAGTATTATAATAAAAGCCATCATAAAATCTTGAATTTCGATAACGCATCATTTAATTATAAGGTACCCTACCTTTTCAGAATAAATCTTTATGAAATGAATCTCGTGAATACATCGTAAGTTGTTAGAACTTGAGTCTGAACATTTTGTATTTTTTGATATACAATAAAATAGGTTCAAAATTAAAAAAGAAATTGTTTGCATTAAACAAGATTTTCTTTAAAAAGCTTTACTTTTTTCTAAATGATAACCAAAATCCAAATGTAAGTTGTCAAGTTACAAGCAAGTAAGAGTTGACAATATTTTTTTATGTATTTAAAGCTCGTGTCGTATTTATGCCTGCATGCCCACGTTCATACAATTACAAGAGAAAACTCGACTCTTTCATTACGACAAAATCGGGTCATTTATTAAATATTACCAAAGTAAAAAAGTTGCACAAAACATAATACATAGTCAAAGTTCCATTTAATATAAATAAAATAAAGAAGGTGTGATGTTGTGACAAGTAGAAAATACGACTTATCTTCAATAAATCACAATAACTCAAAGGACAATATGTATACAAAAACATTAAAAAAAATATCACACATAGGTATCCTGAGAATTGTGACTATACTCTGTCCCAAGATATCCTCGATTCACATTTTGCTTAATTACTCAATATTTGTAAATACCTCAGGATTCAAACAATGTTCATTCAAAAGTATGAAAAATTTCCAAGAGTTTTCCTTTGAAATGCCCCCTCTAGATTATCAGGTTTTAATACGCGGCTGCAAAATGTGATGTCTACGGGGATATTTTTATTGCAACTGACCCGGATGATAACGTTGAAAAATTTTGTGAGGTATTCCGAGTGACTTCCGAGTGGAGAAAAGATGTCAACATTCCCAATTATAAATTTCTGTAAGAAATCAGTTTTCGTTCATGTGACTTTTTCCAAATGAAAAATGATAGTGTGAATGAAATTATCTTGGATATTTTCCCTTTCATCAATTTCAATTGCATTTCTTTCACAGGTAAATGTATGTTTATACGGCTAAAAATTAAAATCTTAAAGAAAAAATTATTAAAAATCTTCCAAATGTGCTGCATAAATATCTTGGGACAGACTATAGTAAATTATGTAGCAAAGTTTAAGACCATTGGCAGGAATAGATAAATAAGTACCTGCTATATAAGCAGTGATACTTGTTGTTCAAAAAATGTGTTTTTTGTTTACATGAGTAACTGTATATGAGTAATACCTTTCGTTTAAATCAGACCTCTCTTTTCTATTTGGAAACTCTATTTATGAACAACATGAACACTTTGAAGTGGTTTAGTTGTTATGAGAGAAAAATTTTGCTTTATATTTGATTCGATATTTTTATTCGGCGACCTTTTTTTAAATATAAACATGACACGACCCTTGCTTACAGAACAAGAAATTGTGAGATTTATATTTCGCTTGAAACTTGATAAAAGAAAGTCATTCTTTGTTTGAGAATAAGATACATATTTTTCATGTATTTAAACTATTAAGAATTCAAATTGAAAATACGAAGCTCCTCATTGAACTCAACAATTTCACATACAATGGAACTAAAATCTATTAGTTTGATTGACTATGAGGAGTGCCCAAGTATATTTATTGATCATGGTACCGATTTAGCATGCTTCCGGGTACACTATAACATTGATATATACTGCAATGCTCAAGTTCATCAAGCTTGATAAAAAATGACCAGCCAGATGTTGTAACGTTTGCGTTTGGCTTTCACTCTTATTTACATGTAATGGAATTGAGCATTCAGATACTTCTTTGCTATTACTTAAATGGCTGCAATTCATGTTTTAAAGTTGAAATTGATACAGCAGTAAATGTGTCCAATGTAGACTGGTCCGGTTGTACAGATACAAGACCGTACAACATGACCGTGACAAACTCAGACTCTGTTGTGTTGTACAGAAATTCTACGACCTGCTGCTCGGGAAATCTTACAATCCTCTACAGTATCGGTAAGCAAAATATATTTCACACGTTTATATATTAATTAAGTATTCCAGATTTATTTCCTATTTGTAGAATCATTTTGGTACAAAACTTACAAAAGTCAGTGGTTTCACGTAAATAGCATTATACAATCATGCAGAACACTGGTTAAGAAAACTCTATTGGTACCTTTATATTCTTTTTTGAGAAAAAGGTACTTGCTAACCGTTCTAACACGAGTGTGGGTGAAATAATGGGAAAGCGCGCTATAAGAAATTCTATGGATATTTTTGTTAAGGAATATATCCTCAGGAAATAATGTCAATGGCTTAGCCACTGAACTCTGACCCCCCCCCCCCTTTTTTTTGCTTTAAAGGTGGAAATATTATTCTCTCTTTAAGTATGATTCAATTTTGATGTGACTTACTTTATAAAATCGAATGGTCAGAAGTCTGAAACACACTAAAAGTTTAGTAACCTTTTAAACCACCCTGTAGCTTAACTTACTTAAAGAGATGTTTTGTTCATTTGAACAAAAATCAAAATTTCAAAAAAGCAACAACAACAACAACAATTTTTAGTTTAAAGGTCTTGCTGTAAGACATTGCGATTTCATTGATTATTTTGACTTTAGCTGTTCCCGAGTCTCAAAAAAATATACAGAAAAAAAGTACATATCCTGAAAAAATATAAGTAACCCCTTTTTAATATTTTTTAAGAATTATAATTGTAAACTGTTCTTTTCACAATATGTAAACTATTTTCAGTAAAGGAAACAACACACTCCCTAACAGCGACCAACAACAGTTTCTTAAACAATTTATGGGGAACAGGCGCCGTGACCAGATCCTTGAGTACGACGAAAAAGAACAATTCTGAGAGGAACGATACAAACATTTGCAACTCGTATTCTAAAATCACAATGGCTATCATTGTATTGTCGTGTGTTACTACTGTCATTCTTTTTTTCTTTGTCTTTGAAAGTCTCAAAAATTAGATATAGAAGCATTTGAAATTACATCACGTGACATCTGCAAGAACTGGTAAAAATCCGCTGATCGTAAGTGAGGGAATTAAAAAGCAGCAAAGTTTCAATTCATTTAAAAAGTATATACAAATTTTTAAAGCAGTGTTCGACACTAATCATTTTATGATATTTATAATGTTGTTATGATGGTATTTGTTTTGAATGTATTCCATCGCATATTTTAATTTAAAGAATGTACAAAAGGTTTGAATATTAATTATTGAAACTAACCACATTCTCGCCTTAAAGATATAAATATTTGATAACAACCATGTATATTGAGTCATTCATGGAATGGACTTGCAGTAAATACTGTAGCTGATTTAATGCCTAATATTAAGTTTACAGAGAGTAAGAAGTAGAGAAAAAACATCAGTAATGCAAATGACCTTTCAAAAATCCAACAAATTTTTGGCATTTTTTTATTACAGATATTTTATTTATTTATCAGTTTCATATTCTCGACCAAAATAGTTATTGTACAAATGATGAGGAAATGGACATTAAAATAAACAAACTCAACGATTTTATGATTTTAAAGAGGGATATGGCTTGTAAATTTTATAAAATGCTCAAATCGGAACAATTAATGAAAGCGACAAAAAACCTATGTTGTGTTGATATCAATCTATATAAGATGACGTAAACAATGTTATAATAATGCGTGCCAAAAACCTGGGACATGATATTTTAACAAGCAACTTTTATTTCGTATTTTGACATTCCCATGGTTTGTTCTAGTATATAGATTTAAATTTTGGTGAGACAAAGAGAAAAACCTATAAACATCAGAAAATCTGACAGGATTTCACTCATATTAACTTTATTAAGATTCATTTCCGATCAATTCGAAGGTTCAGTCGTCATAAGTATTGTAGTCTATATACAATTAACTTAATGGATACAAACTGGACTTCAGACACAGTTGATCTTAATCAAACGTCAATCGAGTTAGTTCAATGCCAATAAAAGAATACTGTAACATTATTTATTTGAACTCTTTTTTATAGAAACCTACAATTTGAAGTATATCATCCATGATAACACAAAGTAAATACGTTTTAAAGAGTTTGATTTTAATTTCTGTATTCTACCGGAGACTAGTGCATACATTTTTGTGGTGTGAATCTACTTTTCCAGTCAGCGAGCAATGTTTGGACGTTATATATGCAGATAGCTGAAAATAAAGGCTAGCATTTCATATATGGTTTTTGTTGGTAAAATATAGTAGAAGAAAATGGCACTAAACTCTTGTCCGTTTCATTTCCGTTAAGAGCAAAAAAGATTGCAGTTTACGGAAAGGGGTGCTCCACGGAATTGTGTTATTTTTATACTATGGAGTACACTTTATCACAGAAATAAGTGCTTATACATTTTCTCACCTAGTTAATACTATAAGTAATAGACTTGATAAACAACTAGATATATGATGACAACAATATCCATATTATTAAACAACTTCACAACTTTGCAATTTCACAAACAACTCTTGTTGTTCGTGTATTAATCCATTCATTAATCAAAAGCGGCTTTCTGTTTAAATAAATATAACCTATATATGATTTATATTGTATCAAAGTCATATCTTTTACAACGTCACGTTTAAAACGTATCTGCGACAGATCCATATTGCATTCATTACTTACAAAAGACAATTATTTAGAAAAATATATATATATTTTTTTTTTTCAAATAATTCTATTTATTCAGATTGTTGAAGAGGTCAATTTAATAAATATATAAAAGCAATGTTTACAAAATTAAGAGACGTTAATATGATTTAGTAGTAAAGCATATTTTAGCGTCTTTACCGATTTTATAATCCTTAAAATTAAAAAAGATATCCCTTTCTTCTTAAAAGGCTCTGAATATGATAACATTTTATATAGTGACAGGGGGGGGGGGGGGGGTCGAAAATGAAAAAACTTGTTCTTTCATGGATAATACTTATAAGAAATAGAACTTTGTACTTTCTATTCTAAATGAAAATAAAGCTTACAAGCCCTTTGGTAATGAAAAATAATATTTCATAAACAGTTTAAGCTTTTCAGGTATCTAGCTATACCTAATTATGACCACCTGTTAACATTGTTTCCTGGTGCCTAATATAGTATTGCTTCATTACAGTCGGTCGGATTAAAAAAACAAACTCAGACTCTGTTGTGTTGTAATGAAATTCTACGACCTGCTGCTTGGGAAAGCAAGTCTATAAATATTTAGGGTGTTTTGATCTTTTTATCAGTTATGTAGCCAGATATTAGAGTTTAGATCCCCCGTGTCCTTAAAACAATTATTTTTACTGAATCATTAACCTCGATATTTAGCCGCTTATTAAACATATTAACATCCTACCTTCACCCATTTTCTAGTCTCCGAAAAATTGACGAGATATTTAAAATAAAATCATTAATCAATCCACTGTAGTATCAATCATTGTATTTTGGAACTTATTATCATGATCTAAATCATAGAAAGTTTGGTATAATGCTATATTTGCTTTACGTTATCCCCCCCCCCTTCCGGATATAGTATTCAGAAGTATTGTACTTAAATTGAAGGCAATTGCCTCCTTTTTTAATTTATATAAATCAAGTGTTGAAAAAAATATGATATAGATTTATTAATTAAAATGACCTCTATATTTCGTAATTGTTAAAATCGGACATGGTTAAATTGAGAATTTGCGCTAATATTCGCACTCTATTTCTAAATCAAGCGATCCTTGATTATGAGATGTAATATTAGTGATTAATCAACGACAAACTGAATTGTTTAAAATTATTAATACTTCAAGTTATTGTTTATAAAATTTACAGTTTTCAGAAGTTTTCTCTAAATAATGAGCGATATTAAAGTGTCGCTTTTTTGTTTTTACAATAAAATTACTTTTAAAAAATTATTCTGATTAATTGATTTTTTTCTCTAACTATGCAGTTCTTTTAAATATGCAATTAAATTCTTTTCTCAATTTGCGTTAATCACTTTTTCAGAAAATGGAAAGACAACACAAACCATACCAATCACAAACAATTATTCCTCAAACCTCGTGACTGCCGAAGAAGTATAGAACAAAGAAATCAACACAAATAAACAAAACTACATGTATGAACACAAGTAAATATTATTCTAAAATGAAAATCGCTGTTATTGTATTGTCATTTGTTAGTGTTGTCATTATTTTTGCTTTTGCCTACTTAAGTCATAGGAAATATCTCTGCAAACACTAAAAATGTTGTGGAATTCTTACACAATTTGGTTATGTAAAAACGATATCACATGCTTTGACGTAATAGTATGCCACCTAGACTGATTTTCCAGCATTGTTATACTTAACTAATTAAAGTGTTTTCATTTGTTTTTGTTTTGATTGAGGATGGTTTATTATGATATTAAATTTTCTTATATTGTATCAATTCCATTGGGAAGAAATTATTTTTGATATGCTGTATTCCATATTTCATCTTTCCTGGTTGTAGAGCATTTCTAACATCCTGCAACGGTATCAGATTTCGTTAAATGTTAAATGGCGTTTGTTTTCGAAATCGTTATTAACACCAACACGTACTTATCATTGTTGTTGTCCCTCATCGACTCGTTATTCTGGACTTCTTCATACTTATCCATACATTTATCAAATCATCTAGTGACGCATACCCTTGTCGGCAATGGACACATGTATTAAAAAATAATACAATATAGAAATTAACAAAAACAATTATCATGACTCAACATAAGAGTGTGGTTTGCAAGTTGATAAAGTGATAAAGTACTCACTTCGGAACATGTATTAAAGTGACGTGAATATATCAAATAGAGGAAGATGACGCCTCAGATGCCAACCATTATAGTGCAAGCCTATGTAATAGACCCCTTCACAGTAACTGCGGTACTGCTCTTTTGCAGGGTAAAATGACATAGTTTGGTGAAATATGACGTAACGTTTATTGTTTAATCTACGTCATTTAATTGTCTACCTACTTTAACTTCGCCAAAATTACCAATTTACCCTGCAAGAGAGCAGTACCACAGTTACTGTGAAGGGAACATTTACTTTCCACTTTTTACTTGGGTCAGTCTCTGTATTTTTATATATTGGTATATACATTGTTGAAGGAAAATTCCTGAAAACTTGTAGCTTTCTTGTATATAGCTAGAAAAATATAAGGTTGACGTGGAATACGGCCCCAGTAAAAAGATCAAATAAAAACAATTGTCGGAATTTTGGTCTCTTTTAATATATACACCCTAACAGAATTCCATAGTAAAATATTTTATTCGTTTTCGGTAATCTTGAAAAAAGTAATCCCTTCGGGGAGAGCTCGAGCATATGCGATCTCTCCGAACCCTGTTCAAAAAAGGATATTACTCTAAATAAAAGTGATCTGAATTTGATGAATGATTTGATAGTGTATACATGTGTATTGAGAATGGGAAGTGCACAAATATATAAATTTCGATCACTCTTCCTGATCTTTAACCTATACATAATAATATTATGAAAGTTAATAATTTAAATAATACGCATTGCAAAATGATCAAACTAAATGCATTCATCAACTGTTCAAGCGTAAACTCGTGTGAAAAGTGTGGTGTGTTACAAATCCAGTAGCTCTAAATTCTATCAGAATGATTTTCATTTCACTCGAATTGAGAGTCCATTTGGCTACAAACAAAGCGGAAAGTGGTGTTGTGAGGGAGACTTGAGGATCGTATCTAACGGTTCAGGTATGTCATGATGTTGATAGTTTTGAAGCAAAATAGCATTCGAACACAATATCAAAACTATCATTTTTTTTATTTAGTGTTAAGTCGGCAAGAAATCAAAAAAGGAATTATATGTAGATGCAACCAATGTTTCGACAACAGAACAAGTATACTCGGTATCCCAACAAATGGTGGCGGTCATCAACCACCTTCCGGATCATCTCCTCTTTGGACTGGGTGGCATCAGTGGATTTCTATTTCTCACCAGCATAATTACTATTTTGGTTTTCTTTTCTGTAAGACGCAGAAAGGAACTGCAAACAAAGTAGGGCTTGAACTGAAAGAGGCATAAAACTTTGATTTTATACACAAGAAAAACAACCACTAGTTTTACTGACATATATTTCCAATGATAATGCCCACTAATGGTTTTGTTTTTGCTAACAATTGTATTTATTTTAAACAGAGACAGTTTGTGCGTTTCCCAAGAAGTCAGTTGTACATGTAACAATTTTGGTTTGTTTTATCGAAACCCAAACGGGGGAAATGAAACGACATTCCAGCGAGTGGTTGACATGAACAAATCTTTAACGATCAAATATATAAAGTCGAATGAAGTTACTTATATGAACACCTGTGAGAAATGCTCAGAATCCAATGATATTCAGTCTTTATCCTCAGTTGAAGCCACCTATATGAATATATGTGAAGGACACCTTGATGCTAATGACCTTAGACAAGCAGGCCTTATTGAAGCTTCAAATCTGAGAACATTATCATCGAGTCAACCTACTGTGTCGGATGAATCTACCTGTTAGCTTCTTATGTTGATTTATGTTAAAAATTATTTACATGTACAACAACTGACATGAACATGCCCAAACTATTTACAAAGATTATCTTTCTGAGTATTTTGATTGAAAAAAGAAAACGGTCATTAATGACTAGCATCATGTAGAGTTAACAATCAAAAAAATCCCAAAATATGTTTCTTTAATCATCGTTATTTTCTACGTGTTGAATTTTTACATTCTTTTTATCATCACCGTCTTTTTTTTTTTTTTTTTTTTTTTACACCATTTGCTTTTCATTGAAATATCGTATGTCTTTTCTTTCATCAATGAAATGAATGCCGGTACACCGTGTGTTTAAACCAATTGCATTTGGATAAAATCTCATCTGGGCCACATTTTACCAGAGAAATTTCAACAAAGTCGTTGATTTTTTCAGTATCATAAAAAGTAATTTCACGGACAAAATATATACAAGAACTCCGGATAACCTTTGTGTCTTTTCGTACATTTTAATGGTATAAAAGTGAAGAATTTTGTAGCTGTAAATTATTAGAAATTGTACGTTCCTCTGTTAAACGCATCCCAGAATTGCAGATCGTATTTTACAACAATACATGTTCATATCAATATGCAAAATCGTGAGCCTTAGTTGTTGAAATATTTGGAAAATTACATATTCAGAAAATTATATAAAAAGGTTCAAATAATAGTTCAGATTACAACATCACTAACACATGCACAGATATTTTGTCACGTGAAATTCATGTATGTCTTTAATATGAATAGTTTGACGATTGGTAAAAACAATATCGTGCTAAATAAATACGTTAAAGGCGACGCTGAGCTTGGAGAACTATTTGAATTTGGTTAATCAGATCGCATCATCTCAATATTATAAACTTAAAAAAGACAAAAGTTGAATCTTAAGTTCATCAAATTGATAAAATTACATCAGAAATCAATAATACTTCTTTGATTGGTTGTATTTTAGACATTTATCAAAGGGTTTCCCGCTAACAACCAATGACTCGTGTAAATGAAAAATCAAAATCTATACACATATAAGTGAATACTTATGATATGGTATCGTGTTTAGGTTGTTTAAAGTCATCGACATACTTTGACCGAGAGCCAGAGAACATTTATCATTAACAATTTTATAATCGATCTTCAAAATTTAAATTTAATGATTGAATTTGGAGTGAAAAGGGATGTATTTCATGCTACGCGTTGGTATAATTTCCGAAGTTAAATATGATAATGTGATTTCTACAATTTTATCAAAATGAATACCCAACTTCTTTACTTGTTGACTTGCTGCTCGAGAAATCTTACAATCCACTACAATATCGGTAAGAAAAATAGTATTTCACATTTCCTTTTACGGTAATGTATACATGTATGTGCGTGCAAGATCTAAAGATGTTACCAATTGTGTTTGTTTTTCATCATGAAAATAGATGACATAAATAAAGGACGACTTCCAAAAACATTAATATTGGTCATGTGTCATTAAATAACTCCAATTATAATCAATTACCTGTAATGCTTCTTCCAATCGATAAAAAATGCTTATCGACTGGGATGATCTCTCAGGATATTTATTATAAACGGACATGTTGACCCTTATCAGTATACACCATTCCTCAATAAATAAGACTGTTTTCAGGTTTCAGATATTTTTCACTTCATATCATTAAATCATTGAAATAAATAGAATAAAAGCGTCAATCATTGCATAAGAATTTTATAAAAAAAGTCAAAAAACATCCAAATTTTTGTATCACTTTGATTTTTTTTTCGATTTCTGGGTATTGAGCTACATTATAGAGGTATTACTTTTCAAAAATGATAAACAATGGCATCACATTTTAAATTTTGAATATTAAGAAGGAAACATTAATTTAATGCCGTAATAAACGCCATTAAAGTGATAAGAAAACATCAATTTAGTCATGATTATGTTCCCCGAATATTCGTACCTGTTGCACTTGTTTGATTTTTAACTTTGAATATAGGACGTTCTTTATTATATCAAGTGACCCTTAAATTTGATTGCTTACCTAAATTCAAGTTTACAATCATGCCGAAATGTTTGAAACAATTTTCTTTTAAAACTGTTATTTAAATTAGTACCATATGACAATATTTAACTATAAATAAAAATATATGGTTAATAGTACCCCCAGTCATCACCAGAGTCTCTTTGATTTGTCCTCTGCTTTGTTTGTTTTTTGTTTACCGGAGGTTTGTATTTGTAAATTAAAAGTAAATGTTTGTTTACGAATTAAATTTTGTCTTTAAGTTACTTCCCGTTGATTATTTTTAATAATTAGTGACACGAAGCTTTAAATTAAAAGCATAAACTTTAGACTTTCAAAAGTCAGTTTCATAAGATGCGCTCATAACACAAATGATTAATCTTAAGCTATTCTTTTCTTTTCATTACAGTCAAAACTATGTAAATACATGCGGTTAGATAAATATTTTTTTGTGTTTATACTTTGTTTATATTACTTATTTTAGAGTTGATGATGATATTCTGTATCAATTTTGTTTCCACGAAACGGAAAGACAACGTACGCCTTTACAGTTACAAACAATAGATCCTTCGACTTTATGTCGGCAACAAAATCCGGAAGAAGGGAATAAACCAAGTATACAATTCTAAGAGGATCATTACATATACAAGAAACTCTTCCTCTAAAATTACAATTGCTGCAGTGCTGTCATCTTTCTTGTATTTGACTTTGTAAGTCGTAGAGATATATTGGAAATTATTGAATCAAATCGAGAAAAGAATAACATAAATATGATTTTCAAAAGTTTGGAAAGATCAACCTGGCTCACGTTTGGACGTTTGCCGCATTTGGCTTTTAACAATACTGACTGCATCTTTTTAAATTTTAATACTTTTGTCCTTTCATTAAATACGATTAAAATAATAGTATATGAGAATTTTGATATTTTGCGTGCGTGTGTGTTTGTCGGTGTGATTACATACATGTTTTTTGTGTACTTTTAAAAGAAAACCATGTCTGAATTGGATATACAACAAATGATGAGGAAATTTAAAAACCAAACTAATTCTCACGAGTTCACAAAGGAGACACGGACAAGTTTCACTTATTTGAAATTATGCTCACAACGGAACATGTTATAATGAGAACGATAAAAAGCTAATTAATAATAAAATCAAATTGAAACTGTATGTAATGACTTAGCGCCTTCAATAGAAATGCAAACATATGTTAATCACATCTTCACGATTAGTTTCACATTTCTATTTGTCCTTTTCGGCAGCGTGTGTTTTTTAATCTTCAGAGAGATAAAGAGAAAGAAAGAAAGAGATAGAGAGATTTCATAAGGAAAAGCAATATAGATGGTTTGATTACGTACAACATATTCCTCTGAAATGGAATACATTTAACCGAGATAAGCTATAGGCAATGAAATGTATGAAATAAATCAGATATAACAGTAACAGCTCTAATGCTTTTTAAAAAAACATTTTGTCATAGTTAAGATTAAAAACAAACAATTGTGTTGGTAGTTGTTGTTTTTCTTTGTGATGGTTTTATTTTATTTAATAATAGAAGATCGAACATAGTACAACACAATGTATAAAACTGGATATCCACAATGAGCAATGAGTCGTCAATGAGATAATAGTTATATACACAAATTCTCAATGAGTCGTCAATGAGATAATGATTATATACCCAAATTCTCAATAAGTCTTCAATGAGCAGCGAGTAATATTTGAAATGGTTATCATCAGCAAATTTTTGATATTGGGAAGTCGATGAAGGTACATGGTAAATGTTAGGTATTTTCGTTATATGATACACATTAAATGATAATCAATTGATTTTTTCACACAATAGCCTACATCCACTTTTTCAATAGTGTATGATGTAGAAAACAATGCAATGCATCACTGATTGTTGAGTAAAACCATGACTCATTATAATAAGAGGTCTCCAATACCTGAATTAAAGAGAAAATGTGAAAATGAATATATGACTTTCATCAAGTTTCAAATTACCATGATTGTCCATATACATTTATTGGTCATATCCTGATTCTGTCTATCTTCCGGGTATATATAAACATTTCAATGATTTAATATCATCAAGCAGGGTTAGGAAACAGTGTCAGCTTATAGTTATTATACTTTGGTGTTTGTGTTTTAGTGCAATTTTTTAACTGGCATCTACATATAATGGAATTTAGCATTCAAATACTTCTTTGCTCTTACTTAAATGGCTGCAATTCATGTTCGAATGCCACGATTGAAACAGCAGTGAGTGTGATGAAAGTTGACTGGTCCGGTTGTACAGATACAAGACCGTACGGCATGACCGTGACAAACTCAGAGGCTATTGAGTTGTATAGAAACTCTACAACCTGTTGCTCAGGAAATCTTACAATCCATTACGACATCGGTAATTTTAATAGTGTGATATATATTTATTTAAATTTGTATTACAAAAAAGGTTTCTACCTTTTTTGTTATATATCTTTTAGAATTGTTTTGAATCTATTTGTTTTAATCTAACATGGTGTAGTGAAGAAAATTAGATAAAAACAAGTTTTGGGGTTATCCTTTCCACACTTTGAATACGTGTGACAAAAACCATCCGATTACCCATCATAGAAATAACAATTTACTCAAAATCAAATTTTTTACGTTAACAGGCATTAGTTTTTTTACTATCAACTTTTAATAAAAACATTGCAATAGTTGAAAAGAGAGAGTGAGTCATTATTTTTTAAATCATACCGGGGCAAAGGCAATTTGATTTTTTTAAAATCATGATTTTTTGTAAGTTTATATCGAACATCACATATGTATATATGGTGTTTATAAGAATAACTGATAAAATATAAGTCGATTGCGCAATATATTTAAGGAAAGTTATTCCTATTTATCTGCATCTAAACCTATTTGAGCCAATAAATTCAGGATATATTACCAGTCTATTTTTTGAGATAGCGTAGATAAATAGTTTTAGTTTGTATCATGTCATCATGCTTATAAACATACAAGCACGAATGGTACTTGAAAGACATGATAAATATCGTTACAATAAAATACTACATAAACTGTTTATGATACCAGAATAACCCTTAAAAGCTCAAAAGCTTATTTTCATTGGGTTCAATATATTAGAAAGTATAAATATTTATAGAATATTAGAATATTCTGTGGAATATTTTATATTTTCCTTATTATAGCATGTCAAATACAATTGAATGCTTATAAATAATGTTAGTATGTAATTTCCCTTAAATCCTGTTATCTGAATAGAAAAGTATCATAGTACGTGAAATGATATGATGAATCTTTAAATACTTTTTAGGGAATGGTATGACTTCACATACTATAACTAGGACGAACAAAAGTTCCTCAACCCCTGTGACGGCCTCTGGAGTCGATACAAGAGCCAAGGGCACCACGCAAACTGACCAAATGGAGAAAAGTACGACTAACTCTTATTCCTACCCTTTGGTTGTTGTTATCATTATATTGTCATGTGTCAGTATAATCATCTTCCTTGCCCTTGTCTTTCTAAGTCTGAAACGTACCCCGCGTTTTGACAACACCGTTTGTCACTGATTTGAATTTCACAGTCATGTTAACTTGACATGTTAACAAACTTCCTAATTTTGAAAGGGTGTTTCATGTATCGTTCTCTCCTCTTGATCAGAAGCAATTTGGTATTCACTGTTCAGAAGATTATATGGACTTTTAATGCGTGTGGCATCATTAAAATGAATGTCACAGCTTATGTTGTAACATATGCATAATTAGCGAAGCTTAGTGATGGTTAATATTTTTAAAAGTCCAATCTATGCTGTTTAAAAAAATGCTTTTAGAAATTAGACTAGCTTGTTGGATAAGAGGGTCTTAATTAGTTATGTATCATAGACGTACGACTACGTTAACATATGCTGATTGGATGAGAGCGACAAACTATGCTCTTGTGAAAAATGTAAACGATACCAATTAAGCTAATTAAAAAAGATGTTACAAGGTTCAATACAATCCCTGTACAAATAGTTTATACATTGAACCATATAAATATATCTACAAGAAAACAATTGATGCAGGGGCTTTAAAAGAACTGCTACGCCAACCCGTTTGAATGTCTTATGAGGTATTTATTCAGAGATTCTTAATGTTTGGGAATTCTAATGCTCATAAATGCTACAATTTCATTTTTGTTTATTATTTTGAAACGGGACAAAACATCAAAAACATCATCTTATAAAGCAAAACAAAATATGACTGATTCTGAATCTGCCTCTTCGAAAAGAAAAAACGAGTTTCTTATTACATTTATTATCCACCCACAAACAGATAGGCAAACTCATAATGTACATGAATCTTTTTTTTGAAAACGATTAGAATACAAATAAACACAAAATCATTTATTTCACTAATAAATACTTTTATTATTAGTATGATTTTTTTCAATAAAATATTCGCATAACACATGATAAGCCTCGTTTAACTACACACTCTTTCTTTGAGCACAGCTGCTTTGCTAGACAAAGCGTTTCGTTGAACTAGACGTGCACAGTAGCTCCGCAGAAATGCACAGCTACTTTTTTCTTTCATACCATACATGTATAACCGACTGCCTCCTGGCGGCCGATAATGATATATTTTCAAAGAATCCATTAAGATTGTTTATATTTATTGAAATAAAATTCGTATCAATTATAAAAATGATAAACAGGTCAATATCTGACAACCCTGGTTATCTATCTCTGACATTATTATACAATCATAGTCGTGTTATTTGTCTTAATCAACATTGTCTTTACTAGTTATTTATTTATGTGCTTTCCTCTGTCTCAGTATTTTCCTTTTTTATACTTACCTTGCTTTTTTGTTTTTGTTTTTTGTTTGTTTTATTTTTATTGTATGTTTTTGGTTTTATTTATTTGTTTTTTGTGTTTTGTTGTGTTTTCAATTCAAGCAGCCTCTTCCATTATAGTTGAATGTGACTGAGCGAGCAAGTATGAATGAAAGGATATTTCAAAAACTGTCTTGCATTTTATTAAACAAAAACAACAAAAAACACCCCGAAAAACATTGATAACCAGGATTAACACCCACACAGTTTAAAATTACGTATTTAACATAGTCAACACGTATAGCTGGGAAGAAATATAAGGAGATACTTTAAAAACAGTTTGACAATTTTAATGACATGACACGTTTTTTCAAGTAGAAACCTCACTGATTAAAATACACTCGAAATCCATTTTTTTTTACCGTCATTGAAAAAATAATTCCAGGATGTAGCATTGGGTATCAATATTTATCATAAATTAAGTTTCATATGTAAAGGTGAGTTGTTGAATTTTGATCATCTTTATGTCGTGATATACATTTGTAAGACGAAGAACAAAATTGCTTTGCATCTTTGATATTGATATATTAAATAATATAAATTATGTCTTAAGTCCAACATCTCTATAATTCCAAAGAAGGGGATATATCAAAATTCTTACTTAACTCTTTCCGATGTGTAGACGACGAAAAGAAATGGAAAGGTACCGTTGAGTGAAAAACTACATAATATTGCCTCAAAATATATCCTACCTCTATCTTTTTGAAGGTCTGTGTTGCTCTGCTTTGAATTTGTATTTCGTTTTATGGATTTTTGAGATGGTTGACGGTTTGTTATTGTCATTTTGTTCATACGTAAAAAAATCAAAAATCACCAAACGCATTCATGCATACACAAAAATATCCTTGCTATGACATTAATAATATGTATCCACCAACCCCACTTCAAATACTGATGTAACTTTAAATGCATATGATATGAATTAATTAAGTGCCTGTCGTTATGTTTTATGTCCATATAAGTATCGAAAATGGGAGGAAGAAATATATATAAATGTTTTTTTTATTTAATTTTATAACATACTTGCGTTAGAAATGACAAAACAAAGCAGAGTTATCGCTTGTAAAAGCCTAAACTCTTGTGATAATTGTGGTGTGTTACATGTAGCACACCATGAAGATATTATAATTGATACCTCCAATTGCTCTAAATTCTATCAGAATAGATATTTTCTGACTCGAATTGAGAGTCCATTTGGTTACAAACAAGGCGGAAAACGGTGTTGTGAGGGAACGTTGAGGATAATTTCAAACGTCTCAGGTATGAAATTATAATTTCATGTGTTTCATAATGTTTATAATATTGATATTTAAATATATCATGAAATAATGAGGTATTCCTGTTTAAATAGCATTCGCATACGAAAAAAAACATTCTATATCAATTTCTTTATTTCATGATTTAGAGATACGTCGGAAAGAAATAAAAAAGGAATCATTTGTGGGTACGACTGATTTGTTAACAACAGAACAAGTTTCCCACGTATCCCAACAGATGGTGATGCCCACCAAAATTCCAGATAATCTCCTTTTTGTACTGGGTAGCATCACCGGATTTCTATTTTTCAGCACCATTATTACCATTGTGGTCTATTCTATGAGACAAAGAAAAGAACAGAAGACAAAGTCAAAGTAATTTATTATAAAATATCTTAAAAACTAATCGATTTTGATGAAAGGAAAACTCAATGTCTTTTTCCTTTAAAAAATAGTGAAACGAATGTCATTTATGTGTTCCCTCACTTGTGATTTTGGTAAATTTTGTAGTCTCAAAAAGCTAAAAGAAGACAACAGTAAGATTGTTGAACATCCAAAAAGAAATTCTACATTCCGACAAGTAGATTTCATCAAGAACAATGCCATCCACACAAGTAGTATATCTTCAGATGATGCTACATATGTTAATATTTCTTGTATGACGCCAGACGAAGATTTATATGTGAACACTTCTGAAGGATACTTGGATACTAATGACCTTCGGCCTACAACTTGCATTAGATCAAACAAGGATAAATGGCCCGTTCTTCCATCACCGTGTCTTATTGCAAAGCGTCGTCCTGAACATATTTGGGGAGCTGACAAACCTGGTTCGACATTAGCCGATTATATTGAATTATACTAAACATAGTTGATATTGATCAATGTGGATTTAGATAGAAAAAAATTCTTTATGAAGTTAATAACTGTCATTATCAGATAAGCAATTAAATGTTCTATTAAAGAACATATCGCATGTTTCTAAAGTATGGGACATTTTACATTTTTTGCCTTCCTTGTATATATATTAATATCGAGACATTTGAATTTTATCGCTTTCAAACTAATGAATTAACCAGATTATCTTGTGTAAACGATAATAAACTTCATTTTTAATGAGTATCGAATGATTTTATTTAAAAAAATTCCGAAAATTGAAAAACATGCAATATGTCCTTTAAGGAAGAATGACATTTGCACCAAATAATCAATACTAAAAATGCACATTTTCCCGAACATCTTATGTAAGCCAGTCCTATACATGTACTAGATATTTTTAACAATCACCTGACGTTCTTAATTTTCTTGAGATTATTTTATTTCTTAAAATTATTTAAAGAATATTAAAAATCAAATGAAAGAATACGGTAAGAAATATGGTATAATCATTTGAAATGTCATGCCATTTTGAATAAAATTCTGTGCATGTCGTTTTTCAAGAAAGCCACCATTGATCATTATTAAGGTCTTCCGTTTCCAACGGAAGACCTTATAGTTTTCGTACTGTTTCTTATTATTATCATTAAGGTCTTCCGTTTCCAACGGAAGACCTTATAGTTTTCGTACTTCTTATTATTAAGGGGTCCGTTTCCAACGGAAGACCTTATTGTTTTCCTACTGTTTCTTATTATTAAGGTCTTCTGTTTCCAACGGAAGACCTTATTGTTTACGTACTGTTTCTTATCCCCCCCCCCCCCCAAATTTTGTGCACGCGATTTTTCGAACACTATTCAACTGATCTCAACAATTTTTTCACAGATGATGGGACATTATCTGAATTTTATATGTTTTCGAATTTTTTGTTGTCGTCTCTTCCGGTCCCGATTTATGGCCGATTTTGTAATTTTTTACGACCTATTTTGTGCAGAGCTTATCTCAGAAACTATGAGATATGAGTTTGAAATTTTCAGGATAGGTAGACTATAGTTTGAAGTTGTGCACTATTTAGTTGCTTTGCACCAGTGGCGCCATTTCTTGGAGCTCGCTTAGGCACGAAAATTGGGTACAAATTTTCTATCAAAATTTTCTTACGTTTTGATCTGTATCTTTTTATCAGTTGATATTTTCTTAAGACATATATAACAAATGTGGTAGAGTATTAAAAATTATTTCCAACAAAATCAAGAAAAAGGGGCTGACTCCTTTAATTAGGGGCCAAGAGACTCGTAAAGTCTATTACAAATAACTTGAAAACGATAAAGATTTTGTTATGCATTATAGAAGCAAAGTTGTTCATCGCTTCAATATCTGTTTGAAAAAAATCATTGTCACGCCCATTCTTGACGTAATTAGGCGTTTTATTCATTATCTGAAAGTGGGGGGGGGGGGGGGGTGTTTAATTCTGAAATTGTATCGATATTTCATGGTATCATTTGAAATAAAAAAATCGGACGTAAGACCTACTCGTTACTCGTAACGAGGTCGTATCTAGTGATACTAAATATTGCACAATGTTCTATAGAAACGGAAGACCTTATAGTTTTCGTAATTTTTCTTATTAAGGTCTTCTGTTTCCATCGGAAGACCTTATAGTTTTCGTACTGTTTCTTCTTATTATTTTTTCCAAATATTGTGCACGCGATTTCTCAGAAACTTTTGAACCGATTTCAACAATTTTTTCAGAGATGATGAATGATCTGAATTTTATATTTTTTTGAAATTGTTGACGTTGTCACTTCCGGTACCGATTTACAGTCGAATTTGTTATTTTTTACGACCGATTTTGTGCAGAGCTGATCTCAGAAACCATCTTATATATTTATATATATTTTAATATGACTACGAAATTTTGAGGATATGTAGACTATAATTTGAAGTTGTGCACTATTATGTTGTTTTACGCCAGTGGCGCCATTTCTTGGAGCTCGTCTTGGCGCGAAAATTGGGTACGAATTTTGGAATTTGTTACCCCTTTTTTGGTCTACAAGATTTTCCAGAAATGGCTTGATAAATTTTCTTGAAATTTGCAGGAATGATTGAAAATAATAATATCTAAAGGTATCTTTTTCATTTTTTCAAAATTCATTTTTCCTGTCCTCAGTTTCATGTCCAGCGACAAAAAGCTTGTGACATCGACAACTCAAAAATGATAAGGACTTGAGCATTCAGACTTTGTAGAATTATAGACCTATAGTTGTAGATGTCTTTAAACTATTTTGTTTTGTTTGTCGTAACTTCCGGTCGTCACCGGAAGCACTTCAAAAATTATTTGTTATGCATTTAATTTAGTTTCACATAGAATTGAAATATAAGTATAAATTCTTATATATCTCATCTATCCGATGTTAAATAAAGAAAAAAACTCGACTTCTGGTGAGATATCTCAAATATCTCAGATAGCCATTTTTAAACAAATGTTTTACCCTCGGGATTTCAGAAAGTGCAAGTGATCAAAACAGGAAACTTGCATGGATGATAGACATTTAATAGAAAATGTCTTTAACGGCTTTTATTTTGTCAACCGCCACTTCCGGTCCTCACCGGAAGGGTTCAAACAGATGAAGTTGTTTGAACTTTTTACTGTTTTTATTTGACAATTTTAGTAAAATTGATAAACAATAAAATACAGTTTTCCAATGTTTAACAAATACAAACTTTTATTTTCACTGAGCATATCCGTTTGTCCGTTTCCTGTCCCGAGACAAAAAAATTGACTTCAAGATCTCAAAAACGGTGACGAGTTGAACAACCAAACATTGTGGGATGATAGCCCTAAGTTTGTATCTGTGTTTACACCGGAAGCACTTCAATTTTTTTTTGTTCTAATTTAATTCATGTTATATGGAATGAATATATCAGTATACGATCTTATATATGTTATCTATACAATGTTAATTAAGCAAACATATTCTACCTTCCGGTGAGATATATCAAGTATCTTTGGCAGCTTTCCTTTTTACAAATTTGATACCCACGATATTTTAATCACTGTAAGTGATTGAAACACGAAACTTTTACGAATGATAGACATTTGATTGAAAATGTATTAAACGGGTTTTATTTTGTCAACCGTCACTTCCGGTTCTCATCGGAAGGGTTCAAACAATTTATGTTCTTAACAAGTTTAACAGACATTCTTGGGTGTTTCATCTAGCTTGATATACAGTGATATACACTAGGCAAATGTACAAGAAATATCAGCTTTTATTTACATAAATCACTTTCGTTCGTCCATTTCCGGTCCCGAGACAAAAAACCTAGTTTCAACGAGATCTCAGATTTGGCAGAGAGTACCGATATTTCATTGTATCATATAAAACAAATCGGTCGGTAGACCTACTTGTTCCTAGTAACGAGATCTAGTTACATTTATCATTTAAATCCCAACTTTGCTTTTTAAAAATTTAGCAATAACTTATTTTCATCATCCTATCCATAATAAAGGAAACAAACAAAGTGGAATATGTTTAATTGTTTCCTTAAACCATACTTGTATAATCTTACTTTCAAGCACTAGTTATACAGAACATACTCTTATAGATACATTTCATCAACAAGATATATTGGTCTTGATAAGTTAAATTCTCTAGTCCTTTTTCTTTTTTCAATTATTCTGAATCTCTTCTTTTTTTCAATAGTGTTTCTAGGAAACAAAAGTAATACACTCTTTTTGAACTCTCTAAACTTGTAATCGTTCATAAGCATCTATAAGAATATATGGTCGTACATTCCCCCGATTATCTGCGTCAACTTTATGAAAATGTGGAACTCTATGCACCCTTGAAATTTAATGATGCCACCAGAGAAGAAAACGTGAAGGTTCTGGATGAAGTTCAGATAATTCTTCAAGCCTATAGAAGATGATGCAATTTTAACAATGCGATATATTTCTGTTGACTGGTTGAAACCTAGTGCTTGTTTCGTTTTCCTGGTTAAAACCTAGTGCTTGTTTCAATTTTCTTTCATCCACTTCTTTGTAAAAAGTTTCTCAATAAGCACAAACTAGTTATATTTTTAAGAAGGGATGCAATTCTAGCAAGTTTTACATTTTTTTAAATGACTAACAAATAAAAAAAACAATTTTAAGGAACAAAACTTAATTTTAAACACTTTTGTAATACATAGGTATTTGAACTCGAAACCTGCGATTCAAACACATTTGTCGATGTAAACAATATATCCCGATGTAATTAAAACGCCATGTTGTGACGAACTGTCAAGGGGTCTTAAAACAAAATTATCTTATCTAAAAATATAAATATTCTACTCTAGGTCGTCTGTATAATATCTCAAAACAGGCGTGTTGTATTAATTAATAAACATTTATTTCTATGTAGAGTTAAGGAAAATGTAGGTACAGTCACTGTGTATCATGTCCTGTTATTGCATTCCTTCCTTCTTTGTTAATAATTTTAATAAAACTGCTGTCTTAATTCAATTACATATTATGAAAACGAATTAACAGCTGGTGGTTGTAATTTTCGTTGTTTTTTTTAACTCTCGAAACACGTTATGGAATTTAGCATTCAAATACTTCTTTGCTCTTACCTAAATGGCTGCAAGTCATGTTCTAACGTCAAAATTGGAACAGCAATGAATGTGTCAAATGTAGACTGGTCCGCCTGTACAGATACAAGACAGTACAACATTACCGTGGCAAGCTCGGATTCTGCTGTGTTATACAGAAGTTCTACAACCTGCTGCTCGGGAAAAATTAAAATCCACTACAATGCTGGTGAGCGAGATATACTCTTTATAACTTAATTTTGAAAATGAATATTTATATTTTCAATTCTTATTTCAAAGATAATTTTACAACGAATACGCGAACGCGACTTTTAGATAAAAGTATTTGCGAAGAACACTATGACGTCATGATCTAACAATTAACCCGTTTTATTTTTCTTTTACAAAAATGGACAAATTATATATATAAAAAAAAAAATTCGTTAAATACAATGTGTTTTATCGGTTTTTTCTTTAACCTTTTTACATTTTAAGTACAGGATTCAATCGAAATTGATACTGGAAGCCACAACAACACCCGTGTAAACAGATTTGGGAAGAATATGACAAACAATAGTTCCTCATATATTACCATGAAAACAGCAATCATTCTTTTTGTTATTTATCCATGCTATCATGTTTTCTTTTATGTCCCTTAATATCCATTGTCAATTAATGAAAAAAAAGATTGAGTTAAAATAATTTGTTAAAATTATGAAGAAATTGAAAAGCCCGTTCTTTAACTTCATCTTTACTTATTGAAGTAGAAATGACTAATTTTTCGATTATTTTTAATGTACATATTTTGCGATACCGATTTCTGATGAATAACAGAAATTTGAATAGCCAGAATCTATAAAAAAAAAATAATTTCTCTAAAACCTTCGTTTGTTTAAACATGATTAAATAATGTTAAAATGAAAATGTATTTGTTTAATGTATGTTCATTATTGAAAAGGCATCCATCAATCTATCGTCACTAATCTGCGTATGAGACACGATGACATTCATAATTATAATTAGTATATAGGATATAGCAATTTGGGCAACTCTATATCTCTTAATCTGTTTGCAAAACGTGATTCTGGACATCTTTTGTTCAATACTGCTGATCAAATTATTTCCCTGTCTACCGGATATCAAGCGTTAAAAATGTAGCATCCTGGTCCCTAATTGCCAATTATTACGTACCGTATGATATTTTTTTTAACAATATATTTAGTTACAGATCGTTTGATTGAACATTTGTGGATCAGTAATGAAAAACAAAATATTGATCATTAAAGAATTATAGATAAAAGGTTTTTGGCCATTCTGAGCCCTTAATAAACGTTTGTTAAACCGAGTCCAGAAAATCTCTTATTTTCCTGCAACCCTACAATAAGTTACTGTCCAATAAGTTTCTACTTGATAAGACGGCTACAGATAATTTGGGTGAAATCAAACTCTCATAAAGAGATAAAACACAACTACAAGTTTATCCAATTTCACGGGAATTAATGTTTTCATGTGCAAACTTCGTAGAATATCCATAAAAATTGAAATATACACATCCAAACACGAAGAGAAAATCAAAATAACCAACTGCACAAATTTTAAAAACATAAGTTCACCCCGCTGGAAGTGCTCCACAATTATTGGCTTTGCAAAAGCTTGCCCGACTAAACAAAATTATTCCATTGGAAGCATGCTTCAATTTTTTATAAGAAACAAATTTTAATTTTCGCTGCTGTTCATTAATAGAACGTGCAGATTTAAGAAGCAATAAGCCTTTTTCTTTTAATTAAATGCATATACATGTATATTACTTACAATCAAATTATTTCATTATCTCAAAATATTTCAAGAAAGTACATATATGAAATAATTCTAAGCCTGAAAGCAGAAAAAACCAACATTCTTTAAATTTTATATGAATTGTATTTTTTCTATTAAGATGGCAAATCAAAGGCCTTTCTGTCATTTCCGAGCAAAACTTTCTCATAACAGAAAGGTACATGTAACAGGAAAGGATTTTTGGTGGGTTTTTTCCCCAATTAAAGCTGCAAGTGAACACACGGTGTGCTCCGGAATATCTCATTACAGGAGAGCTCTTTCTAGTTTGGCCTCGTCCGGTGCGTAAAAATCATGAATGTGACATTATGGCAGGAAGTCCTGCATCAATGGATAAGATCTCCAATGCTTTGAAAGAACTAATCCATAGATCCAAAGGGAGGGACTCTTATTAAATAAACACCCAAGTTAAACCCTTTTCAAGGTAAAGGAAATCAATTATTGCTAACATTCTACAGCGGTAGACAATAGGTAACAACTTGTAACCCTCCCCCTTTTCCACCGTTCAAACATAGGTATCTATTTTTAATTCAAGATAACACACGTGTATTGGTGAACACCCTCTTGAAAACTCTTGCTCGCTGTTGCTTATTCCATATAACATTTTCATTGCGAATTCAAATATTTGTGGTAGAGACAGGTATATGGCATCCCTACTAGCTCTGGCTAGCGGGTTAACCCTTTAGCGTTGGACTGGCATGCCAGAGGACCCGGGTTCAAACCCCAGCAGAGGCAAAAAGTGTATCTGTTACAATTGGCGCACAAAGTTGGGCCTGGGTATTCTCTGGTGAGTGAGAGAATTTGTCTCTAGTACTTCGTCCCATAGGCTTTGGCACTTCGGAAGAGGCGATGACGCCTCTTTGCTTGGAGGGGGATATTGTGGTTAGAGTCAGGTATATGGCATTAGAGGACGGGTTCAAACCCCAGCAGAGGCAAAAAGTGTCTGTTACATATTGACACATTAAACATGCATTGCTTTATCTTTTCTATGAAAAATATTGATATTGCTAGCTCCCATTTCCTACAATGTTTCGGAGAATGCAACTTTGAAACCTAAGATATGCCTGACGTCATGATGTCAGGCAATTAACGACGTCCTTTTGTATGAAATTGGATCGGAAAAGATTTCCAAATTATAGCGGACATTCTTAAATTCACGTATTAAGGAATTCGAAAATTTTATTTTTTAAACGATTTTTCCGTTGTACGGTAGGTGAGCGTTGCCATTGTGCTTTTATAACGTTATGATAAAATTAAGCTTTGTAGGAGTACGTTATATGAAATAACATAAAAGAAAAAGTAAAAATCGTACGCCGTTGAAATTTTATAAACAGAATAATGCTATCCTGGAGGGCATAGGTAGAAAATGATATTACTAATCACATATTACAATTTGAGAAAAAAAGCTAATGTAGTATTTTTAATCTGCTTTGAAGTGCGGAAAATGACAGTTTACTATATATTCCTATTGTAATTGTACCTCTATTTTGAGATGACCCCTAAAAAGATGGTCGATTTTCTTGAAACGTCGCAAATAAACTAGAATTCGTGTATATGGCATATGGTTAAAACAGATAGTTTTACTATTGTAGTTTTTCCACAATAAAAACAAAACCCAAATTGACCTCCTTAATTCTGCAAATAGTCAATGGTTACTTATTGTTTATAACATTTTTCTGTATATTTTGTGTTCAATATTGCTTATCAAACTATCTCCCTGTTTCAAGATATTTAAACATCCCAGCCCCTTATAACCCTTAATTACGTTACATTTGTCATTTTTTATTGTATGATTATCCAGATATACATTTTTGCTTCAGTAACTGATTACAAAATATTGATCGTTAAAAATTATAGATTAAAGTAGTTTGGCCCTTTGGTCCATTAATTTGAGGAGCAAGTTTCTGCAATATTGTTGATTTGAGGAGCCAGTTCCTGCAATATAGTTTTTTAGGAGCCAGTTCGTGCAATACTGTTTTACATTTTTTTCGAGCAACAAAAAGGTCTTAGGTCAGACTTTTAGAAGGTTAGATAGGACATTAACGGGGCATGGTCACGGTTTTGGTCGAAATTTATTTTTCTCTTTTTATGATTACGATGCTTCAGTAAGGAATTTCTAATAGTCAACCAAAATTTGAGTGCCAGTTGTCGAGTTATAACCGAGATACAAAGCTCAGAATTCTTTGTTATGTATACAAAACTTTGGTCATGTTTTTGTTTACATACTGAAGAGAAAAATCAAGATTAAGATCTAAATAGAATGTAAAAAACGCTAGAAACTCTTTATATATATTCAAAACAAATTGGCTGATTGAAATATAACGTTAAAAAAGAATTTTTACCGGTATATCTAACCAATGCAAACAAACATATGGCACAATTGTCTCTATTTATATTGAAAACAGAAACAAGCACATTTTATAACATGTCATTCAAAGCAAATTAAAGGCGTTGTAATTAATCATGTCCTGATATTCCCTTGCTTCCGGGTCTCTAATTATATTTGCACATGAAATTTCTACGTTGTACGTTGATGTTTCTCATTAACGAGTTATGGAATTATACATTCAAATACTTCTTTGCTCTTACTTAAATGGCTGTAATACATGTTCTAACGTCATAATTGGGACAGCAGTAAGTGTGTCAAATTTAGATTGGTCCGGTTGTACAGATACAAGACAGTACAACATGACCGTGAAAAACTCAGACTCTGTTGTGTTGTACAGAAATTCAACGACCTGTTGCAAAGGAAATCTTACAATCCACTACAATGCTGGTAAGTTTATACTCATAAGCTAAGTAAGCTAATCATAATATTCATCAATTTCTTTTAGCAAACATGCATAGCAGGTTAATGTTTTAAATCCTTTTCACAAAGATCATTTCAGAATATGTGTTAAAATAGGGTGGAGCTGCCTACATTAAATAATTGAGTTACTGAGTGACATTGTGACAACGACATTCTGTTCAGTTACATACAATTGTTATGGTTAGCTTGATTTACTTTTTAATGCATTGTAATGGAATACAATGTTTGTTAGTACAGATATCAACAGACATTAATGCTGGGACCCAAAACACGGCGCAATTGGAGAAGAATAAAAGAGACTTTAGCAAATCGTATTCTACCATATTAATCGCTATAATAGTATTGTCTTGTGTGGTAGCCATCTTCTGTTTTGTTCATGTTTTTTGGAAGTTCTTGAAGACATTTAATCATTAATTATGGAGGATTTTACCACTTCTCTCTTGGACATTGTTTTCAATTGCATTTAGAATTGTCTTCCACTTTCACTCTTTTATCTTCTAATTTCCATCTTTCAATTCTTGATTTATTTAATGTATTAAATACATTTGTGACTGAAATTGGTTAATTAATAATTTGCTTGTGAAAATTACAATTTTTAAAATTTTCAATCACTATCACAGCGTGAATGATTTTACTGATTACTAGACATGACCTATCAGAATTCTCCACCATCCAGTGTCACCACCACATTCCTCTTTTCTTAATGGTTTTATGATAATTTTTGTTAAAATTATTTATGAATTAAAATTCAAATTAAACTTTAAAAAATCAAATAAATCATTCGTATCTTTAATGTGAGGTTATTCGTTTAATGTCTTGTCTATATCGAGACGTTATCAGATGATGGCGAAGATCTCTTTAATTTACATATATAATTAACCAAAACAACCAATAAGCAGAGAAGTTTTTTTTAATGTGATCACCGTGACACTACATCTACTGTAAACGTATCATTTGGCTGTACATTCTATTTAGCGTTTTTGGAGTAAGACGGCTTTCTCTAAATCAAGTTCATGGCTAAATGCAATGCATATATTTATAATAATAGGAACAATCGAGAATGCGCTAATTCAAATTCACTCCAACTTGTTGAAAAACTGTTTTCAGCAAAATATCGTACACACCAAATTTGATATTACGTTTACAGTGTAATATAAATCATATATATAAATAAGAGGCACTGAAAAAAACCCCAACAACACTCGATATCTATAAGTGTCGGATCTGAACGATTCACGGTTATAACATAAGTTATAAAAAATTACTAAAAATAACCAGCGACACGAACAATTAAGAAAAATTTTGTCAAATTTTCGGGACGACCTGTCTTTCTTCAGGACAAAAAACTAAACACTACACATGGAAGGAGAAAAACATCTACATAACTAGCACTAAAACTAAATAATATAAATACTCTGAATTTAAACGGAGCAATTACATCTTTGTATTAAAGATCAAATAGCCCGAGAAATAAAACCCACGTCCGACGCAGCCGACGGTCTGTGTGGAAGTGCTGAAAGATACCGCGAACAAATTAATTTACCTGGTTAGGTGTTGCTGTGAATTAAGTTGTACTTGTAAGACAATCCGCAATGAAGCTTTGTAGGGGAGACAGGCTCTGTAAACAAACAAATGAATATTCACAAAGTGTGAAAATAAAAGCTTATAGGAGTTAAATAAATGATTTTAAAAAATGGATGAACAAACAAATAAAGATATCCAGATTAAAAGAAAATAAAAAGAACCGTGTTAATAAACCAATTATGGAACGGGTTAACAAATATGTTAGTTAAAGTGAATGATAGTTTTTATATGGAGCCAAACGATGATGATGGGGATACTACTAAGTAAAAATCAGGATGATTTAGTTCATATTTATTTTGGTGAATTCATTCAATTTGTTTATGTCGTCAGGGCGGAATGACTTCTATCTATGCATCCAAAAATTTTCTTTGTTTTTCTCTCTCTGCATCTTTCCAATCTGGGTTGTGTGGAAAAAAGTACATTAAAATCAAAATACTTCAACTGGTTTAGAATTTTCAAATTTTACAATATTTAACTAAAAAATACGTTTTGAAAATTTTTGGAAAAGTAAAAATTTTAAAATCCTAAGCCCCCGCTTAGGATTTTAAAATTTTTACTTTCCAAAAATTTTCGAACTCATAACTTACAGATTCGGAATGGACTTTCTAACTGATAGCACTACGCTGTTAGGTGACAATTTTTGAATAGAAAATATATAAAATTATGCTTGATTTTATTGTTTATTTCGATAAATATATAGTACGTCACAATGTGAATGTGTCAAATGCCACCTTAATGTGATAAGGAATTGTCGCAAGGGGAATACACGCAAGGGAAAGTTATTGATATCATTACAACCTGTGTAAATTAATTTATGTTTTCTCATCCTGCACAAACTCACCGCAGCTAGGTTTTTGCTGAATAAAAAAATTGACTCAATCACCCATGTTGAGATGAAATTTGTTATTTATTGCAAATGACAAAATAATGGTAAAATAGCTATATCAAATTGGGGATCAGACTCCAAGCTATTTTCACAATACAGATGTGACCTTTGCATATGCTGATCTCCTGAACTTACAGAATAACAATATATGTCAAACTTATATACAGAACATTACGTAACAGCAAAAATATGGCATATCACAGCTGAGAATCGGGATTGTTTGACAAAACAGGAACAGGATAATACAGAGGTGACACACTGTGTCGAAATTATATAGAATTTATAATACAAGGGTCGATAAAAAATACAAAGACTTTTGCATACGCCTTTATTCTTCAAGTCAATATATCACCTTATTGTAGTTATATTTTAATGTTGAATGTCACGGTTTTACAAGTTGATCTCCATTCGATTGTTATGTTATTTTCCATTTGAAACAAATGAATAACTTTTACGTCTAATGTATAACAGTTATAATTGAAGGTTTACAGCTTCTCGCAAGTATTTTATCAAATACGGAATAAAATTGTGCTATTTTCGTCAATACTGGCAAAAATCTAAAATGTGTGCGCCATAATAACAAGAGGAAAACGTTACAAAGCGGAACAAGCACTAGTAAATCAATATTTACAGGAAGGTTGTGAGACAAATTAGATCATTATTATTATTTTACTATTAGTACAACGACTTTACTAATATACCTCGCAGCTTAACAGTGTTACAGAAACAGCATATCTTTCTTTTGTTTTTGTGCGGGCCGTTTGTCGTGTCATTTGTTGATCGTGATATACAATGTTTATCAAAGTAAAGATATCAAAATGAAAATTTCTCAGCATGCTGATTACGCAGCACAAACTCGCCATGGTTGATATATATGTGTGTATCCACATAATTAAAATTACTGTGAATCAATTTCTGAGTTTGATTATTATTATATACCATTCAATGTTTAAGGACATATGCTTGAGATATCTTTTATAAATTGATGGCCACGAAATAAAGTTGTTCAAACAAAATAAAAGTCGTGGCCACAAAATAAAATTTGATCCTACGAATTGTTAATAATCAAAGGAAATAACAATTTAAACCTTTTGCGATACAAAGACATAAAAAAAGGTTTTTATTCTTTAACAGCCATTAGACCAAAATATTTTATCCTAAATTGCAGGGAACAGCTCAACGTGTTTTATTGCCCGAGGCCAACGATTTGTTACCTAATTCAATAAATGATTTCAAAACCAACACCCATTTATGTGATTTACTCCAAAATATGTTAAACGGTTAAATAATATTCAATATATGTTTTAAAGATATAAGCTAAGAGCATAATACTAAACACATTATTTGTTTTGAAAATATGCGTTCCTTTTTTTTTTTATTGAAAATGTGTTTGACATATTCTCCCAAAATGTTGAAAATGTAACATATGTCTAATATAAAATTTAATTTCTTACTGTTGTAAATATATAAAACTCTTGTTTTCTACACCCTATATAACAATATAAAGATTTTATAGAATAGAGAAGAATAGAATAGGTAAATTGATATACTGATCAAATTTTTAGGATAAAAGTAGACATCTGGTCATCACATTTCGTCATAACACCGGGTGTAAGAAATACCAGCACACACCAACTGTTGCCTTCTCTGTATGAATCTTTTACAGTATCACAGTTGTCAGTGTATGGATTTCCCCGGCGTTTCAAACTGTTCAATGTCAATTTTAATAATAAAGAGTAAACATTGAATAATCTGAGATAAGAACACATTTAAAACAAATAAAACCTTTAATCAGAATTAGAGATTAATGGTGTTGTAGAAGCTGTTGTTGTTGTTGTTGTTGTTGACATTACATATACCTCGACATATATAATTATATCTTATATAGATAGATATATGTCATGGATCATGAGTCATTGTCACTTAAATCACAAATAATACTCAGGAGCTTGATATAAGAATTTTAATTTTTCGTGTTTGGGACGCATTGTCGTTCCATCTTTGTATGAAAAGTACTTTTGAAACTTCATTGTATGAAATGCTATCAGAGAGTCTAAAATATTTTGAAAAGTTCACTTAACATGAATTTAGAAAATGCAGACAAGTCTTATTCGAGCACAGGATTATTTTTATTACAGGACTTTGATCCTCTATTATTAAAAAGTCGGTCAATTTTTAATTTTTGATCTTGCATGGCTTAATTATAAGGTATCTTACCTTGTAGAAAATAAATGAATATGGTATACATATGCCCATTTTCCTGAAAACTGAGATGTTTTGTATTTTAATTATGTCAGTATGAAATACAACATTTGACTTTAAAGTCAAGCATAATATTTTGCCCACATTAGCAAATATTAGGAATTTTTTTGATATACAAATTATTGTTATACAAATTATCGTCTAAATTCCATTTTTTGAATCGGATCCATGGTATCAATTATATCCAATCACCATGCAGGCGTGGATTGGTTTACTATATTACCTAAAAATAGGATATCCCTGATACTCACGAAATTTTAATTTAAAAGTAAAATTATTACTGTTTAAATTTAATGATGGAATAAAGAAGTACTGCAGAAAGTAAAGAAATAAGAGGGATTAAATAGGAAGTGGGTGTCATTTTTTAGACTTGGGTTAATTTGCTGCGGATCGCTGTAAGTTGTAAACCCAATATATTTCTAGTGGGGTTTTTTTTGTTAGTGCTGCTTGGATTGAACTTTCAGATGTGATGAAGGATATGTCTGTAAGTAAAATAGCAAACTAACCAGGTTGTTGAGGGGTCTTGAGGTTAACATTGAGATTTAAGGGAAATGAATTGGTACTCTATGTCAATGTGTAGACTGGGACTATTGTACAGATACAAGAGAGTACAATATGACCGTGACAAACTCAGACTATGTTTTGTTATATAGAAATTCAAGGACTTGCTGCTCGGAAAATCTTATAATTTGCTATATTATATATTTGCAAAATATATTACAAATGTTTATAAATGAATTCTAAACTCAAGATATATTTCCTATTTATACATTTATGTTTCTTTTAATTACCGAAACAATTTGGTATATGGCTAAGACGATAAAAATCCCAACAATATTGACCCGATCCTATAAAACCTCTTGTTTCAACATATACATTATCTTTGATATACGCAATGCTTATCAGACATAGGCAGGGTTGGCAAAAAAGCGGGAAATACTCACATTTCCCTGCAGGATGGTGGGAATATTTACTGGTAATTCCCTCGAAATACTGAGAAACCAAAGTACAAATTACCCAATTTTAATCATATCTGTTGAGATACACACATTAGTACACTTTTTTAGCTGATACATTTAAAATTAATTATTATATTTGATTTTAACAAGGTTTTACTACCCAGTAATGCATTGGGCGTCCACTTATGAATAAACTTGGGTTCAAAAAGCTGAACTGAAACTTGAATTCTGGCCGCTATAGATGCTTCGGGAAATAGATGATTGGGTGAATTTTAATTAGATTCATAATACTGACAGGGAAATGGCAAATCGTGTTAAATTCTGTTTTTATGCTTATTGTGTATATCTTATTTCCTAAACACAGGTTTTTCATTGAACAAATCAAACAAATAAAGAATTTAAATTTGCATTTCCCAGTAAATCCCAGTATTTACGAGTATATTGAAAATCAGTAGTATTTACTGGGACGGGATATACCGGTATTTACCAATGGTATTTCCCAGCACTGTTATTTTCCGGCCAACCCTGGACATAGGAGAGAATCTCATTAGCCCAACTCTTTCAAGCTATTGATTTTAAAAGGAGTTATTGACCCTTACTAATTTTAAGCATTTCCCACAAATTCTAAAAACATCTTACCATTTCGGATTGCATCGTTAGAGTCATTGTTTATAAAAATTATGCCGAGTCTAAACGCCATTCTTATAAGGATAAAATTTGTTGTCTTGCCTTCCAACGACACAGTAACCCAAAGATATTTTGTTAAGGACAATTGCCTCAGAAAATAAAGTCAATAGCTCAATCTCTGATCTATGGTCCATCTTTTTGCTTAAAATTTAAAAATATCAATCTATCAGACAAGGATTTCTTCTATTTCAAAGCGGTACTTTTCGTACTTTAAAGTTCATTGCAATTTTAAGCTAAAGATGTGACTTTCTTTATAAAATCGAATGGTCTTTATATTTGATTTTTGTTTTGTCAGAATTCTCAAACACATGAAATTTTGATATTTGTTAAAAGGATTGGTAGCTTTCACTTTCTTGAAAATATTCTTTGTTCATCTAAAATATTAAAATTTAAAACAAAACGCAAAAAATGAGTTTATATAAGTAGTTTTCCGTTTTAAAGAACATAAAAGATTGATTTGACATTGATTGTCTTGATCATGGCTGTCCTTGGGGCCTAAAAATTTTTTTTTAAGGATAGTGCAAAATAGATACCTCATATATTAACAGAAAAATAAAAACGATTGCAGATTGAAATGTGTTGAAAACTACTTAAAATCTACAAAAAATGCAACGGAAGACGTTTATCGGAGATTGTTACAGGTGATGAAACATGGACACATTATTTTGAACCTTAGAGGAAAATTGATAACAAGATATGGTTGACTAAAAAGCCAAAACTACATGTTATTGCAAAACGATGCCAAGTACAAAGAAAGATTTATAAGCAATTTTCTTTAATAGTGAAGATTCTAGTTCATATTGCTATAACAAAAGGCCGAACAATCACCGGAGATGTATAAAAAAAATTATGTGCTGAAGAAAGTTAAGAAACATTACGAAAGGAAGAGATCAAAGTCTTGAATTCGTAACATCGACTTCTTCATGACAACGCCCCAGCACATAAATCCAAGATTGTGAGATCGTTTTTGGAAAAAGAAAAGGTTCATGTTTTGCCTTGTCCTCCCTATTCATCCGACTTGTCTCCCTGTGACGTTTTTTCTTTTTCCTAAGTTAAAAAAGCACTTTTCAAGAAGAAGATAATGAACATTCAAGGAATGATTTGGGCTCTGCTATTTATCAGTACATAGAATACCATTCCAAAAAAGCATTATATGAAATTAAAACTTGGATAAATCGGGTGAAATTAAGTGTGTCTGTTAAAGGAGAGTATTTCGGAGATAACTGTTAAAAAATAACAAACAATATCTTATTGTGTTATTTTTGTAACAATGATTACATTATTAATTGAACGCCCAACATACATGATATAATTCATTACATAATATTTGCTTGTGTAAATGTATATGAATAAGCTTTTGTTTGAAAAATGTGAAATTATGATGATACTCATGAAAAAAATGAGGAAATCAAATTTGATAATTATAATAGTTTAGTACAAGTTTATTTGGGTAAAAAGTTGAAAAAAATAGTACATTTTTTGGGGGGGGGGGGGGGATTATGTTGGACAAATAATGGCTTGTCTGTAATATCATCAGCTGATTTCATCAATGAACTATATTAAAATGTTTAAAAGTACGACATTAAAGATATCGACATCTTACGACATCCTTTGATTACACGATATCTATATGTGCAACCATTATTCTTATCTTCAGAAGTTTTGGTTTGTTTGTTTTGATTTGAACATTTGTCATTGTATATCATGATTTACACAATATAAAAAAGGTTTGAAAAAACTTACGAAGTTCTCACCTTGGAAATATATATAATTGATAACAACTGTCATTATAAAGTCATGTACAGTAAAAATAACTTTTAGAATGGACTAACAGTAAATATTTACTTAATGTAAAATTTTTCAGAGTAGTAAATGAATGAAGAAGGTTACACGGGTGGTAAGATGTACCGGAACACTGGTGACTATTGCTGGATCATCACTGGAACATTGTTGGAAACTTGCTGGAACCTTTTAAATTTAATATAAATAACAATATTTTCAATTAAACCTTTCACTATTATAATATACTTATTCATCTAATTACCACAACAGCACACCATACAATCACAACGAACATTACTCACTCTATAAAACCGTTAAATGTATCAGACCCCTTAACGTTATCAAACACTGTCACAGTTAAGCGTATACGACCTCTTAACATGCAATATAGTTAAGTGTATAAGATCCCTTAACATTATCAAACACTGTCACAGTTAAGCGTATAAGACCTCTTAACTATACAAAACAGTAAATGTATGACCAATAACACCGTATTAGACTACAAAATATTAACTTACAAATAAACTAGCAAACCACGCTTGTCACACAAACGCACCACAACTCTACGGTAAATAAACAAGTATGTAAAACGTTAAACTGAAAATACTATCGAACACGTATACAAAACCAGATACCTAAAGTCTTACTTAAATATTACAAACAAGACTAAAGTATAAAGAAAAACCGAACTTACCCCTAATGGAGATTGGTTACCGTAAAAATACGCTCATTTACACATCGTGCTAGCACTGCGGTGCGTGCTAATGGACCCCGGCTCACTGACCAAAAACATGGGTATTTATAGTATCATAGTAAACAAATAGAACAGCCCGAGTATAGTCCATTATTGACCAATACCTGAAGTGACAAAATTGAGGCACCAAAAGGATACAAACATGAAATAAAAAACCAGAGGTACCCTACAGGAAATTACATAAATGAATAAATATATACTGATTGTGACAATATCTCCATATTCAAGAAAGTTTTATAAACTTTTGAAAAAAAAAACAAAACAAAACACAATCAATATTTTAAAAAATGTCAATAAGCAAATATACACACAATTCACTGTTACATATTTACAGTCTACTTAGACAGTCTGCACCGACGTTTTCAGAACCTTTGATTGCGACAATCCGGAATCTGTAAGGTTGCAATAACAATGCCCACCTCATTAGACGAGCATTAGATACCTTGGCATGGCTAAGATATACAAGCGGTTGGTGGGCGGTCTCCAACAGGAACTCCTTTCCATATAAATACCGTTGAAACTTCTGGACCGCCCAGACTATAGCATAACATTCCTTCTCGATCGTAGAGTAGGACAACTGATGCGACTTCAGCTTCTGACTAGCGTAGAAAACGGGTTTCTTAACTCCATCTTCTTCTTGAGCAACACTGCGCCAACACCTGCATCTGACGCATCTGTCTGCAATATAAATGGTTTACTCATATCGGGTAATTTTAACACAGGTGTTACCATGAGTGCGTACTTCAGCGACGTAAACGCGTTTTCCTGATGTTGTCCCCAGATACACTTGTTAGACTGCCCCTTCCGTGTCAAATCTGTCAGCGGCGCTGCAATAGCTGAAAAGTTGGGTATAAATTTTCTATTAAAACCAACAAGTCCAAATATGATCTAACCTGTTTCTTAGTGGTAGGTGTTGAAAACGTCTGAATAGCTGCGACTTTCTCTTGTACTGGAAGAAGTTTCTCCTCTCCTGCTATATGTCCCAAACACTCTAAACTTTGAAACCCAATAAAACACTTACTTGGCTTCGCAGTTAAGTTTGCAGCTCGCAGTCTTTCTAAAAACTCCTCCACAATCTGTAGATGTTCCTGAAATGACTCGGTATAAATAATAACATCATCTATAAAATTGTCGATGCATTGCATACCCTCTAATAGCTTTCTCATTAACCGGCTGAAACTGGCTGACGCGTTGACCAAACCAAACGGCATAACGTTGAACTGATACAGTCCGAGTGGTGTCTGAAAAGCTGTTATGCATTTTGACGTTTCTTCAAGAGGTAGTTGCCAATATCTCTTACAGAGATCAAATTTTGATACGTACTTACTGCCTGCCAACTGCACGAATATATCGTCGTCCGCACACGGGATTGTCTCTGCATCAAACACGGTTATTCTGTTGATTGCTCTAAAATCTATGCAGAGTCTATTGGAACCGTCCTTCTTCTTGACTATAACAATCGGCGATGTATAGGGACTTGTCGATGGTTCGATGATTCCCGTTTCTAACATTCTCCTGACCTCCTCACATACGGTTTCACGTGATGTAAAGGGCAATGGATACGGCTTTGAACGTACAGGCTTTTCACTGGTCAATCTGATTTCATGTTTCGCTAAGGTAGTCAATCCTGGAACATCTGTAAGAACATCAGAATATACACAGAGCAAAGTTTCAATGTCATGTCTTTCTCTCTCACCAAGTTCATTATTGGTGTTGACAACCTCCGGACCTTCCGAACTCAACTGTGACGGAGAGTCATTTAGATCACTGTCATCCATTGAGCTGTCGTACTCTACATCGATAACTGCCACTCCTACAATGTCTTTGCTAAAATTGTCACCATCCTGTCTATCAATATATCGTTTTAGCATGTTAGCATGGATCGTCTTTAACTTTCCGTCTATCAATCTTGTAATTTACACTCCCTACCTTCTGGAATATTATGTACGGTCCTCTCCACTGCATCAATAACTTGTTGCTAGCGGTAGGAAGCAACACAAGAACTTTCTCGCCTTCTTTCATGTTTCGTTGCCTCGCCCGTTTGTTGTAGTAGGTGCGATATCTCCGAGACGATCTTTCCAGATTCTCTTTGGCTAGCTCACATGTTGACTGTAGACGATCTTTTAAATCTACAACATACTGATAAGTTGTTTTAATATCAGGATCCGTTATCTCTTTTGTCAATAGCTCACGAAGAATCCGCATTGGACCTCTGACTGTGTGGCCATAAACCAATTCGAAAGGTGAAAATCCGAGACTTTCTTGGGTGGTGTCACGATAGGCAAATAACGCTGCAGACAAATACCTGTCCCAGTCCTTAGGGCGCTCTGCACAGAGTCGTCTCAGCATCTGCTTTAGCATGTCGTCAAAACGCTCGACCAATCCGTTGCACATGGGGTGGTATGGCGTTGTCGTCAACTGTCGGAATGAGAGTAGGCGACTTGTCACGGCCATCAGCTCTGAAGTAAACTGGCTGCCCATATCAGTTAGCATCTCGACAGGTATTTCAAGTCTACAAAAGATTTCAACAAGAGCCTCTGCAACTCTTTCAGCTTCTATACCTTTTAACGACACTGTTTCCGGGTATCGTGAAGCAAAGTCTACAAGGGTTAAGATGTACCGGTTCCCTCGGTCTGTTGCTGGTTGAATTGGGCCGACCAGATCTACAGCAACACGTTTAAAAGGTTCATCAATTATTGGCATCTTACCCAAAGGTACTTTTGTAGTCCTACCCTTTGGAGTTGTCCTTTGACAAATGTCGCATGATTGACAAAATCGCCTCACATCTTCCTGCACTCCCGGCCAGTAGAATTCTGCTAATACTCTGCCAATCGTTCTGCTAGTGCCTAGATGTCCTGACATCAAAGATTCGTGTGCGAGGGCTAAGACTTTCGTCCTGAATTTCTTGGGAACAATTAATTGTGTGAACTTTTTTCCATTTTCAACATAAGATGATTTAAAAGTTCGATAAATCATTTCTTTCTTCTTTATGAAATGAAATTTGGCGTCTGCATCTGTATCCTTTCCCACTAAACCACGAATCTTTTCCAGAGTAGCATCTTCCTCTTGTGCTCGTAGTATGTCGTCTGAATTCACGCTGGAATCAATAATATCTGGAACACAAATTGGTTTAGTCTTTTTACCTGCATGGCAAGCTTGTTGTCTAGTTAACACTGCATTTGCGGTACTTGGACTCCACTTCATATCTGGATCTCTTGGGTCTCTTGCCTCTGGAATATTCCCTATTATTACATCATACAAAGGGTTCTTTAAACACCATGCTTCCACTTCTCCTATAAAGTAAGGTGTATCAATACTCACACACGCAACTGGTATTCTATCTTGGATCCATCTGCAAGAACACACTCTCGACACTTGCCGATCAACTGCGAATCATAAATCAAGTCTTTGCGAACTACTACACCATTATAACCAGTGTCTCTTAACACAGTAACATAATATTCATTTAGTCTGCCATCACAAGTAGGCATGTTCTCTAAAGTAGCTGTCGCATTGCAAGAGGATGTACTAACTAAATCAACAGTCTTTGGATTCGAGACAGACGTTGTCGTAGTAACGGAAGCAAATGCTGAACATTTACCTGGTGTTTAGTGGCGGTGTCCGCCCCTTGGTTCTTCTTTTGGATTCAATGTAACTGCAGCCGAATTTCGTGAACGTTGCTGAGGACACTGGAATGAAGCATGCCCTACCTTGGAACATTTGTAACAACGTACCGGTTTTCCCGTTGTTGCTGCATCTTTCGTACTTTTCTGTTCCTTCTGGTCTCTCTGTATATTAGGTGCTCCGTTCCGTGGTTCAGAAGTAGACTCTTTCCTGCCAGAATGTACTAGGGACAAAATATTTACATGACGGGCCTCTTTATATTGATCAGCTAGTCTACACATTTCATCAATATCTTTGGGTATACGTTCTTTCAAAAACAATAATAAATCTCTGTTGCACATTGAAAGAAATTGATCCCAAAGTACAAGATCATACAATCCGTTGAAAGTATTAGGCACTCTACCAAGTTCTAACCAATTTATAAAAAAAAAAAAAAGTAAAAACAAACAACATGAGCAATGCAAATGACCTCTCAAAATCATAATTATTCATTGGCAATTTTATTTTATTACAGATAATCATATCATTATTTAATTTTGACAAATTCTAACAAAGAAAACTTGTTCGATTTTACAGAACTTTGAGTTTCTTCACATTTTGTTTATCACTTGCCTGTCCCGAAATTCACTTGGTCTGGAATTGGCAGCCCCCCCCCCCCCCCCCCCCCATTTTACTTATCTCTCGATCGGAAACAAACGGATTTCCTTATTTATTCAAATTGATTTACAACACACTGGTTTACAAGTTTTAAAAAAAATTCTACATATGCGTGTGCTCGTGTAACATCTAATTATTATGTACATAGAAATGACCGTAAAGTTGTTTCAAAAGGCGCCAAATTATATTCAGCACCAATTCGTCAATTTGAATCCTGTTTTGTGCCTCTCCACATTCTTTCCCCACATCTAAATATTCTGGACATTTATTTATCCAATATCTTATTTCACATTCTCATCCGAAATGATTTTTCACTAATGATGAGGAAATGAACACAAAAACGAGCACAGGCAACAACTCTCTCGATTTCAAGGAGGAAAATTGCTGGCAAGTTGTAAACACTTGTGAAAGTACTCAAATTGGAACATGAATTAATGAAAGCTACAACATCTGCCATCTTGATATATAAAGAGGAACTATATAGTAATACAAGTCAAAGAAACTGTCACTTTATCTCAACAATTAGCTTTTGACTTTCCCGGGATTAACTTTTGACCTTCCCCGTATTTGTCCGTTATAGATTTTTAAAAATATTTGTAATACAAAGAGGAACCTAAACATCAGAAAATATGACATGATTTCACTCATGTTATTTTTATCATCAATGTTCGTTTCCGATCAATAATAAGGTTCAGTCTTCATATAAGTAATGTGATTCTAGTCTACTGGACTCCACACCCAGTTTGATATTAATCAAAGGTCATTCGGGTTAGTTCAAAGCCAATAAAAGAATGCAAATAAAAGAATATTGTAACATTATTTAAGTTTTCATGGAACATAATAAAAACTTACAATTAGAAATATATAATGACATTCACCCAAAGAGATGTGGAAAATGTCAATAGCAGTTAAAAGCTGCTGACCGGTCACACCCGCCGTGTGCTCTTTGTCGCAATCGGGAAAAAACGGAAAAGTCCGTAAACAATTAGGTGATAAATTATGGTCTAACAATTAGTATGAAAAACGTCAAAACTATTTCAAAACTATTTCAATCAATGTTTTGTAGCAAACCATTTGTAACATTGATATTGGCATTATTGTGATATCATCATGACTGATGTTTGTCATTATCTTTCAATGAATGTTTCATTGGTCAAGCTATTGAAGCATTGCCATCCTTTTTATTGGGAATTTTTGTCAAAATCTTTAAGTACATGTTGTAAGACAAAAAAGCATAAAAGAAATCGACTGAAAAATGTTTTATTCATTAAACTTGCGGTTGAAGAATTCGGCATTCTGATGTATTTCCATGGTTGAATACTTGTGTTTGATTTAACACCCGTGTGATCCTACTCACGAAAGTACAAAACCAAGGGCGGAAGTTTACATGGTTGTTTTCCACCAGACTAGAAAACAAAAATATGTGTACGTTGAAATAATATGAAATGTTAAATTGAGCAGGCACAATTATTTAAAACACACACACACACACACACACACACACACACACACACACACACACACAGGAGGGTTGCCCGACAAATAGAACATTAACGATGGCAAATCTTTTATTTCTTTGTTTAATTACGAAAAATTGCTATGTTAAAACGCTTTTGATATATTTCATAACATTTTTTCTGTGTTTTTTTTTAAAGACTTTGTTATTAAACAAGACTTTATAATGTTTGATTAACGATTTTAACAAAGTGCAAAACAATTTTAACCGATGAATAATGTTACAGAACTAGGAATGGAAGAAATGTACTTGTAAATATACCACAAAAATTGGTGTTGAACATGACATTCTTTTTAGGGGGAAAAAGCAAATATTTTTATCAAACAAATAGTGATTCTTTTTCCATCGTACATGAAATTGCTAAATCTTTTTAGACATTCTATTATAGATTTATGCTATAACGTTGTTTAGGGTTCTCTTTCTTTCTTTTTCATTATTAGTTACCTACCGATGAACAAAATACAAACGGTTAGACCCCAAGATGTTAAGGTCCTAATACGTTTAGGCACAAGCTAAGATGTTTAGGCCCCAAGATGTTTAGGCAACTATTTTAAGATGTTTAGGCATGTCTAATTTGTATGTATATATATATGTATATATAGGGGGGGGGGGGGGTCGGGTTTTGTATATTATGTTTAAAAACCTTATTCTTTTATTCTGCATTTGAATTTTAATGAAAGAGATGAACACATATATACATTTTTAAAAAAGAGAATGAAAGAAGCGGCATTTTAAAGTTAAGATATCTTGAAAGCCTTTGCCGGAAAAAAAAAACAAGGGTTCAGTCTTGTAGAGGGCGGGGTTGCTTTTTAAATGTGCTGTAAGGGCTGAATTCTGCTATGTAGATATGCTGACATAAAAATGATAGCAAATAAAGTGAGATTATAAGGCAGTCAACCATTTGTTTTTATCAATTAAATGCACTGGGGAAGAATATCTGTCCCCTGGGGATTGTGGTCGTTTAGGTAAAATATGTACTAGCTATTTTCAGTTTATTTATGAAAACACATACATGTAAACGCTATCTTGAGAGTTAAAAACGTATGCAGAAATTATTTTCTATCATTGGGGCTTTCGCCTTTTCAGTATTTGTTCATGCACCAATATTATCTTAAAGTTTTTCACTAAAGTAAAAGAAATAAAAGCAAACATACATTCTTGACATTTGTGTTTACTCGTTGAACCCTTTTGTGTTTAACATTATATATACTGCAGAAGTTGTTTTTATCTTTAGAAACCATATCAACTCCCACAAAAATGATTTGTTTTGAAGTTTAAATAAAAGTAAGTATTACATATAATGATCCTTTAGTGAAAGGTGAATTTGTATTGTATTTTAGTATAATCATTGCTGTCATTGTGTTGTCGTGTGTTGGTGTCATCTGTTGTGTCGTCTTTGTTCTTTGCAAATTCTGGAGACGATTTGTATAAACAGGAAGAATATTGTGTGATTCATTTATATTTAAATGGTAGAACTATTTCTAAAAATAAAAGATATGAAGCAAAAAGCCTCTTTTTGACACCATGGTTACCAGTTACAACTATTTTACAATTTCATGGAAGTTTTTTCGTCTAGCGTCGCTTTGGAAATACTTTATGTTTCAATGCGTCATTTTATTTTGGCTGTAACCGATTTAATAAAACAATGATATAAATCATAGGGTATTCAAAACCTCAATGAAAATAAAAAAAAAAGAAAGAAAAGAAAGTTATATCTACATAATAATATTCTATATACGAACAGATATCCAACATGATTTAATAAAAGAGAACAACCAATTTTCATACGTTTTGTAGTGGGCATATATAAATAAATACAGAATATATACTATAGAAAAATCAAATATATAGATGAATAGTGAGCTATTAACTTTCAAAAACCTTAAAGCCTACAAATAATTTTGCGATAAAAGCTAAAAATAACAACATCTCGAGCTTCTCGTTTTGACAAAAAATGGCTGTTTGTCACAATCTTTCAATCCATGTTTTGAGGCCACCTTATCGTAACATTGCCATCGCTATTATTGTGATTACTTGTCATTAACTTAGAATCAGTGATGTAGTAAATATTAAACATTTAAGCAAAAACTTGACGGAAAACTATTCATAAATCTTTTTTCACAGTGGTTGAAGAATTCTATTCTTATACAACCTTACTGTATTTTTATTTCAATGTCTCTACATTCGTGTATGATTTAATCCTTTGTTGTTTTATTTTCGATCTGATTATTATGGTATGTTCCACTTGAAGCATTAATTTTTAAATTCAATGTATAACAGTTATAAATCGTGTTTACAAACTCTCACAATGGTACTTAATAAAATGTGGAATTTAATTTGGCTATTTTCGTCAATTTACTGTACTAATTCAAAATGTGTACGCCTTTAAAACAAGAAAACGACATTATAAAGTGGAAAACAATAGTATAGGCACCATAGATTAAAAATTACAGGAAAAGTGAGATATAAATTATCACATTATTTTTATACTATTGGTACAAGAACTTTAATATTGACAAATACTTTTCTGATGCTTTGCGTAATAACGTAAACGCATATGTTTAAACGGTGTCGATGTGATGTTTATAGCTTCTTCTGTGTTAAACCTAAGTATCTATATGAGAGGTTTGTCATGTAACAGGAAGATTGTGATATAATCATAACATTATTATTTTTATACTATTGGTACAAGGACTTTAATATTGACAAATACTTTTCTGATGCTTTGTGTAATTACGAAGACCCATACATGTATGTTTGAACGGTGTCGATGTGAAAATCAAGATTTTTTGGAAACGCAGTAAAATACCCAGTCAACTGCTACTGATGTACATAATATCATTAACACAATGTTTACACTTGTTTTGTGATTCTCAAATAATGGAATTTATCCCTAAGGATAAATTCATTTATACAAGCAACAGCAGCCTTATCCTTAGTCGTGATCCTAATAAGGATCGGGTTAGCTTTAGCTAAACCATCGGGTTTGGTGTTCGCAATCGATATCGGGTTCGGAATCCTTTTTCATCAAATTCTTCCATGATGCTGCGATCATCAGACAAAAATTCAGGTTGTAAATCCATGCTATCTGACAACTAGAGTAACCATCGATCGAAAATACATTGGTCAAGTATACGCTCAGTTACTAGCTATGCCACTATTAAAATTTTGTAGCACATGTGTTTTCCAACAACTCGACGTCCGTGTTAAGTATATGATCAACTACTATTATTGCCACAAGTAAACGCTATCAGCACACATGCCAACGATAACCACTAGAAGACTTGAAACCGCTTTCTAGCCTGCTGACCAACGCTTCCTGATGCATTAGGGGTTTGTTCAGACCTCTTCAAAATGTTCATTTCCTCATTTCTACATAGATACCAAACACCAGAGATCTTCTAACAGCATCTTCCCTATTCAGGTACAACTAAACCACCTCAATCAATGTGCTTAAAGGTCCTCACATGGGACCTATTTAAAAAATTGAAAAAAAAAATTTAACTGCATATATTTTGCGCTTATAACTACGGCAATCGAGCATAGCTCTTTCAGTTCATTCTTCCAGTTAACATGTTCAGTTACATTTGAAAACCCCTGTATGTCTAGGTATGAAATGCACATTCAATCCTCGCATTTGTCAGCATTCACATCTCTGGCCATATTGACCAAGCCCTCATTGATTAATATAACAAACAAACCCAGGCGCTTGGCGCCCAAAACAAACCAGACAGGTTTGGCTTGCTCATTGCATACAATTAACATATATCAATACTGTTTAACCCTTATACATTGCATATTGTCTTACTGTTCACACTTCCTAATTAATACCTTCCCATAGTGCAGGACACTATAACATGTATAACATTTTTTACTTCAAACTACAGTGTCACATCAGTCATTACTCCTACCCTCGGATCGATCCTCTGAGGGTTTACACAATACTAACCTTAACAGTTTATGATCTCATTGTTAATATCATTTAACTCCTTGGCAAAACCTTCATAAGATGAGATTCATTTTGCCTCGTAGAGTTTCAGTTATATAATAGTGTACTTCTATGCTGTCCAACTTTTCTCCATCTTGGCATCTCCTATTTGGCATGTCTCCAAGAAAATGGATCAGGTCAAATTAAGCTAAATACTTATAATTTCAAGAAGGCTTTGGCATTGATTTGTATCCTCATGAACACAGTCATGTATTTTCTTTCATTTGCAATTTAAGACTTCTTGATTATAACATCAACTAGGTCTGGTTTTGGCCTCATCAAAATTATACATGTCATTTAATGTTGGTTTTTGGTTCAAATTCTACAGATTTAGGTGTGTTCATTGCTGCTGATAACATGTTGACTAACTGATAACTTGCATTTGCAATGTTAGAATTAAATGTAAGATTCCTTGACAATTTTCACTTAGAGTTTAGAAGTATCATCAATAGTCATCGCAACATCTTGGTACACGACAAAGACAGTTTGATATGCTTTACAGAAATTATCTCATTTCAATAACGTGTCGTATGATAGACTTATACTACTTGGTTTGTTGATTACCCTTTGGAGAGATTTGAATCACTTACTAGGGATAGGAATAAATTCAGTGTCCCATCAATATTTCTAATCTCTATAGTCATATATCGGTAACAACATCATATCTTCACTTGCATTACAATTGCCAGTCATAATGTCAAAGCATCTTATACCTTACATATATCTTTACACCTTCGTAAAATGCCAAGCGGTCAACTTTATTGTCACGACCACCCGTATTACTCATTTGTTACATTCATTTAACCTCCATGTCCCTTCTCTGGTAAGTCATGGTCTTTATGCACAGATGTCAAATTCTTTCTACATGCTGATTATAATTACCTGTGTTTAATTCCTAGGGAAGGGGCCTAAATATGACCCAAACACAGGATATATCCATTACAACAACATTTTCCATTACAACTAACTAAGTCTGTTTCATGAATTCAGTCCAAGGCAAATGGCCATGATTGAACGTTGTGTATTGTATAAACGGAGGGACATTAGTGTGTTGCACCAAATTCTGCTTGTGGAGGGTACAAATATTTCTTTAGCTCACATGCATACTTGGCATCAATCAACTATAAACATCTAGGGCCTCCTGCAGGCAGGGTTTAATATAGTCCAACATCACAATGATTATAAGTACCGGTATGCATTTTACATGTTCAAATATTTCATCCCAATTGTCAGGAAGTAGCATTAAGTTCTAGCTTAATCTACCACTTTGTGGACCTCATCTAAAATTAATGTCCCATGTCAGCTTCAGACATATTTTACCATCAACCCAAATCCTGGCAACTACATGTATATATTATTGATCTTATCATCTTCTCAAACATCACTCATAACCCATTTCCTTGTGTCACCCACAGACTTATTGCTGCACTTCCAACACGCAATAATTTAAGTACTCCCTTATTTACTAGCTACTTGTTCATCTTGACACCTTCAGCTTAACCTTGTTTCTTGTGAGTAAAAACATCACATTATGCATCTTATTGCAAGGAATTTGAAGCTTGAATCATGTACCACAGTACAATCACTCCTGATTTCAACAAATAATCAAGTTGGAAAGGCAACTACTTCTCCACCCAGCCAGGTGGATTCTGCTATTTGACATATTTTTAACAAATTATTTCATGCATGGTCACCTGCGAAGGCCAGTCACTTATCTACTTTAATAATCATCATATTATACCTGTTCGCATTTTATCCATGCTTCACCTCTAACATAGACTTTTAAGTTACATGATTTCAATTACAAATTTAGTCTACTAGTTTTGGGTCAACATGTTGAGGTACATCACTCACCTAGACTTATACTTTTCAAGACACTATGTTGCAAGATGATGATTTAAATGTTTGTTAAACTGTATCAATCTAATTGGTCGTGTAATGGTTTAAGTACCAGGCTTGTGAACTGCATGTTATGAGTTCAAATTCGCTTGAGATTTTTGTTGATGTTTATGGAATCAAGTTTTTGAAAATAAATTTTTATATTCAAATTGCAAATTATTTAACCTATGTGGCTTATATGCTTCTTCCATCATAATATCTATCATAATCATGGAATTTTCTGCTAATCTTACAAACTATTTCAAGGTGTAGCGAGCCACCTTAAAGCAAAGAATCGAGCTTTATTTCAGATTATGGTTGTACTAACCATTGCTAGCTCCAATCCTACCACATATGCATTTACAAGTCAGGATTTATGCATATCTATTATCGACCCTTATCTTAATTATGTGATGGATAAAATACAAAGGGTCTTTATGCCTTGAGCTTGAATACACTGAATAACAATTGATATGAGATTGGGCCAACTTGTACATATAACCTAATCATTTACATTCAATAATGTTCTAGCTGACTTGCTATACCATGTCTTCTTAATATTACATCCATTTAACCTTTATGGCTTCATGGATTCAAAAGTTTGACCAAATTTTATAAGTATCACAGGATGAATCTGTGCCATTCAGTCAACTGAAAGGTTACTAAAATGTGACTGAATGGCATAGTTATGCCATTCAGTCACCTTTCCAGACCTTTCAGTTAACATTCAGTTGACTGAATGGCAGAGGTTCTTCCTGTGTATATATTATTCAATTTTAAACATGTTTAGCTTACAATGAGTTAATATCCCAACAGATCATTTCTGTTTTTTCACATCCAATGCAGGTTGATCTAACGTTCATTGGTTTTCTGATATAGTAAAGACCTATTTCTAGCCCATGCTCCCAGTTGCCCCTTTATCCCCCCATTCACCATATCTGGTCACGGCTTACCCTTAAACTTGCCCTCATCCCTGTGCTCGCCCCTTCCAAGGGTTTTGGGTTGCAAATCGTCTGACGAACAAACACCTTAGCTAAGCTGTTTGTTTTTCGGAATTTGCAACATGGCAGGATTTCTCAGGTCTTTGATGTAGGCAACTGTTCCCAGGGCCTGCTCAAAGCCTGGGAATAGGTGGTCAACTGCTCCCAGGGTCTACCTAACCTAGCCATTAACCCGCTTTAAGCAAAGCGCTATTTATCCACTATTTGATCCATTGATTATTTATTGACTCAATTCATCAATTGACAATGATGATTGATATTGATTGATAGATTGATTGATTACAGATTGATTGATTCAATAATCCTATTGCTAATGTCATTGATTTATATTGATTGATCAAACAATTTGATTGATTGATTATTTATGGATTGATTGATTGAACAATCCTATTGCTGATGTGATTGATTTATATTTATTGATTGAACATTTGATTGTTGATGCGATGATTGATTGATTTATTGTACAGCCATATACCTGCTCACCAATTGGGTGGCAGGTCGGTTGTTAAAATGCATGTTCAATTTCAATAAATAAGCCATGACCAAAAACGCCAGTTGGTGTTCAGCTGTTGTCTTTTATAATGGAATTTATCCCTTAGGATAAATTCATTTATACAAGCAACAGCAACCTTATCCTTAGTCGTGATCCTAATAAGGATCGGGTTAGCTTTAGCTAAACCATCGGGTTTGGTGTTCGCAATCGATATCGGGTTCGGAATCCTTTTTCATCAAATTCTTCCATGATGCTGCGATCATCAGACAAAAATTCACCCAAACCCTCCCACCCTCTTTGAATTGTGTCATGACTGCGTCAATTTGAACGACTGCCATGTTTATGTTACTTGATTATTGTTTTGTCAGTTCATTGAGTTTGCTTATTTTGCAGATAAATTAAGATCTGTGGTTGTTATCATGCATATGGCTACTATTTGAAATTATTTATTTGGATTCACGTTTGAATAGCTATAAACAAATTTAATCATTGCCATCAATTATTCAATCATGTTCATTGCTTGGATATTAATTGAAGTATATCAGATACTGGTCTCCTTGTTTTATCTTCCAGTCAACAATTCAGGCTGGACATGCTATTATCAACTACAAGGATTCCTGCTTCACCTTGGGCTTCACCTCGGGCTTCACCTCGTGTTCAGTATAAACATCTTGTGTTCAGTATCAACACACGACTTGCTATTACCAACAACCACGATAACCATTCTCATCATGGGATTCAATTCACATTGGAACAGTGTCAACATGTGACTTACTATCCCCAACTACCAGGCAATAATTCCTATCGTGGATTTCATTTTGTGCTCAGTGCGTACTCGCATATACCACGATACCCATCATCGTCATGGCTTATTTCACATTGCATTGACTTCTTCCTGTGCTCCATTTGTGGTTACCATCCAAATTGGTTTTAAACTCTAGAAAAATTGTTTGTTTTTCGGAATTTGCATCATGGCAGGATTTCTCAGGTCTTTGATGTAGGCAACTGTTCCCAGGGCCTGCTCAAAGCTTGGGAATAGGTGGTCAACTGCTCCCAGGGTCTACCTAATCTAGCCATTAACCCGCTTTAAGCAAAGCGCTATTTATCCACTATTTGATCCATTGATTATTTATTGACTCAATTCATCAATTGACAATGATGATTGATATTGATTGATAGATTGATTGATTACAGATTGATTGATTCAATAATCCTATTGCTAATGTCATTTGATTTATATTGATTGATCAAACAATTTGATTGATTGATTATTTATGGATTGATTGATTGAACAATCCTATTGCTGATGTGATTGATTTATATTTATTGATTGAACATTTGATTGTTGATGCGATGATTGATTGATTTATTGTACAGCCATATACCTGCTCACCAATTGGGTGGCAGGTCGGTTGTTAAAATACATGTTCAATTTCAATAAATAGACCACGACCAAAAACTCCAGTTGGTGTTCAGCTGTTGTCTTTTATAATGAGCATAACATACTTCTAAAACAATGTACAGCTGTTTTAATGTGGATATGATATCACTATGTAAGTAATACAGCTGAAATATTTCTTTCAAGTGTTGACTTACGCTGTTAATATAAATGATGAACTGTCGAATAAAACGCTTCTTCATATAGAGAGTTATATTTTCCATAAAACCTCGGAATTCAAAAGCCCTCCAGTATATTTTCTTAAAATTATGGATCAGGGCATATTTGATTCTGTTTCCGTAAAGCATCGTTATGCTTTTATTTCCTTATTAGTTTATTATAATCCCATTTACATAGAGTATACTGATATTTTGAAAACATTACTAGTGTGCTAATTCCCAAACCGGATACAAATAGATTTCAAAATAATTTATTATTAATTGATTTGAGGTATGTAAAGACACAGATATGGAAATTTCTTTCCAGTTTCTTCTTTGTTCATACTTAAATTGGTGCAATTCATGTTCTCACGTTGAAATTGATACAGCAGTAAATGTATCAACAGTAGACTGGTCCGGTTGTACAGCTACACTACAGTACAACATGACCGTGACAAACTCAGACTCGGTTGTGTTGTACAGAAATTCAACGACCTGCTGCTTGGGAAATCTCACTATTCACTTCAATGTCGGTAGGAAGACTTATTTTTTCTTTCTTTTAACTTTTGATAATAACAATCAGGAATAAGACCGTCGCAAAACTGTTCAGTTCTTCCAAAACTTCACGTTGTCGAAAGGAATATAAATGATGAAACAAACCTGCATGTTTTATCTTTGAAATCATTTTCTAATACTTTCCCCACCAGATAGTTTACGGATTACTCTCATACATCTCCACCATCCAAGATCTACATTCCTCCCAATGGTTTTATGACAAAACCTTATGAATTGCAAAATTTGATGTAAATAAAAATATACTAGTAAATCAAAAATTTATAGTGATGTTATTATTTTATGATTTCTTCTTTAAAGTGTCATGTAGGTTGAGACCCTATCATGTAATCGTGAAGGTATATAATTTTGACACATACCTGGCAAACAGAACTAAGAAGCCATGAAGTTCTTTAAAGTACCCACCATCGCACAATGCCTCGAAATCGAAAACCCAACAACATATAACTTATTTATTTCAATTAGATTAGCAAACCAACGTGTACGCGTACGTGTACTTGTAGGTAGGAAAATATGTGCATTATATCATCAGTTTGTGTAATGACGAATATTTCTACACGTAGGTACTTGAGTAAACAAACGTGTAAATTGCAAAGTACCCGTAAGGTCGATTTTGTATCTTCTGTGTCCCTGTTGGCTATTTATTTTAACAAATATGTTTATTTTTCCTAAGGCTGAAAATTTAATGCGAACACTGATACCAACAAACATAATATTTTCATTAAAATTTAAAATGTAATTGGAAATTTAATATACGTATCTTTTCCTCCAAAACATGCAATGACTCTGTTATTTTATTTATCTGTGATAAATAAAAATATACATATATCAAAAATGATGTTCAATGAATTGAACACATGCAATTCTCAATTTTCGACTGTGATTAAAAATTCTCAGGTTAGTAGGAGAGAATATCTAAAATTACATTTAAAGCATTTACACGTACATGTACACGTTACAACTGCTAAACAAGAAAAGTTATTTGAACGGGTACGTTTAGTTCTAAATTGTAACCTACACGTACAAGTACGCGTAACCGTTGGTCTGCTAAACCTCTCTTATGATATACAAGTTGTTAGCTAATATTATATATAGTATGCCAATCCTATCAGTGTGATGGTGGTTATGTTTATATGAACTTTTGTCAAAATTAAATTAATCACAGGATGAATCTCTGCCATTCAGTCAACTGAATGTTAACTGAATGGTCTGGAAAGGTGACTGAATGGCATAGCTATGCCATTCAGCCACCTTTCAGTCACATTTCAGTTGACTGAATGGCAGAGATTCATCCTGTGAATCTTCCTTTGGTTTAATATCATTAACCAAAGGGAAGTTAACTCTTCAGATAATATTTTATGATTGTTAAAAATATATTTATATTTATATTTAAGGTCAATCAACAAACAATTTGACAACCGCAAGATTCGATACCAAACCTGTGAATGCAGCGGCCGTTAACCACTCAGAGACAAACTTCAACCATGGCACAAGTGTTTGCCACTCCAACATACCAATCGTTGTCTTTGTATTGATGATGTTGTTTGTCATTCTATTTCAATCAATGATTTAGGGGCTAGCCTGTTGTAAGTTTGCCATCCCATTTAATTGCAATATCAGTGATATTTGTCATAAATTTTCAGCAAGCAGTGTAATAAAAACTTTCGATCAGTGTTATAGCTAAGAAAGAAGAAAAAGTGACTCGACGACAAACTTCATGTTTTTTCCCAAAATATGTGTATTCTTTCAACATGTTTGTTTAATATCATCAGTTTGTGTTAGAATATTGATCTGATTGTAATGTTATGTTTCACTTGAAACCAATATTGATTATTTTTAAAGTTGAACGTATATTTCGGGTCTCAAAGTACATTATCGAATGCGGAAGTGTATTGTCTATCTTCGCAAAAACTGGCAATGAATCAAACAACTTTCGGCTTAATAACATAACAGCTGAACACGGCACATGCAGCTGGCGTTATATATTTTCTTATAATAAAAATTCGACAAAAGGTTCAAGGGTGGACAGAAGTTGTCACCTATATGTAAATGATATAGCACCGTTTGTTTGTGTCAATATTTCAAAATGAATGCATTTATAAACATATTTATATCAACTTGTGTAATAAAAGTTATAATTAACAGTTTATATTATTGACTTTCTTAATTTTAACTTGTATTTGGAAGGGATCACAACGTATGACGCAACTTCCGTCCACCCTTTAGCCTTTTGTCGCATATTTAAGACAGTAGATGCAAATGGAGAGGCGATTTTTATGTATGACAGGAGTGACGCGTCATTTTGGTTGAATCGGTTGTAAGCTTAGATGTTGAATGACCGATCGGAAGACGGAGAGGATCACAAAATAATTTTACCGATGAGTTTCAAGCGAAACTTCCATTTGATATGACAGTTTAAAATGAATTCAAGATGGCGGCGATAAGTACCTTGTGTATTATTATGTATAGGGTATATATTTTTATTATGAGAAAAATATATAACGTCAGGTGCCTGTGGAACAGGGGTCACATCTGACGAAATACAGGAAAGTTGTCAGACATACTAGAACATTTTAAATCTATTTAACGGTCGTGATAAGGTCTTTATATTGGTGCAATACCTGTATTTTACGGTTTAAGGGTTTTGTAATAGTTGTTTTGATTTTCATTCTGCCTATTTGTAATATTATTATACTATATTATCATAATAAAATATGATGAAACGTTTTGATTACTTTAAAAATATTTGTAGCATTTAAACAGAACCAAATCATTCTAACAAAACCAGATCATCTTTAACATACCTTGTTTAACTTTCTAATATTCAGTAGCTGAATTTTGATTTTTTTTTCTTGTCACTCTGATTTATATGTATATCTTTTTTAAAATCAGATTGCTTATACTTATGATTTTTGTTTGTTGTTTTTCTCTAAATATTTACTCTGACTAAATTTGTGCAGCTATACAATGGTCAACATTAAGTAGGTTATTGATCCTTTATATATTAATAAATTGTAAACAGCCCATTGGGCAATTGGTAAAGACACAGAGTAATACCTCATTTCCCCACCTACCCCAAATCCCCGGAAAAAAGAACTCAATGAAGTAGAAGATTGTATGCAGGTAAATGCACCTGTTCAATAGTTTATAATGATATTTTGTCTTATTGTTGTCAAGGGGAACTGTTGTTTCCATTTTGTATCCTTTAAGCAATATATATAAAATGCCTACATTACGTTTGTTACTCTGCACAAATTGTTGTTGGTTTAAAAAAAACTTCCTTATGTATATGTACTGTATGCTTGATGCGATTAATATCCTGTCTCAGAGTTTCCGTCACATATTGACGAATTTTAACAAGAATACACACATATGTCAAAGAAGTACAACTGAAAGCGAAACAAGGGGGAAAATCCAAGATTTCTTCATATAAAATATTCGTATGTTGTGATGTATTCAAAACTTAACGTTTTAAAACAAATCCAACTTTGTAAAGATATGTTCAAATCATAACGTGTTTTAACGACCCTGAATACATAAATAAAAAACTAAAACTTATTTTTCTTCAAAGTTTGAGGTAATTTATCACACTGTGATTTTTCATTACTTTGTATTTAATATAGCTCAAATTTAAAATAGGATTCTTGTCATATGTACCAAGAAAAAATCTTTAAAGACAAAAATTACTTATAAATAAAAATCGCTTTAACTAACTGTCGTAAGAAAATGGCTTAAAAATTCAGTTTTCAAATCGATCAAAGCAAATATTCTTATTTGCGTACATGAATTGACTACAATTCATACTATACATAGAAGATTGGAGTTTTAAAAAAAATATATAGCAAATCAAGGTTCTTAATGACCTTAATTGAAAACAAATACCACATACAATTCTAATTATTTTAATTTTTTTCTTTTTTTTTTTTTTTGCAAATGAAAACTGAAAAAGAAATTAAAATAATATGAACAGTCAAATATCTTGAAATACTTAAAATATGGTATTCTAATATAAAATGTTTTTTAATGTTCTTTAAAGAAAAGGTAATGTATTTATGCAAAAGGTATATAGAATAAACATGTGCCGTTTTTCTGCATTAGAATAACCGGTAAATGCGTCATTACGTGCATTAACATTTATTTACTAAACTACCTCTGGATTTCTAAGTTCGTCCGATTATCTGAAAGAAAATCTTGATAAACATATACAAGTATTCAAATGCATCCAGATGAGTGTTCTTATTCTCAATTTCAATTATCTGATCACTTGTACTGTACACAAAAAGGTTATTTTATATGTAAAGTTGATTGTATGAGAAATCTTATAAATGGTTCAAGGCACACTACACTGAAAGACCCATTGGTGTAAAAAGGAGAATGGCACTTAAAATTGGAAGCTCAAGTTTATGTCGTCATGGTAATTCAAGATAGCAAATCTTTGTCACTTTAAGGAGGCTGGGGTTGGTCAACACAATTAACAATCAGATCCAACTTAAATTTAAAAAAAAATGATTTGATTAGCTATAAACTATAATTGAAAGGATTATTCCATAAATTTTTAGTTCAAAGTTTCAATGTTTTCCTATATCTTTTTACAGAGCTCTTCTTCTCAAGGACATTTATATAGTCTAAAATTGGCCACTCTTATCCAGCCCTCTTAAAGTCATATAAAAACGATATGGCGGACATATTAGAATCTATGTAATGTTAATGAAAAGAAATTAAAATAAAATCTTCTTTCTTTCTATTAACATTGAAATAAAAATATAGTATAGATGTAAAATAAAAAAAAACCATATAAATCCAATTGTAGAACAATATGATTTAAACTAATTACGCAAAATAATTCGAATTGTGTTAAAGTTGTATATTGGGTATTCTACGTGATCAAAGCGGGTAAGTCAGCTACACCAACAAGAAAATATCCTTCCCAAAATACAAAAATGCCAATACAATGCGTTTCCTAAACATGTGAGAATTTGACGCATTTGATATGCATGACTTCCTTTGCATGACTTCCTTTGCACAAATATATCTAACATGAGCACTTCCCACACACTTTTTATCAGCGGAAATCAAAATTTAAAATAAATTCTATGAATCACATGGCTCCTTCTCTTTTAAACATATCTCCCATTTATATATTTCTTCAACAGTTGAAATAAAATTTTAAATATGAATTAAAATAAGATAGAGATAATTTTCGGTTTAAACACTGACAGCAACTTTAATAATACCAAAGGATCTGTGTACGACGAGCATCGGGCATAATAGCAATCCCAATGCTAACATTACCATTGCTATCATTGTATTATTATGTAATGCTGCCGTCATTTTTCTTTCCTATATCTTTCTAAGATTTAGATGGAAAAACAAGACATTACTTAATAAGAATTTAATGCCATAAGTATTTTGATATTGCAATATGAACATACCTACTATTACTTTTAACGAGGCCGTGTCTAAATATTTCTATCCTAGATATTTTGATGAGACTTTTATGCATAAAATTTTAATACCATATCAATAATTTTTAGATTAAAAAAAATCATTTACCAACCCGATCTCCTTATCGATCGTCTAGAAAGTTACCAACTTTTACACATCACCAAATTAAAATCTTTTGATACGAAATGCCAAAAGATCTTTTAATATCCACTGGTTTTTTTTTTTATTGCTAACAAGATATCTTAAATTGAAATTTATTGTAAATTTCATAACAAAAATTGAAAAAAAATTAATGTGTCTCCTAATGTACGTATAATAATTTAAAACAACCAATGATATGGATGCACTCAGTAATTCGATTATAGAATATGAAGGTTGTTCATAAACAATATCTCGAAATTTGTAACATTGCTATCATCATAAAATTGTCGACATGTTTTTTAAATGTATAATGTTTAATATTGATTTTTTTATCGTTGTATTTTATATGGTGTTGTAATGTTATATTGTGTATTTAACTATCTTTATAATTAGTGAATGAAATAGAATTATGAAAATGATTAATTAAATATTTGCCTATAGTTTTTCCTTACCTACTATAAACTTTAACAACTAAAGCAGTCATTAACATGTTTTGGTTCTGATGTGATGAGAATACATTTGTAGATTTTACACTTGTAAATATAAAAAACTTATCTTAATCGATCCTTGTATTTTTGTTTCGTTTAGTTTATGTATTTTGGGTTTCTTTTTTTTGCGACAGTTTTCTTTATTTGTGGGGGGGGGGGGGGGGGGGGGGGGGGCATAAGTTACAGTTATTTAGGTCTCCTCAAGTACGGAAGAAGAGTCAAGTGGTCTCTTAGGTCACAAAAAAATTCCTTATGAAAACTTTGAACACGTTTCCGTCAATTTTAGATCATCATGTGTGGGAAGCAATAAAGTGCTACCAGTAGTGTTTTAAGTGTCAATAAATGAAATGCCCTTTATGAAACAGAAATAATGCACAGAGGATATTTTGGACCCGTGTTTTTTCGACAACACTTAAATCGTAAGCGAAATGATTAATTGCTTTTATTATTATATTGCCGTTTAAACAAAAATCGAATATAACATTTTTTATTTGCAAGCTAACATTAAAAAGAAGAATATTTTGGAACATCCATTCAATCATGGATATCTACTTTTCAATGTAATATAGAATCATCGGTCACACAAGCTGGACACCTTTCAAAATTTTTCAAACCTATCAGAGGATGTCGCCAAGGCGACCCAATCTCCCCCTAATTATTCCTACTGTGTGCAGAAATTCTGGCCTATAAGATAAAAAGTAATAAGAACATACAAGAAATTGTAATAGATGATACTGAATATTTGATATCTCAATATTTGTTTATTTCACTTTAAACACCATCAGTTAAATCTATTAAAGACTTAAATGAAATATTGTTTAATTTTCTTTGGAAATCTAAGGTGGACAAAATAAAAAGAAAACAAATTACTCAAGAATACGCAAATGGTGGTCTAAAAATGATTGAAATCAGTAATTTCATCCAAGGTCTAAAGTCATCCTAGATTAAACGATTGAATATAACCAAAATTCAAAGTGGAATATTTTATCAAATAAATCAATTAATACAGACACAAAGCTTAAAACTGGATCAGACTACATATTCTCTATTTTAGTAAGAAACTCCTTTTGGAAGGATACATTTATTGCCTTTAAAAATATACAAGATAGAATGAAATTGCTTACATGGCAAGAATTAATTACAAAACCCATACGGTACAAAAAGAACATTATAATGGGGGGAAATCATTATTCTTTACAGAATGGTATAAAAAGAATACTGTAATATATTTATGATCTGCTTGATGAAAATGGCTCTTTTTTAAGTTTACACGACCTTCACAGTAAGTTTGATGTCAAATCTAACTTTATTAAATATCTTGATCTACATAAATCTATTTTAACTAGTTTACATTATCATGGAATCCTAAATGAAGATGATAACCCAAGGCCCTTTATACCTTTCGATATTAAACTATTTTACTCACCCCAAAAAGGATATAAGATTAGGTATAACATTCTAAACATGGAAAATGTTACATCTTTCAATAAATAAAAATGGGGATTTTATTTTATGTTGTCAGATTTACAGTGGAAAACTATATACCAGTTACCTTTTGTCAACACTATAAGTACCAAATTACAATGGCTGCAATTTAGAGTTAACCACAACATTTTAACAACCAATAAATATTTGAAATAGGAAAGGAATGTAGTAAGTTATGTAACGTTTGTAAACTACAAGATGAGACAATTTTTCATGTACTATGGGAGTGTCATAATGTTCAAGAACTCATTCAGCTATTTTTTGAATATTGTCAAACAAAGAGAATTGTAATTCCAAGAGATCCTTTAATCTATATATTCGGGCTACACCCTGATCCTATTTCTACAGACATTTATTCTATCTTCTTCGTTATGAAATCCTATATCTATAGGAAATTCTTGACTCAGCTAAGTGAAAAATTCAACTCAGCTGAGAATTGACTAAGTTTTGATTTATGAAACGCAATTTGAAAAAAAATCTCAGCTGAGTAAATTCTCAGGATTCATTCAAAGACGCAACTGTAAAGTGAAGATAACAGTTGAGAAACTTTGTAATGAAAGTGTAAGGATTCACAAGTAAACATTTACGGCTACATCACTGACAATTTAGATTTGTATTGTTGCGCCGCTTCAGAAACACTTATTTTCTATAACCTGAAAGATATTTCTCCTACACAGAGACGCAACTTTGAAAAAATATTTAATGCATTCAAAGAGGCAGGGTGAGGATCATGGGGAATATTGTTGAATCCGTAATAACGAATTAAATTTGTTATAACAAATTTTAGGAATTCGTTATAACGAATTTAATCTGTTATAACAAATTTTATGAATTCGTTATTTCAAATTTTGAAATCTGTTTAAACAAATTAAATTTGAAATAACGAATTCTTGAATTTGTTATTTCAAAGTTATAATTCGTATTTTCGGTTTTTAAAATCTGTTAAAACGTATTTTCATCCAATTTGTGATAACAATTTTCATATATTGCGGGAACAAAATAAACGGGGCGGACTTCATTTGTCCTATATAGGCGTACGCCGAAATGCGCTGATCAATTGACCGACGTGAAAGGGCAAAATGGCAAATGAATTAAAATTGTGTAAAAACAAAAATGGAGGAACATATTGTCACAGCTGTTGGTGTAACCAATGTAACAGATGTAACAATTCTAAAAGACACCTTTCTTTAACGGCTTTGCTAGAATTCCCACATAGATAGGAACTGTTAAATTTGCAACAACGCAATTTCACCAAAAGTACCAGGAAATACAGATTTTTTTAGGGGTTTCTGCGCAAAATTTGTTAAATCAATGTTACAAATCAATGAGCATGCTGATTTATTAACATATATCTGCATTTTTCATCTCATTGCATCACCAAATTAAACTTTGAGATTACGTCATACTTAAAAAATGCGATGAATTCCACGCCGGTCTGGTATAGAATTGATATTTTATATAATAAGTTATAATGACCAGGCATTATAACTAGGATGTGCGCTTGCGTGAACCAACTTCTAATCGGGATCGGTAAACGTTTGGGAGGAAATTCGAAAGCTTTTTGGAGGAACTTTGAACTGATATGTATTCAATAAAAAAAAAGGAAAACGCGAGTTTTATATCATATTGTCATTAAAAGTGATAAGAATGTTATGTACATTTGGTTTATACTAAAAAGAAATCTCATCTCATTGCATCGCCAAACTTTGAGATTACGTCATACTTAAAAAGCGGTGAATTCCACGCTGGTCTGGTATAGAATTGATAATATTTTATATAATTTGACCAGGCGTTATAACTAGGATGTGCGCATGCGTGAAGGAACTTTCCATCGCGATCGGTAAACGTTCAAAAGCTTTTTGGAGGAACCTCGAACTTATATATGTGCAATAGAAAAAGAAAATGCAATTTTCATTTCATATAGTATAGTTAAAAAGGGATAAAAATGTTACATATATTTAGTTTTACACCTAAATATTTGAGCAGACAATAAAAGTAATGCTACAGGAAAACAACAGGCACATAGCATCAGCCCCCCTCCCCCACACACATTTGTTCTTGCAGCAAACATTTTTCTTAAATTTACATATAAAAAAGTGAATTTACATGGCCTAAGTTTGTTGGGAGCATATCCAAAATTGAAGTGTAAGGGTGGAAATAAACAGTGAAATTGAAGATAAGGGTACACTTAATCCCCCTATACCCACTGATTAGGATTTTCAAATGTTTGAGAAGTATTTTTTTTTTGCATGTCAATATTTTTTGGATGGGTCTGGCCCCAACCCCCACTTTGCTACAATGAACAAAATATCATGGTTTTATTACAAACCGTACACCAGCAATAAAGAATTGGGTTTATATATTATCTCTTGCATTTTGTGCCGTTCACCAGGTTCTATAAATACCTAAGCTCGGATTCAATTACCAATTCATGGTTAGGAGGGTGAGTTGGATAATTCATTTTGTTTTTCTTTTTCTCAGGGGTAATTAGTGGGGATGGGTGGGATGGTCATGACTCCGACCCCATGACCCATCACCAGGGTCTGTAGGCCCACAGGTCTTTATACACATAATAAGGCTCATTATACGTATCACCTTGGTTTTTAAATATATTACCAGGGTCAGTATACCTATCACCACAGTCAGAATACTATACCAGGGTCTGTGTGCCCATCACCAGGGTCAGTATGCCCATCAACCGGGTCTCACTACCCATCACCAGGGTCAGTGTACGTATTACCAAGGACTGTGTGTGCCCATTACCAGAGTCAGTTTACCTATCACTAAGGTCTCAATACCTATCACCAGGGTGTAGTGTACGTATCACAAGGGTCGGTGTGTCATTAACCAGGGTCAGTGTACCCATCACCATGTTCTGTGTACCTATATCCAAGGTCTCAATACCTATCGCCAGGGTCAGTGTACGTATCACCAGGGTCGGTGTGCCCAACATCAGGGTCTGTATAACCACAACCACAGTCAGTATACCTATCAACAGGGTCAGTGTACGTATCACCTTGGTTTGGTTGTCCATCACCAGGGTCTCAATACCTACAGTCATTTCATGCATATCTTTTACAATTTCATGCTATGCTATGGTATGCGATTTTAATGATATGCTATGAGATTTCAATGCAATGCAATGAGATTTGTATGCTATGCTATGAGAAATTGAAATGAAGGGCCTAATGATATGGTATGCTATGCTATGCTATATTATGCTATGAGATTTTAACAAAAACGCCTCCATACAAAGAAGAGTTCCACATATTTCGAAGTAAAATGATAAGAAACCAAAGTTTACTACTAATCTGCAATGTGAACATTCATTCTTTCAAATAAAAACATTTAAAACCGAGTTAAAATCATGTTGTACGCTATGCTATGGTATGCTATGACGAATGAGATTCTATGAGATTGTATGCTATGGTATGAGATTCCAATGCTATGGTATGAGATTCCAATGCTATGCTATGAGATGTCAATGCTATGCTATGCTATGCTATGGTGTATGTTGTAAAAGATATGCTTGAACTGACTGTATCACTAGGGTCAGAGTACGTATCACAGGGGTTTGTCTATCCACCACCAGGGTCTGTATAGCTATAACCAGGGTCAGTACATCCATCACCAGGGCCTCAATACGTTTGACCAGGGTCAGTATGCGTATCACGAGGGTCTGTGTGCATATCACTAGGGTCTCAATGCATATTACCAAGGTCAGTATACATATCACTAGGATCTGGGTGCCCACCACCAGGGTCTCAATACCTATCTTGTGATATATATTGAGACCCTGGTGAAGGGTATACTGACTTATGTGTATACAGACCCTGGTGATGCGTACACTGACCTTGGTTATAGGTAAACTGATAATGGTGATGGGTATACTGATTCTGGTTATGGGTATACAGACTTGGTGATGTGCACTCTGACCCTGGTGATAGGTACTAGTATACAGACCCTGGTAATAGGCATTTAGACCCTGATGATACGTACACTGACCCTGGTGATAGGTATTGAGACCCTAATAATGGTTAGGTGTATTTCTGGTTAAGGGTATACAGACTCTAGTGATGGGCACACAGACCCCGATGATATATACTCTGATCCTGGTGATGGGTATACTTACCCTGGTGATGGGTACACAGACCATGGTAATATGTACACTTATCCCGATGATAGGTATTGAGACCCTGGTGATGGGTATACTGACTCTAGTTATGTGCATACAGACCCTGGTGATGGGCACATAGACCTTGGTGAGGGGTCATGGATAGATCTACAAATAATCGGTGTCCTGACCACCCCTACCCCCCATAACCCCTGATAAGAAAAGTAAAACAAAATAAATTATCCCTCTCTCCCCCTCCTAACCTTGGATTTTTTGATTGAAACTAAGCTTAGGTGTTTATAGAACCTGATGAATGTCACAATGCATGAGTATTAGTTTATATATAAACACAATTCTTTCTTACTAATATATGTAATGAAACCATGATATGTTGTCTAAACAGATAGCATAGTAGAAAAGTGGAAAGGGGAAGACTCACCCAAAAATTCTTTACATACAAAAAAAATACTAAGTATTTGCAAACATAGGATTTCTAATTACATGTATTTTCTCATATGCCCAAGTATAAACAAATTACGCAATAACTTAGCTATAAGTGTTCTAATATTAGAGCAATCTTAATAACAGCTTTTGTAGGGGGTATATGGAAACATTTCATATACACATGTGATTATTTGAATCACTTTTAAACAAGGATATCCGGAATGATCTTAATTGTACATGATGCAAATAAAAGTCACTTCTTTAAAGATTAATGTAAATTTTTAATCTCTTTTCCCCATCCAATAGGACACACAAACGGTAAAGAACAGCCATCAGTCGAGCATCTGGGCTGCGATTAAAGCAAAAGGTATCAAACTTAAATTATTTTCTGCTTCTTATTGAGTATATTCAGCAGAATAATGTTATAACTCCTATTTTCTTCTATGATAATATTTAGACAGAAATTTTATATGGTATGACCTTAGGACTATTTCTCTTATCTCCTATTTGTGTAAATAGCATTAAAAACATCTTACTGGGTGAGACCAAAGTACCGTTTACACCGAAAATATTTGTCATCCAAATAATTACAACAGCTATTTTTATACCATCCCCAAAAACATTTCAGTCTCCTTCTTTGGTTGTTAGATTATTGTAATGAAGGCTATTTATTTAGCGAATTTGTAGGCGATCCAATTGGTATAAAAAGAACAAAAGAAATTTCTCAAAGTAATAGTCATTTCTTACCAGGGACCCCAACCTGATGACTCATGACAAAATTATGCTTAAAGTTTATAAAGTGTATAAGTTTTACTGTATGCTTAAATTTTATTTTAAAAATAATAACAATGGCGACTTCAAAATCTAATTGATTCCGCTATTCTCAAATTTCCCTGAAAAGAGAAACCCTGACAGAAATGTTTCTTTAGGATACTTACTTCCTTCCGGTTACAGGCACATATACCAGAAGAGTACGTTATTCATAAGTAAACAGTACAAACCCTTTTAGTTTATCGGCACTCAGCAAACATGACAGGTTATCTGTCTGAAAATAAACACACAAAAAAACAACAACAAAGCACTAAATGTTGTTTTCAATGTTGAATAATAATTTATGCATGCTATTTATTTCAAATTTATAAATTTTTATAAAAGTATTGATGATGTCAGTTAAATGGTATGCAATTTAATAAATAGAATAAAAGAGAGTCTGCCAATGCATGGATTTGTTCTAGAGAGAGAGAGAGAGTACCAATGCCTGCATTGGCTCTTGAGAGAGTCGTTCAATGCCTGCATTGTCTCTAGAGTGTACAAGCTCCTGAGTCTGCATTTGGTAGAGTCACCAAATCTCTTTACATACTATTATAAAATGCCTGCGTTGGCTCTTCTTTCAAACGATATTTGAGCATTTCACGTTCATTCATTTTATGAGTTTTCATCTATTTTTGTATTTTTCTATCGGCAAAGTCAACTGCAATATCACCATGATTTTGTGATCAAAATAGAAGCTAATGGCAATGAGAATAAAAAGATAAAACATGTAATTGATAGTTCATCAATGTTTCAATAGAAATGTTAATTGAGAGATTTTGTGAATATGTTAATTAAATTAAATATGTTAATTAAACCGTAATGTTTATATTAGGCCAGATTTGTGATTACAATCATTTTTATATTCTAAATCGATGAAATTCAACATAAAAAAATTTACATATATTTTTAAAAAATAGTTAAAACCAACAAAATTAGTGTAAATTCAATGAAATATAACTTGTCATCAATACTCAGCAAATAATTTATGCATATTTCTCTTCAAAATATAGCTGATGTAAATATCAAGACGGTGCTAGCCTATTAACTTAAATCAAATAGCGCTTGAATTATGCGCATGACAATTGTTTAATCATTGCAAAAATATATGCCTGGTACATTCGTTTAGACTGAATGAAGATTTTAATTCTTTGAGATTGAATCATTACAAGGTCGGTAACATTCAGTAATATGATTTAAGTTGTGCATTGGTACCGTATCACTGAATTTGCTCTAAGCTGAATAAAAACAAATGTGGCAATGTCATCATTATGAGACCTAAGCATCAGTAGGATCAACCAGGGAAGGACTTGCTTAATTTTACACAAAGCATTTTATTTCTTGTAGAATTCAGATATTTTGACGAAGGTCTTTGGTTGCTTATCAAAGAGGCTTTTTCAGTTTTGTTTCAGAATATTTTCATTCTTTGAATAATTTAAAAAAATCCTTTTTTTTAAATATCCCTTTACTGATGATCAATTTTATTCTAACTATATAATGATGTAGTGTATAATAACATTTATATGCAAATCAATATGAATACAGAATAGAAAAAAAAATGATATGAAACATCAAGGTTTTTTATGTTTTAGTAAAACAATTTGTCAACTCATGAATAATTACATATATTTTCCTTATAGATTTTCAAAGGTTATAAATCTACATAAAAGTGTTGCTACAAATATTAATAATGCAATAGATAACACATTATAAACATGCATATACTACTATTTTTCAGAAAAAAAAAACATGCAAAGAATTGAAAAATCTATTTTCAGAAAAACCATGAAGAGAATTGAAAATTCATGTAGCGACCCGAACTCCTGTGCCGCATGCACTATGTTTAATGTAACACAGTTTGACAAAGAGGAAGAAAATGCTAGTATTCAGGTCATTGACAACTGTACCAGATATTTTGGAAGTCCTTTTTTTGATCCAGTAATCAAAGTTTACGTGGCTGGAAAAGAATTAACATTTATGAAACCTCGCTGTTGTGAGGGCACCCGCATATTATCGATATCATCTGACGAAGGTAATCAATCTGTTTGAAAATTGTCAACAGTAACAATGTCATTCTACTACAGTACTACTTCGGTATCTCGAACTTGGCGAGACAAACAAACATTTTTTTATTATATTTTTTTTATCTATAATTCAGACGAGCATTCATATACCTAATCTAGCAAACATATTAAAGTCCACCTTTCATTGATAATCATGAATCTTTTGCAAGGTTAGATTGAACTTATCGTTTCGGATCGTTTTTACGACAAAATAGCCTTTCAATATATATATATATAATATTATATATGCATCAGTTGTGACAGAAATTCTGTTGTCGCTAAAATTATTTACCTCGAACCAATTTATTAATGGTCAAACACAAAATAAAGTCCTATTGAATGAAAATTATGTACAATTACCTATTAATGCATTGCCACCATTTTATAAAAAGGCGACTCAGGATCGACATCAAGTACTTTGATGGATACCATTGCCGTTACATATTCGGACCTACATGTATCTACAGTTTCAACTGAGGAAGTTTCAAATAAAACTGGACCAGTATCATTAGATACATTAGATCCAAACTTGTCGGAAACGGTATTAATAAGTTTGTTGGTATTGGCATTGGTTGGATTAATCATACTGTTTATTTGTTATAAAAGGTAGGTGTTTGAGTAATACTGTTTATTTGTTATAAAAGGTAGGCGTTTGAGTAACTCACTATATCTTCGTAATTAATGTTGTCATCTGTACAGGGATAGGTTAAACACTAATTTTATACATAGTTTACAAAAATGACCTTTTTCTTACATAGAATATGTCTCTATGTTTCTGGTATCGTATACATGTACTTATTTGTCTATAATGTTAAACATCTTGGTAGGAAAACTTATGTTTGTAATTATATTATATACATTCAGTGTCTGGTGCTGTCAAAACTGTTAAGACATTTCTATAGTCTGCTTTCTGTCTTGTCATTCACTCAACTCTTATTGATCATTCCATAATAGATTTCGTTTTATTTAGACGATCAAAAGTTTGGCAAGAAAGATCCAATCATGTGTACTTTGCTGCAAATGAAACAAATAGAGTATGCTGAGTTTTTTTCTTCATATTTTATCACTCATTTTAACAGCAAGAGATAGACAAAAATACTCAAAAACCACGCAATTCAATAATATAAATATTAAAATAAAACAAAGAATGTTGTCTATCTTGCAATGACACAAATTTTAGTGTTTGATTTACTGAATTATTTTATTGATTACGAACATACGGTATCGCGAGAATATTCCAACGTTCTGAAGGGGTGTGAATATATGTAGAACAATTAATTTTTCATTGGTATACAATGTTAATCTTCTCAATGTATAAATCTGCAGGATGGAGTGGCAGATTACTCAACATTAGGAGAGTCAGCCGTTTTTGTGGAGTCCTTGACTCTGCACAGAACTTTACCAATGATGACTGAAACACCTTCTGACAATTATTTGATTATCGAATCAAATGAAACGATTTCTAATGCTGCCTATGATACACTGTCTGGGCGACCCAACGCCGACGAAGGAATCTACAATGTTATTCAATAAAAAGATTGAAGATTTAAGGAAATGGAGGAAAATGCGTAAAGCCATTTTGTTGATTTCAATGACACACAAGGTTTTTCTGATTTGCAATTATGTAACATTGTAATGCGTTTACCTTCGATTTAATCCCGCTATATGACTATCTAATACAACATACAGCGTATGAATGAATGCTTCCAACTCGAAAATGTTACAAAATACAATGTGCTTATTTGTGTATACAGTACATTCAAATGAGACCAGGAGATGACAACAGAGTGCTTTAAATCAGTTGATTAACGATTTTTGTGATATATATATATACTAATTGCAGTTGCATTGATTCGTTAAAATTGATTCTAAATTAAGCCTAAATTTTCTTCACAAAAAATATTCAATAAAGCTATCCCTATTTTGATCAATAAACACAATTAAAGATTTATACGAAAGGTTATGATAGTGATATGTTGTTTTATTCAGTAGAATATTCTCACTAAAACAAAAACTTAAAGACAAATATTTATGTTCATATCCTTTCTTGATTTTTGGTTTGTTTGTTTTTTTCATAGAACAAATAATTTTTGGGACGAATATATTGCCCTCCGCTTTGTATCGGGCAATATTTTGTCCCTCGGGGCTAAAATGATCAATGTTGCCCTCAAACTCAATCAATATTTGTATAACAAAGTATGCAAATTATGTACGTTTTATACAGTAAGTATGAAACACAACTTTTTTATGCATGAAGATATATTGCAATAAGAAATATATTATTTATCACAAAAATGAAATTTACTCTTTTAATTGATGTTTAGAAACCTGATAAATTTTTATCGTTTTATTGATGAATTTAAGAGCAGGAATTAAGTTTATTAACTTCATGCCACATCAATAATCATAAAAAAGAATGTAAGACTTAGACTAGTGTGATAGTGTGCTTATAAATATTTTAATTATTGTCATTTCTTTCAGTATTGTTGAAAGTTATGAAATAACTTTCAAGGTTTAATTAGAAAGTAATAACAAATGAATAAAGTTAAACTAAACCATTTAAATAAATAGAAAAATAAATATGTATTGGTTTAAATCTGGAAATCTCCAGACCATAATTACTTACATCTTTAACCTTTGAACTTAAATAAAATATAAGTCTAGTGTTTCATTGGCTAGATTTTCCCGCCATGTCCACTGACCCTTCATTGTTTTTATACTTCTCTGCCAGGAGCAGAAAGGCAGTGGATCAGAGAAGTCACATTATGTGTTATAAATATATTCTTATGGGATATTAATAGGCTTCAGTGACAGTAAGTTGACATTTTGACAATATTCAAAGTCCTTAACATTGGTTTTATATAATTCCAATTACTAATGTATAATTTTGAGAAAAAGATGAAAGAAAGAGAGAAATTGACATGATTCATATAAGATTAAAATTATACTATCCTTTTATATACATTTTAAATATTTACACCAACATGTACAAATAATAAAGATCTGACTGTTATGCTGACTGTGAGTGATCACTATGCAAATCCTATAATAGGATTCAAGCCCATAGTTTGGTATGTTTTGTATAATGTATATTATAATATAATCACAGTAATACTGAATGTGGAAGTCATGTCCTTAATTAACCTGTATATTTAAATGATCAAATATTAAGGGAAATAACTCTAAATTGTATTTGGTGTAAGTTGACTTTACTCAACTGTTATTTATAATTATTACTGATCCTACATGCAAATTATTTATTGTCATGTATATGTTTTGTAGGATCCAAAATTGAATTGGATTGAATTAAAAATGATAATCATTATCAAAGTGAAACATCAGACTTATTTATTCGTCAACACAGCCTCCCGTTACACAAGTATAATAATTTTTCCTTCATTATGATGAAAAAGTATTTTTGTTTTTATTTGGCCATGAAATGTGTCTCTTTTTACCGATCTTATCCAATAGAAATATAGACAAATAAAAAACACCGAGAAGTACAGCCAAACTGTCATTATTGAAAAACGTTTATCTGAAGAACTTGTATTGACTTACAGGTTGATTCCTTTTCATGTGAGTTTACTTGAACAATAGTTGGCGTACTGTCTTTTGTTAAAAGTGTGAGTTATCTATATACCAGCACCTTTTTTTAAAATCCGCCCATTATTTACGGATAAAACATCAACCAAATTCATACTTTTAATTAATTTGACTAAATTGAATCAAAGCAAAAATTGTCCATTGTAAGAGATTCCCCAAGATCAAAATTGCCCATATTAAAGACGGATAACTGACTCAGACTAAGTTCTCCAAATAGATATTCGCACTCAGTCTCATTTGTAGCTTGAGACAAGACAATATTGTAAATGGATTAGTAAAGTTAAGTAAACTAAACGGACATTATGTATACAGATTTTGAAAAAAAAAAAACTATAAACATTGTGCCAGAAAATTATGCAAGTGCCATGATAGCATTTTTTGCACCCGCTTAAGATGCAGTTTCGTAAAAATCCATATATACTAAATGATAGACCATTGCTTGGAGAGTATATAACCTCCATATGATTTGTTAAACTTGCTTACAGAAATGCTGTGTTGCCCAATGCCGAAGGGATCCATTGAAAGGTAAAATGTGATTTGAAAATATTTTCTAACACGATCGTGCATGTTAATTTATACAAGTTACATTAACATGATTATTCGCTCTAAATCATGTTAATGATTCAAAGGACTTGATTATGTTGCCATATGCTAATAGGGCAACATAAATAGGGTAATTATATTAAAATATAAGCAAATTCAATTTTCGATATCCTGAAGTATTTTTTAATATATGCCAAATTTTCTAAACAAATACCATAGTAAACAAAACATAGCATATTGATTTTAATTTGTTAAACAAATGTAGTTCCTTTTCAAAATGTTGATAAAGCTAAAATGCACTCAGAAACTATTACTAGTTTACCTTACATAATTTAGATCTAGTTGTTCTTGAAATACAATAAAAAGCCAACAACAATAATTATTATGTGAAAAGTGCATCAATGTGTTCAGTACTTTGATTACCAGTAAGCAGTTGGTGTAGTAACATCATGACAAGTGATATCTTAGTTACTATAGTCAATGTAAAACATTAATTTACATATTTGGATTTATCATACTAGGAAAAGAATATTTTGATAATATAATTAATTTAACTTTTCGTCCTTATATATGAAAGTAATACTTCATAATCCGTGAGACATATAGAGTAAAACTTATGTGCATAATTGCCTCATCGATTTGATCACATATCAACACCAAAATCATAATTTGTCTAATTGTTTTTAAATAGGGATATTTTTTTAATTTCCCTTATTGTAATTTGACATTAAGGAAGGTGTTCAAGATTTGAGGTATTTTTTTTTCATTTTTCCATTTTATTGTTAACATTGCTTCAATGGAAACCAAACTTTGAATGTCAGTTATCGAGTTATAAGCGAAATACAGAGCAGTTCAAAATGGTTTGTTATGTAAGCAAGAATCGTATCTTTTGTTACCATTGGTCAAATAAACAGGTACTAGTAAAAGTTATGTTTCAAACAGATTTGAGCTAGTTCAGTGGGAACACACGTGCACACTGTTTATTATCATACCTCAATATGATTATTCTATATAACGCGTAATCTGATTGGTCTAGAGAGTCACGTGACAGGGCGAACAAAACGTCGTGTCTCCCGGGGAACAAATATCGTGTCTCACCTCTTCGGAAATCTCGGGATTTTTGTTCAAAAAGTATGAAAAAGCCAATATGAGCATACGATGTTGACAAATATGATTAAATCAAAAATATTTAAGCATTTAAATTCTCTTTATACCACAAAAACCAATTTTACTATATTTGATTCGAATTTGTGAAAGAAAACAGAGACAATATAAAATAAAATTCAAACAATCATGACGTTATTGCTTTCCACAAGTCGAAAAATTATTAGAAATCGACGTATTTTGTATAATCATATGTTGTTCGGTATAATAAAACATTTATAGCCCGAGGGAAATATGATTTTTCTGGGGGAATAAATCTTCATATTTCCCGAACATTCATGCAATAAATGTATAATGTTTGTCACATTCAATTCTATCTTAAAGCTGTTATTTTTTATTAAGCACTCATTATCTAATAAAAAACATCGCAAGTGTCTAATCTCATGATATATACTGAATGTGTTATCTAACAGGATACACGTACATTTTAGTAAATGCATCTAAACGTATCGTCTTAAACTAGACACTTGTAACTTCCTATTCTCTTGAAGACGCAAACACTTCCCACTCTGAAGCATAGAGATTTTTAGAGGTTTGTTTTGTTTTTATTCTTCCTCATTCTAAGTGATGTTTACTTCCATCTTTTAAAACTTTAAGATGTAAACCAATAGCAATGAAACATAATGTTATGAACCATCTGCTTGATTGTTCTGAATATTCATTGGTGAATTGTACCGCTGTAAACACTGTCATTAAAATCCACAAAATGGCTGTATGCATTCTCATTAATTTCCTTGGATCTTCTATCATTTTCATGCAATGTATTGTAGACATTATCGCCTGTTTCACATTCTTTCAGTTCTATTGTAAGTTTGTCCTCGGTAGTGTGTGACAATCCTTTATTTGGTTCGAGAATAAAATAATTGTCAGAGGGTGATTTATTCACCTTTGGTGGAGTTCTGTGCTGACTCAAGGCCTCCACAAGAACAGCCGACTCTTCTACTGTTGAGTATTCAGCAACTTCATCCTACAGATTTTATAACATTTGATAAATCTTTTTAATCAAAGAATCAATTATCATCTCATTTAATCAACCATGCAGTCAATTAACCTATCAAAATTAGTCTATTTTAATAGACAAGTATATTAATGTAAGCTTTTGCCTTTACAAAAAGTAGGCCCAAAAGCTAAGATCTATGTACAATTTACATATTGAGTAGCTATGGGATTTCGTTAGATTGCATGAATTTTTAAATCATCTTGCTGGTCTATAAATAACAGATTTAAGGATTACGTTTACTCAGGGTTTGAGTTTTCAAAAACATGTTTTGAATATTTCAACATCTGAAATCAAATATTTTTCTAAACAGACAAAATAACAATGCTATTATTAGATATCAATTGTTTTATTTGTTTATTTGAGGAAGATATTAAGCAATGACAACGGTAGAATTACATTGAAACAAAGAAAATTTGGACTAAATTTTTCATTTTCTTTTTTCGTCTAAATTTTCTTGAAGCAGTATTATCACAAAAGTTAATTTATGGTGGGATTATAGATATCGTTTTGCATATTTTGATTTTAATTTGAATTAAACTTTGACATTGAAACTAATTGTTGCAATAGACAATAAGAAAAGTCATCCTTATTTTACTGTTGACCACTGACTCGCAAAATCTTTTTTATGTATAATTTCAAAATAAAAAAAATCTTGGTAAAGGTGTAAAATTTTGAGGGATTTTTCATTAAACACTGAAAGGCAACTAGCAAGAAAAGAAGGTCATTGACCTAGTTATTTGAAAGTGAATTTTAACACTGAAATAGTGATATGTATAGGGTTACAATGTTCAGTTGTTGGTTTTTTTGTTCCCATTAGTGGAATTTTTGCGCCCCCTGAGTAAACATAATTCTTAATGTCAAAAGATAACCGAGGATAAAAACTTCAACATACGCTGTATGTTCCATTTGCAGTAAAGTAACAAGGATTTGTTAATACCTCTTCAACCTTTGATCGTCTAAAACAAACAAACTTTGAAAAATATTCATCGAAAAGTTCATAAGTTAGCCGGTACTAATCTGACATTTGTGTTCATAAGACCTAGTGTGTTACTTATGCGAAACACCTACCGTTTACAACGACTGAAAACCACTATCAATACACATATTATGATGATCATTCCAACCAGTGCCGTTGTTAACAAGCTGATTGTTAAGGATTCTGAAGACATGGAATCCATAAAAAGTGTTCCATTGTTCGCGGAAGCGTCTTCAGTTGAAAATGTAGAGAAGTCTCTAAGAGTCGCAAGGTCTATCAGTGAAATCATTGATGTATTTGATGCCTCTTTTATATCATTGATTTTCTCTGCTACTCATAGGTTAAAGGGAAAAATATGTAAGATTTTAGCTTGCGCATAAAAGTCTGAAGTGCATTATAAAATTCAAATGAAAAGTATTTGTTACTTTAGTCTTCATCAATAATTATAGCTGCAATAATGTAGCTCTCTCCGATTTTTTTTTTTATATCTGATGTTTACTGGAGAGGGTTACAATTCCATAGGATCTCCGTAATGGTTTAAAATTATTTTTTCAATGCGGCTGACTTTGGTCTGAAAAGAACGTTTTTATATCAGACTTCCTTTATATAAGATGATTTTTTAATTCAGGTTGAACAAACTAATCGTATATAAATCAAAACCAGATAAAACACATCAGTATGTTTACTAGTCGTCTTCGAAGGCAGCCAAGACAGTTCTCGCGTGATTTTTTAGGATTTGCGCATGGAGTTTAGATAGGCTTGATAGCGTGAATGTCAGTGTAAATAAGCAAGCTTACCTCGTTCTATAACTAAAACATCATTTAAGTAAAAGGTATGTGATGGAAAATTCATATTTACCGCGTTATTTATGTTTAAAATGGGGAAATTTCTATAGTCCGTTCAAGATCCGCTCCTGAATTCTCATTCAAAACCGATCAAGGTCAGTAAACATGGTGGACAAATTCAAATTGCGTTGTTGACATATACGAAAATAACCGATATATGGACTATACTGGACATTTTGGATTAATTTATGTCACACACGACTACAATCTATGAGTTTAGGTAAGAAATGCAAATGTTATTTTCATTTTTATACGGTTTAAGCCGAAATCGTTGCGGGAGTGAATCACTCCCGCAATTGCACCATTACGGATATCCTATGGAGTTGTAGCCCTTTCCCAAAAATGGAAAAAAAAATCGGAAGAGAGCTACATTATTGCAGCTACAATAATTACTGTATTTAGTATTTATTGTCAATTAACTTTTCCCTTTTCATGCGTTAACAATAAATAAAAAAGATTTCACAGTTTACACACAATCTCAAATTTATTCTGCTGCAACAATTACCTGTATTGTATAAAAGTGTGCGGTTACCCTGGCAACAGCGAGTCTGGTTGAATTGTTTTGCGTTTTCATCGAAGTAAACTTTTGTTATTGGATCAAAAGAAGAATTATAAAACTTTGTACAGTTATCATAAATCTGAAGACTTTCTTCGTCTATAATAAAGTGAGTTAAATTAAAGGAACTGCATTTTTCACAGCTGTTTGGATTTGTACAGGTTTTTTCAATTGTCTCCATGCTTGTTTCCTGAAAATATTAAAATTTAAAGATGTTAGGTGCCTTTTAAGAAGGCTAGACGATAAATAAATTACCCATAACGTATACCTTAGATTTTAAAATAATTATGATTATTTTAACTATTAACTGTAATTTAGTAAAATTTGAAATTTTTTTCATAAGGAAATCTAAAAACCCTCACGACCATCCAGCCCTCATATGATTATTTAGGTACAATGTATATTTTTTTAAGTATACATATGTTTGACTCTTTTATTTGTTTTGAATCATGCATACCATTATTCGCTATAAACCTCTCAGCCATGAGATCAAGATTTAAATATAATTTATTCATTCCTAGCTCTTTAATTAGTCGCTTATTCACACTCAAATGAAGCCAATGCCTAACGAAACACAGTAACATTACTCTTGAATCAATCTTTGTATTTCCCATTACTGCATATTTACAAGTAATTCAACTTAAACGTAAAAAAAAATATTAAATGAATATTGAAAATTGTCTTACTTCTTTCTAGTTTACTCCAAATCTACGTTAAAAATTATTTATTACGTGTCGTACACGTGGGAAACAATTAATCTAACAACATGTCGATTTCCTCGTCACGTACATACATAAGTATGCTGTACATACATAAGTGCGCTTATTACAAGAGGATACTTTTGTTTAGTGTTATAGATATACTGTGATAAAGGTAAAATTGCTTTTCAACGATATAGATTGTTTTACTAATTGCGTTAATCGAGGGAAAGTTTCGGAATACATATAGTTCTTAAATTGTATAAGTGTTTGTCGGGATTATAATGCAAGTGTCCTTAATACCAAAGATGGCAAGAGCTTTCAAATTGTCCCTTTAATTTTGTTATGTACAGAACCTATTATATTACAAACAAATTTTAATACTGCGAAAATAAATTTTAAGGAGTTGTAAATATTAGGAATGGCAATCGATTGCAGAATTGCAAATCGGTTAATCGCAATTCGTTCCAACCGATTAACCGGTTACTCGTACCAAATACGCATATTTTTGACATGTTATTATTAATTGTTATAATAAACAACACAGAAAGCACAATAGGAATAATTTGTTTATGAGTAAATCTAAATATGATTGTATCTCAGGATTATCATTCAAAATGAAATCTTAAATAACGAGCAAACGGTCGTGAAATAGTTTCACTGACCATATGTCGCAATTTCGCAGTCAGTACGACTTCTCAAAACAAAGTCTGCCTATGACAAGTTTTAGATCTCCGTTTGAAATGATCATTGGATAGTAGTAACATATAGTAGATGGTCCCCCTTTAGACGTTTGCATTTTCTATATGTAATAAATTGATGTCGGTGAAAGGAAAAAAGTAAAATAAACACATTGAACAGAGCATCTTCGCTAGCCAAGGGTTTACGATCCACTCTGCTCCTCTACAACCCTTGGCAGATTTAGCCGACAAAATAAAAACTCGCGCAACGGAATCTGATTGGCTGCCAAGACGGGCGATCGCAGGGAATCTACTAATTGGCGGTGTAGTTCGTTGTGTTTTTAAACAAAATATAAAAAAAATCAGTTACAATTTTTACGCAATTTATAAATAAAATACGATATATAATTACAAATGTATGGGTTTTCTTAATAATTCTTATTTTTTCTTTTTTCCACACGACCATTCCTTCTATTACCTCTTAGATGAAAAATTCGTATTTCAGCTGCTCCAATTTAACACAATCGCTAGACGGCGCTGTGCTGTTTCTGTAAATATTGACTAAATCTGCCAAGGGTTGTAGAGGAGCAGAGTGGATCGTAAAACCTTGGCTAGCGAAGATGTGAACATAGAAACAGTAATGATAATTGTAAGGATACTCAAAAGTGATATTGGCATTATTCATCAATGGTTATTAATAAAAAAAAAAACTGAACAGACAAGGCAGTGACATGTTGTTTTAACAATCATTATATTCATCACATATACTGACAAATTTTCCTCCAAGAGCTCAGTCCTGAGTCTTAACTGTCGCCAATTTTACTTGATTAGATAATAGTCTCGAAAGACCAAAAAATATCTTGAAAATGCGTTAAAATACGAATACATTATTTTTGTTTTATAGCGATAAATATTCCCAGAAACACATTAGTTCAAGTTAATCAACTTGATTTCGTGTGTTGGTTGTAATTTTTGACCGACTGTGTCTTTGTTACTTGGTGGTTGTCTGTTGTTCTTCTTCTTACGAACGTTGTTGGCAAGTTCAAATTCAATTTCAGTTTATTTACTCAAACCAAATATTTTGGTACAAGAGTAACGTATATACAGAACAAACATATTAAATACAAATCGTCAAACATATACAAACACAGTCGTGCAAGAAAAAAAGTTCAAATGGACGTATAAAGAAAATCTTATTTTTATAACACTTTGATATAAAGGATCAGTTAAGGAAAATAAATAAGGGAACTGACAACATCGAAAATATTAAAAATAAATATCATACTGAGTTTTCTTCATCTCCATAGTATATGAACTTTGTATGATATTATTTTGATCTTCGGGATCTTATGTTTCACACTATGCCGACATTTAACGGTGCTCTAGCCAATGTGGGTTTTTTTTTGGCTGGAATGTCTTCTGCTCTACATGGGGATCAGCCCGTGTTCCAGTCTGTTTTAAAAGAAGAGGCAGAAAGAAAGCTTCCAGTTCCTTATTCAACTTATTACATTATTTTTACAATAAATATTAAAATCAATTCCAATGAAATTCAACAAACATTAATATAATCATAACAAAAATCTCTGCAATAAAAATATCAGCTGGAGGTCTGTAGCTCCCGGTCTGAAAAAATTCGGAAGAACGACCAGGACTGGTTAATTTAACCATTGGTCAAAGTCACTTGGTCACAAAGTCCACTTTAGTCTTTCCCAAGATATTTATGCAGCACATTTTGACGTGTTTTTAAATAAAAATTCACATGCCTGTGAAAGAAGTGCAATTGAAAAGATGAAAAGGAAAATATCCAAGATATCTTTATTGACACATTATCATTTTTAACGCGGAAAAATTCACAGGGACAAAAACAGATTTCTTACGGAGATTTATAATGGGAAATGTTTACATTTCTTTTCTACATTCGGAAGTCACTCGGAATACCTCGCACAATTTTGCAACGTTATCATCCGGGTACTTTCATCTCTTTTTTGCAATGCAAAATCCGCGTAGACTTTGTATTTTTAGCCGTGTATTGAAACATGACAAGCATGAAGGGGGCGTTTCAAAGGGGAAATCTTTGATTTTGTTCATACTATTGAATGAACATGTTTCAACCCAGAGGTATTTATAAATATAGAATGATTTACAAAGAAAATGTGCGGCAAAAATATCTTGGGACAGACTAAAGTTTAATAACCAGTGGTCAAAATTGTGTTGCTCGAAGTGAATTTAGTCGGTGGCTATCTAACCACTGGTTACTATTGTTTAACCAGTGGTTAGTATCCCATAATGCACTTACTTTGTCCGTCTGTCAATTATGGCTGATAAACTGAAAACTCTTTGGACAGACAACATTTAATTTATCATAAAACAAGTTAAAGACTTCATATCCATCTATACAACTATGTAAAAATGCATGTAATGGACTCAATGTTTTGTGCTGTAATACAGGTAAATTGTGAGAAAAGTGAATTTTGTTTTGAATATTATACATTATAACTGACTTATAATTTTTTTTCAAATTGGCATTTTTTCCCTTCTATAAGTGTGGATTTATTTACTATCGACATAATTGTTAGCTTCCACTTGATGCGAGTAAAAGGGAGCAGATCCTGTTTTTTTCAATTTACATTGGACCATTGCTATTTATCAATTCAATGTAAAAGAAATTTTAAAAAATTCTTGAAGTGTACAAAAAAATCCTTCCGAAGACCCTGGAGATAGCTAAAATTGCTCACAAGTCATCATGTGTAGATTCGGGGAGGGGTAAATCATTTTCTAAAATTATTTATTGAACTTGCTAAAACCCCACATTGTTTTAATAAAATGCGTATTTACTAACAAGTAACGAAACATACACTTTACACATGAATCTACCTCTAGATTGAACCCTCACATAATGATGACTACCCTCTTTTCTTCGGTAAATAAAGAAAATTTACTTTAATTAAGGTTGTTTTTATAGTATAAGGATTCAAAATCCGTCCATGCAGCTAAGGATCACGTGAGTCATCACCATTCAAAAAAGCAATCGTCGCTGCACATTGTATTAGTATGGAACTTACATACCCAAAAGTATATATGTGTGTGTGTGTGTGTGTGTGTGTGTGTGTGTGTGTGTGGTGTGGAGAGGGGGGGGGGGTAATTGAATCGTGATTTGAAAGCAATAGAATAGGAAATAATATTGAATATGATAATGAATGAAAATATATTATTAGGATTTAACCATTCAGGGTTAAATCCATTTATCGAAGGGCCAATATGCTTATTTCAATATTCAATGGGTCTTGCCTTGAATGTACTATTATCAGTGTTCTCAGGCTCTTTTGGCCTTTCGGATATTAGTAACCTCAACCAAATCTGTGACGTCATACACAAGTTCGTCAGTCTTCTCGAAAAAATTCACAAGGTAAGATGTCTTTAAATTTCGCTTCACAAATCTGTATTTCGGCCCGTAATTTGTCAAGATACTAACGTTCAAGTAATTTGTGGTGACAAATATGATTGTTGAAGCGGTAATTAGGTAAACAAAATGATCCGATGACCGATTATTCTTGTCGATTTGTGGGGATGGTATAAGCTTCATCCGCGTGCAGACAGCAGCATGTCCATCGGTCTACACGTAATTTCTGGCGTATTGATGCATTTTTCTATTTCTTAACCAGATATATTTTTGTTTTGTATTTACATTCCGAGCAATTCGGCATGCCAAAAAGAAAAAATCGAGAGCCGGCCCAGCCAACGACGAGGTCCAAGAGGCAACCCAGGCACCATGGGGCAGTTGCTGCTAACCCCCAAGCTCAGTCAGCACCCATATCTATTGACCCTGTGGCACCAGCACAGACGACAACATCGTTGCTCTCCAGCGAGCAGTTGCAACAAGTGTCCCAAGCGGTGGCGGATATTCTAGGCCAAAATCGGACACAGCCAATGCCCATCGAGCCGCTACAGCCAGGCATGGGGACGCAACCAATGCCCATCGAGTCGCTACAGCCAAGCATGGCGGGCCCTGATCAATGTACAGGTACAGTGCCTGAAATTATTTCTGACAATTGTTTTGCCCAAACACAGAGTTACGAAAGTGATTTGGGCCATGTGGTGCCTAATAGATTAAAAATTAAAATCGCAAATGGGGAGTATGTCAATTTGGGCCTTTTGATTGCTAACTTAGATGGGGGTGACCCCAATGATGACATAAAATTATTTTCCATGAAAGAGGGTAACCTCACCTTGGCACCCAAGTCAAAGGCTAAGACCATTACTGATATACAGGTGTGGACAGACGCATTTTTTATTTTCGCCTCCATATATACATCAGCACATCCCGAAGCAGCTGTACAATTGTTCAAATACATGCATACAATTAGGTTGGGGGCAAGTAGAGTTAAGACATTAGGATGGCGGGATTATGATATACAATTTAGGCTGAAAAAGGAGACTAACCCCTCCATGTCATTTGCCATTGTTGATCAAGAGCTATGGCTCTTGTACATGTACAGCACACATATAACTGGTACCCAGATACAATCACAGCAGACCCCTCTATTGAAGTGCTATGATTTCAATTATAAGGGGCAATGTAGCAAATACCAGTGCCAATACAAACATGAATGTATTTTGTGTTCACTCAATCACCCTTACATTAGGCATAAGACACCTCCAGGATCTAGCTTGAATTTTAGGTCTGGTGGTGGGCAGACAGCATGGCGGCCTCAGCTCCCAAGGAGGCCCTCAGCCCCAAGTGCAGCCAGTCGTGCCCCTTACTCCCAGTCATTTAGACCTCAGTAACATTGCTGCTAGCCCAGTCAAAGTTTCAAAATTACGGGAATTTTTAGTTGATTATCCACTCAGTTTAGTGGCCTTAGAATTAATACAGGGATTTTCGTTTGGCTTTAAGCTTTGCTATGAGGGTCCACGAGTAGCCACTGATTGCAAAAACCTCAAATCCATGTCAGGGTTAGAATATGAAGCAGTTCAATTAGTATCACAGGAAATTACATTGGGCAGAGTAGCAGGCCCATTTGATGACCCCCCTTTGAAAGACCTAAGGTTGTCACCAGTAGGCATGGTACCAAAAAAGGGAGGCTCATATAGATTAATACACCATCTATCCCACCCCCCTGGAGCCAGTGTAAATGATTTTATAGACAAAAAGTATTGTTCAGTTAGGTATTCTTCTTTTGATGAGGCGTTAAACATGCTCTCTAAGCTAGGTCATGAAGCGCTGGTAGCACGTTTAGACATAAAAAATGCTTTTAGATTATTGCCAGTTCACAAATCTGATTTCCAGTTACTGGGGTATAGAATTCAGGGTAAAATATTTGTGGATAAGTGTTTACCTTTTGGGTGTTCTATAAGCTGCTCAAAATTTGAGAAATTTTCAACATTTTTAGAGTGGGCCCTCAAGCAGCAAGCCAAAAGCAATGATGTGGTTCACTATTTGGATGATTTTTTGGTAGCAGGTAGAAAGGGCACTCAGGATTGTGCTAACCTTATGTCAATCTTTAGTTTTATCTGTTTAGAGTTGGGGGTGCCATTGGCACATGAAAAAACCCTTGGGCCCACAACCAATTTAGTTTACTTAGGTTTAGAAATTGACACCATTAATATGTCAATCAGAATACCTGTGGAGAAATTGCAGCAACTCAAAGCACAGCTTTTGTCCTTATTAGATAAGCGTAAGGTTACATTGAAAGAGCTTCAATCTCTCACAGGTTTGCTCAACTTTTGCATTAGGGCTATCCCAGCTGGTAGGGTTTTTGTTAGAAGGCTTTACGATTCTACCTGCGGACTATCGAAACCACACCACAAGCGCAGGGTTAGCTTAGAAATGAAGGCAGACATACAGATGTGGCTAGTGTTCTTAGATTGTTTCAATGGAATCACATCATACAAAATTATAGATTGGTCCAATGATTACGAATTTGAGTTGTTTACAGATAGTGCAGGGAATATAGAGTTAGGTTGTGGGGCAATCCTGCAAAAGCAATGGGCATTTATGCACTGGCCAGCACAGTGGGAAGGGACAGAAGTCATTAGGGACATTACATTTCTTGAACTAGTACCAATCGCCATGGCATTTAGTATTTGGGGTACAAAACTAGCTGGCAAGAGAGTTATTCTTCATACAGACAACCAAGCCCTGGTATCAATTCTCAATACCCAAACATCCAAGTCTAGTAGAGTCATGCACTTGTTAAGGAAGTTAGTTTTGCAAGGGTTAGTGTACAATATCCAGTTCAAGGCAACACATATAATGGGTCTCGATAATACTAAAGCTGATGCTCTTTCTCGACAGCAATGGTCGCGTTTCCAGGCCAGCTTCCCAGACTCAGAGGAAGAGCCATCAGTAATTCCCCAGTCCTTTCTTCAAGTCATCTCCAACTTAGATCTCAAGAGCTCTTGAGATACTCCATGTCTGACAATACAAAGAAATTGTATGACACTGCAATCAATGCTTTCAACTCCTTTCGTAGGGCTTATTATCAAGTAGAAGAGTGGCCTCCCCATCCCAATCAGTTGGTTGATTTTGTTGCATACTTGTCTTATAAGCAGTTTTCACCTAATACAGTTAAATCATACATATCAGGGATATCATACTTCTGCAAGATCCGCAGCCTGCCTGACCCAACACAGGCGTTTGTACTTAAAAAAGTCTTGGTTGGGCTTAGTCGTAGGAATGGGCGGGTTGACGACCGAAAACCACTTTCATTCGAAATCCTATCCAGCATCATCCATTTAATGCCTACAATATGTAAATCAACCTATGAATCAACACTGTTCTCAGCCATATTCTCCACAGCATTTTTCGGGTATTTTAGAATGGGGGAGCTGGTACATAACTCGTTGCAAGACCCAGGTCATGCCATTCAATATGGGGATGTAACCTATCTCGCACTCAACAATACTGTTCACATTTTTCTTAGACATTCAAAAACTGACCAGGAAGGAAAAGGTTCAAGTATATCGCTAACCCCCACACTACTGCCAATATGTCCTGTACGCATAGTTCAATCATTCATGCAGGCAAGACCCACCAACCCGGGGGCATTTTTTTGCCACCTTTCAGGAAGACCAGTCACTAGGTACCAAGTTGCATCAGTATTTAATTCAGCACTCAAAAAATTGGGGTTAGACAACCAATCATACAAACCTCATTCGTTCCGCATTGGGGCAGCGTCCGCTGCTTGGGTCTCGGGTACCAGCGCCCATGATATTGCTAGCAAGGGGAGATGGAAGTCCCATTGTATGTACAGGTACATAAGAAATTAGGGCTAATGTCACCCAACACAATTAGTATTTTAAATTTTGTTTAATAACCATTTTTTAGGTCCTAGAACGATATGGATCCTTGGTTCTTCCATTGTCAAGCATGCATTTTGCTACGCTAGAAAATCCCAGTATGGTGCCAACCTAGAGCTAGATCGCCATAATGCTACCATATTTTGGCAAGGCAAAGGGGGAATGAGGGTGGAAGAGATTTGTTCAAAAGTTAGAACACTGCTTAAGGTACAAAATGCACCCCATATGTTAGTCATCCATTGTGGTGGTAACAACATCCCCGCTTCCAAAGGGGCCAAAATAGGTGATAGGCACGCTAAATCAGCCGACCTGCGTGACAAACTAAAAACCGTGATAGAAAAACTAATTCAATTACTACCTTCCACCATAATTATATGGTCCCAAATTCTCCCACGCCTGCATTGGAGGGGGGGTATTAATCAGCCGGCCATGGAGAGAACTAGAATGCGGGTTAATAGTTATGTGGCTACTCTTTTAATCGGGTTGGGGGGAAAGTACATCAGGTACCCTGAATTACATAAAGCCAACACAGGCATGTTTTGCAAAGATAAGGTCCACCTTTCTGGAATGGGAAATGACATGTTTTTGTACAGATTGCAACAGGCATTGCAAGCATTTTTGAATGATTCAAGTGTCAAAGTGTCACCTAGAGTTGGGCAAAATGGGCCATGGCTGCGCTATGACTAATTGTTGGGTCATAGATTATTTGTTCATAGACTATTGAAGGTCTATGGTATTGTAATTTCACACCTAGTATCATTTTGTGGTATTGTCTTGGTCATGTGATAAGATCAAGTATTTGAATTTGCCTTTATTACAATTTTTTGTGGCAAGCTATTTCATTTTCTTGTGGCATGAGTGCCATTTTGATTTTTGACAGCCCATTATTTTGTTTATAACATACAAAATTTACTCAAATTGACTTTATTCTTTATTGGGTCCAAGCTTAATGGTCGGGGGATTGCCCTACTGGTGGCGCAGCCTATGCCTTGGCATAGTCTCATGGCGTCTATTTGGCTCACCAGTAGTGCTCAACTATCTCCTATTTGACATTGTATTTGCATTTTAATCTATACTAGGTGATCAAGCAGGTGAGCATCTGTTCCCAGGGCTCACCATTCTTGCTTGTATTGTCTGGGGATGCCCAACAAGGCAATAATTGATGCCTGGCTCCCTTATTGTAAGCAGCCGTGGCCTAAATTGCCAATAAAATCATTATGAGGTTATGTTTGTATTGTTATTTTTATTACTCCTATGCATTAGGCATCTTTGATAATAGGATTTAACCATTCAGGGTTAAATCCATTTATCGAAGGGCCAATATGCTTATTTCAATATTCAATGGGTCTTGCCTTGAATGTACTATTATCAGTGTTCTCAGGCTCTTTTGGCCTTTCGGATATTAGTAACCTCAACCAAATCTGTGACGTCATACACAAGTTCGTCAGTCTTCTCGAAAAAATTCACCCCTCCCTCCCAAACCCGTCAATTTTTTTTTTCCCCAATGTAAATGTTTAAACGTTTGCTATACTTAGTTCCGCTGCTCTCTCGTGTTTTTCTTGTTATAATTTCAGAGAAACACTCATTGGTCCATCTGATTGGTCCATCTGATCTTCCACCAACCCAATCGTCACGGCTGTAAACAAGTTTACCAGGAGTGGGAGCTCTCCAGGCGTCTATTTGGCTCACCAGTAGTGCTCAACTATCTCCTATTTGACATTGTATTTGCATTTTAATCTATACTAGGTGATCAAGCAGGTGAGCATCTGTTCCCAGGGCTCACCATTCTTGCTTGTATTGTCTGGGGATGCCCAACAAGGCAATAATTGATGCCTGGCTCCCTTATTGTAAGCAGCCGTGGCCTAAATCGCCAATAAAATCATTATGAGGTTATGTTTGTATTGTTATTTTTATTACTCCTATGCATTAGGCATCTTTGATAAATATAAGATTATTCAAAGCGATATGTAGTGACAGGAGGGGAAACCACCGAATATTTTATCACAGTACCGATATACAAGGAATAAACTTTCAAAAAGCTGCACGGTTTAATGTCAAGTATTATTCAGTCAAAACAAACAAATCGGATCACAAAATAGGAGTTACAATAATTTTCCACAACCCTTACTGCTGTCCCTGTGCAATTCTCTGTTAGCATTGATTCTTGCCTTTTAACACCCCACCTGACTTACTTACAATATTTTCGATTTTGGAAGTAATAGTATGTTACATTACATTTTTGTCCCCCTTTTCCCTTTTTCCAATTTTTTTATTTTTATTTTTCGGGAGAACCTATCATCCACTTAAAAATAGTATAAAACTGCACTGTTTCATAAATTACTAGTACTATCTATTAGAGCACTGTATACATGGTTTTGCATTTCTATGATAGACACTATTAATAGGAATATATAACTTGCATGCTCAAGCTAGTATTTAATTTATCTGATAGTTCAGAGATAATTTGTATTCCGCATTACATTATTAGTAAGATGCGATATACAGTGGAGCCTCAGTTACCCGGACGCTTTCGTCCCAAAGTCCAGTCGTCCGGATAGGTGAGGCGTCCGGATATCTGAAATGTGTCTGTATTAATCATTAACGATAGTTTATTTGTTTATGATTGGTTTTATTGCTGTTTTTATACTAAACAGCAAGAAATTAAAGTTGTCCTTTGACCTTTCAAATTCACCTGTTTTATACAAGAAACCTTGCTTTATTTATATAATTGTTATTCAGTCAGGAAATATTATCCAAACTATAATAATAGCCAAATCTAGCTAAATATATTCTGTCCAATTGTGAAATATGCTTATTTACGTTATGTTTCCAACACTCTATTTCTAGACACGTTAATTTTCCACCAATGCAATTCCGATAAGTTGACATGCTTTTCGTTTTGTTTTCTTCCTATACTTCCGGTCTTGACTTAATCTAACAGGAAATTCGCGATACACTTCTGTAAAAATAACTTTTTTGAATATAAAACACACAAAGCTATGTAAATATTTCCTGATTTATTACAAGTAAATATATTCTTTTTTTCAAAATGGAGGGGTATTTTAAAAAGAAGTGATTCCACTTGACAGGTGCACAGTGTAAAGATATCCAATCCACGTGCAGTGATGCGTGACTAATCTTGTCTAACCAGCACACTTGGTAATACATGTATTTGAAAGTGATTTGGGAAGTCGGAGTGTTCATACGAGCTACTGATGGGGGTCTAGCAGGCGAAAAAGGATGTGAAACTCAACTTACAGGCGTAATCTTTCTGTTGTGTAACACAGTGATTTTCTTTGTGGTAGTTGATCTTTATTTATATAAGTTGACAATTTTGACAGTGGTCCTAAAATAAAAATACATAATTGAAAGTGATGGTCATAACAATACACGTATAAACATACTCTTTTCAATATTCAGAAAGATTATTACAATAATTATAGTAAGTTATAGCGCATAACAATATTTGTGACTATCCATTACAAACATGACTGTTATTTACGGTAATGCATTTTATCATACAACATATCATCTAATAGATAGAATATGAAGTATAAATAAATTAAACTAATAATAATATACACAATTTACAAACCTAAGTAAGGAATGTACTGTATACTACATGTATATCTCTCAGTGCTGGCCTCACAACTGCTGTATTGTGCACTATAAAAATATATATGGTCTTACTCTTCTATTCATAAAAACTATATACACTTGATTAGGATCCACTATATATCTATAATAATGTTTTGCATCAAACAATCTTTAAAATCATTTGTAACATCAGGGCGTCTATTACATTTATAAACATACGATTAGATGTCAACATCATGACACCAATATTGTCTGAGTAGAAATAATAACTTTCATAGGTACTTTACAATATTGTATGTTTCAAGACATATGAAAATAAACATTTACTTGTGATATAAATACCTAATCTGTATGCAAGACAAAAATATCAATACTTACAAATATCAGACAAAGGTGCAAGTTTCAACTGACCTCTTCAACATACCAACGGAAAATGCCGCCAAAGTATGGCTTACTGCCCACTTCCGTAAAACAACCAATCAGTAATCAGAATCACAAGTGTGAAGAATTAAATATAAAAATTACTTGTTGCCAAAATCTAACATTATTGTAACTATTAAATATAGATACAAGTATAAAGATAAATTTCTTTTACTTAATTCACAAACTTTATATAAAATGTAAATAATTTCTGAATCTCAAGCCCGATGTTATTAATCAAACTTTTGCCCTCTTACAGTTGTATTAAGCAAAGTATTTTACCGTCCAGTTAAATTAAGCTAATTTTATATAGTTAAACAGATTTTTTCCTTGTCCTGATCTGGAACGCGAAATTCCGGATATATGAATTTAGACAAAATAACGCATTAAAAATATGGGGGGTCGTAACATAAGGGGTACTTAAGTCTAAGACAATGCTTAAGTAGGACTTAAGTACATTCTAAGATTTAAGTCCGTAACTAGAAGAGTGCGTAGCTAGGACAATGTACACAAAACTTAGGCGGCCGGTAGACGTGACCTTAGTTTATCTTAAGTTTTGTTTACACACATTTAGACGTTTTATTGTTTATTATTGCAATTTATCATCTAAATACAGTGTATTAATCACATAATTTACACAAAATTGATATCTTAATACTTACCAATATAAAAGTATTGGTTTAATTGATATAAATATTAACAGTAGTCGAAATGAACTGTAAGAATTTCCATGTAATATGCAAGTAGACTGTTTAATAGGTCATAAACACGAACATGTACTGGTCAGTTTACAAGAAGATACTACATGTATATACTCGCGAAACTTGAGAAATTAAAATAAAAATCGCTTAAAGACAGAAAATCCCTCATTGACTTTAAAAAAGACGATTGCCTCATTTCAAAATATAGACTTAATTTAGAAATTAACTCAAAGTATGTGAATTTATGAGGTAAGATGTAGAACGATAAAAAAGTTCTAACGGATATTTATGCCATGAGCAGTCTTCGAGGACTGCTAAACTAGTGAATATTCGTCACAACAAAGAAGTAACAACAATAGACTGAATCATCGCCTTAGATCCATCGCTTTGAGCTATATAAAAAGTGTTAGGTACATCTACACACGATGAATTTTGTGTCTACCCTCATCTAATATATCAGAGATACTTAGCAATAGTATCTATAAATAAACAGTATATTAACCCAAGATAATGATTTATCATCAGTACATTCAAATTCCATAAAAGAAAGGAACAATTCGTTTTCACTTTTTAACATAAGCATAACTTAGCTAAGATATTGCTAAGTTTGCTTTATGTTACGGTGTAAGACATACTTAAGTACGACTTAGGCAGGTCCTAAGATTCCTACTTATCCTACTTATGACCCTACTTAAGTCAAAATCTTTAAAAGCACGCTTTATGTTACGAGCCCCTGTTCCCATATAAAATAGTACATTAACTGAAACGTCCGGATATCCGGCGTCCGGATATATCTGAAACCCCACTGTATTTGGATATGCTTGCATAAAAGAAATAATATATATTACAAATAAAATTTAAAAATTTGTTTGATTCATTCATTGTATATGTTGTGTCGAAAATATGACAAAAATAATATTTACTCAATTATTCTTGTGAAGTCTACCAAAATTGACATCAACAACCAGCGAGAATCTATATATACACATGAATGTTTAACCACTGGTTAAAAGACTTAACCCAGCTCTGCAAAATGGTTAATTTTAGCAAAAGCTTAACCACTGGTTAAGCAATTTAACCAGTGATTAACTTTTGAGCAACAAAAGTTTAACCACTGGTCAAAATTTAACCACTTTAACAACTGGTTAAAGTTAGCCAGTGTTTTGAGCAACCGGTCCTTGGAGCTACATTGCCTCTCAATGTCAAAAACTGCAATTTATGGGGCACAAAAAAATTGCGCTAGTTTTGGACTGATTACCTTATTTCATTTTATACAAATCTTTGATTCCGAATTCCTCGGACATTTTACTACAGATATCATCACTTTACTTTCCTCTGATAATGACTGATATTCTATTAAAAAACCATCACAAGCCCATGCAGTAAAGTGAAGAGATGCAGTTTGTTACATGTATGTAAAAATAGCGACTCTCGATCTTTACGTGGATTTAACATACTTCAATTTTCGACGTATGTTAGCGTGTTTAAGAGAAAGTTTTAAGCGAGTAAAATAAGGATATCAGTAGTAACCTACTTGAAGAATTTAATGGTGCTAATTTTTTCACAGAATTTGTGTGAAAATAAGGTTAATGGGTCCAAAACTAGCGCAATTTTTGTGTGCCGTAAACTGCAGATTATTACTCGTTTATTTGTAGCTCCAAGGTCGTCCGTCCGAATTTTGTTTAGACCGGGAGCTATAGACCTATAAGAATATCAGTTGAATACCCCTTGAACTCATTAACTTTAACTTTGTGAATGCGTGCAAGTGTATTTATATACGTACTTTTGTGCTATATATATGACCAGGCTGAAGCTAGCAGCCACTAACAGCAGCCACTAAGCCCGTAGAAGCTAGCAGCCAATAAGGAAATTCATCAAAGTACTGAGAGTACTCGAACAGAAAATTATATTTTACTTAATTATCGGAATATTTTAATTAATATCAAGAAGATTTATGCAAGAATAATATCTATGAGCATTGACAACTTCGGAGGCAGTAAAGCGCACATGGATAAGAATTATTAATGTGTTTGTGTCTAATGAAATTCAATCGATTATTGGTATTTGTTTATACGTAGGCTTAAAAATTGATCCCCGAGTCTGTTTACTTTTCTCCGGAAATAACATGCTTTGAAAATAAAAAAGATCCTCATATTATTACAAAAATGGGACGATCAGAAATCTTACATTGTGATTTTATTCTCATTAAAAAATTTGCCTCTGTTGTAAACCAAAACAACAGAAATCCGAAGGTGAAATAGGGATTATTTTGTGTCAGCCATGTTTTGACGTGAACCTTTGAGAAAATTGCTAAGATATAAATAAGAGACTATTTAGCTCACCCGAACTTTGGCATTTTTCAACATTTCACAATGATATAGGGGTAAAAAGTGGTCCATTATCTCCCTTATCTTTGAAGTGTGCATCAAACGGATACCAGGGCAGTGTAGGGGACCCATAGGGCTATCATTTTCCGGTCTCAAATTTGGGCTGTAGGGGTACCACCAAGTGGCTCCCAGGGGTTCGGTCTCATTTCAGGGGTTTATATCTCACTTGAGTTTGATCACAGGAACTTGAAAACACTGGGGTTCAGTAGAGGACCGCAAGATGTATTCATATTAAGCGTTACAGGGCGCTTATAACCCTAAAAGGGTTCAGTTAGCTCACCCGAACTTTGGCATTTTTCAACATTTCACAATGATATAGGGGTAAAAAGTGGTCCATTATCTCCCTTATCTTTGAAGTGTGCATCAAACGGATACCAGGGCAGTGTAGGGGACCCATAGGGCTATCATTTTCCGGTCTCAAATTTGGGCTGTAGGGGTACCACCAAGTGGCTCCCAGGGGTTCGGTCTCATTTCAGGGGTTTATATCTCACTTGAGTTTGATCACAGGAACTTGAAAACACTGGGGTTCAGTAGAGGACCGCAAGATGTATTCATATTAAGCGTTACAGGGCGCTTATAACCCTAAAAGGGTTCAGTTAGCTCACCCGAACTTTGGCATTTTTCAACATTTCACAATGATATAGGGGTAAAAAGTGGTCCATTATCTCCCTTATCTTTGAAGTGTGCATCAAACGGATACCAGGGCAGTGTAGGGGACCCATAGGGCTATCATTTTCCGGTCTCAAATTTGGGCTGTAGGGGTACCACCAAGTGGCTCCCAGGGGTTCGGTCTCATTTCAGGGGTTTATATCTCACTTGAGTTTGATCACAGGAACTTGAAAACACTGGGGTTCAGTAGAGGACCGCAAGATGTATTCATATTAAGCGTTACAGGGCGCTTATAACCCTAAAAGGGTTCAGTTAGCTCACCCGAACTTTGGCATTTTTCAACATTTCACAATGATATAGGGGTAAAAAGTGGTCCATTATCTCCCTTATCTTTGAAGTGTGCATCAAACGGATACCAGGGCAGTGTAGGGGACCCATAGGGCTATCATTTTCCGGTCTCAAATTTGGGCTGTAGGGGTACCACCAAGTGGCTCCCAGGGGTTCGGTCTCATTTCAGGGGTTTATATCTCACTTGAGTTTGATCACAGGAACTTGAAAACACTGGGGTTCAGTAGAGGACCGCAAGATGTATTCATATTAAGCGTTACAGGGCGCTTATAACCCTAAAAGGGTTCAGTTAGCTCACCCGAACTTTGGCATTTTTCAACATTTCACAATGATATAGGGGTAAAAAGTGGTCCATTATCTCCCTTATCTTTGAAGTGTGCATCAAACGGATACCAGGGCAGTGTAGGGGACCCATAGGGCTATCATTTTCCGGTCTCAAATTTGGGCTGTAGGGGTACCACCAAGTGGCTCCCAGGGGTTCGGTCTCATTTCAGGGGTTTATATCTCACTTGAGTTTGATCACAGGAACTTGAAAACACTGGGGTTCAGTAGAGGACCGCAAGATGTATTCATATTAAGCGTTACAGGGCGCTTATAACCCTAAAAGGGTTCAGTTAGCTCACCCGAACTTTGGCATTTTTCAACATTTCACAATGATATAGGGGTAAAAAGTGGTCCATTATCTCCCTTATCTTTGAAGTGTGCATCAAACGGATACCAGGGCAGTGTAGGGGACCCATAGGGCTATCATTTTCCGGTCTCAAATTTGGGCTGTAGGGGTACCACCAAGTGGCTCCCAGGGGTTCGGTCTCATTTCAGGGGTTTATATCTCACTTGAGTTTGATCACAGGAACTTGAAAACACTGGGGTTCAGTAGAGGACCGCAAGATGTATTCATATTAAGCGTTACAGGGCGCTTATAACCCTAAAAGGGTTCAGTTAGCTCACCCGAACTTTGGCATTTTCATAAGGTATTCATCATAACCATTAGAGGTCGCCTGTGACCCCTAAATGCTGAAAAATGGAACGCTTAATATGAATACCTTTTTTGTTCCTCTACTTATCCCCAGCGTTTCCAAGTTCCTGTGATCAAACTCAAGTGAGATATAAACCCTTGAAATGAGCGCTAACCCCATGGAGCCACTTGGTGGTACCCCTACAGCCCAAATTTGAGACCGGGAAATAATAGCCCTATGGGTCCTCTACACTGCCCTGGTATCCGTTTGATGCACACTTCAAAGATAAGGGAGATAATGAACCACTTTTACCCCTCTATCATTGTGAAATGCTGAGAAAAGGCAAAGTTCGGGTGAGCTAACTGGACCCTTTTGGTGTTATAGGCGCCCTGTAACGCTTAGTATGAATACCTTTTGGGTTCCTCTACTAATCCCCAGTGTTTCCAAGTTCCTGTGATCAAACTCAAGTGAGATATAAACCCCTGAAATGAGCGCAAACCCCTGGGAGCCACTTGGTGGTACCCCTACAGCCCAAATTTGAGACCGGGAAATAATAGCCCTATGGGTCCTCTACACTGCCCTGGTATCCGTTTGATGCACACTTCAAAGATAAGGGAGATAATGGACCACTTGTACCCCTCTATCATTGTGAAATGCTGAGAAAAGGCAAAGTTCGGGTGAGCTAACTGGACCCTTTTGGTGTTATAGGCGCCCTGTAACGCTTAGTATGAATACCTTTTGGGTTCCTCTACTAATCCCCAGTGTTTCCAAGTTCCTGTGATCAAACTCAAGTGAGATATAAACCCCTGAAATGAGCGCAAACCCCTGGGAGCCACTTGGTGGTACCCCTACAGCCCAAATTTGAGACCGGGAAATAATAGCCCTATGGGTCCTCTACACTGCCCTGGTATCCGTTTGATGCACACTTCAAAGATAAGGGAGATAATGAACCACTTTTACCCCTCTATCATTGTGAAATGCTGAGAAAAGGCAAAGTTCGGGTGAGCTAACTGGACCCTTTTGGTGTTATAGGCGCCCTGTAACGCTTAGTATGAATACCTTTTGGGTTCCTCTACTAATCCCCAGTGTTTCCAAGTTCCTGTGATCAAACTCAAGTGAGATATAAACCCCTGAAATGAGACCGAACCCCTGGGAGCCACTTGGTGGTACCCCTACAGCCCAAATTTGAGACCGGGAAATAATAGCCCTATGGGTCCTCTACACTGCCCTGGTATCCGTTTGATGCACACTTCAAAGATAAGGGAGATAATGAACCACTTTTACCCCTCTATCATTGTGAAATGCTGAGAAAAGGCAAAGTTCGGGTGAGCTAACTGGACCCTTTTGGTGTTATAGGCGCCCTGTAACGCTTAGTATGAATACCTTTTGGGTTCCTCTACTAATCCCCAGTGTTTCCAAGTTCCTGTGATCAAACTCAAGTGAGATATAAACCCCTGAAATGAGCGCAAACCCCTGGGAGCCACTTGGTGGTACCCCTACAGCCCAAATTTGAGACCGGAAAGTAATAGCCCTATGGGTCCTCTACACTGCCCTGGTATCCGTTTGATGCACACTTCAAAGATAAGGGAGATAATGAACCACTTTTACCCCTCTATCATTGTGAAATGCTGAGAAAAGGCAAAGTTCGGGTGAGCTTACTGGACCCTTTTGGTGTTATAGGCGCCCTGTAACGCTTAGTATGAATACCTTTTGGGTTCCTCTACTAATCCCCAGTGTTTCCAAGTTCCTGTGATCAAACTCAAGTGAGATATAAACCCCTGAAATGAGCGCAAACCCCTGGGAGCCACTTGGTGGTACCCCTACAGCCCAAATTTGAGACCGGGAAATAATAGCCCTATGGGTCCTCTACACTGCCCTGGTATCCGTTTGATGCACACTTCAAAGATAAGGGAGATAATGAACCACTTTTACCCCTCTATCATTGTGAAATGCTGAGAAAAGGCAAAGTTCGGGTGAGCTAACTGGACCCTTTTGGTGTTATAGGCGCCCTGTAACGCTTAGTATGAATACCTTTTGGGTTCCTCTACTAATCCCCAGTGTTTCCAAGTTCCTGTGATCAAACTCAAGTGAGATATAAACCCCTGAAATGAGCGCAAACCCCTGGGAGCCACTTGGTGGTACCCCTACAGCCCAAATTTGAGACCGGGAAATAATAGCCCTATGGGTCCTCTACACTGCCCTGGTATCCGTTTGATGCACACTTCAAAGATAAGGGAGATAATGAACCACTTTTACCCCTCTATCATTGTGAAATGCTGAGAAAAGGCAAAGTTCGGGTGAGCTAACTGGACCCTTTTGGTGTTATAGGCGCCCTGTAACGCTTAGTATGAATACCTTTTGGGTTCCTCTACTAATCCCCAGTGTTTCCAAGTTCCTGTGATCAAACTCAAGTGAGATATAAACCCCTGAAATGAGCGCAAACCCCTGGGAGCCACTTGGTGGTACCCCTACAGCCCAAATTTGAGACCGGGAAATAATAGCCCTATGGGTCCTCTACACTGCCCTGGTATCCGTTTGATGCACACTTCAAAGATAAGGGAGATAATGGACCACTTGTACCCCTCTATCATTGTGAAATGCTGAGAAAAGGCAAAGTTCGGGTGAGCTAACTGGACCCTTTTGGTGTTATAGGCGCCCTGTAACGCTTAGTATGAATACCTTTTGGGTTCCTCTACTAATCCCCAGTGTTTCCAAGTTCCTGTGATCAAACTCAAGTGAGATATAAACCCCTGAAATGAGCGCAAACCCCTGGGAGCCACTTGGTGGTACCCCTACAGCCCAAATTTGAGACCGGGAAATAATAGCCCTATGGGTCCTCTACACTGCCCTGGTATCCGTTTGATGCACACTTCAAAGATAAGGGAGATAATGAACCACTTTTACCCCTCTATCATTGTGAAATGCTGAGAAAAGGCAAAGTTCGGGTGAGCTAACTGGACCCTTTTGGTGTTATAGGCGCCCTGTAACGCTTAGTATGAATACCTTTTGGGTTCCTCTACTAATCCCCAGTGTTTCCAAGTTCCTGTGATCAAACTCAAGTGAGATATAAACCCCTGAAATGAGCGCAAACCCCTGGGAGCCACTTGGTGGTACCCCTACAGCCCAAATTTGAGACCGGGAAATAATAGCCCTATGGGTCCTCTACACTGCCCTGGTATCCGTTTGATGCACACTTCAAAGATAAGGGAGATAATGAACCACTTTTACCCCTCTATCATTGTGAAATGCTGAGAAAAGGCAAAGTTCGGGTGAGCTAAATAGTCTCTTATTTATATCTTAGCAATTTTTCTCGAAGGTTCACGTCAAAACATGGTTGACACAAAATAATCCCAATTTCACCTTTGGATTTCTGTTGTTTTGGTTTGATACAGAGGCAAATTTTTTAAGGAGAATAAAATCACAATGCAAGATTTCTGATTGTCCCATATTTGTTATTATATGAGGACCTTTTTTATTTTCAAAGCATTTTTTTCCGGAGAAAAGTAAACAGACTCGGGAATCAATTTTTTAGCTTACGTATAAACAAATACCAATATTCGATTGAATTTCATTAGACACAAACTCATTAATAATTCTTATCCAGGTGAGCTTTACTGCCTCCGAAGTTGGCAATGCTCATAGATATTATTCTTGCATAAATCTTCTTGATATTAATTAAAATATTCCGATAATTAAGTAAAATATAATTTTCTGTTCGAGTACTCTCAGTACTTTGATGATTTTCCTTATTGGCTGCTAGCTTCTACGGGCTTAGTGGCTGCTGTTAGTGGCTGCTAGCTTCAGCCTGGTATATATATGTCAACATTCGCAACATAATAAGTAAATGCGATCAAGTCCATTATAATGATCTGAAGCAAGGTGGTTTGTGGAAGAAGTTTATTTTTAATTAATACCCGGAGCAGACAGGCTCACTAGACTCACTAGACTAGACTTGCACATTTCTCATTGAATATAAACTGTATAAGTATGTACTTTAACCAATTTCTGTAGAATTTCCATTATGATATATATACACATTACTCTGTTTTATCACAGAGTATGCTGTAGGTTGGTATCTTGATTCATTGTTGTTGTTTTTTTTTTTGGCTTCGGCTGATCACAGTTGTGTCCAGATGAGGCATCCGGCAAATTTTACTGTTTGAGCAGGCATTGCGCCTTGCACTTCTTTATATACTATGCAATGACAACCTCATTTAAATCTTTAATTAGACGTATATTACTAAAAACCTTACTCTTATCCGTTTGTCTTGATAATAAAACATTTATAAAGTTACATACATAATGATTTAAATCCCGTTTTTCTTCACATATGCGTACGAATATTTATCGGATGTATAATTCGCCTACTAAAAGTAAAGTTTCTTCATGCCTTGCTATTTCGGAAATCAACAAAACTGTGTTATTATAGTTTATTGCATGTAGTGTAATGCTTTCGTATTACATTAACAGAGCTGATCAATGATATACCATGCCGATTAATCCTTTATAAAGGAATGACTATCTGCCCGCGCTGCATGATGAACCCGTCATACACTTTTCGCCATGACGTTTATTAGTCAAACCGCGTTCTTGGTTACCCCCTTTTGTACATGAATTGCATAATTTATCACAACAAATATCGCTATCATAAACATTCGTATGAATCTGCATTTATAATTATTTTTCAAAATAGAGGAAGCATTGTTTAGCTTTTTTTCTGTAAAGCAAACCAAGGCTTAATTTATATGTAACTGTATTGGTTGGTTTGTAATGTATTTTTACGCATTAACGCAGCGGGAAAGTCCTCAATCTACTGTGTAAAAAGCACTTTCGCCACATCCTGGTCGTCTCTTTGGAATGTTATATAAACACAAAGAAGCACATAGTACTATGTAACATTTCCTTGTCGGAAGCATTCCCCTAATGTGTCAAGGGTTCTTTTGTGGGCTCCCTTCTTCCTACAAGGTATGATATTTTCCAATTGTTTTTTTTTTTTTAATTATTTGCGGATAAAACACATAGCGTTGTCCCTCGTTGTATCTTGTATAATATGGTCATACAGCTGGGTTAAATTGAATTCCATGCTCAGATGTTGATAGGGTCCACACCCAACCCCACTCCACACCCATTGGAAAATTCAAACCTCTAAAATATTCATAGTAAAGTTGTCGAAAGTACGCCTAGGAACCCCCACCCCCACCCCATAGGAAAAATTCATGCATTGCAATGCTATGGAATTGCAGATCAAATAACCCTCGTATTCATATTGCTGATTTATTCATCGATGGATTGTTCTGCTGTAGACACTGTCATTAATGTCCACAAAATGGCTGTACGCATTTTCCTCAATTTCCTTAGATTTTCTATCTTTTTCATGCAATACATTATATATTTCTTCGTGGGATTTGCGTCGTCTAGATTGATTTGAGTGTGTAACTTTGGCAGCATTGCATTCCTTTTTATTTGATTCAAGAATAAAATAATTGCCAGATGGTGTTTCATTCATCTTTGGTAGTGTTCTGTGCTGAGTCAAGGAATTCGTTAGAATGGCTGACTCCTCTACAGTTGAGTACTCTGCAACTCCATCCTACAGATATATGCATTGAGAAAGTCAACATTGTACGCTAAAACCATTGAGAAATGAATTGTTCTGCATAATGTCATAACCTTTGAAATGTTGGAATACTGAATATTCTTCTGCGACCTTATGTGTTTGTAATCATTCAAATGAAATAGTCAATTAAAGAAGAAAGTTGAACAGTCAAAAATTTAAATATAAAAAAAAAAATGCGTCACTCTTCGTTGAAAGGTTCATATTGTTATCATTGAACTCAATTAAATTCGATTTTGTTTACGCCTATATCATGCTGTAAAACTGATCTTGAGCGTCAAAGGATAAAAAAAAATATACATACACTGTATATTTGATTTGCAGCAAAGTATTCAGGATTGGTTCGCTCTTGAATAACTTTTGATCGTCTAGATTAAACAAAAAATGGTGTATGTTACATTGGTGATCTTGTTAGGACTAACCTAAACAACTCAAAACCTAACACAGAGGAAAGTGCATTCTCTCTCGGTTGTTTTAGGACAATAGAGCAAAAACTAACGGCATGCCCGGATTTAAAAAAAAAACGCGGAGAAGGTGGGAGGGAGCTTTAAGGGATAATTGCGTTTGCCCGGGGAGGTGGGGGGGTTCAGAGGTCAATCTTCGGTAATTTTACAATGGGAATTTAATAACTGAATTTTTCAGGTCCTTCCGATCCGCACATTAACTGGATGTAATAACACTGTTGACAGCATTAGCCACTGATTGCAACATCCAATATAGTAACAAACGTGTCATCATTTTGAAAGCTACTAAGAATATATGACTTGTTTAATGACTTTTATTTTTTTTTAAGAAAGAAATGTTTGTGGGGTTTTTTATCGAGCTACATAAGTTACAAACTTTTCTGCAAATTATACAATTTAATTCAAATGCAGTAAAAAGTGTTGAATATAATTTTCGATTATTATTTTGACTTTCCACATTGAAAAGGCCAAAGGTTAAAATATTCATTATCACCTGATCACGTGATGTCGCAAGCAAATTCAGTATGTAAATATGAAGTCCACGCGAAAGAAACGTCAAAGCGTGGTTGACATGATGGTATAGTAGGCTAAGGCATAGACACAAAAGGGAAAACAACACAGAGATACAACACATGTTTTGAGTCGAGAAGCCCCAAGAAGGGGTGGTTATGACGTTCTATTTTATTTATTATCTGATCAGGTATGAAAATGGTGGTCTATATTTGTTTATTGATATTGTTTCTTTCGTAAAAAAAAAAATTATGAAGGAATATATTTTTGTCAACGTCAAATAGTATTTTCCCTATCTAATTTTGTTCACAAATTCTTGTCATCCCTCTTCCTTACACTGTTCCTCTCGATTACTTTTCCTGCGCACATGCGTAGATATACACAAAAATGAATCGTTTATAAATAGCATAAAATATATTCATTTCTCCTTACAAAAAACAACTGTAGTATTCAATTAAAATCAATAAATAACCTGACGCATTTGTCACAATGTCTTCTATTACACACTGTCAGCTAATCAACTGACAAACTTGGGGTCTGGTTTCCAACATAGCAAAAACAGCGTTAAATACGGCATATATAGCTTTGAACTAAACTAAGATGAATGGAATTCTAATCAGCAAAAATTATGATGTAGATAGATATATACTTATCACCTATATGTATATGTTTATAACAAAAAAATCAGTTATTGTAAACTATAATTAATGCATGTACTTCTACTTTTTCTTATCCCTCTACAGAAGATGACAACATTAATTACGAAAAAGTAAAGAGTTATTCAAACACCTACCTTTTATAACAAATTATCAGTATAGACGCAAAGATGACGATTAATCCAACCAATGCCACTACCAACAAACTTATTATTACCGTTTCCGACAAGTTTGGATCTAATGGATTTAATAATACTGGTCCAGTTTTATCAGAAACTTCTTCAGTTGAAATTGTAGAGAAATGTAGGCTCGAATTGTCTGTAACGGTATTAATGTCCGTCAAAGCACTTGGTGTCGATTCGGAGTCAATAGTTGTCTCGCCTTCATAAAATTATTGCAATGCCTTTATTGTTAAATTAATAGGTAACAGAAAAAAAATTAAAATTCGAAATGACTTTATTTGCATTTGACCACTGGTTCAAGGCAAATAATTTAGGCGACCAATGCTATACAAAAAAAAGTGCTGCTGTAAATAAGGCTTTTTAGACAAAAGGTCTTGTTTGCGGCAAAGAAATTCGTAAATCGTGGAAAATCATTATGTTTCCTATTTAGTATTTATGTAGGCTCTTGTGAATTATTTAAGGAATAAGAAATCATTCTTTGAGTATTATGAGGTGATCAATTAGGATCGGGGTGATCAAATACAAAAAAACCCGAAGGGCTTTATGATAGATTTGATCACGCCTAACCGTATTTGATCACCTTATTATACTTTATTTCGAATTTCAAGTTTTTTTCTGAGCATTATATATGAATAAATATATGCGTATTCAAGATCATTCGGTTGTCTAAATTTATTGATTTTATTAAGTCTTAGTTGGTATATAGTATCATTAGAACTTTCGGTATAAATAGAATATCATGTTGTTTTATTGTAGATAAACAGATTGATTACCTTCGTCGTATGACATCGATAAAATGCGGGTGCCCTCACAACAGCGAGGTTCGTTAAATGTAAATGTTTTTCCATCCACGTAAACTTTGATTACTGGATCAAAAGAAGGATTTCCATAATATTTGGTACAGTTGTCAATGACCTGAATATTAGCATTTCCTTCCTGTTTGTCAAACTGTGTTATATTAAACATAGTGCATGCGGCACAGGAGTTCGGGTGGCTACATGATTTTTCAATTCTCTTCATGATTTTTCTGAAAATAGTGTAATATATGTAATTGGAATTATTCCTATTCGTCATATTTATATAGACACAGTTATGTAGATTTATTTCGAAAATATTTCAAATTATTTATGGGTAGACGTTTTGTGCAAAAAATTCCATTTATATTGCTTAAACAAAATAAACATGTTCATATCACACATTCTTGGTTCTTTTCTGCATTCTGTTGATTTTTTTTTTAAACCTTCTGCTATTCTATTGTAATTAAATTTTATGAAAAGCTACATGTATCATTGCGCTATGAATAGGAATTTTATGAATAATTCTTTTCATCACTGATTCACTTAATGAAAATATTCCGAAACAAAATTAACAAAACCTGGCCTCTTTGATAGGCAACCAAAGACCTTGCTCAAAATCTCCAAATTCTACAATAAATAAAAAAAATAATCTATTATTCATGCTTGTGCAAAATGATTCCCGAATTCTTTCCTATCCTTTCTGATGCTTAAGTATCATAAGTGATGACATTAACACATCTTTAGCTTAGCTTAGAGCAAATACAGGGATGCAGTACCAAAGCACAACCTTAACCATAAAACTGAACGTTATTGACATTTTAATGATTGAATTTCATAGCATCAGAATCTTAATTAGGTTTAACAAATATACGTGGTTACATTAGACTTGCGAAAGTATCTGCATTGTTTTAATGTTTGTATAATTCTTGCAAATGGTATTGTGTTTCAGAAATTTTAATTTTTGCTCTGTACCATTCTTAAATGATATCAAACATAGGTACTAGAACGTTTGGCATTATTTAAACGTATTTTAAAGGGCAATGAAATATTAAACATAGAGGTTGAACAAATCTAATGTTATATTTATGAGCATTGATAATACAATTTGGTTTTTAAATGGTTATGCCCATAATTCGAGCGCAAATTGATATAGGTTAACATGGCTAGCACCGTCTTGATATATATCTATGTTCGGAAAAAATATGTTAAAAAAAATCTTATTGGAGTTACATTATAAACACTTCTTTTGTCTAAATTTATAAATTTTCAATAAATAGTAAGCATAATTTATTATCTAATAATCGGGACAACAAGGCGTGTTTTGTTTATTTTTTTTTATTTCATAAAGACGGATGACTTTTCGTGTGTATAAAATAAATTACAAGGGTCACTCCTGCCACTTATGCATTACGTACTGTTCTAGTATATCTGCATGAAACAGGATACAGAAAGGAAGTACATGCATCTTTAAGAAACATTTCAGACAGGGGTTTTATTTGGGGAGTTTAAAATAACTCGGTAGTATACCCATTAATAGGATTGAATACAAATTTCGTTTGTTCAATAAATGATTTTAATCATAATCATTAGGCAATTAGCGACTGAACCTTAAAAAAATATTTATATTTTAAGGAATGTTATATAAACATACTGTTGTTTTCATAACTTGGATGACAAATATTTGGGGGGTTAAACTCAGCAAGATATTTTTGACACTGTTTACACGTAAGCAAATTTATTTAGACATTCATAAACATTTTCCAATACATTAAAGTAGAAGAAAGAAATAGTTAGCATTTATCTCTGTTGATTTCACTCAGAAAACAAAAATTGATTCGAGTTTGATAACTTATGTTTTAAAAGCTGTTTCAGTGTGCGATTTGTTAATGAAAATGAATTTTCGTCTTTACAGAAATAACTTTTATTTGCATCCCGCAATAAAAAACAAATAATTAAAATCTTTCTTGATTCCTGATACTTCTACTTGGATTGTTTGGAATAAATGGGTAAGCTCTTCTCTATAAAATTGAAAATGTGGGGTTGTTGGGGAATGTATTTACTTGAACCTTATTAAAATTATAAATATGTTTGTTTTTATATTCTTTAAGTCAGGACAGGTGTAACATTTTTCATATTCCTATGTTGTCACAAACTACACAAAGTACTGGTTATTTGCAATGATATTAAATCAATTTTAACTAAATTTGTCATAAAGAGCTCTAGAGCTTTCATTTTATTTTGTCGACTGTTTCTTGTGATCAACCAGAAGCCTTACATTGTGTAATGAAGGTACTGATTTTATGATGGATATATAACCTTTAGTTTGTAATAAACTCAAGGAACCAGAATTATATTTAAAACTCCATGTAAATAGAAAATTGATAATGATTTTTTCGGATGTGTTCGTTTACTCGTGATAATGCAGGAAAATAAGGAAAAAACACTTAAGATGATTTAAACCCTCTATGATTATCATTCTTTCAGTGAAAAGAGTTCCTGCATATATTAACTACTTGGGGGAATCGAAGCACTGCATCCACTATAATATGTATGTGTTACCACTAAACAACACATACTGCGGGTTTATGTTTGCCTTGAGTTTTCAAATAAATGTGTCTGTATAGAGGATTGTTTAAGAAAATAATGTTTGCAAGTTTGTCGTCTCAGATCAGGACTGTTATAGCCAAGTTATTGCGTAATTTGTATATACTTTGAGATATACTAACAAAATATTATAAAATATTATAAAATATTAAAAGATTATGTCCGTTGTTTGTAAATACACATATCTATTGAAGGGACATCGAATACGAAGAGAGGTTAACATCTACACTTGTATTTTCATAAGATAAAAAAGTATCATTTTACTGAAAATTTCTTTTAAGACGACAATTTATTACTCAAAATAAAGAAAGCAATTCATTTAGTAAAGCAGTTATATACACATCGTGACATCTAGACAAACTGTGTTAAAACTAAGGTCTTGCTATAAACTTACTTCTTACAAGCTCTTTCCGTGTCTTCCTTTTAAGAACTGTGGTTTCCCAATGAGCTAACGGCACAAATGAGTTTTATGACTAGTTTCCTCATACATCCTTAAAGTGCAGTGTAAGTTGACGACATTTTGTATATCAGCCAAAAATAAAACTGTTGTGTACTTGTACGTTTCAAACAAGTTTTGATTTGAATTAATTTTAATATATTTTGTCACAAGATTAAAGTAATAATAGATTAATTTGCATAATAACTTATCATTTAAGAGACAGAGAAATTTTTTTACCAGTATTTCGATAAGTTGGGGAAAAAACATGTGAAATAGATGTAATATAAAATTTGTAAAATATGAAACATTCATTATTCAGAATCATAAATATATACTCACAGTTTGGAAGACACAATATGTTTATACAAAATTCCCGTCTTTATATCGTAGGATTATGTACGTCTATTAATAACTATTGCTACATGAGAGTAGTGATATATAACGTTGATTTTTTTTTATCAGTAACCAATGAAAACAACACAAGCCTCCGTTAACTAGTAGCAAGCACAAATTATTCTACCCACAAAATGATCAATCTGGTTTCTAAGAGTGAAAAGGGTGTACTGTGAATCAATATTCGTTAAATACCAATTTTCGAGGATTTCCTTGTTGAGTTTTGAGGTTCTATTTTTAATAACACATTGTATTGATATGATCATTATCCATGAAATTGCGTATACGTGTAACTTTAATATTATTAGATTCACGAAAATTGATACCGACGAAAAATGATAGATCAACAGTACCTTTCGTGAACTTAAATACTTGAAATCTCAGTGACCCTTTGACGGCACAGTAATCAAACCTGACAACAGTGATACTTTTTATATGGTTAAACGTATATAGGTTTATAAGTTATTCAATCGACAAAATACATAAAATCGCTCGGGAAACATCCAGAAAAGAACGAGTTTAGATTTAGAAAATAGGGTTTAGACCACTCAATCCCAGTTCAATGAGACTATCATTATGTTACCATTTTCTGTAAATACAAAAACAGTTCTTGCAGAAATGTACCACACAATATGTTTATAATATATAACATATTATAATTATATGAATAAGATACATGGGCTTTTTAAATATTGTTTTGTGCATTGACATGGATTAAACTTGCATATCTATAATTTGAAAAAAGCATGCTTTTAAGCTAGATAGAAGAAAATAGTTTTTAAAACTCTGCGATAATTAGAAATTAGTATTTTAAATGATATATCGTATATCAATATACGTATCAATGTTCTATTACCGTTTCCTCAAAATCTAACAACAAATAGTCTTTCGGATTGAAAGTTGTGAATACCCATGTGTCTTTATTACTGTAACTTCAAACAATGAAATGTTATGACAAAAGTTTTTATAAACTCTTTACAATGATAAAGAGCAGTAATATTTAACCCTGTGGTGAATAACATAGTTAACCTCTCTCAATTTCTAGACATGAATATTCAGCATTTTCCATTTCTCTCGTGCATTTTTCAGGGAAATGAAAGTCACTGTATGCAAAATCAAATTCACACACATGATTGTACAATGGATCGCAGTTTTTCACAGTGGCCTCTTGTTTCTCGAATAAAGAGTTATACACTCCCTCTTCACCGTCGAACAGGTTATGCTTGCTGTCGGAAGGATTTTTTTCTTGATTGTTCGAACTATTTCTTTCGACGTTTACCCATACTTGTCCACCATTCAATGAATCGTTTGTTTTTTCAATGGTAGAGTATTCTGGCATGTTGTTCTGAATGGAAAAATATGCAAATGATAAAAAAAAAAGCATGACATTTAGGAAAACATTATTTTTTCATCTACGTCATATTTGTGTAATTTGATTGACTACTCTTGTGAACCCATTTAATAAGCTGCAACTCTTAAAGAAAATATATTATAGAAGATTATATATGAATAAGATAACGCGTTCTAGAGAGAAGGCAATATGGCGTAGTGTGGTAGCTATCAACCATGGTAGAAACGATCATCATCCTGCGGTCCTATTACATTTAAGGATAACACTAAAAGTTGTCGTTTTAGGGTAGTACTAAAAGTTGTCGTTTAAGGATAGTACTAAAAGATATCTTTTCAGGTACATGTAAGACAAGGCTGTTCAACATGTAAGCAACATTAGGGGCATTGAAATTAAAAAGCAATCACCATTTTTACCACTGTAGCATCGCTTATGCCTCTTCTTTTTGCCTTGCATCTTTTTGATCTAAGACAAGAGAAGTAAATCTTTTAAGCAAATAAGGCTATATCATATTAAAAAGGCGTGGTCACAATTACTTTTTTCTCTATTTCTAATGTTTAAATTGATTTCTATGGGGTATTTTTGTTCAGTTTTAGAGTTTAATGAAAAAAAGAGCTCACAATCATTTTTTATGCAAATAAGATTCGTGCCATGTTTTGTTTTTTTGTTTTTTTTTTTTTGTTTTTTTTTTTTTTTGTTTACGTTTGTTAAATATACTTGTAAAAGTTTAATATTATTAAAATTAGTCTTGTAAAACCGCTCCTTCACGATAAAGGGTGTTTGTCAATTAAATTTAAATTTTTGAGATGATTCACGGTTTGTTATTGTCATTTTTTCATGTTTTAAATCTTGTATTTTCTATTCAGTATTCAGTACGTAAACAAAAACATGACCTGAGCTTTGTTTCCATAACAAGGAAATGTGAGCTCTATATTCAGCTCATAATTCGATGACTTACACTCAAATGTTGATTGATGGAAAGATATAACTTAAAGAAGCATCCTTTACATCAAAATTGGAAAAATGATAATTTTTAGTTCAAATCGTGTCCATGATCCTTTAAAATATCGTATAGCAACGGACACTTGGTCTATACCCCCACCACTTTGTTTATTATGTAAACATGGCTTTTCACATAAGTCGATAAATTATTTCTTTCTAAATAATGGTGACCAATTTGGCGAATTAAAGTGGAATAACATACCTGGAAAAAGTCACTCAAATTAACAGTAAATTATTTGATTATGAAAGATATAATGATAAATAAACTATACATATGTCAAATAAGCGAAAAATTTGCAGTTTGTTGATAAAAAATGAATATCTAAAACAATCAATTCAGTGATTTAGTAACAACCAAAGCCTCTGCAGGATTCGAACCCGGGATGTACGGATCACAAGCCCGACACTGTTTATCCACTCGGCTATGGAGTAAGTCATCTGTTGCCGTCGAAAAAAAATCATTTTAATAAAACGAAATGTCATTTCGATCAGAGGTCAGCCTTTTGTGATGATGTGTTATTCCACCTTAAATGATTGGGGAGTTTTTTCTATCAATTGCAGGTCGCAAATGCGTTTTCTTTTTCAGTTTCTTATTCCTTTTTCTTAAACGTATGTAGTCTGTTATTCAAATCCTTTAACAATTTTCCCGCGGTAATAAACCACATGATGACCATACCTTGTGCAACACATTCTAATGATTAAGATAAAAGCTACTAGGAACAATAATCCAAGTGTTCCAAGTAAAATTGGCAACCATATTGATGGCATGACGTCAGTCGGTGTAATGTCTTGTGATGTCGTCATTTTAGGAACATAAACGTGTGTTCTCTCTTGAGATGTTTCCTCTGTCGTTTGGACACCAGTATTTATATTTTCTGAAAGAATTCAATGATCATATATATGAATAGTTTTTTACATCCCATATTAGTTTTTTTAATTATTTATTTGAAGCTTTAATATAGAATAAATATCAAAATTTTAGATTTAGAAAAGAAAAATACCAATTCTGAAGAAAACTTGTCTCTCGCCCTCACAACAACGGTCGCCAAAGAAGTGTTGAGAAGTGCGATTGTTATAAAAGAACACGGCGACATTATTCTGAAAGGTTCTGTGATAAAAATAGCAATTTTCTGTCACACGTGTAATGTATAGATTTCTGGGAGTCTTCATATATATAAACGAACATTTTCTGCAGTCATTTTCATAAGAACACTGTGTAGTTTCGTATCTTTCCTCCATTGCCTAAAAGATCAAAATTGATATTTCCAATAAATAAGTTTCAGTGCATTCATAATATATGAATTCATTGAAATAACAAATACGATATTAAACAGTAAAGCTGGTACATTTGAGATAACGACATATGCCTTCTAAATAGAATATAAAGTTATAACGCCACCATTCATTTAAGAATAATACATTGTTAGGATCTAGTATTATTTTTATTATGTTCATTTATAATCTTAACTTTTGAAAAACAGTAGATAATTTTACAACAAAATTTAATTATAAAAATGAGTGAATCAATTTCACAAAAATTAAGAAAATGTAATTTACCGTCTTTTGGGGCCTCTATTCGTAATGAGGCGGTCAAGCATCAACAATAATGAGGTCATCTGAGAAGTGCTATACGCACGACTTTCCGTTTGGAGATAACTCCGGAAATATTACACTTAAAGAAAAGGATATCACATCATAAAGACAAAGTACCAAAGAGACAAGAATTGCTATTTTCCTAAGTGATTGTACTGAATAACGACACCTACACTAAAAAAGATCGTATGTTATCTAAATTAAATTGCTATTAAATAAACAGTATTCCATGCTGCCAATTGAGATACTTTTTCTCAGCAGAGTGATTTTAAAATTACAAAACGTCGTTTTCTGATCAATGCCTAGCTCTAAAATTTCGGATATACTTTCGACTATTTCTGGTTGTTAAAGACTTATTTATATTAACTAAGTAGGTTTTCTTCTTGTTCTCATGAATATTTTTGTAATTTAATTTGCATGAAGACAGAAATCTACGGAATCCCTTTCACCATCCAAAGCACGACCTAGCTCTCGGAGTAAGTATATGTGCAGTCTTCTAATTAAAAAAAAACCAGTTATAGATGCACTGTTTATGTTTTAAAATGTAACCTTTTAATTAATTCAAGTAGCTTTCATTATTTTTTACATCTTTTGTTGATGTCTGTTTTATATACTTTTGCTGCTTACTTTGCGTTGATCATTATAGCTAGCATCGCAGGAAAAACACAGGTTACTAGTGTGTAACTTTTTTTTGGAATGCAACTACCTTCAAACCCGCTTAAGCAACAAAAGAAAGCATTTTATAATTTAAGTGAAGATAATTATATCATCTAATTATAACCAAAAACACATTTCTCCTTTTTATTTCAAATACAAGTGCAATTAGAAAAAAACCTTATTCTATACGGAGACCATGGGTTTCATATTTCATATTTGAAGATGGGTATTGACCAGAAGTCAGCCACTCTATGGAGACAATGGATTATCTTAAATGAAATATCCTAAGGAGACCAGATGTCACCTTAAGTCCTAAATAAATGTAGTAATAAGTATGCTAATATATATATAGGTTTATCTTATGTCATTTTTTAAGATGGATATTCACTAGATTCAGCCACTGTAGGGAGGTCACTTTAAGTGTAACATCCATTAGGAGACCAGAGGTAACCTCAAGTCCTAAATCAATGAAGTCATCATTTATAATTTAAAATGTTGTTAATATTTAGGGAGACCAGAGGTCACCTTATGTATTTTTACAAGATGGACATTCACCAGAAGTCAGCCACCTGAGGGAGACTAGGGGTCACCTTAAGTAGAATAATAATAAGGAGACCAGAGGTCACATTAGGTCCTAAATTAATGTAGTTATAATTTTAATAACTAATACGGAGACCAGCGATCATTTTATGTGATTCACTGGATCAGCCACTGTAGGGAGACAAGGGGTCACCTTTAGTGAAACACCATAAAGGAGACAAGAGGTCACCTATGTCATTTTACAAGAATGTGTACATGCAACATTTCTAAAGGATTAAAGGATAAACAGTAGTAAGATTTGTGAAAAAGCAGGTGACCATAGGTCCTAGTTGAGCGTATGTTTAATCCTTCTGTGTTTGTTATCTATGAAAGCAAAGTTACGGTACTCTTCTGGGTCGAAAATAAAAAAAAACTCTTAAAACTACCGTAAATTCTAAATTAAACCCGAGTAATTGAAATCCGCGTAAAATCGCACATCTCGCGGAATTTGAAATCTCGCTTTATTTTTCGGACAGTGTAAACTATTCGGTGTTTTTATATTCTCGCGATTTTATGCAAAACCGTTGAATCGCGGAATTAAGTACTCGCGTAAAATAAGGAATCTACAGTATCTAGTGATCCTCGAAATTTTGAGGACAAATAACTAGACGTCAAGTAATATATAGTCATTTTACAATATTTACATTCTACTGTGTTTTTCCATTAAATTCTGTGATCTTAAAATGCCTCTAAATGCAACACTTAATCACTGTGTATGAATTTACATGTAATTTACATAAATAGTTCCCAAACATTGATATCTCTGATACTTTCTGTATTCATGAATGATGAACTCAGAGGTGTTCCGAATGAATAAGATATCTTCTGCTTCAGTAAACAATAAAGAGTATCAGCATAGTGTGCACTGTTGGCCTATTACATGTAAGATAAAATGGCCAATTTTGACCTCAACTTTGAGGACATGGATATACTTAACTTTATGACGGATGAAGATGATGAGATTTTCAAAACAATAGATTGGGGAGCCCTTAATAAGGTTGAGGTAGATACATGTAACCATGCGACTGAGCAGTCTCTCCATCCAGATAGGAGAGTTGATAATCGTCAAAAGGTCTGTTCACATACATGCAATAATAAACAAATAAAACATAAAATCATATCTTTTTCTTGCAAAAATTTAACAACTGCTATTATAACTAAGCATAAACTATAGACCCTAAAACTTATATTTTAGAGCTCACCTTCTAAGCGGTTTAAAACCTCAACAAGTACTGATATAGACAGACTGTTTGCATCAAGACAAGCTGAATCCACAAAGAAAAATACATTGTGGGTAATGAAAATTTTTCAAGGTACAACTTCTTTGTATTTAGTGGCAAAACATGTGAAAATTCATTCAAGGCTCAAGTTTTGTTGCTCTCTTTAAATACAGCAATCAAACACATGACCAAAAATGTTACACACATGCCTTTTTTCACAAGTACCTTTCTTACTTTATTCAGACTGGAATATAGAAACTTATGGAGAAGATTTGGATATGACATCTGTTGATGCAAACACACTTGCCGAGAGATTGTTACACTTTTATATTGCTGTGAGACCTAAACATAATGCTGAAAATAATGGCAAGGAACAGCTTTATCACAAAAGTTCTCTCATCAACATCAGATGTGCCATCAACAGATTTCTCACAGATAATAAAAGAGAAATAGACATAATCAGAGACAAAGAATTCAAAATTGCTAATGGAGTTCTCGATGGGTTATTTAAAGAGAGAACACGACTTGGACTGTCTCAACCAGTGACCCAGAAAAAAGTTATAGAACCCCATGACCTATGTAAAATTTCTACTTACCTTGAAAAAGCAACTACATCACCAGTAATACTTCAGCAGGCTGTGTGGTATCTGATTTCCATCCATTTTGTCACGCGTGGCATGGAGTTTCATCATCATCTGAAATTGGATAGTTTCGAGTTCAGTGAGGATGAAACTGGAGAGTTTGTCACTCTTAAGCATGACACTCAACAGAAAACTCATCAAGGGGGTATTGCACTTGCAGCAAGAGCTGTGGAAGGTCACAATGAGAAGAGAATGTATGCCTCTCCTCACAGTCCCTGCTGCCCACTCAAACTTCTTAAACTTCTTATGGTAAAAAATAGAAAAGAGTGCCACTTCTCTTTTTAATCAATACTACAAGGACGCAACCCCGCAGACGGACAAGTGGTTTGCAGCAAAACCGCTCTCTAAACGTACATTTAGCAAGTTTTTAAATGAAATATGCAAAGCTGCAGGTGTCGAAACTAACTACACCCCCCCCCCCCCCCCACACACACACACTGCCTAAGAGCAACAGCAATAACCCATCTTAGCGACCTTGGATACGAAAGTCGACATATTATGTTTATGTCAAATCATAAAAGGAAAAGCTCATTAAAGTCTTACAACAGATCGATGTCGTCTAACCAAAAGAAAACAATGAGCAGTACTTTGTCATCAATGGCAACCGGTAGAAAACACGTGGAATCGACATCAACCATGTCAACAATGGATATTTCAGCCTTACGTACTGTATCCGAGACTGGGGTATCAACAGTTACTAACCTCATTTCATCAACAACTTCAGTCCACAAAGAAGAAGTAAATCCTCCAGCGAGATTCTGTCCTACTCGACCGATCTTCAAGGACTGCACGTTTCACTTCAACTGAGGAATGGCCGCCACGTGACCGCATCACCGCCTCTACCGAGTATAACTACGCCGTGCTATTTACTAGTATTGTTCATATTTCCATTTTATTGGTTTAAAATTATATTTCATACATGTTTAACACAATGATGTAAAATTATTCAGCATCAAAGTTTATTCTATTGTTAACAGCAAATTTTCAAGAGTTATTTTTCATGGATTATATTTTAAAGCTTATCTTCACAGTATGTGTGATAACCAGATTAAACCTGTTTGAGAAAACAGCTGTTCTTGCTGTTACTTATTTACTCCCTCCGTGGTCTGCAATTAATACCGATTTATTTAATCAAGTTATTGATTTCATTAACATGGGAATGTAAATATAAGCATTAAATGATTTATTTTTGACGTCGTCGTGTCAATAACTGCCGTCAGTTGAGCAGACAAATTATCATAACGCGCTAACGCGCGTTATTCAATTTGTCTGCTCAACTGACGGCAGTTATTGACACGACGACGTCAAAAGTAAATCATTTAATGCTATATATAACGATACATGCTGCTTTTAAAATCAGGCAACAAAGGTTTTTAACGATCAAATTGTATGAAACATTATACATGTACAATGGTGAAATAAATAAATAAAAAACATAAAACAATGTGTTTATCTGGCATTCAGAAGTTGGAGTTCTATTCGCTTTTCACAATTCACTATTCGAATAGCGAATAGAATTCTGTGGTCGGTTCTCTAATTAAATTAGCGTAAACATGCTAATAAACGTAAATTCAAAATCCACATAAATTTCCATTTTTAATCGAAAGAAACATTGATATAGTAAAATTATCACTTGCTGACCTGACCTGAACATTGACATAATTAGCTAGCCTGGCGAGAAGGTAAGAATATAATCATATTCTGTTATAATGGGAATAGCTTTCAAGAGGCTGGCTAAATCCCTGTATCCCATATTTGGGCCTTCATATTTTAAGGGGGTGGGGCCCCGGGAATGTCCAGTCGACCCTCAAAAGGAATTGGGTTTACACGACCATTAACAGGCTTAACTAGCATGGTGAAAATCGGAAATTTCGTATAATACAGTTATAATAGGAATAGCTTTCAAGGGGCTGGCTAACACCCTGTATCCCATATTTGGGCCTTCATATTTGGAGGGGGTGGGGCCCTGGGAAAGACCAGTCGACCCTAAATGGAATTGGGTTTACATGACCAGGAACAGGAATAGCTGGCCTGAGGAAAATAGGAATCTTGTGTAATACAGTTATAATGGGAATATCATTCAAGGGGCTGGCTGTCCAGTCGACCATCAATTGGAATTGGGTTTACACGACCACTTACAGACATATATGTAGATAACTATTTGAAATAGCAAATTTCATGTAAATGGTTACATTTATAATGAGAAAACTATAATAGGAAATGACTTACATATTCATATCTTCTTTTGTCAAAATGTGGTACTTGGTGAAATCAATGGACATTTAAGAAGGGTTTTTTGTTGTGAATGTATAAGGACATTCATATAATACAATTATCACAACAGTCATCTTAACCCTTTTTTAAATTAGATATTAAAAGACAGCATTATTTCTCTGAAAGTGAGCAGAAGTTAATAGTTTTAGGCATTATATGTAATAACATTTGTATGCATGTACATGTAGTAGTTTTTTTTTATTTTAATAGTGTATAAAATCGATAACGAAACAATAGGTTATATACATGTAGTATGTTCTTTAATCCCGTGAACAAAGTTAAACAAATATTTAAATCAATATTGGTCTTTGGTCGACTTTTGTTATCTATCAATACATATATCGGAGTTAACATGGTGTGTTTTTTTTCATAACGATTCATATGCAATATGATGTATTATATATTAAGTGAATATTATATGAAAATATAAAAAGGACGACGGTTCAAGCCCCGGTGTGGCCACTTGCTGTGTGTTGTGCCATTGGACAAGACACTTTATCAACATTTGTCTTAGTCCACAAAGATAAAATTTGGTCCCGGCTCAGGCTGAAAGTTAATCTGCGATAGACTGTTGTCCCATCCAGAGGGAGTCTATGATTTTCATCCGATTAGCACCACGGAAACCTGGAAAAAAATAACGACCCTCATTGATCAGAGAAAAAATGAAAATATTATTGTGGTAGAGTGTTATTTTTAATTAGTTTTTATTGAAATAATTAAATATCAAATATAACTATTTATTTCGGCTTTCTACAATTCGCGTATTTGAATTTCCGCGATGTTTTGAATATCCGTTTATATGATCAATAAAAGAATACAACAACATTTGGTTTTATATTTTACTGATATATATGTCCTAAGGCAATTATGTAAATTGGTCAGTTGTGTTCTATAGTCTTGGCTTTTCATTGGTTAGGGATTTCCCGCGGTATGTTGGTCTTTGTGGTATGTTTTGGCGGGTAGATCGATTTATATAGTCAAGAGAGACGGTCGACATTATGGTCTCTTAGTCATTTACCTTTTTGTACATATACATCAAATTGCCTGACGATAGTTTGACGATACTGATGAGTACATCAATTGACAATATCGACTGTAAGTTGACTTTAATTTCTTCTTTTCTAATAATTTTTATTTCTGACTTTTATCTCATTTTCAAGTGTAATATACTGAGTTCAAATATGTAAATGATAAAGTAAGATTTATGCCTATTTGAATTAAATTCATGAAATATCGCAGAAGTGTATATTATTAAGTTCGTATATATTATTATTAATAGGTCTACATTGTATATGCATGCCCGCTTGTAATTATTGGGCCAAACCCAGTGTACGAACCCTGATCCATAATCAGGTACACATGTATATATATATTCATATTCTATTTATCATCTATAAATGTGTTTCTAAATGATTTATTAAATCCGTAATGTTCTCAGATGCGCATGTATCAAATATTACGATGTAAGAGAAACAACTCTTACTATAATTGTCAAATACTCGAAAACTACTTTTAAGTTTGAGGAGGAAGAAGAGGATGAACCGACTGATCATCATCAATCGGGGTTTGTATTTGACTCATCAACAGTCCGTCCTCGATTCTCGACATTTTCAGGAGAGGAAAAATGTGAGACTTCCTTTGGTGTTTGGAAAAATGATGTAGAGTGCGCTCTAAGGGATGGTGATTGCTCTCCAAACATTATTCTGCAGTCAATAAGGTCTTCCTTGAAAGGGAAAGCAAGGAGTTTGCTTTTAACCTTGCCAACATATGCAACTCCTGCACAGATATTAACCAAGCTAGATGGTGTATTTGGTAATATTTATCCAACAGAGAAGCTTATTCAGCAGTTTTATGCTACACAACAAGAAGAGAGAGAAACTGTGGTTGACTATGGTTTGAGACTGGAGAGTATTTTACAGAGATGCATAGAGAGGAAAGCCATCAGTTTAGATGCAAGGAATGAGATGCTCAGGACCAAGCTATGGTCTGGGTTAAAGGACAGTAACCTCCGAAATTCCAGTCGATACAAGTATGACACCATCAACGACTTTGAAGCTCTAAGAAGAGAATTACGCACCATCGAACTTGATCTACAGTTATCATCATCCTCTACAGCTACATCATCTGAGAAGAAGAAGCAACAAGTATCCAAGATCGGAAAAGGAGATGATGATTCATCTCTGGAACTGATTCTACAGAAATTAGAAGCTATGGACAAGAGGATTGGAGATGTGGAACGTGAAGTAAAGCGAGCAAACACAAAAGACCGCTATCCTACCAGTACAGAACAGAACAGTACAAAGAACTACAATCATACAGGAAATCGTGGTCACAGTATAGATAGAGGTTATTACCATGGTAGAGGCCGAGGACAGTTCAGAGGAGGAAATCGAGGTACGGCCATCCGTGGACAGTCATATGCACACAGAGGAGGATACAACAGAGGATACAGAAGAGATTTAAACTATTAAAAGCCACTAATGAGGGACAAATTAGGGGCTTCACAAATAAACATCGTCCCATACAGTCTAGCTTCAATTCAAACAGATATAACCAATCAGATTTTAAACACAAATCAACTCTTGTTGGTTCATCAAACGAAATACAAGTGCATATACAAGGTGTATCAACACAGGCACTCATAGATACTGGTTCCGCAGTGTCGACAATAAGTCGTAAGTTTGATGAAACTTATTTACACGATATTCCACTGCAGTCAGTTGAGTGCTTGTTAACACTTGAATGTGCTGATGGTACCGAGTTGCCATATCATGGTGTCATATCATGTGAGTTACAAGTAGAAGGTATTGCTGATTCACCGAAAACAATCCAATGTCTGTTTCTCATAGTAAATGATACCAAATACCATGAGTCGGTACCAGTTCTAATTGGCACAAACATTCTTTCAGTACTTTTATTTGAAACAAAACAGAGATATGGTGTCCAATTTTTACAGAAAGTCAAAGTACATACACCTTGGTTTATTGCATTTCGCTGCATGATGCTGCATGAGAGGGGATTGTCTCGGCGTGCATATGTATTAGCTCGTGTGAGATCAGCTGAGGAACGACCTGTCACTATACCGCCCAATAGTAGTGTGACCATCCAAGGATACTTGTTTGATAAGCTTCCTTACAGGTATTATCCTGTCTGTGGGATGTTGTCACCTACCGCAAGGTCTTGTATTCCAACTGATCTTGATATAGAGCCCAGTGTGATTACGTATGACACAGCCGAGAATGCCCCAATACCAGTGCATGTTAGTAACATTACCATAAATACTGTGACAATAAATCCTCGCGCTTTACTTTGTGAGGTACAGCAAGTCAGCATTCAGAACTTTCCGAAGAAGGACCAGTTATCAGAAGCATCTGATATATTCACTCAGGTTAATTTACCTCAAGATGAGCTTTCTGAGGAGCAAATGCAGAAAGTTCAAGGACTACTTACTGGCTTTGACTCATTGTTTTCCAAAGGAGACACAGATATTGGATATTGCCCATATGTTGAGCACAGGATTGAGCTCGATGATGAGTCTCCGTTTAAACAACGTTTTCGGCGCATTCCACCGTCTATGCTAGATGAAGTACGAGAACACATAGAACAGCAACTATCAGCTGGAATCATTAGAAGGTCACACTCACCTTTCTCGTCCAATGTCGTACTAGTCCGGAAGAAGAATGGACAGTTAAGGATCTGCATAGACTATCGCCACCTTAACAGCAGAACAAAGAAGGACAACTACGCTCTCCCTCGTATTGATGAGATACTTGACTCACTTGCTGGGAATACTTATTTTTCTGTCCTTGATATGAAGTCAGGGTACTATCAGATTCCAATAGCAGAGGAGCACAAGAAGCCTGATTTTGTGTGGGAAAAGGATCAGGAGGAAGCTTTCTCAACACTGAAAGAGTGCCTAACATCAGCTCCCATCCTAGCCTATCCTAATTTTGATTTACCATTTGAAATCCATACCGATGCGAGTGCATCAGGATTAGGAGCTATTTTGTATCAAAAGCAGGAAGGAAAACATCATGTCATAGCCTATGCCAGTAGAGGACTTAGCAAATCCGAGAGAAATTATCCAGCTCACAAACTGGAATTCTTGGCATTGAAGTGGGCTATTACGGAGAAATTTCAGGATTATCTCTACGGCAAGAAATTTACAGTCATTACGGACAACAATCCACTGACTTACATCCTTTCCACTGCAAAACTAGATGCAACAGGACATGGATGGGTGGCAGCATTGGCAGCTTTCGATTTCGACATTTTGTGCAGACCAGGTCGAAACAATTCTGATGCAGATGCCCTCTCTCGACTACCTGCATTAGAGTCAAAGGATTATCTGCCAATCTCAACAGATTGTATCAGAACCATATCCAGTGTTCATACGCAACCCCATGATCCATACATAGAGAGTGTTAGCTTCTACAGTGAAACTCTTCAACCTTTGATGTCGATTCAGTGCCAAGAAGTTCAAGAAATTGACATTGAGAAGGCGCAACACCAAGATCCAATCATCAGGGATTGGATATACTTTGTTGAGCAAGATAGATTCCCTGAGAAACATGAGTTACCTCCAACACAAGAGTCGACAATCTTCAGGAAAAATTTTAACAGATTTTAAGAATTTAAGATTGTTGACAACAAACTGTACCGAGAGACAACGACAGAGTTTGAAACTCACCAACAGCTTGTAATACCGCCAGAGTTAGTCTCTGAGGTACTAAGAATGTCACAGGACAATCTTGGTCATCCAGGCAGAGACAAGATAACAGCTTTTATTAGAGAGCGATTCTTTTGGCCTGGGATGACTGGTGACATTGAGCAATGGATTAAATGCTGCAAAAGATGCCTGCAGAGGAAATCACCAACCTACAACAGAGCTCCTTTAGTGAACATTCAGACTTCACAACCATTGGAATTAGTTTGTTTGGATTAACTTTCATTAGAATCTTCAAAAGGAGGATATTAGCATATTTTAGTCATAACTGATCACTTCCCCAAATACGCCATTGCCGTACCAACTAAGAATAAAACCGCTAAAACAACTGCTGAAGCCTTTTATAACAATTTCGTCATTCACTATGGACTTCCAAAACGTCTACATTCTGATCAAGGTGCCAATTTTGAATCAAAACTCATTAAGGAACTTTGTGACCTTACAGGCATTGAGCGATCACGGACAACCCCGTACCATCCAATGGGCAATGGGCTCACAGAGCGTTTCAACAGAACGTTGCTCCAGATGTTAGGTACGTTAACAACTGAACAGAAGCAGAACTGGAAGAAGTATGTTGGTCCTATGGTGCATGCCTACAACTCTTTAAGACAAGACACCACTGGTCAAACTCCTTACTTGCTGATGTATGGGAGACAGCCCTTGTTACCTGTTGACATAGCTTTTGGGTTGAGTGATGGCACAAAGAAGCAGCCAATGAGTAGCTATGTTGCAGACTTAAAGACCAGATTAGAGAAGGCACACGAGATAGCCATGAAAGCAACAAAGTCAGCACAAGAGAGACAAAAGAGATTTTATGACCAGAAAATAAGAGGAAACAACATCAGAGTTGGAGACCGGGTACTAGTCAAAATCGTAGCATTTGATGGGAAACATAAGCTTTCCAACAGATGGGAAGAAGACCCTTATGTTGTACTCTCACAACCAAACCCGGAAATTCCTGTATTTGTTGTGAAGAAAGAGAATGGTGAAGGAAGACAGCGCACTCTGCACATGAACCTTTTCCTTCCAATAGATACCAACTTTGATGATCAGGATAAATCAGACAATAGACCGATACCAGCTCCAAGAAGGAAGAGAAAAGTCCGTGATGTCAACAGACATCCTGTTGAAGTAGAAAGGACTGATGATACAGATGATGATGTGGATAATGATTCAGATAATGAATCAGAGGTTTTCTTTGTTACCAAAAAGAAAGCGAAACCAGTGCCTAGGCATACAACGCAAACACCAGATATCCCTCTTGATCGGAGTGGTGACGACTATGAAGACAAGAGAAGTCAGAGTATGGAAGCCGAGGAGGACGCTTCTCATTCCGGCATGGAGGAAAGTGCTTCCACATCTGAAAATAACGTAAACACATCTAATGATGATGTTACAAAAGGAGCTGATCATGATGAGGTAAGTAAATCTTCAGTTGAGGATACACCTACCAATATCACAGATAATGATATTTCAGGAACCAAGACCAGACCCCCATTACCTCTCCCTCGCAGATCCCATAGAACAACAAAGCCTCCCCAGTGGATGCGAGATGGAGAGTTTGCTGTGAATATGGTGTGCAGGGCCATGTTAAATGCTGTGTTAGACAAAAAGTAAAGTGTATCATAATATTTTTATTCTATTTTATATTTCAGTTTCTATAACATATTTGCTCCATGTTTAATGACGAGGACGTCATTTTGTATGGAGGGGGCATATGTGGTAGAGTGTTATTTTTAATTAGTTTTTATTGAAATAATTAAATATCAAATATAACTATTTATTTCGGCTTTCTACAATTCGCGTATTTGAATTTCCGCGATGTTTTGAATATCCGTTTATATGATCAATAAAAGAATACAACAACATTTGGTTTTATATTTTACTGATATATATGTCCTAAGGCAATTATGTAAATTGGTCAGTTGTGTTCTATAGTCTTGGCTTTTCATTGGTTAGGGATTTCCCGCGGTATGTTGGTCTTTGTGGTATGTTTTGGCGGGTAGATCGATTTATATAGTCAAGAGAGACGGTCGACATTATGGTCTCTTAGTCATTTACCTTTTTGTACATATACATCAAATTGCCTGACGATAGTTTGACGATACTGATGAGTACATCAATTGACAATATCGACTGTAAGTTGACTTTAATTTCTTCTTTTCTAATAACTTTTATTTCTGACTTTTATCTCATTTTCAAGTGTAATATACTGAGTTCAAATATGTAAATGATAAATCAAGATTTATGCCTATTTGAATTAAATTCATGAAATATCGCAGAAGTGTATATTATTAAGTTCGTATATATTATTATTAATAGGTCTACATTGTATATGCATGCCCGCTTGTAATTATTGGGCCAAACCCAGTGTACGAACCCTGATCCATAATCAGGTACACATGTATATATATTCATATTCTATTTATCATCTATAAATGTGTTTCTAAATGATTTATTAAATCCGTAATGTTCTCAGATGCGCATGTATTAAATATTACGATGTAAGGGAAACAACTCTTACTATAATTGTCAAATACTCGGTATATCACTTAATGTTTTAAAGAAGTCAATTTATATGTAAATCTATAATATTGTATTCATATGAAATATGATAATTATGCTCATTATTGTTATTGATATTTACAGGGTTTAAAATATAAACCAGCATTTATACATTATTAAATATTCGAATCCAAGACGCAGGAGTTTGTCTTTACTACAAGAAACCACTGCTTCATTATTAATAATGCATATACTTCCAACAAGCTTGCTCACCTCTTTACAGAACATTAAATGCTTTGGGTTGCTTTAATACCGCAATTCGGGAGAAACTTTCTTTTGTTTTAGATATCATAAATCTGTAACTTTTATATTGTAATATAGTGAAAACAATTACCGGTGTGATACCTTGAAATCTCACTCGAAGGGAACGTGAATGATTTCAAATTAATTGTTGAATATTTGCATGGATAAACATTAAGCTACAAATTCTATCGTAGTTTACGGGAGTCGCCCGGGATTGGAGAGTATAATGGGACCTACGTATATAAAATGAAAAAAGCGAATAAGGGAAAATTCTTCAAAAACTTTTGAGATCGACCCTGGCTATTTTAATAAATATTTTATGTAAGTTGCACATTTTTATTCTGCAATGTCTGAAATGAGTCCTGACCATGTCTCCCCTACATGTAAACCAGTTGAAACAAATTTAAAAATCCACTGAAAAATAAAACAGATATACGACAAGTATCTGCTTCACTTTTCCTCTACAGATAAAAAACGATCCTCTTCAACCTAAAGTTTAATATGAATGAACATCTCGTATTTCAGCAAAGACAGAAGAAAAATTTAGGCATACGTGTAAAATAAATGAATTTCAAATAAAAAAGCGACGTGTAAATTAGGTGTACATACTTTATTTTGAATGCATTATAAATCCCTACAACAACAAAAGACAGGGCTTTCCTGGGGCCCCATCCTCACCAAATATGAAGGCCCAAATATGGGATACAGGGTGTTAGCCAGCCCCTTGAAAGATATCCCATTATAACTGTATTATACGAGATTTCCTATTTCCGCCAGGCTAGCTAAGCATGTTACTGGTCGTGTAAACCCAATTCCTTTTGAGGGTCGACTGGGCTTTCCCGAGGCCCCATCCTCACCAAATATGAAGACCCAAATATGGGATACAGGGTGTTAGCCAGCCCCTTGAAAGATATCCCATTATAACTGTATTATACGAAATTTCCTATTTTCGCCAGGCTAGCTAAGCATGTTACTGGTCGTGTAAACCCAATTCCTTTTGAGGGTCGACTGGGCTTTCCCGAGGCCCCATCCTCACCAAATATGAAGACCCAAATATGGGATACAGGGTGTTAGCCAGCCCTTTGATAGATATCTGCTATGCAACAGAATATGATAATTTTCTTACCTTGTTGCCAGGCCAGCTAGTTAAGTCAACGTTTAGGTCAGGTCAGCAAGTAATAATTTTACTTATACAATGGTTTCTTTCGATTGAAAAAGGAAGTTTATATGGAATTTTGAATTTAAGTTTATTAGCATGTTTACGGTAATTTGAATAGCGAATCGACCACAAAATTCTATTCGAATAGTGAATAGCGAAAAGCGAATAGAACTCCAACTTCTGAATGCCTGTTTATCTTGACTCTTAACAATCACTTGACAGAGAGCGACATTGTGTGCATGTATTTTAATGACCTTTGTATCACCTCTATATCACACTGTTTAAAAAGTACATGTACTTTTTTCAGTTCAAATGTTACATCATCTGTGTAAGTGACTATACTCTTGATTAACGTCTGCAAAACGACTATAATTGTCCGTTGTATCATCTGGTAATGTGTTATTTTCACGCAATGTGTTATATGCACCCTCACTTGGATTTTCGGGTTCGTTTTTCATTTGAACAGTTTCATATTCACTTGATGAACATGGACTGGGCGTTGTAGTGGAACTCAGACTTGTTGTGGGTGGACGGGGTCCTTCTGTCACCTCTAAAACAAAGTAGTTGATGGTTGTGGGCGATATTCTATCATCAACCGTCTCGGCGGTGATTCTAGATTCATCTATTACCGAGTATTCGTAATGATCTGGTAGCTGGAAAATACATCCCATATTTACATTACGCTTTGATTTTAAAAGAATTGCTAATACTGGTAATTCATTCACATGTATTTATGTGCACCGTTCATTCATCACAAAGAGAAGTACCTACCTTTTTCACCGGTACCGACTTTAATTTCCTGGAAAAAAGAGATAGTTTGAAATGTGCTGTACTGGGAAGTTTAGTTGACAAAGTCGTTCACTGATATGACATTGTATCTGCTACTTACATTTGGCATTACCAAAAATTATAAAAGAGAGCACTAAAAACTAAACCTTGAAATTTACGCAATTGGTTTCAAGAAGTAATTGTAGAGTAAAAATAATTTTGCAGCCAATAATTTAACTTTTAATGCACTCAATGTGCTACGAATACCTGTAACGTCTATACAGCAGTGCAGCGACCCCCAGGATAATCAGCAATGTTGAACACACAAGAATGGTGACCAGTACAGAAGTGTTTTTGGGATCCGAGGGGGTAGGGACTTCTGGAACATCAGTGGAGGGAGGGGTCCCTGGTGGGGTTGAAGACGCAGCTCGTATTCCTGTTCTGACTGTTGGCAGAGTTGTTTTGGGGCTGGCATGGGCAAGATAATCTTCACATTACAGAAATATTTTTGTGTTAATAGAAAGGCAGTCTTTGAAATCTATATATTTTTAAAGTCACTGAAGTCACTTTTGTGACAAATTGCAAGTTGTTTCCGTCCGATATTTCGTCATCCGTAAGTAGACTATGTATTCAAATATAAACTTTTAAGACACGACCAATCCAATCCTTCAACTCAACCAATATTTTTATCTGTACGTAATGATATATGATAGTAACTTATTTAGCCATTATTACTCTTCCCTTTTCATCTTTTATTCTTCTCCAGATCCCCACTTAACATATATTTGTACTACTGCATTATAAGCAATTTATTTTATAACTGCAAAGTGCCTCCTTAGTTTATAATAACACAACATGCAAAATGTCAGATGAATTGTACACGATCCAAAATAATGTTTAGATCTCCCACCCTAACCAAAATATTATTATATTTATGAATCCTTAATTGTTGAATTTGGAAAAAGAACGAACTTGCCTTTTATGAACAAGAACGAATTTCGAAATTATACTTGTGATAAAATGGTCATTAAAAGAGATATTTAGATCGGGTTTTTTTTTCACAAGTTTACCTTTGTTTATAATGATAATTCTGTGTAAAATGAAAATGTTTGATACATAATGCAAACTAGCAAAAATTCTTTTTCAAATCTGTGATTATTTATCATATCTGAAATTGACTCAATAACATCCAATAAATCAATGTACAAGAAATACGATGTATCTGGATATATTTACATTTTTCAGTGTCTTTGCCTTTGATAACACTACGTATCGATTTTGTACTTTACAGTCCAATAAATTCAAATGAATTATAATTTGGGCGAAAGCGGGGTTTGCTTATTTATATTCAAATATTTTATCGTACAATTGCTAAAAATTATTTAAATATAAGTAATAAGGAATCATTCTTTGATTATTATGAGGTGATAATTTCGGTCGGGGCGTGATCAAATCTATGATAAAGCCATTCGGGCTTTATTGGATTTGATCAGGCCCCAACCAAAATTATCAGCTCATAATATTCAAAGAATGAGTCTTTATTCCTTAAATGAACATACTTGTACCGATAATACTTACCATAATATACATAGATGTCGCCATGGCAACAACTGTCCTCATACAGATACTGCGATGATTGATTATTGTTGTAATAAACTGTATATTTTTGTTTTTCGTGTTTGGTAATGCAGGAACCGGTATAAATTCTTGTGATGTTGATGTCTCTTGGTGATGTTAAATATACAACTCTACAGCAGGTGGGGAAAGAACAGCTTCTGTGGCGGGACCTTTGCATAATTCACCTACAGAAATGTATTTATAAGAAACAAGTGAAGAATTTAAAAAAAAGAACAGTTGAATAATGTTTTCCATCTACATATCTATGCTATCCAGAAGAACACACTTTCTACATATTCCATAAAGAGAGTGTACATAGTTTAGCAATATATGTCAATTTATCCATAGCAGTTCCATGAAAAAAGTGATATATTTAGTACATATACTTATAATTAGACATTTTTGTACAGTTTAAAATAGTGTTGTTTGGAGCACGTTTTATAAAAAGAAGAGAAATTAAGAGATAAGCATCTGCTACTATTTTAAGTAGTACGCTATGGATACTAAGCTTGCGTATGAGATAATAAGTTGAACATACGACATAATAAGTCGTTAAGACAACATAAACTAAGTCGTATGCAAAGTCGAGCGAACGAGTTATTAAATCGTATAATTAAGGTACATACAGTGTATACTATACTTGAAATATCTCATTATATCATTCATCCTCGCAACCTACATGTATGCGTTTCTGATAGGAAACCCTTGGCTTGCGAAGACGTATGTGTCTTCATTTTTTAATTCTGTTCCCTTAATTTTGAATTTTTATCATCAATTTGGTCTTTTTTATATTTATTTATTGATAGCTATTGATTGATATTGATAGATACAAAGGCAAGTGTATATGACGTAATGAAGTCATTAAACCGTTGTTCAGCTTTCTTTGCAAACAGAGACATATAGCTTATTAATTAATCTTAAAACTCCGACGACCAAGAGCTAGCCTTTTCGATGTTATTCAGATATTTGATATACATGTAGTCAAATATTTGTGTTATTATAAACATATCAAGAGCAGAAACCAGTCTTATGGTAGTCTCTTCACCTCTATACATGTATAAAATATCATTAAAATAACAAAAGTTTGAAACCTACCCTTTTTGGTAAAAAAACACTTACATTAGTGGGGCCTTTGTCTTCTTAGATCAACAGCAGCTTGTCGCGGACGGAAAATAATCATTTACTATCATGTTATATCATTTTACATCATACTCAGCCTTTAAGTGGATGCATCAATATATAAGTAGCTTCATGACGGAGGACGGACCGCACATAGAGAGTGCCGTTAAAAATAAACGCTACAGGAAACAAATTCAGAACATATATGTCATCCAACAAGGAAACATTGTATGTATGACGTATTCGTTTTAAAGGAATGATCGGCATGTGGTCATCATTGGTCAGCTTTGTAACAACCGTTAATGAAACAACGCCGCTTAATGATATAAATATCATTACGCGTTGCAATTGCAACGCCTAATGCTGTAAATTATTGCATTAACAGTTGACATCGCCAACGCCTAATGATATATCGCCGCTTAATGATAGAATTGTATCATTAAGCGTCACAAATGCACATCAGCCCTAACACTTAATGAAACAAACAAATATCTACACCCTCAACCGCTAATGATACAAACTTTTTTATCATTAAGCGTTGGAGTCGCATCCTTTATTAATACAAAATTGAAAAGTTGAAAGCAGTCGTTGATGAAACAACACTATAGGCCGGTTCGATTTGCACCTCCTAGAAGAGGAAAATGTCATCTTTCAACTTCCGGTTTCTCTTGCTAAATCGAACAGATTTCTTCTGATTCAATATGGCGTCGAAACGAACTTTAGTTAGTGCTGCAATAATTATAATGACTGAGGATGAAGACTTTGACTTGCCAGATGAAGATTTTTCATTTGTTACACTATGTGCAGCTTGCAGTGATATGTAAGGGACTTTAATGAGCTTTCTTTAACATTATATGCTTTATATTCACAGATTATATTGATTGCTATTGTTTTCATCTGTAGTCTATATTTAAAAAATACAAGGAATAAAATAACATGCGCATAACTTTGTTTTTAGACAGGAGCGGAGAAAACGATACAAAGTGGAACGCTTTGTGCAAGATGTTGTTTCAAGATATTCCCTAGACACATTCAAGACCTTCTTTCGTGTTTCAAAAACTACATTTGAAGCTATATTGGAAAATATTCAGCATATTCCAGAACTACTACTAAGAGAACCAGCTGCTGGACGACCTCAAATTTCACATGAAAAAGATTTACTGATGATGCTGTGGTACATAGGATCACAAGAATCAATTCGGTCTATTGCAGATCGATTTAATGTATCTGAATCGACATTCCATTCCCACAACAGAAGGATGTTAGCTGTTTTTCAAAAATACTTTCTTCAAAAATTTGTGATTTGGCCAAATGATGTGCAGACTGTAAATAATGAATTTGAGCTAAAAAAGAAATTTCCTGGTGTGATTGGAGCAATCGACTCTACACATATACGCATAAAACCCCCTAGTGGGCATTCAAATGATTATTTTAATAGGAAAAAATTTCATTCTGTCATTCTTCAAAGCAGTGTGCAGAGGAGATAAAAGATTCACAGACCTTTTCTGTGGATGGCCAGGACGAGTGCATGATGCTCGTGTTTTTTCAAAATTCTCCATTGAAGCAAAGAGGTCCAATTCTTTGTGGTCAGTGCCATTTGTTAGGTGATGGGGCATATCCGTGCAAGCGGTGGCTGATTACTCCATACAGAAATAGAGGAAATCTTACTAGGGATCAAATTAAGTTCAACCAGATTTTATCAAGTACCAGAGTAATCATTGAAAATTCATTCGGCATATTGAAAGGCAGATTTCGGCGACTCCAATTTGTAGAAATGAATGACATTTCTTATGTTGTCAAGGCTGTTATAACAGCTTGCATCCTACATAACATTTGTATCTTGAACCAAGATGAACTTGATGAGCATATCGACAATGACCCTCAGCAGGTTCCTTTAATTATTCCGATGTTTCAAAATGATGCAGAAGGACAGTTAAAGAGACAATTACTTACACAACAATTGGCTAACACCTAAAATCTGCATGTACTTAAAAATGTACCATATGTCAAAGAAATCAGTTTGGCGATGAAAATTTGGTATAGAAATGTTGTGTTAGAAATTGTCTCTGCATCATTTTCACACATTGGATTAAATAATGGAACAAACCGAAACTGTCATCTTCTTTTGAAATAAAGCAATGCATACTGTATCTTATTCATGTATAAAACTGTTTTATTATATGAAAAACATATAATAAATGTATTATTTAAAACAATCATCTTCTTGATGCTTAAAAACATAAATATATTTTTAAAAAACCACCTGAGATCAATATAATGGAAAAACAAATCACATATTGGCTAAATTAGCATATAAAAAATAAAGAATGTCGCTTGAATCTTGCATACATATCAACCAGAAGTGTCTTTAATTTATAACCACATAAAGCAGATCAACTTCTGTTTCATAGATGAAATGAAATGTTTTCCAGATAAGGTTTTGTGAAAAAAATAGCAAAATCCATGTCATGTTAAAAAAAAATCAATTTCTGACTAGACCATTCACATACAGCAACTGAAAAAGCCCACTAAAGGGCATGTAAAATCACACTTCTGTCTTCACCTTAATTGTTAAAGCTACAAATAATGAACATGTCAAGGCCATTGTTGAGTACTTGCTCAATTAATTAATACCAAAGAGGAGTCATCAATATCTCAAAACAAATCAATGGACTGAACAATTTTTAACAATCATTTAGGGCAACAGAGAGTAAAACATTCTGTCATATACAAGATGTTGCTTGGGAACAAAATCAAGCATTTCATGTCCAAAACTGCACCTTAAAGCATGTTCATTCAGAACATTTGCCCACTTTTCATAATCTCCAGAAGGAGTCACACTAATAGCCTTAATACACTTCAGATTTTTCATCAAAACTTGAAAAGTTTCTGGCCTGACCTGTGCAGAGTTACGAATTTGTAGATACTTCAGTGTTTCCCCTATCTCCTTAGATAATGACAACAAACCATCCTCACTCAAGTTTGGCAAACTACTAAGGAAGAGTTTCTCCATAGATTTGCACTTAGATAAATTTTTAACAATGTTTTCATTGCAAACGTTTTCATTTTTGGAACCCCTGACATCCAAATATTTCAAATTTTTGAAACTACCCAAAACATCACAATCTTGCAGAAGTGTTGCATTAATGGTAAGGTTAACACAATTTTCAAAAAGTTTCAAAAATTCTACAGTGAATATCTCTTTCATTCCTTCATTGAAAAATTCAAGTAAGTTATTGAATTCCATACAAGGCCACTCTTAAAAAGACAATTCATGGAAATGCAAACTTTAGATACAGAATGGTACAACTCTGGAATTGGAATGTATGTCAATATTTTGCATATTATTTCTGGAGGCAAGTGGCATAAATATGCATATCCTGTAAAAGAAAATAGTAAACACATCAAATTGTTGCACCCAATGTAGCAGTTCTATAAATTACAGAAAATTTTCAAATCTTGGAATGGAAAGTCAGTTACTGGTAAATAACTAAATATCAATTAAAAAATACAGCAAGTTTGGAAAATCAATATGAAATACCATATTTGAAAACAGTATGAATTAAGGAAAAAGACCATATAAAGCAGAAACAAATCAAAACATTACATCAGAATTCATGGACCTACAGTTCACTGCATAATATAGATTTGAAGACATTTAATCTTTCATGCCCTTTAGAACTGAGAGGAAACCACTAAATATTTCCATTTTCTCCTTATGCATTTTCTCAATTTTTTTCATATTTTCTTCATTTTTTTTATTTTGATTTTCAACATAATCTTCCAAAAAATGGATAACTTGAGAAGAATTAGATTTGGAAGAAACTTTTCTTTTCTTTTTGGGCTGGGGATCTGTGATACCTGGCTCACCAGAGCTTGAGCTTGTGCAGGGCTCATCTTGAGTGAAACTTCCACTATCTGAGCTCGAGGATAAAGATGAAACCACAAACTTTGGATTTATGTCATGTCGATCACTTAAGATATCCTGGAATTCCTCTTCATACAGAAATTCTTTCCTTTCATTCCCTGACTTTGCCTGGTCAGTTTGATGCCTCTTGTACGCACTAAGTTGTGTTTTCCATCTGCCTTCAACTTGGGCCACAGTGAACTCAGTTTTAAAACATTTGTTTAACTCCTCTGTAATTTCTAGCCATAGTGCTTTTTTCTTGTGAGTGGGTGATAGGAACTTTTCTTTTCTCTCCTTGTAGCCAGATATTAGAAAGATAGTTTGTTCATATGTAAAAATGCCTGATGGTGTCGTTGGCTTCGGTGAATTCTCTGGGGTCTGTGGAACTGTTGGAATGTCTACAAAAATGACAAGAGAAAAATCAGTGAAAAAACTGAAAACAGATTTTTTACAGAGATTTTTAATGGGAAAAGTTGACACCTTTTCTCCATTTGGAAGTTACTCAGCACCTTGCACAATTTTTCAATGATATATCATCAGGATATTTTCATCTCTTTTGCAATTCAAAATCCCTGTAGACCTTTAATTTGTACACGAAGCTGTGTATTGAAACCTGACAAGCTAGAGGGGGCGTTTTAAAGGGGAAATCTTTGGATTTTTCATGCTATTGAATGAACATTGTTTGAATTCAGAGGTATTTATAAATACAGAATAAATTTAGAAAATGTGTGGCAAAAATATCTTGGGACAGACTTGAGGATAGCATGCCTTTTTATAAAGGCGAAATAATGACTGAAAACAATACCTGGCAATTCTTCACTTTCAGCTTCACTATCTTTCTCCATAGCTGCTTGTATGATGAGTTGTTTAGCCAACTGTTTTAAAGCAGGATCTGTTATAAAAATATATATTCTATATAACAAATGAATGCAAATTAACTTATTAAAAAAATAAATATTAAATTTAATTTGTAGGATTAGTTCTAAGTGTGAGAATTGTTTATTAACGTTACATCTACACAAGTATAATAGGTATCATAATAAACATGCATGTGTAATGTTTAAAAATGTGTTCACTTTAATTGTATGCTAAAAAATAAAAACCTGATGAAGTAAAATGCCCAAACAACTCTGGCGATACTTGTACAGACACAAGTTTTCCGTTGCCCAAAGTAACGTTCACATTCGTGAATCTATAATAAAATAAAATCAAATCATTAAATTAAAATAAATCAACTGAATATGCTTAAACATAGCAATAAAAAAAGAAATATCTTTTTAAACGATATATGCATTCGCTGTACTTTCCACTCATGCCATAACTTGAAACCCTTTAACTGCTACCTTAAAATACTTAAGTTTATTAATTATCTTTTTGACATTACTAATACATATTTTATACATATTGTTGGTAATTTTATCCAATTATCATCTGATAAAAATATAAATCTTTAAAAAATCTTTCCATAATCTTACTGACCCGCCATCTTCCGCCATTTTGTATTCCAGTCTCTTCTGCACGCTGGATGGAAGAGGCAGAAGATCTACCAGAATAATTTTTGATAAAACGAACACGTTTTCTTAGAGCGGAATACTCTTCTTCGGTATTTAGAAGAGCAAATCGAACCGGCCTTATTTCATTTCCCTATATTTGCTCAGCTATGGAGGGTAATCGTGTTCAAAAATCCAGACATGTAAACTTGTAAATCCGAATATGTAATCGTGTTGATGTGTGAGTCTGAGTATGAATATGTGTAATTCTGATCGTGTAACCTATAAAACTCAGGGATAAACACTTTAGAGTTGACCCCGCAGACCTTCAATCTAATTTTTCCTACAGATGCTAATTGCAGCTGTAAAATGCTGTTTGTTATTTACATGTAACCTGCCACTATAATACAAACTTTCCATCTGTAGTCTCTGCATTTGTATTTCCGTTTTCTGAAATATCATGGCTGACATGTTGCAAATCAAAAAATGTAAAGTCTACAAGTTTGTCGAATTTTGACATGACCATATATGGAAACAGTGACGTCACCGATAGAAAAAGGCTAGTTGCAGGTAAAGGCATGCCGTAATTGCCGGAATGGGGGCGGAATAATAAAAAAAAAAATAATAAGGTAGGTCTTTAATCATATTATCTCTGGATAACAACTTTTCTTAGAAATTATTATTTTTCGGAAAGTTATCGATAAGAAAATCAAAGAATCTAAAGACATTGGTTTTAAGATTTTGATTAATATGAGACATAAGAAGCGACATCCCCTTTAAAAATATATAAATATAAATTCCACAGATAAGGTTAACTGTCGTAAAATTAAAATGTGCATAAATATTTTTAAAAATGTTTCATTTTGTATTGTCGGCAATATATAGGGAAAAAAGCCTATTATGCAGGTGAAAATTGGCATTTTTTAAAAATTTCAAGCAATTATTACGGGATATGAGCATGACGTCCTGAATGTCGATTCAATACAGACTCACTTTGTGAAACTGGTTGATGAAAAATTTCCGGAGAGCTATTATAATACAGCTTTACTGCCACTTGTGAACATGTACTGCAACTACTTAATTTTGTTAAATTATCGTCAATACAGTATATACATGTATTTTAAAATCCAGTTCATATACGATCAAATTCATCCGACCCACCCCGTTCCTTACTTTCAGAAATCCAATTTACAAGGAAAAATCATAATTGCAAAAACATAAACATACTAGTATACCATTGTAACAACCGTTAATGATACAACTCCGCTTAATGATATAAATAGCATTAAGCGTTGCAGTTGCAACGCTTAATGCTATAAATTCTTGCATTAACAGTTGACATGTCCAACTGTTAATGATAAATCGCCGCTTAATGATAGAATTGTATCATTAAGCGTCACAAATGCAGAGCAGCCTTAACGCTTAATGAAACAAGCAAATATCGACACCCTCAACCGCTAATGATACAAACTTTATATCATTAAGCGTTGCAGTTGCAACCTTTAATGATACAAAATTGTAAAAAGGAATGAAATAACACTGTTGTTAATAAAGCAATAATATGTATATCTTGAGCAAATAAAGAATAGTAATAAATGACTTAGTTGTGTATCCATACTGTATTCATACAAGTATAAGAAAATTTTGTATGTAGACATAGTATATTCTAAATCATTTTACGTAATGCGTTTAAATAAGAATGGTCTAATATTTTAACAAACATTTGTCTTAAATTTACATGAAAAAGTAAATTGTAATGTTAGCTGAAATACTAGTACCCTTATTAATTAATTTATATTTTAAACACATTTGTAAAAAATTGTTTGATAATATTGATAACAAGTACATTGAACAAACTTTTGAATGAAAAAAACAGATGATACTGTGATCAAAAAACAGAAGCGAATGCATATACACTTTCACATGATTGTCTTTATACACAAGTAAATTAGGCAACTAGCGCATAGAAACTTGAATATGTAGATTTTTTTAAACAAATGCGTGATTTTTGGGGGATTGCCTATGGGAGACCGGCTGCTTAAAGGAAGCAGAATGAAAAGTGCCACAGACAGGGCTTTCCCAGTTAAATTAAGGATCGTGTGTTATCAAGCAGGAGTACTAAATGTTATCTTTTAGTCTCCAACTGGAGGCGGCATTCTCGGCTCGATTTTAAATATTTACGAGTGGAATCAAATGTTTCACTCACAACTAATTAATAAAACGATGATTTTGCTGCTCACTAATATCGTTTTTATGGGTCCTTACATATCATAAACAGGCTGTTGAACACATTCTATCGAACTGTTGAGATTTGTTTTGATTTCGTGCATTTTTGAAATCTCGCGAGAAAATAGGTCAACAACACTATTGTTTATCAGTGTGATTACCAAAATGTGCAGTAAAATTATATTTTAAGCTGTATTATTGAGTTTAAATATATATCTATTTAAAATCGAGCCTAGAATGCCGCTTCCAGTTGGAGACGGTGAATTTCCAGTTTTCGTAATGGCGCCGGATCTGACGTTTTCGTGGCATGTGAAATATCAAAATCGTTAAAAAAGCCAGCAAAACGTCAGATATTTCGGACTATCGTTAACCGAGATCCACACCTCAAAATTCTACTTTCGATTTATTTACGACGAAAATCAAGCTCGGGCCTATTCACCCCTCTCCGGAAACAACATGCATTAATATTTCAAATGACCTCGCATTGTTACAAAACCTGAATAGTCAGACATCTTACACGTTGTTTTTCATCTCATACAAAAAATCAGCTCCTGTTCCGGGCGGAAACGCCCCAAATTCAAAGAGAAACTCGGGAATTATTTTGCGTCAGCCATGTTTTGAACCTTCGGTGAAATATTGTTATCACACCTGCAAAAGTTGTGTGTTCTAATATCACCAGAGCCAAGATTTGTTCTTTCTCTCTTTCTCTCCATTATTTTACTTTTATTCTATTTCAGTTTTATTAGGGTCTTCCGCTGAAGACGGAAGACCCTTCTATTATTCTATTGTTTCTTTTTCACTTTTCTTATTATTATCAGGGTCTTCCGTCTTCAGCGGAAGACCCTACTATTATTCTATTGTTCTTATCATTCTTTTTTTTTCTTACAAATTTTGTGCAGGCGATTTCTCGGGGATGGCTAGCTAGAATTCCTTCAAATTTTCAGGGTTGATGTGTAATTATCTGAAGTTTATACCGGCGCAACAGTTTTTCAGAATTTACTTCCGGTCGAAAGTTATCGTCGTAAAACAATTTTTTAAAGTCAATTTTGTAGATAAGATAGAGAACTAAAATTTTCAGAGATGATAGATCTACCGTTTTTATGGTGTACCTCCGTCAAAGGAATGTCCGCCATTACTTCGGTTCTTCACCGGAAGCAAATTAGAAACAATGAATTTTTCAACTTTTTTGTTTGAAAATATTTTTCTGTAGAGTTGATAGTGACCCTTTTACTGATTCAGAATATGTAACTTGTTTAAAAATCGATCAACGCATTCTCGAGATATTAAGCATCAAAGTCCTGAAGCGAGAGTCTGAGTAGCTCAGTCGTTAGAGTCGTGGGCATAGGCCCAGGCGACCTGGGTTCAAGCCTCGAGCACCGTAACTTTTTTTCACTCATATATTGCTTTGATTTACGATGTTATCTTTAAAATGATGGGTTTTATCTATCTACACAAAAATCGAACATCTATCTTGAATTCATTGAATGAAAGTTATTTTTTTTTTAAATTTTAAAATCTATTTAAATCGTGTTAAAATGACCCCAGACTAATTCTTAATCATGATATCTAAGTTGCGCTTGCAATTCTGTGTCTGATGATATCTTTTCCGAATTGATTAGATGAAATTTAAATTTTTCAAAAATTTTAAACTCATTTAAATCGTGTTAAAATGACCTCAGACTAATTTTAAAACATGATATTTCATTTGCGCTTGCAATTTTGCGTCTGATGACATCTTTTTCGAATTGATTGAATGAAATTTCAATTTCTTAAAATTTTAAAACTCATTTAAATCGTGTTAAAATGACCTCAGACTACTTTTAAACCAGCATATCTAAGTTGTGCTTGCAATTCTGAGTCTGATGAAATCTTTCTCGAATTGATTGGATGAAATTTAAATTTTTCAAAATTTTTAAACTTATTTAAATCGTGTTAAAATGACCTCAGACTAATTTTATAACATTATATCTAAGTTGCGCTTGCAATTCTGCGTCTGATGACATCTTTGTCGAATTGATTGGATGAAATTTTTTTAAAAATTTTAAATTTATTTAAATCGTGTTAAAATGACCTCAGACTAATTTTAAAACATGATATTTGTAATGCTTTTGCATTTCTGCGACTGATGACATCTTTTTCAAAATCATTGGATGAATTATAGGATTCTCGATATTTTTAAACTCATTTAAGTCGACTCAACATGACACCAGACAGATTTAAATCTCAGTCAAAATCTCATCTCATAGCATCTTATGAGAAATCGGACGGAAGATCCACTCGTTGCTCGCAACGAGATCTCATCTAGTTTTTTTTTATTTTTTTATTTATTTATTTATTTTTATTTTTATCTTTTTTTAGGGGGGGGGGGGATGGGGAGAGGCTACATCTACGCAGGCAATTAGGCCAATGTAAGTGTTGTGCGAGATCGATGTTTTGGGTTTTCAGCCACAGGCGGTTTGATGGAGGGAGGGGGTGGGGTTCTACCCGTTATGCTACACAGACTTATTATGAATTTCTATATCATTAAAATAACCATATACATTTGTTTCATGTTGTAAATTTTGAATTTACTATAGGCGAGTTTAAATTGAAAATTTACAATATGACAACTGGATACAAATTTAATTCACACAAGAGTAAGGTTATTTTTTTTTTGGGGGGGGGGGGGGGGGGTAAGTACGCGACTTTTGGTGAAGTATGGAACGTCCGTTTTATTATTTGTTTTCAGTAAAACAATATGAGTTTGTTGAGAGTTCTGTCGTGTTTTACTTTCACCCGGTAAGTTAAAATTTACAATACAATTGTTCGATGTATGAATAAAATTTATGGATGAAGATATGTATTATATATAACGATGATGAATTGTATTGTATATGTAGATATATACTTTTGTAGATATATACATGTAGACAATGTTTGGAAATTTCGTAAGAACAGTTCTGTACACATGCCGTCAACAGTTAAAAAAAAAGACAAAATTGATCCCCTTTTAAGATTTTATACGGATTTTTAAGACTGTGCAATCAAATCATTGAGCTTTTGCCCCCCCCCCCCCCCCCCCCCCCCCCACACACACACACACACTGCAATGATGAATCGGTCTTTGAACACTGTTCGAAATCGCAAAACAAAAGTGAACTAAATTTTCATAATTGTTTGCATGTAATGATGATAATGCACGGATATACACTGTACATGCAATGGACATATATTATTGGGAAAAGGTATTAGAGAGGAGAAATATTTCAACACATTTATTTTGAATAAATGTTTAATTATAACAGATGAATATATTTTCTTTGGCGTTCACACTGGCTTTAAAATTAATGATCATTGCAACAAGTATTCCATAAAATACGTTATACGAATATAAGTATAACGAATTAAATCCACTGGTCCCGGATACTTTGCTATAACCGAGTTTTTCCGTTGTATTATTATTTAGGTATTATCTGGTATGCATATTTTCATTTTAAAATCACCTGTATTTTTTGAGGACGATGTCATTTAATGACACAATGAACAAATATTTTTCTCTCAAAACATTTTTTATTCATACTACTGATCCTGTTTATTCTTTTCATTAAATATGTCCTTTTGTTTCCCAACTGTGGATCAAAATTCGGTAAATGTATTTAAGGTCTATAAAATAACTTTATTAGATTAAAGAGAAAATTTTGAAATCTGGTAAAAAAAAATGTTATACACACACTTTTAACTGGTCTAGCTTTCAGTGCGCTCAATATTTTGTTTAATTATAGGTTGCACTGTAACTAGGCATTCAATTGCGTAATTGTTTTGGTTAAATGACATAAAGTGTTCAGCGTACATGTTAAACGCTTAAAAAGCGAAAGATTTATATTTCCGGTGATGCCTATACTGTAAACCAACATTTATTCGCATGCGAAAAATTTTCGCGAGGTCATGAGAGCCTCGTAGTCGCGAATATTTACCGCCACGAACCATCCCTTGTCATGTGGTTGTTACATGTATAACAACACAGGTCTGGATAAGGCTTGGTCGCGAACATAAGTCGTGGCGGAACAGTTTATCGAAAGTTAATCGCGAAATAAACTCCCCGCGTGTATGATCAAGTGGAGTCCTGAATCATCATATTTAACGAGACGCGAAGCGAAGCGAAGTTATATGTATTACCACCACTCTTTGAAGCTAATGGCGTTGTCCACAATAAATATTTTTACTTGCGTTTTTATAGTGTTTATTTGGAATCATTTGTGTTCAATAAATATAATGGTTTTGTTTGTTTTTTACCTTGTGGAAAGAAAATAAATTTATTATTATAGAGGATCATGATCTAAAGAATCAGATGACGTCTCGTTGCAAGGCGAAGATCATTAAATCAAACACGACGCTATGCGTTACTTCTGATCTGATGATCTGCACCTGGCAACTCCACGCAATCCGACCCTTTTGATCAAGTTACCGTTGTAATAATATAACTAACACTTATATGCAACTTCTTTATCTTATTTTATATGTCAATCACAAAGTAATTCATTCCTTTTTATCTTAATAAAAAATCAATACAGACCAAGAAGTCCTTTTGTTAGACCTTTTAAAAATACATATAGCTGTTACTAAAAATGAAATAATTAATTTGATTTTGGGCATTAAAAAAGTGTTCTGTAGTAAAAAAAAAAAAAAAAAAAAAAAAAAAAAACATTGCCTTTTTCATAATCTTTGTTCTTCATTTTTTTTGTCCATAACATGATTATATTACGGCGGCGTGGAAGGGCCAGATGAAAAAAAAAATTAAATCTTATTTGTTCGGACGAATACTAGTGAGTTTTTTTTGTTCGGACGAATTATCTAATTGTGCGGACACGAATTAGGATTTGTTCAGACGAATAAGTTATTTGTTTATATGAGAAGTAATATAGACTCTATTCTAGCAATGATGTAGATAAAAGGGGGGGGGGGGGTCAGTGATCAAGCTATATCCCTTTCCTTCAAATAATACATTGCTATTCGTAAGTGTTATATTAACTGACATGTGTACAATATCTGACATATTTTGTTGTCATGTTCAATTCTCAAAATCTATCATAATTTTGCTTGTTTTTTTTTTTAAATAAAGTAATATCATTATTACAGAAACATTACAGGTATATCTACCTGTTTGTTTTATTGATACCTTAGTATTGGTATATAAAGATGCAAGACAACCTTGAAATGTTGTCAGTGAGACCGGTTGTCATGGTAACAGAGGCTAAAAATTGAAAAATGGCCGTTTAAAGCTATTTTGGAGACATATAGCATTAATGATTGGAATGACCAAACATGTTCTTAACTTTCATGTAATATCAGTTGAAGCTGCATTTTAGCAAAATAAATAGCCGTCGCAATGACGTTTTGAACAATTAAAAATTTCTGAATTATTTTCTTAAGTTTACATATTTCCTTAGCAATGGCAGTTTAACGATGCTCAATAATGCTTGAATATATTTGATATATAAGTTAAAAAGTTTCCCACAAATAGCAACACAGAATGGTTCTAAATTGTATTTAAAATAATCATTTTCGCTTTACATAATCACTATGGTTTTCTTCATTTTTAAAATGTTTAACCTTGTTACCATAGTAACATGTTTCATTTTTTTAATATGACGTGCATATTTTAAATACAGCTATACATATATGAGTTTGGTTCAATAGTAATAACTTCTATGGTAAAATATGTTTTCAAAATAAATTTCGCTTTCCATGAAAACATTCTTTAGATGTAGATTTGCCCATCAATGTTTTTCAGTTATTTAAAAATTGACCAAATAGTTAATTGAAAATTTTACATTTCATAACTTACATAAGCTGAAATTACGTTCTATATTGTTTTAAAGTTGATAAGATTTGCCACTTTTGTATCTCTGGTCTCCGTTACCATGGCAACGGTAGCCCTTAGCAACAAATTTATGATATCTAGTTCTTATTACATGAATATATATCATTGTATGCAATATAAGGATAATTGGAAACTATGCGTGCCGGCGGAACTCCTGTATACAATTTTGATTTTATATAGAATTGATCTTAAAAACTAAAATTATGATTGTTGAGCAAATTGAAAAAAACAAAAAGATTCAATTTCATTCATTAATACAATTTTGTATCATTAAAGGGTGCAACTGCAACGCTTAATGATATAAAGTTTGTATCATTAGCGGTTGAGGGTGTCCATATTTGCTTGTTTCATTAAGCGTTAAGGCTGCTCTGCATTTGTGACGCTTAATGATACAATTCTATCATTAAGCGGCGATTTATCATTAATAGTTGGACATGTCAACTGTTAATGCAAGAATTTATAGCATTAAGCGTTGCAATTGCATAAATAAATGCTATTTATATCATTAAGCGGCGTTGTATCATTAACGGTTGTTACATACCATTACTATTTCTTCAAAACCTTTCAATTTTTAACAAAACTTGTACTTTGATTAATAATTATAAAACTTCTTTTTATTTATAACAGTTTTAGATTGTTTTATTATCTATCTATCTTGCACAACAAAATCATTTTGATATTTTAAAAAAGTATAAATACATGTATAGTTACATACATTTTTCCGCAAAAAATTACCAAATCTTTGCAGGTCGTTTATTCTAACTAATTCAGAAAAATAACAAAAAGAACAAGAGAAAAGCTGTCAATGTGAGAGCAAACCGGGTTTTCTTTTGTGTGAACAGTATCCATAATCCATTTGTCAATCCTGAATTGATGAATACTACCTATTCAAAGAAATGGGGTACTCTATATGCAATGTTTTTGCCAAAAATTACTAAGTTCAACAGCTGATATATTTTTTTATAAATTATCAGAAATCAAAATCCTAGCAATTTGCATACCTCTGATATATGTATAATTGATATGCAAAAGAACAATTTCCTATCTCGAAAACTGTACGAGGAGTTATCGGTACAATAAAGGTACCTTTTTGGCAGATACTCGCCCACCCGCCATTTTCACTATTTCAATAATCGAAAAACCCGACTAAAAATTCTCTCTAAAAAATCTTAGAATTCAGAAGCAATGGAGCTACATGGGACCTCACGGCGGTCTCCGAACCTCATGCCGCTCAAAATATATTTACCCCCTTAGGAAATTTCTTAATCCGTCTCATTTCTAGAAAAGAGTACGCATTAAAATATATTCCAGTTTAAATTACATGTCAAATTATTTGAGAGAAATAAGATAGAAGGCATTTCTTTTTAACCCTTACTGTATAATACCATGAGAATTATATTACAGAAATTTGCGCATTCGTCACATCGGCGACGATTTTTATATGCATGACCCTTTTCCTGTTAGGTCCAGTTTCAATCATGCCTCAAAATTTTTCTAAAAATAATGCAGGTATTTTCGATGGAAAAAGTGTCGTTCATTAATAGCTTATTGCAACAGTTAAGCTGAATATTATGTTTATTTTTCATCCATTCCGGCGATTACGGCATGCCGTTTCCCCGCAGCAAGGCAGTTGCCATATAAGGTCATGTCAAAATTCGACAAACTTGTAAACTTTACATTTGTCAATTTGTATTATGTCAGATGTGCTATTGCCGAGCCTGAAGATACAAATGCAGAAACTACGGATTGAAAGTGTGCAAAGTTCAATGTTTAATTAACTGATGAAAGCAATAAAGCTGCAAATTGTGCATCGTACGAAGGAACTGAGTCAAATCTTACACGTGTTTAGGCCCGAGTTTTATAGGTTACATGATCAGAATTACACATATTCATACTCAGACTCACACACCAACACGATTACATAGTTTACATGTCTGGATTTTTGAACACGATTACCCTCCATACTCAGCATAAGTAAAATGTTATTTTCTACTATTACAAGTGTCTGTACTGTTTTGTACAAGTTCTTCATTAATTATGAAACTTGAGATAGATAGATAGATAGATAGATAGATAGATAGATAGATAGATGATAGAGAGATAATTTTGGATCCACAGCTAGATATTATCACTCCTATTGATATACAACTGTTCCTCGGGCTGCAGAAAACTAATGACAATAGTACTTAATTTTCAAAAACGATATGAATAGTTCAGTCCATTTCATGGGGTTATCTTTTGTAAAACAAACATAACCGGCGAGGTTTTAACCTCTGAACGATTTACATTATCAAATATAATATCTGTGAACACTTGAGAGAGAAATAGGTGGAACTTGCTACATTTTAAGTGGGGTTTTCGTAGAAAAAATCCGATATTAAAATGGCAAGCGGGCGGCTGCCTATGGGGTACCAAATTAGTCTTGCAGACCAATTGTACATATATTAAAGTAGTGCATATTACTTTTATTTTGATTTTTGATAATTTCTGCAAAAAAACAAAAACAAAAACAAAACAAATAAACAAAACCTGTTGAACTTACAGTGCCGCTATCCATAAATTTTACAACTTAACCTCTATTCTATCCAGTAACCAGTATCCTGTATCATGCATTCTTAAATCGGTATTCTATTCATTCTATCCTATCCTTCCCATCCATTCTATCCTATTAGATGAAAATTTTGGAATGACAATTTCAAAAAAACGAAAATTTTTGTCAATTCTTTTGAAATCTTCACATAAGATTTTTTTAAGCAGAATAATTTAACAGCTTTGTTATAAAACATAATTATATTTGAAAAAGTTGAAATTTAAATTTCACTGAAGTTTTAAAACAAGATTACTATTAATATTTCGTTCTGTGAAAAACAATTCTGGAAAATGTTTGAACTCAAGCTCAATTTTGATTGGCTGGTCGATGCAGGATAGGATGGATAGAATAGAACAGTTTTATTCTATCTTTTATTCTTATCTTGTATTCTGCATTCTGTGTCCAGCATCCTATCCTATTCATTGTAAGCTTAATGGATAGCGGCATTGTAGTCATTTTCGTGCATAATATTACATATGGGGTACGTGCATTATTTTACAGTACGCTTACCCTCCTCTTCAGATAAATCCCCCTACAGTTTTTAAAATAAGAAGGTTTTGTTTTGCAGATCAATTGTACATTATCAGAGATGTGCATATAATTTGGGTTTTGTGTTTTGATAATTTATGAAAAATACCAGCTGTGATCATTTTTTGCGAATATAGGGTACCCTTGTTATCTAGATAACTCCTCCTACAGTTCTCAAGTTAAGATTTTGTTTTGTTTTTAGATCACCTTTACATTTATCAGATATGTGCCATCTTCGTTAACCAAGGGTTTTCGGTCTACTCCGCTCCCCATAAACCCTTGGCAGATCTCATTACGAAAACTTGGTGACAAGCGCCGTTTTATGATTGGCTGCAACTGCAAGTAGCTGATCCAATCGCAGCGTTTAATACAGGGGATTGTAAATAAACTTTACAAGAAACACACGTGTAATCTTTGGTAAAACTTGAGACACAATTAAGTGCTCGAGTACAGTGCCTCCCCAACGATGGTTTAACCTGATCGCTTTAAAAAACGATATATTTTACTGCACGGGATTGAACAGGGATTTGCAAACTTGTCAAGGCTAGTATGAGAATAAAACATGGCGTATGTAGAAGTTGCCTATCCCGTTAGTATATACTTCCTTGCACATGGTTATTGCTTTTAAAGGTTCAATGAGGTTTTATGGCATGAATACTTTCATATATCAGCGACGTTCTCACCCCCGGTTCAGGTCCCTAAAAACACTGTAAATAAAATATGCCTTGCTTTCTGCTGGTTATATCTTCATTCCTATTTAATAGTATCATTAATTCTCGCTAGTCAACATGATGTCAACTTGTATTTATGCCGTAGTGTGTATATAACCCGTTGTTACATTCAATTAAAATGTAAATTTGCAAGGGGCGCATCTCAAGATACTCGCTAGATAGCGCCACTGCATCACCGAGTTTTTCATAATGAGATCTGCCAAGGGTTTATGGGGAGCGGAGTGGACCGAAAACCCTGGGCTATCGAAGATGGATATGTGCATATTCAAGGATTTTGATTTTTAGCAATTTATGCGGAAAATACCAGCTGTTGAACTTGGTCAATTTATTGTAAATAATATTTCAGATAGATATACCTTATTTGTCAAAATAACTCCCTCTACAGTTTTCAAGATAATTATTAAGGTCTTCCGTTTCCAACGGAAGACCTTATTGTTATTGCTTTGTTTCTTTTTCACTATTATTTTTATTGGTTTTTTTTTTCTGTCACGTTTTCTCAAAAACGCTTCAGCCGATTTTGATGAAACTCTCAGATCTTTTTCAAGACAAAATTTGTAGGATAATTACACGAGATTTTTTTGTTCATCACTTCCTGTCCCGAGTTATTAAAGATTTTATGTTTTTGCTTGTTCACGATTTTTCTCCAAAAGTATTTAAGATAGAACTATCAAATTTTCAGGGATGGTAAAAAGTGTCCTGCCGCAGTGCCCTTCGCATATCCAAACGTCCGCCGTCACTTCCGGTCGTCACAGGAAGGAAACAAACAACAGTCATTTTTTTTTCAAAACTTTTTTGTTTTGAATTTTTTTAATATTACTATTCGATAGAGACGCTTTAATAACGTCTGAATATGAAATTTATTTTAAAATCGATCCACGCATTCTCCAGATTTTGGGATCCAAAGTCCTGAAGCGAGAGTCCGCGTAGCTCAGTCGTTAGAGTAGTGGACTTTGGCCCAGGCGACCCGGGTTCAGTCCCCGAGTGCCGAATGTTTTTTCTTTCTTAATTGTGTTTTGTTTAACGATTTTATCTTTAAAACGATGGATTTTAATGTTTTCCGTTTTAATTTTATCATAAATCAAAATAATTCCGGGGTTTTTTTCAGTACAAATATAGAGCCCGTTTCAAAATACTGTCAATTTCCCGCATTGTGACAGTCTTGTTTCTGTCAGCAGCTCCCTAAATTCAGACGCTCGTCGCATCGCCGGCATCAAAGACATGCCGCCGAAGCACCCTTGTACGACCGCATTAGAGCTCGCCAGATCGCTTTGCCGGCTCAAAGAAATGCCGCCATCTCATTGACTGTATGCTTAAAACATTTAGCAATGCGCCCACATTTCAAGTATTCTTCAGGACTTTAAAAGGAGGACTGTTTAGTATTTATTTAGATATATAGATACATGCATGTATATATGCGTTTATTGACATATGTTGTTAATATATTGATTTCCTGAACACTTTAAAACACTATAAAATCTCTCTCTCTCTCTCTCTCTCTCTCTCTCTCTCTCTCTCTCTCTCTCTCTAACGTACGAATATTTTAGTATTTGAATAAGAACTACTACAGGTAACATGCAGTAATGTGGCTAAAGCCTAAATGTACATTTGACGTTTAAAAATTATTTATGTATTTATTTCTAGTTACGGGATATTGTCTTTGGATTTAAATGATTTGAAATTAATTTTTTAATGATTGTCTTCTTACTGATTGGAAGTCAATGCTAAAAAGTCATTTTTTTATTATAGATGGTGTACTTTCTCCTTCTTTGTATATGTCTACAAATACATATCTGTTGTCTGTCTTGGATTAAGAAAAACCTCCGAAGTTTAAACACTGAAATATAGACACCACAGGGTGACTGCGACAAGGTGTGGAACTGATCACCTGTGTATGTGTGTTTGGGCCTAGGAAAAAAAACGTGTAAACACCGATCGGAGATATACACTGTTAAAATAAAAAGTCTGATTTTTCACTTTTGATAAAAAAAAATAATTACGGCAGGGTGCATGGGGATTATAATCATTTAAAATCTGTCTTAAGTTTACAATTATTTACAAAGGACTACATACAGGTAATGTTCGCCCAAAAGTGGGATTTATTATGTATCTGTTTAGTGATTAAGCATCGAGGTCAAAATTCATAAACTTTGTATTTCATTAACCGATTGCTTAACACTGGTCATTTAGACATAACACTGGGGTATCGAATGGATTCGGGAAAATGGGGGATAAATAACCATACTACAATTGTAAGATGTAGGTTATTTTATCTGCCGACTTAGCAGAATTTTTTTGTCATACAGTGTTAGTCGGCAAAGATAAACTTGAGACAAAAAGAAAAATAATCGATATGCAAAAGAAGCAGATTACAAGATAATAGATTTCTTTATCAAATGGATATCTGATTAATTCGTCTCTCTCTCTCTCTCTCTCTCTCTCTCTCTCTCTCACACACACACACACACACACACACACACACACACACACACACATATTTGATCCTTTCATCGACGACGTGACAGGCCAGAAAAAAAAATCAGAAGTAAAAACTATTAAATAGAAAAATCTCTGGATACATGTGTCCCATACTATGTCAAGATCGCAAAACGTCGTCTCCAGGGAAGAGCAGGGACTTTGCAACAAAAATTCAAAACTTTTCAATCATAGTATAAGAAAAATGAAATTTTTCTTTGATAAAAATTTGATGCGTCTTTGTCAGAAGACGGGCTAGAACTGATATCTCGTGCTAATCGAACACCAATCATACACTCGTCACCACGTGACTCGTAACTATAATTTCATTGGATATAATGGTTTACTCGAATCAACAAGACAACTATTTCCCGCTAATCTCCGTACCGCAGAAAATATTAATTATCAACTGACTTAATTTTTACACAGTTCTATATACAGTAAAACAACTGATAACGAAGTGCCAGGGACGGGCGATTTTGCTTCGTTATAAGCGTAATTCGTTATATCGGTCAAGTTTACAACACGAAATAAAGTCACGGGGAGTGAAAATCACTTCGCTGTAAGCGTCAATTCATCACAAGCGTGTTCGCTATAACCGTGTTTTACTGTACCTCTTTACCAAGTTAATACTTAATTATGTACACAAATATTTTTCATTGTTATAATACGTGAGTGATACTAAACAGTACAAAATATCCAAGAATCAGGGCACCTGTAAAGTTGGAAACGAAATCGAAACGAAAGAAACTAATCGAAACGAAAAGAAACCAATTGAAACGAAAAGAAACCGAACGAAACAAAACCAAAAAACGAAACGAAACCAAAGGAGACAAAAAGTTTTGTTTATTTGTTTGGTATATAATTATCCAGTGTAAAAAGAAAATGTATTTAAATATTGTAAATTGTGTACTTAGGCCTACAGTAAGACATTATCCAATCACATGGTTTTTAAAATAGGGCATATATCATATTCAAATGAAATATATAAATTCAAATTAACGTGGCGTGAATGGTAAGTTGACGAACTAAATTCATCACTGTGAACGTTAGAAGAAATTGACTTTCTATAATCTGCAATAAATTAGTTTTTCTGATCTTAAGTTTGCAGCAATTCAAACTTTCATACGATCATCATAACCAAAGATTTAGAGTATTTACCAGTTACTATCATACGATAAGAATTGTTTCAAGATATCTATAGCATGAAATTGGACGTTGTATTTTGACAAAATAAACTTGCATAATAAAGAGCTATTATACCTGTATATTAACTTGTTCATAATTCCCTCTTTCTCTCCATCTCTTTCAAACACACGCGCACATTGTAGTTGTTTCATTTTTACAATATTAATTTATATCGATAGAAAAAAACTTGTGGGTAAAAACGTCTTAGTAAGTTCTCTCTCTCTCTCTCTCTCTCTCTCTCTCTCTCTCTCTCTCTCTCTCTCCAAACGTCTTTGACTATTCTTTGATATGTCGCTGATATTTTCTTAAGGCATATCTTACATGTAGCAACATGTACATGTGAACATAAAAAGTACATATATCCTCTCTCTCTCTCTCTCTCTCTCTCTCTCTCTCTCTCTCTCTCTCTCTCTCTCTCTCAAAAATTCTGACTATCCCTGTAATGCAACCAATTAGAAGCATAAAAGATATTAGAATGTACATCTGTTATTTACATTATTTAATATTTTGGCAAATAAAATTTAAGAATTTACAACGGCAATCTGAAACATACAGGCTGTTATATTCATGGTGTAATTTTTGTCGATAAATTCACTTTTTACTTAATGTAGTTATGAGTGATTTTAAATTTTGATTCCGTTTCGTTGGTTTCGTTTCGTTTCGATAGTTGTTTTCGTTTCGTTTCGTTTGGTAAATTGGTTCCGATTGGTTTCGTTTTGTTCGGTTTTGTTTCATTTTAATTTCGTTTCGCACTCTACAGGTACCCCAAGAATCATGAAATTCTTCTGCTTGCTTTTTCAGATAGGGACATACCAAATTAGAGTACATTTTCATTTCTTCTAGGGTTGAAATGTACCTACAATATATCATTGATATCAATGTTCAAGGAATCAGCAGACATGTAGTAACGGGGAGGGGCTGCTCAAATTTACTCATAGAAAATTGATTTTAGAAGTATCCCCACCCCCTTTTTGGGAGCATGTGAAAAGGAAAAAGAAATTAACAAAATTAATATTCAGAAAAAGGTTTTAGAATTCACACTACACTACACTATACACCCCCCCCCCCCCCCACTGAAAACTGTGCCGGATAATTATGTCAGTACCAAGGTGGCATTTTAGCACCCGATTAAGATGCAGTTTCGGACAAATCCATATATACCAAATGATAAACCATTGTCTAAAGAGTATATAACCACTTTTGATTTTAGTGTGTTTCACTTGACAGGTGAGATATTTACCGTTGAAAATTAATATCCCATAGGAAAATGATAATTCCCATAAAAGAAATGATTCTCCTACAGGAAATATTGACAATCCTATAGGATTTTCTAAAAATCCTATAGGAATTATATTTTCTATAGGAGAAAGGTATTTCCTGTAGGAATTTGATTCAGACAGGTAGTTTTCCTATAGGAAATTAAGATTTCCTATCGGATTTGATCAAATCCTATCAGAATTGAAATTACTATAGGAAGTTCTTGTAATCCGATAGGAAATTTCAAATTTCCTATAGGAATATTGTTTTTCCTATGGGAAAAATTATTCTCCTGTAGGAATTTATTTTTGAAAGGTAAATATCTCACCTGACAGGTGAGATACAATGATAACAAAGTTGGTTGTAAACATTTTAAGCAATGGTCTATCATATGGCATATTTGAATTTTTCGATATATGCAGCTTAGACGGATGCAAAAATGCCACCTTGGCACTGGCATAATTATCATGCACAGCGTTACTGGCATCATTATCCGGCTTAGTGTTTTATGTGCTTTTTCATGAGATAATGACAATGCCAAGACTGTTTGATTGTTCCATGATTTATCTAAATTTGAGAAGTATAATATTTATTATTTTCCCCATTAATATCAAGAGTGATTAACTCCAAATAAAAGGATGTCAGTTCAAAAACTCCATAATCACACAAAAAAGGGCATCCACTTACATGTACATATCAGTTCAAAAGTATCATATGATAAATTTTTTTTCCAACATTATAAGAAAGGTTCTTCATGTCTTATGATTTTCAAAAATCTTGAAGTAAACTATACAGATTTAAAAAGCTACGAATTTGCATTACAGTCCCAGGTCTCCATCTGTTATTTATTCGTCATTCTGTCATTATTAACTCCTGTCATATTCAATGCATCTGTAATATGAAAGTTTCATCCATTAACAGGGAAATTCTTCATTTTTTTTTAAAATTTCTATCCGTGTCTCTTAACCAGACGTATTAGAGTGAGGGTTTCAAAATAAACGCTCTGCTTTTTTATTTTAGTAAAAGCATTTTATTTGGACACAAAGGTATTTATCAATTTCAAAATATTATACAAAACGTGTTGGAAATGGGTCCGCCTACTGGCACTGTACCAGTTATCGGCTAAAATTTAACGTTTTCTTTTCTTATTTCCTTATTTCTTGATATTTTTGGATAAAACTTGACATACTTTATATAAATGGTGATTTCCTTGTTTATCCGTCTGTTAGATTATATCATTATCAAGAACTCAAAACATCTTGTTTTTGTGCTTTTTAGCACGCCCCGAATTGCCGATTTACTGTACCAGTTATCGGCTTCACGATAATAACATAGTAAAATCCCTGTACATGTTGATTTAATACTCTGCATAATGTAATTTGAATTATGCCTCTTTTGGGGTCAGACTAAAGGTCGTAGGGGTTACGATACATAAACAAAACTCATAAAATGATTCGTTTGTTATCATACGGTAATACACAAAATCGTAGACTTTCAATACATAATATTGTGAATCAGGCGTTCAACTGCGCTACGAATGTCTCAGAATTTGATGAATTACTTTTGTTTCTATATGTATTGATATTATATGTCATATCAAAGAAGGTTATTATCCTGGCGTCATGGGTTTCCGATAGTCTAACACTAAACGCTGCCTCTAATGACTGTCTTTTTAGTTAAACAATTTTGAAACTATATCATTTTTAAACTCAGACATAGCATTGAAAATCGCCGATACAAAATCAAGTTAGTCGTCATTATATGCAATTTCTAGCTTTGAATAAACTGGATGCCGCATTTGACCAAGGAAAATGTGCGCCATGTGTTTCCGATAGATAATTCATCAACATTTTTTTTCTATTATTCTTAACATAAATGCGATTCAACCTTTTAAATATATTCTATATTATTTCCAATTGTTTTCTAAGCCTTTTATTTCAACGTAAATCGTCCAAATATTTAATTTTCCCCAAACTTCATTTTATCACTTATGATTATTACAATACCGTCATTTGTATGATTATTATTAACGTTTTTATTTCAAAAAAGCTTAATTCATAGCTCTCCTAGGATTGCAAACTAAGGAAAGGTTTAAAAAGTCATATGATAATTTTAGCATGTAAATACATCATCAGAGGTCTATTTTACGAGACAATGAGTAATTTTAGATACTGTGATATTATAGTTGGGATTTTGGACAATTTAAGTGACTTTAATTAAAGTAATAGCAAAAATTAGTTTCTTATGAGTCCCTTGAGTAATTGTGTGATTTTAACAATTTCACATAGCATTACTTTGATAGTATATATGTATAATGACAAAAGGAGATTTCGTTAGTCCCGTGTCCTAAGTAATTAGGAAAATGACGTCATTTTGGAGAAAACACACGCGACCAAAATAGACTATCGGAAACACATGACTATCGGAAACACATGACGGCATATAATAACGTATTACAAAGAGGTCATATTCATTTTTAACTTATTACGTCACTTCCCCAACTGCTTAAAGTGCAAAGACGTAAATCAGCAGTAAACAATGATCGTTTAAGCTCATGGTTAAATCATATTCAAGAAAGTTTTCAAGCAAACTTACTTTTCTTTATTCGAAACAGACGACTGAATTAAATAATCTCGGATAGTCGCGTGCTATAAACCCGAACTCTCCGTTTAGCCTATAACTGGTCTTGGCCGATAATTGGTACAGTACCAGTATGGTACACCACCACGCAGATTTTCGGGTTCAGAACTAATTTGAACAGTTTCATATTCACTCGATGGACAAGGAACGGAAGTTGTAGGGGAGTTCAGACGTGTACTGTGTGGATGGGATTCTTCTGTCATCTCAATTACACTGTAATTGTGTGTTGTGATTCGAGATTCTTCAATACCTAAGTATTCGCAATGGTCTGTAAACTGCAACAAAAATCCTAGAGCTACATTGTGATTTTTAAACAAGTAGTTTAATGTCGTCTTGCGCTTTATAACTCGACTTTTAATACATGTTTCATGTCTTTTATTACAAATGTACTTACCCTTTCCACCGGTGTCGATCTTGATTTCCTTGAAAAAAGTTATTTTTTTTAAATATATAAATTTTGTACTGTACGTTAACATATGGTTAACATTTCTGATCGGTCTTACTGGCCCACGTGGCCGAGTATGATTAGATTACTAGTATATAAAAAGCTTTTCACCTCATAGTAAAATTACTCATGAATGTATGTTGGTGTTCTCTTTTAATATCATATTTTAAACATCCTGCTTAACAAACTAAATATCTGCCATATGCCATACTTAAATGTTACCAAACATATGCAGATATTTCATTGACATTTCCAAAAAGTTTTTTAAAAAGAGCAATGAAACTTGAGCAATAGCCTCGTGGTTACAAGCAGTAATTTTAGAGTAAAATTAATTTGCAGCCAATAAATTAACTTTTTTAATGCACGCAATGTGAGAGTATACCTGAAGCATTTATACAGCAGTGCACCGACTCCCAGGATTATTAGCAATGCTAAACTCACAAGAACGGTGACCAGTACAAAAGTGGTCGTGGGATCCGAGGGGATGGTCCTTGAAGGGGTTGAAGACGCTGTTCGTATCCCTGTTCTGGCTGTTGACAGAATTTTTTTTGTGGTTGCAGGGGTAAGATAATCTGTACAGAAATATTTATTAGTCTTATGAAAACAAAAACAAAAAATTTAAAGTCACTGAAGTCACTTTTGTGACAAATTGCAAGTTCTTTCCGTCCGATATTTCGTCATCCGTAAGAAGACCTTTATTTCAATTATAAACTTTTTAGAAACGACCAATCCAATACCTCAACTCAACCACTATTTTTATCCGTACTTAATGATTTATGATAGAAACTCTTTCAGCCTTTATTACTTTTCCCTTTTTCATCTTCAATTCAGATCCAGATCCCTACCTTATTATATATTTTATTACTGCATTATAAGCAATTCATTTTATAACTGCAAAGCGCCTCCTGAGTTTATAATAATACAAACATGCAACTAATGTTTAATGAATTGTACAAGATCCAAAATAATGTTTAGATCTGCCAACCCAACCCAAATATTATTCTATTTATAAATCATTAGTTATATTGAATATTGGAAAAAGAACAAAACCTGCTTTTTATCAAAATGTATACAGGCACCGGACGTTATAACTTTTTCTCATAATAAAAATAAATAACCTGTTAAGGTATAGAGTATTTATTTGTAGTATGAGAAAAATTTGTAACGTCAGATGCCTGTGGGTTGAAATGGTTATTAGAAGAGATATTTATATTTTTTTCACAAGTGTACCTTTAATTATAATGAAAATAATATTTCTGTATAAAATTAATTTGTTTGATTCATAATGCAAACTAGAAATACCTTTTTATTCAAATCTGTGATTATTTATCATATCTAAAATTCACTTGATACCTTCATATAAATCAATGTACAAGAAATGCAATGTATCTGGATATATTTACATTCAGTGTATATTTCCCCTTATGTTTGCATTGGAAATCTGCGACGTTCAATTTTCTATGAATACACTTTGATAATTCATGCGCCATGTGCACAAATATAAACGTCTTCCCGTGTTTTGAAAATATTTATTTTTGTAAGATTAAATGAAACGTTCAATCTTACATAACCAATTTGATATGTTCTTTTGAAAAATAATCATTAAATTATATCTACTCCTTCATAAAAAAAGATTTTTCTCTACAAAGTTTTTGGCACTATATTTTTACGACGACATCCAAAAATAAGCATTCAATGCTTAAAAGAACATACTTATACCGATAATACTTACCATAATACACATAGATGTCGCCATGGCAACAACTGTCCTCATACAGATACTGCGATGATTGATTATTGTTGTAATAAACTGTATATTTTTGTTCTTCTCGTTTGGTAATGCAGGAACCGGTATAAATTCTTGTGATGTTGATGTCTCTTGGTGCTGTTATATATACAACTCTACAGCAGGTGGGGAAAGAACAGCTTCTGTGGCGGGACCTTTGCATGTTTCACCTACATTAATGTCTGTAACAGTAAGAAGGATTTTTGAAAAAACAAGTTGAATGATTTCTCCCATCTACATATCTATGCTATCCAATATTTTACACTTTCTAGCAATATGCCAATTTATCCATAACAATTTCATGAAAAACCTGATATATTTATTACATATACTTGCATTTCGAAATTTAAGAAAGTGTCAATGGGAGCACTTCTTATAAAAAAGAAAAGGGTTCTAGTAATACGCAAGCGAATTACTCCCAATTGTGTCTGTTGAAAGGAATACATATGTTAGCAACACGTTTATAGACGGCTTTTGTATTATGCTTTCCCCTCCGATTGGATATTCATATAGCGCTGTTAAGCTTTTGAACATCATAAAATGAGATATTAACTGAGAGAGAAGCATCTGCTGTGAGGAAAACATCTGCTACTATTTTTATCAACTCGTACGTAAGGAATATTACGTCTTGCTTTTGAGATATTAAGTCGAACATATGGCATAAGTCGTAATAGCGAGACAATAAGTCATAAAGACAGCATAAACTAAGTCGTATGCTAAATCGAATGGATGAGTTACTAAGTCGTACAACTAAGGTACATATACTACATGTATATTATCAAGTTACTTCAAATTAACCTCTACCGCTGTCAACTGCAATCGCATGACTCCAATACTAACAGTCTGTGAGCCAATGAACCAACGTCTAATGTTAGAATGTCGAATATACCAAAACTTCTGCAAGCTTAATCATTTTTATTTAAATGCGATTATGCCATTTTTATTGTAGCTTTTCTAAAAATATCTAAATATGTCTGGGTCATATTGTCACTCATCCTCGCAATCTATGACTCTTCGATATGAAACGAAGATGAATATATATACTTTTGAATGTTGTCCCCTTAATTTTGAATTTTTATCACCAACAAGCGTATATGAAATAATATGAAATAATTATACTGTTGTTCATTATTATATCGTTTATTCATTTTTAGCTTTCTTTGCAAACAACGATACATTTAGCATTTTTATTAATTGTTATAAAAATACCCCTACCTCTTTTGGCGTTATTCAGATATTTGATATACTTGAAAAGTTAATTGTTGGGTTACTATAAACATAAACAGTACAGAAACCACCCTTATGGGTGTCTTTTCAACTCTATACATCTATATCGTGAAAGTGACAAAAGTTTGAAACTTACCCGTTTTTGTGTGAGAAAAACCTTACATTAATGTGATCTGTGTCTTCTTAGATCAGAAACAGCTTACTGTGTTATATTTTTGACACCTTATACTCACACTTTTTAAAAGTGGATGCATCAAACTAAGTAGTTTCATGTCCAATGACAATACATGGAAATTGGAGCGACATCGTCATGGTTATTTCCTGCAGTCCTTGAACTTTTTTAGCTAGATTGCTGAAGGTTTCGACCAATCAATAAACTTGTTAGAACTGGATCGTGTAAATTTCAGCCCTGTCAGTTTCTAAAGAGCTGTAAATATATAAAAATATAAAATGTAACAGTGTTAGAGAGAGAGAGAGAGAGAGAGAGAGAGAGAAAGCAACACAATGAAGTTAGAGTTCGTGATACCGTACTCCACTGTATTGTATTTCTTGGTTTCATCTCTAGTTGACAGGGGTACAACATTTTTGTGTGCATATATGGTTATATACATATATCACATGATTAGTTAGAATTAAACAGATACATGGAGAGATATGAACTCCCTAAACGCTATATTGTAAAAATCTAGATAATAATTTTGGAACTTGAGAATAGATTTGATGGTGAATGACGTTTATTTCTATCAAAGTTAACAAAGAGCATGAGCGAATTCATTGGTTTAAAATTATCCCTATTTTTTATATATAAATTTATAGGTTTATAATAAAAACGTTGAAAGTTTTAATGGTATTAAACCCTAAAATTAAAAAGCTCAACTATCTGGCGCTAACTGATTTCTGGTACTCTACATTAGTAACAATTAAATATACGGTATTGGAATGCAATATGTAGTCAGGAACGTATAAACTGACTTATACTACTTATATATGTCTGTGATGCCATTTTATTTTACAAGCGAATGAACTCATTTACGCATTACAATTTTACGTCATTGGAGATCTATAAAATGCACTATTTGAAGATTTTGGAACACATACGCCAGTTTATATCAATATGAATAATAATATGCTTTGAAGGTTTTTTTTTATAGTTCATGCAGTTATATATATTTTGTAAAGCAAGCATTACTGAAAAAATATTATAGCATTGAATGATTTATTTTTGACGTCGTCGTGTCAATAACTGCCGTCAGGTGAGCAGACAAATTGAATAACGCGCGTTAGCGCATTATGATAATTTGTCTGCTCATCTGACGGCAGTTATTGACACGACAACTTTTTTGTTGAATAATTGTAAAACATGGTGTTTTGACAACATGTACGGAATATATTTTTTAACCGATAACATAGAAATCACTGTTTGGGAACTACTTATGTAAATTACATCTAAATTCATACGCAGTGATTAGTTGTTGCATTTAGAGGCATTCAAAGATCACAGAATTTAATGAAAAACACAGTAGAATGTAAATATATAGCTTTATCTACGTTAGGCTAAGTTACGTTACTGTTTTGGGTAAAATATAATCAAAGTACTGAATTACTAAAAGCCGGGCTCTTTTGTTGATGTACAACTATGCATTTTGTGTAGAAAAGACTGGCAATCTCAATCTCTCTCTCTCTCTCTCTCTCTCTCTCTCTCTCTCTCTCTTTGTCTCTCTCTCTCTCTCTTTGTCTCTCTCCCTGTCTCTCTCTCTCTTTGTCCCTCTCTCTCTCTCTCTCTCTCTCTCTCTCTCTCTCTCTCTCTCTCTCTCTCTCTCTCTCTCTCTCATGCTTTTAATGTCGGCAAAGCGTTAGAGTAAGACAAAATTGTATAAGCGGCTATTAACAAAATCATGTCTATCTAGTAGAAAAAAAATCAGTGCATTGAATTTTGAAACGAGCGTTATTAATCAATCCTCCATTTCTTCGATGTACTGAATGCTTTGTAAAGTAGTTCATGGAATTTCATGCGCATTGTATATGTTCCCAAAATCCATATCTTGTTTTTAAAACACGTAATTATAAGAAAAAACTCACTAAATTTATTCGCAAACAAAGAAACCAATAGATTTGACAAAACATGGCTCTCTGTGAAACTATTTGGTATAGAAGAAACTTCCACTTTGACGCTGTTCAATTTTTCATTTACTTTTGCAGTTTGCTATTCATAGAAACACTTGTAATTTGCATGCCTATAGACAGGAGGGGTTTTTTCAGCAAAGCCAGGCTAAAAACACTGAATACTATCTAATGATCCTCGAAAATTTGTGGACAAGTAATTAGATGTCAAGTAGTACATAGTCATTTTACATAATAATGATATAGGCTGCTTTTAAAATCAGGTATTTGTTTGAATAGATTCATATTCATTTGATGGACAAGGAATTAAATTTGAAGTGTAACTCAGACTTGTAGTTGGTGGACGGATTCCATCTGCCACCCCCACAACAAAGTAGTTATTGGTCGTAGGCGATATGCTATCATCAACCTTCTCGGTGACTCGAGATTTCTCTATAATTGAGTATCCGTAATAATCTGTAAGCTGAAAAATATATCCCATACTTACGTAACACTTTGATTGTAACAGAATTGCTCATAATTTATTTACATATATTTATGTCCACCGTTCATTAATTACAAAGAAATGTACCTACCTTTATCATCGGTGCTGATCTTTATTTTCTTGAAAAAAAGAGATATTTTGGAATGAGTCTACACTTGGAAAGATGTACTTAAGTTTTGTTGACAAAGAATAATCAGTCGTCTCCCTGTTTCCTTTGCCACGGGATGAATGGTTTATGTAGAAAACGTTTTACTGAAGTACTTATGTTGTTCTATTCTTTATTTATATTTTTGGGCAATTTTTATATTGACTAAAAATATAAATATATGACATTGTATCTGCTATTTATGGTGTTCCAATGGGGCCACATCGACCTTCGAATCGCACTTTCGCCTATAGGGCGAAGATGCGAGAGTGCGAAGTTGCGAAGGCGAAAGTGCGAAGTTGCGAAGGCGAAGGGGCGAAAGTGCAAAGATGCGAAGGCGAAGGAGCGATACTACTATCGCTCTTTCGCCTTCGCAACTTCGCACTCTCGCCATCGCAACTTCGCACTTTCGCCTTTGCAACTTCGCACTTTCGCCTTCGCAACTTCGCACTTTCGCCTTTTTTAATTGCATTCAGCAAATCTCGGCTGTTACATGGGTATAGTCCACTAATACATTCTCCATAGCCAATAATGTTAACAAAATGTGACACAGCATTCTCCCTAATTTTCGTTCAGCAACGAGTGATTCCTCAAACTGAAGCTACACAAGTTGTCCATCTTTGGTCCGAGTTTCGTGGTTTGATGTCAGATTCGTTTTCCTGCAAAATCCGTCTGTTTACGTCAACCCCTGAAAAAGAAAGTGAAAGTACAAAACTCCTGCCTATCAGTGAAGCATCACATAACACAAAATAATTCCATACACTTTCAGGTTAAATCACATTTTACTCAATATACTTACAGGAAAAATGCTCCTCACTTACAAGTATGATGTTCATAATAGAGGGCGAAGCCCTCTCACGGGCCCGAAGGGCCCGTGAGAGCGAAGCTCTCCCTATAGACAACACGTGTATATATGCCCAAATATGGAAATTACACTCTATACCTATGAAGTTGAAAAACTTTTCCAAGATGGAGGAAAAAAGAATCAATTCACGCGCAGTGACATCACCGGCATCCATGTTGAATTTGAATCTCGTACTAACTTCACGTTTGGTGATAATTTATCAATATTGTTTAATGAGTGATAAATGCATTCAAACTTACCTAGTGTGTTCTTGAAAAATTAATTCCTAATTAAGAAAACAAATTTTCGTTTCCTACAACTTTCAACAGTTGCATTAGATCCGATCAAATGAATTTCAAGACATCTGATTGGACAAAACAAACGTGTTTCAACAGTGAAGCAGTTTTATTTCATTGTTATTCAAATAAAATAATGTATTTTAATTGAATTTGCCTTCTAATTTCTTTATAAAAACAGCAAAGACGTTTTCCCTTACTTTCAATTTGAAATTTCGTTTTTTTAGGTTTCATCTCAAATCATAGTCTAACCTACTCGTACCCAGGTCATTTCGGACCCAGAATTCAAATTATATCTCAAAAACAAAAAAAAGTCATGTTACGACTAATAACTAATTCAATAAAAACAAAAGATAATCTTAATTTTTTTGACATTATAGTCTTTGACAGACACATTGTAAAATATTTCTCCATTCTAATTCACACCCCCCCCCCCCAAAAAAAAAAGTATATATATATACAATAAATCATGTTCTATTTACCAACAATCTGCCATGAAAATAAAAACAAATAGGGAGACTATTCACAATAATGCATTATAGATACTTAAAATGTATGTATAATAGGAAGAACTGATCTGCATTCACAATCATAAATATGTATTACACACTAAATGTAAGACATTTGTCAGATAAACTCAGGTTAAACTATATATGATTGTACAAAATACATGAAGGACATAATTTGCACCTTATGATGTACATTAGCTAGGGTATCTCAATTCTCCAGTTTTAATACACAATTTAATCAATCATTGAATGTTCAAGAGTGTATTGATAACAAATTTTAGTGAATTTAGGGACCAAAACTAATCTCAATTTATTTCTGTCCATACATTGCCATACAAGTGAAATGTTCTTGAGATAAATTGGTTTTCCTATAAAAAAAATTATAAACATAACTCTTTAATTCATCATTTTATTTTTAAAAATGCAAACATTTAAAATAAGGGAGTAAAAGTTAAGATACTTCATGCTGAGAAATTATCCAGAGGTCTGTGATATTTTTGCATTCATAAATACACCTAACTTCGCTTGCCAAGGGTTTGTGATCTGCAGGAGTGGTGCGAATCAGAAACCCTTGGCTAGCAAAGATGAAATATCTCAGGGTTCTTGAAAACAATATTTATTTACATACCAGAATAAAAATTTGTTTACATGCTTTTGTATTTGAATTTCCTCTCTCTCTCTCTCTCTCTCTCTCTCTCTCTCTCTCTCTCTCTCTCTCTCTAATTTGTTCGGCTAAAGAAAGTGGCTGTTAAATAAAAATCTATGGAGATTCTTTGGATTAATTGCAAATGATATAAAATAAGGTCTGGATGGTAGCATTTGAAATATTGTGTGAGGTGATCCAAGAGACTTCCGAATGGGAAAAAAGATAAATCTCCACAAGAAATCTGTTTTTCGTTCCTGTGAAAATCTCTGAGATGATGTTTTAATGAATGATTTCAATTGTATTTCATTTAGTTGTGTATATTTCTATAAAAATCGTCAAAATGTGATGGAAACAGTAACCTGAGACAGACTATAGTCTAGTATTTCAGGGCTTGAACAAATTTAACAAAGACCGTGGGCTGGCCAATGCTCTTGGGCCAACAACAAAATTAGAGTCCAAACAAAACAAACAATATATGAGATGACAGGCTAGAGATGATGAAAGGCATCTACTGATCTAGCCCCATTTATATTGGCTTCGCCCTCCAAACGGTTATGCCGTAAAACATATTAGAGGGCGAAGCCCTCTCACGGGCCCTTCGGGCCCGTGAGAGCGAAGCTCTCCCTATAGACAACACGTGTATATATGCCCAAATATGGAAATTACACTCTATACCTATGAAGTTGAAAAACTTTTCCAAGATGGAGGAAAAAAGAATCAATTCACGCGCAGTGACATCACCGGCATCCATGTTGAATTTGAATCTCGTACTTACTTCACGTTTGGTGATAATTTATCAATATTGTTTAATGAGTGATAAATACATTTAAACTTACCTAGTGTGTTCTTGAAAAATTAATTCCTAATTAAGAAAACAAATTTTCATTTCCTACAACTTTCAACAGTTGCATTAGATCCGATCAAATGAATTTCAAGACATCTGATTGGACAAAAAAAGTGTTTCAACAGTGATACAGTTTTATTTCATTGTTCTTCAAATAAAATCGGAATTTGCCTTCTGATTACTTTATGAAAACAGCAAAAACGTTTTTTCTCCTACTTCCAATTTGAAATTTCGTTTTTTAGGTTTCATTTCAAATCGTAGTCTGACCTACTCGTACCCAGATCATTTCGTACCCAGAATTCAAATTATATCTCAAAAACAAAAAAGTCAAGTTACGACTAATAACTAATTCAATAAAAACAAAAGATAATCAAAACTTAATTTTTTAGACATCATAGTCTTTGACAGACACATTGTAAAATATTTCACCATTCCAATTCACCCCCCCCCCCCCAAAAAAAAAATGTATATATATATATATACAATAAATCATGTTCTATTTACCAACAATCGCCATGAAAATAAAAGCAAATAGGGAGACTATTCACAACAATGCATTATAAATACTTAAAATGTATGCATAATAGGAAGTACTGATCTGCATTCACAATCATAAATATGTATTACACACTAAATGTAAGACATTTGTCAGATAAACTCAGGTTAAATTATATATGATTGTACAAAATTCATGAAGGACATAATTTGCACCTTATGATGTACATTAGCTAGGGTATCTCAATTTTCCAGTTTTAATACACAATTTAATCAATCATTGAATGTTCAATAATTAAGTGTATTGATAACAAATTTTAGTGAATTTAGGGACCAAAACTAATCTCAATTTATTTCTGTCCATACATTGCCATACAAGTGAAATATTCTTGAAATAAATTGATTTTCCTATAAAAAAAAAAATTAATAAACATAACTCTTTAACATGTTTAATTCATGTTTTTTTTTAAAATGCAAACATTTAAAATAAGGGAGTAAAAGTTAAGATACTTCATGCTGAGAAATTATCCAGAGATCTGTGATATTTTTGCATTCATAAATACACCTACCTTCGCTTGCCAAGGGTTTGTGATCCACAGGAGTGGCGCGGATCAGAAACCCTTGGCTAGCAAAGATGAAATATCTCCGGGTTCTTGAAAACAATATTTATTTACATACCAGAATAAAAATTTGTTTACATGCTTTTGTATTTGAATTTCCTCTCTCTCTCTCTCTCTCTCTCTCTCTCTCTCTCTCTCTCTCTCTCTCTTAAGAAAGAGGCTGTTAAATAAAAATCTATGAAGATTCTTCGCATCAATTGCAAATGAAACAAAATAAGGTCTGGATGATAGCATTTAAAATATTGTGTGAGGTGATCCAAGAGACTTCCGAATGAGAAAAAAGATAAATCTCCACAAGAAATCTGTTTTTCGTTCCTGTGAAAATCTCTAAGAAAAAAAGAGATGATGTTTTAATGAATGATTTCAATTGTATTTCTTTTAGTTGTGTATATTTCTATAAAAATTGTCAAAATGTAATGGAAACAGTAACCTGAGACAGACTTGATTTAGTCTAGTATATCAGGGCTTGAACAAATTTAACAAGGACCGTGAGCTGGCCAATGCTCTTGAGCCAACAATAAGATTAGAGTCCAAACAAAACAAACAATATATGAGATGACAGGCTAGAGATGATGAAAGGGCATCTATATACTGATCTAGTCCCATTTATATTGGCTTCGCCCTCCAAACGGTTACACCGTAAAACATATTAGTACATAGCTTCATAGTTTTTATATGTAGTCTGTTAATAAAGGAACTTTTATTTTTAATGGCACTACTTTGTTGTCCTACCGATTCTAAAAATAGTTGAGGGGATAATCCCACATATAAATTGATGTAGGTAACGTACTCGCCCGAGATTTGCCGAACACTCTCGGATTTATTGGTACGCATGCGCTAGGCCATCGTGCTTACTAATGAAATGATACAGATTGCACCTTTGGTAAAATACATATTTGAAGAGATGTTTATATATTTTTGTATAGCTATACTTATAAACATAACTATATCTGAATAAAATGAAAATATTTATTTAAACTGCAAAATAGTAATGATTCTATTCAAATTTTGATATTATTATTCGTCTAAATTGACTGGACAACAACAAATAAATATTCATAACATGTATTGGCACCAGATATTTTCATAATTCACCTACACAAAATGTATAAAGTAAAAAAGTATAAAAAGGCAAAAATATCATTTTAAATAAAACCTTCTAGTTTGCCTGATATCGTGTTTACAGGATAGTATCTTGTAAAATGAAAATTGTATATATGAATATATGTGCTATACAAAACATGTTTCATAAATAGGAAACTAATAACATATAATCTAAATATCTTTCATTTGATTTTCTTCTATCGCCAAAATAGATTCGGATATCTGTGTATTTAGGTTAAGATAAAGGCTCTCTTTGTTGGTTCAAAAGATTATTAAGGCTGTAGACATTATGGTAATAAAATTCACATGAACTGTGATAATTGTCGTTTCCCTATGAGACAGCAAACATAAAATCTTTTGTTCATATTTTTCAAACCTATGGATAACATCTTTTAATGAGATGTGTCTTATAGAGAAGAAATATAAGACAATCTTTTTTTTAGATAGATACATTGTAGGTACTCCACAGTATTGTATTTTTCATTTCTTCTTTTATTTCTTGGATTCATCTCAAGTTGATAGTGTGGCACGTTATTTTGTGCAAATATGGTTATATATTTTGGTTTTGTCATATATGATTAAAGTTTAAAACTAACAGTAAGAAACACTAAATATTATAAATAATGTCAGTTGAACAGAATCATGTCAATATAATTGATTCAGGTTATTACGTGGCAAATGAATTTTATTTCTATTAACGTCACAAAGAACATGAGCGAATAAGATTACGCAAATGTTGATTTGTTTTGATTTACATGTATTTAATCTTTATACCAGTTTATATTTTTAAAACCCCTAATATTCTCTCTAATTTTTTTGCTTTATGATAAAACGAAATAACGCAAACTCACATTTAATGAACACGAATAAAAATGTTGGAAGTTTGAATGGAATTGAATCCCTACTTTAAAAAAATCAACTTTCTGACGCAGATTTCTGATGTTTTAACCATAGGTCCCTTTAGTCACAATATTGAAAAGCAATATATATATTACTTTTCTACGAGTATTCTGACTTCCTTTATTTTTAATTTTTGGTTAAAGATATATTCAATTTGTCTGCGCGGTCTGGTGTGTTATAGGACCAACGATATCCAACAATTTAAACAGATATTATGTATAAAAATATAGGAAAATACCCAAATTGAAACTCAAAATTTATGGATTTTTTCTTTAGTTATTTTACTTACTCTTTACGATTAATTCATTTTGTTAAAAAAAAAGATGTAAATATATATAAACAATAAAATGCTTTTTTGATGATTCCTGCAGATATGAAGGTAGCGATTATCACAGAAAATAAGACGGGGGAATAAGATAGCGCAAATGCCCATTTGGTTTAGTCGTAAAATACAATTTCAAATTTATTTTTTTCCACTTAAATATATTTGATAATATTATAATACATGTACAAGTTTACAAAAGGACAATTTCTAACTATTATATTAAGTTTTGAATATTTTAACAAATGATAAGAAAAAAAATTGATGCCATCAAACCCACAATCAATAAACCTTATCTCTATAAGGTTACCTTATGTCTGGTGCTCTAACCACTGAGCCATTTCATTCACAACAAAGTGCGGTATTTAATAGCCACGACTTACGTTCAATTATTAGAATACAAAATTATATTATATTATATAGTGGGTCATCTCTGCACATTTTTTTTTTGATTGAAACAGGGAAGTATATACATCCCTGATTGAAATTGGTTTCAATTCCATTAAACCTTGTTTAGACTATGACAAAAATATGGAGCTCAGACCCGTTCTATATAAAAGAAAACGCATTGAAGTTCTAAAATAAATGACATTATTTAAATGTTTTGACACGCATAAGCTAGTTTAAATCAACATATTCCAAGTATTTCACATATTTTAAGGGTTCCAAATCCATTTTTTGTTAAATATAAATTGATTTTAATCATTCTATAAAGAAATTTTATCAGATTTGTTGATATTTTAATTTTACAGTATCTTATCTTTTCTCATATAGGCATTTTACACGCCTTATTCATCCATCTTCTTTTTAATTTTTCTTTGTATTTTTTCTTCCATGTCGCTACCTTCATATCCCGCAAAAACTCACCACAAAAACATTTAATTGTTTAAATGATAATATGCCTTTTTATCATGCGGTTCGTGTGGATCTCATTATGTACATTTTGTAAGAAACAAGCATTGCAGAAAAAAAAAATACATAGCGTGTTCAGTGTTTGTTGTGATCGGATTCTACATTTCTATCCGTTTTACTCATAATTTAGTGAAATAGTTTTGACTTCCTGCGGTATAAGCATGGCTGGATTAGAATTGCTTTCTGATCAAGGGTTTCGAATAGATGGAAGGCGCTCGCATGAACTGCGGAAAATTCAATGTAAACTAGGAGTCTTTAGCCAGGCTGATGGTTCAGCATACGTAGAACAGGGAAATACAAAGGTGTTAGCTGCAGTGTATGGGCCACACGAGGTGCGTTCAGTTCTTGACGGTGCATTTACTCAAACACTGAACAATGACGAAACATTATTCTTATTATTTAAACAAATTTAATTGAAAAACTGTGAAAACCTATAAACATGAGAAGAAATTCAATTAAAAAACCCGAATATTACAATTGAGACAAATATCGGGTACTGTAAATGAAAAATGAATTTTTTGAATTTGTATGCAAGCAAACTTGTGACAAAAAAATTTGGGTGTCAGTTTACCTGAAGAAATCATACCAATTCTATTAGGTTGAATATAAGTTCTCAGGGTTATGTAGTCTATGGCTCTTGACTGACCGTTTTTAATCATGTTTATGCAATTCAATCCATAATTTTTGTTAATGACAGGCCACATCAATTTTAATTTCTTGGTCGTGCGCTGGTATTAAATCAAAATAAGACAACTAATATTATTCCAAATTTCCTGCATCCAGAAAATTCTGCTCTATTTCAGTTCTATTTCTGCTCAATATTTTTTTGTATTTTAAAGCGTTTTAATTTATAAATCAGGAAAAAAATAGAAAAAATATAATTGTCAAATTTACTTTTGCACCGCCTAAATTTTTGCCTACAAAAAACAATAATTTTACTATCAAATCACACACACGCGTACTTTTTTGATCAGATGTCCGACAAACAAGAAATAAAATTGGTGTGGCCTCATTGAATAATTTTTTTATGACAGTTTGACATATATGATCAATCATTAAAAGAGAATCTTAATTTCTTATTAATAGATCAGAGGAAGTCGCAGTAAACTTCTACAAGATAAAGTACTAGTGAACTGTCAATACAGCATGGCAACCTTCAGCACCAGTGAACGCAAAAGACGGCCGCGGGGGGACAGGAAATCTCAAGAGATGACAATGCATTTACAACAGACATTTAATGCAGCAATTTTAACCAGTCTACATCCAAGATCTCAAATAGATATTTTTGTTGAGGTGAAGACTCCCTGTTTTTAATTCTATAGTTGACAAACAGAATACATGTACATGTAAACTTGCTTATACTGTACGTCTCTCACAACAACAAAAACAGAGAAAAAAATGTCTTTACAGTGGGATTTCTATATTAAAAGAAATTAATGCAGCTCATTTGTTATTGACATCTTGATAATAGAAAATTGTGGTCTCTTCACATGAACAAAAAAATCATTTTAAAATATTGTTTAAAATTTTTAAACAATTCAGTTTGTCTGACAATCTTAATAATATCTTCCGATTTGCAATACTACTTCTTAACACTGAAACAGTTAACAATCGGCATTATATTTGAACCTTTCAGCAATTCAAAACGAGTTCACAAAGCATAAAACCTTACCTTTTGTTCTGTCTTATTTGATTCACTACATAAACATAAAGGGATTTTTCTTCTTTTTTTTTTTTTTAGGTTTTACAATCTGATGGAGGGAATTATTGTGCTAGTGTTAATGCTGCGACATTGGCTGTGATTGATGCTGGAATCCCCATGAAAGACTACGTGTGTGCTTGCTCTGCAAGTTACCTTGGAGACAGCCCAATAGTGGACATCAATTACTTGGAGGAATCTTCAGGAAGTCCAGAAATTACCGTGGCTGTACTTCCCAAGTCAGAACAGATTGTTTTCCTGGAGATGAATGGCCGTCTACATGAAGATAACTTGAGCAAGGTAGTGGACATGGCCGTCAAAGGCTGTAAAGACGTGTATGGTGTTCTGGACAGAACTGTCAGAGAACATGTAAGCCAAGTCGGCTCCTCTCTAGAAACTTGATAGAAATCCAGTCCTCACAGAATATTATCAGTGTTGTGTATTAGTACTACACCCCCTTTTGTAAGAGTCTACCTGTTTGGGTCAATCCAAGTGATAGCAGACACTACACATGAACATGAATGTACTATAAACATCCTGCATAAACAACTGTGGGGAAATTTTGCAATGAATTGAACGAACAATAGTTGAAGGATGTTACAAGTACTTTTTACACATTAATTCTTCATGTTTAGAAGATGCAGAGTCTTGTATATGAAGTAAGCTTAATGCAGAAAGACCTATAGAGATGCTCATGACTGTTTTCTTGGTTTCCAGCCTTCTCTTCGGATCATTTGGGTTTCCTACATTATACATGTTCTCTTTGCAGTTAACTTTTCTAATTGAAAATAAAAAAAAATGTTTAACATTTCAAATGGCTTATGATTTATAATGAAATTCATATTGTTCTAGCCTTATCGTATAAACATGGAAAGACATCTCACAATGATACATGTTCTTGTATGTAGAATATAAGCTATCATCCTTTGATTGCTGAAAAACTAGACAGTTATTTTGTCAACATACCATGCATATGTGCTTTTGTGATGTACCTGTTGGGATTTCTTAATTATTCAGATGTTACATTTTTAAAAGTGTGTTCATAAAAACAAACCCTAAAAATGATCTTTTTGGATAGCATTTTCATTCTTTGTAAATTGTAATTATACATTCAGGAACTTTTTACTGTAGCTGCAGGTCTGTAGCTCTGTGGGGGACAATTTGGGTTGATAGACCGTAGAGCTAAAGTTCCTCCCATACAAAAAACTTGCAAATTAAAGCACAAGAAATACTGCACTAATTTTTAACCGATTAACCTACTTTTAAACCGATTAATCTCATTTCCTGACATGTTCTGTGGAAATATGTAATACATGTACCATAAAATTCTTCAATTTACCACCAATATTGTCGCTTGCCTCTGAAATTTCTCTGAATACCATCACTTGCCCATAAAGGAGAGTAGTTTAGTTTGCTTACAAATAAAAATGGTGACTCGAGTTCCACGTACTGTTAACATTAACTTTCCAGGGTCAGTTACATATATGTACATGGAGCAATCCGAGGCAAGTAAAGTTCAATATCAAAACAGTTATATATCTAATTGGAAGGAACATTGATACATGTATTGCAAATTTAACCACATGTAGATATTGCAGATAAAGCATAAAGTCTTAAAACACATGAAAAACTTCTACACAATGCAAACAACTACATGTAGATTCTAACTCTACCATAGTTTTTATAGAATATGTACGTGAAATTAACATTAACAAATAATTTTGCCTCCACAATAAAAGAGAATTCAAGTTTCCTTTAATAGTACTTTATTTTTGTCAAAGGGAGACAAATTTGAATTTAAAAGATTTTCAATGATGCTAGACGCCTTCAGATACATGTACAACAATAAATACAGCATATTCAACATAACATAGACATAGCATAAGTGTGCATCCACACCTTGTAATATAATGTACGCATAATGAATAGAACATCCTGAAATGTTTTAGGATTATCACAACACAGTTAAAGAATTAGGTCCACTTATTATGGCATAAAACAAAATCAAAAGTCTGGTCATTAATTGTGAAGGATGTTGTCAAACGCCTGCTGTATGCCTTGGTATACATCCATTGCTCTGGCTTTTAGGGATAGCTGAAATCAAAGAAAAAATCCAAATAAACCACTTCAATATTTTCATTCATCAATATTTTTTATTTCTAAATTCAATTTCTCTGTTTTTCTTTTAATCAACATTAACAATCATTTAATATAGAAGATTTAATATTTTATACATTTTCACCTACAGTAAGTATATGTATCTTTAACCTTGATTTTCTAACCATTTCTATTGTATCTATATTCAAAGGACATTCTAACATAAACATTTAAATTATACCAACTCACCATAAAGTTTGGATTATTGGGTTGTATCTTTAATTCTGCTAGCACCCAGATTCCATTTGTTAATTTGAGTGATTGATATAACATGTCTTGTCCTTCTACATTACGCTTTGCTATCGTAAAAACATTGCTGTTCTTCAGCTTCTGTGAAATGGTGTCTAAAAGGAGAAAAACATGTCAAAATTATTATATTCTGAAGAAACTGATAACCTGCTCACCCCTAAATGAGTAAAACAGTTGTGAGAAATTTACATGTATGCACTGCATTTAAATGTTGACAAAACTTCATTATGCAGTGTTAAAGATCCTGTACCTGCATTATGCTGTACATTACAGATCTCATGCTGCACTTCATTTTGGGCAGGAATGTCTTTCCATGTGGCTAAAAATACACGTTTTTCCATTTCACCATCTTCCACAAAAAGGGCATGCATGGGCACCAGACAGCTGAAGTAGAACACATCAATGTTGTTCTTTATCGCCACCTACAAAGGAAAAATGTAAACATTAACATCTTTATTCCTGTATAAGGATTGAGCCTTTGTTTTGTTTATTCAGTTTTTTTTCATTCCATTCTAGACATCAAGGGTATTTTAAAAGAATTTTAAAGTCCTACATGTTTTCTGATGGCAAATCATTCTGTACAGTGTAAGCTGGTTGCAAGAAATTAAAATAAGGATAAAAAATTACATTGTGAAAGAGATTAAAAAAGCACTTATTTTTTGTTTTAAAATAAATGCTGATGTGGTAAGTACCTGTAGATTTGCGAGTGGGTCCATTCGCTGCACTGCTCCCATAGTACTCAATTGTAGAGAATAGCTGGTGCTCTGATTAGGAAGTAATGCTGAAGGAATGTTTATAGGTGCCGCTGGCATCAAACCAAAACTACAAACAAAGACGATTAAAGATGTATTAAAAATTCTAAGAAACCTGTGTACAGGCATGAAGAAGTAATTTGCCACATCTATTTTCTTACCTATTTTTATTAAACTGAATTGCAAATCCTGTCATTGGCTGCATGGCTTTATTAGCAAATGTCAGTTCCATGATGATATTTCCCTGTTTCCTGCTGAATGTCCCAGTGACCTCTAGTCCTTTACCTTTAGATGCTGGCAACCAGACCTGCAATGGATGCAATGAATGTTAGATGTTAGAATGGTTTTCAATTCCTATTTATACATGAAGTACAGAGTAAATGAAACCATTACATGCTCAATACATCAATTTACATACTCTTATCATTAAGAAGGCTGTGTGGTCAACAAATTAACCACAGATCTGCCTTAAACTTTAACAAGATATTTTTGTCTATATACATGTACTAACATTTAATAAAGAAAAAAATTCAAAATTTTAGCTTTAAAATTTATCAATTTCCTATATCTTCATACAGAGCTCTTCTTCTTAGGAGATTCAAATAGTCTAAAAATGGCCACAACTATCGAGCCCTCTTACAGGACAGTCTTTTATGAAAACTTAGTGGTTCGAAGACCGAGGAAAGTTAATTTTGGGTCGGGTCATTCAAATTTGAAAATTGAGAAGTTGGATGGGCTTGTTAAAATTTTCAAAATTCAAATGCCTAAAACAATTTATGGAAGTCAATTATGCATAACAGGGTTCTCAAATGCACGATACTGTGTAGTTTTACTGTAATGGACTTATTGGTTGGTTTACACACTAAATATATGGGGGCCAGTAAATTTTTTTTTTTGAGGAGGGGGGGGGGGGGGGGGGGGGAAGTATATTTTGACAGACCACTTGTCCTACTGGCCTCAAAGTTTTGAAAGTTTTTGTGAAGACTGGGAGGATATACTCACTTCTTGTGGTGGAACATAAGATTGTGCTGTTGGCATTCCAAATATATCACCCAGTCCGCCTAAAGAATCCCCACTTGGAGCAGGTCCACCAAGCTAAAAACAAAGACCCATATAATACATATTATCTTTGACAATATCAAAAGATCTGTATGGCAAATATCTAAATCATCAAACAGCAAATAAATAGTGATGTGAATATTTGAGCCATGATTTTATGTTGTGGGCTTAGATACATGGAAAACCTTAGCACTCACACTCAGATTTCATTATTTATTTGTTGAGCACTAATTACTGGATCTATTTCTTGGATGATTTACATGTACTAACCAGAGAATCCAGTCCCTCTCCCAGGAGATCCATGCTGCCACCCCCCTGTACGGGAGTCTGTGAGGTGGGCTGTGGGGGATACATCTGTTGCTGCTGCATGGAAGGTCCCCCCAGGTCCATATCCAAGAGGTCTCCGATGAGGGAGTCCACCCCAGGGATGACAGTCGCTGCAGGTGCTGATGGGGCCTCAGCTGGGGGAGATGGCTGGTCGTCGCCCACATTACCTCTGAATGAAGAACACAAGCACTTTACACTTCATACTCATATAGATAACAGACTCAGCAATAGTTAACATCTGAAAATGGCTTAAATTAGACATGTGGTTCAATTTCATAATTCATATACTGTAAATGGTTTTGATTTCATGTACATTTAATGCCTTGCAATAAAACTGAAAATCTATATTAGTTTGTAACTTGTTTTACAATTAATTTAAGCAAAATGTTTCAATTGCATACATAGCAAATTTAAAACTAGATACTACATGTATATGTATTCATTTTTTACAGAATGAGGTAAAAACATATTGATTCATGGATTAGGTTTAACATTAAACAGAAGTTGAACAATGCTAAAGACACTTTTACTTACTACAAAATTTTATTTTCAGCAATAATCAATGATCTTTTTAAGTAATAATGCTAGAAACAAGAGGTATACTTACGACTGTGACCTTGGTGGCAGGATTTTCCGTAGAGAAGATTTACTGCCCTCTACGAAGGCATTTGGGGGTTTGTGGTACACTGAAGCCAGACTGGAAATGTTACAGATCAACTCATCCAACAGCGTGGGCTCAATCAGATCTGTCTCCTCTGAAATGAGTGGCTTCTCAGCCAGAACCACCTCCTTAGCTGCTGCTGGATCAGTGGAGAGAAGCCTCCAGTATATGTAGCCCCTGTCTCTCAGATCTGGATTGTCACTATCCTGTTACCAACATAATGAGTAAAATAAAATAATATTCAAATAAATGCACCTTTCATGAATTCATAATCTGTGCTAGATTTACAGTGGAAAAGAATTTTCTATTTAACTTTGAGACCTAGGATAACTCATGAACTACAATTTTGTAGGTAGTGTACACTGACTGTATGGTGACTATTCTGTGGGATTCTTACCTGTGTGGCCAGACTGAGCACCTGCTGTACCAGGTCCTGTGTGTCAGTTGGTCGCTTCAAGAACAGTTTTACAATGGCTGTCAGCAGCTGTAGTTGCACCTGTAAAAATTATCATAAATATAAATAATGTTACATCTAGTAAAAGGTTGCTTCTTAGTATGCTTTGCATTCCATTGACAAGATTGATAGTGGCTTGCTTATATGTATATTACTGGGTGCACATTTTCTCAATATTCCCTCATTTAAGCATTTTACCTGAGTATTTTCATCCTGGAATCCTTCTAAGAAACTTTCCAGCAGTTCATCTGCATTATCAATTCTCTCTGCATATTCCCCGATAATCCAAATCATTGAGGCTCTGTAAAATTTAATAGGAAATAAATATTAATACAAAACACTTTTTTTTCCTTTTTTTTTTTTTGGGGGGGGGGGGGAAGAGGTGGTAATATTCCAATATGGGTACAGTTTTTTCATTACTCACTTTTCTGTATGAAATATTCAAAAGTATACACATTGCAAACATACAAATGTTTTGAACTGCCTATTTCTCAAATGAAAGACAATATTTTCCTTAATAGTTGATGTACCGGTTCATGTAGCATTGTTTATCAGGTTTTTGACATACCTTGCTTCAGGTTCATCCAATGTGTCCAAATTTTCACAAAGTGTTGCAATAATGCTTTCATATTTGTTTGGATATTTCCTGAAAATGTCCTGTAGCAAAAAAAGAAATTCTTAACTGTTATGTACAAATATCATATAAAAATTACTATATCACGATCAACACAGAATCAGTAACTGATCTTTTTTTTTATTAATTCAAAGAAACTTATAATTACAAGTTTAAGCACAGAAAAATTCTGCTTGGGTTGTTGCCAAATGAACAATGGACTGTACCTTGATGACAACAATGGCCTCCTGCACCACATAGTTGACCTTGGTCTGAATCAGGTCCAGTAGCGTACTAACACATCGCTCAGCGGCAGGCTCCACCTTGATGGCACAGCGACCAATGGCTCGCACCGACTTCCTCACAAAGTCCACATCTACCTCCGTGGCATACCTGTTCAGATAAAGAATATAATCCTTGAATTGGGGACTCTTTTTCAATAGATATCATATCATATTCTGTATGTTACACTTACATATCATATTTTTCATTACTTTAAAAATATAAATCTTCATAAAGTTTTAGTATGGTGAATGCATATCTACATAACCTTGACAAAATTTCTAATCTAAGTCAATGCATGCCATATATATAGATCTGCTAGTGGTACTCACTCTTTAAGCTCTGCCAGGACCTGAGCAATGTTGGCCTGGGAAGTGAGCCTGATCATAATGTCCAGTTTCTCCAGCTTCACATAAATCGGATCATTGTACTTCACAAAGAAAACTTTCATCTCATTTTTGAGGATCTCCGGTCGTTTCTGCACCACCAGGTTGATGTTCCTGAGGGCCACATACTGGATTTCTGGCTCAGCAGACAGCAGGGTGACCAGGGGAGGGGCCAGCTTCTTTACCAGGGTGGAAATGTACTCAGAGTTGACCTCCAACATTTCCATGAACTTCATTACCACCTTCACCGCAGACAGGACAACAGCTGCATTAGCATGGGCCAGTCGGGGAGTCACTCGCTCACAGATGCTGAAATCAGTACTTTCTTGTTTAAATTAACAGAATCTACTAAATGGTTGATCAAAAAATGTGCAAAATGATGCATGCATATATTTTTTTCCAAATCAATGCTCAGTAACATAAGATGTCAAATTGGAAATAAAGGCTAGATTTACGTAACTCAGCTTGGAAAAAAGGGCCAGGGAAAATAAATACATAATTAGTACATATATACCTTTGAGCTTCTTTGTCATCTTTTGGTGTGTAGTTGGAGATGGCATCTAGGATAAATACTTGACCCCACCTAAATACAAGACCAATGAAAATATTACACACAGAATTATATGATCTTACAGCTTAGATTTACAGAAGCATTAAAAGAAAGACTTCTAAACATAAGAAGACTTACTCTGTGCATTCATTGAGGGCAGTCAGAAGTTTGTTGATGGTACTGGAGTTCATTTCAAGCACCTGCTGAGCTGTGGGAGAGGTTTCTAGGATCTCAGAAATAGCAGCAACTGCATTTGCAACCACCTAAAATTCAAAACAATTCATACACACGTACACGTACATTTTGTATAAAATGACATTACATTTGTTTTCATGCACACAATCAGTTATCATATACATGTACTGCATTTTGTTTTTAAATAGTTAAATGGATACAAATTTTTACCATTCAATGTTTTACAATTTTTTAATTAAAGGCTTTACAAGACAATATAAAAATTTTTGCAATTTTTTTTGCTCTCAAGATAATGCTGCCAAATATAGCAAAAAACAGCAGAAAAATTGAGTTGTAGGGAAGTACACTAATGGAGAAACAAACCATGGGATTGGAGTCGGACAGCAAGTCTCGGAGCTGGTCCAGGAATCCCTGGTCCTCCACCAGCTGAGCGTTGATATCATGGAGCTTGGCCACACACACTGCAGCCGTCTTCCTTACATACGGATCCTCGTCCTTCAGACAGTTCCTCAATGGCTGACACAGGTAGTCAATGATCTTGTCCACTCTGATACAACCCATCGTCCTGACAGCCAGGGCTCGAATGAGTGGATTTGAATCTTCACAATCCTGTTAAAAACCATTCAGAAAAACAACTTCATTTGACAAATGCGATAATTTGGAATTCTTTTCTCAAAGAACAGAATGCAATATGTGAAAAATTCGAATTATTTCAGGTATAAATATATTCTAAATCTTTGTAAATATGACTTTAAAAGATATAGGAATGATAGAAAATAAGTAAACAAAATTCAAAAGATAATGTTCAGAACATACCCTGACAAATGTATTAACTGCCATGATGGCCATATCTGGCTGACTTTTGGCATAATTCATCAGGTACAGATAGACTAGCTTCTTCAACTCCAAGTTATCTGTCTGGATGCAGTTCAGAACATCAGGAAAGAGAGCACTACAAAATGAAATCCAGAATCTTATTATCTCCAGAATTATCTCAAACAAATGCAGAATCCACAACAGTTTAATTTAAAACATCTTTTTATTAAAATTCTAAGAAACATTTGTAGTCAGCTTTTCCTGAGAAAAACATTTTCGGAAAATGTTAAACCATATGTGATAGATTCTAGCACTTTATTGAATGTTGATGTACAGAGAACAAACCAAGTCTGAAGTTTATAAATCTCTTGCAAACATTTGTATTAGGTTTCATTGATCTGACAAAAAAGATAAATTGTCTCAAAGTAAAAATAAATTTATCTAAAATTCTGATTTGGGTTCTAATAAGTAATTATGAACTTATATTGATGCATTACCTGACATCTTTTCCGACAGTCATGCTTGCAATTACTTTTTTGACTGCTTCTTTTTTCTTTTCTTTTTTATCACTTTGCAGCTCTGTTTTTAACTCAAAGACTTCACCTGAAAAAAAAATTGAAATGCATTTATCAAAAGATTTATTATATTTTACTATTTCTATATTATACTACACTGATTCTACACTACACTGATATACATGTACACCCTTTGCAAAAACATTTTGAGTTTTCTCAATATCTACCACTGCATTGGTATTTCTTTTAAACATTGCTGCAATATTTTTATCTTTCACTTGAATGTTGAACAAATTCTTTAATCAAATAAAATCTGTCATAGCAGTTAAAGTAGAAAACTACATCATCTGTAAATATATTGATTTATTTATCTTTCTATCAATTAATAAAAGGTCAGATTGTTGATCATAGAAAAGTTATATTTTCTGTGAATAAAGTCAGAACTTCAACTTTACCACAGCCATCAAAAAATACATATTTATGAAAATGTAGCTCATTTGGATAATAGTTGAGAATATGGGAAAACTTCACTATTTAAGTAAAATGGATAGCTGACTGTCCATGGACTGTATACTAATACAAAATGGTAGCTCTGTGATTTCCAACTTACCCTTCTTGGTGGTAGTGAAGTACTTCGAGTCTGTCATTTTGATAATTTTTTTACACACTTTTTCTCTGTAAAAAAAAATGGCTAACTTATTCAGTTTGATTAAGAACCATCATATCTGTACATTCAATATATTCATAACTTTTCAGTGCATTCATAAGTCATTGGTAATGATATTAAAAAAAATGAAATGTGCTCAATTTAAAATGATCTAGCGAAGAAAAGCAGAATTTGCCTTTTAAGTGATATAAAAAAAATGGTTGTTTTCATCAAGTTTTCTCTCTTTCTAAGAAATTCATTATACCTTTAACAGATTGGGACCAATTGCCTGAATAAGTTATAATACATGTAGTCTGTATCAGACATAATACCCCAGATGGCAGTACAATTTTTTTAACAAATTGATTTCATATTCATTTAATCCTCACATATAACCTTCAAATGCAAAAGTTAGCAAATTTTCCTACAAACCTTCAGTTGTAGGTCAATCTCACAAACAGTGGAGATACATGATTTTTCTTTACCAATAGTTGTTTAATTTTTTCTATTCTAATGCTGATAATTATCATAATTTTTGCAAAATATTTTTTTTCCCTTTTTTGCACTGTAAATTTGGGGACATGATTTCCAAAATGGGCCCTTATAGCCCATTTAAGTAGTTGGTTCCAACCTGTTAATAGTTAATTTATCTGTCTGATAAAATAATAGTACCTTTTACAAGTACAATTGAAATATATGAAAGGGAAAAAATCCCAAGATTTCTTTATTGACAAGTCATCTAGCTGTTTTTACCCAGAGAAACTCACATGAATGAAAACAAATTTCTTAATTAAGGAAATTGATAATGTGAAATGTTGACATCTCTCCTCCATTTGGAAATACTTGAGACCCCTCACACAATTTTTTTTTTAGCCATGTATTGAAACCAGCAAACCTAGAAGGGGGTGTTTCAAAAGGGAAATCTTGGGATTTTTTCATACTATTGAATGAACATAGATTAAATCCTGAGGTATTAATGAATATCAAATAATTTTTAAGAAAAAGTGCTTTATAAATATATTTTGGGATAGCTGCAGGTCTGTAGCTCATGGTCTGAAAAAATTTGACCTAGGAGCTACAGTTCTATACATGTTAAAAAGTTGCAATTTACGGCGCACAAAAAATTGTGCTAGTTTTGGACTGATAAATCTTTTTTCCACACAAATTCTGTGGAAAAAATTATACCATTAAAGTCTTCAGGCAATTTACTACTGATATCACCACTTTTCTTCCCTCAGTTATCTTAAACAAGCTAACCAACCTGGGAAAATGTAGTATGTGTTAATAAACTGCACCACTTCACTTTAATGGGCTGGTGATGGTGTTTAAAAGAATATCAGAGGTTAGTAAAATGACGATATCAGCTGTAAAAATGTCCGAGGATTTTTTTCGGATTCAAATACCTGTTCAAAATGTGTTCCAAAATAAGATTAAACAATCAAAAACTAGTTTTTGTGCACTGTAAATTTCAACTTTTTAACATGAATGGAACTGTAGCTCCAAGATCATCCATCCAAATTTTATCAGAACGGGAACTAAAGACCTGCAGCTAATTTTGGGACAGGGTATACTCTATGTAGGCGCTATAATCTTGAACGATATGCTAGTTTAGCAATAATAGCATTAATTCTTTGAGTGCTTTCATTAGGGCCTAGATATCTAATCTAAGAGCTACTACCAGCTAGGGTAGCAACTACAATCTTGAACGGAGCCCTGTTCTAAAAGAGTCGTTAATTGTGAAGAGAAAATTCGAAAAGGGGCGTATATTTCAAAATATGTACTAAATTTATCGCCAGTTTTTTTCCACAATCAAAAGTAAGATGTGTTAGAATCTTTAATTCAACCACATCGTGATCTGTTTAAACTTCAATACAAATAGTGTTTAATGTTGTAACAAATAATTATGATAATTGTATACAAAAATTGACGTTTCATTCACCGACTGAAATATACCGGAAGTTCTACTGCTGTTCAAAAAGTACTGTATCGAAAGACATTTGAGATTAAATTCACTATTCTACAGAAAATCAAATAAATACATGATTGTTATTCTTCATCAAATATACCAATTTACAGATAAAGTATTTATATTCCCGATGATTACTGATATAACTTCAGCTACGTAGACCTACCTTCTGTTGACAGATTGCGACCTTCACCCTTTTTAAAACCGGAAGTGTTAAATATGAAAGTACGATGTAGTACGATATCTGCAGAAGTCTATAACAGTATAAATTGCAAGTAAATTCTTGTCAGTTTAATTCACCATGGCTGAAAATGCAGCCCACATTACCTCAGCAACTTTTTCTTCTGTTCCTTCCATATTTGAGGTGCTTGCCCAAGAAAGTTTAATGGGAAGTGTGAGACCAGCACTAAAACACGCTGTCAAGGTATTTACATGTGTACATGTATATATTTTATAGAGGGCAACGTTATACCAATCAAACAACATGTATCTTGTTTCTAATTTTTAAATCACTATGGTTCTGCAAAATGAAAACTTCTCTTTTACATTACTTTTTGACGATAAAAGCTTATCACTACCGGTGAATTACAATTACTGCCATGGAATTGGAGAAATAAAGACAGATCCGACTTGGATTCAAACCCTGGCCCGCCTGAATCAGGAGCTCGGCTATCAACTGAGTTGTATGACACCGGTGATCGAATAATGACACCTGTGTGGTTATTATTCCTTTTCCATAATGATCTCTTGTCCTCATAGGTCAAATTCCCAGGTATTTCCACTTGACAACCTGGATTCAATATTTCTCAGTTTTAGGGTTTGCTCAGGACACCATATGTATACTCTGTCCCGAGTTTTTGCTTCCACCACTCGTCACTTGATATTTCGATAATCATAAATACCTTTGTGATGAAACTACGCTCATCCACTAATATAAAAAATGTCCACTTTATCTGTTTTGAAACGCCCCCTCTACCGCTTCAGGTTTCAATTCACAACCCAAAATAGAAAGTCTACGGAGATTTTGCATTGCATCAGCCATGAAATAGCCCATATGATAACATTGAAAAATTGTGCGAGGTATTCCAAGTATTTCCGAATGGAGACAAGATGCAAACATTTCCCATTATAAATCTTTTTCCATTCCTGTGAACATTTATGAGTGAAAAATGAAAATGAGTGAATAAAAATATCTTGGATATTTTCCCTTAAATTCATCGATTTCAACTGTATTTCTTTCACAGGTATGTGTATTTTTATTAAAAATCATCAAAAAGTGATGGAAGCAATAACTTGGGACAGACTATAGTAACGATGAACCAGACCAGGATTTGAACCCAGTCCCCATGATTCTCTGGTCAGGGGGTCTACTAACTTAGTTACCGGTAATAAGTGCCAGCAATCAAAACAGTCTGACTATCATATAAAAGGAAAAATCAAAGATTCATTCTTTGCAAAGTTCGTTCAAGTAACATTTTTATACCTTTGGAAATTGACAAAAATTACGCAGATTTTTACAGAGATTAAATATATGAAAATCTGACTCCTTTATTCATTTAGAAATTCTTGGAACACCTTGCAAAATTTTTCTTCAGTATACTTTATATTATGTTTAATACTTTCATATTGTTTGCAATGCAAAATTCCCATAGATTATATTTTAGCAGCAAACATCAACCTAACAAGATATAGGTCTTTGACAGGAGAAATCTCTTGATTTTTCATTCTAGTGAATGAATATTGTTTGTAAAAATATACTTTTTTATGTGTATATTCAACTTAATTGTTTGAAGTATGTGGACCACTCTTCCTGAAGCTAAACATTGCAAAAAATAAGTTTATAAAATATCTAAGGGGAGATACTTGTATAATTGCTTCTACATTTACATGTATGTACCTTTTTACATATACATGTATTTTATTTCCTGTTAATCTTTTTTGAAGGTGCTTGCAGAGAGTAGACCTGACAAATTTGGGTGCCTATTAAGATGGTATGATGAAATTTACACAGGATTAGACTTCATTCTTCAAAACTACTACCTCCACAAATACAGTATGTACTTATGAAAGTTAAAAATTTTAAAAGTATCTTTGAAGATTATTCTTTTGAATCTGTATTTCAAAAGTATATTGATTAATCATCAATTGATTCATGAAAGATAGAACAACTGCACTTTAAAGTAAGTATCATTCTTGTCAAATTTTTTTCATTGGGGAATGGATATTATTGAAAATACTTTAATTGTTAAATTGTCAATGAATAAGTACAGAAAATAATCTTTTCCTATTATTTTAGGTGCATCTTTTGCTGAGAATTTTTATGATCTAAGGCGTTTTGTAAATGGAGCATCTCCATCTAAGAATTTACCAAGGAGATCCCTTTGGAAGTCCTTAGTCTGTTTGGTATACTTAGTTTTGCTTTTGAACTGCTCCAAATTTGCTGGTTATGTTAAATCCAGGCAATACCTGTGATAAATTGCATGTCAAATCCCACTTATTTTTTCTATACCTTGACTTTCTTCAACCAATCTTGTATGTTTTATAATACCTCTGTTGTCAATGACTTTTAATTGTCTTAGTCTTTAGTCTTTAGTTGGTGGTACTATAGCTACTGGTAGTATATTTTGTGGTCCTAGAATTTATACATCCATCATTGAATTATGTGGTTTTTACATGTACTATCAACTGATAAATTTCAATTTTAAACCTCTTTGATATACAGGCTATTCTGCCTTATTTGAAGCAAAAGTTAGATCACTGGTTTGAAGAGGCAAGACATAGCTATAACATTGGCCAGCAGCCAAAGGTAGGAATGTAGAGTATGATGGTAAAATTTAGTCTCTATAATTCATAATTAGGTAAACTTATTTTTTTCAAAATAATTGAGAAGGCAACATTGTATATTCTACCAAATTATTATCTTTCTTTAATTTTAAAGTAAATTTACATAGTTTTCTGTGATTTGTTCAAGAAATTAACAGCTTGCAACTAGTATTCTAGTTGGAGAAGTAGGAACATACTGAGGTTTTATCAATACATGTCTTTGTGGGCTTCAGTTTTCAAGGATAATGTTCAAGGAATACATGAATGCCACTGCAAATGGTGGTCATGTTTCTGACTTCAATTAACATTTGATTTCACGTATCATTAATTCCACAAAAATTTACAATCCATGAATAATGATGAAACCACAGTAAACCATTTTGACCCTTACTACCACTGTGCAATATAAATCTCATATAATTGAACAGCTGTATTTTATTTACAGAGTCAGGTGTACAAACAACTATACAAGGTGTTCTTGGCTGTGTACCCGTACATCCACATGAGCTGGGAGGGGAGTCTGCTGGCCTATCAGGTGGCCTACATGTTGGGGAAGATCTCCTGGCACTCCCCCCTCCTTCACCTCTCCGGAACCAAACTCTGTCACGCCGAGGGAGAGGAGGAGGATGTATCACACAGTCTTCCATTTTCTCAACTTTGGTCTTCTGCTAGGTATGATTCAGTGCTTCTTGCTACATTTTATCCTTTTTAAATGTACTGGTAATTCTAGCCCAAAGTCCATTAGGCCTTAAAAAATTAATTCCTTGGTTCTCAGGCCCTGGCGCATCTGATTTAACATTGCACATTGCCCATTTTTATCATTAAATGAATAAAATAAAATTTCACTATTGCGCTTGCGAATTCTGGATTCAGGACCGCATTTTAAAACAGTAAAATGCCTGACTTTAATAAAGAACATTACTGCAAACATTACAATGATTCAGACTAAATTATATAACAAAATGCAAATGACTGTGGAATCTAGTCACGAGACGCTGTGTTCAAGTTATTATGGCGACAGCAGTGATTTTATTTATGTTATGAGGAAGAATGTCGTTTCACTTCAAATGCATGTAGGAGGAGAGTTCCTGCAGCTTGTTCTATAGTAAGTATCCCATAAGGCTTAACCACAGGGCTTTTTCAAGCCTCGTAGCTGTGGTGTTTCCTGAAGAACATGATTTGTTTATTTCATTTAGTTTGAGCTACCTAATAAATCTAAGACTAATACACTCATTGCAACATTGCAAGGTAACTATATATTTGCTTTAAAACATCAATTTTTCTGGATTTTTATAAGAATTGCAAATTGTTAAAATAAGAAAAAATACTGCATCCTTTTTTTATGGAATAAAAAGAAAAATGTACCACCGCCCGACCACATCTGTTTTTGAAAATATTGGCCCGAGAACCAAGAAAGTTTTAGATTTTGAAAATCTTATTGATTTTTTTACAAAAAATTCTTAAAAATTGCAAGTTTTTGCAATTTACAAATTAAAGTCAAACATGAAGAATTAATTTAATTTTCAAAGTTTTGTAATCTTGATGTACATGCAAGTCTGGTTTCTTCAAGAGTTATTCCCCTTGTCACATTTTTTTTGTCATATTCGCATTATGAATTGAAGTATATTTTTTTTTTAGCTTGCAAGGGAAGCTGAATCTGGTCACCAGGAAAGCCCTGAGTCTGACAGCCGTAACCCTGTCCACCAGTCTGTCCGTGGGGGTGTTTTTCCTGCAGTTCTTAGACTGGTGGTATGCCAGTGAGAACAATGCTCCGTCTCTGATGGCATTGCCTGTACCTGATCCACCACAGGTAGGAAAACATCAAAATATAAATTGTTCTACTTTAATAGAGACTTACGTATGAAGATGAAATTTTAATACATTATAGTGAAATTTGATTTTATGCAAGCTAGGTTTTGATAAATTTTTTTCATTTCTGAAATGTTGGTTGAATTTTTTATTGATGTCAGTCTGAATTCATGGACTGGTAATATTCAAATGATTTATATATGAAAGTCAGGATTATTATTTCAATGAGCTTATTGATATTTTAGAGTTGAGTACATGTAGAAGATGGAAAAATGTAAAGCTGTGAAACTCAACTTAATTCATTCATACATGTATTTGTAGACTGACAAAGACTTGGTAAAAACTCCACACAGTGTTTGTCCTCTCTGTTTGAAACTTCGGACAAATGACACTGCTCTGTCTACATCAGGGTAGGTCCCCTCATTCAATTTCTAGAGATGAAGTCTTCAGAATTTGTAATTTATGCTAGGAAGGAATCAAATAAGTATAATCTTATTATATCTCAAAATAAATTTCAGGTAATACTATTAAAAAGATAGAACAAAATTATCATTATGTGGTATAGATACGTATGTTTTATGGTTTTATTTTTTGTGCTGAATGTGTATGAAAATTTTGCAATCCATATGCAGTATGATAGGTGGTTTTGTTCTCCTGACAGGTTTGTGTTCTGTTACCCCTGTATCTACGACTACATCCGGCAGCACCAGTGTTGTCCAGTCACCAGTTATCCATCCCAGCAGCAGCATCTGATCAAACTCTATCCACCGGATTCATGATCCACATATTAGTGCTGTATATTCCTATTTAAAAGCAAGGAATTAATATCCGCATAAAATCGCAAGAAGCAACCTTCGCGGATTTCAAAACATTGCTTTTATTTTTTAGACAGTTTTGAACTATAGGAAATAATAACAAAAAATTGATGCTCGTGATTTTATATTCTCACGATTTGATACAAAACAGTGGAATCACGGAATTTAGTACTCGCGAAAAATAAGGAATTTACAGTACTTAAACTTGATAGAAATCCGTGTCCATTAAGCTGTGATTCGTACAATCTGTGTTTCAAACTCATTCATCTTTGATCAATAATCTTGACGCTTGATGTATATACCAGTACATTGAACATATGTTATGATTTTTTTTTCATCAAAGTGTGATTCTTGTGACATGATTGATATCCAAAATCCATAACATATGACATTTTATTTCATATTCATTGAGGTGTGATAAACTAGCTGTGAGAAAACAATGTGTTCTTCTGTGTATTAATAACCAATTAATAACTAATTGTGAACTATTTATAAAAATTATGATTAAAGTTTTTTTTCAAAATGACTGTTTCTAGAAAAGTTGATTTAGAAAAGTTCAGGAAATAATACTTGTCTGTTGATATGGATGTACAGTGTATCACTCATCTGCAAATTGAGGAGAAGTAAATGTTGGTTGTTTCAGTATGTATCCTGATGTTGGAGTGTTTTATCAACAGGCAAAGTGAGTATAAATGATGAAATGCATGAATGCATTATTTCAAATAGTTCCTACTCACTGTTTGCTTTATACTACATGTACTACTGAACTGAAATGATTTATTGGACTCATTATGTATGTATTCTGCAAACAAATGTCTTGTCAAGTTTGTTTGTTCAGCAAGAGTTGTCAAAGTTTTGTTACTTGCATGTTGATGAATGATATTTTGCATTTTATTAAAACTTTGATGATTGTTATTCATCAAAACTGAAATTCTGATAACCCATGCAGAATATAAATGTTTAAAAGAAGGAATGCAATATGCAATATAAAATGAAATTCTGACACCAATATATTTGATGTGAAAAGCAAACACAGAGCGGCCATTAACAACATTTATCTTGCTACAAGTTCAGTGTAGGTATGCGGCAGTATAAAGTTCTTGTAGGGAGGGTGTAGGCACCCCACTAAGAAGTCGCAAGTGTGAAATAATCTACCATCGATCCAAACAAGGTACTTCAAGTCAAGATAATCGTGGTATTAAAGTCAGATAATAAATCTTGTGAAGCGGAGGGGATCCTTAGCAAAAATATCTATTTCTCCATGTTCGACAATCCAATATATTGATTTTAAAGGCAAATTATATATCATAAAAATGAGTTTAGGCATTTTGAAATTTTCCTTTATAAATTCATGTGAAAATTAGCCTATGTACTGTATCTTTTGATACATATTGAAAACAAATTTACATGTAAAAGAACTTTTTTCAGTAAGTATAGGTTTGTGTTATTAGAAATATAGACAAGATGTACAAAGAGACTTTAATGCAGGTTGGAATGAAATAGCCAGCTTGTGATTGCCACTGATACCATAGGAGACTTTTGATTATTGAGAGCTGAAGTGTGTAGTTGGGGAGATTCTCGAGTGGCTGTCCATTTCATGATGAGGGGGTCAGGTGGGGTGTACGACCTGCTGATAGCCGGAGCTTGATAGGACACTATTGATCTCAGATTGGAGAGGTCTCGGGAGAGGAGAGTCTTACATAGGTTTAGGTATAGAATTTTACTAGCAGAACTCCAAACTATTGAAAGAATGTCGAGCCAGGGTTGATAAATGGAAAGTGTCCAAGAGTTTGTCACAAAAGTTTAGAATGAAGTTGGAATAATAAAGAGGTGTAGCATTTTTGTTTAAAGCACAAACATTCTATCATTGCATGTGGATAGTACATTTATATATACTGAAATTGTATATATTGGTAGTTTCTTTGCCCTTCAGCATGGATTTCGGATTTATAGAATGATAACTTGAAATATGAAAAGTGCATGCTCTGTTTAGATTTCTCTTTTTCATACTTCAATTACTTTGCACAAATCAAATGTTTGAAATAATATTCAATCAGCACATCCGATAAGCAACTGGAACGGTATAGATATTTAGTCTGAAAGAAAACTACATGTATTTAAAATTCATATCTTGGCATGAGGTTGTGTAATGAGTCAGTTCAAGTTTAAAAACTGAGGCCTCAAAAGACTGTATCTAAACTAGCTATTCATTAGATAAAAGGGAACCATTTCCTATTTGTTCATGCAGATGGAATGAGGGTTTGAGAATTGAAATAAAGGATCTTCACACTTAGTCCCACACCTAGCTATGTTTGTATGGCCAAGTTTCTGGCAGAAACAAAATTTGGATTGTGGAGTTTTCTCTAATCAATCTTCATCATTTTACGATTAAAAAGTAACTTCTGGTGGAGTTTTCCTTGTAATAAAGTTAATAGAAGTCAATGAATGAAATTACTGGCATTGATAACAGCTGTGTTTTGTGTACTCTCGTAAAAGGTTCATATACCATTATGATAACAACAAGGTTCAGTCTTTTGTGTAGCCTTTATATAGTAATCAAATGGTAGAATTTTTGGTTTGAACTTCATGAATCCTTCCGAGATAAAATTCCATTTAGCGATCACATAAGTCACGTAGAGTTCCTCAAAAGGGGGATTTTGGTTTATAATGAAGTGCATTGTGGTATAAAGGGAGAGTGTTTGCTGAGAGGAAAGTTGTTTTGGAATTGCGCATACATGTACACATTGTGTCTGAATTAGAAGTGTATACCCACAGTGATTTATATCTGCTCTTCATGTGGGATTGAGTTTGTGAAGAGTGTAAAAGCATTTAGATGTACTCTTTCCAATTCAAACTGGAGAAATCTCAGCAGTTTTACAGGACAACCAGTTTTACCTATGAAGTTGTTTAGAGGTAGGACAATATGTTTTTTCACTCGATCTATAGGTACGTTGAAGCACAAGGTGCCCAGAACTTTTCACTGAGATATGATGAGATTACATCATATTTCTTATTGATTGGTGATATCTAAAGATCCATTGAAGATTTCTGCAGTATGCAGATGTAGTATAATGCATTTATGTATTGCAAGACATTTGTCACATTACATTAGGTAAAGAGAAGTCATGCTGTTTCTATCTGAAAAACAAATTTGTTTGAAATCTGAAAAAAAAATATTCATTTAAGGTACGTTATATGGGATATTTCCGATATTCATATGGCTGAAAGTACATCATGTTTAAAATATAAGCAATGTTTTAAAGCTTTCAGTTAACATCATTGGCCATAAAATGAATTTTCAAAATTCTAAAGATGTAAATCTCTGAACTTTTGGTGTGACAAGATTTTCTAAAAATTTGGTAGATCTCATGAAGATGAAGATTCTTAGTGAAAATTTGCTAGAGCTTTGATTGTGTAGATTTCTGAAAGTTCCTTAGACTTTTGATTGAATGAATAGATGTACCGGTAGATCTTTAGAATATTTGGTTTACCTGTGTCTATATTTTTTTGTAGTTTAGTTCAGATAATTTTGTCTAACCAGAGATATTTCAATTTTGAAATTCCATGATGATTTGGTAGACCTTAATTTAGTAAAACTAAATTATTGAAACTTTAGATATACCATCATGATGATGTTTTGTGCAGCTTTCCTGATGGTTTGTTATCCATTAATTTGTTTATTAGTCTCATCAAGGTTTGGTTAATTTTTGTTACACTGTGACCTCCGAAAGTTCACTATCTGCCATTAATATTTTGCCTATTACTCCTGCTATGTTATGCTTGGTCTTTTGACTACTGATTTCACTGAGTAAATATTGTCCTTTTTTGTCAATACTGCTTAATAGTAGGTTTGATGATACCATTTTGGTAGCCCTTTTATGATTGGCCAACTAACTAGCTATTTCTCTCCAAGAGAATTTAATGTGTGTATAGCCCCAAGTGCAAACTTTAATATAGTGAAAATATAAATTTCTAAAATCAATGGACTGATCTTTAATAACAGAATTTAGATCTTTAATAACAGAATTTATTAGCAAAACTAATGTCTTGCAAATATTTTTCTTAGGGTTGAAATTAAAGTCAGAATTAAAATCGACCATCCCTTTCTCAGATAGTTATTTGTTTACCTCTTTGATCTTGCATATTGAGCATTCAGGGGATCTTATCATTATATTAGAGATACCAGAAAGTGTTCCCCTAAAACTCTTCCATTAAAATCCTGTTCAGATTTGAAAAAGATAGGATTTTTTCTTTGTCCAAGATTAAAGTTACTCTTTTTAAGATGCTCTTCTTTGGCTTAGAGCCAATGACACTGATCTCTAGAATTCTCCAACTATATGCCATCTAATTTTTTTTTCTTCAATCGGAAGCAATCGTTTGCAAAAATCTGATAGATCAATAGACATGTTGCTTGTTCCTACGTGTAGATATTTAACAAGTTGGTGGCATTGCCTTACCTGGACAGGAGAAAAATTGTCACAGTAGTTTAAACCTCTGTCAACATCACTATTTGGCAAAGACATTGAACGATTGAACATGGTTATTTATTCCTACCTAGTACACGCATAAAGCATGAAGATGAAGTTCAGAAACAAATTTTGTTATGAAATGACATGGATTAACTCTGTTTTGGTCACTTGACTTTAATAATAGGATTAATATAGAAGATAATGTATGTAACCTCTATAATCCATAAGGATTGATTTTTGGCTTTGTGACTTTAGAAAATCACATCTGGGACGTTTTATTGAATTATAGGAATGCCAACTAGTGAGAGAATGCTTCAGAAACCGAAGGTAATGACTTTATTATTTGTGTTTTTCAAATGGTATGTTTGCCTATAATCAGAATTCTATTAAGGGCATTGATTTATAAGACCATGTTTATTTTAAAAAGATTGAAAAGTTTGGAATGCAGTCAATTAAAATATGCTCATTAAATCTCCAAATTTATAATTCGGAAATGTGAATGGGAATCTTGTATCTGTCAAACTTAGATAGATGTGTTAGATCTGGCTAAATGAGCCGATGAAGGTATGAAGTCCCACTTGCCAGGAACTGTAAAAGGACTCTAAAGGACTAAAGCAGAGATTTTTAAAATTTGCATTAAGTGGAGTAGACAAAGATTTTTGTTCTAGCGTGGGGCAATCATGCTTTCACATTTAATTTGAAGAATAAATGTTTACTCAGACCCAAAACACTTCTTTTAAAAAGTCTACAATTAAGCAGCACTAGAGTATTAAATAACATTTACTCAATACAATATGTAGTTTAAGATTACATTCTTTGATGTTTATTTTCTCTCTCTCTCTCTCTCTCTCTCTCTGTAATAATTAAAGCACAGTATCAAACATTTCTATAATGAAGTTTGGTTGCTACCAATGATAAATATTCATTGTTTTTGTTTTCATTCCTTAAGAAAAATATTTCATAATATACAGAAGTGTTAAATTATTGGATTATCATGCATACCGAAGAAATCTTTACTGAATGCCCTTCTCTGTAAATGAAGATCTTTTGGCAGCACACTGGACGTCTCTACAGATTGATATGTCATTAAATTTAAGATAAATTTGTACAGGATCAATACCACCTTTAAGCTGGCACGTTTAAAATTCTGGCCCAACGTGAAGGTCATCTTACCTAAATATCTCATGCTGTGCATATACAAGATCTCTATCATTTCAGGTGTTGTGATGACGGAAATATATTGTGCTCGATTTTAAACGGTGGCTAATTATGAAGGTTTAAGTCGGTCAATAGCAATTGTTATTTTTTTTAGTTCATGACCTCATGGTTATATTAAAATTGGTAGTAAATATTTGGTTGTCTTGATTAATCAGACCATATATGCCTTTATTCCTTGCTGTTCTGGGTGGTTTTTGCATATAGGTCAAATGTTTTCAAAGCTAAGGGATACTGTATACCTAAATAATTATATTAACATCTATTTTATTGAGAGCATTCAATGAAGGATATTAAGTAATGGTAAAATTTCAAAACAGCTTCAGATCAATGAATGATTTGAAATAATTTCTGGGTCCTCTAGCTGTGTAATCAGACGCTGTTGAAACACAGATGAAATCCTTTTTACCATAAAGCGAGACACAATTCAGTAAATCAACAATTTTACAAGTTTATTTCAAATGAAGTTGAACATGAATGTTGCTTGTCCAATATTGTTAATTCTTGTGTCTTGCATTGGATAGATCAAGAATTCATCTATCGGCCATGTGACGGAACATTTTGTTATTGGTATTCCATGATATGACCAGGTAGCCAATTTTGATCACCCCTAAACCTGAAAACTTTCATGTTTTTAGAAAACAGCTAGGTTAGCAAACATCAATTGACAAGTGAAGAGGTGATTGAGGCAGTTATTCCTTGGATTGGGGGACCCTTGATCAGGGCATGTTTTATATCCTTGGATTTATTGGGATATTTCTGGATGTAGAATATTTGACCACTCTGATTAAGAGGGTTTTAAAAAATTTTGTGTGCCTGCTAGATGATATTTGACAATTTATGGGTAGCTTTTGCGTCTTTTCCCACTCTGACTGTTTTGTGTTAGCAGTAGGAAAAAGGATAAAAGTTTCCCGAAGTATGCCATATTTGTGTTTTTGTCATTTTGTTACTGTCAGAGCTATTGAATGGAAAGATTTTCATATAAACCATGGCTGCTACGATTTATTGGAAATATAGCCATGGTGTGTGAAAAATAACACTGCTGGAATACTGTGCTACTAAGCTGATTTCAATATCCGCTCAAAAACTATTGCTCTTTTAACTTCTATGGAGTATTGACTGTAAAATGATCTTTCATGCGGGAGCTGGAATTGATGTAAAGCAACTTTATAGGTTAGTAGAAGAGGACGGTGCCTGTATTTTGATCCTTTTCATTTCAAGTTTCATATACCCATGTTTTGTCCAATGAATTTTTAGTCTTAATTTACACTGATTATTTATAAGTGTATGATATCATTTTGATTACATTATTTCCAAAAGCTGCATTATCAGTAAGATTGGACATCAGACAACATTGCTATACAATGTACTTTGCTTTGATATAAAGATTTCACGTACTAGATAGGTATGGCTACTATGCACTGAAAAGATGTTTTATATAATGGTACATGTATAGTATTGTATACAAATGTTTATTTTCTTATCATTGCTCTCATGGGGCATAATATTACCCTGGCTATTGCACAAAGCAATATACATTTTTGATGAATTAAAAATGATATGCATGTGTGTTGATAATGTGGATTCAAAATTAAAAGGAATTCAAACTTAATTATTCTGAAAGTGCACCTGTCTGTTTCTAGTTATGATACGTACCTTAAAATTCTGTAACTCTTGTCTGACTAGCTGTAACATGTAATTTATACATGTATAGTATGTTAACTTTATGTGAATAGTGACATCGCAATTAAACTATTAGTGAAAGTTCTGTAAAACTGATGGTTGCAGTTCTGCATATCACAGAAGTTTATATGACATAGTTGAATTTATTCCATAACTTATCCAATGAATGACTGTATATTTTTCATGAGATCATGACCTCTTGTTTTCAAAATCATTGGTTTAAAACTTGTAATAATTGATATATTGACTTGTTAATGATATTAATTGGATAAAAAAGTTTGTTAACATTCCAAAATTCTTGTTTTTTTGGAACAACTGCTAGCCTATTAAATTAATAAAAATAGAATTATTTCATTTGATTCGCCCTGATTCTATATTTATAAATGCAATTAAATTTTTTAGAATATATAATCAGCCGGGTATTGTTGTGCATCAGCTGCTTGAGAGGTTTTTATAATTGGTATCACAATAGATTCAAAATGGAACAGAATATTCCATTTAAGATTTCAATGAAATTCTTGGCAATCGTCATTTTCAGACTGCATAGAAAATTTAACAAAGATTAAATGCTTTTTGATATCTAGTTAACTAGATTGGTATGTTATTATAAATATAAATAAATCAGTAGATTTATTTAAAAAGTATGAATGGTGAAAGTTGGGGTAGGTGGGGGTATTGCACAGACAGGATTAGAATTATGAAGAATTGATGGAAATCTATATACTTAGTCCGGTACTTTTTTGCGTCATTAAAAAATCCAGATTTAGACCAAGAGAATTCCCTACATGTCATGATACTCTGTGTAGATTTGTAAAAGGTCTGTCAGATCAGGGCGATTTGAAAGCTTATACTTTCAGTCCTGTAGTTTATTGCTTTCTAGTACATTATTCTACTAGCTTGAGTGTAAAATCTTAAGTAAGGTTTTTTCTCTATCATTTATAAATAAGGGGAATAAGCTGTGATTTACAGGATACCCTGAATGATATATTCAATGTCTGTATATACAATAACCATCTCAGACTTAATGTTGGGTTTTCTTTGTAAAATAGTTTTGACAGTGTATCATTAAATTACCCGGTTCATAATGTGCAGTACTTGAATTTCTCAAGCCGTTGACATTCCAAATGGGCACTTATTAAGCTTCAGTGGGGATCAATGCACACAAAGTTGCCTTTCTGACTGGCATTTAAAGTTTATAGAATGAAGAAATTTTGCTTTGAATTTAATAGAGTTGAAACTCCATTTATACAGTTTTTTTGGCTGTGAAATGTGGTATTTCACAGCAAGTGCCTATTGCAAGCTTAATTAATGGGAAAAGACCTGCTGACCATATAAACAGGTTTAATTTTGCAGTATTAACTGTTCTCTCAGTATAATTGTTTTGCATTCTTTTGCACATAATGCAGTTCAGTTACACATGATTCATATTCATCATCAATTTATGCATTCAATTTTTGAATTCATGTTGAAAGAAAACCTAATTTAAAATGCTTGGATGACTAGCATGTCAATGCATTTGAGATCATGCACAGATAAGAGCACCTCTGGGTGTTCTTTCAATACAAACTGTGCATGAAGACATCAATGTCTTTTGAAGAGATGTGTAGATTTTGAAAAATAAAGTTGTCATCATTGCGGTTTATATTAAATGAAGGTTACCTGGGTAAGATGTTTGATTATAGGCCTATCATTTTACTAAACAGACTCCAGCTCTATATCCAGATGACATCACAAATGTAATAATTTTCTCTAATACCATGTAAACAACACCAAAACATACCTATCTTGTTCTTGTCTCATGGCCTTTCACCTCATATACATGTAAAATTATGAGTAAATTTTTCAAAGCATGTTTAAAGAAGTACTGTATAATAATGTGAATTATGTTTTGCTAGTTGGGGAAACATTAATCCGAAATATCTGACGTTTTCCTGGCTTTTTTAACGATTTTGATATTTTACATGCCTGGCATGTTAAAATGCATGCATGCATCAAAATTGTTAAAAAAGCCAGGAAAACGTCAGATATTTCGTCCAGGCATGTAAAATATCAAAATCGTTAAAAAAGCCAGGAAAACGTCAGATATTTCGGACAAGGGAAACATATGCATATTTAAGATGCAAGCCTGATGGAGAAGTTGGACAGGCTTAAGAAACTGTATAGAGACAGTGATTGAGTGAATTGTTCTTTATTCCTTGGAGTAGACTATCAGCCTGCAGCTCTCTGTCACTAGGTAGCTTAGTTAGCTTAGGGGGTGTCATAGAAAGGACAAAGTCTGTAAGCTTGGAGACAATGCACAGACTACTGTAGTCGCTCTCAAACTAAAATTATTTCTTACTGTACTGAAGTAGGATATGTGTGACTTGGTATTTCATAGGATGTGACTATTCTTCAGAATGATTTAAGATTGTGTCATAAACTTAAATGTGAGGCTGAATAAATTGTACTTTTGATTATTTCTGGCCTGGAGTTAATAAAATTGAACGTGGCTTTCTCTTTGTCAAATACCTTTTGAGATCACATGTGGATGCCAAGGTTTAAATGGAATCTGGCAGACAAAAAAAATTCTGCAGAGTCATTTATAGATTGTTAGCTTTTTTGTTTGTCTTCACTGATATATTAAACTCATCAATTATCAAAACCAGAAAAGTTCTCAGGTCAGTTCCTGCCAAAGCTCTAACAGTGAATACTGGTATCTTCTAAAATGATATATTTCACCCCTGATAGCTAGTGAAGACAATGGAAATAACTTCTACAATCTGTGGCTTAATGTTGAAATATTGAAAGCTTTTCTGGCATTGTTCTCCAATAAGTGCACTGTCCCGTGGCTCTCTAATATAGATCTTCTATCTGAAAGTGTCTCCTTTCTGCAAGCATACACTTAGTGGCAAATAGTGGCAAATTTGATTTGTTATAACTTGTCTCTTTTTTAAATGGACGGAAAGCCTCAATTATCTGTTATTTTCACAATGTGGATCTGAATATATTTTAAAATTCATAGATAAACATGAATTTTTTTATTTAAAAAAAAAAAGAGGATTGAGGTGATTTGATCCGTATAAACTGCGTTATATGGATTATTTGGGATTAATGAGTCAATGATACTTTAGGTGAGTGTTTAAATTCTCATCTTGTATTTTTAAGCAAAAATCAAATAAAAACTCTCCATTTCTGTAGGTGCATTAAAGTTCGGTATGTACCAGTGAATGATTAATATGTATGTGGCACATACATGTATATTATTAGAATGAGTCCTGTGTTTTTATTCATATAAAGTACAGCACTACAGTATCCCCCGATACGTTTTTATCTGTGCGTGGACAGTTGAGTGTATAATTTGCAAGGAATTGAATCATAAGTCACTACTTACTGACTTTGATCTGTCAGGTAATTGGAGATAGTTTACAAATAATTATATAGGTTCATTCCCCTCTGTGTTAGCTATAGGTGCACAGAAACCTTGGGTGCAAGGATAAATCAAAACTGCAACAAAGTTTGATAAAACTAAAAAATCGGGATCTCTACATGGGGTGTCTCATATCCAAACTTGTTTGACAAATGAGTAGAACTGACTGGTAAACTTGTCAATAAATCTGTAGTACTACATCAGCTATGTTTTGATGTTGGCCATAATACTGTTCAAGAGATCAATGCTTGTAGAGTATTGGATTGATAGATCTCCATTTATGTATTGGTAATGTGTCACCCCACCTCGGCCTAACCTGATATGTTGACAATGTAATATTGAATCCCCGATGTTTAAAAGTTTTAGACTTTATTGATATATTGTTCTTTTTTTCCTGAAGGTTTCATATATCACATTTATCAAACTCCAAAATCCTGTTAGCTCTTATTTTAATACTTCACAGGTTTTAACTTTACAGGGTATTTAGAAAGGAAGTGTTTTAAATTAACTTGCCTAGTTGTTTTTGCAGCAATTGTCATTGAAAGGTGTCTGTGTATGAGTTAGAAAAGAAATGTTTTATATTAACTTGCTTCCATTGTTTTTGCAGCATGTCAAGATGAACGGTGGGTCTGTCTTTGAGTCCGGGGACTGGAGTGACGATGCGGTCAGGTCCGGCTCTAACACAGGTGAGACAATCCAGGTGTGATAAGCCATTAATATCCTTGTACAATGTAAACTAGCTGTTAAAAATCCCAATCGTAAAAATTATTGTCAGCAATACAAACCATTTCTAATGGCTTGTCTTTCATTGAGAAAAATGAATTTTAGGTATTTTTAAAACCAATCAGATCATCATTAAAAAACATTTTAGGAACTCATATTAATTCTATCCAAGGGACAGCTGAGATTCAGTAATTGGAATTAAAGTACCAAAATCATAGTACACATATTTAGTTCTTACGTTCCCCAGGTCAGCGCAATCTAATTAAACACTCTAGTATACAGGACTTTGGAGGATTTCTACCCCTTTGATTCTGGTGATCAATCTGTGTCAGTTGTTTAATTGATTTCTAAATGTGTCAGCTTTCCTGCAAAGAAATCGCAGTAAATCCCTGAATACTCTGTCTTTGGTTGCATAAGTAAATCACCTGGTCTAGCAAACCATGGGACTGGAAACTACTAAGATTTCAGCTGCAAGGCAGAAAAATAGGGCTGGTTTGGCTTGAATTTACCTAGCAGATTTTTATTGCTCATGTAAAGTCCATGATTCTTTCATCAATCTTCATTTTGTTCACTATTCAACTGGAGGGGTCTTGGTGTCACCAAGAGATTGAGAAGTGTCACTATAGCTGCTGTAGAGCTTGTTACTTGAATCTGATAGGGAACTAATTAAGCTGGCTCAATCTAGTCATGTCTATAATATGGGATTCTTGATATCCATGTACAGATATTTGTTCCAAAAAACACAGAAAATGTGTACGTATTTTGAAAATTTGCCACTAACAAAGATGAATTGATATGATTATCAATAAAGTGTCATGTTTTGGATATTTAGGATTTTCTGATCCAGAAAATGATGATGAATCCAGAAAAAAAGGTAGTCAAAGTTATGCAAAGAAGTATGATCCAGTGAATGCAGTGATGGACAAAATAGATGCTGAGCTCTCATCCATGGTAGGAAATGTTAACTTTTTCTCTCTTTTTGCTTCTGGATAGAATCTGTTTAGTATTTATGTAACTGGACATAGCAATATATAATTGTAAATATATGAACTGATTTTGTAGAAAAGTTACAATGGGTCACTTCATAGCACAAGGGGAGATAAATCACAATCCTTGAATCAAAATGATAACACAAGAAATCCCAAAGAGACTGGTAAGATGAGTCTTCTTTCTTTCTCTTGTTTTAATACATGACATTTTTTCATGAAGAAAATGATGACCTGTTAAATTTCCCTTAATACATTTAAAACTTCATTTCATTGTTGCATTTATAAATCTGACAGAGCGATACCGGAAGGTCCTGGAGCCGCCATCCTCGGGAATGGACATGTCCAGGAGTCCACACATCATCGGTACAGCGGAGATCTACAGTGATGCTGCAGGAGCCACTGATGGTCAGTAAATTTATTGCTGTTTCAAGTCTTCACCAGACCTTTTTTTTATCATGAAATAAACAGTAGATATATTTTATGTTATATGTTTAATTAAAACATTATATGCAGACTGTAGCCAAGCCTTTAATCACAACAGCATTATTTCTAATTTTACCAGTGATAAACTGGTTCATGGCCACTAATTTTCAGGACATATGAAGGACTGGTTCCTACAAAGATTAATACATGTAATTGCAACAACAAGGTTCTTGCAAACCCCACAATATTTTCTTGCATGCAAACAAAAGTTGTTTTACTGTACATTTGTATATCTAGACATTGAGATTTCTTAGTTCCAGTGAGATGAAACATATTGAAGCGAGCACTAAGATACCCCTTTCTTCAGATTCTTCCATTGGTTTGATTATACATTTCAAATCCATATGTACGATACACCCAAACATTTCTATCAGACTTTTGGTTTCTTTCCAAAATAAACTTCATTTCAAAATCAATTTTAAGCTTTAAAATACAAATCCATTTCTAATTCACCATTTGGACATGTAAACATGACTGTTCGTGAATTACAACATGCGACTGTAATATTTCATTCCTATAACAATAATATGTATGAAATAAATTGCCTATTAATTAAGATCAAGCTGCACTTTAAAATGGTTTCTGAACAGACAAATTAAATCTTTGGTAAACATATACTGCTTCACATACAATGGCATTGTTACTGTGATTAAATTCAGACGTGGTGGGGAATTTTAAGACTTCCTATGGCGGTGGCACTTATTTGTTTTCTTTCTAGTTCATTCACCATTTTTTAAAAGCTCTTCGATCTGCACAGAACGGATTGTTGAATCCGCCTTGGCTTGGATGATAGCAAAAGTAAACACCAAATTAAAAGTGTGTAAATTTTGCTACTCGTTCAATTACCCAATGAAATGGACTAAGCGTGATTTCTGTAGACTTATAAGCCAAGGATTAGAGGTTCCATTGTCAACTTTTATGTTGGCATACTTTTGAGCGAGATTTAAATATATCTACTGGAACCCTGCAAAGTTCATGTTTTTCTATATACTGGTTCCATTTGGCAGAAGATCGAAAGGTATAGAATGTCACCCCGGGTCTCAGATACACGAATCTCTTTGTCAAAAGTTGGATAGTAAATTATAAGGATTTATTAATGTGATTCTGCCAAGTTCTCCTGGAGATTATTTTGTCTTATTTTGCAAAATGGAGTATATTTCTCCCCGTTATCACAGAAAGAAAGGTAATTTGTATAATAATTATTACATGTATAATGATTAATTTGTTAAAGGTTTTCTTAACAAATACATGAGTTACAGAGCTTTTATCTCTCTATTGTTGGTGCATGATCTTTTTGCTGTAAGTTCTATTGTAAACCTAAGGAACATATACATTTAAGTGACTGCATGCATGACAATTCTGCATCCATTACCCAAATATATATGGAGATAAACTTTTGCTCTTATTCATCAGTGCTACTATTCTGACCATTATAACCTCAACAACTGTTTACAACTGTTCGTTCAGTAGTGGTAAGAATACTGATTATCATCTTTTATTCCACTGTATAAACGAATCAGAAATACAATTGACAAATCAAAATTCAATTAACGGTGCTCTTATTTGCCTTTTTAAAAGGAAAAAAAAGGAGGGGGTCAAGAAACTGTAAACATACTTTAGTGAAATTTACACTGCTAAAACCCTTTGATATCCAAAACAAATGAGTTGACTTAATGTAAAATTTAAGTGAGTACACTCTTTATTTTTCAATAGAATTTGTCAAATGAACTTTTAACTATACAGCTAGTATTGGTAGAAGTACCTTAACCCTCTAGAAATGCCCTTATTAGAAGCTCTTGGAGTGCAGGAGGTTATATAATATAATGGCCAGAATAATAACACTGATGTACATGTTATAGAGCAGAAGTCCTATTTATCTAGATACCCAATACATGTATGTAGCAGAAGGGCGCTGTAACCCCAAAATGTTCTTGCACTCAACCTCAGCATCATTGCAGATCTCAATTTACCCCATAATCTTGTAATTAATTATCATTTTGTAGTTTGTTTTGTTTTTTTTTTATCATTAGTGGTTAAAGACCCTGAAGTGTTACTTTACATTTCATAGGAACATGTACTTGAGTAAAAAAGAGAATCAAGCTCCAATTATAATCAAAAGAACATTAATTTTAGTATTCCATGATTTTGATCTTTGTATTTTGTAGAGGAATTCAATTTCAGGATTTTACTTTTTGTAGAGGAAAGACAGAATGCCCCAAGTGATCTAGACTCCCTCACTGCACAGCAATTAGATGAGAAGTTCAAGGAAATCATGATGAAGAAAAGAGGTATTTGTGGGTACTTATGTACATGTACATACAGTTGAACTTCGATATCTTGAACACTGATATCTCAAATACAATGGATATGTTGAAGTGATTTGTTAGTCCCAACTGCTTATTTTTTAAGTATTTTACCCTCCATATCTTGAATACTCAGATATCTTGAAGTTTTTAAACAGTCCCATCTAGTTCGAGATAACGTAGTTTGACTGTACATATTTCTACATTACATCACTCTGTATGCAGTCATTTAGTGGTACCGGTATATATGGGTGTCCTCCTGAATCATGAGGACATGTACTCTCATGTTACCCTCATTAAACTGATAGAGCTTAAAGCAGCTGTCAAAAATTAAGGTTCTCAACTTTAAATGACTTTGTATATTCAGTAAAATACAGTATCCTTATAATGGATACATGCAAGCTTACAGTGAAGTTGTTTTCACCCCCTCCCCCTTTTTTTTTTTTTGGATATAACATATTACATTTATTATTAATCAAAACTGTTCATACCTCATTTTTAGAGCCAGAAATGTCAAAGAAATAAAGTTTAGCTTGTTGTTCAGCATGTGGGTACAAGATCGTTACCTGAAGGGATAGGGTTAAATGTAAATGCCAGAATAAAGAGACCTTGGATTCTAAATCTGACACGGGTACACCATTAAGTATTTTGGTCAACCACAACCTGCCAATGTTCTTCATCTTTATACAAATTCGATCGAGACGGAATGGGGCATGCTTCCAAAGTGTCAGTATGAAAAGTGTTAAAAAAAACTTATTAACACTAAGAATAAGTAACTTCTCTTTTGGATCATCATGGTTAAAAGATAATACACACTTGCAATTAACACGACAAACAGGCCTGAACATTACACACTCTACTTGTTTGTTCATTTAAATTTTGTAAGATAATCTGATTTTGGGCCGTGCAGAAGAATGTTTGTGTATGGTTTAAAGAAAATATGTTATGGGGCCATCTTGGGAATAGCCAAAATATACCACATTGTTTTAGTACATCAGAGTACCTAATATGTTTACAAGAGAATGGATTCATTTAGATTGTTTAATCACAATGTGAAAATTTGAAAAAAAACTTAAATTCAACTTATTTTAACAAATATTGCAGACTTTTGAAAACTTGATACACCTATTATGTAAGATCTTTTCATGAAGAAAGTACTGCCTTAGGACCAGGGGTTGACTTTTGACACAGACTTAAATCTGATTTGATTTGATTTGAATGGGGATTTGTGATAATGGTCAAGAAATATTCAGTCTTATGTCGACCTATTGTGATGGTCTTTAACTTGAGCAGACCAGACGTTTAGTAGTGCCCGACTTTTTGAATAGTTAAAATACATTTCACTAATGTATTGTTATTTCCTGTCAAAGCCCCTGTATTGACCAAATAAAACCCACCTCTGTATATCTATAAAGCATGAATTTTGAATGCACTAGCATTTTACTTATTAATACATATCTATGATGTATGTTCATACCTCATCAGTTCTTAGACAGCATTAAAATTACGGGTATATGAAAATATATTCTTTAGATCTTATTGTCAATGTGAAGGGTGTGGAAGGGCATTTATCACTATGTAATTAAAGCAAATTGCATGTCGTAAAGAAAACATTGAAGTGCTGGGTATTTTTTATGTGAATGCTAATCCATGATGAATTTGTCAGGAAACTACCTGGACAATTTGAGGGCTAGCTACCCTCAGAGTGACACGGATACCATTAGGACGGAGGACTTTGAAAAGAAGTTCAAGAATGCTATGGTATACAACTCAGGTAAGTTAGGGAAAGAAAAAAAGATATAAAACAAAAGAGACTGGGGGAGAATTTTTAATTTTTAAAAATAAATGAGAGAAGAAAGTGCAGAGAGAAAAAAAAGAGGAGAGAGAGAAAGGAGAAAAGAGAAAAGTCTGAAAGAAAAAAAGAGCAATTTTAAAGGATATTAAAAAGAGCAAGAGAGAAGAGAATTGAAAGTCTATTGACATTTTATAAATATTGGATGAGGTAAGTACAAAATATTTACATGTATGTGTCAATACATGTCTATGTAAATGTATCTTGCATAACAACCACTCACAGTAGCAACAAGCAAATAATTCCTAACCACCGTATGAATGTAGCTAATTTACTCGTTCTCTTCAACTCTTGTACCTTCACCTCTTGCATGCGTTCAGATTGTAAAGCATGACCTGGTGCTTGTAGACATGACTTGGACAAATACCCACAGTTAGATCTCTGGGGGTGGCTGACTCTCTCCATAATAAAGAATCTTTGTGGACATATGTTTAGTTATAAATAAATTATTCCATTTGAAAATTAATCATGAGAAAAATTATTTTCAATTACGGTACATGTACTTTTTAAAAGATTTTTCAAGGTAGGCAGGTTGTGTATATGTCCATTTTAGAATTTTTTTTTACTGTTAACCGCAGAAGTTGTTACCACCCCTGGGGTCTAAGTAAAGAGTGGGAGGGGTGGGGGTCCTGTGTTCAAGCACCTGTTTCCTGTAACTGAATGTTTTCTTCAACCATTATATCTCTGGTCATGATGTTTTACAAACATGTTGACATACATGTCAAAAATTGTGTCTCCTTATTATCATGATCTGAAATATTCATTACATATACATCATATTACTTTTAAATACAGTACTACAAGTTCAGTTTCTTAATGTATTTTCTAGAGTCTCTAAATCAATGTCCCTTTGATGTTGTTGTATATTTCATGTAATCAGCTGTTTGGTTGGTGTCTTGGTCTCATGTATTGGATACTGCATGCTTTCCTTCCACCAAGTATAATATATACATATATACTCCTTCCATATCTGATTTAATCCAGTCTTGCATCCAAACTTCTGTGTATCCCTTTATAAACCTCAATTATAAAAGTGTACTCATATAACAAACTTATTATTTAGACATTAATGCACATACTATGAAGAGCTCTACGTGTAATTTATTTAACAACTAGCATAGGTTATTTATAGCAGTATGTGAATTATGATGAAAATCTAGAAAATAAGATGGTTTGGCTATAAACAGTTTAATAACTTTCAAATCAATATCTATACTGCTGTAATACTAATAATTCTTTAAAATACTTGTAATACGGTTATTTTTTAAAAAAATAAATGGTCATATACAAAGCTTATATGAGAAGAAATGTTAACAAAAAATTTGGCTTTAAAAGATGATTAATGTTGCAAGTTTCACCCTGCAGATGACTCATCCACTATGGTTCTTTCGGATGACGATAGATTGGATGATTCTCTCGATGAAAGTTTTCCTCCGTCCCTGAGTTGTGTTGTTGATCCACCCCTTAATACAGGTGTGCTGTGATTGCATTAACAACAGGTGTCTTACTCTTTGATCCCACTGCCTCATTAATATTGGGATCTGCTGTAAACATCTATATAACCCAAAAGATGTGTTCCAAACTTTTAGCTTAATCAACAAACAATACAACTACATGTGCATGTTCTAATACATTCAGATACATTTATTAATGCAGTATCTATGGAAGGAATTAGTAGATACATGTACCGAGATAGTGAGAATATCGAGAGGTATTGAAATGGGTTTGAGTTCGTTTGTTACATTTGTTAGTCAATAAATAACATATGAGAGTAAAATTGTTAAGGGGTTAATCGTTGCGTATCCTACTCTCTTTAAGATAAATAATTTGACCTCACATTCATACAAGTTGACCATAGTAGTACACATGTAGTTTTATGAAAAAAACAGTTGCTTATCATTAAGTTTTATTGTGTTTTACTCAAGTTTGAATTTTTTACTGTAGCTGTAGACATGATTTTATTTTATTTTTTATCTTAGTGGGCCACCACCAACTGCACATGTTAGTTATCTTTATATGTTTAATCTCTGACCAGTGTACATGTATCATATGTAATTCACACACCCCTAGATCCACCTCCATCCAGCTTATAACTGATACTGAGCACCCACACACACATCAGCCATAATGTGATCACACTGTCCTATCTCATATGTGCAGACTTTATTTACATGTGTCTTTCTTCATGGTTATTATTCCTTGGGGTCACTAACTTTAAGGTGATTGGCAAGGTGCAAGAAAGATAACTCTTTGTCTTTATTTTTAGGTAAATTGTGTGTTTTATGTTCATAAAATTATTGGACATCTTGTAGGTGCCAGATTACCAGACGTAGCCGAGGAAACGGAGGCTACAACTAAACCGAGACTCAGTCTGCAAACCAAAACACTTGGTAAGAAATCAGCTGCCTTAACTAACGTCAAAGATAGCCTAGAAGATAGATAGCCTAGCATCTTCACTATAATGATCAGAGACAAGATACACTTTAACCTTCATGTTAAAGATAGCCTAGCATCTTCACTATAATGATCAGAGACAAGATACACTTTAACCTTCATGTTATAGATATAGTGATAGATTTTCGATATATACCACATTAAGAAAAAAATTCATGTATCTGTTATAAAATATGACACAATAGTGTGGAGAGATTTTTTGGAATCAAAAATAAAAGAAATGACTCAAAGGAAGTTGAATTTTGTTTCTCAATTCAAAAACTTCAAAAAATTAAATCTTTCCTGAATTATGATGATTTACTTCAAGAAATTTGAGAATCCACAAATGTTTATAATTACCCCCTGTTGAAAATTTACCAATATTCAAGGAAGTGTACACATATATCTTATAAAGATTTGTCTGATGAAAAACCATATAAAGTACATGTGTATACACCTAATACATCTTGCAATTTTTAAAGTTTTGCTACAATATGAAGATGTTCTGATTGTATGGAAACTATGAGGATATAGTTAAGTTTTGTTTTCTAACAGTCCTTGAAAAGCATAAAATAGGTTAAAGATCTTATGTTGTATGCATTGGCTGTCTATGGTATCCTTGCTCTGATTGGTTGGGTGGCCTCTGTTTCAGCTGCCCTGCATGCAGCAGTCCCTGTTGTTCCACAGACTGAGAGATCCGGACGCAGTCGGAAGAGAAGAACTCCCTACACAAGCGATGCAGAGTCAGTTAGAACAGAGGAATTCGAACTACGATTCCAGGTCAGAATTTAAAAAAGACATTTTTTTTTAGTAAAGTCATTTAACTTAGTAGAATAAAAAATCATTTTTCAAACTCTTGAGTACATGTGCATTAGGCCATTAAAAAATTAAAAAGGGGAATAACTCAATTTTCATAGTTATTCCTTTACATTATTTGAATAAATGGGGCAACATTTGACCTGATGTGGCTGTGCCTGAGAAACAAGTCAATAATTTTTTTGGCCATAGTGCTGAATTGTGATATTTTTGAAAATGTGCATCATATTTTATGAAGGATTTAATAGTACCACCCCATTCTCAACAGAGTGGTCAGGACACGGGCCAGGAGAGTGAGCCAGTTGACCCCCTCCACAGAAAAGTACGGGAAATCCTCCGAGTGTCTGCCCCATGTAAGTGTATACCCAATATATTCACACATACCAAAAGGATTTATTATATACATTATCAGTTTATATTAAACAGATTATATTATAATTAAAATATAATTTCATGACTGTTGTAAAAAATTCACAAATTCCTTTTTTCATCGTATCGTATTTAGCCAGCAGATATTCAAATGCTTTAAAATTGATCAAGAATTACCTTTACTGGTACACTATACAACACAATTTATTGTTCTCATTTCAAGTCTTCTAATTCCACCTCGTTACAGATAACCTTCAGATGTATAGAGACCTAAGTATGAATGTATTTTTGCTCCAGCCTTTTAATTAATCAACTTTTTATGGTTTAACTTTACCGTCATGGAAAAGATCACTTGTTTTGATTGAAATCTTTGGAGATTGTGTCTTGGTTTTTTGTTCACTATGCATGTTCATCTTTGACATGGCCTCATATGCATTCTCCATTTTAGAATATGAACTCATTGTACTTGTCATCTATAATATGAGGTGTATACAAGAGCTTCCCGAAATAAACAATGTTTTTGAAAAGATATCAATGATTTTAAAACAACAGCTAAGCTAGTCTGCTGTTATAGATATAGCTCATTATCAGTAATTTTGGTACTGGTATATCTTATATTACTTAGAATTACATTAATGATGAATTTTTTCCTCCTCTCTCTGACACAGACATAGTTATCAAGGGTAGACTCATTATTGGTGAGAATACAAACTGCCTGCATCTGTTAATAGATATTTGAAATTATTTAACAGTTCACAGTGGTTTTGAAGGTTAATTTAATGTACAGACGAAAAGGAATTAAATACATACAGTAAATGAAATATATCAAGCTACTTGTCTGGGGTATGCATGTCTGATAAAGTATTTTAAGAATCCTGTTATTGGCATTTAAGAATTGCCATTTTAATTTAAAGGTAAATGGTTTTATTTATTCAAAGGAAATATGAAATAGAAATTGTATTTGGAATCCAAAATATTCCATTCTTGTGAAGTAAAATGCAAATTCATTTTATTTCAATATCATTCTTGGACAAATTCACAATTTAACATTCGTAGTAAAAATTCATTTTTCTCATACTGACATTTTTTAAAACCACATATTGTAGTCTGTTCATACAGATTCCTTGATGTGCATTATTCACAGGTTTGAAATCTCCCTGACACTTGATCAATATATGTACTAGTCTCTGTACTAGTACCTGTACTAGTTTACACTGTGGCACTGAGTGAATGCACTGATCTTCATCTGCAATCTTGATTTCTCACAATCCCCCCCCCCCTTCATAAAAATATTTTTGTGGCTTCTTTTATATTTTTGCTGCAATTGTATCATTTTTAGTTGATTTAGAAATATTCACAGTTTTGAGGAGTTTTTAATAAAGATTAAGATATCCTTTCTAACTTACATCTATATCTGATTTCATGTATTGACCCATTCAGCAACAAAATCTCAATAAAAAGTATTTAACCAATAATGATGAGAATGCAGTACATGTATATGTTCTGCAGTGTATATATGAGGGAAAAAATCTCCATCAAAAAGTGATATCATACATGTGTAGAGTCAAATCCTATTTGTTACTCATTTGATTTTAATTAAATTAACATTTACAAGGTAGATCTGACCTTAAATAATTACAGGTATGTAATCAAAGTGTGCATTACCTAATGCAATGTAGCCAGCATAGAATATAAATCCTTCTTTTCTTGTAATTGCAGATAAATCCAAGTCTAGAAATGGTTACCATAGAAATAAAACATATGAAAATGCCAAGTCAGAGGAAAGGTAAATTATTGACAAAACATGTAGTCTCTTATGACAGCTGTATGACATACCTTTTGTTTGTCTTGTGTACTGTAGAACGACATTTGTAGAACTAAAACACTGGATTCTATTTATGTTTGAAGTCAAATCCTTGTACATTTCTGTACAGAAGATGTCTATTGTTTCAATAGATAAATCACTGCCCCACCCTACCAAGTACTTTATTGACAAGTCTCCTTTCATCAGCTTTTGCCTGCAGCAGATTTAGATATTTAACACATGTAGACATGCCCTTAAACTTTCTCTCTCTATACATCCTCTGATGTTGGTTTAAGTATTGGGGATTTAGATATTTTTAATAAGATAAGCATGACAAGTCTGTCACAGAAACTTGATATTTTAACACCATAAAGGGGAACCTTGATGAATTGATTTGAAATTCACACCTAGAGACATATCATGATTCCAAGAATTAATACTGAATAGAAGTCGCAGTCCTCAACTCTTGATGATTTGAAATGGAATAGTGAGACTAGGGGATCTGTGGGAACAACTTGATACATAATGCTAGGATAAGGTCGCTGTTGATACTGTCAATACGTGTATAGTGTATACTGTATCTGTATGGAACAGCACTGTCAATTGTCCATTGAACTGTTTTACGGTTTAAAAAGAGTGTGATAAACAAAGGACAGAAAAGTAAATGCCATAAAAATATACGCGACAGTACTGTGAATCCCGTGCTTTATTCGATCTGTGTGATGGCAGGACTTGACTGTGGATGTAGAGGAATGGATGGAGGCAGTGTCCGCCTAATAATAGTAAGTCACAGTTCTTGTTTCCTGCAGAATAATTACTGGTAGTCTAACTTTTTGTTTACAAATGAATTACCTATTTACATGAAATATAGATATAAACAGCATTAATAGAATCTAGCTGCTTTTATACTGCAAGAAAACTAAGATCTAGCTTGCCCGTTTACTGTAAAACAAAGGAAACTGTATGTGATGCACAGTTTGTAACTTTCTAAAGATAGATTCTGATAAAAGTATATGGTTGTGCAATGATGACCATTAATAAATAGTAAAAATAAATCGGCAATTACTAAAAGCAAAACTATGAATTGAATTTTAAGGAGCAAAATTGTTATCCAAATTTTTAAATATTTAATACTTGTATGGATATTGTATATGTTAGAGGTTTTTTTTTTAAAGTTAAAATTCACTTTTAAATTTCCAGTGCTTTAAATTAATTAACAATGCAAAAGAAAACCAAACACAAGTTTATGAAACTTTAAAATTAAAGCAATTGTTTAAGATATAATAAACATTATTTATAAATCCCCAACCAAAAATTAAAAAAAATCCCTCATGTTTTAGAGAGTATTGTATGAAGAGGTATTTTCTTTTTAAAAAAAAAAGTGAGGAGAGAAAGCCTTTAAATCAATATTTGAGCACCCATACACAGTGATAATTTCCTTTGAATAAGCTACCTAATGGAGTCGAGTCGCTGGCTGTGTTAATAGATTTAGGGGTGAATATCGTATGTTGACATATCATCTACCTACGTTAGTAATGTAAGACCCCTCAATACTTATACCAGTATGATATCAAGTAGAGATCTTTCTCTGATCAGCAGAAGTGATTTAACGTAGTTCTGGAAATGAAGTATTTCGTAAAATTGTTCTAAGAAAAAATTAGCAGCAGAGATGGATGTACATGTATTTATTGTGAACTAAGTACAATTACTCTTGGCTATTTTTTTTCAATTAATCATGGACAGGTCAAGAAATCTGAGGTATAAATATGATTACTAATATATTAAATTAGAATCATGAATTTTTATTAACGTTATAATCAAGATTATTGTTAAAAATAAATCTGTGATTTGAGTATAGGAAGTGATGATATTCTCTATCTATAGTCACTGTTGTCACATAGGGAGGTCTCACTATGAATTAGATGTACAGCGGTTTCATTATCTTCAGAAGTGTGTTTTGACGTAAATCGCAATCCCTGTGACTAATGGATTCATTGATTTCTGTAGATCGCCAATGTTAGAATATTAGTAGAAAGTGATAGTGTTCACAATACCATTGGTTAGTCGGTAGGCTATTGACTTTCACTGTGTATAAGGAATTCAAAGATTCAGGAGAGGGTTTTTTTTTTAATAATAACTATGTTAACCCAACATAAAGCAAAAATGTGGATGCTGTCACAGTAAGTTTAAATAAAAGAAACCAGAACCTCACTTCCTTACTAATTTTATCAATAGTATGCATTGTTGTTTTCAAAAGTGATTTTTAAGATTGATAATTTGAATTAATTAGGCAGGGGAAATTACTCTTTTTATCATTATTATAATAAAAATCATTATATTTTTATCATTATTATAATAAAAAGCTTAATTACTGTTGATATAAACAAAATATTTTTTTTTCTTTCAGAAGACAAAAGTATGCTTTTGAATTGAACTCCACATTGTCTGAAGAATGCAGCAATGAAATAAAATACAGGGATGTACCACGACAGAGGCTGTATGGATGTTCATTTGATTGCAGTGAAGAAAATGAACTGGATTCTTTTTGGCAGAACAAATTTGGATTAGACATGTCCAGTTCAAGTAGTGCAGGAACTGGCCCACCTTCTTTGTCCAGTGGGTACACAGTGAACTCGGGAAGGCAGACTCCAGAGCGAGCTCTGTCCGATTCCAGAACCACGTCTGTCTCGAGTATACGCAGCGAGTTATCTGAGTTCACTACAAGCCCAGCAGCCTCTCCCCAGATCAGGCTTCATAACCCTTTTCTGGAAAAACTACTGGTGGATTCGGCAACCTTGCAGGGCATGAATTTGATGACTCCAGATCGGGACCGTCATTGGAAAAGACAGATAGAGATGAACAAAAACTACAACAAAAAGTCTTCAAAACTTCGGGATCTGGTTTTACCTGAGGAAGAACAGGAGCAGTATCCATTTGCCAAACACACTTTCAACAAGAAGCCAGAAATCATCAACAGTAGTCCAGAGATTTCTAGTGGTTCCAGGGACTCAAGTCTAAGCCCACTTGATTCTCTGAATTTTACTAGGAATAATATTTATCTGAGACATGGATCCACAGCTAGCTCACAGTTGAGTGAGGATTTTTCAAGCACTGAGACTGGTACAGGTACCAGCAGTTGTTCCTTTAACACCAGCTTTTCATCTAGACAGTCCAATGCAAGTAACTATCCTCCATCCCCAGATGTATGTCACACAAGCCCTGGGTTTCCACAATCATTTCAACCATACACTATGCCAAATCCTAGAATGTTTTCCCAATATTCTTTCAATGAACCAGACCAGATTTTGTATAATCTAGGATTTGGAAACAGACCAGAAACATTTCTTCCAGAGAGATTTGCTCAAGATTGGTACAAGAAAATTCAGCAGACAAAGATCAACCAATCCCAGCAACAAACAGAGAGATCTTATATGGAACCCCATGCTTATGAAAATAAGGGTATGTCATCATCTAAACAGACAATCCCACAGTTCAAAAGTCAGCGTGATTGTCAAAGTATTGCTGCAAAAGCTAAAAGGGAGCACAGGAAAATGCAACAATTTTCTGTGCAGGAAAAAGAAAATTCGAATACAAAAATATCTGATGAACAGTTAAGTGTGAGTAAATTGTTTGATCTTTTGAAAAGGGAAAACCAGCACTTTTTTCAAGAGTACAACTCCTTTAATACAAAAGATTTGAGAAGAAAACAGTTTGCCAGTCATCGTCAAAAGTCACTACCAACTTATTTGGAGACATTAAATGAAGAGGATGAAGGTCGTACAAAATGTGGCCTTAAAAAGTCAAGCAAAATGGAAAGAGTTTTAGAAACTGAAAGCAGCTCTTCTGAAGAAAAGTCTTATAATGTTTCAATGGAAATCAATTCTGATGCAAGTGATTCAGGAAGCAGCAACCAGGAACTTCAGGAGAACAAAATGAACGACCAGTTGCAAAAGAAACATATCGTACCCAGCATTTTAATCTGTCAGAGTCCAGTGAGAGACACTTTTGAATCCAAAGACAGTATAGAAGTAGCTAATATTCTGTCAACAAGTGAAGAGGACAAAAATATGAGACAGAACAGTTATAAGACAGAAGTTCATCTAGAACCAGCAATGCTTTCAATGGTGCTACAGGATGCTGAAAGTACCAGGTCCAACCAATTGTTAACTGTTATGAGACCCAATGGAAATGGAGAGTATTCAGATGACAGACTTCATCCCACCTCACCATCTTCAGCATCCTCTATCTCACCTTGTCCTCTCTCTCCTGTGACCGTCATTGAAGTGAATTTGGACAATCAAAATGATAGTATTGACACAGAGGAAGGAGTGAACTCAAATCAGAGCAGGGACAATTCATTGGACAAAGAGAGTAGCTCAGGAGACAACCAACCAACCTTGTCACTTACAGTTGGGAAGCAACAGAAAGGAAAATTATCAGGAGCAGTTTCTTCTTCATTGGGAAATTACTCAAATCTTCCAGTCACAAGTGAACTGAATTCAGTAAAGTCTGTGTCATCCTCTTTGCATGATTCCTCTATGCAACCCTCTTCAAAAATGTCTGAGGCATTTGTTCAAACAGAGGACAAAAGCTTATCACCCTTGCTCAGTTTAAAAGACTTAGATGGTCTGCTTAAACAAATCACCAGTGGTGAAAATGAATACTTTTATCTTGCAGAAGACAAGGAAATTCAATGTGATCTGAACAAAGACACAGATGCCTTGACTGAAAACAATGAAGACACTATGAAACTGTCTTCTGTTGCTCAAGTTGACAGAATCTTGGATGATTGTGAATCCATCAAAGGGAGCTTTTTAGTGATGGCTAACAATGACAGCATACCAGACACCAGCTGTGTGAGTGTTGAAGTTCAGACAGACCAGGACTATGGCTGTCCTTGTGGTAGGAACAGAAATAAGGGAGGGAAGAACAACTCCAAGTCATTCTTGGGACTGACTGAGGGGTCCTACAATGTCAAAAATGAAGCTAATTTCTCCAGGATTTTTTCGGCAAGTTTCTGTGATAGTATTTCAGATGATGAGATGAACAAAAGAGGTCAGAGCAGTTTTCTGTCTCCAGAAAGTTGTAATTATAGTCCCTTGGAAGTCACCCTTGATCGACTGGAAAGTAAGGCTCAGCATTGGAAAGCTATGATTTCTCATAACCTTTGAAAAGACCGTCATGGATTTTGATGAAATGGTTTCCGTGAAATGATTTGCTGTAGGTGGATATACAGTTACAATAAAAAAATCATTCCTATTACATAACATATTAGATTACAAATACTGCTTGCAAAGAACAATGACATTATTTTCATATGAATATTTTTGGCTGATAGCTGACATAATGGAATGCATGTGTTGTATTTTGGTCAGCAAAGAGCCATTCATTATGAGTGCAAATATCTGGTGATTAACCTTCAGTTGATAGGACCTATCCATACTGATGTCTTGATTTGTCCTAAGTAATGAACTGGTTCTTTAGGACCCTGGTAACCAGATTAGGAAGAAGACCCCAGCTGTAAGATCTGAAGGAAACGCCTCCTTAATCTGTTGTTAACTTGAGAGAGACATGATTGATTCCTTTACCTTTAAAAGTATCTTAATGTCCTGGACATTTTTTTTTTCATTGTTGTTAGTTGATATCTGTGAAATGTCCACATAGCATATAAACTTAATTTGATTTGTCAATATTTGAAATATTCAAACTCAACTGTTCATGTCTTAAAAAGGTTTTTTTTTTCAATCTTAGACAGTGTAGTTACTTGAACATTGATGTAAAATCTGCATGAGAATAAAATAGGTTTTCAGGTCTTATCAGAAGCATACAAAGATTTATCATGAGGTCAAAGGGTGGATGAAATACAATCAAGGGCATAGCCTGTAAACTAAAGTAAGACCTAGGTAACAAGGATTTCTTGTGTTACATGTACCTACATTGTTGGTAGGAATGAGTTGTGCTGCTGTGTTTGCAGATAATGTTTGAAAGAGTTGTATAAATGCTTGTAAGTGAGGAGATCAGATCTTGCTCATTAGAAGCAATTAATTTACTTCTATCAATATTATTTGTCAGGGAGTCAAATTATTTTAGAAATAATTAAGACTGACTTTTATATAAGTGACATATTTTATATGTATATGTGTGTATTAAATTTTTTTGTAATATCACATCTCTCTTTGTTGCCCTTGATTTTTTGAGGGATATCTTTTGGGGTTTTTAACAAAGATTTAGGAATTCAAAGCATATCCAAATATTCATCACAACAAAAATCACAAAGTGTATGAATTTTATTAAACATGATGGCCTGTTTTTCTAATTTTTAGAATGTCCAGTACATTTGTTTAAAAAATAAAGTTTTCAGAAGGAGTGTTTGATATTAATGTATAATACTTGAGACAGTTTTCCCCGTCATATATATGTATAATGATGGTTTACTCCCATGTTTTCTACTTTTGCTAGTTTATCATTATCAAAGGTTAGAGTTTAATTAAAAGGAGTCTGAGTGGGGCTCACAGGCTTGCGTCAAATATCAGGGACTAATTCATATATTCATGTAAATATTATGGTACAAATCGTAGCACAGAAATAGAAACATCATTCTTTTTGATATTAGCCATCTTTCTACAGAATATATAGGTTTCTATTCTAATCATGACTCTTGTGTATTTTGAGACAACATTGAACGTCATTGGTAATAATTCTTGAGTGTTAGTATCGTGTATCGTATATCCCTGTGATGACACGGCACAAGTTAGAGTGATAAATGACTTTGTAATTAAACATTTATTAGACTAATTAACATTAAACATGGAAGGAAATAATTTTTCAAAACTACATTTTGATCATTGAGACAAAGAATTAAAGATCTGAGGATTCTTGCAGTCTGCTATCAGTTCTCATGGCTGAACAGTGTCGAATAGTAACCATGATGAAAAAATAATAGGGGTATACAAATGTCTGATTGCTTTAAAGAATGCTGATTGTGTACCCCCAATACAAGTGTTACGTGTCCTGTTGACAGAGCATATCTTTGTCCCATGGTCTGCTTCACTGAACAATAAAATGTCCGATTACAAGATACTGTTCCTAATTGTTCAAAAATATTTAGATATTAATTCCTGAATAAGGGGATACCTATTCTGAGAGGGGATGGGGTGTTTAGTACAGTCATTAATTGCAGACTTGATGTTTTCTCAATGAAATGAAAACTTGGAAGGTTTAAGAGGCATGTTGGTTCGAGTCAGCTCCTGTGGCTATTGGATGCCTCTCTTGACAAAGGGGCACCTTGTGTGAAATCTGTATCCACATGTACCCTTAATGTCTGTTGACGCAGGAGTTAGTCTTGGTAAGGACATTCTGTCTAAAGACCTTATCTACAGAGAGATGGATTTTTGTGTCTTTATTTTAATCTACTCGTAAATATAGTTGTTCGCACAATTTACCTATCGACGAGAACATATTAAATTTTTCTGTGTATGCTCTTTGATACAAGGGATTTCTCTTCAGAACATCCATGAATTTCTTATACAGGATCCTGTGAAGTGTTTATTCAATTGGAGCGTTTTGTTTAAAGTTGACCTATGGTTTCCCCTTTGCCATGTACAAAATAGTTTTTGGATTAAACTGAAGTTTGAGTGATGTAGAGTATATGTAATGAAGCCTGTCCTTGTATGAGAATTGTGGAATTTTAAGCATGGAAATTGAAGTAAATCAATCGGCAGACGAGTTTCTGACCACACTCAGACAGTCCTTAAAACGAATGCAGAACATTCGGCAGGCAGAGCACACTATAAGTTTGAGATGTCGTAGCTCTTCCCTAACAGACCTCTCAAAAATCAACAGGTAAGGCTAATTTACCGGACTGTATACCATGTTAATATTGCAGACGGAAAAGATTTTAATTTGCCCAATTTGCAGCAAATCGTGGTCATTTGAATTAGCAAATAGAAAAAAAATGCAAAACCTTGACTTTTACATCACTACTTACATACTCTCTTTGAGAATATAAACATGATATATTATATTGTATTATGTTTGATTCTAAACCCTAGAAAATTAGAATCTAGTCCCAATTTAAGAAGAAATAATGAAAATGGTCATAACATTTTGGCAAACAAATTCTTTCCCATTTCAAGTATATGTTTGTAATATTATAATCTATGTATTTAAGTATTGTTTGTCTACTGAAGATAATTATGTAGGAATAAAACTTAATGCATGTACAGAAAATAGTAAAAATTCAATGTATGTTCGTCAAATTAAGATTTGAATTCACTCAACTTTGGATTCTTGAAACTTTTACTTTTTGTGAATACAGCAAAAATTAACTCAGCAAGATAGTTTTCTTCTATACATTAGTCTATTATCCCTTAGTCCCATACAAAAAAATATACCATGGAATAGAATTCTAATCCAATTGAAGCTTCTTCTCTGTATCAAACAGAACCATGACAATGCTACAAATAAAAAACAACTGTCAATCAAAAAAACTTCCAAGAGGTTGACATGAGAAAATGGAATCCTCCTACGAGAATATCTGATTTGAGGCAGTGTTATAGAGATTTGGGTGGCTGATAAAGAGGGAGACAAAGGAGACACTGAGAATGGGCTTCAGCAAGTTAATTCTATTGTCATGTTCATTTTCAGGTAGCTGGCATGCAGTATTCATTATAACTTACTCATCAATTAGCAGAGACTTGGCTAGGTGTAGGTGTGGGATGGGGCAAACTGTGATGCAATTCAGAAAAAGGATTCTAATTGGCAATATATGTATTGCAATTTGACGTACAGTGTAATTAATTATTAAAGTTCATTAATAACGGCAATGTCATTTTAGAAGCTGTTCACTATTATTTATTTCATGATTCATATGTCCACCCAAAGTGTGATGATAAGTAGGTTGCAGTTCTTTCATTGTTTATATAATCATCACCTTTAAAGGTGTTTACTTTTGTATTCCTTCAACCAATCATGAGCCAGGGTTTCTAATATTATCAGCTTTGTCGATCTGTCTGTTTTACTGTTCATTATATTGAGTCTCAAACTAACTTAATAAATATACAAAATGGTTTAGGAGGTACATGTAATAGTACACTAAATATGGTATTGTTCCTTATAATGTAACCCTACAAAGCTTCATTTTATCACGTCATAAAAAAGCACAATGGTTATGCTCAACTACCAAACAGTGGAAAAAGCATTTAGAAAATAAAATTTTTCTTAAAAAATCTAAATATTTTTATCTGTATTTTGTTTATTGTGTTCAAATTAATAAATGGTTTCGAAAAAAAAGTAAATAAAAGGTAAGAATACACTGTATTTTACTAGAATGCGCAAAAACATGCGCAATGAAAACTAAAGTCGGCCTACTTTAATGACAGTATATTAAATACCTTAGTTAATGCTTAAAGAAATAAGGTCCTGTGGCTGAAAGTGAAAAATGCCCAAGTTATACTAAAAAAAAACCTCACAGAATAAAACATGGATCTACAGTGGTTAGTACCAAATTAAAGCAATATTTTGCACCTCACCATATTATATCAACAAAATGCTTTTTAAAAGGGGGATCAAACTTGACATAGTGGTGTCCGATATATGATTAAGTTTGTATACTGTACATATTGATTCTATGTCTATAGAATAGGATGCTTCATTGCTTTCTCTTCTCTAGTAAGCATCCCCTGGAAGTAGAGCAGCATTTTGATTAAATATTGAACCTCTTTCCACCCCAGACTTCAACTTGTCACCAACCTAATATGCTATCAGACAATCCAATCCTATCATACTGAAACCCTAGCTGTCCTGATTAGATGGATTTTACAGATAGTCATTTAAATATCGCAGGCTGTATGCTATCTACGTCTGTAGAACCACATAGATTCCAATACATAGGTAAACTAATTAAAGAGCAAGAAGACAAAGCATTATCTAGATGATTTGATTCATGCCATACAGGATGGACAAAGTGTTTGGAAATGCAGTGTGGAGGTTATAGGTGCATTCATCATGTTTCCACACTGTGACAGTGTTTTTAATGCTTGATCCACAATATACACCACTGTATCTATGAGGATTGATTTGTTGCAACATGAATAATTGACGGTTATTAATCAGCTCTGATTTGTTTGTAGGCCGGTCACCAAGAAAGCCCAGCCTGACGGCACAGAGGCCAGGTTAAGCAGGGAGGAACTGGCACAGGAATCTGCACGGATTCAGAGGGAGATGGATGACAGAAAATCCAAGGGTCCTCCAATCCGTCGGGAGGAGAAATCACCCACCCGCACTGCCATGAACCTCTCAACCTCAGCTATAAATAGGGTCAGTGTTCTGTTGCTAAGAATATGCTTTTTTATGATGTATTTGAGTATATAGGTTTCTGTGATTTCAATACCTTTTTGCAGTCTGTATAAAAGACCATCTTGTTTTGTGTATATATGTAAGGATAAAAGGTGATGAATTGCAGAAAAAGTTAAAAACTTGTCAGTGCTTTGATTATAGTCTGTCCCAAGATATTTATGCAGCACATTTTCCAAGATATCTTCATTGACACATTATCATTTTTCGCTCATAAAATTTCACAGGAATGAAAACAGATTTCCTACGGAGATTTATAATGGGGAATGTTTACATCTTTTCTCCATTCGGAAGTCACACAGAATACCTCGCGCAATTTTTCAACGTTATCATCCGGGTCTGCTTCAATACAAAATCCCCGTAGACATTACATTTTTTAGTTGTGTATTGAAACATGATCAGCTAGAGGGGGTATTTCAACAGAAATATCTTGGAAATTTTTCATACTTTTGAATGAATATCGTTTGAACCCTGAGGTATTTATAAATATCGAGTAATTAAGCAAAATGTGAATCCAGGATATCTTGGGACAGAGTATAGAGAGCATCTTTAAACATTTGTCATGAATTTTTGTTGTTCTCACTGTAAAAAATCATACTACTATATATTGCTCGTAATTGCAAACAAATTCCCAGTCAAAGCTAGAGTATGAGATTTTGGAGGAAGTCTCTGTAGTGATATTCTTCTTGTTTTTATACAGTCTCCATCTTATGAAGAGCTGAGATCTCAACTACCTCCAGGCTGTCCCACATCCATTACTGGCAGATTCAGCCCCTCCCCCCAGGAAAGGGGCACCACTTCCTCCAGTCCCTCCCCAGCCAGACAGAGGACTGGGGAGGAGGAGGGTCGTCCGATGGAGCTTGATGGTCTCCCTAGTTCCCCCCGTGACTTTATAAGGAGGCCCAGCTCACCAGTGGAGCGGTCCAGAAAGTACTCGGATGTACAAAATCCAAGCACTGCACTCAGAAGCTTTTCACCAGACAGGGTGGCTGATATTCGGTATGATTTTGGTGATTTTCATGCAAACCATCCCTTAATATTACAGACTGAATACTGATTCAGAAGAATCTTTTTCCTGAAGGCCGATTTCCCAGGTAGTAATAATGATAAGTTTGTGGGGATTATGAATTTGAGGTTTACTAAAAGCTACCTTCACCAGTAATGATTGTACAGCATATAAATTATCAGTTTACCATAAATTGAATGTCAAGAAAACAGCTGCAGAGGAAAAAACAAATTATCTAGTGTACCGTAATATCACTTTGTTCAGATGGTAATTATTTCTAGATAAAGAACTGATCTGCCATTTGCTGTCTTTTTTGCTGTGCATGAATATTTTATAGAACAAAAATGTATGCCATTAACAGAATGGACTCTCCAACTATGACAAGTTCTCCAAGAGAAAAGAAAACTCGCATATCTGACAGAGGAGAACCAGTCAACATGGAACAACACAGAGAGCCCGAGCGCAGTCGACAACTGGTTCGTCCTAAATCACGAAAACCGATAGACAGATATGATGACCAGGATAGTGATTTTGGTGAAGCTATGGACAATTCCTTGTATGATAGGCCTAATACTAGTCAGACATTTAATCCCATTACCAGTTCCCCTATAGACAGGGGTAGAACTCGCAGCAGACGGTCAGATGCCTACGAAAAATCAGAACAGCCAATGAGCAGAAGTCTATCAGAGAGACCTTCGTACAGTCGGTCGCTGTTTCAAAATGAGAGAAGTCAGACTTCCCCTGAAAGGCCTCGATCTTCACACGAAGGGCCAAATGTTTCATTGGGACGAATCAGTCCTATACTTAATGGCAGGGGCTCTCCAAGGGCTACAGAAGAAAAATTGGTAAATACACATGTATATTAAAAACAGAAGTCTTTGCCATTTTGTAGGTTTTTTTCAAGATTACCATATAAATATGACAACACCTTGTATTCATGAATTTGTTGGCTTTTTTCAGTCGGTTTCATTCCAAGATTATCCTCCACCAGCACAGGAAGAAGGAAGAAAAGTAAGAAGGATCAGATATAGTCAGAAAAACTTATGTAAACTATTCACTTCTTATTAAGATGATATGTTTGTATTCCATACATGTATGAATGGGTATGTTGTAATTTCCATTGAATTCTTTCATCTTTAAGTCCCCGACCTACTTGGATCTTGCCTACAATAAAGAGAGACCCTCATTTCGATCAGACTGGATTGCCCAAGGATTGCCATCCAGAGTAAGAATAGTTAAATTTTGGTAAAATATGAGACAATCCTGACAATCCACAAAAAATTTGTTTGTCAAATATCTGGTAATATTTAAACAAATCTAATTTTAGCAGCCAGACAATGAGAATGAACCAAAGTCCTTCAAGAGAGCGTTGCATGATGTAAGAGCTGCAGAGAAACAGCTGAAGGAGATCAAAGCCCTGACAGAAGATGCTAGGTTTGTACTCTAATGTAGCTCAATAACACATTAAAAATAATATAATGGGAAAGGAAATTTTGATGGAGGTTACAAGGTTTACTGTAAAACAACTTTTATTTGCAACTACTTCATTTTGTGGTTTACCAGTAATGAACTCTTTTGTAGCAACTATCTTTTGCGACTGGGCCAGCTATGTAGATAAACATGAAATGACTGGTTCATGGTTTGAAATATTGATGTACTTATTGGAGTCCCGAAATTGTCTCATGTGAATAAACATTTGTTTGCAGTAGTTTGTTTTTGTTTGTTTGTTGTGCACTGTCTGTGGTTTGATTCAGGACACAGCTGATGCTGACCGAGTTTAAGAGGGACAACAAACAGAGGGACTATGAGAGGATGAGTGAGGACCTCAACAGGCGCAAGCGCGAGCTCAAGAGCTACGAGGACCAGCTCAGGTCCAGGACTGGCGACATCCTACAGATGGACCAGTCCCGCCTGGACGACAAGGTTTGTACCTCTTTCCAGTCTTGGTTGTTTCTAATGAGTACTCCGAAAGGGTCTTGTATGCTTCTAATGGCTTATTTGTATAGGAATTGTCTATTTGATGTGGATATGGTTCTTTTTATGTTCTTATCCACATTCTTTTCATTTATGTCCTGCTTGTAATTTAAGTTTTCAGCTTATGATAGACAGAAAATAGAATTCAAGGTTACACAGAAGTACATGCATATCTATCCTAACAGTTGTAGAATTGTGGTTGTTGTACTTATTTCTGATGTATTGTACTGAAAAATCCAGTGACAAATTACCTGTTTTGTTTTCAGACGCTGGCCCTGATCCAGGAGAACGAGAGTCTGAAGCACCGGCTGAGACAGGCGGACGGATTGGAACTGGAGAGGGATGAGCTGGTCCGGCAGCTAGAGATGGCCAAGGAGGATCTATTTAACGAGCAGAAGCAGGCCCGCCACAAGATAGAGGAGCTCAAAGATGTAAGCTAGTGGACAGCTTGTATATGGTGTAAAATGTACATTAATAACTTGTTTATTATGCCCCTCTTCGAAGAAGGGAGGGCATATTGCTTTGCTGCTGTCCGTCTGTCTCTGACAGAGTTATGGCCCTTGGACTTAGAGAAATTCCAATTATTTGCACTTTCTGTTCATTTTCTTAGCAGAGGTTGTACATACTGAAATGAAATTTAATATACAGATTTAACATAGTAATATCTAGGTCAAGTTCGATTTTGGGTACAATTGATCAATTTTTGACAGAGTTATGGCCCTTGGACTTAGAAAAAATTCTAATTATTTGCAGTTTCCATCGCAGAGGTCTCCAAGGGAGGGGAGCATAAGTGTTTCACAAACAGCTCTTGTTATCTCCGATTCTCCTAAATCTGCTTCTTTCTTTAACATGTACAATTAAAAAGGTAGCTGAAGCAAATATTGAACAGATTTGTGTTTGACACTTGAATTATTTTGAGAAAATAACTTTTTTACACAGGAAATAGAAAACCTGTCTTGTCAGTTAGAGGAAATAAAAGGTCCATTTCCTATGATGGATCCAAGGAGAATCAAAGAATTGGAAGATGCACTGACAAAAGTGGAGCATGACAAAACCAACCTAATCAGGGTAAAATAGAGTTATCTCTCTTTTTCTATAATCATAGCCGCAGTGGTAAATAAACTTGGCAGTAATACATATGTAATATATATGACATAATATACATAATAAGGCAAACATAATTTACATGATGGTAAATGTAATTACAGTGATGTCTTATTTGTCTTGTGCTGCAGGATAAAGCTGGGCTGTATGAGGAGCTTCAGAAAATGTCTCAGTCCTCCAAGCCCCAGTACCGGCCTCTGTCGGGGAAGGTGGAGGAACTGAGGGCACACCTGGACAAGGTTTGTGTAGAACTAGCAGACACCAAGGAGAAGAGTGGAAAGGTGGAGGAGACTAATGACAGACTCAGGTAAGATTATCTACCTACCCCACCCCCACCACAGCCACCCACAGTATTCACTGCTTTGTCTTCAACCACTTGTTACTTAATTAGCCTGCTGCTCATCTGCAGCTATAAGACATGAAAAATGACAGGTGTACACTCTTTTAGCAACAAAGTAGAGTTTTTCTTAGATTAAAAAAGACTGATAGGAGTGGTTTATATTTTAGGGAGCAGATTGGAGAATTGAAAAGGCAGTTAGAAAGGGAGAAAACTCTGAAAGATGGACTCTTGGATGATCATAAACGTACTCTTCAGACTCTCAGGAAAGAAATGGTAAGGAAAGGAGTGAGACCTTATAAGATTTAAATGCATGATTTAATTTCTATCTTTATTACATGATCCAATCATTGTTTGTTATAGGACACAGCCATGGTTCAGATGCGAGAGAACATGTTCCTGGAAAAACAGAAGGCCATGGAGAGCATGAGAGAGGACCTGGACAAAGGGAGGTCAAAGACGGAGGAGAGGCTACAGCGGGCGGTCACTGAGCACCAGAAGATCCTCAAGGTACTGTAGAGTCTTTAATTTACATGAGTACTTAGTTCTCTGATTCCTCTGTGGTGTATTAAATCGCAAGAATATAAAATAGCAAACATTTATGTATTTTCCTATCATTAACAACTGTCCAAAAAAAAAAGCCAGATTTTAAAATCTGGATAGGATGCTTCTATCAGTTTTATCCCATTTATGGGGGAAATAAAGTCCTCAACTTTGATCAGGAATTTAAAGTAAGCAACGTCTCTTACAGACCAAAATATTGGCAGATCAACAGCATACCTAAAATTCAAAATAGAATTTACTGCCCTTGATATACTTTGAAATGATGTGTGTTTCTTTTTTTCACAGTACATAGAGGTAAATAAATGTTACATACAAAATGCCTTGTATTTAATATCTGTAATGAACTCAAATAATAACTTAATTAACATTATACAATGACATATAATTGCACTCAGAATTTAAAAGGTAACAATATTTACACTGTAATATAAAATTCATTGATTAAGGTTCTGTCAATGGCCATTGTTAAATCAAATCATTGTTCACCATCTGTAATTCAAAAGTTTTATTCTTTATTGTATTATATGCATTTCCCTTATACTTCTATCCCTAATTTAATCTACTACAATATTCATCTCTTCAAATTTTTAAGCATCTCCTTTCCGATAATCAACATTGTTGATTTGATAGCTTAATTATGTCATATATGAATTCAATCAAACATAAAAAAACAGTTCTTCATGTCTTTCACCATTCATTTGCTTTTTATATACACAATCATGTATTCCAAGCACTCCTTATCATGTATATTACAGTCACACACTACAAAAAAATATTTCAACAAGCATTTTGTTCAGTTAATAAGAGAACAATGAAAATCAATTTTGTTGAGATGTAGAGTAGGCCATTAATTAACATTGTATTTTTTTTTCTGTAGCAAAAGGAAGAAGAGGTTACCTCGTTGATAGAAGTTGTAGGGAAACTAGAAAAAGACAGGTCCCAGTTAGAGAGAAGAATCAAAGATGAGACAGAGCAAAAGGTGTGTTCTTATTATCAGTCTAAACATGTAACAACAATTTAGTTTGGACAATTTCAACTTTGCTTTTGACCCCATTGACTGTAACAGGAATGATTGAGTTTGTGGATGCTATAGGTACAAGAGGCTTTGAAACAAGAGAAGATGAAGCTTGAGAAGGACCGGGAGTTTCTGATGATGAGGGAAAAGGAACAGAACGAGAGTCGCCAGACACTGAAGGATCTAGCTAATGAACTGGAGCAGGAGAGGCAACACAAGGGCACCCTAATAGAGAGGATCAGTCAGTTAAATAGGGTAAGAGAGGATCAGTCAGTTAAATAGGGTAAGAGAGGATCATTCAGTTAAACAGGGTAAAAGAGGATCAATCGGTTAAACTGGGTAAAAGAGGATCAGTCAGGTAAAGAGGGTAACAGAGGATCAGTCAGGAAAACAGGGTAACAGAGGATCATTCAGGTAAACAGGGTAACAGAGGATTAGTCAATAAAATAGAGAAGTAGAGGATCATATAGTTAAACAGTTAGAGAGGATCTGTCAGTTAAAAAGAATCATATGGTTAAACTGAACTAAAGTGTGAGGTAGTTAAACAGGGTAAGAGAGGGTCAATCAGTTATACAGGGTAAGAGATGGTCAATCAGTTATACAGGGTAAGAGAGGGTCAGTCAGTTAAACAGGGTAAGAGAGGGTCAGTCAGTTATACAGGGTAAGAGAGGGTCAGTCAGTTTTACAGGGTAAGAGAGAGTCAGTCAGTTATACAGGGTAAGAGAGATTCAGTCAGTTATACAGGGTAAGAGAGGGTCAGTCAGTTATACAGGGTAAAAGAGGGTCAATTAGTTATACAGGGTAAGAGAGGGTCAGTCAGTTATACAGGGTAAGAGAGAGTCAGTCAGTTAAACAGGGTGAGAGAGGGTCAGTCAGTTATGCAGGTAAGAGAGGGTCAATCATTTATACAGGGTAAGAGAGGGTCTGTGAGTTATACAGGGTAAGAGAGGGTCTATCAGTTATACAGGGTAAGAGAGGGTCACTCAGTTATACAGGGTAAGAGAGGGTCAGTCAGTTAAACAGGGTAAGAGAGGGTCAGTCAGTTATACAGGATAAGAGTGGGTCTGTCAGTTATACAGGGTAAGAGAGGGTCAGTCTGTTTTACAGGGTAAGAGAGAGTCAGTCAGTTATACAGGATAAGAGAAATTCAGTCAGTTATACAGGATAAGAGAGAGTCAGTCAGTTATGCAGGGTAAGAGAGGGTCAGTCAGTTATACAGGGTAAGAGAGGGTCAGTCAGTTATACAGGGTAAAAGAGGGTCAATTAGTTATACAGGGTAAGAGAGGGTCAGTCAGTTAAATAAGATAAGAGAGGATTGGTTGGTTAAATAGGGTAAGAGAGTGTCTGTCAGTTAAGAAGGTGAATGGTCAAGGCTGAATATTGTGGGTCAAGAGTGAATACTGTACATTTTGTCTAAAGTTTACTTGCACATGAAGGCGTTAATTTGAATTAATTTTATTTCAAGGTTAAATTGCAAAGCTAATTAAGTGCCAGTTTGAAAAAAGAGTGACTCCTTACTTACAAATTTAAACAGGGCAGTACAGATGTATTTCTAATAATTTCATTAATGGATCATGCAAAATAGGATTAGTGTTTAATTAACAGAATCAATGTTATCAATATATGCGTAAAACAAAGGGTTTGTAATAGTTAGTCCATAAAAACTATAGTCATCCCAATTTCAGTCATTATGATTGTTCAAGAAATAGCAGAAAAATTCTCCTGTCATCTAGAGAGTTTACTTTTCACTGACTCATCAAAAGTGAGTTCTCTAAGGTCAGCTTCAAAAGCAATATAGTGGTTTTTGATTAGTCTCATTTGTAAACTATTTGAATCCAGTCCAAATTCTTTCTGAGTTGTGATTATACTGCTTGATCAGCATTCACAAGTTAGCATGCATTTCATTACAAAGATATTGATTAGTGGGAGCCAGAATAAAATATCTAAATTTCATGAGAAGTGTTTTTGGCCTTAAATTATGCATGATAAGTGAAGTTAGGCAGCACCTGTACATTACTAAATGCAGGGCAGAAAGATAGCATTAGAAATAGTAGATCATTTATTAATGTCAGCCATTTTTGTCTTGGCAGAATAATGGGATACATTAAATGCTGCAAGAGAGGAAACTGTCAGGTTCTGGTCAATAGAGGCTGAGAATTAATGATAACTGGGTTTTTTCTAGAGAATCTTTCCTTGTTTCATTTGTAATATGATTCTGGATATGCAAGGTACATTATCTTCACCCAAATAATCACAAGGTCGATACTAAATGAGACAGGGCTTGTGGGTTGATTTTGATTGGCAGTAATGTGACTGCAGATGGTTAGCAAAATCCACCAATAATCATACACCTGTTTTTTAATGTCTTACTTTTTAATGTTGTGTAATGTTGTCTTTTTTAATGGAGAGATAAAATTTCTGGCACTTTCATATACAAATTACTGATTGATACATAATACATATTTTTGTTTATTTCTTTTTTTTGAAGGGAGGGGGTAGTATCAATACATAGATTTTGCAAATGATAATCAACTGATGTATAGAAGTAAATTTTACTGTTAATTTTATAGCAAGCCAAGAGGTTGGAATAAAACAGTTACTGGTCTTGTTTCTTTCATTTGTACGAAATGCATGCACCCAGTAGTACTCTTAATCCACAATGGGAAGGACCATTCTCATCTTGTTCTATCCAAGTTAATAATTTATTTTTTTTGTATAAGTTCTGACACATAGTTTATTGGTGATCTAGATCTCTCTTATTCATGGAAGTTTCTGGTACTCTGTAGAATATATGATTTGTATTCAGCTACCAAATTAAACAAGTCTATCAGAATTCCTCTAGCTCTATAGTTCTGCCTGATAGAATTGTGACGGACTGTGGGAGCTAAGCAATTCTGTGACTATATCTTATCAGCTAAACAAATCTCCTCATTTTATCACTTTCTAAATTGAGAAGTTTGTATAGTTTTGTCAGTTCATGGTTTTCCACCTGATTTTAACTCTATTCTTGATTTAACATGTTCTGATCAGCTTTATTTCACAAGTTAAGAAGAATTCCGTTCTTTTTTATTTTCATGTTTTGTTTAAGCAGATTAAATGAAAAAGAAAACTGTGCCTCATTATGATCTTTGTATATACCAAACAAAGACTGTGTTAAATGGCTCAGATCAAATTATCAAGGTGTAGTATTGTGAAAGTTCAAACATTATATATTTAACTGCTTTTAATACCTTTAAGTTCAACACAGCCGAGGGGCTTACTCACAATTCTTCAGGAAGAAGTGATATAGATATATATATATATATATATATAGGATTTTTTTCACTTCAAGTCCTGAAAACTCTTGTGTTTTGTGCTCCTTTTGTATTGGATTTTGATTGGATTATTGTGTCACCTATAGGGGGTTTATATTGCCTTTGCCTCGATGGTATTGATTTGTGGGATATTGCAGTCTTTCATGTGCTTCTGCTCTTGATTTCTATGGTTTAATAGGCACTGTGACAAATCAAAAGGAACAACCTTTTACTTCAATGAGAATTCAACTTTCCACCTTCTGGGTGCATCCAGAAAACTAATTTTCTTGGCACTAAATTTTTCATGCAATACATGGTTTGTTTTCATGCCATTGGGGAAAAAATTGAAATGGAAGAAGGTTATTCAGCATCTGTATTGTGACTGAATTGTATTTATGTTACGTGTACTTTTGAATAGCAGACTCATTTGGATCTAGACAAAATCAGAATGCTGTAAATCTAGGTGTGTAGTAAATTATATACCTTATTTCCTCCAACATACTCCAGACAATTGTACTGAGTGGAAAGTTTTTGTATTGTAAATTTGGAGAAAAATAAACTGTGTCTGACAAGGGAGCTTTTGAGTTGAAGTATCTCCAGGCTTTCTTCCTATGTGTTAAACATTTCAAGGAGCTAGGTGTTTCTTCATCCATCAAGAATGGATCTGGATTATGACCAACTCCGTGAAGTTAGAACTAGGTTCACAAATTGTATGCATGTGAGTATATGAATTTATTATGTTGAATATAGCAAATACTGTATAATATTAGGTAGGTTCTCAGAATTTGTCACTTTCATAAAGAAAAAAATAGTAGAATTTTTTTTTTTAATGAAGTTACTTAAAGCGAAATTACATTTTGTTGTACATTACCTGTACCAGTAGTTAGTGATAATTAATGGAATTGAAGCCAGATAGTTTGTTGCATCATAATGGTGGATTAGTGTTAAAGCAACCCTAGTGGTCCACAAATTTTTTTTTTTCAATACAGAACTCATATATTTCATAAAAGGCAAATAGACCTATATACTCAGAATTGCAGTTATCTAAATATGTATGTGAAATTAGAAGCGTACATAATTGTGATGTCATTGAGATGTATTTGATTAGCGTTCATGTTGGAACATCCAAGCTCCATACAAGTGTTAAATGGGAATTCAATGTTTGGCTGATACCATGAATTATTTTATTTGCTTGATTTAAGAAGACAGGTTTAAAGGTTTAAATAAACAGTTTTTTATTATGTTATTCGATTTTCAACAGTTCTTATATAGTGCAACGATACTTCCTCCAGTTTCATTCCTGCTAAATTTTAACCTTCTGTTTTGCAAATTCTTAGTCTTGTTGCTTCAAAAACTTTTTTTTTTTATTACAGTGGACTTCTTAATAAAAAGTTAATATGGATATTAGACAATGCAGATTGTTGTATTAAATAACAATTATAAGTTCTTATGCAAACTCTTTTAGAGTGTATGTATGAGTTCCCTATTTAACATAACAATGTAAGGCACAATCTTGAAATCAATACAACATATACTTGTTCATTTGTTTCTTACATCACAGCTTTTAGCAGGGTGTAAAGGTGTTTGGGTCTATTTAATCGAACAGAGAATATAGAAATATTTTATGCCACATTAAACTACATTCAAGTTTTCTATTAGGGAGTGTATAAAATTCTTGTGTAAACTTGTTTTCAATATCATCAAATTTAAAGGTAAGACCATAAGTATTCAAAAGGGTATGCTATATTATCTGCACACACTACTAGCCATGCAATGACCCTTGTGGACATTCTGCTGATAATAAAGAATATTGCAATGCCAGGGCTAAAAGCAGACTTCTGTACACTAACTTGTTTCTTTCAAACACTGCAAGTCTGTTAAGGAGAATTCACTTAAGAAATTCTGTGACATAAAGATATGTAAAAGTTAAATGGTTAAATTAAGCCTCTATTTAATCTGTTCCAATGTCATAATGACTGAATTTGTAGACCATGTCCGATAATGTATTAGTGTTCTTAAATCGGTGCATGGCTAAGCCCTCGTTTACAATTTTATTTTTATGTGAACGATATTGAATGGTAAATATTTGGGTCCTGAACTGAATCAACATTTAAACAGAACTTTTATTTATTTTTCATGAGTAAAGTCAACATTTAATAAAAAGGATGGCTATAAGTGCCCTATCAGCATTCCCTAACATTTCAATTGTAATACATGTACCATGCAATTTGTTTTCCTATCAGACATCAAACCATTATTATATTTTAATAGAAGTACATTGTAGTAAATTCAACAACAAAAATCATATGAAAGGGCTTGTCTTTTGGAGAGAGAGAGAGAGAGAAAGAGAGAGAGAGAGAACCATTAAGAATTTTCAAAAATACATTAAGTGAATGTTTATTGATTAGAACCAGAACTTGGCTATAACAATTATCTCTATGGTGTCTATAAAACATCATGTTATCTCAATGTTTTCTAGGACCTTGAGGAGCAGAGGCAGATGACCAAGCAGGCAGCTCATGATCGCATGGTGGCTGTGGCTCGAGCCAAGGACCAGCTCAAGCATGAGATGCTGCAAGAGATGGACCGAGTCAGGGAAAAACTAAAGCAGGTTTGAGCATTGGTTTTATTCAGAACCAGATTTGAAACATGTTTGATCCCGTTATATGCTGTACAATAACAATATTTCATCAGACATTATGGGTTTGAGTTTAAGAATAACCAAACTTTTGTTTATCGAGGAAAACTGTGTACGGTAAAAAAAAAAAGAAGCTGTTAGTAACAGTTCCTTTAGTGAATTGGCTTCCAGTAATGGTTTTTGGTCTGCTTTGTCCATACAGGAACATAAACAGGAAATAGCGCGACTTCAGGACACGATACGCAGACAGGAGGAGGAGTTATGTAACCTGCGAGCGGAGAGAAAGCTGTATGTCCGGCCTGAGCTAGAGAACTCACTGGACCGTGTTGAGAGGACCATCGTCAATGAAATCAACGAGGAATGCAGACGCAACTCAGGAATTCTGGGAAACAATCCCAGAAAGGTCAATCTGAAAAAGTACGGAACACATTGGAATAATTACCAACTCAAATTTATAAACTATGGCCGTGTGATATGGTCATTGGAAATAAGATTAAGAAAGGAAATTCATTGTATCTGGTGTATTCATGAATTGCTGATGACTACTGTCACAAATAATTAAGTTGACATCATCTTGCAGTTGATATTCATGATGCCAAAGCAATTACAATATAGTGGTTATAAGGTCAAGGACTTCAGAAGTTCTCTCCTTTGATCTTGTACACTTCAAAGCAGACTAGCCCGGTAGTCATCAATAAAGATAATTTTTGTCCTTAATTATTTTACTTCAATTGTTTCCTTGACTGTAGTTTTATTGTTTTTAATCATGTTTACAGCTTTCAAGTAGAAAATGGAGGTTACACGCCCAATGGCAGAAGTAGAACCCCAACCACAGCAGCACTGGTGAGTGTGTCCGGGGTTTAGGCTTTATTACCCTACCAATATAACATTAATTTTAACCTTCAGTTTGTTGTTATACTTCGATCTTAAGGGCTACAGAGGAGATAAGTTCTCCATCTTTACAATATTTTGTACTTGATGAAATTGGTACAATAAATGACTTATCAGTCTCAGAGTGATAAACAAGAGAAGGAAAATCCTGGTGATAGAGTTGAAGGGACGGTTGATTCGTATGTGTTTCATTGAGTCCTGTTTTTATTCTACAATAGATTCAGCCCACAGAACATAAAGAGGTTTGTTCACAATCATAACAAAGCTGACGACTCTCTTGTATCAGTACAATACGCATTGTCTGTCTAACATTGCTGCCTTGTATTCTGTAGATGTTGAAGCTTACACTTCTCTTTAATAATTGATTGTTAAAACAATGGATATGTTAGACTTGCATCTCCGTCTGCTAATGGGGAAGGGTTTAATGACAGTTTGTGTAGAATTGTGTAATCTTTATTAGCTCTTCATTCTGAATATAATGTCACTAATTTCAAATCTTTGATGATACATTCCTTTCTGTATTGAAATTTAAAACTATGTACAAATTAAATATTGTGTATACTAGCTTGTACATTTAGGTATGTTTGTGGAAAATTCTTTCATTGTATGCTCTACATGCAGTGTTATTTCATGATTAAACAATTGTGATATTGCGTTTTGAACTGGTGTTCTTCCACCGCTAGACAGGTTCTATTTTTGTTGAGTCATTGATGTACAAAGCTTTTGCCAGACACTGCCATGCCATGACAGATCAAGTTATGAAAAATATTATAATAATGATTACAATTATATTTATGTATATATAAAATGAAATGAATTGTGTATAAAAGGATGGCGTCTACATTCTTTGGACACCCTTTCTTATGTAGAGCATATAGCCATATCATAGTTAATGTGTTTAATTTTTAATGGCAAGACACATTTGCAGTGAATTCTTCCACTATTTTGAAAAAAGTACAATTTGCTTGCAGTTAACATTTTCACCATTTTAAATGAGCCCTGTTTCATTATCTTCTACACTTTCACCTTTTTAATGCCTGCATATTTTTACCATGTACATTTAAGAATATAAGAATTGCTAATTGAAGTAGAATTCAAAAGTTATATACACATGACTATTAAAAACCTTCCATGTGTATTTTTTTCAGGCAAACCTTCGGGCCTGCAACCAAGACCTACGTAATCATGTGTCAGAATTGAAACAAGAATTAGAACTACAGAAATCGGCTCTAATGAGAGTGGAACGAGAGAAGGTATTAATTTTAAGCTTATACAGCATATACTGGACAATCACAATGATTTATTAGTGTTACATTACATTAAGGGAGGGTACAGAGACAAGAAATTTGGGAAAAAAAATTAAAACATACATGCATATAGAAAACTTATAAGTCATATGAGACTTGTAAACATCATAAAATCTACAGCATTTCAAAAAGCCAAATTCTATGATATATCCTACTGTTTTGATACAAAACTTTCTGAAGTTTACTTTTATGACATCCTGATGTTTTGATATATGACATCTTGATGTTTTGATATCTAACATCCTAATGTTTTGATATATGACATCTTGTTGTTTTGATATCTAACATCCTGATGCTTTGATATATGACATCTTGTTGTTTTGATATCTAACATCCTGATGTTTTGATATATGACATCTTGTTGTTTTGATATCTAACATCCTGATGTTTTGATATATGACATCTTGTTGTTTTGATATCTAACATCCTGATGTTTTGATATATGACATCTTGATGTTTTGATATCTAACATCCTGATGTTTTGATATCTAACATCCTGATGTTTTGATATCTAACATCCTGATGTTTTGATATATGACATCTTGTTGTTTTGATATCTAACATCCTGATGTTTTGATTTATAACATCCAAATGTTCTGATGTATGACCTCCTGATGTTCTTATGTAGGATGACGTTGTACAGAAAGTAAAGCAGGAGATAGAAGTGGAAAAGAACAAGGAACTAGAGAAGATGAAGCAGAGCTTGATAAAGGTACACTACTCCAAACATCTCAAACAGCAGTAACGTTTAAACTGAGAAAAACAATCTACTGTGGAATCATTAGAATTCGTGGTGGCTCAATTTTCATGGTATTCGTGTGTAGCCCTCCCCCACGAATATAAATCCTCAACGAAAACAATTTTAGAAAGAGTTATCTCTGTTACTGAAACAGTAACGGACGCATCCACGAAATTACATCCCAGCGAATAAGCAAAAAAGTCACAATCCACGAAAATTGGCCCCCACAAATTTTAATGATTCCACAGTATAGATCGACATGTCTGATTGTTTTAAGAACATTTTTTTTTTAATACTAAAGCATTAGAAATTGATTTTAAAAAATATATTGATGTGTGTTGTTATTTGCAATATGCACATTAGAATAATTTTCTGATTTTTGCAGCAAATGCCAGCACTGGAATACAATGGCTACAATCTGCACAAACCCAACAATCAAATGTAAGGAGACGGTGGCACATACTGCACACACTATTACACTCATTCACTCGAACACACACGGGTAGAGGGCTCAGCATGTCATCAGAATATCAAAAATAGTTTTGAAATAAGATTACTTAATTATTTGAACAAAAACTATGACATGGATTAAAAATCTCCAAATGTCAAAGGATTCAATAGTCAAATAATTTTCCCACTTGGTGTATTCTGATTGTCTCGCTCTCACTGTTGAGTACCTGGTATGTAGTGTGTGAGCACAGGTTATGTAAGGGAGACAACACTGTTTCATCAAGTAAAATTTTAAGAAAAAGTTAAATTGATTTTACTAGGAACAGGAGCAAAAACTTCAACAGCAAGAGCAAAGTTATAATGAGAAATATAAGATATGCTTAGTGGTAATAAAGCAGAGAGAGGAGGATTTACAGACTGTACAGTATCAGTATGATAAATGGAGAGAGACCACCGACTCCATGATGAGTCGAATGGAAGATACAATTCTTAACTCCAGGTAGTTTTATGGAAGGGTGGAGGATGTCTGAATGTTGAAAGCTAGAAAACACAAATATACATAACCGATATATTATACATGCGTGGTTAAATTATTATTACATGCATTGTATACATGAACCTTTTTATGACCAACAACATGTAGTGAACATTCTCTTTCTTTTTGAAGGCAATACAACAACAAACTAATGTCTTCTCCCCAATATGAATACAGCCCTCGGGGTGAGGTCCAGAATCACGAGATCTCGAGGCTTGAGAGAGAAATCAGAAGACTCGCAGAGGTATGAGCGAATTCTGGCTAGGAAGTGCCTCTTCATGAGATACATGTATCGTGCCTAAGCAATAATTTTACAATTTAATACTATGTATGAAAAATATGATAAGATACATGCATGAAAATAAATGTCCACTATGTGATACTAAAATATGGTGTGTAAGGAGAAAACCATAACAGTTATTTATTTCATTGCAGAACCAGAAACAAATGATTCATCAGAATGCTTCCACAGTCGAGAGTGAAATCAAGAACGAAAAAATGATCAACCAGCTGAAAGCCAAAGTCAGTCAGCTTCAGGATGAAAACAGTGCACTCAAAAGCAGCAAGTTCAACTCCTTCTCCGTTCCAGATCTGTCTAATCCAGCACACTATCGCACTGTAAGTACATGACGCAAGGTCTATATCAATGGCCCTTTTTGTCCTTAATAAGGAATTATGTGACAGTGTATGATCATACTGATGTATTTTTTTACCTTGTTATATAGTTGCTCAAAGTATATTTAATGATATTATTTTGTTGGATAATTTTTAAATTTCTCAGACTTCTATAAGGTATAAATTTCACATGGAATTTGATACAACTTGTATAAAGGGGGATAACTCTTGCCAGTCTATAAGTACATGACGGTTGTTGCTATGTTGGTACTTGCTCTGTTACTTTATTGGTTTCTGCTCTGTTGCTCTATTGTTGTTACACTATTGGTTCTTGCTCTATTTGTGGGTGCTCTAGTGTTGTTGCTGTATTGATTGCGCTCTATCAGAGGTTGCTTTATTAGTTGTTGCTCTTTTTGTTGTTACTCTAATGCTCTATTCATTTGACTTTTGCTGTGTTACTCTATTGATTGTGTTCTATTGATTTTGCTCTATTTGTTGCTCAATCAGTTGGTGCTTTATTGATTGTTGCTTTATTGGTTGTTGCTCTATTGGTTTTATTCAGTAACTGTATTGGTTGTTGCTATTTTGGCTGTTGCTCTATTGGTTGTTGCTCTTTTGATTGTTGCTGGGTTGCTCTATTGGTTGTTGCTTTATTTGTTTTTGCTATATTGATCTATTGGTTGTTGCTCTGTTGAAGTTTGCTGTGTTGCTCTATTTGTTGGTGCTCTATTGGTTGTTGCTCTGTTGGTTGTTCTATTGTTTGTTACTCTATTAGTTTTTGTTTTGTTGTGTTTCTTTATTGTTTTTTGCTGTGTTGCTCTATTGGTTGTTACTGTGTTGTCTTTTGTTGTTGTTCTATTGGTTTTTACTGTCTTGCTCTATTGGTTGTTGCCCTATTGGTTGTTGCTCTGTTGTTAGTTACTCTATCGGTTTTGTTTTTCTGTGTTGCTCTATTGGTTGTTGCTCTGTTGCAGCCCCTGTCCCTTCCCCAGCCCTCACACCGTGAGAAGCTGGCCCACTTCCTAGAGCAACGGTCCAAGGAGGGATTAATCGACAGTGAGACGGTGGCCCAGCACCAGCGAATGAACCGGAACATGATGTCACAGAAGATGATGGAGATGACACGCCTCCAGAACTCACTGACAGACCAGGCCAAGGTATGTACTGCTGTACTCAACACGTGTACTACCACTGCTACCTCTTAAAATATTTACACAGGCTTCAGTCCACACGCTTTAGTTTCTACACACTTTTATTATTTTGTACATGTATTTTTAAGCATTACCAAAGCATTAAAAATGTTCACTTAATGAAAATCTTTTTGGAAAACTACTTTGAAAATAATTGTCATTAATCTGAAGACTGTGTAAATTAATTTTCAATATGCTAGAAAATATTGCATGTACATGTAGTTTATGTGTCAAATTATCTTACTGTTTCTTCTAGAATATTAACTAAAGTACTAATTACAATATTTTGATTCTGTTCAAATTTCTGATCTTTTTGATTATTTATTTAATATTCTGCATGAAAGCTTAATCAATGTTTTTTCAGTTGGATGTTTTCTCTAGATTATAAATATTAAACATCTCTAGATGATAAATATTAAAATACTTGTTAGCTTAATTTTTTTCTGTTAATTCTAAAAGAGGACACCAAAGAACCACTGGTATATACTGCTTGTGTTAATTGTCTTGAATTCAATTTACCGATATATATATTCATGTATATCTAATTGAGAGATGAAAATTAACACCATATTTTTAGACTTAAACCTGAATGTTTTGGGGGAAAGGAGTGTGCCATTTCATTAATATTCATCCATGGCTAGGGAAAGCATCCTTTAGCTTAGCGTAGTTCTGTAGTTAGAGATTGGCTAATGCTGTTTGTTACAGTTTGTTGACAGGTGGTGTTGTGTTGGTGGTGCTAGAATGAACATAAATACCTGGATCAACCACTGGGATCTGGCAAATGCTTTCATTTACAAACATGCTAACATTAGCTTCTTATTTCTCTCATCTCTAATAATATTTATACTATCATTTATGCAAGCTGATTTTCTGAACGTAATTTACTTTATATAACTATAATTTCTCAGTCCTCATTAAAAAAAAAACCTATTCAATATCAAAAGCCCATCACATTGGGTTTAACTTTTACAAAACTACTACTAGTTCTCACAACTTTAGTAACTACCATATCATTTGAAAAAAAACTCTTAAAACTTGTAAAAAATAATAATAATTTAATATGTTTTATTAAAAAAGCCACAGCTGATGTTAGAATGTGACCTATATGTGTGTGACTTTGATTTTTTTCAGGATTTGATACACCTTAGCAAATCCTACCAGCAGCTGAATAAACGACCAGCCTCTCCGATGAGGGACCTCAATACAACGCACTAAGTACAGGAAACGCCCTGTAGATCTTATTGTTCTCTCACCTGTATGTGTCTGTTTCAGGACCTGATCTACCTGGGGAGGTCGTACGGTAACCTGGACAGGTACTATCACCCCCGAGAGGCTTGGTACTCTGTCCACGACAATAACCACTACTGATAGTACTCATGTTACATTACTTGACATCTGTGTAGTCATGAATTCTCACTGGAACACATGCTTTATGTGTAATCATGGAATCAGCATTATTGTGTTGTATGTATTGCCATGGTCAAACAATGTTGCATGAATAAACAGTACACCCTGGTAAGATCCACATCAACTATTTTGCAAGGATAATGAAGAAATTTCAAATGATTTTTTCTCTTCTCATTATGACATATTCCTGAACATCTACTGTCTTATGCTAGATATTTTTGCAATAACCTCATATCAAGTGACTTCCATGTACAATGTTCATATTAGTTATATGTAAAATCTGTCCAATATCTTTGAATTACTAATTTTTGATGTTAAATTCTAGATTTATTACATGTACAATGTTGTAGCTACTTTTTTATCTTTTGATTGTTAAAAGAAAGTTTTTTTAGTAATTAATTCAGAGTTTTCATCAAAATGTTTTGATACACTTTAAAACTAATGAGATGGCAATATTATTTTTTTTACATTTAGTACATGTACATGTATTGCTTCTTCCGTCCATTTAGAGATCTACAAATGTATTCTGTATTTAAATGAAAATATTGTATTTATTGATTTCTTTTAAAGGTATATATTCATATAGTTTCTGTGCCAAACTTTTTTTTCATTTTTGGTAGTCATATTTATAAGGTATAAATTATTAGAAACTAGTGTTGAGCTGGAGGCAGATCTGAGATTGAGCGTTGCTGTATATTATTCGCTTTTTGTGTAGTTGCTTTTCGTGGCAAGTCTTTGAACTTATTTTTTAACTTTACAAACCCGACAGAGACGTCTAAATCTCTGATGATCCATCAGCTGTCTGTGATATTTTGTTCCGTCCATAAAAGGAAAACATAGTGCTGTGTCGTAGAATAGAAGTGATGGTTGAAAGTGAGTGCATGTGTACTAGTGTTGCGAGTGACTGAGGTACGTGTGTTGACATAGAATAGGATATTGCAATTTCTAGATGTTATTAGCTAGTGTTTTTTTTTTAATTTATGCATTATATGCAAAATGTATTTATGATATTATTAATACATGTATAATAACAAATAAATATGATATATGTTTAACTTTAGTTGTGTTATTTTCTTTATGCTCCATCATTTGATAAATAGGGCAATGGGAGTTAACCCTTTTCTTTTTATTAGGCATATTTTTACCAGGCAACTCTGCTGTATTTGAAGACATAGTTCCTTTCTGTTTTATCGTAGTGTATTGTATCAACCAATTTTACTGTCTGGCTGTACCGGATAACTTTGCTGGACCATGACGGTGTATTTTTCCGACCAGATCACCGCAAATATACATGTATCCCCAGAGGTTCCGACGAATACACACAACATAGTCTCCAACTAACGTCTGGTGGTTTAATGATTGTAACACCTCTTTTACAATCTCTTGGCAGTTTTTCAGAATGCATGATTGCAAGGTACCAATATAAGTATTTAATGTAACTTACATAAAAAGTTCGCAAGAGTCGAAAGAACTTGAATTTAGCAGAGTTTTTCCCCTTGGAAATGGAATAATTTCATATTCAACCAGACCTGTTATAGTTTTGTGGGGTCCATTATGGTACATGCATGTACATGGTACACGTTTGACTGCCAGTCATCCCAATATTATCTGAGGAGTTAAACAATTTTGAATTTTGAAGGCTAATGAATTTCAAACATGTTTGTTGAAAGACAAGTATTAGTGTATTTTGGAAATTTTACTTAAAGTGTTATTCAAACTGAGAATTCTGTAGAAATGCATGTTGACTTTATATAAAGATTCATTTCACCCCAACTTTTGAACCATGCCAAAATTCATATATATTTTTATAACTGTACCAGATTTTCCCCAAGTTAAAAAAATAGAAGAAGACTTCATATGGTATAAGTTTTTATTTTATTCAGCATTTTATTAAATTGCATCTTGAAATAAATAAGTTAATCCTGTTCTACAATGATTTAACTTAACTAAAGAGCGTTATGATGTACTGAGGGTCTCTTTAAAAATCATTTGACATTCGTCTATACTATATTGCTAAAGATGACATGAGTATTGTAAAAATTACAAATGATTAAAAGATTAATTTCCTCTTAAATGCAGTGTATTGCAATTGGAGGGGGGCAATGTCCTTCTACATTTATCACAGAAATGCTCCTAAACTCTATCAATATAGATTTCTCTAAAAAGAAAAAAAAAGACCGAAATTATTAGCCTGAATAACGAAATGAGAAATCTTATGATTATCACAGCTGCTATCAACAGGGCATGTTGTCTTGAAGCTTGAGTCTATCTGTCCTAGCTGACAGACTGCCCACTGGATCTCTGAGCACTAGATACATGGACCATGATGAAGAGACTGGCAGTACGGACCCATTCAGTTCAATCAGTTCAGTTCCTTCAGAATCCTGACAATTTTAGGGTTCACTTGAACTCCGGTTAATTTCCATTCCAGCGCACTGAAGTCTGCACATTCTATTTTCTCCTTTTGATAATCGGGTTGGTCCACTTGTTCTTGAGAACTGTTCATAAATAGAAAAGGAAAAGTTGGTCATATTTTTTCAAGGTAGAGAAGATGAGTTGAAAAATCATAAGAATTATTCTCATTTTAATTTGAAAAATTTGTCAAGTGACAATTTTTTTCCTGAAATAAAAAAAAATTGAAAATGTATCTAAAACTCCACACAGTGTTAAAACAGCTAGGTTAAGGAATTGAACAACAGAAGCTTAGGTGCAGGGATAAAACAGCCCACTTACTATATTACAAGTAATAAATTATAAAAGATCAAAACAAAGTGGAAGGCAGTCCATGTAACATATTTCTGGACATTTCCTAGACAATCGTTAGAAAGGCAATCATCAGCTGAACAGACGACAAAATGTCTGTACCTTACTGTAAACAATAGGTTGTATCAAAAATGCACAGCATCAAAGCGAACACTTCATATATTTGTTTTTTAATGTCCACAAATTGAAGGTGTTACTAATTAGAAAGGGTTTACGGTGACACACTTATTTCTGGCATGCTACAACACCAGGACTTACTACCTCTCATCTTCACACTAACGTTTAGGTAACCTTGAGGTCATGTTTACTTACTCACTGCAAGAAAGAGTTTCTTATATGTCAATACAGACTCTTAAAATTGTTTCTCATACAAAAAACTTTCTAAATGCAATTTTTCAGGTGCTTCAGACGAGAATTAAGCTTTTATAAATCAGGGTAACAAAATATAGTGTATATTATGATATTTTGGTAAAAAATAAAAGACACCCTAAATTATGAGATAATGTACATATCCGACATGCTTACATAGTCATATTATGCATAATGCAAAGATGAAAAAACTGAAATTTTATTACGGCAAATGTTTAAAATGATTACAATGATAACACATTCATGACTTCATGCAAAGTAAGAACTTTTGTTCAGAAAACAGTTTAAATATTAATGCCTGAATTTCATACAAAATATGCTGAAAATCTTTCACAGATCCATTGGAAATTAAATGAAATAACCGCTGTCACTCAAAATGACAAATTTTTCTTTTTTCCACCAAATAAAGCATTTTATAAATAACACCTCTTAAGGAAATTGCCATAAACATAAAATGAGAATTTCTCATATTGTTTTTGGTACTTACACATGTGTTGAACACATCAATCTTTCAGCTAAGGCAGCCATTGCAGAGAATCCATCCACATCCACGCGAATGGAATCCGAGATGTCTAGGAGTTCTGCAATTCTCTTGTAGTCGTCAGATGTAAGTGTATTTACCAAAACCATTGTCAGGGCTTTTTCAAGGTCCTATGCAATGTAATATATTCATAAGAGTAAAAATATTTCTGTTAATTTTGAACAGATCAAATTTACTTTCTTTTTTTCATTAAACCCTCCTTCTTCTCCTTAATTTGGCGTTGATATCAGGCCTTAAGTGCATAAAACTTAGGTAAGCTCACTTTTGATCTCATGCAGTCTCGCTTTTTAGAAGTTTTCCAGTAATTATACCATAAACCAACTTTTATTCGCAATGACTATATTTCGCGATTTTACCTAAGATGAACTGGTTCGCAGCAATAGTTCTCGTGACAAAGTCTTAACCAAAGCCATGTTGTTGTTACAACCATGACAAGGACTGGTTCGCAGCGAGAAATATTCCTGACAACAAGAGACTCACGAACTTTGCTAAACAAAATTTGCACACGAATTAAATTTGGTTTACAGTATCCTTTTGTAAAAAAGAGATTGAGATCAAGATCAACTCCAGAGACAGATATCACTTGTGATTTTTTATATAACACTGTGATATAACTTATTGTGTTTTTCGATCCCATTGCGATGCAAGCTCCAAGATAGAAAATGCACAGCTTGTTTGATAAAATCATATTCATTCAATGGTGATTCTACATACCGGTACATTGCTGTTGAAATACGTATTTCAAAGGAGTGCAAAGTTTGGTTACTCAAGAAATGTTACAGTAAATGATAAATGGTATTTACATGTAAGGCCTTGTAAGGGGGACAACTCTTTTGATAGAAATGAGCCTACCTTGAATGGAATTGCACCAGTTTTATCTTTGTGTTTTACAAAGATGTCTTGATAAAGCTTTTTCCGTCGCCTCTTGATGATGCAGAAATTTTTTACATAATCTAATGGTGTCATTTCTGCAAAACATGGATTAATTTTTTAAGCTGTCAGTCTCAATATAGAGAGCTAATTAGAGCAGATGACATTATTGCTGAAATGTGTTTAATTTTTGATAAATCAATTCTAATATACATAAACTTGCTGTCATATTATGCAATCAAAATTGTACCATCTGCCTTTGTTACACTTATTAATGATGAAAAGGTGAACTGGCATATAATTCCCAAATTATTGAAATGTAGGTAATACTGTGGGGTCTGTAATGTATGGTTGTTGGCCCAGTTTTCATGAAATTTGTGGTAACCCCTCAAATAAGAATTTACATTTTCAACAAATCATGAAATTTGATCTATTAGTATTCCAAATAATTGCTCCTAAATGAACCTGTAAAAAGCTGTCTATTTATGAAAATAGGCCCCAATGAATTTCAACGATTCAACATTATTTCTGAAATATAATTCTTTTAAGGAGACTTACGTTCCAGACGGGCCATGTCGATGGGCAGGGTGAATCGACTGGACTGCTGGGACAAAGCTAACCGGCCTGTCACCCACGTAGCTTTCTGAACATTTTTCTGAAGAACAAATTCAGCAAAATAAATAACAATGAATGGATTACATAAATTTAAAACTTTTAAGAATGTAAGCTAAAATTATCTGAAAGTTAGTTATTACTATCATCCAATTATAGTTATATATATATATATATAGAGTATACATTACTGCTCAACTAAATTGGAAAAAAAATATTAGGCATTTTCACTTTTTTACATACTGATATTCATTCTAACTAATAGCTAATTGTTTACAAGAGTTGCCTACCCTTGGAGAATCTTCTCCCATCATCTCCATTATGTTAAAGTCAAAATTTTTCAGTCTTTGCTTTAACTGGTCATCTAAATCATCCTGTACAAAAGTGATGACAAAGATCATTGAACTGATCTCAAACAGACAAATATGGTAGAAGATTTAACATTTGTAACTCATTATACTGTATATGACTGTCCAATTTAAACTCTAGATATCTCTAATCTACTCGCACATGATAGATAGATAGATAGTTCTTGTATTAATTTCCCCAAAAATACTGGAACCAGTCAGTTGTCTTATATCAATAGAAAGACTACCATTATATCATTAGGGCATTGTGTTCATATTGAACACATTTAACAAGCTTTGCATGCAATGAGTATGCAACAACTAAGGAATTAAAACAAATTTTAAAAGCTTTTAAAAGCACAAGTAGATCATATAACTCTAAAGTTAATTCAGTTAACACAAATGATTCAGCCGTACTCAGAATAACTGTCTTTTAGCAATGATCGAGGTTAATGTTTCCATCTGAAAAGCACACTTTTGAATACCATTAACACTGAACTATTAAGTTATGAGGATGTCAGTTATAGATTTTAAATCTAACATGCAACAATAATCACAAATGACAATTAATTGTTAATTTTGTCTAACAAAACACCACCATTGTTCATGACATATTCACAGATATGAATTACTATGGTTCACATGAATGGTGACAGTGCTCACATATTGCTTACCAAATCCACCTCTTCCTCTTTAGGAAACTCTAGAGGAGTTCCTAACACAAGGGGCTGACAACAGGAAACAGTACTTATATGAATGCAAATTACAGAAAAATCTATTTCCTATCACACATATGAATATTTCCATTCATCTAAGATTTTGATGGAGATCCAATCGTCTAGGGATGAATGTTAAAATTGCAAACCATTTATGTCTCTGGTAGAGAAAAGTGTAAAAAATTATATTTTATACAAAATAGTAGCATGTGTAACTCAGCCCCATAAAGTAATAAATTCTGATCGATGGTCTAAAAAAAATCCTAAATTTCTGACAAGTATATTGTACTCTTAAACTTGAAGTGCCTATTTTACAATTATATAAACATGCAGGTACCAGTATATGTATACGTAGCTTGTATCCTTGGTTATCAAAAATCTACAAGTTTTGAAATGGTAATTTACTAATCATAAACTGTTGCTATTTGATTCCAGTACCTCAGGGTCTTTGGGAGGAGGAGTTTCATGCTTTGGTTGGGTCACAAGGTGGCGCTCTGCTTTCCGTTTCTCTTTCTTGTCTTTCTTCTTGTCCTCAAAGGTCGGCAGGCTAGGAACCTCTAGATCAACCTTAATTTCTTTGTTTTTCCTGAAATAGAGAAATATTTTCCTTTGAAACAAATTTGACAAATATATTAATCCTGGATGAATGTTAACTAAAAAACGAGTTAATTAATATATTTCAGTTTCAAATTCAAGCAATATGTTATTTTAATTTACATTTAGTTTAACTAATATCCTATCTATGAAGTTCATTTATGATTCAATTGAGTCTGAAAAAAAAGGAATGGAAAAATTTTACATAAATCAAACACTTGAGATATTTAATGCATTTACACTATGGTAAAATTCACCAAGACATGCACAGAATTTACACCATGCCTTCGATTTCAACAGGTTATTGATTTAAGTAAATTGTAAGTCTCCTTTATATACCCATAAGGACCACTGGTTTTGTCAATAAGAAATTCCAACCCACTTTTGTACTTCACAGGGCCTCCCCAGGTGTTATAACAAGGAGCAAACTTTCTCCTTTCTCTAGCTATTCTGAAATATTTACTATTTCATATCAAATTTTACACCTTTAAATCAGAGTAAATGATGCACTTAGGTTGGCAAACATTTCAAACTGGCAAATAATGTCGCAATGAATGTTGGCCCAATCTTTCAGAATGTTTTAGAATCCTATAAAACTGAACAAACTTGAGGAACATTTCAAAGACTATGGGGAACACAGACCTAACATCTTGTAAAACCCGTAACACACACACCAAAGGCTTTTGGCAATCTCTTGTCAATATCAGGTTTTTTAAATGTTCAAAGAACAAATGAAAATTTTAGACATTTCTGGTTGTGTTATGTAAAATGTTAAAAGGAAAGTGTGTCTCCATGAATCTATAAAATAAACAGGAGCTTTTAAAACAAACATTTTTTCTTTTGTTTTTTTTTCGGTTGAATATATAATGGTTTTGCTGGCAATTGAATGTCTGTATCTGACCTGTAGACATATAAATAAATACAAAACTTCAAATAAAACAACATTCTGAAAGTTAGAAAGTTAGAATTTGATATTTTCTTTCCTCTAACTATACCTTTTTTAGATTTATCTTCAACTAAATCTGTGTCTTATGATTTGCAGTTGTAATTCAATAAAATTTTGTTTTTTTTATTACATATTACACTAGCTGCAATATTTATAGAAAGAACAAACCAGAACACATTTTCTTATAGACCCAATCTGCCAATCTTACCTCTACCTTTGACTGGCCATATATCAACCTGCCTTCAAAATAATATGATGGAAAATATTCAGTGAAAAGATTATAGAGTTGTTTCCATGTTGTTTATCAGGCCAGCAGATTAGTTGGACATATTTTCCTTCAACTTTATGTACATAGGACAAATCTATCCAATTGATTGACAAGGGAAATTGATTAAGCCGATTTACAGCCGAGGTAAATCGATGTCCTAGGATTATAGACCATCAATAGAATCCCTGATTAATGTCGACCACTTCTAGGCTTCCTGCTTTTCCTCAGACAAAACCAACAACTTACACAAGTTCATTTTTACTTCAGCACACCTCAATATCCAAATTTGGCATTGCTCTTTGCAAAATCTAATTCATTGTATGAAGTTCCTATACTCTTCAAATGGTTACACTGTTAGTGTCCTTGTGAACTTAATTAATATGATTAATTGTTTTACCAACAAAATGTCAATTCTTTAATTATACACCAAATACATAATTAAAGTTTTACACATGCATATATGATTTTTATAAACTTTAATTGAAAAAAATCAGTCTACTTCAATTTTAATAAAAACATTAACATGATATTATTTCAATTTTGAAATCAATAGACTTAGAGGTATCTTAACCTCATTATCTAGCCTCTAAATTCAAAATTGAGATTTTCCCTTGTCTCAAAATGGAGTCAAAATTAACAAAAACAAAAATAAACAGAAGCATTAATTACAAGAACAACATTTGAAAGTTCTAATAAAATAATTGTTTGCAGATACTGATCATGAATACCTTGTTGATTTTTTGAGTTGATTAAGAAACTCCTCTCTTTAAATTTCACATATAAATCCACCATATGAAATAACTAAAAGATCCACGTAAAAGTTCTACCTCCAATAAAGGTTCTATCTCCAATAAAATATCTCCAGAACAAGACAATATTGACAATTGTCAAATTAAGTTAAATTTTCTCCATTTTATCACTGCCGAATATGTACACAAGTGGAGGATTTTTAAAAGCCTCAGAGACTGAATTCTTTTTATTAAATTTCATTTTCATTGCCCATGTTCCAACTCAGGTGATATATTTGGTGTCTCGGTAATTAAAAGTCTACTGTATTCTTGCCTAGAAACGTGTTCGTGTTTCACCAATAAACAACCTGACGTGCTAAGCTTTTCTTATCTTGTCCCTTTACTTTCTTTTGTGTTAATCTCTTTTGACAAGTAAAAGATTTTTTGTCGTCGCGCACTAAGATTGTGCTTTGCTGTTCTATCTTGTCTACACACCATGCAACCCTGGTGCGTTGGTCCCTCGGAAAAACAAAAGGGACAAAGATCGGCCTATTTTCTGCATTATCAAACCTGACATCAAAAGAATTAATAAGAATTGGCTGAACAAATATTAAAATGGTTTGGAGAAAAAAGAAGTCTCAAACAATTTCTTTCACAAGGAAATTTTCTTTGCTGTAAAGTTTTCTGGCTTTTAAATCCATCATTCCATGTTTGAATTACCAGTATAAAAGGGACAATCAAAATTGAGATTGATATAGTATAGGCTCAAAAGGAAAAAAATACTATCTTGATCTATACATCACAAAACTATGCATGAAAGAGTTATCAGATTTTGAAAATTTATAATGTCAAAATTTTCTGCTAGCTGCTCTCACATATTGCAGCTGAACTTTGATATCTCAAATACAATGGATATGTCGAAGTGATTTGTAAGTCCCAACCACTTATTTTTGAAGTATTTTATCCTCAATATCTCGATTACTCGGATATCTCGAAGTTTTTAAACAGTCCAGTCTAGTTTGAGATAACGAAGTTTGACTGTATATTCAAAGTACTGGTGCTGTAAGAAGGGAGGTAACTTCCTTTCATACCCATTAATTATCTCATGAGGCAGAACAAATTAACTCATCTTACTGAATTTGATAATGCAAACATAACAATCCTAGATTGGATAAATGTAATCATGCATTCAACACTTTGATTGGTGTTTATAGTATTTAACTTTCTTTATAATATATGTATAATTAATATTGCATGGTATATATCTGGTAACATTGGAAATTTTTATGAAAACATTAAATTTTCAATAAATGAAAAAATACCATTTGAGAATAGTGTAGTTTTGCTGTGTAATACCTATTGTGTTTTGGTTTTTTTTTAATAAAAAATAAACTCTAAAATAATGATTCAAATAATTTACCATGCATAAGATGTCTTCATAATATATACAAGTATGCATGCAAGTATAACTATCTAAATCATGCAGATCAAGCATAAAATCATCATCTTTTTTTATAAACATGATCTTAGTATGTTAGACTAACTAAGTCTATGAACTGATCACAAGTTCACAGATTGGTATCATATTTTCTATATCACGTTTCCTGATGAGAAATCTCAAAATTGCTATGTTCATGATTGAACATTTCAAAAAACAGCAAATATTGAAAACTTCAAAAATTATATGATAATCCAATAACTAAAAAATGAAAAATATTCTTTGAGCAAGTTGTCATTAGATTTACCATGAGAGAGAGAGAGAGAGAGAGAGAGAGAGAGAGAGAGAGAGAGAGAGAGAGAGAGAGAGAGAGAGAGATGAATATGTTTTACCCATGCAGGAAGGTTATATAGTGACTCTATGAAAATATCAATGACATGAACTTGACTGAAATCTGACTGACATGCTTGTGATTTGAATTACCATTGCTGTATAAGAGTAACGCTGGGAAAAAGAAAGGTCAAACTCTTCACAAAATAGTCCAATTAGTGCCTTTACAATTACTGTTATTCATAAATTGCATACCCAATAGTTAAAGTATCATTTTTTCAGTACTTATCCTAATAAGAAAATATTTATTATTATTTTGATAAAATCATCCTCAAATACTTCTAGATTGGAAGAAAAAAATTCCCACAATTTAGAAGTATTTGAGGCCACTCTTAAACATACAAGTTTTAAATTGACTGGCAAATAACAGATCAAACAGAAATACCAATACATTTTTTCAAAAGCATACAATGTTCAGGTAGCTGTGAATTCCACTTACGTGTCCTCAATGGGCTGAGGTGGAGGCGGGGGTGTGGCAGGTTTGGGGGGCTCCACTTTCTCCTCCATTTCTTCCTTTGGTTTTCGTGTGCGATGTATTGGCTTCTTCTCTTTTTTGATGAGGCTCCTTCTTCGCCTTTCCTCCTCTTCCTCCGCTTCTTTGAGAGACTTCAAGAGATCTGCGTCCTTATTGGGGTCTTCTTTCGGAGTCAGGGGTTCTGGGGAGGGTGGGGGTTGGACAGGGGATTGACGACCATCTCTATCACTCGGCACACTAATAGGTTCAGTTTTCTGTCCAAATAAAAATGTTGTTATTTATGGTTGAGAAAGTCAAAAGAAAAAGCAAAATTTAATACAACTAAAAAGGAGGATATCAAAATTTCAAACATTAAAAATTTATACCCACAAATACAATATATTTACGTAAAAAATTACTTTTCAATCAATGGAATACATTTCAAATAGCCTTCACATAATGAACATATTAATCGCATCAAGTCAAAACAGATAATTCCAAACAATTACCCACTTGGTACAAATTGATGTCCACAGATTTCACAATTATTCCATAATAAAACAGACAACAGTATGTCTGATCAGCCTCTTGAACGATTATCCTGATTTTACCATTAATTATCTAGCAATCAAATCCTACAGGGCTTGAACATCAGTAATTTGTGTAGAAATGATTATCGAGTCAGGTAGCCTGTGCTCTTAGTAACTGCAGCCTCATACAGGTGAAAAATCAATTTCAGTTTGCTGCCTTCACAAAGAGTATGGATTTGGCCCTATTTACGTGTCAGGCTTTCAAAAAATTCAAACAGGCTCTAATTTGTTCATTGTAAAAATCACAATGCACTTGGACACATAAAGATACACTTTCTCTTTGTTGTCGCCAGAAATACAAGTATTGTTTGATTTATTCATTATTAACTATTTCTACCGATGTGAAGGGTTGCTAACTGTGCAGTGTGGGAAACCAGTTTTAAGTATCTACTATCTGTACAGCGCCCTTAGCAGGTACTCCGAAATGCAATGAATTATTCATCAATATACGGTACTTATCTGGATTTCTCAGAGAACTATTGCAAAACCTTGTGTCGCCAGAAATCGACACTATATCTGTATCTTCTATCAACAGTCGATATTTCACCATTTGTAAAAGCAAGTGTGTATTGACAGCTTAATTTTCCCCAGAGATTTCACTATTTGATAGCTTCATTTTTCACCTAACATATTTTATATCCATACCATGTATTCATTCTTTGGTGTATTAATCACATCCTCCATATGTGGTGACAGACATAAACATGATCTGTTTATATTCTTATTAATAAGGTGTCTGAGCATGCACGGTTTTAAACATTGGGATCATTTCATCAAAAGAAAAGAAAGCATATATAAAAGTGTGACAGGTTATATATGTGCAAGCATTATGGATAGAGGTGATTTATCTGATCTTGGCAATAATGTACGCTCAATTGATGTTAAATTACTGATGGAGATTAGCCAAGTAAAGCACCTGTTCAATATGCATGTCATTTATGCAGTAGTATCAGGTAGATTCCAGTCAATTACGAACTGTCTGGACCATAAATGGCAAGGGGAAAAGTTTAAAGTAACATGTACATTGGGTGCTTGACCAGAATTGGGCAATATGTCAGTAAGTGCTTTATTTCATGTATTATGTGAGCTGCAGCCTATGGAAAATTCTCTAGTCAGACCGGAATAAGTGAGGCTCAGCTAAAATAATGGATATTTCAAATATTTTGTTTGATTTCAGGGATCTCAAAAAATAACCATAACATCACGCCAAGTTCATTTATAAAAATGCTGGAATAATTTCCTTTTTATTCCCGGATATGACAACAGCACAACAGATCATATTTGGATAATCACAGAATAATTCTAATCCATACTGGATAATACCGTTATATCGTACTTGGATACATATATCACAACTTAAGATTTCAAGTTTATTGTCAACATTTTTTAAATATACATGTGTGCCTACCTTTTTTTCATCCTTGCTGTCTGTTTTTGTGCTGGGTTTGCCTGTTCAAAAAGAAAACTTTCATGAGAAATCTTGTACATTTGAAGGAATTTTACCTGATATAAATATAAACACACATTGAATTGGAACATATAAAATTAATCAATTGTCAATATCAAAAAAATACTTTAAAATATTACAATAAATACATTAGAACATAAAAATATATCAGTATTTATGATATAATAAACAAACAGGATAGCCATGCAGTACTATAAAAAAGCAGAATTTTCTGTACCGGTACTTTAATCGGTTTTATTTTTTTTTAAGGTTTTCATCACAGTGTATTCAACAATTAATAATAGTGTTTTAATGTTATCATATACACAAATTCCACAACAAAAAGTCAACCTGAAACAATTGAACATACGAAACAGACAATACTTAATAACTTAATGAGTTAGTTGAATCTATTAGTATCTTTTAATAACTACATCTATCATTCTGAAAAGAATTTTGTTAACACTAACTTCCATGTTTCGTCTCTCTAATATATACCGTAATAGTGCTCCAAGCTAGCTAATACTAAAGTATACTAATTCATGCGCGGATCTAGAGCGGGGGGGGGGATGAAAATTTATTAAATTTACATAGTAAAATGATCACAAATATGCCTCAACCCCCCCCCCCCCCCCCCCCCCCCCCGGCAAACACAATTATCCTTCGGAACCCCCCCCCCTGGAAAAAATTTCTGGATCCGCGCATGTGATTGAAGCAAAAAGTCTAGCATTCTACATACCGATGATGTTATGCATAGTTTCAGTTTTACTTATTTTATGGAATCAAATAAAAAAAATATCTTTAACTGATTGATTAATGGTAAATTCTGAAGAGAGAACAGGATGGATACAATGAATATTTCATTAAACTTGTATAGTAATACATGTATACCAGTTGGACATGATCTCCCATGATGTGTGACAAATGAAACTTGTATTTTTCCTACCAATATGCCAATCTAAAGCCTAGTTGGCAACAACAAAAAAATACAGTAACCATTAGGGAATTTCCATTGAATATTATTAGTTACCAGTGAAGCAACATGATTACTGTCAAATATGTAAACCATGACTATACATTGGAAATAATTTCTACCACAGATGGATCTGTTTTACCACGTACTTTATAATCTTACTGCATTAACATGAATAGAAGAATATTTCTTGTCTTTATATATTTTATTTTTATAATTATATTATATCATTCAAATTTTAAACTCTCCCTTCCCAAAAAAGTGAGAGATTTGAATTTTGCTCAGATGATAAGTATTAAAGTTATAACAAACAGAAACCAAACATGTTAGATTATTAAGGCTGCATGCATTTCAAGGGAGGCAACTCTCACTCGAAATTCAAAAGGTGTACCAGTGATAATGACTCTGATATCTACAGAGGTGAGCTGTGGCTGTGCTGAGCTGCTAGAGATATCTGACTTACTGTCCGGGATATCTATTACTGACGGGGTAATGATATCTGCCTTTGTTTCTACCGCTGGCTCAGATTCCTCCTCTAAAAAATTGTTGTCACATGCACAATGAGCTAATTATAATGTTTAAAATGCTACAGGTGTAAGATGATTTTCTACCACCAGTAATGCAGTAGGAAAAAAGACATAAGAGATGTTTTAATCATCAAGCAGATATGAAATAAAATCTAGATACCAAGTATACATGCATGAATCAAAGAGGAATAATCAATGACAAACAATTATATGCTCCATGCATTTCAAAGCAAGATAACTTTCTAGTAGTCAGTATGATCCCTAAAGACTGTTCTATATAGTACATTACATTCCATTTATCTACTTCAACAGCTCTGTTTCTACATCTATTCTGATTCCAGGAGATAAACTACACAGGTGTTAACCTTACACAGTTGTTTACCTTTTGGTGGGTCAGGTTGATTATCCGTCCCGTCCACTGTAGAGGTGGGGGACCCTGGCCGTCCCTCGGTACCACCACGCCCCTCCTTACTGCACACAGACAAAACATCAAATCAGTATCAATACCATACATCAATACCATATATCAATACCATGATAGATAATCATTAACTTTAACAGTATCTCATTCATTCAGAGTTTAACAGCTTAGTTGTTAATTAATAGATCAAGAATTACAAGCTAGATATTTCAGTTTTAAGGAAAACTTAATGGTACAATAGTTTCTGCAATAAATTCATGAAAACCCTTTTCCAAACATTGCTGAGCTTCATAAGTAAACCCAAAGCAGGGAGAAGAGTCAATGCAATTGTTCTTAAGTAATGAAAGATCAAGGTTAAAATATTTGCAGTAACTTTTAAGTTCTATCATAGAATTCTATCATTCAAATATTATGCTTTTTAAAAATGTAAACATCCTTTTTCAATTTCAGAAAACATGAAAGATCCAACACTACACTGTCAGCTCATGTGGAAGTATTGACACATCTAAAAACAAAACCAGAAAAATCAAGAACTGTTGTATCTGAGTATGTTCTCAATTATTAGACAATTTAGCAGAGGAGACATTAAAAGTGATGTTTTATTTTAATGTGATTTTTATTTTTGTGACTCACAACTATTTAAAGTAAAATTAATGTGAACAAGAAAGTTAGATGTACGTGCCTCATTGTATGAAACATTAAAAAAATACCACACACTGATTGGGTGAACATGATTTTACAGCGAAATGTTAAAAGGATTTTGTAGAAGTTAGAGAGACACTGATTGGGTGATTTATCACTCTGCACAAGATGTGCTTTGATGAAACATCAAGACTTACTCAGGCTCCACCACAACTGGAGTTTCTGGGGGGTCACTGTTTGACACACAAAGTATTGAAATGTTATTTGCTATCTGATCAAGCTCCATCATTGAGCCATTTCATACAATATTACAAATAACTTGACATGGAGACTACTAGACATATTGCATAATTAATACTTACAGATCATATAACAATGCTTTATTGATTTATAAATAACACTTCAAATGTCATATAATACATTAAATAATAATACATGTATGGTTGCCATTACTATTCTGATTGGTTACATATGACTCATAATTTCATTCAAGAGATGTATGTTTATATATCTACATAAATACATCACAACTCAATCTGTCATTACAGTAAACAAAAGCAGAGGGAAATCATCCGGTAATCCAGAACAAAACTCCATAAAGCAGGTAAAAAGCTGTATTATTATGCTGGACCATCAATTGTCCAATAAGCAGCAACTTTACAAATTTGTTAGTGCTCACCCCAACATCCAAAGAGTGGAGAGATTTGATTGGTTAACTCCCTGCCTTTGAAAACTAAAATTTGTGAATAAAAAATGAATGCTGAGAAATGTGTCCATGAACTTTATTTTATAACTAATTGTAGTTATGTTGATGATTTAATTTTCTAGCTCAGGCCTTCTTGAGAAATCAAGATAGAAATGGAAATATTTCTCAGAATTAAAAAAAAAGGCTGGGTTAGTTGTGTAAAATAAAATGAAAATGTCATCCATTAATCTATTCATAGGTCAATCATCTTAAAATGTATGCATAGAGGAAAGCCAAACTGATTTGACAAAAATGTAAAAAGTGCTCAGAGGCTTTAGCTAAAAGGTGCAAATATAATATGTAACATTAAAACCATATATATAAGTGGTCCCTTCTGACCCAAAAGCAACCCAATTCAGACACAAAATCACCTGTACAGATTATGCTTATATGTGGGTCTAAACTTGACCGACCTGTCCAGACCCAGCCAAAGGTCAAGGGCATGTCTGGCCTTGATTCCTGACCTGATGAAAATATAGGTAAAGTTATTACATGATGACCAATTCCATTTCATGTCCCTTACAAAATTCCTGGCATGTTGTTCGATCATGTAAATCAGGCACTCTACTGTAAATTCCTAATTAAACACGAGGAATAAATATCCATGTAAAATTATATTTTTGCAATTTGATGCAAAACAGTTGAATTGCAGAATTAGGTACTCGTCTAAAATTAGGAATCTACAGTATCTACCATACCTTGAGACACTTTGTTTTCAGTTAAAGAACCACCATGCTAATAGGGAGAAGCATCTGATCAATTGCAAAAATAAAGTAACCTTTGGTCCTACAACTCGCCACAAAACTACACTTTATCATATCCTTATTTAAAGTTAATTGAGTTTAACTGTTTTTTACATGAACTCAGTTTGAAATCAAGCCCAACCAGAGAAGTGCACAAATCTAATTAATATTAAATCTTGCTGGTCTTACTTAGTACTATAATAAGAACAAAGTCACAAAGTCATACCTTCATATGCATTGCACTAATTACCACAATGTCATTAATTATTATAGAGATACATGTTTTCTATTTGTCTCCCCACAAAGAAAATATGGCCAAATTCACTTGAATATAACTGATGATCATTCTACATGTATTTAGTTCCAATAAAGTTACAAAATGATAATTCACAAATAATTCTTAAATAATATATGGGAGTGAAAAACACACAACTTGGGTGAAAAGTTTTTTTTAAACAGTTGAAAAAGATATATCTGAAAGTATATATAGACTAGAGAGGAGAGGAAGGTGGTGCAAGGTTGATAGTTAGAATGATTTTGGTAAAACTGATTATGCATGTAAAATTAGGAGTTAAAAAGTTAATGGATAAAAACACAAATCAATTGGATAGGTACATTAGAGGTATGAGGGGGTATACATCACTCAAACCAACACTTACGGAGCAGTGTCATTCACATTTTGATCAACTAAATCTTCCTGAGCCAGACTGTTGCAAAATAAGATTAAAACTTTTATGTCACTTATGTTTAGGCTTAGTTTCTAATTAAATATCACTTATTTTCAATAATACACATTAATTCCATTTTGTGGAATGCTTCAAACAGGAGCCACTAAACTGGCATTTTTTTTGTTATCTTTCCTTTTCCTTTCAAAGCAGTGAGTAGAAATAAATTTTGCACAATTTGATCCTCAACCAATGAGTTATTGCAACCTAAATAGCACAACACATACTTACTGTTCCTTCATTATCAAGTAGTTTTATAAATTACAGACTCTCAGAACATTCCATTTATATTCCACTAAAGTACACTTAGGTATAGAGAGATAGGTTCTAACATATTGGAAGCAAGAGGGAAAGCTTTCTGTGGTCACTCACAAGGGGTCAAAGTTATACACAATCAACAGATGACAACAGATTCAACAAAACTAACAAATTCTATTCATGGTCCTAAGTTAACAAAGGAACAATTTTCCTGTTGGCTGATTTCAACTGTTACATAATGTCTCTTAAATCACAAAATTCTTTAATTTAATGGTATTCAAATTAAATTTTACTTCGTGGTATTCAGATTCATGTCATCAAAGACCACCGTGCATGCTTCTTATACTGATTGTTTAAAGCAAAGTCCTACAATCTCCATACACATATATACTTCTTCATGGAAAATTAACTCCACTGCTTCCAATTACATGAGTAAGTAAACAATAGCAGTAATAGAGGAGTACAGTTTTACAGAAGGATTCAGATAAATCAACAAAATGAAATAATGTCCTTATGGCTTTGGTCTGTTATAATTTTCTTTTTATTTAGCAGTTATGCTTTTCATCCTTTATATTGAATGTTCTGCATTTTAATACTTGGATATATACAGTTGAACTTCGATATCTCGAACACTGATATCTCAAATATAATGGATATGTCGAAGTGATTTGTAAGTCTGAGCCACTTATTTTCTAAGTATTTTACCCTCAATATCTTGAATACTCGGATATCTCAAAGTTTTTAAAGAGTCCCATCTAGTTCGAAATAATGAAATTTGACTGTATAATTTACATGTATACAGGTTAATTCATGCACAAAGGAACTAAGATGGGATAATGTATTTTATATTCAGCTGATACTGTTATCAAAATATGTACACAAGAAATACAACATTTAATTGTACCATTTTACAGCAACATTAACTTTTTTATCATTCAAAATTGTATGTTCTTTTAAAGTTTTTAAGTCTTACAAACAATAACTATGACTTAATTAATACTTGAGAATGTTCACAAATCTAGAAATCATTTAAATAAATAGGGGGAAAACAACACATCTTATGAATACATTTTCTAGATAATCTGTTTAAGAACACTGACTGAAAACAAGCAAACATCGCTCACCACGACTTATTAACAATTACCTGGACTTTCTGGAATTTTTAGGTCTATATAAAAAGTATCAAAGAAAATCAATAATTCTGTATTCAAAATTGTTCCACCAATTGTTCAATTTTAATCTGATGAACCAAGATCAATAAAGAATTCTAGAAGACTTCAAGAATTAATAGAGGAGATAACAATATAAAGCGGGTACCTTGCATTGCTGTGTTTGCGCCACCTGGTGAGCAGGTGCCCCTGTTGTCGGTAGTAGTTGTACTCGGAACTCTCCGATCTGTCCTCTTCATCCCGGTAATGAAGCTCCTTCTGTCGGACGATGTCGCAGAACTTGGGACGATTGCCTCTACTTAACTGAGGACGAACGATGGAATATCATTTGTCAAAAACACCGAGTAAATGCAGCTAATTTTGAAAGGTATTAAAAAGTACCTGAAGTTGCCTATCTTTTTACTTATCAGAATAAACCTTCGTTTGCAACATGATTCTAAAGTGATTGTACTTACATAATTTGCCCTGGAATATGTCAGCAATTCTTTTCTCTAAAATTGATAAAGAATACATTTACTAAATTTTAACTAAATAAAATATATCTAATTCAATGCTGGACACTCTCCAAGAGTTACATATACATATAGTATGTCATTGTTTATCTGCAATGTGTACATGTATGACTCAAAATAATACGTTTTTAACGCTAACGGAAATATATTAGAAACTCTTGTTTTTCAAATCAGTACTTAACAAAATACGTTTTTATTTCAAACCCATTGAAAGCTATAAAACCTCAGAAGGAGTTTTTCAAAGGTAAAAACTTGGACAATCAGCGCTGCAGCTACGCAACAACAGTGCCTCTTGAGAAAAATCCGCGGATCTATCGAGTATATCGCTGATTTACAGGGCCTGATTACAGTCGTTATCAGAATCTTATTATACACATGAATAATTCAATACAACAATCAGAGTCTTTAATGTTTCTTGACAATTCCGATGCATCTCTTTATCTGCTGGAACTATCTCCACAGAAAACGCCAGGTTCACCACCCACGAAATTCTAAGCGTTAGAAGTTTTGGCAAACGACACGGGTCTTTTTGTTTACTGCGGAGGATTACAATTGACAGGCATCTTAACGGCTTTATGAAATAAATAATGTATATTTTAAAAACTAATCTATTTGACAAGCACGTATATTTGTACACATTTGTCGTTACATGTATTTATATTGCGTGAACTACAGTGCAACGCCATATTTAGGCTCTTTGTCAATGGCCTTCGGTCAAAATTAATATACCATAATATAATCTGCAGATCTGTAGCTATATACCATGTTATGTACAGTAATGTGTAATGAAATATCTTGATTGTTATCTTGATAAGAATCAAAGATAAGTGATATACATCTAGATATAAGCGATATACATCTTTGATAACTACCCGTAAAATCTCATTTAATTGGGTGCTGTCCCCCCGTCAAATTTTCTGTAAAAAACGTCGACCCATTCCGACTTTTATGTATACATGTACTAAATTATAATCATAATCCATGTTTTAAATTTGAAAAACGAAATATGACAGAAGAAAAATTTGTTGGTTTTTTCCACCCAAATTTCTAAAGGAATGATTAATTGCATGATTTGATTTGAATTTTATCATTGGGAGAATATTTTATTCATGCATACATATAACTGTATGTACATGCAGCAACAATACCAAGATCATGGGGGAAATTTTGGTAGATATGGTTAAGGTATTTGTCACGAAAGGTCTTTTAAAAGAGATATTTTAAAGGTTTTCCAAAAACTATACCCATACATTAAGGCGTTCATATAATTCAAGAGGTGAACAATTTCAAGGTACCTTTAGGACAATGATTAATAATCATTAATCCAAGTAAGAGTTGCATTTCAGTTTCGGGGGTCAAATGCGCCTTAATTTCTCATCATATTTCGTTAAAATCTGACTCAAAATTTTATCAAAACGAATAGCATTGCTGAAAATGCCCACCCATGTCCCCCATGAGGACCTACCGTGAGGGGCGATGATCGGGGGCGATGGTAATTGATATATCGCTGGGGTTGGTTCATTGAGGCGGGGTCATTGTGATAGTGCGATAGTCGGGACGCGTTCGATAAGGCCGACACGGGCCTGGAGAAATTCTCGCAGGGAAGTTCATCACAAGCCGTCTGAGGCCTATCATATAACAGGTGCCCGTGCATATGGCTATAGCCATAACATCGGGAGTGGCGGTCAAAGTAGCGAAAGTCAGGATCCGGACTAGCCGGGTGCAGATTGATGTTCTGACTTTCTTTCGACCTGTTGTAGAGTTTACTGACGAGAGTGAAGCCTTTCCTCATCTCGTTATACTTCTTGGTACTGAGTCTGCTAGACCCCGCGCTTCCAACGCGTAGCGACGAGGAGCTAGGGGGCCTCGGCACCAGGGGCGAGGAGGATCGGGACCCTGATATCGCTCTCTGGGAGTATGGACTGACATACTCGGCCCTCGGGGGCGCGGTGCCTGGCCGCTTGATTGGGACAGTAGTTCTGGTATGGGTTGCGCTCCTTATCCTCTTCTGACCCGCAGCTAACGGTTCTGGGGGTAACAATTCTCAGTTCTGCGTATGTGTCCGTCTGCTCTTCCGGTAACAGAACAAAACTATCGGAATCACACGGGCGAATGTCTTCATCATTTTTAGCATCGTCTGCGAACAGTTTGTGTTTGTAACCATCCGCCACCCATGCCATCAACCGTTCATCATTCCCAAACACCATGGTTATAGCGAAGAAGGTCCAATCACAGAAAATCCGAAACCTTACAACCTCAAAACAAATTCGTGATACATCCAGCAGAAAAAAGGTGTTACAGAGAATGTTTTGACACGCATCTTGGAATTCATGACTTATAAGAATGGCAAACGAATCTACAAACACACTGAATATCCACAACTGGTAATTACAATGCGAGTCGCAATCAATAAATCAGGACCAGTCACAAAGACATTGCCATTTAAAGGGAATGTCTAATTATTCCACTCAAAGGTCTATCAAAATATATCCCACTGTATATATCCACTAGGTTGGGCTATTGTTTAGACCTCTTTACGTCCTTTCGACACAACACAACAATCCGGGGTGTGAGAAGAGAAACGATCCTCTTCAATTCACCACAAGGAAATCGTCAGTGACTACGATGGATCAGTTTGGTCCAATTTGGCATTGCAAATTCGAGTAAATGATTCGCATTTCTTACTGCTATAATCTTTAAATATCAAAAGACTTTTAATATCCTTTTATAATCCCTTTCACCTCAATGGAGATGTTTTTACATACAAATACGGATCTACACACGTTTTCTCGGTTGATAAAACTTTTTTTGCCTAACACATGGCCTTAAGTTCTTTAAACATTCCCGTTAATCCTAATCAATTACAGGCCATTGATACTTTTGACGTAATAAAAGAATAAAACAAGCTTTCCTTGGTATAGAGCAGACACATCTGTTTGGATAGGGGATTCAAAATGGTGTATCATATTGAACACTGTCCGCATAGTGTATCGATTCTATTGTCCAAAAATTGAATGGCAGGAATAAAATTTGTCATTTGTTGTTCAAGAGTTCTCAAATATACAGGGCGATGTTTGTTGAGATAGTGAAATGATTATTGTCAACGTCGTAAAACATTCTACACGAACCATTTTAATATTGTTTGCTGTTCGTAATAGCCTGTCATTTGGGCGGAGGGAGTTTCTAGATAGACGAGTCATGCATACTTAATTTAACGCTATCCCTACATGGAGTACGGCTCGGATCATCATTACACATTGACATGTTGTACAGTCAGACATGGGGGGGGGGGGGGGGGGGGGGGGTGAAAGGTCATCAGGACGACGCGACAGCTATCCCGTCACTAGAAGTGATTTGGTTAAAACTATACTGTTTTATATTTTGGTGCACTTTCATTTACCTTTTACGGACAAATGTGAACAGGTACAGTTTGTAAAATTTGGTACTATTGTTATGTAATGTCCTTGACACTTGACATTGCATGTAACAACCTGAATTATCTACATAGATGAAATAAGAAGTAATGCCCTACAATTCCTTGTAACCTTGACATGATACCGATTGGTCTCCGAACATCAGCTCACTGCAAAATCTTCGTATACGTGCGTCTTCTTCCAACTGTTGTTAAGTGAGCGCTATTTAATCTTGATCAGTAGTTCACATCCTGTATAAATCTAACTACGAGACACGAGAATATATATATCCAAATGCAGTATGTAAACCAAATATCGTTGCCGAGTGAATTGTATCTCAAAGGTCTAAAATAATGCAATTATTGGCGTATGTGTAACCTAAAAACAAAAAGCTATCATTTTGGAATTCTTTGGTGTTCTGTAATGGCAAATCAGGGTGTTTCATCTTTGATTCCTTTACTCATAATAAAAGAACCGTATACTTCTCATATAATGGCGCCGTTTCTCTAGTTTGACATAACTAATTGACTCATTTGACCGCAGAGTTCTTGGTCCCGCGACCTTCGTACTACAGAGACCGCCACCAGTCAGGGGACATTGGTGATAGCGTCACAAGAGAGGGAGACCTTCCAGATAGGATCTGCAGCCCGCCAGACAATACAACACTGGAGGCCTCTGGTTGCTAGGCAGGCACGTGTTTTATAGAACTCCGGTACTCAAGCATCGAGACCCCAAATACTATCTTGTTGGACTTGTCATTTAAATCACCACCCCTACCCTAAAACAATGTGTGGTAAATAGGTCTGGGGTGTTTTGTTCTTTGTCACTCGTGGTACCAATGTGTGGTATTTTGGAAATGGCCGTTAATGGTTGTGTAAAACACTATCAAACTTGAAAGGATTCAAAACTGCATGGTTGTTGTTTATCTAATGATAATCGAATTGAATTACAAACCTGTTTAGCAAGAAAAGAAAACTTTGGTATCCTGTGCCTATATGTATGTTGAGCAATATTGTCGATTTCTCTGTTGTAGTGCATGCTGTGCACTCCATATTGATAGACAGACAATACCTGATCAATTTGAAAGACTGCCAGAGAATTCACACAAACTACAAATCGTACAAGTAGTAGTAATTTATTATGAATAAACTATTACGTAATTTGAATTTAGTTTTGGGTAAAAAAATATCTAGAGATCATTCGAATTTTGTAATATTAATGCCATGCTGTATATATGCCATATTGTAACTTATAAACGCGTAGCAAAAAGCAGGATGGGCGATGTGGGGGGGGGGAGCTACCCTTCCTTCCTTTCTGGAAACTTACATATTTTTTATTTCACATACTAGTATAGGAAAATGAGTAATGAATTAACTGCAACCACACTTTTTGGGACAGTGTTAAAATTTATAGAAAAATTGACGTTTATATCAAATTTTAAGAGATTTAAGAGATACCCCCACCTTCACCTAATGGATAAGGATTTTGAAGATTGTTGAATATATGGTCTCCCGTCTGTTGATAATAAAATATTGGATATGTTAAAACCAAAATATTCGATGCTACATGCCTAATGATACAACATTTACAGTGTTTCATGTAGATTTGCTTCAGACAAACAAGTTCTTCAGAAACTGATTCGGCCTCCATTGTTTTGGAGTATTACAAACTAAATAAATGCTTTTTAATATATGTACTTGTACATATTTATCTACTTGCTCTCTAAAAAAAAACCATCTACACTGTATTGCTATTAAATTTTTCCATTAAAAACCAATCTTGCTCTTATGATCTTTAAAGCATTTAAACAGTGTTGGCAATGTTAGTACATGCTTGCTCGAGTACCTTCCCTTTGACCAGCAAGCTTTTTCACTTAATGACACTTTCTTCACAATGGAACTATCAACATAGGTTACCCTTATCATTATAAATTACTGCACACCCCATTAACGCTACATATTGATTTTTGAGTTAATTTACTGCAATTTGTATTGAAGAAGGCATTGCTCTTTATATGAGAAAATTTACCTATAATCCGTAAAGTGCTATGAAAGTACATGAAAGCTATCGAAAAGTTTCAAAGAATCACGTGAATAAAATAGGGTTCTAAACACGCAAATCCATAAACTTTTCAGTAAACAACTTTATAATTAAACGTAAATGTTAATTTATGTCAACTTAATTAATAAACGTAAATAAACATGCAGAGAACAGTCCCTCAAAAATTGTAAAGATGGATTAATTTTGTTTCGATGCATGAACTGTGTCTCCAGGTTTGATTGAGGACAACAGAACAAAGGGCATTGAGAGAGAGAGAGAGAGAGAGAGAGAGAGAGAGAGAGAGAGAGAGAGAGAGAGAGAGAGAGAGAGAGAGAGAATATGTTGTCGCTGAAGAACTAATATGTCCGTTTCATTCCTTTAACAAAAACATCTCAATCGTAATAGGTTAGGTTCTTGATAATATAAGGACTTATTGAAAATAATATCTGATTGAAATACTAAAGAACAATATCACGCCAAAGAAGGTCCTTAAAAAACAGACCAAAAAACTTTAAAATTGAAATGTAGCAACCCTTGAAAGGAGACAATGGTAAAATATGCACGAGAGATTTTGATTGTAAATTTTCAGGTTGTATAATAAACTCAAAGATCAAACAAGGCACTTGGCATTTTAAAATGGTAATAACATTTGCATTTCAGAATATTAAAATTTTCTGAAACATAAATCTATACAGTGACATTACTGTTTTGTCTAGATAGGAACCCTGCAAAGGGCACCATTTTGCAATCTCCATCTCACTAGCAACTTCAGTTTTAAGCTTCGTTCCAAATACATATACATGTTCCATTACCTGAGATATTAATTTATGTTGTTTCATACATAAATAATGGTTTCTATCGTAGTACCCGTAATTGAATATATCTTGTTGATTTTCTAAGTTACTTCCTTGAAACAAGATAGCAACGCATTTAAGAACCATGGTAAATGATCCTGGTCTCATACTAGTATTAAAATTCATAAATTTTCTTGTTCCTTTCTTTGATGCCGATATTCCTGTTTGACAGACTTCAGCTGGTGATCTGATAACTATGTTGTCTGAATAAGACCATTTGCAAAACATGATCAGGGAGTTCGCCTTCACCATTTTGCTGAAATAAAACACGCCGTTGCGCTAACACAACTTCACACAACGTGCTGTTGTGCTAACACAACTTTCACAACACGCCGTTGCGCTAACACAACTTTACATAATGCCCTACGCACAGACATTGCTAACGTGTGGGACACCTCAGCTGCCTTATGTGGGTATTTTTTGTTCATTTAAGATGACGCTTTCTTATAGAATGGCGTGGTTATTTCTTTGTAAAATAGTGCTTTTTAATATCATGTTGTAGTTATTTCATGATATTTACATTCTACTGTGTTTTTCCATTATATTCGGTGATCGTTAAAGAGACATGGTGACGTACAAACCCATGATTTAGCAAATATCGAATTTTTACAGGATTTCCGCATTTTTTATTTATCATATGAAAAGGTGAACTTTTGAAAAATTATAGTGTTCAAAAGTAAAATAAAGTAAATAAATCAAATTAAGATGAGAAAAATTGAATTTTCCTTTCCCTTGCCCCTTGTATGTGAAGGTGGTGTTTTACACGAAAAGGTGCTTTCATTGGAAAATATTTTTCATATAAAGGTGCTTTTCATAATATGCTCTATTTCGTTATGTAAAGATGGTCGTTCGAATCATTTGAGGGTTAGCACAGTTTGATTTGAGTCTAATTTGACCTTATAAAATACGTCGTGTCTCATTCTGAAATCATTTGTTGGGTTCTAAATATTTATATCAATGCCTAATGAATGAATGATGTGTTCAATGCCTCTAATATTGAATTGAATTATACAATTAGTCAAATCAGTTGAGAACCACATTGCTGATAGTAGACTTAATCTATGACATTTTTATAACATTTCGTAATGTAAACAAATTAACAAAACGAAAATCATCTTGACAATTTTTATCAAGCTGTAAGGCGTGGCTATTCCAAAAAAGGAAGAAAATTTTATAATCACTTGATGCATTATTCATATGTAGTTTATAATAATATTAACACTCCCAAGAATTGTACGTTTGAGAGTACGCGATAGAGCAAAAAAAGGTATAATAATTTCCAACGCTCAAATAAAATATGAGGAGTCCTGAATAACCATCTTCACATAAAATATGGACAATGTAATTATGAGAAAGTACCTTCATATGAAAACCCAATCATATGTAAAAGCACGTTCACATGAAATAACCACTGTGACATCATAATAAAAAAAAACAACAAACCAAATAGTTCTATACTAGCACATGAATCCAAAGCTGTGCTAAATAGAGCTGTGCGACTGCGTGCTGCGAGTCAGTGGGTGGTGTGTCTTGCGTATTTGTTTAGGCACGATTGCACGTTGTGTAGAGAGTTTACGAAATGACGTGTTGTGTAAAAACGACCTGTGGGCTTTTGCAATTGCCCTAACCGGATACCATATATAATTGTGTATTTCAGTGCATTCTTCCAAATAGATATGCACATTCACTGTTCAATCAAAATCGATTTGCACTAAATGATTCTCTTATATTGAAAAAATGCCGTAAAACACTTTTTAAAATACTTAAACCTATTTATTTGATTTTTGAAATTGAATTCTTTTCCCTACATCGAAAGTGTACAATATATGATTAATGACATATTTACGCATTGCTCTACTGAATACAGATTGGTTATTGATGCACTATTTGATTTGTTGTTATATATTTACTACTTACGACGACAGTATAATTATAATTTAGATAAGAACTTCATATATAAACCAATCCACATTTAATCCCCCAAACATTCTCATCCACCCAATTCCCTTCTGTACACCCCTCCAAAAAAAGTAAGCCAACTTCTTATGTTGGACTATAAAACCATACTTACTGTAGTGTTTATTTTATCAAGACTTTTTTTTTAATGTTTTTTTTATGTTTTTGGCATAGTTTTGACATGAGTACTTCTAATTTCATCCTTGACCTTTTACATGGGCACGCTTTCCCATTAATTGACGCCCAGACAGAGTGTTATCGACGTAACCTTGTGCCATCAAGGGGACAGGAGATTTGGGTAACGACAGGTAGCGTCCCATGAAATCAATTGTATAATCAATGGAAAGTCATTTATAATTAGACTCGATGTCCAGTTCTTTAAATAAGGTATTAAGGGGGTCTCCTGATTTTTTGCTACTTTGGCCGTATTAATTAATAACAGGGGATAATATTAGATCACTCCCATGGGGTGTTTTGTAAAAGTACTCACGACCATACCAGGGGTCCCTCAAATCTCACAATCCTGGGTGAAAAGGCAACATGATGGGATATATGAATAAAAAAAAAAGAGGGAAGGATTAAATTCGAAGTCGTATTACTTCAATTTTGAACTTATTGTAGGTTTTATTTGGCTGAAGTAATAAAACACTGTTACATAGAGTAAAATTTGGGGAAAAAAAGCATTTTCATATACCGCATTTAATTCAATTTAGGTTATAGTTGAAACTACGACATCTTGGAAGTGTTCTCAATTCTGAAATGAACTTAGCTGTATATATTAGGGATGTATGTGTATATAGTTGAATTCACATTTTTCAAGTTAATAAGAAAAAATAGATATTGGATCAATGTTTCAGATAAAACTGCCACCGACATCACAATCTGGTGACATTTGCAGACATGCTGACGTAACTTCCGTTCGCACTGGTTAAGGACCAAAGAGAGAACAAGACTGTTCTTTGACTTCGACATAAAACGAAATTAGACGTCATTAAATTCCTGGCGATATCAATGACTCTATAATGGTTCATTATCGATAAAATTCTCACATTAACGCCGAGAATGTTTGTTATTTGATTCGATTTTGATTAGGTCGATCCAGAGACTAAACTTTCTTTTTGTGTCCATAACTGTGCTGGATACAGTGGTTAACAAATATCAACTTCAGATCCTGTAAACTGACCTCAGTTTAAAATGTGTGGACGTCGAATTACTCTTTGATTTATTGGACTAGCATCTTAAAATACCGCTCATCATTTAAAATAGTCTTAATTCTTCTGCTTTCATTAAAAATATATCTTTGTACATGCTTAATCGTTATTTACTGATGCTATGCATACAAAAAAAGACTTTTTAAAATGACTCTTACCATTTGAATTTGTTAGTACAAATATAACAATACTGTGAACAAACCTATGGACATTGTGTATGTAGTACACGTATAGAAGTAGTGGAACAGCACTAGTGCTTAAACTACATACATGTAGTTTGTACAGGCAGAAACAAATATCTGATGTTGCAATGTGAACACATTTAGTCCAACTTTGTAAAGCATGACATTACCTTCTTTCCCCATTTTGAGTACAGCCATTGCAGGAATTGGTCAACTCCTCCAAAGTATCTCTGAATCCTCGTGTGTTCAGATGCAAATCCCTTGCAAATCTCGCACTCTTGTTCATGACACCTTTTCACATCAGCTTCGGTTAAAGTACATCGTTCTTCTACCTCCGAATTCTCCTTTTGTTTTTTTCTGATTTTTGGTGGGTCCGGAATAACGTCTGCAAAAGAGTCCAGATGTCCACCATCGTCCTCTGTTTCTGGTAGAGGACCAAACAGGGAATCCAACATGTTTATATTCTTCAGATTGTTGTTGTTCACATCTTCCAACTCGGAAGACTTTTCGATATCATCCAGTGACCTTGCAATCGTAGACCGACTGAGACTGAGTTCTGAAAAAGTAACACACCTCCTTAGAGAAGATCCAAAACCACTGTCCGCTTCACTCTGAAGACTCTTTCGACTTTTCATGGAAGATCTGGAGACGGATCTCGACGATTTGATTTCCTCTCGATCAAATGGAACTGTGGATAAGTGAAGAGTGGATAGCTCATCATCGGCAACTACGTTGAAGGCGCGTTTACTGGCACGAATGTCATAATCATTTCGAACATGGGCTTTTGGAAGTAACATGATAGGGGATTCGTCGATAGATATAGCCCGGTGGGGATCTCGGCGGATTCTCTGTCCAAGTCTAGAAAGCTTAAGCTTGTCATCGCGATTGACATTCGTCGCTTCCACTTTAGGAAACTGTAAAGATGATGGTTGGCTTCGTTTTAGAAGAGCGAAGGAACTTTCACTCCTTCTGAAAGATGGCGGGGTCCCCCTCGGCGTGATGGTCACTGAGAAGACATCGTCACTGTATCTGGACAGGGAGGTCTCCGTCCTCCGTAAACAACCCTTGGGCTGTGTCATAATCATAATGGGACAGTCATCGAAAAACAGGTGCTTGGATTTGTCCCCCCAAAAAGTTTTTACCTTCTTATGAAATTTTCTTGGCAGTATTTACCAAGAGATAACTAAGAAATGGTCTCTTCCCAAGACTATACGACAAAACTTTGACACTGGTATTTGACCGGATTATCTGTACAAATCCTGATAATCCAGCACATCCTTTAGATCATTATACAGATTAGAGGCTTCTGCTTGCAGGAACCAATCGTATCACAAGCATTTCACCCTCTTTAAACGATTGTCAGTAAATTACGAAATTCTCCACGACTGTCACTTCAAAATGAACACTTTTTCTTTTTTCTGTCTAAGTACTTGTCTGCGGCGCTGTTGGACATGGGCAAACAAGTGGTTTAATAATCCTCTATTTGTTTAGAATCCATCATTTATACCCAAATGAAAGATGATCTTTAAATCGATGAACGGCAAAGGAACAACTCCAATCTAGGAAAAAACAAGCAGATATATTTGTATAAATTCCAATGCGAATCACTCGTGTCAGGGAACTTCTGAGTGGAAGCTGGGGTCAGGATATAAATTCGGGTGCAAAAGCATATATATCTACAGGTGCTATAGATACTGTTAGGATGTTTCCTACCATAAATAAACACCGGCGTTTATTATCCGTTCTAAGAGATGTAAGATATTGTGTAATCAACACCCATTCTTCAGAGATTTTAATTCTTATAAACCGGTGTATGCCTTTAAAGTGGTAAAAGTAAATATTTCGTTGCACTTTCACAAAGATAAGAAAATTACTTAAATGTTGATTTTCTCTTCACAGAGCGCTGATAGATTTTCCTAATAATAACACTGAAATAACTTTCGTCAACACTAAAATATTTGATGAATAATGAAATAACCTCATATGTTGTAATTATGTCCAATTACACCTAAGTTACCGTTTGATTAACAATATTGATGTTTTTAAATTTTTATCATTTAGAGCGATAAGTGGCACGCGAGCACTACCAGTAAAAACGGTTTTTATGTCCATCAATATTCCGCTGGTCCTGCTCTCTTATCTTCAGACTCACATCGTATGATTTCTCATTGATCGTAATAAGCCATTTATTCAAAACACAATCAAATATCTATTCTCAAAACGCCATATTGATTGTCTCAAGCTGATTTCTGCAACAGTCAGATTCTTCGTTGTTTGTAATAGCAGTAAGGGTTAAATATTTACCATGTTCTAACTGTTCAAACGTCAGGGCTAAAATCCAACAAATTTCAGACCTAAAGGGCTTACAAACAACAATATCACACCATGAAAACAAACATTTTAAAGTATTTTAACGACGGTCCGTCTTTCAAACGCTACAGAAAACAATTCTCCGTTTATTTTGATTGTATAATATTAGTACACAATGCATGATTAATGAAAGAAAGTAAAATGGCGTTGATTATTAATGCATGCTACCTTTATGTTTAAACAAAATCAAATAATTAGGCTATTTTTGCAAATATGAGGATAAAAATAAAATAGAAACTTACTTTTCCTGTTTTTAGGACTATCTAAAAATTCCTATCAATTAGTTCTATGACCATTCCAAGCGAAGGGAATCGCACCGCAGTTCGTCACATTTTTTCCCGTGTTATATCAAAATATATTAACACGTAGTTTTTGGCAACATTGGTTGTTTTCACCTTGTGTTTTCGAGCCCTTTTAGTAATTCCACTTAAACAGTGAGATGGCATGTACGGAGTGAGATGTCATTTTAAGATTCCTGCCATGCTTTAGACTTTAAATCTTTTGTTTCCCCGAGAGATTGTTTCCTCGAGCAAATATTATTCCTTTTCGCGACTGATTTCACAGATATATATCTTATACAAAAAGAATCCCGAAAAAGTCATCAAATGAAACAAAATGCAGAATGTTTGTAGATCGTTAATTTGTTTGTTTTAATGCTCTGTGCGAACTTGGTCGATATAATGCCCTAAATGGGTTTCTTTAGAAACAAGTCGGAACAATGAAGATTATAAACAATTTCTAGTTACTTTTGCTCTTTTTAAATCACCAAAATGCATCAGAAATTCACAATAGATCTCTAATTGAACGCCTCAACAGAGGGTTTTGACAATGGCGCCAAGGTTGGGGGTAAAAGTGATCTGATTGAAACATTGCACAATTAAAGGACACTAATGTGAAACGGAGTTGTGGCTACTTGAGGGGAGACATTTTCCCAGGCGGAAACATTTAATATATTTTGTAAAACTTTAATTTCATTTAAATCTTCGAGATAAACTAAACAAATTTATATATGTAACTGATGTAGGGACTTTGAAGTTTTACTCATTTAAAAAATATGGGTATTTTCTATTCAGTTTGATCGTGGGGTTGTTCAATATTGGGTGGGTTTGGGTGATTTACGATCCCTTAACAATCCTGCATGGATTTCATATAGCAAGAAAGTTGGCCCCAAATATCCTTTTTGCAATAACAAAACACTTAAAAAGAATTGGTAAGTACCAGACTCGATAAGTCTTACCTAAAATTGTAAAAACTAAAATAAGAGGGTGAAGTAAGAGAGAATGAAAAATAGGAGTCGTTATTTTAACAGCAATGCGCGGGTGTAACCGAGAAAAGGATTCATTTCTAATGCATCTAAAATTCAAAATAAAAAAGTCAATCATAGTGTTTACTTTTAGATTTCAAATGGTACCTCAACTATATTTTAAATAACCCATTTGTTGGCCGACACCTTGATATCCAGCCATTTTGGGCATTTTTAACATTCAAATTAACAGACTTTGTTGACTTAATAAAAATGACACCAACTCCAACACGACAGGTCAAGAAGTTAATTAGTTGTAGAAATCCCAGGTGCTCCTTTATATAATCCCCCCATATGTATGTAAATATTCACCTCACGAAACGAGTGGGATTGAATCAATATTTGCATCAATTTCAAAACTGTAATCCAGTTCTTTGCAATTCATAAAAAGAATTTTATTTGATAAAACACCATAAAGTCATAATATTATTACAGCGTGTAGAAAGAAGGGAAAGTAACAATATTTGTGAGGTTAGGAATAACGCGTGTACATTGTATGCTTATAGTCACTGAGTGCACCAAATGAAAAACCCGTGACGAAAGAACACCTCTTGAGCTCCCCTTGAGGGGTGATGGCAAAAGTATGAATATTTAATTAAAGATGAAAAATACGACCCATTACCTACAACTGATTTTTTACCCCCTCAAACCTTGCAGGTTTTACGAAAGTCGCGATTGAAGACTAATTTGCTCAGGAATTTGACAACTAAAATCCAACAACAGTAAATTATTTTAAAACGTACATCGTTTTTTTTACTCACAAAAATAAAATCAATTCAAAGTTACTTTCAATCATGTGTGTGTCCCTCTCCTGTTTGATAAAAAATAATTTAAGCATCGGTGTTTAATCGTAAAGCGCTTCAAATTTCCCACTAAATCATAAAAATTCTGCACCCATATTTTCATCTTCGCTAGCCAATTAAGGGCTTACGATCCACTCTACAATAGAATGGATCTTGTAGAGGAGCAGAGTGGATCGTAAACCATTGGCTAGCGAAAATGCCATATTTTATAAAAATATATTTTATATAAGGTTGTAGTTTTTTATTTACTGAACAGTATGGGTTGCAGAAAAAATATAAATTTCATCAAATAAAAAAGTCAAATTTACCTGTTTGAGTCATTAAAAACGACAGAAAAGAAAACTGGGAGAATTTTTAAATTCCTCTGCCCCCCCCCCCCCCCCCCCCTACACACACAAACACATTCACGGAAATACACACGATTTAACGATTTAACACAATTTTTCAGTAAAAGTAATAGTAAAGCTTTTTTCTTGTTTAGAATATGTAGAAGACAGTTGATAAATACTTAGCTGTATGAAAATTGATGCTGTTGCATCAAAGAAAATACATGAAAGTTTACGACATGTAACAAATGCTTACCTTTAAACACGCAAAACGTAGAAATTATTTTCCTGGTTTCAAAAATATCTATAGCTTATAATTGGCTGTCTATTTGACTTCAAACTTTTAAACTTTCAATTTCGTATGTAATGACACTTAAGATATTGGGGTAGATACTATGTAACAACTACTATGAGGTACTGATCTGTACTGTGATATAATTGTCTAACAACACTTAAACTTTTCAGTGGATCGTGTAAGAACAAATCAAGATGTCTTTAATTACATATTGATAAATCTCGTCAAACCGTGGCCTAGGATTGCCTAAATAACAAATAAATTTGAAATGGAACAACAAGCCATGCGTGCCTAAACGTCTAGGAACAAGTAAAAGTAATCAAAGCCCATCTACAAATATTTAAAAAGGGCCACACTAGACACTGTTCGATTTTCTTACAATTGCGAATATCCACAATGGTACGGGGTCAATATTGACTCTGTAAATACATGCTCTTTCTTTCGCTTCTTAAATCCTTTAACCTTTCGATGAAATAAGTTAATTACTTCAGGTTAAAGTAAAATTGGACTGAGGATTAAAGACTGAAATCTCTAGTCAACTTCTTGAATACGTACATGTATATTTACAAACAACATTGAAATTTACAGTTAAAATGTTCAGGTAGACAAACATTGGATTTCTCTATTTTTCTGCATTAAAACTGTATTCGCTTTGAAAGCTGACGATTAACAAAATGACGTTAGTAATTTTAGTAAAAATGAATATTTGCAAAGAATAAATTCCCGTTATTTTTTTTTGGGGGGGGGGGGGGGGGGGTAGGGACATCTGCAAGTTTCGGGCGATGTTTAAATGCAGAAGAATAAAACGTACGCTCAACTAGGACCCCAGGTCACCTGCGTTATACATGTAATTTATTTAAGCTTTCTGTTTGAAGGTTCAGCATAACTCTAATTACTTATGATTACATAAGGCTAACAACTACAAAAATACTGAAACTAAGTAAGGAGGTGTGTGGGCAAATTGGGGAAGTAAATAAAATAAGGTACTTTGTAGTTCGATTACGAAAAATATATCATCAAATCATTTGCTTAAATTTTTTAAAGTTTTTGTGCCAGTTTTTTAAATTTACCCTTGAAGAGTAATTAATATTTTTGTTCTCCAAAGGTGTACGATGGAAACAAAACTCTATCAGCAATCAGATGACATTGTTCAGTAATGTACAGTGTATAGGCCTGAGAAAATGTTTTAAATGGTTTATGAGGCTAGAATTATCTTAAGTGTTACATGGACCCTGAACACAATGATTCTGAATCGCTGAGAACATTTATCAGCAATTTAATAACGCTAATGTGATTTAAAATCAACACCATAATTTTCTAGCGCCTTTTAATGTATTACTATAATCTACAATAAATAAGGGTGGATTTAAATTTGAGGTTTTCATGCTTGATGACTACAATTTATTTTTCCTTTTCACCCCCACCTGACAACTGAATGAGCCGCGTCAGATTAGAAAATAAAACAAGCACACTCGGTTGATCATTTCATATACAAAGTATCAAAGAAGTTTGGAGATGATCCAACATTCTTCTATTCCATGAAACAAGGGGGATAACCCTTGTAATTAAGGTGGACCATTATGGCGCAAAATGCTTAACAGAAGGATAATTTCCGATAATGTAAGAAAAAACATTTTATGTCGGAATAAAGTTAATAATTTGAATGCTTGCTTATTTAAGGATTTTTCAATTGACGAAAGTCAATTGAATCCTTATGGGCATTCAGAAAATCTGTGTATGGTTAAATTCGCTGTATGATTTGTTTGCCCACTTATTTCATCGATTTTGAGTATGTCCACTTTAATTCAAATACACATACTCATTATCATGTATGCTGATTTATTGTTTTAAATTGTATCAGTATTTGTTTCACACATCAAGAATGTGTATATATAAATCAAAGGCAAATGAACATGGAGTGAAAAAACTTCATGAATATTAGTACTATTCATAAAGGCACTTGAATTTCGAGTGATTTATATTAGCAGTAAAGGAGGATATATTATTAAAGAATGGAAATGAAACAAAACCCTTGCTAAAAGTTCTTTGTAATAAGACATACACCAAATATCAGCTCAAAGTCTGCAAGCAAGACAGCATAGTATACTGACAGGTCCGCAAAAAAGAAACTTCTGTGCCTGACCATTCTATGGCAGCATTAAGACTAAAAGAATAAGCAAGGACAGCTAATTCAAATAAAATCTTTTAATTGACAGTCATGCAGCTATGGTTTAACAATGTGATGAGTAGCACAGTTTTGTTTGGCACTGTTTAACACTTGTAGATTCTTATTCATATCTTGTCATAAAAATTCATTGCAGTAAAATAAAGTAGCAATAAATGATCACAGACAATCTCCAATCACAATTTATTCCTATGATATCTATATCACATTGATATCTGTGGGTGGTAGATATCAGCTAACAGATATCACTGATATCAAGTGTTGTTCTTCTTACTGCTCCACAGGGCCCACAGACACAGGCCTCCAGACAGAATCACACCCGTCCTGAAATCATAAAATCATTGCTTGATTAAGAGCCATCGCTCATGTGTTACAGGGAGAATGTGAATCATTGCTTTATTGAGAGCCTTCGCTCATGTGTTACAGGGAGAATGTGAATCATTGCTTTATTGAGAGCCATCGCTCATGTGTTACAGGGAGAATGTGAATCATTGCTTTATTGAGAGCCATCGCTCATGTGTTACAGGGAGAATGTGAAAAAATGTCTTAGATACAGTAAAACATTCTTGTAGCAAAGTGCCTGGACTGAACAATTTAGAATAAATCTAATGTTATACATGTATCCTAATTATTTTTAGAAGGTTTATAGACCTGAGAAAATGACATTTAAGAGTGTTTCCCGTAACCATTTACTGTAAATATGTACAAGTGTATGCACCAGTTTGTTTCTGAATCTACCTATCACTGCAATGTGAAAAAAACTTTCGTGATAAAATTCTTTGCGATTATGTTATTATAAATGTACTTTAGAATACATATACAATATATCATTTCAAGAATTTTCAACTCACAGTATAAAGATTTCACCAAATTCTACCCCAAAAAATATCTAAAGTTACATCATTACGTACCACAGAGCTGGTTTAGAATAAATAGAGTGTCTCCATTTGCTGTAATGGTGGACGGACATTCTCCTGTCATTTTTATAAAACTTGACTAGGTCCCTGGCACTACAACCAGTAAAGGAGAGATTAATATTGAGGTATTAATTCATAAATTGTACAAGTTAATTCACAAAATTGAGTCCTCATCAACCTATGTAAAATTGACAATCCCCACAAAAAATCTCCCCATGAATTATAATGATTCTGCAATTAAAGGAATAATCACATCTACATGCATATTATCTTCCATTCATAACGTGTGCAATATCGGTGTGATTTTTGCAGAGCAAACACAAAACAAAAAATTAATGAATATTTATGACTTTACCACCTATGATAAAAAGATTAATAATTAAAATATTCTAGTAGAAAAAATACTCCACATACCAGTATATATTGCCTGTGGCCACAAGTGCTCTAGATTTACTCTGCAATTTGATGTCCACTGTTCCAAACTTCGAAAACTCCTTGGCAAGCTAAAGGTGGCAATACAGTAAGTGAACTTTCAAATGAAAAGTCATAAAATTTCATCATAAAAAAATAGGCATTGCTGAAAGGGCAATAACCCAATGTTGTACCATAAAAATGAATCCAATTCTCAATATATATTTTGAAGCAAGGTAATAAACATACATATCTTGAGCCGAAGTTAAACTCTTTCAACATCAATTTCTTACTTATACAATTGAAACTTGCTTCTGTAAAAGATGCATGAAGTACAGTGAGTTTACCTTATAAGCACTCAGTTGAAACGAGGCAGTTTTGGACTGGACAAACACAAGAGGTCTCTGTGATTCCTTGGAACTTCCTGATAAATCCTATACGAAATACATACACGAATGTGTTTGGCAGAGGAAAAATGAGGAGGAAATCAAATCCATCTGATTTTGACTTTAACTCTTCAAATTTTTGACAATAAACTATGACAATTAATCCACATTGTTAATGGTGTCTTATTACATACGGGGTTGACTTAGAATAGATCCTTTCACTCTTTCCATTGATAAATATATTTACATGTTAATAGTGGTTTTAAATAATGTATATATTTTCATTTTTAAATAATGGCTTAAGTATTTTCTGTTTTAGCAGGTAAGACTAACACAGTGTATTAACATGTCTTATATGAATAAATGCCAACTAGTATATCTTGAGGCATAAACAGCATAGTTATGTTTTATAAAAATGGTAGTTATATTTAAAATTGTTATGTCAAATTAACAAATGATTAGTTCTTTACTTACCAGAGAGTTAATACTGGCTCTGATCATGTTGATCTTGTTATGAAATGGCTTTATCTCATTCAGGTACCTCGAGAATGTACAGGGCACTACCCCAGTGGACCTAAGGAAAATATATGTACATATATTTACATACAGCATGAGGAAATATTGACTGACAGTCACACACCTGTTAACCCGGTGACATTAGTATTTGTGTATTATCAACTCTCATATAACAAATGTACTTTACATTGTCTATGTAATGAATAAGACACAATGCTTTGTCCTTACTTAACATCACTAAAGGTTACTATGTGACACATCCTTAGGAAACCTGAAACATAAAACATCATACATGTAAAAATTTGTGTCACATATAATGAATTCTGTTGTCAAGCATATCATACAATTTAGAAAGATACAAATAGCATAACATATGTTCTGCTTATAATCAAAATCTTAGAAATATTGCTCATGCACACATCATTCAACATTTTGGCCTGTACTGGTAAATGACTTCACAAGGAGCCCTGTAATTCTGTGGGATTAAGATTACCGAGAAAGTGGTTACTTCCATCATAATTATCATTTCATTCTCCTGAATGGTGAGAGTTTTAGAGCAGAGAATAAAATTCATGTTCCGGTACAATCTGATTAAATTAAAATCCACTGACCCACTTATGTAGACCACTAAACAGAGATAAGGGCCATTTCTGACTGACCTGATCAGATACATAATTTTATACTTTCATATTTTTTGTGGTCATTCAGAACTTAAATATTCATCCAGGGGTTTACAAAAGATCTTACCTTTTTACAAGTAGAAGCATTGTGTATTTTAATCACACCTTTATATGATTGTTATATATACTACATGTACTTCTTTGATTTATATACTACATGTAGTAATATATGATTATTATATACTACATGTACTTATATGGTTTATATACTACATATATTTTATGATTTATATACCACAGGTTTATTTATGATTTATAAACTAGTAGTACATGTACTTATTTGATTTATATACTACATAAATATACTACATGTACTTTTATGATTTACATACTGCATAAATATACTCATGTACTTTTATGATTTACATACTACACAAACTTATATGATATATATGCTAGTACTACATGTACTTATATGATTTATATACTACATGTACTTTTTATATAATATATGTACTTACAATAACCACACATGTATGCATCATATCCAGCTTCATGGGGCAAGTAGGTCTCATCTGGAAATGATAAAAGGGAAATTATGGCAAGTCTTCCCAATGACAAGTTCATTAAAATATTGATGTTTGACTGTACAAGTCTATGTCGGAAAGGAAAAAATCTATAAAACAGCTCAAAATTCATCAGCATTGTAAACAACATTGAAATAGTAGTTGACGTAAAAATCTAAGAACAATCCAAAATTTTAAAGTCAAACATAATTTTTCAGAATGTAGGGCATACTGTAAGAGAATGAACTTACTGCTGTAAATTGTGAAGTCTTTTCCATGGCCTATTACTGGCGAATGAATCACAAAATTTTGACCTGCAGCACTACAGAGAGGAAAACAATCATTTAAAAAAAATCATTGCAATGTATCATTGTCAGAGGAATAATGATCAAATTAAAGTAAATGCTCATCCTAGTATCTTTACTGGTGATCTTGTACGTATCAGTGGACGTAAAGTGTCATGACAGAACCATGAAATCTTTAACACTTGCATGGTCTACAAATGTACATGTAATTTTGCCAATCAATTGTCCATGCAAACATTAAAAGTTGAACTCAATGCAATTTGATGGACAGAAGAATTAAATAAATCACCACTCAACTAAAAATTGGCGTTTCAATATTCAAGGGGATGCAAGTTAGGGGGAAAGGAGAATATTTGAAATAACAGAAATCAAATGCCCATAAATGTAATAATTCCACAGTATAACATTACATATACCGATAAAATATTGTCAAAAATAAAATTGTTGACATAAGATTGTGTTGTTGTCATACTATTTAGCAAGCATAGCAGCATCACGCTTACCTTCTGAATACATGGTACAGGCCACCAAGAGTGGAATTGAACCTCAGGTCTAATTTCTAATTTGAAAAAGGTTGGAAATATGAATGTCAAGAGTTTCTTTAAATCTGTGAGTGACTGTGAATAAGCAAAAAGATCAATCAAGAAAATGTCACAAGCTTGTGACTAAGTCTGTGTATACCTTTTTTATCAGATGAGTTGCAATACTCTTTGTGTCTACAATCAGAGGAAATATTCTGTGTATCTCTTCCTGGAAATCCTTGTAATGAGCTATATCATTAATAGAAACAAAAATCTGATATAAAATATATGTATTTAATCAGTTTTATTGAGAGTATGAACATTGAAATGATGTTAAGCTAAGAATTTCTGGATCCATAGGCTCTTACCAGGAAGTGGCTTGTGAAATTTATCAAAGATCAGCAGTAAATCCAGCAACATGTTGTGCCCAATCAGGGGCTGTAATAGATAACAGCAAAGTGACACACTGTCTCAAGGAAACTGACTTCCATTATACCGATACTTTCACTTTCATTGTGCCATCCCTTTCTTTTGTAATAGCATGACAATTGTTGATTTAGATAATTAATTTTTACATGTAATTAAAAAACACCTAAACCAATCTACATATGGTAAACTTAGATCCAACCTTTTTAATTCATACAATTTTAATTCATTGACTTGACAAAATTTTGCACTCACCTTTTGGTGTTTAACTAATGCCAAAAACACTCTTCTGAATCCAATAAGACTGTTAAAAAGTCTGAAAAGACATGATAAACTGTAAATAAAATACATCATATCTCTGATGCATATCATTTTTAAAATAAGCTACCGCTATTTATTTCTTAAAATATATATTGTGTATATAGAACTAACCAGTAATCTGACCATGTTTGTTATATCTGTATATTTTCTACACATTAATGCAATCTACTTACTCTGAACTGTCTGCTTTCTGTTTGCTCTCTCGCTCTGCCTTTTCTTCTTTTGTTATTTTTGTGACTACAATCTAACATTCAATTAAATTGTTATTAGTACATATGTAATTATAATTTGATCTTACTGACACAGCCATTGCTATTGAAAAGAATAGATATTTATACTTGTTATCTTTAAATTAAAAAGAATCTTTTGTTGAACTGAATGTGTCAGACATGAGTTTTCTATTTCATTTTTTTTTTTATATATAATTTATACAGAATGCTTAACAAAAATTTCAATTGTCAAAAATTCTGGCAATTTTCATGTTCAACTAAATCTTAAGGAAAATGAGCAGACCTCTGCCATTTCCACGTTCTAGTATATCTACACAGTATAGAAAATCAGAACTTGCAACACTCACATTTCTGTCATTATCTGTTGATGTCCAAATATCACCATACCTATTTTTGATTTCGTTTTCAAAGACATAGTTGTACTTGAGTTTTCTTGTCCCTAACAAATAGTGAAAATTGTTGATAAAATCTCTTTGTAATGTAATATTGTATCATACATTGCTATCATGCTTGCTAAATATTACATGAAGTATGCTAGACAAGGGTTCATGTTTTTGAAAACAAACTGAAACTTTAACTACTAATAAATCTATGTAAACATTTCATGGTTGAAAACACAAGCAACATGTATACACCTGATTCACCTTATTAAAAACTGCACTTTATGTGATAAAATTTACAGTCTCTATTACAGACAGAAAATGTACACTGGCTGTAGTAATGTAACAATCTCTGCTAACTTACTGTCATTCTTTAGGCCACCCTACTGTCATTTTTAAGGCTACCTTATCGTTGATTTTAGGCTACTTTCCTGTAATTTTTAAAACTATCTTACAGTCATTCTTTAGGCTTTTATACATTCTTTCTTCAGGCTACCCTACCGTTGTTTTTTAGGCTACCTTACCGTCGTTCTTCAGGCTACCTTACCGTCGTTCTTCAGGACAGTGTGGCTGTCTCCGACCGCCGCCTGACTGTACCACTCAGCCACTTCCGAACACACGTCCTGTACCAGGTTCTCATCAACGTCCCTGTAAATAAAACATGGGCTCTGATAGGGGATGAAACACTATTTATCTCAAATTATTGTACCAAACTTTTATCAACATTCGTGTAAATAAAACACTGGTTTTGATAAAAAAAAAAATTCTACACCATTTCTCTTCACAATCAGGGACACAACTTATTTTAGTTTATTTCAATAAAAATTCTTTATATCTTTATGAGTGATTGGGAAAAGATTAGATATTACTTCCTTATAACTGAGATTTCCTTACATGTATATCTATATTAGCTCATTTAATATACATGTACCGGTATACATATGTACTTTCAAGTCTGTATAATTGAATGTCCGTGTACTTAATTGATAAAGCCTTTCACACTCCTCAATAACATTAAATTACATTAAAAATATCATACATCATTTATAATTTAGGACACAATTCGACCTATTAAATAAAGCAATAATTCCAGAATGAAAATTATTATGATAAGTGGTATTAAATGATTAACATAAAACATGGGCAGCTCTACATTTCTTTTGCTACAACAATATCAAAGGTCTCACCTTTCGACTCCAGCAGTGATCTCCTTTCTTTTTATAAATGTCTGAACTTGCTTTTCTTGCTCCTCATTCATAAATGATATTCCAGAGTAGACATACTACAGACAGAAAAATACACTGTACATGTTCCATTGATTGTATAAAATTAATGTTATATACATATTAATGCTATATATGTACTATATAGAAAAACAGCTGCCCCAACAACCAAAAGAAATCTAATCTGACATTACAAACTATTGAAGACAGTTTTTTTTACTAAATAAAATGGAAACATATGTCACAGTATTGCAAATGCCATACAAGTACATGCACTTGTCAGTCATTAAACTGATCAATATAATTCCATCCAAAGAAAAAAAACAACTTTTACCTTGTTAAAATCAAAATCATATCTTCTTTGGAATTCATAACTTGATGCCTATTAAAAAGATAAAAACTATTCATAGATTTATATGGCATTAGTATTAGTATGGCAAGTATTTCATGAATGCAATCACTTTCTATGTAAAAATTTTAGGAGCACTTCAAAAACAAACATTGTGTGTTGACAGATATGTCCTAGCAAGGTCACATAAAATAAAGAAAGAGTCGTTTAATTTGATGTTTTTATATCAGGCAATTGTTGTTATTGAGAGATGTCTTTTAAAAAAATCAATCAATATTTACATCTTCTGAGTATGATTCCCTCTATGGAAACTTATGGAAACTTATTTTGATTCATAGCTCTGTAGAATCTGACAGGACCAAAATGTACATGCCCCGTTTACCGATTGGTTCAAACCTACATCGACCTGAGAAAAATCCCGGACTGCACAAAATAATCATGATGATGTCAGACTCAAATTCCCTTAAGAGACGATTTGGCTGTTTCTTTCAACTAACGTACTGATATACATTAACAGTATAATTTAGTTAATTTTACTTACTTTTCCAATCAATTTATTAATTTGTTAAAAGAAAGATGTAAATATAAACAATAAAATGCTTTCTCTGATGATTCATGCAGGTTATGAAGGTAACGATCATTGCAGAAAAAAATTTACATAACATGCTACCGTGGGTTATATATTTTTACTGCAATATCGCCACCTTCATATTCTGCATGAAAGCATTTTATTGTTTAAATAACAACAAGTTACAACTACTAGAAATGAATATCATCAAAATAAAAAGTAAATTCAACAAGAGCATGACCATCAAGTGGAGTATTCTCTTGCAACAGGAATTGACATTTAAGTGAATGTGATGCAATATTTTTACATACAAAGTTCAGATTACCTTTCACCATGAAAACATTTCATGAATCATTTAATTAACATTGCAAAATTTGAGTGAAATATTACACTGGAGAATGACAACTTTACAGGTAAATATAGGTAAATTTACCTGAACCATGAAGCGGACATCTACAGGACCAAAGGAGGCAGGAAACAGGTACATGTTGTAGCTGTGTGCGACGTACCTAGACCAAGAACAATGAGTCTGTACACATGCTCAATGAACAAAGAGCTGCAAATTCTTCATCATTCATTTAGAGGTATACATTATAGAATTCATTTAGTTCTCACCTTTCATTTTCCTTTATAAATGCTGAAATTCCTGGGAAAAAAATATTAAATTGAAAATTAAATTCTTTTATACAATATAGGAAGAAGGGACAATTCAACAATATACTGATGATTCAATTTATATACTTTTTTTAAATTAGATAGCGTGTGTTAGTTGTACCTATCTGGCTGATTGTGAACTGTTGAACACTTTTCCTGTGTTTGTTGTATCGTTCTTCAATTGTGTCAAACAAACTAAAAAGAAATATCAAAATTAGAATCTATTAAAAGCAGCCATCAACAAATACTTAAGCTTATTATATTTGGCTGTACATGTGTATTTTATTTTGATCTATCTAAAGATTGATTTCGGCCAAATACCGTTCACACTAAATATTATATGTTTACATTAAGGGATAGGTCACCTATATATCTATTAAATCATTTATGAACATACATATGCTGTTCAAAATAATTTACGGTAGTTTTTGATTTATACAGTATTTAACACACAACACGAGGGATCAATTTACTTTATTTTCTCAAAGTTTCTGATTATATAATAATTATACATACCTGTTTTTAGTTTCATTATTCAGATTTAATCCAGTAAACTCTGTATCAATGGCTGGAAATAAAAACGTTAGTACCATAAATAACTTGGTAAATAATAAACAAAATACATTCAATACCGGTATAATCCCTGTTCCTTAGGCATGTTCTGGTTTTGCTCTAGAATAGGCCCTTTTGCAATAACTGAAGTGCAAATTGACATCAATGGTGACATATGATGTAACTGCAATTTTTTAATCTATGTCATTTAATTATCTATCGACTAAAACTTTGACAAATTTCTTAAAATTTCCTTTGTAAGAGAGTAAAACTATAGTAATGTGAAAGGGTTTATATCATAAACTTGTCACCGACACACAAAAACAGCATAAAGACAGAATTCTCACCAGTGGATCAGGGATTCTAGTGTTATAGCGGTTTAGGAGATACATGTATAATGAAGGATTACCCTGTTTCAGAACAGAGATACATATTGAAACAAGGCTCTGTTACCTTCATTACCCTGTTTCAGAACAGAGAAAAGTATAGAAACAAGGCTCTGTTACCCTCGTTACCCTTGTTACCCTGTTTTAGAACAGAGATACATGTTGAAACAAGGCTCTGTTACCCTCGTTACCCTGTTTCAGAACAGAGATAAGTATAGAAACAAGGTTCTGTTACCCTTGTTACCCTGTTTCAGAACAGAGATACATTTAGAAACAAGACTCTGTTACCGTCGTTGGATCTGTTACCCTCGTTACCCTGTTTTACAGAAGACACAGGTTTTATACAGAATTTAAAGCATTGTCAAACTTAAAAAGGAAGGGTGGTTATTACATTGGTCTGGTTTCATTTGTAACTTGGTTACAGATTTGCTGTACTGGGAAACTGTACTGTATTCTTGCCATATACATGTCTTTCCCGTTTCAGCAGTTAAATTGTTACTTCCAGAGTTAGTTAGAATAATCTATAACTGTGTCTCGGGACAAGCCCTCGTCACAAGAGTGGGTCTATAGGACAATATCATTTTAACAATAGAACATCCTATCTACTTCCAGAGTATGACATAGCACCAGATGTAATGGAATGGAAAAAATAATGACATGTGACCAGTTATATAGGGATTCATATCTAAGCCCTTTAAGACTAATCTCTATTCAGGTGCCCTACCGAGTTATCTGGCGCCAGCGATCCAAATGACCTGACTGTCATACTAGTAAAATGATGATCTAAAATACTTATTGGGTAAGTAAAACAGTTAATGAAATTTAAAGGTTAAAAATATATACAGTATATATATATAAAACTTATCGCTTAAGACAATTGATGTCACTCTGCATGCTTAAATACCACCCTTCACAACCATACTGTGATGTGGCACCCGAAAAATCAATTGTATATTATAATTTACTCTGACTGTTTTATGAATATATGTACTGCTACTGCATACATGTACCATGTTCGAATTTCCTCGATAAGACAATTAAAAAGAATAAATGATATGTTTATAACTTTTAAGAGTAAATATTTTAGGTTCATCTTTTACCAACAAAATCTGCCTTTGATATTGATTCCTCAATTTTTGGTAAATATTCCTCAAAATTATCTTTATCGACTTCCATGCTGCATCAGAACGAGCACTTTTTAGAGTTATCTCCCGTGTCTGTATCATTCTGAAACAATCTTTTTCATTGGGCAAGTCCTTCTCGATTAACCAATAACAAACCGTCTACTTGATATTTTTCGATATATTGGATTGTTTAACAATGGCGGAAAATACGAGATTGTACTCCTAAGGATGTGAATTTTAGACGATAGGGACTTTTTGGATGAAAAATTTAAGCTATGTTTCCATATATTTTGATCTTTTTAACTTTTGCTATCGACCAGTCACATAGTCAAGGTAATATATAGGATATTGTGAACTCTATCATTTATTGTGCTGTTTTCATGTTGTGGCATGCTAATGTTTAACGGTTTGAGTTACGTTATAATATTTGTGAATTTATCCTCAGTGTAAATGATTAACAAATTGTCAAAACTGATAGATATGTAGATAGAATCAACCAACATAACCATTTGCAATATGAAAACAGCAGTACATACATGTAATTCATGTAAAAGTTTCACAAATCATCATGCTCATATTTGATGCACAAAGCAAATATATACAGACAACCAGTATTGAATAAATACTGAGACAAACAAGTTAAAATATACAGACAGGCATTTCAGTATAGTGATTATACGTTAATAGTCCAAAGGCAAAGGCACAGATATGAGTATATAAGACTCATATATATGTATATAGAAAAACCATATTTTATAAATGTAATTAAAGAATATGAGGAGAGGGAGGCTACTATATGACACTGGTGTGTGATACTAAAATATTTTTGTAGCATGCGTATATTATGTTATCAACCCCAGCCTCTTTTTCTCTCTAATTCGATCAGTGAACAATATGCACTTACACAATAAATAGTGAACTTATTTTTATATGAACAGCTGGAACCAATGTACCAAGGCTGGCACTGTATCCTCCTCCATTCAAAACAACATCTACAAGATTTGGGGTAAGTTTCAGAATCTAAACACTAGAGGTCAATGATGATGTTGAAAAATTCCCCCATCTTATTAGAAAAACTATAGAGTTTACAGTCTGTCCCAAGATATTTATGCAGCACATTTGAAAAATTTTTAATAAAAATACACATACCTGTGAAAAAAATGCAATTGAAATCAATGAAAGAGAAAATATCCAAGATATCTTCATTTACACATATCATTTTTCACTCACAAAAATTCACAAGAACGAAAAACAATATCATGCGGAAATTTATACCTGCATGGTAATGGGAAATGTTGACATTTTTCTCCATCAGGAAGTCACTCTGAATACCTCACAGAATGTTTTAACATTATCACATGGGGTACTTTCATGTCTGTTGCAATGGAAAACCCCTGTAAATATATTTTTTACCCAAGTATTGAAACCTGATAAACTAGAGGGGGCTTTTCAAAAGAGAAATCTTCGAATTTTTTCATACTTTTGAATGACCATCATTTAAACCCAGAGGTTTTTATAAATATGGAGTAATCAAGTAAAATGTGAATCAAGGATATATTGGGACAGAGTATTGTGACTTTAGTCACACTATCTACAAGCAGATTAATGAGATTATGACTTAAAGTTGTTGATCAGACCGTAGAGATTTGCTTGTAGAAATGTAACAAATGACCAACCACAACATTACCCTGGTTTTTTTCAATGTCGATAAATCTTGTGTTTCATGTTGCAGTTGCTGGTTGTGATTACCAACCCTCCTGCCGCAAATGGATCCATCTCCCTACAGTGCCAGGCTAACTTATTTTTATCTATTAGCAATGCCCAGAATGCAGTAAACAACCCTCCATGTGGGAACCCTAGCATCATAGCCACCACTGCAGCACCCCCTACCCCAGGCCCCGGTGTTACTGGTGAGTGACCCCTAGTCTAATTAAGAATTAAAAAATCATATATTTGAATAAAAATCTGGGGGGGAAATCTGAATTTTGTTTTGTTCAATAGTAAAATATCACCCAATCAGACATGATATTTCCAGCTGCAATAATGTAGCCCTTTCCCATTTTTTTTTTTGGGAGAGGGCTACATTATTGCAGCTAGATATTTCCTGCGATAAATAAAAATTATTTTACTGCTTTAATTAAACATTGAACACTTTATTATCTTTGTAGATAGGATTTTAATGCTGAAGTTTCCTTTTTAATATGAACAATGCAAATGTATAAAAGCAATCCAAAAACTTATTTCAATTATGATGCATTAAAATCTTAAGATAATTTAATGCCTATGAAAATTATACTCACATATGTTCATTTTAATTTTCTTTTATGAATAAAACACAATTCCTTGAAAACAAAATAAATGGTAAGTAACTGCATGGTGCACATTTTGGGTGTTGTGATGTTTTTGTTTGTGGGATGATGTACACTAGATTAATTGATTTTATATATGTGTGCACCGATTTTTGTTAGTAGCCTCTATTAATAGAAAGCAGTGCGAAGTGAGCACCTTGGACTAACACTTACTGTATATGAAGAGTAATGAAAGCATGTGTGATTAAGCTAGTTCACTGTAGCTCAGTTGAATAGACTAATCTGTAAGGTGAAACTGTAAACAGAAATGTAGTCAAGTTTTACATAACTCTCATTTGTTTCCATTCATATATTTTTAACCCAACATGAGGTAAAAATTTAGGTCAACCTTGTGAATTAGCATGTAATACATGTACAGTTGCTTTTGAAAATTAAGGAACTTAATATGAATTTGAATTATGCAATTGATATCTCAAAAAGCTTTAGGGGTACAACTAGATTCTAGGTTTTATTTATGTATTTTCTCAGTGATAAACCAGACAAACTGACATTGAATTAAATAATAAACCCCCTTTAAAAGTCTCTTTTCATGAGATTATCACTCACTGTATGTTTTAGCTGACCCTAATGTGACAACCTCTGCTCCCGTACTGGGTACAACCTCAGCTCCCACAGCCGGTGACTGGGGCGTTCTAGAAGTTCAGGCTTTACAACCTGATCAGGTGAGTCAACAAAGATTTCTGTTGAGTAATAAAAGGAATACATTTAAGCTTACATGTATTTATGTTGCTCTATAAAACCATATGGTGTCAAAACTACAGCTTAGCTTTTTAAATATGAATGCATTAGGTAGTGTATGTAGTTTTCATTTCATTGTATTGATATTTCTCTTAACTTTAGAAAATATATCACCAGCCTGTCAAAGTTTCCCGGAATGTGGCAGCCACTGAGTCCGTGCAGGAAAATGTGGTGGTCAGCTGCTGCACAGTTGGTCTGACCCAGAATCTGCAGGTCGCCACCTTGGTGGTGGCTGATCTCAGTAGGAACAGGACAGTCAACTGGGATCAAGCTGCAGGTACCACATGTTGCTAAAATATACCAACATCTTCCTAATATCATTGTAGTACAGTAAAACTTGTCTAATCCGGTGGAGGTTGGTTCTGAAAATTTTCGCCAGATTAGGCAACATCCGGTTTGGAGGACATTGTTGCAAATAAATTTCATATTGACTTACATTTTATATTTACATTCCCAACATAAATCCTTGGGTATTTTAGTCAAATATAAATATGAATAATTAAATTACAAAAACATAAGAGCAGTGTTTAAGTACTTGTAATAATGAACAATTTTGGTCTATACACTAGAAAATAATTGTAAATTTTCATTTAAAAAAGGTTTTGTCTGTTTGCTAAATCTTTCAGTTCAATTACAATTCTTAACTATGAAATATTTAAAAACGGCACTGATTTTCATCACTTTCTTTGTAAAACAATTGCATAATGGGATACTGACAATGGAAATATGTTTTAAATCAAATCATTGTAATCAATCATGATCAATCTTCCTTCATGAATGATTTGTGAGGTCCAAGAGACAAGTGCATGCTTCACCGGAAATTGTTAAACAAACAATGACCACGCAACAAGTCAAAAGGTGGCTAATTACGCAATGGCGAGTACACTGGGGAGAACTTATTTGATGCAGGGAAGAATGGGTAAAAATTCAAATACATGCATTGGGAATTTTAAAAAGAATAAAGTATTTTGACAGAAAAAGAGTAACACTGCAAGTGTTTACTCATACAACCCGCATTACACATGATATTGGCAGTCTTACTTCCACGGTATCCAGAATCACCGTGACAGCTTGAAAAAATATGTAAAAGTTTTATGCACTCCCCACTTTTGATCTAGTTTTTGCTGAAAAAAGTACGTATTATAACAAGACTTTGTATAGAACCTGATATAAGTTGCTAGTTTGGAGTTTTATATACCGTTTTTTAAATCAATAGTGTTGACTGGAAAAATTGATCGATAATTGAGCAGTAATGATCCCACATAAGGCCTCTTTCAAACATCAATCGACAAATGGCTGGATTAGGGGAGATAACTCTTGTTAATTATAGGGATTCGGTTCTAAAAATTGCGGCCGGTTTACAGAATAGACAAGATCTGGATTATACAACATTTATTAAAAATAAAATGATAGGAAAATGTCGAGGGACTAAATAATTTCGCCGGATTGGACAACATGCCAGAATGCACAACATCCCGATTCAACAAGTTTTACAGTACATGTGTATAATAAGAAGCGATTATATACCACATGTATTCATTTAATTTATTTCACCAATGAAATGAAACAAATATGTATTATTAAAGCATGACAATTTTTTCATACACCTTTTATCTCAGGAATTTGTGCTTATTTACTTTAATGATAAATCAACTAGAGCTTGAAAGCTTTATTATAAACATGAAATGAAAAAACATGTAGTGGTATCACTGGTACATGGTTGTGTCAAGAAGATTTGTTTCAAGGCCGTTGTAGTTAAATCAGTATTGTTTTCAAAGAAATCAAGCATTTGTCATTAAGGAGCTTTCTTGTTCCATATTTCAGCTAGAGGAAATATTAATACAGGGACACCATACCAGAATCCAGCATTTGTCAGTATTTCACCATGTCCATGTGATATTACCCAGAATGCCTGTGATATGGATTGTTGCTGTGATAATGTAAGATGGAACATATTTCTTTTTATTGAACATATTATTTTTTATTTCTATTATCATTTTTTTAGGAAAGGTAATTGGGTATTGAATTCCCATTAACCATTGGGCAAATAGGTGACATTTAACATATTTGTCTAATTCACAAAATATACTACATGTACTTACATGTAGTAACTGGTTTGTGACCTAAAACATGGGATGGTATTTGGAGACATTTCTTTTTTGTAAGACAGAGCAATTCCTAGTGTTGTATTGTGCCAAGACTCAAAATCGCTTATGTGGTACAATATTCTTTTCAACAGATAAAATTATTTGGAGTAGTACTAATAACATGTATATCTTATGACATGGACAGATTCAGTAATACAGTACTTGTTTATCAAGTTTATTTATTAAAAATAAATTTCAAAAATCTTGCTACAGATATGATTTAAAAGTAAACATTTGGTATTATAATACAGGACTGTACAGCATCAGATACAAGTTCCTTCCGAGGGTGCATCAGTGGACTCCCTGGGGGTCAGGCAGCACCTTACCCTGAGTATTACTGTAAATCAGCCCACGTTCTGAAAGAGGACTGGTTCCCATTGATGTGTGTGGAGAGGGAGTATAATGCTCTCATTGGATTCTATTATGCTGCTTCCACCACTTTAAGAAACACTGAAGCTCTGGACAACAAAGTAGCATCAGAAAGTGTCTATTCATACAGGTACCAGTTATGATTTGAACCATATAGTTGGATTTGTTTATCTTGTTTTGCTATAGCTATAAAGCTACATGTATATGAATTTTTTTTGTGTTTTTATGTAGCCGTCCCAGTTTGTCCACATCTCAGACCACCATCTATAAAAAAGGAACATCTGTGAAGTCTATTACAGCAGGTGTGGCTGCAAGGAGGGTGGGGACAGTGGTTCTCCCCCAGAGAATTCTGTCTGGTCAGTGTTTGACCACTGCTCCTGTGCGCTACCTGGAAGATCAACAGTCTGACTGCACCTTTTCACTGACCAGAGACCTGTGTAGCAGTGACAGCATCTTCAGTGGATATTTCTATCTGCAGCCTTCCTCCAATCCACAAGCCTTTGCTGTCCAAGGCAGTCCGGCAGATGATACTGCAGCTGAAACCAATGTCAATTATTTCTGTACATCAGATTTCTCTGGCTATGTCAAAAACACCTCAGCAACCATTCCTAATGTCACAACCTCAACATTCTTCAACTTTGCCCTACCCTCTGATACAGCTTGTTTAGATGTGTGTGGGAATTACATTTGCGAAGAAGGTATAATTACTGACACAACTGAGCCCACCAGGGGGACTCGCTGTCCATTTGACAATGGGTCCACTCTCCCGCCAGTACCCAACATCAATGGCAGTACTTGCGAGAATGCTGTGTTGGATGTGAAGTATGAATTTCAGTGGAAAGGCACAAGAATAGTTAAGGTAGATGCTACTGTGATTTTGGGCAATGTTCCGCTGTCAGCTGAGGTCACTCAGAGGTATGAAGCCAAGTTCAACCATCAGTACGTCGCCAATGGAACAGTTGCTTCAGATAACTACAGAAACGTCACCACAACGTATGACCGCTCAACAGGTGCGAGTACTCATAATACAGTCTATCATTTAGAAGCTAAATGTATGTCTGTATTCATACTGTGTTTTTAACAATTGATTGAATAGAGTAATGAATTAAACAGAATTTCTTAAATTTTCAAAATCTTAGGTTAACTGCTGAAAACTCACAGACTTGTAGTTTGTATTATACATGTATTATTTATTTTCATAAAAAACCAAGTTGTTTGGTAATATACAAAATATCTGTGGGCAGTATTGATCAGTGTGAATGTGGGTAGTATTGATCAGTGTGAATGTGGGCAGTATTGATCAGTGTGAATGTGTGCAGTATTGATTAGTGTGAATGTGGGCAGTATTGATCAGAGTGAATGTGGGCAGTATTGATCAGTGTGAATGTGGGCAGTATTGATCAGTATGAATGTGGGCAGTATTGATCATTATGAATGTGGGCAGTATTGATTAGTGTGAATGTGGGCAGTACTGATCAGTGTGAATGTGGGCAGTATTGATTAGTGTGAATGTGGGCAGTATTAATCAGTGTGAGCCATTGACCTGTTGTAGGTTATGACTTTGGGAAACCTCTACAGAGTGGAGTTGAGATGATTAATCAGACAGACAACACATTCATGTATGTCAACACCAACAGATCCCAGCAAATGGCTGTGTGGGACACAGGTAGGCCAACATTCATCATCAAGCCACCAAATGAACAGTTTCATATTAATGTTCTTCTTTTTCAATATGTTAAATGTTTTGTAAAAGTTTAAAAAAGGTTTAAATATAAAGACAAACCTTCATAGCTCTATTTGTATCACATGTAATTAAACTTTACGAGTTTTGATGCATATCAGTTCTTTTTAGGTGCAGATGGACTGTGTTTCAATGCTGGCAGAAGGCAGATTGAGTTTGGGAATGATGTGTTCTCTAGTTGTTTGGTCAAGCTTTCACTGCAAGACCTCAATAACTGCTCCAATATTAGGTACGAGACTGAAGTGTCAGTTGCATTACAGTTATCATTGAAATGTGTCGTTGACTGGTGTAAATAGTATTACTGTTTGATTGTTCTATAAAAGACTATATGAAGAATAATATTCCATAAAATTTTGTTGACTCTAGAATGCAAAATCCATCATAATCTAATAAGTTTAAAACTTATGTTCTTTTTTTGGTTCTCTTGCTGTTATTCACATAGTATTAAGAGTCTTTAATTTCATTATATAAAATATATATATATATTGGAGTAATCTCCCTTTTAATGTTTTACATTAAAATCCCTTTCATAAATCTGTTAATTCTTTTTGCCTTCAGGAAAACATTAGTCAACAGATTAAATAATTTAATGAAAGCAGATAAAATTGGTCGCCTTGGCAACAATAACTACTTGAATTCAGCTTATTGGATTAACGTAGCAAGGTTAGTTCCGATTTCTTTCATGCATGTATGTGGATCAAAACATGCACATAATGAATTTCATAGAACTATTTTCATATTATTTTATTTGAAAATGTTAGAATTTGATTCTGAGGTATTGTTTCTGATTATTTAATATGTTGAGTATTTCATATTTCTGTTGAATTAGAGAGGATATATCGGCTGAGTGTACAGGGTACCTGGTGTCTCTAGATGATGCCACTAATAACAGCAGACTATCCTACGAGGCCCGTGGACTGTGTGTAGACATCATCAGTGGCATCCGCCTCGATGTTATGTATGCTCTCACCGGAAAACTGAATGCCACTCCCATTTATGAAGTCATTGGGTCCAGAATAAGGTTCAGTGCTAAGACTTTCTGACTTTGATATTTCAGTGATCAAATAACTCCTAAATGTCATTAAATATGCATAAAGTTAATTGAAATTTTTCACATTAATAGGTTAAAATGTAAATCTTGTCTTCCATGTTGTATTTTAGTTATGTAAAATCTGAGTGGCAGTTGAAGTGTGCTAAAGGGGAGACAAATGCTTGCAACACGCCAGGTTTTGTGGACACTTTTGAGGTTACCAGCTCTGTAAGATTTTCTTTGGTGCCAGGCAACACACCAGAAAAACTACCAAGGTCAGCTATAGGTTACGAATGTTAGCAACATCTTTTTTTTAAGATGCTGAATTTTTTTTTATTTACATTCTATTTTTATTATTATAAATACTTTTACTATGTTAAGAGTAAAAATACACATTTTGCATGAAACAACTGAATTTGCCCATGTATATTATGTATTCTTGGTAATTTATGTACACATAATGAAATACATAATGAACAGAATAAAAATCTGCATTCAATATATTGTTGTTTAGGTATACCTATAAACTCCAACACTTTGTTTCATCTGTCTAATCCACTGTTTCTTTTGATAGATACCAGGATAGCAAGTACAAGGATATCTGTTCTCAAGATGTTTGCTGGGAAGCGTTCATCTACCCGATCTCTTCTAACTACGAGGGTGTGGACAAAGATCAGGTCCTCGTTCAGGTCCTCCTCATCATTGTCATCCTCATTGGCTTCCTCGTCTTCCTCAGGCCCTGGTGGTACATCATCTGATCATCGCTAGCATCATCTGATCATAAGGTTCGCTAGGAACTGTGATATTACTAATGCTCTGAGAACCTGAATTGGATTGGACGGCTAGAAAGTTGAAGAATGAATGAGAAAGTGAAAATACAGATAATGGTTGTTTATAGATATACATGTAGGATGGTGGATGGGAGAAACACAAGGTTTCCAAAGAATTTAACATTCACCAGTGGCAGAACTTTGTTATAATGACTTTATGAGGATAAGACGGTGATAAAAACTCCAAATCTTATGATTTTCCTATGTTTTGAAAGAGATGAAGTGTCAGTTTTGGTCGAGGTCATTGTTGACATTGAATGACTTATTTTGAATATGATTAAACAGACCCTGTGTGTCATAGACTAAATGGTTGATAAGTTTATTCCATCCAATCTTGTGTGTCAGAAATGTTTTGATATTTGCCAATGATTTTGTGAACACTACATGTAAGAACATTTGTTTTGAATGTATAGTTTACGTTATCAGTTTTTTAAACATTTTAGTGCAGAAATTATGTACGCAAGTGCTTGTTTGTACATGTATGTGTTAATGTGAGAAATGATTATCATGAATTAGAATTTACATGTATGTGTATTTATACAAAAATAAATTATTTTTTATACAAATGAAAGATACAATTAAATTTTTGCAGTTTTAAACAAATGAATAGAAGTAAAATAGAATACTTCTTGATTTAATATTTTGAAAATCAAAAAAATAAGTTGTCCATTTTGATTTTATGTAAAAAAAAAAATGTTTATTGAAAAGATACCATCAACAAAATTTCAGAAGCCAAAAATATTTTTAACAATAGAAACAAATCAGCTGATTTACATTAACAGATCTTGGTACTTTTAAGCTACACTATTGATCTATTGATATTGTTATAATTTTCAAGAGAATTTAATATCTCTTAGTCCTCCGATTCCTTGAATCCCACACTTGGCACCAGCTACCTTACAACCAAATGTAATGGCTTCAACCAATGTCTTTCCCTCCATCAGAGCAAAAATAGTGGCAGCATTAAATGTGTCTCCAGCTGCTAGAGTGTCTCGGAGTTTATCTGGAGGAAAGCAGCAGGACGTCACTAGCTGACCCTCGGAATCCATAGCAGCAGCGCCATCCTCACCCCAGGCACAGATAACCGAAGCCCTGGTCAGTAGGAAATTTTAATCATTGTACTAGACATCAAGTTCAAAGGTGATTATTTCTACAAATCATCTTTTTGTGTTCAGTTTTTTAATCAGGAAAAAAAATGAAAGAGAAAATTAAAGTTTTTTTCTTTAAATTAATATGAAAAGGGGGGGGGGAATTCTCCTGATTCAAATTATCAAAAAAACATTCATAAAGACTTTTGAAGATTTCTTACCCCTGTCTGCATTTCTGAATAAAAGCTTTGACTGCCTCCTCTTTGCTGTTCAGTCCTTTATTCTGGCTATACTCCTTGCTGACAAACACATAATTAGCCTTATCCAAAAGTTGATCTGAAAATATACATGCATGAGTGGTTCGACTTGGAATGCAAGTTTGGTTGTAGACTTTATTGAATGCAATAGATTTAAAGCTACTTATTTTTATACCCCTTGTGACTATGTGTCTGTCTGTAACAAATTTTCGTCAAAGTTTTCTTGGAAACTATTAGGCATATCATAAGGTTGGATACATTTTTTAACAAATCCGAAGTCAACTTCCTGTCGACTTTGCTTATTTTGTATATTAACTTCAGAGGAGGGGTATCACTAGTGAGCATTGGCTCTCAGATATCTTATTTTGGACCTGTGGCTCTCCTATCTGTCATCCAATATATTATGGAAATTGAGAAACAGTTCTGAAGCTTAATTAAAATGGAGTATTATCATTTAAACGGGAATCCATGTGTACCATGTACACACCTAATTCTGGTCTGGCTGGTTTTTCAAGTTCCACTGATGTTTTGAGCTGCTCTGATTCGGACCTGGCATTGTTGTGTTGATCAATATGAGCTAGCATGCGGACTATCTCATGGGTCGGTGTGTTGAAACTAGGTCTTCCCTGAAAATGACCATGAAGTGAGTGTGAAATAAAAACAGTTGGATTAATATATAAAATATGCACTTTATTATTTATCTTAAATTAAATGTACATGCAATGTTTTCCCCTGAATATTCCTACTGAGTCATTATATTGCATGTTGCAATGGAAAGATTACCAGTAAGAAATACATTTACTTTTTACCTTTGATCTAAAATGTAAATATAAACTATTGGTCCAACAATCCATACACCACTTTGGAAGTGATTCTTAGGTTGCAATGCTTTTCATCATAACTGATATAAATAATGATGCCTGTTCTGCCCATTCTGTTTTTCATTCATTTTAGTAGTACTTTACTCAGATGATATATTTGGACAACCGGCACTAAAATGTTTTTTGAAATCTTACCTCAAAATGTATCCATTTATATTTACTTAGATCTATTCTTTTGAATTCCTCTAAAGATACTTCTGGCAAATTTCTGTAATAGAATTAAACTAGGATATATATTTTGTTCATATTAATATACATGTTTATGCTAGTACTTGTATAATATTTACTTTCAATGCATCATATTGTGTGTACAACCAAATGGCCAAATCAAACAATTAAAATATGTTGAGACAGTGTTTGTAATATATTTAAAGAAACATAGTAAGGATATGAATAATATATTTTGACTTTTTGATCTGCTCCTAATCTACTCAATGCTAATACTTGTGGTTTACTTGCTGGCATGAAGAATGGTCCTGGATCCATTCTGTGAGTTGACTATGATGATGGAGGTGGGGGTAATGAACCCAGAATCATAAGTATGACAGTGAGAGGTGGACACACCCAGACTGGAAAAATCTTCCTGTAAAAATCTTTAAAATAAACAGGAAAAAGTTATATTAATCTCAGTAAGAATTTGTGCTAGTTTCTGTGGCAATGCATTAACCGATATTCAATTATAAATGTATGTGCATGTATAATGCAATAGAACTCGATTTCCTTCTCATAAATGTATAGGTCTAGATGTACGAAAGTTCCGTGCCTCATCTCATTATCATTTGCAAAGCTTCCCAAGTACTCGGACTGGGCTCCCAGCAGTGACAGCACGGAGCTGGAGTTGGCAGCATTGCCGCCCTTCTGCCAATAGAAATCCAGAACTCTGAAAAAAAAAAAAACCATGGCGTTCTTAGATTTTACAGTGGTTTTCTTGTACCCTTTGACGACAAAACGTGTTTTTTCCCTGCATTTAGTATACGCATGTTTTGTCAACCACTGTATTAAAAAAAATATTTTGTCCACACTGTGAAAACTGGGGTTTGTAGTGATTGTTTTGTAGCAATTTACTGAAACGTTTTATGTATTTTGACTATTCGCTTATTAGTCGAACCCTTTTGAAATAATTAATTACCTTTGGTCACTATCTTCTTCGGGATAATTTTTACAAACGCTTACAATGTCAACACATGCCAGCCCAACACACATCACTCGGGGAGAAGTCATATTTGAATTCTATAGCTCTGGATTAGTTTAACACCTGCCCCACTTCCCAAGATAGCACATGTTTCCAAAAATGAAAGTAACATTTGTAAACAAATTAGTGACGCATGCGTAATGATTTTTTTTTTAGAATCAAAGTACACTATGTACTCGCTGGCAAGCCGGCAAATTGCTTTCTATATAGAGGGTCTTCTCCATTAGATAATACATGACATATAAATTGAGTGTTATGTGTTATGTATATATATAGATTTTATGTAAAGTTTTACTCATACAACAACAAAAACAACCCACAAGGTATATCTAACTCCATATTACGTGGGGGTACCCCCTCTCCCATCCGTACAATTATTTTTGCTTTCAATGGAAAGCAGCGGACAAATGTTTAATTATGTCTACTGCAATTTATGAAATAATATATTGCATACTTACCTTTATTTTCTACCTGGGTAAACAGCGCTCAAATATTGCTCGCCGGCATGAATCCATGAATCTAGAGACATAAATGTTATTTATGTCTCTGATGAATCTACACTTATGTACCTTGAACAAGGCAAAGTCGGGCATAACATAAATACTTGTGTGAATTGCAGTAAATATATACATGTGAATGTACGTTTCGAGGGGCTAACATATCAGTATAACAACGTATATTTCGATCTAAGTCCTTTATAGATATCAAATTTACTCGATCGTGAACTGGTCTTGAGTGAATAAAGAATTGAATTGAAGCCTCTTATAGTGAACTACGTAGAAGCTTTTAATAGGCGTTAACTCCAGAAAAGTTTCAACGTAATGTTTTGACTGACCTTTGTCCAATCAGATCGTAGTTGGGTTGAGTGAAGACATTGCCACTCATGACTTGAAATGAGAGAGAAAAGAGAGAGAGAGAAAGTTAATTGAATAAATTATAGATGATGCCGATGAAGAAATCATCATAAGTTATAAACTGACCAACAAATTAATTAAGATCTATATATTACATGTATATCCTTTATCGGTGTAACTTTTGGTGTAACTTTGGTGTAACTTTAAAGCGAATGAACAGTTATGAATTGAGATATGGTGAAACGGAAGGCAACGCAGGCGGAAGCTTAGTGGAAAAATAAAACAATGGCGGACAAATTTGTCCTTAGGTGAAGAATGTTTCACACTGAGTAACCATGAAGAAAGTTTTTCATAGTTACATAAATTCATGGGGTATACTAGACCTTGATTTGTCACTTTATAACAGTACTATTGATAGATAGTTTGCTCACCTGCGTCATCTATAATTTCACACACACACACACACACACACACACACACACACACACACACACACACACATCCTCTCTCTCTCTCTCGTCAGGAGCGGTAATATCTCAACTCCGCCTACTGCGATCTGATTGGACGAAGGTCAGTAAAAAACTTTTTTGGAGTTAACGCCTATTAAAAGCTTCTACGTAGTTCACTATAAGATGACCGATCTGCATGTAAAACGAGTATAGTCTTACAAACTCAGTCTGGACTTAAATCAATCAGCTGACCATGATGTGATCCGAATGAACGTAGCAATACTTTTACTCATTTTTCCAAAGAATGATTTTTTTTGGTATCGGTTGCTAAATTACAACATACTTTACTACTTGTATTATCATCACTGTCTTAAAGACCGGGGTTGGGGTATAAATAGCAGCCAATGAGTAAAATGGAGGAAATTTCAATTTTCTTGCCACCTTTCCCTTCAGAGAAGAAATTTCTGAATTCAAACATTAATCAAAAATTTTTTTAAAATATCCAGATCTGTCCGTCTATTTTCACCAACAGTTATTTTTAGCTAGCTGTATCTAAATTACTTTTAAAAATTTCATTTTGAGCGGGAACTAAAATAAAATACGAATTTCATGGGTTTTTAAAAAGAATTTTAATATACGAATGATTATATTTAGAGCACATTTACTGACAAATACTTGCAGTCATTACTTTCTTCATGACAGCAAATACATAAAAACATAAATCACAAGATTCAGAAATATAATGCATCATAAAGATTTGATTAGTTGAAAGAGATGTGCTTCTTTTCAAACATTATTGTTACATAGAATAAATTTCATTTTCACCAAAACTGGGGAAAAATAACACATGCAGAGATGGTAATTAGCTATCATAATTTTTACGGGAATAGTTGTAAGCAAAACCATACGGATCGTCGCTTGCAAAAAATGGGTCTTTTGAACTACTAGATTCTTTATGAGATTCGTTGCTGTTGTTCACCCTCAGTGTCAATATGCTGTAGCAAGCCTCTTCATTGCTATCGTACAAAGGTTCCTCTGACTGTCCATCACCAATTTGGTTATCCACAACACCATTTAATTCTTCCAAACCATAAACATCATTGTGGTGATTGATGCATTCTAGAAATTAAAATGTTATTATACCCAGTCCCAAGGTATCACCGATTCATATTTTGCCTAAATACTCAATATTTATCAATTATACCTCAGGGTTCAAACGATGTTCATTCAAAAGTATGAAAAAAATCAAAGATTTCTCTTTTGAAACGCCCCCTCTATAGCTTAACGGGTTTCAAAACACAGCTAAAGATATGATGTGTATGGGGATTTTGTATTGCAACAGACATGAAAAACGTCGAAAAATTGTGCGAGGTATTCCACTGGCTTCCAAATGAAGAAAAAGATGTCAACATTCCCCATTATAAATCTCCGTAAGAAATATGTTTTCGATCATGTGAATTTTTCCGAGTGAAAAATGATAAATTTGCCAATGAAGATATCTTGTATATCTGAATTATATTTACGTTAAGTAGTAGAATGTCATTGGTTACCTTCTTTTTTTCTAACAGTTCGTATACGTAACCTATAAAAGACCAAAAATATCTATCAAATTTCAGAGAGTATATATGTATACGTTTATGTATCAAATAATGATATTTAGCAAGAAAATACTATGTCCAACCGAAGATTATAGAGTTCTGTACTCTACTGACAAATACCAACTCTTTATTTAAAAAACAAATAATGAATTTTCATAACCAATCGATGAAATGAACGATTTACTCGTATTCAAACCATGATATTACCAAAAGACGAGTAGTCCTAGGAAGAAAATACAGATAACGATGATACACGCTGTTCCAAAAAGGAGATGGATATGGTTTTGATGTAGCTTCTTGCCTCTCGTTGTTACAGTACCTGATTGTGATATATCTTAAAGTTTATGAATGTATGCATGTTATAACAAGTGCTGCAGCAAAACACATAACTACCTCCCCCCCCCCCCCCCAAAAAAAAAACCCCAAAAGAACAAACAAACAAAAGCAATAAAAACAACAAAGAAACCGAAAAAAAAAAACAGCTATAAACAAAAACAACCATGCAAGAAATTCAGCAATCAGAATGTGTTCATTTATTGATACCTTAGGCCAGGCTTAGGGAACACGCCATTTTAACACGGGAAAAGTTCTCAAAGACTTGAAGTAGTTATGAATTAGAATCGCTTTTACTTCCTTAATTTAGGGGAAATACCACCGTTGGAAACAATAAGCGTATACGAGATTGGTTGTGATTTTCCATGGGGAAATACAAAAATAAAAATTCTAAATACATCATTTTTTCTGATTTTTAAAAAAAATCAAATACCTTTTGTTTTTTATTCTTATTGCTGATATCTTTTACTCCTATTTTAACATCCTCTACACCGAACTAAAGTTCTAAGTGTTCACCCAATATAATTTTTTTACTATATGAAATAAACAAATATGTTTGTCTTGCCATTGGGGTGACTGATTTCCACCTAACTCTCAAGTAATTAAGAACGATGAAGCGATTTCGACCCTAGATTTGCTGGCTATCTCGAACACTTCCGGTATGACCGAATTTCGCCCAGAGCTTTCAGATTGTTTAAGATTGCTTATGGAAATGACGATTCACTCACAGAGGAAGAAAAATTGTGTTAAAATAACTTTTATTTCGGATTGCTTAATATTTAATTTAAACAATGTCGAGGACAAAATGAACAGCAGCTTTAAAGTGAATACAATCTGTCGAAGGAACAATCCAGACACCAACATTCCAACGGCTCTAGCTAGCTCTTTCCTCGATGGCTATTCTGTCCATTTTAAGTGTTTTACTTTTGCAACTGTGACCAAAGACTAATATCAATTACAAAAAGTTGCCATTTACATTAAGCACGCGCAGAAAAATACCAATTTCTTGTTTTTAAGCTTCGTAACTGGATATTGATTTTAATCGGCATTGTCTTAATTTATCTGTGATGTCCATAAGAGGAAACATCGGTTACGAAATTTTAAAATTTCACTTTTTTTTTCGTATTTTTCAAATTATTCTATTTATCAGGGTGCACAGCTAGAAATTTTGTTAAATGTTAAATTCATAAAGCTGCTTTATGCTATCTGTTTGGAATAACTTACTTTTATATTTAGAAATAATATTACATTTAAAGTTGTACTTATAATTACATTGCATGTAATGTATTGACCTTGTACCTTATGGAACAATGCCTGCTGCTAATTCAATTAATAAAATCAAAACTGTAAAACCAAAACGTTACAATTGTATCTAAGTTAAAGCTACATGTAACAGAACCATCATTATGAGGGTGAAACTTAAGAAAAAATAACAAAGAATATTCAAATGACTGTCTATCTCTGTCTCCTTTCCAACACACTCAAACAGGCACAAGTACATACGCTCGCGCGCACACATACACAAACAAATAATTACAACCATAACAACAACCTGAGGCGTTTTCAGCAGGGTGGGTGCTTGCGAGGGCCTCTGGAATTGTTGTGTCTACTGCAGTTGGACATGTCTGTGTGGAGTAGGATGACGTCACGCTTGTTGATGAAGTGCTGTCATTAGTCAAAGTTGTATTACGTACTATGACTGATTTTTGTAAGCAACCGCAAACAGGATGACAATCATGTGTTTCATTATTACACTGGCATTGAAACGTGCATCCTTTTCCATAGTAGTTGTTGGGACACGGTGTATTACAGTTAAATCCAACAAAACCAGGACTGCATTCTGTAATTATCAAAAAGAGAGAACTAATTTTATGATTTTATATACATGTATATGTATATTCTCAACGTTTGTTTCAACCAGAATTTTTCGATGAAGATATCCTCGATTCACATTTTGCTTACTTACTCGATATTTATAAACATCTCATAGTTAAAACGATGTTCATTCAAAAGAATGAAAATTTTTCAAGAGTTCTCCTGTGAAACGCCCCCTCTAGCTTATCAGGTTTCAATACACGGCTAAAAAATGTGATGTCTACGGGGATTTTGTATTGCAACAGACCCGGATGATAACGTTGAAAAATTGTGCGAGATATTCCGAGTTACTTCCGAATGGAGAAAAGATGTCAACATTCCCCACTATAAATCTCTGTAAGAAATCAGTTTTCGTTTAAATTTTTACAAGTGAAAAATGATAATGTGTGAATGAAGCCACGGTTATCTTGGAAATTTTCCCTTTCATCTATTTCAATTGTATTTCTTTCACAGGTATGTATATTTTAAGAATCGTGCTGCATAATTACCGTATCTTGGGACAGACTATATCTCTCAAGTGTATGACTTGTACATGTAAAGATCTTGACCTCTGGTTGCGACCCGAGACCTTGCCCGTTGCTGAATATCAGGAGTTTGGTTGAGTTTTCCCCAGAGCTTTCAAATTGTTGTTAGTTGATTTCCTCTAACGGTCTATCCATTTATAATTTGATCTGAATTTTATAATGTCTTCAGTTCCAAATGAAAAATGAAATACTCGTGTCAGATCCTGTCAAATTAAGCTTAAGATTATTGAATCACCATGCTGGAAACCAGACTGAGAGTTATCCAAGGTAATATTTGCTTACGAAGAAACTGTAAATGCTTAGCAATAATTTTTCCTAATAATTTGCAAACAACAGATGTTTCTGAAATTGGCCTATGGTAACTGACATCACATTCAGCACATTTGTTTAAAAAAACCAGGTGTAATCATTTTTCAGACCTCAAAATGTTGTAAAGGTACATTGAAAAAATCGGTTATAAGGGTTATAAATCACTTGTGCAATATTTTTATGATTCGGGGTGAGACAGTTCTAGGACCTGTTGGATTAGAGATGTTTTAAATAACTTGTAAATGTCATTTGGTCCCATGCTTCATAATTCCATCATGCACTCATTCGTTAAAACACATAAAATGTATAAAATATTTCTAATTATAAAATCAATTAACTCAAAATTAAAAGTACTTAAAATCACCTGCTATGTCATAACTTCTTAACATATATAAACAAATAGTTCTCAATTCTTTTATAACCATTGCCTCTCGAATTATAACGTCGATTCGTCTTCTAAAAGAATTAAATCAAACTCACTGGAATAGTCCCAGAATTTCTGTTTGTATGTTTATACAGGAACATCCTTTTAAATATTAAATACTAGTATGTTGTTCGTTTTGAATTTAGAATTAGTTGCTGAGGTTCAAATATGTGAGTTCACACTTTGTCACATTAAGTTTGCCATTCGTCATTGATCTAAGGGTCGTCCACACCTTTGGAAAAAGTTTTGCATATACAAACTTCTTTATTCCTTGGAGATATGGAATTCTAGTATGCATTCGGCTTGAAAATGATAGAAAATGGTTAATTTTTTTTTTTTGGGGGGGGGGGGGGAGCGGGGATAAACTGAAAAAGATTATCGCTAGTCATAAAAACTTAAGTATCTGCTGTTTTCGAACTCATGACATGCAGGTCTGTAGACTTAAGCTATATCCATAAACGGTTTCTCAAAAGGTAAAATCGCCATGTTGTAACGTACTGTCATAAAAAGTAAAAGTCACAGGGTGTCGAGGGCCCTTAAACAACTTAATGACAGAATATGTATATCACCGAACTTATTCATAATGCATTCTCTCTAATCCTGTTTTGCAGCTGTTATGATCAGAAGTTTTCTGATTGTAAACTCATGCTTACTTTTGTACAATAGCAACTTTCCTGCATAACCAGACTAAAGGATATCATGCGCGGATCTAAAGGGAGGGGGGGGGGGAGGGGAAACCCTGGAAATTCCAATAAAGAACTATATATGATATGAGTCAAATTTGGCCCCCATAATTCGCCATTTTTTAAAGTGTTTCAGGTACAGTAAATTGTTATGTTATTTTTTAGAAGAGTTGATAAAAGATATAACTTTCACCTATTTATTTGATTTATTTGAACTCACTGGCAGTATGTGATGTCAGAAGCGACGCTATTTTTTTTAAACTCAATCAAAATCAGTCAAAAATTGGTATTTTTCTTATCTTTTTTTCGAATGGGAAATACAGAGCGACACATTGAACAAGGAAAATTTTTGGGTTTGTTTGTTGTTGCACTCAATGTTTTCTGAAAGAAAACTGCTTCAAAACAAGCCACTTTATGTTAAATTGCGAAAATGGCGGGAAATGGCTAACCTTATGACGTCATATTTCTAATTTGTGGGCTCTTGAATCAAAATGAAAATTATGACAAAAATTCACATGTGTATTTGTACAAAGAAAACAAAGAATAGCAGTAAAATGATGATGTTCATTTTAGGGGGCCATTTTAGGCTCAAATCATATATATAGTCCTTTCTTAAATTTACATTGTAAAATAAACAAAAAATATGTAGGCCTCGGATCCCCTTACCTCCGGCCCCGGCAAACATAGATATTCCTTGGACCCATCTCCCCCTCTGGTAAAATTTTCTGGATCCGCACATTGCTGGATATGCAATACTAAAATATCACTGTAGTAGATTCTGCCTTGTCACAGTGCTGGGCCGAGTTTTCATAACGTTCGTGTGTCAAAACGTAGACGTAAAAATGTAGTCTACGCGAGAAACTTGCGTGGATTTTGCGTACAATACAGAAGGTCGTATTTCACAAGATCACATCAAATACGGATCTTTCAAATAAGTTTGGGTAGATGCAAATTAAAACAATAAACTGAAACTGTCAATTTATATTAGGAGATCGACATCATACCGAATTACTTCAAGATATGAGCTTGGAATATTAAAAAATTAATTTCCGATACACTAACACTGTCCCAAACATTTGGTTGGCAGTTAGAAAAAAAATCATTTTTTTTCTATAGTCCTATCAAAATAAGCTCAGTTATAAAAAGATCACGTGCCTACTCTCTCTGGTCATTTTCAATTGAGTATCGTCGTCCAATTTTTACCACGTCTATCTAAACCGAAAGTATAGGAAGTAATTAGAGTTATCTCCCGTCTTATGCAAGCTTCCAGTCTACTTTCAATTTGACTTAGGTGAGACGACTCGATGATTGAAAGGAACCCTGCTGGGACCGCCATATATATATTTATGATTACGGTTAAAACTGTGGCAAAACATGTCAAGAAGAAAACAAGCTCGGCCTCGACTGTGTAAGCGTAAGTACAGATTTATAAAGTTTCTTAATTGTAACAGGAGAAGTTATCAACTGTTTATAATATCTGAGTGTTTCAGGTGAATACATGTATCAAAATTGAATGTATATTATGTTCATTCCACTAATATGACTTATTGACGATAATATTAAGAACTTACATAGGCGTAGGAAACGAGGGGGGTGGGCTTCCCACTTTTTTGGCAATGTTGTACATAACCATACCAAAATCCTTGGTTTGGGGTTTTTTTTTTGCTTGTCAAGATTTTTTTTATGTCTACCCCCCCTTTCCAATTTGCTTCTGATGCCACTGACTAACATGGCATAATATAGGAACCTTTAGAAAATCTAATAAAAGTATGTGTTGGGGGGGGGGGGGGGGGTTGACAATGAAATAATGCAAAGGTTTGTATCTCATATCATTTTGTCAGTTGTTGAAATAGTTGTAATTTAAGAAATCAATTTTATTTAAATTTGAAATCAATTTAAATTCCCAGCATGGTGTTACCACCCTACTATGTAAATCCTCACCCCTGTAGAGGGCCCATGGAGGGGAATTTGACACAGGTGTTGACCCTTAATTGGAATGAATATTTGTTTAACCTTTGACACCTTGCGACAAACTTACATATACATACTTACTTCAATCATTATCAAGTTCAGCTTCAGCAAACTTTCAATACAGCTCTATTCATATTATTAAGAATAAATGCTTTTAGGGGATGAAGAAGAGGAAGAAAATGGAAATCTGCTACCAAATGTGACAGAGGATGTAGACCCCAGCAGTCAAGATTCTCCAGACTCCAGTCAAGGTAGTCTGTTCTGACTTGTTAGTCTTATTTTCATGAACTGGGGTGGGGGGGGGGGGGGGGGGTGACAAAGTTAATGTGAAGAAAAGTGTCAACATTAACCTAAGTAATATGAAATGTGACACTTAAAAATTATACAATTACCATAATATCATGAATCTTGATGTAAGATAAATGTCCAAGCACCTTATTCTGTAGAAGTGCCAGGATTTACATTGACAGCTGAGGGTCCGTCTGACCTAGATATGACAGGCCCAGCAGCCAAAATCCCTAAATTTGACTCGGATGAGGCATCGGATCTTCGTTGTGACACCTGTGGCGCCCTCTTCTGCAACCTGACCCAGTTTATGGATCACCGCAACTTCGAATGCACCCCTGGTGAGTTTTAAAAGATGTACCTGGGCCACTTTATTTTGTAAACATAGATGTAAATAGACATAATTGATTGAAGAAGTCATTGAAGCTCATTGACTAAATCAAAACTAAAAAGTAATTTAAAAATTTAAAATTCTGATGTTGAGACTTTTATTTTAAGTAAGGAGGCTGGATGGTCAACGAATTATCCATCAGATCTACCCTAGAATTTAAGATATGATATTTAAAGCCAATGTCATTTAGTGAAAAAAAATTCCAAGAATTTTCGCTTTAAAATGTTTTCCAATATCTTTATATAGAGCTCTCGGAGAGGCTCAGCCTCTCCTTTTTAATTAAAGGAGATTAGTATAGTCTAAAAATAGCCACAACCATCCAGCACCATTAAATGCTCAGGTATTGTGGAGTTGTTTTCAATGAATTACTTATTAGCTTTTATTCACTCATATTCAATTAAATAGCAATTATAATGAAATACAGTTGAACACAGATGTCTTGAATACCTTGATTATGTGGAAGTGATTTGGCATATTCTTTAAAGAGTAATTTTTACCTTGATAATTAGAAACATTGGATATTGGGTACTTTTCTAGGTCCCAATGGATTTGAGATAACAATGTTTGGCTGCATGTGTAAAATTATATTACATCATTTCTATTTGAAAATGAAATGCTCCATTTTGAGTCCTGGGGAATTGCCTTCTTGAAAATTTAGTTAGTGAAAAAGTACAGAAGGCAATATTTTTGAGTGCAGTGCAGAAAAAAAATATGCATTCAAATTTGAGTCACTCTGATTGATATTGCAAAGGCATTTATCTTTAGAGTGATATACATAGAAATTTCAATGTTTTGAAGAATTATACATAGGAATGATCATTGCTAAACAGTTAACTGTACGTTACTTGGTCAAAGTGATGGTAGCTACATGTAGCTGCTTAATTAGTAATTACATGTATATAGATGATAATAAGATGAGAAAAAAATCTAAATAATTGTTGTTTATTTTAATGCAACATCATTTAAAATTTTTCATTTAAAGTTCTCCAGACATTAACATCTAATAACTATGCATTAAAGCCAGTCAAGTCAATTTAATTCATATATTCTCAAAAGCAATGTAAATGGTTTAAGTGATACAAATTATATAGACATATTTGTATAATTATATGCAATCAGACTGAAAGAGCAATGCAACATCATTATGTTTGTGGAGGACTAACATCATTTGAAAAATTGGTCAGTGCATGAGCATAAATCAAAAATACTGTGCTGTACTGTAAATCTGTAATGAATGAAAAAAAACCCGCACCAATGAAGTCTATACTCTGTCCCAAGTTATTTTTGCCACAAGTTTTCTTAAATTATTCTGTATTTATAAATACCTCTGGATTCAAACGATGTTCACTAAATAGTATGAAAAAATCCCAAGATTTCCCCTTTGAAACGCCCCCTCTGGCTTGTCGGGTTTCAATACACGGCTAAAAATAAAAAGTCTACGGGGATTTTCCATTGTAAAAGAGATGAAAGTACCCAGATGATAACGTTGAAAAATTGTGCGAGATATTCCGAGTTACTTCCGAATGGAGAAAAGATGTCAACATTCCCCATTATAAATCTCTGTAAGAAATCGGTTTTCGTTCCTGTGAATTTTTCTGAGTGAAAAACGATAATGTGTCAATAAAGATATCTTGGAAATTTTCCCTTTCATCGATTTCAATTGCACTTCTCTCAGAGGTATGTGTATGTTTATTAAAAATCGTCTAAATGTTCGGCATAAATATTTTGGACAGACTATAGTATTTATACTGAGTTCAATTTGTCCATATATTTGTATATAATTTTGTCATTGAACATGCTGATCTCATCGTCACTCAGAGATATATCAAATGAGATTTATACAGCAAATGCGTTTGTCTGTATATATACAGCAAAACTTGAATATAGTGAGCAAGGATATAGCGAATTTACATACAGCTATAATGAAGTAATTTTAAGACCCCTGCTGACAGAATTTTAATGTACATGTATTTTATCTTTTTTTTTACAGATTTTTTTCATGATAAAATTTGTTGAAGATGCATGAAATTTTGTAATTTATAATTACAAATAAAATACTCAAAATCAAATACATTGCATTCAAATATTACTTTAGTTTCGTTTCTTGGGGAACATTAAGGAAAATATAGACAATTTAATGATTTACATTTATGGGGACTATATGTGTCATGTATTATGATTGTTTTTTTGGAACCAGCAACACTCATGGAATTAAAAAGGTCTATTATAAGGTAACAAAAGGGGGCCCTTATTTTCTGAAAATAAAAATAAGCTGGAAGGGGCACTTCTAGATGCAGGGGCACTTAATAGGGATAATACGGTATACAGCAAATTCTGAAGTGAAAACATTAAATTGACATTTTTTGTAAATGATGGTAATATCAGTTTTATAACTTACAATAGTTTCAAGTACTGCCAGCTGACTCTTTAGCAAATTTGCTATAGAATTTCTCATGAATTCATTATAAACATTTAAGAAGTTAATCATTGTAATGAAATATGTCAATTTGCGTCCCATGTATATAATATTATGCACAAAATATAATGCGATTATTATGCATATAATATATTTTTTTCCTTTTTCCCTCCACTCACAGATTGTATTTTGAATATTAAATGGTATTGAGATTCATTGGTATTAAATTCAAGGACAGTAAAATGGATTTTAAGCAATCATTCTAGATATCTTTAACCGGTCTTTAAATTACCAAGGGCAAACAATGAAATTACCTTAAATTGAAGATTTGGCTGCTCATTATTGAGAACCTGTTTTCAAAGCTTTGTGAAGTTCTCCCTGATTCTTTGCATCGGAGAATGATGGTAAATCTGTACGTCTCTATCGTGTCTTCTAAAGTAAAAATCTCTCAAATTGATCATGAGGCCACTTTCCCTAATCCTTTTAATATTTAGCTTTTCATGTCATTAGGCAAATAGAGATCTTATGAAATGCTGGCAGGTACATGTAATGCATCATGGCTTTTGACCTAAGGTTTTGATCATCTGGAAGCCCACCAACACACAGATGTACCGTAGTTTATTCTTTGATTGGCCCTCATTCTGAGATAGGGTTATACCTCCATGTCACTTTAGTTTGTGCTACCAGGACATTTCATTCCAGTCTTTTGTAAGTGTCTTCCTTCTCTGTGATACAATGTATCTACATGACAGGATGCCTTTCTCTGCCCAGCCAGAAATGCGAATGAATGAACAGTTATGAATTGAGATATGGTGAAAAGGAAGGCAACGCAGGCGGAAGCTTAGTGGAAAAATAAAACAATGGCGGACAAATTCGTCCTTAGGTAAAGAATGTTTCACACTGAGTAACCATGAAGAAAGTTTTTAATAGTTACATAAATTCATGGGGTATACTAGACCTTGATTTGTCACTTTATAACAGTACAATTGATAGATAGTTTGCTCATCTGCGTCATCTATAATTTCACACACACACACACACACACACACACACACACACACACACTATCTCTTTCTCTCTCTCGTCACGAGCGGTAATGTCTCAACTCCGCCTACTAGGATCTGATTGGACGAAGGTCAGTCAAAAACTTTTCTGGAGTTAACGCCTATTAAAAGCTTCTACGTAGTTCACAATAAGATGACCGATCTGCATGTAAAACGAGTATAGTTTTTCAAACTCTGGACTTAAATCAATCAGCTGACCATGATGTGATCCGAATGAACGTAGCAATACTTTTACTCATTCTTCCAAAGAATGATTTTCTTTTGTATCGGTTGCTAAATTACAACATACTTTACTACTTGTATTATCATCACTGTCTTAAACATATCCCGATCTGTCCGTCTATTTTCACCAATAGTTATTTTTAGCTAGCTGTATCAAAATTACTTTTAAAAATTTCATTTTGAGCGGGAACTAAAATAAAATACGAATTTTCAGGGTTTTTTAAAAAGAATTTTAATATATATGAATATATTTAGAGCATATTTACTGACAAATACTTGCAGGCATTACTTTCTTCATGACAGCAAATACATAAAAACATAAATCACAAGATTCAGAAATATAATGCATCATAAAGATTTAATTAGTTGAAAGAGATGTGCTTCTTTTCAAACATTATTGTTACATAGAATAAATTTCATTTTCACCAAAACTGGGAAAAAATAACACATGCAGAGATGGTAATTAGCTATCATAATTTTTACGGGAATAGTTGTAAACAAAACCATACGGATCGTCGCTTGCAAAAAATGGGTCTTTTGAACTACTAGATTCTTTATGAGATTCGTTGCTGTTGTTCACCCTCAGTGTCAATATGCTGTAGCAAGCCTCTTCATTGCTATCGTACAAAGGTTCCTCTGACTGTCCATCACCAATTTGGTTATCCACAACACCATTTAATTCTTCCAAATCATAAACATCATTGTGGTGATTGATGCATTCTAGAAATTAAAATGTTATTATACCCAGTCCCAAGGTATCACCGATTCATATTTTGCCTAATTACTCAATATTTATCAATTATACCTCAGGGTTCAAGCGATATTCATTCAAAAGTATGAACAAAATCAAAGATTTCTCTTTTGAAACGCCCCCTCTATAGCTTAACGAGTTTCAATACACAACTTAAAATATGATGTGAATGGAGATTTTGTATTGTAATAGACATGAAAAACGTCGAAAAATTGTGCGAGGCATTCCATTGGCTTCCAAATGAAGAAAAAGATGTCAACATTCCCCATTATAAATCTCCGTAAGAAATATGTTTTCGATCATGTGAATTTTTCCGAGTGAAAAATGATAAATTTGTCAATGAAGATATCTTGTATATCTGAATTATATATACGTTAAGTAGTAGAATGTCATTGGTTACCTTCATTTTTTCTAACAGTTCGTATACGTAACCTATAAAAGACCAAAAAATATCTATCAAATTTCAGAGAGTATATATGTATACGTTTATGTATCAAATAATGATAGATATTTAGCAAGAAAATACTATGTTCAACCGAAGATTATAGAGTTCTGTACTCTACTGACAAATACCAACTCTTTATTAAAAAAAAAACTATGAATTTTCATAACCAATCGATGAAATGAACGATTTAATCGTATTCAAACCATGATATTACCAAAAGACGAGTGGTCCTAGGAAGAAAATACAGATAACGATGGCACACGCTGTTCCAAAAAGGAGATGGATATGGTTTTGATGTAGCTTTTTGCCTCTCGTTGTTACAGTACCTGATCGTGATATATCTTAAAATTTATAAATGTATTCATTTTATAACAAGTGCTGCAGCAAAACAAATAACTACCCCCCCCCCCCCCCCCCAAAAAAAAACCCCCCAAAAGAACAAACAAACAAACAAATGCAATAAAAACAACAAAGAAACCGAAAAAAAAAATATAAACAAAAACAACCATGCAAGAAATTCAGCCATGCAATCAGACTGTGTTCATTTATTGATACCTTAGGCCAGGCTTAGGGAACACGCCATTTTAACACAGGAAAAGTTTTCAAAGACTTGAAGTAATTATGAATTAGAATCGCTTTTACTTCCTTAATTTAGGGGAAATACCACCATTGGAAACAATAAGCGTATACGAGATTGGTTGTGATTTTCCAACAATGGGGAAATACAAAAATAAAAATTCTAAATACATCATTTTGTCAAATCTAATCTAATCAAACGTTAAAAATACTTGGATTAATAAAAAATTATGACATATATCATAGTCTTTTTTTCTGATTTAAAAAAAAAAAATCAAATACCTTTTGTTTTTTTCTTATTGCTGATATCTTTAACTCCTATTTTAACATCCTCTACACCGAACTAAAGTTCTAAGTGTTCACCTAATATAAATATTTTACTATATGAAATAAACAAATATGTTTGTCATGCCGTTTGGGTGACTGATTTCCACCTAACTCTCAAGTAGTTAAGAACGAAGTAGCGATTTCGACCCTAGATTTGCTGGCTATCTCGAACACTTCCGGTATGACCGAATTTCGCCCAGAGCTTTCGGATTGTTTAAGATTGCTTATGGAAATAACGATACACTCACAGAAGAAGAAAAATTGTGTTAAAATAACTTTTATTTCGGATTGCTTAATATTTGATTTAAACAATGTCGAGGACAAAATGAACAGCAGCTTTAAAGTGAATACAATCTGTCGAAGGAACAATCCAGACACCAACATTCCAACGGCTCTAGCTAGCTCTTTCCTCGATGGCTATTCTGTCCATTTTAAGTGTTTTACTTTTGCAACTGTGACCAAAGACTAATATCAATTACAAAAAGTTGCCATTTACGTTAAGCACGCGCAGAAAAATACCAATTTCTTGTTTTTAAGCTTCGTAACTGGATATTAATTTTAATCGGCATTGTCTTAATTTATCTGTGCTGTCCATAAGAAGAAACATCGGTTACAAAATGTTAAAAATTTCACATTATTTTTTTTTCGTATTTTCAAATTATTTTATTTATCAGGGTGAACAGCTAGAAGTTTTGTTAAATGTTAAATTCATAAAGCTGCATTATGTTATCTGTTTGGAATAACTTACTTTTATATTTAGAAATAATATTAAATTTAAAGTTGTACTTATAATTTACATTGCATGTAATGTATTGACCTTGTACCTTATGGAACAATGCCTGCTGCTAATTCAATCAATAAAATTAAAACTGTAAGTTAAAACCAAAACGTTACAATTGTATCTAAGTTAAAGCTACATGTGACAGAACCATCATTATGAAAACTGTGAAACTTAAGAAAAAATAACAAAGAATATTCAAATGACTGTCTATCTCTGTCTCCTTTCCTACATACTCAAACAGGCACAAGTACATACGCTCGCGCGCGCACACATACACAAACAAATAATTACAACCATAACAACAACCTGAGGCGTGTTCAGCAGGGTGGGTGCTCGTGAGGGCCTCTGGAATTGTTGTGTCTACTGCAGTTGGACATGTCTGTGTGGAGTAGGATGACGTCACGCTTGTTGATGAAGTGCTGTCATTTGTCACAGTTGTATTACGCGCTATGACTGAATTTTGTAAGCAGCCACAAACATGATGACAATCATACGTTTCATTATTACAATGACATTGAGACAGGCATCTTTTTCCATAGGAATTATCGGGACATCTTGTATTGCAGTTCAATCCAAGAAAACCAGGACTGCATTCTGTAATTATCAGAAAGAGAGAACTGATTTTATTATTTTATATATATGTATATTCTCATCGTTTGTTTCAACCAGAATTTTTCGATGAATTCATTAGAAAGTGTTGTTCCATTTTATTGAAGTAAATATTATTTTGTCCAGTGTTTTCTTCATTTCATATTAGGCCTATATACTAATATATTTTCATATTCAAATAGCAATGAGCAATCAAAAATTTTTAAACAGTGATTGTTAATTTCTAAGGAAAAACTACACTGAATCAAAGTTCTAAGTGTTCACCCAATATAATGTATTGACTATTTGAAATATACACCTTTGTTTGTCTTGCTGATTTCCACCTATACTCTGTCCCAAGATATCCTCGATTCACATTTTGCTTAATTACTCGATATTTATAAACATCTCATAGTTAAAACGATGTTCATTCAAAAGTATAAAAATTTTCCGAGAGTTCTCCTGTGCCCCTTCTAGCTTAACAGGTTTCAATACATGGCTAAAAAATGTGATGTCTACGGGGATTTTGTATTGCAACAGACCCGGATGATAACGTTGAAAAATTGTGCGAGGTATTCCGAGTTACTTCCGAATGGAGATCTCCGTAAGAAATCTGTTTTCGTTTGAATTTTTACAAGTGAAAAATGATAATGTGCGAATAAGATTGTCTTGGATATTTTCCCTTTCGTCTATTTCAATTGTATTTTTTTCACAGGTATGTGTATTTTCATTAAGAATAGTAAAAATGTGATGCATAATTATCTTGGGACAGACTATAACTCTCAAGTGTATGTACATGTAACGATCTTGACCTCTGGTTGCGACCCGAAACCTTGCCCGTTGCTGAATATCAGGAACACTCCCAGTTTGATTGAGTTTTCCCCAGAGCTTTCAAATTGTTGTTAGTTGTCGGTTGAAAGGGCGATGCATTTGTAGCATTGAAAAATTATGTTAAAATAACGTTTTATACGCACTGGCAAATATTAAAACCAATACTGAGACCGAATTGAACAGTAGATTTTAAGTGAGTACAGCCGTCCTTCGTAAGAACAATTAAATTTAAATTGGTGTTTTCCTCAATGGCCATTCTGTACTTTTTAAATGTTTTTCATTTCAGACTATTTCTAAAGACTAATGTCAATCGCAAAAAGTTGCAATTAAAATGAAGCACGTACTGAAAAACGCAAATTTCTTGTTTTTAGGTTTCGTCATGGGTAATTGGTTCTAATTACTATATTATAGTGTTGTTTTATTTTTTGTGCTATTGTTGAGAAGAGTTATAGGTTACAAAATGTTGAAAATTTCATATCATTTTATTTCATTATTTTCAAATTAATTTACTAGTATAAATTTATCAGAGTGAACACTTAGAAGTTTTTTCAAGTGTATATCTTTGAAGAACATTATTTAAATCTGCATTTTAATGATGTTGTTTATCATATTAACATTGATTTTGATGTTATACTTACCTATACACTTATTGTTTTTCTCTTCATAGCCTGGACAACAGTACTTGAGAACCAGCCACGTATTATCTCTAAATATAAAAAAATGAAAGTCATTTTCAAAGTGTATATTTGCGTGACTTTTCTCCCAGACCAACATACATAAAATGCATATATTATAATTTAAAAATACAATGGAAATCAAACTTTCATCAAAACACACAAATATACATTTCTCTAAAAAAAAAATTCTGAAAAGGTTTAACCTTTGTGTCTTATTCTGCAGACAAACTTTTTTTCCTGTTAGAGTGTAAGAAAATTGGACACAAGTGTAAATGACTAAAATAAATCCAATTGTCGCCATGATAATAATCCGAATAGACCAAAACAGTGCCAGAATACATATAATATATATATATATATATATATATATATATATATATATATATATATATATATATATATATGTGTGTGTGTGTGTGTGTGTGTATTTACAAGTACTTCCTTCACGTAATTATGCAGCTCGTACATGTACATGGAACATCGAACGGGAAATAAATGACAGGTTGCTCAAATTACATGGATAATTCCAATTCCAATATTCTCATAGAATTACATTCGATTGTCGTATTGTTATCAGATTAATCATTACGATCATAGGGATAATTTACTATTCTTTATGCTTATCACTAAAACACTCGCGGGAAAAAAAGTCTTCGTCGTTATTTAAGCATTACATTCACTTATATAATGGTAAAACTATCAATGATAGGAATGACAAACAAATAAAATGTTCATTTTAGATTGTTCGCCGTAGCGCTATTATTCACTTTCAAATAACTGTATCAATGTCTACTTTTCATGCAAGTGGCCTCTGGATATTTATTTTAAAATTTTTTAAAAATCTCAGTTATTTAACAGTAACCCAGATTTTATTTCTAATGAAATTATTGAACTCTTTGATGATTGAAATACAGTGGAACAAGGAGGGTTTAGAACGTTTAGATTAAAAAAAAAAAACCATTTTAAATAATTCATTTCAAATTTTCTTTTATAATGTTTCTAGATTATTTCCATCTTTGACGCTTTATGATAACATTTTTAAACAAGAGGCTCATAGGACACTGCGCTCACCCGAGCAACAAAGTCATCTGACAGAAGCATATTAATGTGTATTTCTAACTTAGTTATACTTCAATGTATATTAAGGAAAATGTCGCAAAGTCTTTTCATTTTTCTTCATGCTTGCTTCTATCTAACCCAAAAAAGTCCTTTAAAAACCATGAAAATTACTTTAATGTGTATTTCATTTCCATATTAACGGTCGAGTCCTAGTTTGTGCCCCTTCTGATTTCCAGGGGGTATCATAGTTTTAAAATTATGCAATTTCTATTTAATCAGCTTAAGCGTTCATATCTGTTTGATAAATTTGAAGCCACTTTTTGTATCAGATTGTTTTTATATTTCTATTTATATGAAATTGTGGAACATAACACCATTTCCTCCTCGTGTAGCGCCTTTCAGACCCGCGGAATGAATTAAAATACCGCAATTTAGCTTGCTTGACTATAAGTATACACAAATTCAAATCTCCATTTTTTTTTCAAATTATTCAAGTACACTAGAATCTCTTTTATTGTATATTTTCAATATAACCTCTTGGATTTATAGTATGAAAAAATGTGAAAATTCTATACTGTATTTGGTTTTAACAATTTTACGAATCAAAAGCTTCTATTTCATTCAAAAGAACTTTTCTCTGAATATCCCATTGTAAAATTGGAATTGAAACACCACCTACCCCAACCATGCAGGGATTAGAATATGATTTAAAAAGAAAATTCTGTATAAATCATGTACAACTTTAGCTTCCAAATTGCATTCCAGAGATCCACCATTTTCTCAAAAAGAATAAAGAATATTTCCCTATAAATTCTTGGCAAAATTGGACCCCCTCCAAATGTAGCCACGCTCTATCATAGAATGAATTTATCGGAGACACTTTCTTACTAGCTATAGAATTTTCAGAATTCTGTTTACTATTGTACCTTATTTGATACAAATTTCACAAACGACTGCCTTTATGTTTCAGAGGAAATTTTTTAGAGTTGTTTTCTGTTTACCTCTATAATGAAATATCAAACCCCCTTAAGGCCTCTCACGGTCCTATGGGGTCATGATTTGAACAAAATTGTACCAACCATAAATCAGGAAGCTTATATAAAAGTTTAATGACAAAGTATATCAATCAAGGACAACTTTTTTTCTTTCTGTTCAATCAATATTTTTCTATCCATTTATAATTTGATCTGAATTTTATAATGTCTTCAGTTCCAAATGAAAAATGAAATACTCGTGTCAGATCCTATCAAATTAAGCTTATGATAAATGCTTAGCAATAATTTTTCCTAATAATTTGCAAACAACAGATGTTACTGAAATTGGCCATTGGTAACTGACATCACAATCAGCACATTTGTTTAAAAAAACAGGTGTAATCATTTTGCAGACCTCAAAACGTTTGTAAAGGTACATTGAAAAAAATTGGTTATAAGGGTGAAAAATCACGTGTGCAATATTTTTATGATTCGGGGTGAGACAGTTCTAGGACCTGTTGGATTAAAGATGTTTTAAATAACTTGTAAATGTCATTTGGTCCCATGCTTCATTATCCCATTATGCACTCACTAGTGAAAACACATATGATGTATAAAATATTTCTAATTATAAAATCAAATAACTCAAAATTAAAAGTACTTAAAATCACCTGCTATGTCATAACTTCTTAACATATATAAACAAATAATTCTCAATTCTTTTATAACCATTGCCTCTCGAATTTTAACGTTGATTCGTCTTCTAAAAGAATTAAATCAAACTCACTGGAATAGTCCCAGAATTTCTGTTTGTATGTTTATACAGGAACATCCTTTTAAATGTTAAATACTAGTATGTTGTTCGTTTTGAATTTAGAATTAATTGCTGAGGTTCAAATATGTGAGTTCACACTTTGTCACATTAAGTTTGCCATTCGTCATTGATCTAAGGGTCGTCCACACCTTTGGAAAAAGTTTCGCATACAAACTTCTTTATTCGTTAGAGATATGGAATTCTAGTATGCATTCGGCTTGGAAATGATAGAAAATGGTTAATTTTTTTTAATTTTTTTATTTTTTTATTTTTTTTGGGGGGGGGGGGGATAAACTGAAAAAGATTATCGCTCGTCATAAAAACTAAAGTATCTGCTGTTTTCGAACTCATGACATGCAGGTCTGTAGACTTAAGCTATATCCAT